>OY728127.1:355828907-358328907 GCA_963277665.1 Viscum album | reverse complement strand
TATCACCTGAAAGTGATGAGGATATGTCTCAATTATCCAGAAGGTTTAAGAAATTTTACAAGAAGAAGAAATTTTTCAAAAAGCCTAACTTCAAAGAAAGATATGATCAAAAGGGAAGCTGGAAGAAATATTGGAAAAGAAGTGACAAGTATGATGAGATAGTATGCTATGAATGTAATCTAAAAGGAAATATAAAGTTTGATTGTCCCAAGCTCAAGTATAAAAAGAAATATGAGGAAAAATATAGAAATTGTAAAAATGAAATTAAAATAATGTGGAGTTTTTTTAAGGACAGTTCAAGTGACTCAGAATATTCACATGATGAACAGGATAACAAATCCAATATGTGTTTTATGACAAACACATATGAGGTAACACTATAATCTCTTGTACACAATTCATATTATTCTGGATATGAAAGTTATTATGAAAATATGTCTAATGAAGAAATGTTTGAGTACTATAATATGCTTGAAGAGACATGTAATGAACTGAAAGATAAATACAAGTCTTTACAGAAACAACATGCTCTTACCTCAACTGCTAAATCTGAATTTACTGTAGAAATAGAGAAAAATGTTAAATTACTCAAAGAAAAAAAAGAACTAAATCTATCTAACGAGCAATTGAAAAAGGACCTTGAAATGTTTACTAATGGTAAAGACACCTTGGTACAAATGATAGGTAAATATATTACTCTAAAATAAACTACTGTTATTGGATATCAACCTTGTAAACAAAATTTTGGAAGAACCAATTTTGTTTCCAAATATAGGACATACAAATTTACACCTAGTTCTAAAAAACATTCTGCTAGTTCAAATTATGATACACTCTCTACTTTTTCAAGATTTTTTGCACCAAATATAGTTTATTTTTCAAATACTTTACATAATGCTTATAGGAAACCTATGAAGTAGATGTGGGTTCCTAAAGCTCTAGTTAATAATATTACTAGACCCAAAAAAATGTGGATACCAAAGTCAATTTTTATTTGACTATTTTTTAGGAAATTTGTTTAAAGAGATCCTATAAAAACTTATGGTACTTGGACAATGGGTATTCAAGACACATGATAGGGGACTATTATTTCTTCAATAACTTAATAAAAATTGATGGTGGACATGTCACCCTTGGTGACAATACCAAAGGAAATCATTGGCCTTGGCCAAATCGGTAACTCTAACTCAGTCTTAATTTCCAAAGTACTTTTTGTTGATGGACTGAAATATAATATGCTTAGTATTTCACAACTATTTGATGATGGATTTCTTGTTAAATTAGAAAATGATGCTTGTAATGTTTTTAATTCTAAAAATGAATTAGTATTTTCAGCATTGAGAAATGAAAATGTATACTCTGTTAACTTAGACTCTTTAGTTTCTAAAAATGATTCATGTTTAAGTGTATTTCACAAAGTGTCTTGGTTTTGTCATAGAAGACTAGGACATTGCAATATTCAATCCCTTAGAAAGCTATATAGAAAAAGTTTAGTCAAAGACCTACCCAAACTTGAGTTTCGAAATGATAAAGTGTATAATACTTGTAAAAAGGGAAAGCAACACAAAATTTACTTCAAACCAAAGAAAGAAGTGTCAACTTCTCAACCTCTTGAATTAGTTCACATGAATTTATTTGGAAAATCTAGAGTTTCTAGTTTAAATGGGAAGCACTATGTTTATATTCTTGTATATGAATTATCTAGATATACTTGGACTTTCTTCTTGGCTCACAAAAGTGAAGCCTCCTCTCCATTCACTAAATATGCTAAAACTACAGAAAACCTTATTGGACTTAGAATTAAATCCTTAAGAAGTGATCATGGACATGAGTTTGAAAATCAATATTTTGAATCCTTTTGCTCACAAAATGTCTATAGTCATAACTTATATGCCCCTAGAACACCTCAACAAAATGGAGTTGTAGAAAGAAGAAATAAAACCTTGCAAGAGATTTCTAGAACCATGCTTAGTGAATATGATATACCTATTTATTTTTGGGATGAAGCTATAAATATAACATGCTATATCATTAATAGAGTGTTGATTAGACCCATTCTTAAAAGAACTCCATATGAGTTATGAAACAATATAAAACCTAAAGTAAGCTACTTCAAAGTTTTTGGTTGCAAAGTCTATATCCTTAATACTATGGAAAATCTTGACAAGTTTGAATCCAAAAGCGATGAAGGAATTTTTCTATGATGTTCAATATCTAGTAAATCCTAAAGAGTGTTTAACAAAAAAACTAAATGTGTGGAAGAATCTGTCCATGTCAAGTTTGATGAGATAGATCCACATGAGCCTAAGACCACTCTAGAGAACCTGGAGGATGATATGTCAAATCTTGACATCAATGCTAAACCCTCTAACCATACTGTAAAAGGATATGTGAAAACTTCTAGTTCTGGAAATTCTCCAGATTCAATTCATAATGAACCCAAACCTATTGATGAAACTGAAATCACTAGTCCCTCTTTTTCTAGAGCTTTAGAACCCTTAAGAACCATCCTTTAGATGCTTTTGTAGGAGATTTAGATAAAGGAACTCAAACTAGAGATTCTATTAGAAATAAGGTTGAACATTAAGTTTTATTGTCACAACTTGAACCTAAAAACATTAATGATGCTATCAATGATGAGTTTTGGGTGATGGCTATGCCAGAAGAACTCAATCAGTTTAAAAGGATTTTTTTTTGGAAATTTGTTGATAGACCCAAATACACATTTACCATAGGCAGTAAGTGGGTGTTTATAAATAAGGTAGATGAAGCTAGTAATATAGTTATAAACAAGGCTAGATTGGTTGCACATGGATATAGTCAAGAAGAATTAGTTGACTATGAGGAGACCTTTGTACCAGTAGCTAGACTTGAAGCCATCAGAATCCTACTTTATTATGCTGAACATATGAATTTAAAACTATATCAAATGGATATTAAGAGTGAATTCCTAAATGGGTATATAGCTGAGGATGTATTTGTTGAACAACCCCTGGTTTAAAAAATCCTCACTTTCCAAATCATGTTTTCAAATTATTAAAATATTTTTATGGTTTAAAACAATATCCAAGAGCTTAGTATGATAGATTAAGTACTCTTCTAATTTCTAAAGGTTTTACAAAAGGTATTGCTGATCCTACCCTTTTTAGAAAATGAATTTCCAATGATGTTTTAGTTGTTCAAATTTATGTAGATGATATTATTTTTGGATCTTCAAAAAATTCTTTATGTATTGAATTTTCAAAAATTATGTAGAATGAATTTGAAATGATTTAAATGGGTGAAAGTATTGGAGATAATCTTTTAGAACTAGATCAAGGAATTGAATCTCTTAGTCCTATGAGAGATGAAATTGTTGAGGGGGAGCAACACCCTAGTCTAGAAAGTGTTGAAATTCCTAATCCAGTTGATCAAAGCACTATGGATACCTGGTACAAGTTCCCTAGATACTTTGATGTGAATGATACCTAGGAAACCTCAATTAAAGGTATAGACCTGTATAGTATGTTTCAATTGAAACCAGTTTCTACTCTTGAAGTAATATCTACCAAGGAACCTGAGCCTATCTCAGCTCCTATTCCTGAACCTTCACAAGATTCTCCTTCCTTCGTAAGTCAGAGTGATTTGAAAGCCTTTGGAGCTACTTTATTGACTGGAGTTGAAAATATCACAAATACACAACCTACTCCTATAACAAACCTAAGTGAAAGAGATGCTTCCCTATATTAGAGAAGATCATATGGTAGATTCATAAAAAAATGCTTCATGAAATTCAAGAGGTTAGCATTGAGAACAAACAACTAAGTGATGAAGTGAAGTCTCTCAGAGCTATGGTTGAAGATATGCAAAAAGTATTGCAATCAGGAAAAGCTCTTATTTTTCATCTTGTTGAGGATGTTAGTGGTCAGATTCCACAAAAAGTTTCCACTTTGAATCAACCGAACCTAACTTCATCAGCTGATAAAGTGGCCGAGAGAAACTAGAATATAGTTTAATAGATGTGTGAGGTTGTTATTAGTCTCAAAAAACTGACTGATGAGTATAAGGGATGGCTACAAAAAGTTCTGAATTAACTAAAGTCCCTCACTTCAGCAGCTACAACCTCTAGTGCCTCTAGATAGTCATCTCAACCCTCATTTGATAGTGATCTACTCAGAACTATTGTTAAAGATTAACTTCAATTAGTGCTAAGTGGATTTAACAAAGTGACTCTATCTATGGTTGTCAATAATAGTGACAAGGTACTTGATTTGGTAAGGATTCACTCAAATATTGAAAATGATGCTCAGGAAGAAATTACTAAGAAGGTGGATTTATACTTTCATAGGATTTTCTCTAAGCATGATATAACAAATCATTTCAAGTATCTTGTAGAGAATTTGAAAATCCCTTCTATCACTCAAGACTTCAAGAATCAAGTTCAAAAGCTGAAATATTTCAATCCTTTGATGGAAAAGTTCATGGAGAATAAAGACGATTTTGAGAAAATAATGCAGTATGGTGGTGAGATTATTATTTAATTCATTCAGTTATTGAAGACTTATCTTCATGTGCAGAACACTACTATTGTGGCTCCTGCAGCTGCACCCTTGTGGCCTGGTTTACCTCCTTCCTCATCCACTGGCTTTGCCTCTACCTCAATGTTTGTATCTCATGCTCTGAGCCAGATCAAACATGTTATCCTTGACCAAAAATTGCCTTGGTCTTCCACCAAACCTAATTTATCACCTTCTTTTTTTGAAGGAATCCCCCTCCCTTCTTTTTCAGTTGGATCACTCACTTATTCAACTTCTACTTATGCTCCTGTGTCTCTTTCTGATGCTACTTCCAAGGGAAAAGAAAATAAAAATCATGGTGAAGAATAGTGAAAATTGTACTTTGATAGGGAGATTTTTTATTTTTTCCTACTGCCCCATCTTTTTCATCTAATGAAATGTGAACTATTTCTCTCTATTCTCTTATTTATGTTCATTCTCTTTTTCTTATATTTTCTTTGATAATCCCAAAAGGAGGAGAAGAGGACACTAAGAATAGACATGATTTTTGATCATCAAAAAGGGGGATATTGTTGGAATCCTTATTTTTTAATCATGTTTTAATGATCACAAATCCTATACATCCTGTAAATCTTGTTAATCCTATTTAATCTCTCTCAAATCATGTGTAGAGATGGTTGGTTTCTTTATGATTTAAATAAACTTACCCAAGATCTTAATTCCTATAAACCATGTTTGATTATTGAAAAATATATTTAATTTGTTCTATAATGAATTTATTTTATGAATGATCTAGTCTAATTAATTCTATGAATATTACTACTTAATTCTATATATAGATATTTGGAAAAGTCTGAGAAACCGTGAGTCTGTCACATGTTCTAGTTTTCTGGAAAAGGACCCAGACACCATAACCAGACACCGTGACCCAGACCCCATGACCAGACACCGTGACCCAGACACCGTGACCCAAACACTATGACCTAGACACTATGACCCATACACCGTGACCCAGAAACCGTGACCTAGAAACCGTAACCAGTTTCAGATCTCATGAAGTCTGTGACACTGGTTCCTTTTTAACATCACTAAGAAAATGTTTGATGTTTGGAAAGAACCAGACACTGTGATTATAACCCCACATCTGTGCTACCGGTTCCTGATCTCAATAATGTCATAATGATTTTCACACCGCTCAAAAGCAAAGAAGAAGACATTGTTTCCTAGTGACACCGTTACCAAGTGATACCACTTCTAGACAGACTGTGAAACTGCTCTTTAATCTGTTTTTTCATTTCCAATTTAATTTCTAACAGTCATATTTGAGTTATTTAAATGAACTTACATAATTAATATTTCTTTGTAGACATATCACATGAGCATTCATTTCATTGTTTCAGGAGCATTCATTTCATGGTTTCATGGACGGTTCACTTGTTTATAATTATGGCTGTTCTTATAAAATTGAAATAAAACCATATAAATGAAATTAAATTATATTCATGAAATACCAAAAGTTTAAATATCAGTTTTATTTCTTACATGAGTATGATTCATTTGATTAAACGTTAATGATTAATGTTTAGTTTATTTTGGCAGTTTTTTCAAACATCACGAAATAGTTTCATTTTTTAAATATTATATCTATATATTAGTTATATAACATGAAATAAGTTATAATATACCTTTTAAAATATGATTTAACTATAATAATACTTTTATTACTTGCCTTTAAGGAAGTAATGTAAAATGAAAAATCATTATCCACGGAGATAGTTAACTGCCTTAATTTGGACAATGGTTTTGTTTCTTAGAATAAGATGACATTAGAAAAGGAAAGGATATAAGATATTAAATTAGAAACATAAAATTATTTCATATAAATTATAATGGAGTTTTTATTACTTTATTTATGAATGAGGTGAGTATAAAATAAAAGAAGAAAAGAAATTAAGAGGGGTGGTTTGAGAAAATTACCTCTTGAATATCACCTCCTCGAAGGATCCCTTAAAGACCTTGGAATTAGTATTTGGGTGAGACCAGAGGTGGTTAGATGTGGGTAGAGTGTATATTATATGGTTTGGAAAATATTTTATTAGATTCAAGGATTTTTATGAGAAATGTGGTAGTGAGGAGTGGTATTTATACTTTAGAAGTAGTGGTTTTAAGTGATTAAATAATGATTATTTTATATTTAAAGCTAACCACATTTGGGTAGAATTAATTAAAAAGAATTATATTGATAATTAATATTTTAAATTATGGTTAGGGTTAATAAACAAATCAAAAAACAATTTAAATTTAAATTTTTTAGTTATTTTAAACCTTTACCTTTTAAATTTTACCCGTTTCATTATTTTACCTATACTGCGGTAAATATTTTTTTTACCATGGTAACTTTTTATGAATAAAAATGAAAATGAAATTACTGAATAATTTGGACCTTATGATTAAAAATACGTAATAAATTATACTAAATTCAATTCAAATAATTGAAAAAATTTAATTTAAAATAAAACCCGCAAACGTGATAAAAAAGAAGGTTTTCATGAAGTATATTTTTCATGAAAAAGATGATTTTATAATAACTCTATGATTAATAATAACAATTGTATGAAACTAAATTAATATTTAATGATATATATATATAATCTATAAATTTCATTTAAACTTTCATCATTATGGATTATTTTAATTAATTAAAAAGGATAAAGATTAGGTACTTTAAAACAGTTTTTAGAAAAATCCCATTATTAAACCAAAAAATAAGCTTATTCTAACATAAAATATAATATTTATTAAAAATAATATAAGTAGAATAAATTTTACTAAATAAAAATAATTTTAATTTAAACCATATTCAAATCATAATTGGACTTTTAAATTATTTAATTTAATGAAAATAAATGCCATTTTTACAAAAATCAGTATTTTCACTATTTACTGAAAACCTAATATTTTCTGAAACAAATCACAAAATTTTACCCAAAGTAAAACATGATATTATTTTTTCAATTATTAATTTAATTTTATGAAATTCATTTTCTAAAATTTCCAAAATTTAATTATAATATTCATTCATAAAATGAAAGAAAAAACATTTTTTGAAGAAAATGTATTTTTAAAGAATAAAATCACCTTACCAAAAATATGAGTGATTATTTAAAATTAATTAATTAATACTTTATAAATGATTATTACCATTATATATTTCATAAATTTATTAATTCTATTCTTAACAACCAATTTAATTACTATATTATAATGGTCACATTTAAATATTAAGATTATATTGTTTATTTAAGCTCAATGTGGCATATCTTGTATAGTATTGAACATAAAATTTAGTTTAAAAATATAAAGATATGAAACTCACCCTATTATATGTTTATTGAAATTAAACCTCAAAAATCAATGATTCATGATTCCAATAGACTAGCAGCACATAGAGAAAATGTGATTTAATCCCTAATTGTGATATTAACAAATGAGTTTTCAAAAGTTAACTTTAAAAAATTTAATATATTGTATCTAGATTCCTTATTAATATAACTATTTTCCCCATAAATCTAGTAAATGGGTCCAATACCTACCAATTACCCTCGAATATTATTTCATTTCTTGTTCATATTCTTCTGAATTTGGTTTTCCCTTTGAGTAAAACACACCTTACCTTCCACACTAAGTGCTGTTCCAGTATCACCCTAGACTTCTTTATATTGGATCTACTTTTTTAGGTTAAAATATTATATTTCCTCAAACATAAATTCTTATTTCTACTGTAATTACCCATGATAGTAACCATTATATCCAAATATCTCATAAGAAATGAAAGATGTAATGAAGCCCACACTACTCCATTGAAAATCACTCCTACAAATTTGAGTTTTCTATGAATCATGTTGAAGTCATTAACATGTTTTCCACTGAATTTACTTACATAATATTCATTCTAAATAGTTTTATTTATCATAAAACTTTATTCAATATGGTATTCTTATCATACATATTGGATAACATGGTTATCAAACCTATATTTTTCTTTTTATCTCATATGTTGAAGGCTGCATTCTAGAAAATAATAATCCAAAATACCATAAGAGATTTCAGATCAAGACTTTACCATTAATATTTTCCATTAATTTTGGCTGGATCCCCTTCTATTTAATCTTAATATCTTTATGGTTTAAATAATACAATCTGCATCTTCTATAATCCAAAGTATGGTCCGTCAAAAATTTCAATCCTGACCTTTAATTATTCCATTGTCATTCCTTATGAGATAGTGAACTCCCAATAAAATGGAAATTATAAAATAAATGTACCTCATTAGAAGTTTTCTTCCAATATTTGATATCACTTATAGTGTCTAGAACCCCAATTTCTATAAGTTTCCATCTGAAACTACACTTACGAAACAAGGTTTAGAAATTTTGAAAATAGTGATACGCAATTTCATTATCTAGATGAGGAAACCACACTTTAACGTCTCTCTTTGTATGGAATTTACCTCATAATATATTCTAGAACACACACACATGAGGAATAACAAAATAACACACACCTATATGGAATAATAAATGGATTTACATGGTTTAAACTTAGACCTTCTCTAAGGGAGAAATACTGTTAATTTTATAAATAATGGAATAAAAATAGAATGATTATAAGTGTATTGAAAATGTGACTCTACTTATTTATTTATAGACATATTATGAATACCCAAGAATACCTTTCCTTGGCTTGAATTTTTCTCCCTTTTCCTCCAAGTTTATTATAATCATCTTTGATGAGAACTATTTGAGAGGCATCTCATGTTAGGGATAAAATTTTCTTGGGTCCTTACTCTATCATTTCTCAGGTGTTGTGGGAATCTAAGGATGTTTTCTAGTAGTTATAGAGGTTAGAAAAGGATTATATCAATTTTAGTAAAACTTATGATTTTTTGGTTTAAATTTTGATTTCCAAAATTTGTAAAATTATTATATATTATGTATTATAGAAGAGTTTTAAATTATAGTATATTTTTTTGTTAAGTAAAAAGTATTACATATTTGAAAAAGTTTCTTATGCATCAATTTTTTAAAAAGTAGAATATATTATGTATTTAAATATATCTTACACATTTATCTATAAAATATCATATAATAATAATTTCTTCTATATCAATTATAATTTCTTATACATTGAATAAAATTTATTACGTAACACCTATGTATATCTTATGTATTTAAAAATCTTATATATTTGATAAAAATATTTTACGCATTTATTAAAAAGATAAAATATCTTACATATTAGTATTTATATATTGGAAATTATATTACATATCAATTTTATTTTTATAGATTTAGTTTAATAAATTATTAGTTAATTAGTTATTTGAGATAATTTGGAATTAATTATTTTATGTTTATTATTGGATTTATAATTATTATGAAAATCATTTGTTACAGTGATTAATATTTATTTGAATTTTTTAAAGACTATTATTTAAATAATTTTTTTATTTAATTTATTAAATTATTAAAAGTGAAAGTTATATTTTATTAAAGATTATTTTTTTAATATTATTAATTTATTTTATGTTACTAATATTTAAAATATATAATTTAATGTTGAAATATGATGGTTATCATGGGATATTTAATTTATGGTATGAGATTTATAAGTGGAATGAGTTTATTAAATTATAAATGATGATAATAAATAGGGAGTTTTACATTTAACAAATGGAAATTTTAAAAAATAATATTCAGAATAATTAAATGATAATAGGGAATGAGATCCATATATATGTGACTCTATTGGTTAATAAAAAAATTTAAATAAAAAAGTGTAAAATTAGTGGTTTCAATATATGAAATGGGTGTTTGAATATTCATGTAAAAAATTAAAAATGTAATATACTTTGAAAAAGAAAACAAATGTGTGGTTCAAAATAAAAAATACAGAATATAAATTTTCATATATATGTAGCGCATGAATTAAAAAAGCGGACAAATAAATAATTAAATACATTTTAATATTATTATAACTAAAATTATAAAATGTTATGCAAAAATTAATTATCATAATTAAATTATAGGAAAAATTCATCTTATCTATGAAAGGATATAAAAAATTTTATGAAACCATTATTTTAGATCAATTGATGTTGGTGGTTAGATTTATTACATAAAAAGTGCTTAGTGATTACATTTCACCACCCTTTAAAAAATATATCTCCTCTCATATATTTAGGGATAATTGATAATGTTGAATAAAGAACATGTCTCAAGAAAATGTGTGTGGTAGATGATGAATAAAGGTAGAAAATAAACAAGCTTCCATTGAGGTGAGGGATTTATATGAATTTAATTTATCTTCTAAAATATTATATAGCTATGTAGTGTGATCTTCTAAAAAAATAATAAATCACAACTCTTCCATTTTACCACTCCAACCATTTGAAAATACACCCCTTCTCCTAACTTCTAAGATGCCTCTTTGATATGGTAAGTTTATACTCTTCTCTCAAGCTTAGTGCTTATTGTCTGGTCTCATTGAAGGGGTTATTGCATGCCTTCTTTCATCCCATATATTACTCCCTTATCCCATGCTCGGTTTTGAGAGTTTTGGTTTCGGGGAAGCGGATATTATATGTTTATTTTTTTTCTTGGAATAACATTATTATTATGTCATGCTATTATAATAATTAAGAGATATTTTTTTCTACTATTACTATATAAAATTCCATGGTAAAAGTGATGTATTTTGGAAATGAAATTGTAAAAAAAATGTAATAATTATGAATAATATGGAAATATGACCATTTTTAGTTGTATTCTTAGTTATATTTTAATTTTTATTAGATATTGAACAAATGTTGTTGAGCTGTGTTGATGATACTAAATTGAATTATATGTGTAAATAGGGAATAATTTAAGAATGGTTATGTGATGACAATGAAAATAAACCATAAAATTAAAGGTTAATATATATAGAAATGATTTTAGCAGTGTAACTCAAGTATTTTTGGATTTTAGGGTGTTTATTTGGTTGAACATGTTTATTTTCTTGTTAAGGGCTAGTGTCTTGAGATATATTTGAGATGTTGGGTAAGTTGAAAATATATCTTGGAGATTATAGTAATACATTTTAGAAGAATAATTCATGATGATTATTAAATCAAGAATTGAAATGGTTCATTTATTATCTGTTTTATGAAATTTCCTCTTTTGATACCTTATGATATTGTATTGATTATTAATATTGACCTTATTTTTTTGTCTAATTGATGGAATGATTGACTATCAATATGTTTTTGCGTGTTATATGATACTATTCATGTAGGTTGTAATGTATTTCAGTTATTTATATACTTTCATAGGATATAATGATTTGAGGTAAAGTGCATCAATACAAAGGTTGTAATGGATCAAGGTTATTACATGTATATACTTCTTACAAACTATAATGACTTATTGTTATAAGTTTCATTTATATACTTACATAGGTTTTAATGGATTAAGATGAAGTGTATGTATATATGTATTCTCGAGTTGTAATGGCTCAAGATTATAATACATTCACTTATTATGGGTTATAAGGTCTCAAGGTTATATATATACTTGTACCTGATAAAACAACTTAAGGTAAAGTTAATCAATACATGGGCTGTAATGGCTCATGTTTATCTAATTTATAGTTCTTACAACCTATAATGAATTATTGTTATGACTAGCATTTATATACTTACATGGGATGTAATGTATTAAGGTGATATTTATGTGTGTGTGTGTGTGTATGTATATTTGGGATGTAATGGATCAAGTTTACGACACATGAACTTATTATGGGTTATAATGGATCAAGATTATGACATGTAAACTTATCCTTAGGCTATGATGGCTTGGGGTTATGTCATTTATTTGGGTTGTGATGGATCATGGTTATAACATGGGTCAATGATATGATGATGTAGTGGTGATTATGATATGGTGGTTATGGTGATGTAGTGGTGGTTATGATGATATGGTGATATGGTGATGGTAATGATGTGGTTGTGGCGATGGTGATTGTTATAGTGTGGTTGTGGATATGGTAGTGGTTGTGATGGGTTTGTAGTTGTGGTGATGCAGTGGTGTTTGTGATTATGTGGTGGAATCATGGTGTGATGACTATGGTGCTATAGAAATTATTGTGATGTGATTAATATGAATTTGTGATAGAATAATTATAATGTTGATATGGTGGATTGAATGTGATATCTTAAAGAGTGGGCATATATTATTCTTTATGATTCTGAAAAATTTATATCATCCTAATTTTTTACCATTATATATTGTTCAAATAAGACATTTTTAGGTGATATTGTTAAATGTGATAGTTAAATTAATCATTTATAATATATTATCTTTAAACTTTTCTTACTTTCTTAACCTATATCCTTTATTATTCCATATCCTACTTAGATGATTTCACTCTTGAATATCCTAAAAATTTTATTTCATAAGGATATATAATTATTTAGAAAAATTATCCAATTGAGTACTCCTAAATTCTCACCCCTCTATAGTTTTTTGAGTTGTTTTTAGGATAATCTGATAATGATTTTGGGGATGATACTGTTTGGGCAGATGAAGTGGAGTATAGGATGTTATCCTTTAATTATTTTTTTTTCATTGAGTATAATACCATGCAGTATTAATTTTGGATTTTGAAATTTTATCTTTTTAGTTTATATATAAATAAATTTTATTGGTGGTTTGTTTATATTTTCCTAGGATATTTGAGGGTAATTACTCCCACATGTGTGAAAAATACACTTACTTCTAATTTCCAACTAGTGGAAATTAGAGGTAGGCTTTGGGGGTCACACCTGCATTTTCTACTAACCCAATTGGGGTTTTAGTGGGGATGGGTCATGATAAAGTGGTATCAAATATTTTAATTGAGAGATAGAGAGAAGTTTGAAGTTATCTACAATCAAGGATTGCATGGGTTCGATAAGAATAGAATGAATTTAACCTAATCAGTAAAGAAGTCAAGGGACAGGCTAACACAAAGATATTTAGATCCACTTATAAATGATTCTAAAACCCTAAATTCCAATTATAACTTCTAGGATCCAAGTATCTTGGCCCCATGTGATCTAATGGAAGGACTTTGATAGCCAACCAAGCATGTTTAGGTGAAAAAATATGCTGATTATAGGGTAGAAAATTTAGGAAGTGATTACACATCATTATCATATTTTTCATTTAAGTTAAAATTTTGACTTATGATTATATTTAGTGTGTTTATTCATGGGAACATATATTTATATAATGTTTTATGTTGTATTTATTTTTAACTCACGCTATTTAAAATTATATTTCTTACAATTCATGAAATGATATTATGTTTAATCTTCTCTTCATAATATGACATGTTAAGATTTAAGATTTAAGTTTAATGTATGTTAATTAACAAACTTATAAAAACATGATAGGAATTAAAAAATTATGCTTTAAAATTAATAAAAATTGTATACTAGTATATGACTTCATTAATGGTGAAGCATGTTTAATAGATTTTTACTAAAAATAAAAAAATTCTAGAAGATTTCTTTTTTATGTATTATGTTCACAAATTATTAATTACGTTAAAAGTATTTTTGATAAAAAAAATTCAACATCATGTTTTATATTCTAATATTTATTAATATTAAATGTTATTTATTTGTTAAACAAAACTGATAATATGTAAAAATGTAAAAATTAAATTAAATTTATATATATGAGTTTATCTAATTGGTAAATTTGCTAGAGTTATAAAATTTTACTTAGCATGTATGATTTAATGAATTCTATGAATAATTCCTAACAAATATTGTGTTTAATAGTATTGAATAATTCATAAAATAAATAAATAAATGATGTGATTTTCATAAGCTGAATATTATAGACATCATGTATAATATTGTTAAATGCTATAAGTAATTTTATATGCACGCATAATAAATTAAATGACTTGTTAATTTCCATTTATTCCTTGTAAAACATGATGATTTCTGAATGTTATGATTTAAATTTTCTATATAATTTTTTATTCCATGATTTTATTATGTATAAATCATGAAAGAGAAACATGCGGCTATTATATAAAAAATTAAAAATTGTGATAATATTCCAATGAATAAATTTATAAGGTGAAAGTATTATTATATGAGAATTAAAATAACATGGTAATTTTAAAAGTATTGGATATGAATATTCCATGTGCACCTCCCATAAAGTAATATTCCTAATGATATTTTAATATCATGAATTGAGTTATTATGTTGACTAGTAAATATTGGAATTCCATGGTGATGATATTATTTCCTTAAGCCTTTATATAGTTGTTAATTTACCATTTCAAATTAAATATATGTGAAATAAGTCATCATAAAATTATTGATGAAATCCTTGGAAGAATTAAATATGGGACTGTGAAGATGAATGGTTGATGTGGAAATGTGTTGGGGGAAAGTTATGATAGTTATATATTGTTCTCTTATTACTAGATGCTATTTGTTTATTAATTAACTTATATTATTTATTTAGATACTATTTTCTTATTTTCTGATTCTTATTTATTATTTAGTTATTTTTTTATTATTTACAATGGTTGTTTGAAAATTTCTAATTGGTAATTATTTATTTTATAGTCACAGATTGATTATTTGATTAGATCATATCTTTTTAATTGATTGATATGATAAAAAATTGCATTGTGTATATTTAATTATTGATTAATGATGTTATTATTTTTTATTATAATTGATTTTTCTTTTTCTTAAAACCATTCCCATAACATATTAAATAAATTATAGTAATGAAAAGATAAGAGTGGAAAACTATATTAGTAATTGTTTCTTTAAGAAAAAATATATTAAATAAAGTTGTGTTAATTCATATTTTACATTTATTAATGATAGATTCATTATTTTTTCTACCTTATATATTCTATTTTATGTGAATTAAAACTAAGGCCTGAATCTAGGTTGATTTAACAACCAAGAAGTGATTTTGAAATTGTTCCTAAAATTTTATTTCAAAAAAAGATAAGGTGTGAATTGATTTCTATAAACATAAATGAATTTTTAGATTATATTATTTAGTAAGTAATTTTTTAAAAAAAGTTTTTTTATTAATATTTTTTTAAAACTAAAGGGTTTTAAATTATATATAATTTATTTAAATTATTTTAGAATATATCTTCCATGTTGTGTTTGGTTTTCCTTGGTGGGTAGGTTTCTGTTTGAGAGGTATCTCCCCATAGCCATTATGATTTAACCATATACCTTTTTTAGTTAGGTCTAGATTCTTGAGGATGATAATTATTTGAGAGGTATTTAATGTGAATACCCGAGTCTCCCTTTCCTTTTCTTGGGGTTGTCTCCCTTTTCCTCCAATTTTTTATTTTAATTATTTGGGATGAGAATTTTTTGAGAGGTATCTGATATAAGGGACAAGATTTTCCAAGTCCTTAAATTATAACTTCTTGGGTGTTGTGGGTATCTAGGGATGTTCTCTAGTATTTCCATATCTTTGGGAAGGATTATATTGATTTTAGTTAATTTTATTATTTTTGGGTTTAAATTTGACTTACAAAATTTTGATAAGTCTTGTATATCATGTATTAAATAAGGGTTTGAAATTATATTTTGTGTGGGATTTTTTAAAATGAAAAATATTATGTATTGTAAATTTTTTTTTACAATTTTTTTAAAACAAAGTAGAATATATTATGCATTGAAATATATCTTCCACATTGATTTACAATTTATTAGACATTAATAATTCCTTAAAAATTAGTTATGATTTCATAAGAATTGAATAAAGTATATGACATAACATATATGTATATCTTACATATAACAACCTGATATTTTATGATATAGTTCTCTATAAATAAATTTGATTTCTTTGATAGCATACTTTACACACAACATCGAGTTTAAAAAAACCACATTATACTTTGTGACAATTATCGTTTAGCCATTGAATTGGTAGGTATGAATATGATTAAACAAATTATAAAATATATATAAAGGTCCTACTCAATAAAAATTAATTAATTAATTTTTAAGAAATAATCACTCAATTTTTAGTAGTCATTTTATTATTCAAAAATACTTTTTCTTCAAAAATGAGATTTATTACTTTTTATGAGTGGGTATTATAATTAATTTATAGAAATTTATATAATTTTTATTTTATAAAAAGGATATAAATTTTGAAATAATCATATCAAAATTATATTAGGTTTAATTTTTGTGATTTTTCTGAAAAGATTGATTTTTTATTAAATAATGAAAAATACTGATTTTTATTAAAAGCTGTATTATTGTTTCATGCATTTAAAAAGTAATTTTTTTAAAATGGTTTAAAAGTAAAATTAGTTATATTATATTATTAATAATATAATTAAGTTAATTATAATAAATTTTATGGTTTAATTTGGTATAAAACATTTTTATACTTGCAAAAACATTTTTCTGAAAAATTGTTTTTTATTTCATTTTGTGGTTTTTATTAAACTAATTAATTCCAATTATAAAAATTTAATATTAAAAAATGGATTCCATTTTTGGAATAAGGGGGTCAAAATTTATTGAATAGTTCACTTTTATTTTTGATCAACATGAATAGTAAACATAGTAATTTTCTGTTACCATGTTTAAGGTAAAATGGGTTAATTAGAGTTAACACTAATGTGATTAGGCTGAAAATTAATTCAAACACTTGAATTATTTAATTTTATGAGTATATTTAGTTAATAATCATTCAAAATTATAAAATATTACATTTTTTTTCATTTATCTTATATTTTTACCTATATATTATTTAAGTAAAAGATAAAGTCAAAAATGTCACTTTCTTACTTTTAATATCTATAATATTTTTTATAGTGATAAAAACAAATTATTTTAAGTTATAAATATTTATTTTAAATATTAATTAAATTATTTTATCATGATAATTTTTTTTTAGTGATGATATAATTACCTTAAATGCTTATGCAACACCAACATAATACTTATGCGATCTGAAGAAAAATTAAGTAACGGATTTTAAAAATTATAAAAGTATTTTTTTGAGAGATTTATAGTGTAAATTGAATTATATATATAAATATACCATATTTGGGTAGTGTTAGAGGTTTATATTTTAATTACATTGCTATGATTTTCTTTTCATAGTCAAATGAAATGAATAGTTCCAAAAATGTCATTAATGATATTTTATAATAAAAAATAATTTATTAAATGATTTAAAATTCATAAAAAATAATATATTCAGCCAAGTGAATGTAATATTTTTTAAAATATCAACCATAATCCATTAATTATTCACTTTTACTTTTATGTTAATATTCTTAACCCTTAAATAGTATAAAACTTTGATATTGTGGTAGTTGTCAAAATGGTTAACGGGGGTTGAAACTAATAGATAAGGGTAAAAACATAAAAAAACTTGTTAAAATTTTATTATATGAGATTATTTAAAACAATAATTATATTATATTCTAATTATATCAATTTGGATCCATTTTTTTCATGAAAATTAATTTATATTAATTTAATACTTAATATAATTCCAAGAGTGCTCGTCCCCTCAATTATAAATGGGAACCTCCTATCCTTCATTTTTTATAATGTTTTTACCTTTTATGTGAGAAAATACCTTCTATAATATCATACTAACTTTAACACATCATATATCTTTTGTTCTTATGAAAATACCATCCCTTCAAGGCTTAAGGTGTAAGCCAAAGAAGGCTTCGCGATAAAGACATATAAATCTTAACCAGGCATTTTCAATTTTATTTCTTATTATACCAACTCTAAATATATGGTATAAATTCTAAAATAAATAATTAATTTTATTGAAAATAATTATTTTTTATTATGATTATGGTAAAACAATTATCCATATTATTCCAATCCTTTGTAAAATGATAACGTCGCTCATGCATACGTGTGGATTACCGCCTTCATGAAACACTGTGATTTTTTTTCACATATGTTTTAAGTGGGTGGTAATAAGGATAAATTTAATGAATATATATGATTTATATTATATAATAATTATTATTTAAAGGTTAATTATTTACTACCTTTCTTTCATTCCATGCATTGAAAAATTGAAACATCACTCGTGCGCACGTATGAACTACCATCTCCATGAAGTGATATAATTAATTTTAATCACCAATTTATATGAATAGTTATAAAATCATATACTATACTAATTAAATGATTAAAATTATATTTATTATGGATCCATGATAAAATAATAAGACTAGGACCGCCGAACCAAAACATGCATGAAAAATGAAGCAATTATCACCTAGAATAATGATTTTAATAAAATAATATTAATAAATGAGTGATAAAATGGTATAATTAAATCATATATGGTAAGATATATATTTTAATGGTTCTGAAAAAAAAATTATAATAAATATATATTTATTATATAGTATTTTTGAATGTGTATGAATAAATATGAGGCTTGAGGTAAGGGATTTACGTCTCAATCCCATTTTATTCAGGATTGTTTATGCTTGAATTTAAAATGAGGAAATTATATGATAATTATTTAATAAATCCATTTAATTTTTATTATTATTTGGTTATTCACGGGGAATAAATTTTTTCCCTTCATTTTCCTCACTTTAATTACTCAAGAGACCGAAATATTTTTTTTAAGGAAAACTGACTATATTTTACTATTTGGTTGGAAATCTCTTTCTTCCATGTCCATGTTTTATTTAAAATGTTTTCAAGAATGTTTTTTATTAATATCCAATGATTTTTAGAATCCATTTTTACCCATGTTTTAATTTCTATAAAAATATTTCTAATGAATTTTCGTATCATTTTATGAATGTGGTACTTTTAAATTTTTACAGAAAATGTGAATGGAATCTTTGTTTTAATGTATACAACATAAATTTAATTTCACACTGTAATGGCCGATCAATGTTTTGAAGATTACCCTAAAAGTTTCAATGGTTATTTTCAATGAAATTTTTCCTTAATATTTTATAAATATTTGGATTTTAAATAAGTTATTTCAAAGTGAAAATGGTATTTTCCTAAAGAAACATTCTAAGTATCTTTTAAAGGAATTTTTATCCAAGATAATATCATTTGATGTTAATTAGGATTTACTAGGGATATTATCCAATGATACCATCCTTTATATTTCTCTAGATGTGTTTATTATTATAATGATAATATTTTTACAAAACCCATTTATTTTCTATGGGTTATGCTATAATGAATTTATGAAATGTTAATGAAACCCATTTTATTTGCATGGGTTATGATATAATGATAAGATAAATGTTTTATGATCTTATGACACACATATGTATGGTTTTCATTATGTGATGGGGCCCCAAAATTATATATTCTTCTAATGCATTGGGTAATGTTTTATATCTCATGAGATAATTATGGGATGTGAGTTGATGTGCTCAATCCACTATAGAAAAAATGTAGGTATTCTTGATATACTATGATAAATAAGCATTAATGCATGGTCCAATATGGAAAACATGTAGAGATTCTTGATATACTATGAGAAATAGGCATTAATGGCTGGTCCACTATGAGAAATAGGTTATGATGCCTGATCTGTATGATATGGGAAATATGTGTTGATGCCTGATCCACTATGATTTAATGGTATCATTAGTTAACCTTGACATATGAAATGGTTTTTATACCTATGATGGTGCCACACTTTTGTGGCATGTTTTTATGATTATGATATGAACTCATAGTTCATTATTGATTTATGATTATTCATCACACTTATGATTAATGTCTTCTAGATGATAAAGTTTTATTCCATGAATCATGTTTATGGTTTATGATATATTGGGTATGAAATTTGTAAGTTATGGTCATGATATAAATTTTTTATACTTATATTTTGCTTTCTTATGATCATAAATTGATATCTCCTATGTTTACCCTTATTAAGCATCCAATCTCACTCTTTCTTATGTTCACTTTCCCTAAGTTATGAAGAAATGTTTTAAGTAGGGTATATCATGAAGGGTAAAAAGTGAGAATAACCTGATGAGAGATGTTGAATAATATACTTAAATAATATGTTCATATATCTAGTATCCAAATATGCTATACCTTTATGGTTATTGCATGGATCATAATTTTATATATTTAATATTCATATAAAATGATGTAATACTTATTTATAAAATGACTGGGTCACTATAGTTGGTATCATAGTAGAGTTTAGTTAATATTTGAAGATTAAGGTTATAAAACTTAAGTGAAAACCTTATAGATATGTCTATGTATAGGTTAATATCCTAAAATTTTGGTAATTACCATGGATAACCTAGGTTAAACCTAAGGTTCTATATATTGGGAAGAGGGTGTGATGATTTAGACATCATATGAATGATATTTGATGATTATATGATATATCACTATAATTATTATATCTTGATGCTACTAATTTATTTTTTTAGTCAATGGTTGCAACTAGAATACATTGTGCTAATAAAAAATGTGATATAAAATTTAACGATTTTCCACCAAAGTAACTAGATGCCGTGGGATATAGAATGAAGAATATTATTGATATGATCACACAACTTTCTTAGGAAATGAATCGTGTTGATCTTTTAAATGATCAAAGGAGGGAATGAAATTTTTTTGAATAATTAATGAGGAAATATCCACCTTGTTTTAATGGGTATTTTGATCTAATAGTATCTAAGTGATGGATCAACACCATTGAGAAAATATTTTCTATTTTCCAATGCACAGAACATGAAAAAGTTTTTATACCTGTTTATCATTTAGAAACCAAAATAGATCAATGGTGGAATCTTATTAAGAACATGAGGTAAGAGAAAAAAATTGAATCCATATAATGGGATGATTTTAAGAGGATATTCTTTAGTAAGTACTTCCCTTGTATTATATTTAAAAAATGGGGAAGAAATTCCTTGATATTAAGAAGAAGGGTGATAAATCCATTTATACTTATAAGGAAAATTTCACAAGACTATCAAGGTATTCTTTTGGTTTAATCATTATCTTAGAAATAAAAATTGATCGATTATTTGGTGCCTATTATCAGAAATGTGTTAGATATAACATACTTTAGTAGCTATAAAGAAACCATTTGATATGAACACAAGGTAGAAATAAAAATTCGATATTCCCACTATTCCCATGTTTTTGATAAGAAAAAATATGGAGTCTAATGAAAACTTGAATAAATCACATGGTGGAAAGAAATTACATCCATTTATATGCCAAAAATGTGGGTAGAAACATCAAGGGAATTTATTTAATAGATTTGGGAGGTGCTATAAATGTAGAAAGGCGGGTCGTAAACACCATTAATGTTGAAAGGAAATGATGAGACTAGTTCATACAATAGAGGAAAGGAAGATTACAATTAATGAACCACCCATGATCTAATTATTAAAATGTAAGGATTATGAGAATTATTCCAACAAGTTCACAAATACAAAGGTTTTTGATGATGATTAGAATTAACGAACTCTTAACCCCAAAGAAAAAGGTAAATTTCAAGTGATCATGACTGTCTAAGTGGGTTAAGATAATGACATGGTGAAAGGTACAATTATCATCCACTCTAGAACAACTAATTACTTTTTTGATTCTCGATCTACCCACTCTTTTATATCTGATGAATTTTATAAGGGTATAAAATTATCACTTCAATGATTAAATGTTTAGTTAGTGGGGAAAACTCCTAATGGTATGATAGCTACATCTCAATCCTATAGTTCCTATCCAATAAAAGCTTGTGGGAATGTGATTTCTAAAAATCTTGTGATTCTTCTAGGAATTTATTGAATTTCTTTATATGGATCCCATATCAATTTCTGAGGAAGGGAAGTCACATCTCATATTCCAAATGAACCCATGATCATTAATCAGTGAGAGGATGAATAAGAACTTTTAATGAAAATTACTTATATCTTATGGCTCTTAATTCCCATCCATGAAGGGTATTATATCAGGTGGTTGAGGAGAAACTCAACATAGATATATTCCTATTGTACAATAATTTCTTTATGTATTTCTTGAATAATTTCCCAGTTTTCCTATAAATCATGAAGTTGAGATTTTAATAAAAATAATACCTATTGTTACACCTATTTCAAAGACTCTTTATAGAATAAAACCAATTGATTTTGAAGAATTAAATAAGTAAATCTAGGATAATGTTGATAAGGGATTCATACGCACTAGTTCATCACCATAGTTTGCACCTATTCTTTTTGTTAAGAATAAATCTGGGTCAATGCATCTTTGAATTGATTATTGAGAACTGAACAAGATTACCATCAAGAATAAGTATCTTCTACCTTGTATTGATGTTTTTTGATAAATTATGAGGAGATAAATAGTATTCCAAGATTTACCTTAATTATGGGTATCATAAATTAAGGGTTAAGAAAGAGGATATACCCAAGAAAACCTTTTTTATGAGGTATGATAATTATGAATTTATATTGATTCCATTTGGACTTAACAGTGCCCCTACTATATACATGAATTTATTGAATTTAATCTTTATAGATTACCTTGATCAGTTTTTGGTAGTATTTATAGATGATATTCATACATATTAAAAGTGCAAGGAAGAGAATAAAGATCATTTGAGAACTATTCTAAAGACCCTAAGGAAGGAGAAAATATCTGAAAAAATTATCAACTGTGAATTTTGGCTTCATAAATTTTCATTATTTGGTCATATAATCTCATGTGAGGGTTTTTCTATGGATCCTTAAAAGATGGAATTTATGTAAAAATAAACCAGACCAACTATGGTTACTAAGATCTATAGTTTTCTTGGGATGGATGGATATTATTGATTCTTTTTGAGAGATTTCTCATGACTATAAAATACACTCACCAATTTAACTTGAAAGGGGGTTGAGTTCTTATGGGAAGATGAATGTGAATATAATTTCTAGGGGATCAATAGAAGGTTGGTTATTGTATATTTACTTGCACTACATTGTAATGGAGAATGGTTTGTGATCTATATTGATGCAATAAATAAGGGACTAGGATGTTTCATCATGATGAATGATATGGTGATAACATATTTCTCATGCTCATTGAAAATACAAGGGAAAAATTACCCAAATCATGATTTGGAGATGGAATTAGTAATTTTTATGTGGAAGATATGGAGGCATTATCTTTATAGTAAAAGGTGTGACATATATACATATCATAAAATTTTGAAGTATATCTTCACATAGAAAGAGTTGAATATAAATTATAGAATATGGTTATAATTGATTAAATATTATGAATACTCAATACATTACCACCTTGGGAAGGAAAACAGAGTGATTAATTATATAATTTGGAAGGACCATGATAGTTTTTACATGATGATGATTAAAAGGGATCCAATATTTCTGGTTTTTTAGAAGATGGAACTTGAAATCATTAGAAAAAGGGACCAATCCTATCTTTATTATATGAATGTTCAACCATATATCCATGTGAGGATTAAAGAGGAATAGAAGGAATATGTTGAACTACAGAATAAGGTCAGAAATGTTCCTGAGCTTAATCTTGATTCTGATATAATGATAAGGTTTAAGAATATAATATGTTTCTTTTCAATACCATAATTGAAGAAGTAACTATTAGATGAATCTCATAGTTCACCACTCTCTATACATCCTAGAAGTAAAAATGTGTATAGATATGTGAAGGAATAGTTATAGTGTGACCACATAAAGAGAGATATTGTAGAATATTTATCTTGATGACTGGTATGTTAGCAAGTTAAGGATAGGAGATATAAGTCTAAGGATATTTTACAATCATTACCCACACCTTAATAGAAATGGGAAAACATTACCATGGATTTCATCATCATACTCCCTGAAATATCTAAAGGGAACAATGCTATTTGGGTTGTAGTTGAACACCAACAAGCTTCATTACAATGAGAGAAAATTTCTATCTTGACCATATTTCTAGGTTATACATCAAGGAAGTGGTGATATTTAATGGAGTACTACATTACATTGTATCTGGTCGAGATTTGAGGTTTACCTTGAAGTTTTGGTAAATTATTCAACATGCTATGGATTCAAAGTTTTGTTTTAGTAATGCTTATCATCCTTATAAATATGGTCAATCTTAGAAAACTATTCAAACATTGAAGGATATATTGAGATATTTTTCTCTATATTTAAAATGTGGTTGTGATGAACACCTTCTTCAAGTCAAGTTTTCTGAAAAAATAGATTTCACTCGAGTATTCAGATGGATCCTTATGAATCCTTCTATGAAAGGAAGTACATAAATCCAATGTGTTGGGTTAAAGTTAAAGAAATAAATATATTAGGAACTGATCAAGTTGATAATATAGAAAAAATTCCGATCCATTCAGATGTTATAAAGGAAATTCAGAGTTGATATAAAAGTTATGATGAAAATCATCGGTGAAATCTAGAGTTCAGAGTTATTGAAAAGGTATTCCTATGAATATATCCTTGGAAGAAGGTTATTATATTTATAAATAAGGTAAATATGATCCCTAGATATATATACCCCTTTGAAATTCTTGAATGTATTGGTATGGTCGCTTATCTGTTGGATCTTACACTAAATCTCTCTCAACATTATGATGTGTTCTATATATATCTCTTGAGGAAGTAAATGCTTGATCCTTCACATGTACCGAGCTCATAGGTCATACCACTAGAGAAAGATCTATATTATGAGGTAAAACTGGTGGAGATTCTAGATCATAGAGAAAGTGAAACAAAAAAAGACCACTCACCTGATCAAAGTTTTTCAGCAAAACCATAAATTAGAGAAAGCTACATAAGAAATTGAGGATGTGATGAAGTAGAGATATCCTCAATTTTTTTATATTGGAGTGATAAAATTTTGTGGGAGAAATTCATTTTAAAGGGGTATAATGTAAAAACCCTAGATTTTAAGATATACTTCTCTATAATTAAATTTTATTTCTTTGATAGCTTTCTTTGTACACTACACCGAGTTTAAAAAAACCATGCCATACTATTAAAATATTTTATTTAACGTGAAAATTATCACATAGACCTTGAATTGGATGTTATGAGTATATTTAACCACATTATGAAATATATATAAAGGTTCTACTCAATATAAATTTACGAATTAATTCTTAATAAAAGAACTCAATTTTTAGTAGTCATTTTATTATTCAAATTTTTCTATTAATTTTTGTGAGTGAATATTAAAATTAATTTCTAAAAAATTTATAAATTTTATTTTATAAAAAGGGTATAAATTTTTAAATAATAATATCAAAATTATATTAGGGTTAATTTTTGGTATTTTTGTGAAAATATTGATTTTCTAGTGAATAGTTAAAAATACTGATTTTTATTGAAAACTATATTTTTGTTTTAAAAATATAAAAAGTTACATTTTTATTTTAAAATGGTTTTAAAATAAAATAAGTTATATTATATTATTAATAAACTAATTAAGTTTATTTTAATTAATTTTATGTTTGAATTTGGTATAAAAACATTTTTATAATTAAAAAGGATTTTTTTTTTGAAAAAATATTTTTTGTTGCATTTTAAATTTTTATCTTAATTTAATTTATTAAACCTATATAATTTCAATATTAAAAAATGGATTAAATATTTTGAATCAGGAGATCCAAATTTTTTAAATATACCCTTTTTTAAATATGAATAGTAACCATAGTAAATTTTTGTTACCACGGTAAAGGTAAATTGAGTTAATTAGGGCTAAAACTAAGGCAATAATGATTAAAATTCGTTAAAAAACATTAATTTATTTCATTGGATGGGTATATGTTATCTATAATCATCCAAAATTTAAAAATATGACCTTTTTTCCATTTAAATTTTGTTTTTACATTTATAATATTTAAGTAAAAGATAAATTAAAAAATGTCACTTTGTTACTTTTAATATCTATAGTATTTAAGATAGGGAATAAAAATAAATTCTTTTCAATTATAAATTTTTATATTAAATATTAATTATTTTTTTATAATAATAAATTATTTTGAATTTTTAGTGATTAAATAATTACCTTAAATTCTTATGCAACATTGAGATAGTTCTTGTGTAAGGAGGAGAAAAATCAAGTAAATGATTTTAAAACATATGAAAGTAATTTTTTTGAGTGATTTATAGTGTACAATAAATAATATAGATAAATATAAAATATTTTTTATATTTTAAAGTCTTATATTCTAATCCTTTTCCATCGTGTTGTTTTTAAAGTCAAATTAAATGAATAGTTCAAAAAATGACATTAATGATATTTTATAATAAATAATACTTTATTAGATGATTTAAAATTAAAAAAATACTATATTAATCCAAGAAAATGGGATATGGTTTAAAATATCAATCTTGGTCCATTTATGAGTCACTTTTACTTTTTTGGTAACATTCTTAACCTCAAAGAGTAGAAAATTTTGATATTGTGGTAATTGCCAAAAAGGGTTAATGGGGGGGGGGGGGGTTAAAACTAAAGATAAGGGTAAAAAATAACAATTTTGTTTTCAAATTATATTGTATGAGAGGATTTATACTCATATTATCTTATAATTATATCAATTTTTATCCATTTTCCATAAAAATTAATTTATATTAATTTAGTACTTTATGTAATTCCAAGAATACCCCTCCCCTCACTTATAAAAGGCACCTCCTATCCTTCATTAGTTACAATGTTTGAGCCTTATATATCAACCAATAACTACCCTAATATCATATTATGTTCCTTAAAAACATACTATAGCTTATGGTATTTCCAAAAGACCATCCTTTTGTGGCTTAATGTGTAATCCAAAGGAGGTTTCTCAGCAAAGAGGTAAAAATCTTAACCTAGAATTTTCAATTTTATTTCTTATTATACCTCCTATAAATATATGTTATCAATTATAAAATAAATAATTCATTTTATTAAATATAATGAATTGTTATTATGATTATAGAACAACTACTATCCGCATTATTATCATCCATACGATAGCATCAATCATACGTATGTGTGGACTACCAGCTCCACGAAGCGATGTGATTTATTTTTCACTTCTATTTTACATGGATGGTAAAAAGGATAAATTTAATGAATATATATGATATATATATGACATAATAATTATTCTTAAAATATTAATTATTATTTACCTTTCTTTCATTCCATCCTTCGAAAAATGGAAACATTAGCCGTGTGTAGGTACGAACGACTATCTCTACAAAGTGATGTAATTCATTTTTTCATCACCAATTTATATGAATAGTTATAAAAGTATATATGATAATAATTAAATGATTAAAATTATATATATTATTTAACAATTAAAAAAATTAAAAGGAACTATATTTCCAAACCAAAACATGCATGAAAAATGAAGCATTTGTCACTTGAAATGATTATTTTAATAACAAATTGTTAATAAAAGAGTAATCAGATGTTATAAGTAAATAATATATAGTATGATAAATATTATTATGTTTCTAGAATATATTTACAATAAATATATATTTATTATTTAGGAGTTTCGAACACGTACAAATAAATATGGGACTTGAGGTAAGGGATTTACATCTACATCCCATTTTATTCAGGATTTTTTATACTTGAATTTCCATTGAGAAAATTATATGATAATTATCTGATAAACCGATTTAATTTTTATTATAATATGGTTCTTTATATAGAATAATTTTTTTTACTTTCATTTTTCTCACATTAATTACCCATGATATTTAAATAATGTTTTAAAGGAAAACATACCATGTTTTACAATTCACCTATGATTTTTTTTCTTCCATGTCCATGTTTTTTAAAATGTTTTCAAGAATATTTTTTTATTATTATCCAATGAATGTTAAAATTCATTTTTATCCATATTTTAATTTTAATAAAAAATGTTTAAAGTAATGTTCCTATCAATTTCCAAATGAGGTACTTTTGAATTTTTACCGAAATATTGAATGAAATATTTGTTTTAACACACACGACATGAACACAATTTCCCACTGTCATTACCAATCAATGTTTTGAAGATTAGATTAAAATTTTTCATGGTTATTTTCAAGGAAATTTTTTTTTGCAATATTTTATAAATATTTGGATTTTAATTTTTTTTTTCAAAATGAAAAGTGTATTTTCATCAAGAAATTTTTCAAGGATGTTTTAAATGAATTTTCATTTAAAATTATATCCTTTGATATTAATTATGATTTAATAAGAATATTCTCAAATGACACCATCATTATTTTTTTACTGGATGGTTTATGATTATGATGATAAGATGTTTAAAAAACCTATTTATTTTTATTGAGTTATGCTATGATGAATTTATGAAATGCTTATGAAACCAATTTTATTTGAACGGGTTATGATATGATGATAAGATGAATGTTTTATGATATTGGGAAAAAATTTATAGTTTTCATTATGTGACAGGTGCGACCAAAATTATATATCCCTCCAATGAATTGGGTAAAGTTTTATTTCTCATGAGGTAATTATGGGATGTGAGTTGATGTGCTCAAACCACTATGATAAACCGGTAGTGATTCTTGATCCAATATGGAAAAAATATATTGATGACTGATCCATAATGGAAAAGATGTGGTTATGCCTAATCTATTATGATACGGGAAAAAAGTTTTGATGCTTGATCCACTAATATTTGATGTGCTTGGTAGTTAACCTTGACATATGAAATTATTTCTATGATTATGATGGTGAAATACTTTTATGACATGTTTTTATGATTATGATATGAACTTATAGTGTGTGACTTATTTATAATGATTTCTCACTCTTATGATTCATGTATTTTGAAATTATAAAGTTTTATTCCATGAATCATGTTTATGATATATTATAGTTTGGGTAAGAATTTTTTAGGTTATGGTCATGATATTATACCCTTATGCTTATCTTATTATTTTATATGACCATCGATTGATATCTCCGATGTTTAACCATACTGAGAATTTGAGCTCACTCATTCTTATGTTTAATTTTCCTAGGTTATGAAGAAAGGTTTTAAGTTGGGTATGTCAAGAAGGGTACAATGTGATTATAAATTAATGATAGAAATTGAAGAATGTACCTAAATAAGATGTTCATGTATCTAGTATTAAAATACACTAAACCTTTATGGTTATGGAATGGATCATAATGATATATATTGAATATTCATCTAAAATGATGTAAAATTTATGTATAAAATGCTTTAATTTCCATATTATGCATCCCAAAATCTTACGTATTTGATAAAAATATATTATTTATATCCTAAATTGATAAAATATCTTACATATTGGTATTTATACAAAGGAAATTATATTATGTATCAAAAACATTTTTAATGTTTTAGTTTAATTAATTACTAGTTGATTATTTATTTGAGGTAATTTGTAATTAACTATTTTTTTATTTTTGGATTTATAATCATTATAAAAATCATTTTTATGGTGATTAATATTTATTTAAATGTTGAAAAGAATATTATTTAAATAATTTAATTATTTAATTTATTAAATTGTTAAAGGTGCAAATCATATTTTATTAAAGATGATTTCTAATTCTCATTAACTTATTTTTATATTATTAATATTTAAAATAAATAATTTTATGTTAAAATATAATGGTTAGCATGGAATATGAATTATTTAATTTAAGTAATTTATGGTATGAGATTTATGAGTGGAAAGAGGTCATTAAATTATAAATGATGATAATAAATGGAAAGTTTTCCTTTTAAAAAAATAGAAATTTAAAATAATAACATAAATACTAATTAAATGCTAATGGGGTATGGGATCCCTAGATATGTGATTCCATGGGTTAATAAAAAATGTAAAGAAATAAAATAAGGAAAAAGTGGCAGTTTTAATGTATGAAATGGGGCCTGACATATACATTTTAAAAGAGAGAAAATGAAATATACTTAAAAAAAAATAAAAAAGTTACAATTAAAATTAAAAAAATGACACACTTTATTATATATATAGTGCATAAATTAAAAAATAGAGGATAAATAAATAATTAAATACATTTTAATATTATGATAACTAAAATTATAAAATGTTATACATGAATTAATTGACATAATTAAATTTTAGTATTTATCCACCTTATTTATAAAGGGATTTTATAAAATTTTATGAAACTTATATTTTAGATAAATTGATATTAGTGGGTTAGATTTATTATATAAATAACACTTTATGATTGCATTTTATCACTCTTCAAAATATATATATCCCCCTACATCATTAATTATTTCCTTATTCCATGGTGGTAAATCGATAATGCTGAATGAAGATTTTTTTTTGAAAAAATGTGTGTGTTGGATGATGAATAAAGGCAAACAAAAAACGAGATTCAATTGTGATATGGGATTTTTATTCCTTTCATTTATCTTCTAGAATACTATGTTTATTCTCATGTGATGTAATCTTATAAACTACATCAATGATATTTAAGCCTTAATATTTTTAATCCATTATATCCTAATGTTTGGAAATGCGTCATTAGTCTTCTTAAGCCTTTTTACCATCAACCTCTTCAATTGGAGCCCTTATATTCAATTCCATAAATTGTAAATATTCTATTATACCACTCTAACCTTTTGATAATCTACCCCTTAACCTAACTCCTGGGATGACTCTCTGATATAGAAAGTTATTACTCTTCCCTTTTTCTCAGTGTTGATTGTTTGGTCTAGGGGAAGATGTTATTTTATGTCTTCTTTTATCACATATATCACTCCCTTCTATCGAGTTTAGTGTAGAGATTTTTGGTTCAAGGTAATGGGATATTTATGTTTTCTATTTTATTTATTACTTATAATAACATTATTATTATATAATGTCTTTATGATAATTAAGAGATAATTATATGCTATATTGATTATGTGAAGTTCCATGGAAAATAGGAAGTATTTTTGAAATGAAATTTAAAAAAAGAAAAATTGAATGATAATGATGAATATGGAAAGATGAACAAGTTTAACTAGAATTTTCATTATACTATCAAGTTTTATTATGTATTGAATAAATTTTATTGTGTTGTGTTGATGATACTATACTAAACCATATGTGTAAATAGAGTGTAATTTACTAATTCCGATATGGTGATAATGAAAAGAAACTATAGAATCGAAGGTTAATGAATGTGAAAATGATATAATTAGTCTAACTTGGATATTTGTGGATTTAGGGTTGTTTATTTTGTTGAATGAGTTTATTTTATTATTAAGGGTTGATGTCTTGAGATATATTTGAGGTGTTGGGAAAGATGTTGATTTAGTGTGGAGATTATAATAATACCTAGTACTAGAATCTTGTATGATGTTGATTAGATCTTGAATTGATGTGGTTAGTTTATTGTTTATTGTATGAAATTGTCTCTCTTGGTACCTTGTAATGTTGTATTGATTATCAATATTATTTTTGGATGCCTACCTGATTTATGGAATAATTTTCTATCATTTTATTTGTATGTGTTCTATGATGCTATAAATGTATACTATAATTCCTTTTTGTTTAACGTCCTAGGTTTTTTTTGGACCAAGTTGAAATTTAAAGTGTTTTTGAACTTTTCCTTTAGTGGATAGTCTAGATCTTAAACCGATCTTAGGATTGTAAATATGAGTGTTGGATAACTTAAAAGTGATGTTTTTAGGTGAAGTTTAAGCTTAAGATGTTTCATTGGAATTTGAGTGAGTTTTGGGAGCATTGGACCCTGAGAACTCAAGTTCAAAAAAGGATGGTAAGGGTGTAATTTTTTTTTGAAAATGTGTGGACATCCAGGAGTAACCATACACTCTATTATAGGTGAGAAAAAGTGATCTGCATAGGCTACAGATGGTTTTCCCAAACCATGTGCCTACCCTACATCGTTAGTGCTATTTAACCAGTAGCTACACATAGTTTAGGAACATGGTTTTCCAAACTATGCAAGTTAACCATGAAATATGAGGCATCTAGAAAAAGGAGGCAGCAAGGTTAGCGCATAGTTTTCCAAACCATGTGGACTAACCATAAGAACCATTAAAGAGGGATGAAATGACCATTTCCCATACCTCTATTTCTATCCTCAACCTTCTTATTAATTTACTCATGTACAGTAGGTGGAGCCGCATGGGAGATCTCTTCCTCCTCACCTAGGATTTGAATCCCCTTCCTCATCTAAATTTTATTTCACTCAGCGTTGGTTACATTAGAACCACATCAGTAAGATCTTGACTCCTCATGCATCTCTTATTCATTTACCTCACCATATGGAATGCTAAATCTGTTTGATCTATTTTTCCCAATTTTTTGGTCATTTAATGATTCTTCTAATTTCTTCCATTATGGATCAAATAAAAAGTCAATAATGTACAAGTAAACCATACTAATAATGAGGTTGATGGGCTATAGATTTTCCCTAAAAGTATCACCACCTATAAATTGTGTCATTGTTCCACACACTGGTTTTTTCTATGGGATGACTTTTAAATATGAATTAAATATATATAATCTAATGACCTAATCCTATTATACCTTTATACCTAATTGTAATAATTAAAGGTCATGGACCTCAAGTGTTAACCTTCTATTAAGGGTGTGTTCCTTAAAGGCATTTAATTAATCAATTACTTCCTAATAAAACCACCTGTTGTGGTGTGTTGTCTTATAAAATGTAAAAGGGTTGATTAATTGGAGTGTGGAAGGATTTGATGCTCCACTATATTATTACCTAGTGAATAAACCATCATCGAAGTGGGTGTGGCCTACCTTTTACTTAGGAAACCTAATGTTTTGTAGTGTCATGCACATTGGCATGGCCTATATGATACCCTTTACATACAACATGTTTACTATTTATGAATAGTTCACCTGGCCCCTAATACCTTAGTTGTACATGGACCTTTCTGTGGAATTATTCATTTTTATTAATTGAATGGTGATAAGTGGAATGCTTAAGTACATGGACCTTATTATTCTATAAATAGGAAAATTGTACATGGACATGTCCCTCTTAAGTATACACGACCTATGCTATGTCATGCTTATAAGAATGGCATTATTTATTATTTAAAATTAAATGAAAAAGTGAATCATGAATGCATTGAGTGATACTTGAGTTCCTCTTTACATAACACATTAGACGAGCTCATAGGCAGTTAAAACTGTATCATGCCTTGAGCGATACTTGGGTTTCCTTTTTACAGAATGCCTAGGATAGAATCATAGGTTACTAGATTTTATAATACATTGGGATATATTCTTGGATTCTTATAGGATTCCTTGGAAGGGATCACTGAGAGGATGTTTTACTTACCCATGAGCGATACTGGTTCCCTAGGGGAGTTAACTTAGACAGATCCAATGGAAACATGGTTATAACATGCCACAAGCAAAACTCAGTCCCCTACGTGTGATACCTAGGACATGAATAGAGGGTCATGATTTATAACATGCTAAGAGTGATACTTGAGATGCCTTTATGGATCACCTTGGATGAACTCTTAGAGTGTGCGATAATTGGGTTCCTTTTTATGGTTATCCTTGGATGATCTTAGGATTCCATTTATTTAAATTCTGTAATGTCACGAAATTTCCATATATATATTTTTAATTATATGGAATTATTTTGAGACCAAAAAATTTGACGGCACGTGATTCCGAGGCCCGAAGTGCTCGGATTGATCTGTCAAAACAATTTTAAGCTTTAAATAGCATGTGTGAGGGGTTTTCCTGAAAGATTGGAATAACTCTTAAATGGGTGCCCAGATCAGAAATATAAGGGCAACATTGCATTCATGATGACAAGTTTACCCTAGGTGTGACTTAAGTTTAGTCGACACAGGCCTCCAGTGAAGAAACCTAGAAAATGCATAAGCATAAATAAAATAATTAAATAAAATTATTTTATTTTTCAAATTCTTATAACTCATGACCGAATAATTGAATTAGAAATTTGAGATCACCGATGAACTCATGAGGGTTTTCTTTCCTTAGGTAGATCCTAACATTGGCCGGCACGGGCCAACATTGGAAGTTAGTTTTTGGCCATAAATAAAATAATTAAGTAACAATTATTTTATTGTTAAATACTTTAAATTCTAAATGATAGATCAGATTGGAAATCTAACAGTACCATTGTGGTCGTGAGGGCGTGTTACCCTTAGGTAGGTCCTAGCCTCAACCGGTGTGAGACGAGGGTGAATATTAATAAATTTTGAGCTTTTTTAAGTTGCATTCAATAAATGTGTGAGCGATGATTTATATCTTTTGAACCGATGATCAGATTAAAAATATGAGGGCACCATTGAATTCGCAGTGCTAGGATTCTCTTATACAAAGCTTAACTTTTACCGGCAAGGGTCGGATGAAAAAAAGTTAATTTTTGGATTTTATAAAAAAAGATAATAAAATAACTCCATGAGTTATTTTATTCTCTTATCACCGTTGAGCGGTGGATAGTGGGACAACGGTGTAATGTCAGTAATGAATGTGAGTCATTTAATGACATGAACCTTGGGTTGCATAACCATGACCTTAATTGAATTAATAGAACATTAATTGCAGTTCATTAATGAACTGTATTAATAAAATGCAACACGGGTGGTTCCTTTTATTCTATTTAAACAAACCTATGGCCTGGGTTTTGGGGATTGACATGAGGAAGCTCTAACGAAACGCCGACAGAAACCTATTCCAATGAAGAATGAGGAATGAATGAACGCCGATGAACATATTCAAATGTGAACCTTTCTTCCCCATCTGTAGCATATTCCAATGAGTTCCAGGTATGGGTTTGTTTAAGAGTTTTATAATTAATTTACTCTTGATGATGTTGAAATATTCCAATGCTATAACGCTAATGCGGAGGGCGCGTTCCGAACCAAACAAGGAATGAACCCTCCACCAAACTTTCTTTGCTTGTGTTCTTCATAGGCGACTGAGAAAAATGGTGGGAAGGTAGAACCAAGGCCCACGTAGTGTAGGCTTTATCCTGGAAGGCTTGTAGGCATATAAAGAAAGAAAATATGACCATCGGAACTTCATCGGTGGCCCGTGGAAGCACCATCAGCGGCGACCGGAGGATGCGGTGGCCGGCTCCCGCCGGCCACAAAAGGATAGTGGTGCTCGAAGGCACAACAGAAGATAGAGGTGTCCAAATGACGCCAGACGCATTGATGGAGGCGACACGCCACAACAGCACACCACGAAAGAGGGTCACAGCTCCGAGCTGCGACAGAGAGCGGACCCGCACCTACAGGTCCTCTATTGACTGGTCCACGTGGACTGGCTAGCTGGAGCGGCACCAAATGGCACCGCTGATTGAAGACCTGAATAGAATTGTCCATTTGGGAGGGGAGAAAACCCCCCGCCTAGTTGGCGGGCCGCGCCCAGATGGAGGGTCATGCCCAGATGGCGGGCCGTGCCCATCCAGTAGGCTGGTTTGGTCCAGCTGCCCGGTGGGCCACATCTAGCTAGGTGGGCTGGGCTGGTCCTGTGGCCCAGCGGGTCATGCCCGTGGCCAGTGAGCTGAACCCGTGGCCAACAGGCTGAGCCCACAGCCTAGCGGGCCAAGACAGTGGTCAAGCCTCTTCGGTTCGGGCCCAGCTAAACCAGGATGAGCCCAGCCCCTTCTATCTAGGCCCAACGGGCTGGGTCAGGTCAGCCCAACTGGGTCAGACCGAACCCAGACCCACTTACGACCTAGTTTTTCTTAAAGGGCTATATCTCCTAAACCAAACATCTGTTTGATGAACCGTCTACAGCACTGGAATCCTTAGGATGAGGTGGTCCTTTTGAGATACTCCACTTGGGTTTTAGAGAAAGTTGGATTATAGACGAGTTGGATCAGACTCGAATCCAACCGGGCCGCCAAAAATAAAATGCCTATAACTTACAGACCGGGCATCCAATTGACGCACTGTCTATTGCGTTGGAACCCTTATGACTTGTAGGTTATTTAGGATAATTATTCATTGGAATTATTAGTAGTTGATGTACGACTGATATCTTGAGGTGTAGAATCTATGGAACTAAAGCGTACCAAGTGCGAGAATCTTATGTATGGCTGTCAAGTGACATACGATCCTCTGTGGATCGGCATCAGAATGAACCTGTGTGGATTAGTAGTAGTGTGACTGGATGAGGACCAACCATAGAGCGGCCCGTTTTAGATCAACGACTTATGAACCTATGTGGATTGGTGAATTACGACCTTGTGTGGATTGACAACTTACAACCCTATGTGGATTGATGACTTATGACCCTGTGTGTATCAGCAGTAGCGTGACTCGACAAGAACTAGCTTTAGAGCAGCCCATCATGGATCAACGACTTACAACCCTGTGTATATTGACAACTTATGACCCTGTGTGGATCAGTGACTTACGAACCTATGTGGATTGATGAATTATGACCCTGTGTGGATCAACGACTTATGACCCTGTGTGGATCAATAGTAGCACAACCTGACAAGGACTAGACTTAGAGTGGCCCATTGTGGATCAACGACTTATGACCTTGTGTGGATCGATGACTTCCGACCCTATGTGGATTGGTGACTTACGACCCTATATGGATCGACTTTTTAAGGACTTCTTTATGGTACAATAGTGGAGCTTCTTAATAGAATAAGATGAATTATCTTCATGAATAATCATCATTATTATTGTTCTTTATTTTTTATACCTAGTTTGAGTTGAGTCTTTTAATTGGTACTTTTTTAGTGAGATCATACTTTGTGGTTTTTAATTTTTGGAATTCTGAGAGACCTTCGAGGGTCTTAGGGTACCTACTGGTTATTATTATACTCACCCATGAATAGGCTTCACCCGCACCTTGTTGTTTTTGGTGCAGACGACAAGCATCTTTGAAAAATACTTGGGATCCAGGACTAGACAATGTACGGAGGTGACCGGTTGGCATGGAGAGATTCATAGGTGAGTTATACCTACCCTTCAGGTAGGATCCTTGGTGGATGATCTTAGGATTTGTTTTCCCTTTTTTCTTTACCTTCTTTCCGGTTGGTCTTGTATACTGGCCCCTTACTTGCAGTACTTACTTTTACACTCAGTGGTGGTTTTTAGTTAGGGTTGTACCTTTCTTCCTTCATTGTGTTTTACTTGTGCATAGTGTACCTGTTCTATAGTTTAAAGGAAATACCTTCACAATTTTAGGGATATTCCTTTCCGGTGATAGTTTCCAACCCCTAGCCTATAGAAGACAGGCTTGGGATAGTCACAACATGGGCCCCAAGGGATGGGTCATGACAAAGTGGTATCAGAGGAGTCGGTTCTACCGAAAAACTAAGACTATGATCTTTTAAATGGGGCAATAATGTTAAGTGTTTTGAGTATGGTTTTCAATTTGGGGAGTCTAGTGTTGGTACGGAGGCCGACATATCCATACACTAGGACCCTGAGTTCTAATTTTTGACTCGATACACAAAAACACTGATTGCAAGTGTCATTGAAATGTTTTTCTTTTTGATCAATTTTGAGTCAGATCACTAGGTATTACTTAATGACCATGGTTCATCTTGATACTCTTTCAAGATGCCTCCATGCAAACAACCAGCCAGGATTCCAATGTGTGACCATGAGGATGATCCACCGAGTGAGGAGGCTTCTGTACAAGGATTTTTTTCCCAATATGGTACCTTCAGGTGGTGTCCCAACGATACCACATCCCGTTGGTCAGCAGTTACTACCGGCACTATCGGTAGAGGATACATATAAGCTCAGTGCCTTATATGAGTTTCAGTGATGGATAACCCTTAGGTTCTGAGGCTATCCTGAATCATTGGTGGCTAAAGACTGGCCTAAGGTGGTGATCGAGTTTCCATCTAGCCAGGGCACCATTAGATCAGATGGCAGTCCTGGTAGTGAGCATTCTACATGGCTCAATAGGGTGATGGAAGAGTTTAGATTACCCCTATCTTACGATGAGGTGAATTTTCCATGGAAAGAGCTTGAGAACCTTCCTTAGAGAAGGGGGTATCTTTATATAAAAATCCAAGGGTTTTGTGTTCCCAAGATCTTCTACAGTTTCGACAGGATTACATGTTAGTAACTGATTATTTATTGAGGTGTACCGACCATTCCCGGTATTCAATGAATATGATACGACCAGTTCTTGAGGGCTCAGACCTCCGAGCGAGATGTGTTTAGGGACATCTAAGATAACAATATTCCTATGTGCATTCCTACTTATGTTATGGTTCTATAGAGAACATTTGTTATTGAAAATTATTTGGATGAGCAGATACAAATAGTGAATGTTAGTAGTGGGAAAGTATGAAATCGATGTTAGTCTCATAGACTTAGATGTTTAAATGTTTCAGGAAGAGGAAGTGATAGGGATAGATGAATATGAAGGGTTTATAATGTGTAATTAGATCTAGGAGAGAATCAAGAGGTGGTATACATTTCTATATGTCACAACCATCACCCTAATGTGGTCCCCACTAGGCTCAGGGAGCTAGAGGACAAGGGAAGGGAGTAGCTGCATGTGGTCAAGGAGTGTGACCCAAGGGTTCTAGGAATGAATTGAGGTATGGTCTGTGTCTACTATTAGCTACTGTATTAATAGACATATGTACTAATCATTCCTTCTTGTCATGAATCTTGTCCAAGACCTAGAATTTATAGTTAAACCATTGAGTTGACCCTTATGTCTAGAGATACCTATGGGAGGAGGCTCGATAATAACACTTATGCCGATGGTGTGATATGAACCTTGAGACGATAGTTTCGGTTGGAACCTCTTGGTGGAAGTGTTGAGGCCTTATGACGTTAGTTTGGGTATGGATTGGTCATCCATAGTTCATGCTCATATTGACTGTTTTAGGAAAAAAGGATGCGGTATGTCCGTAGCATTGGAATGAGGTTTACCTTGGTCAGTGAAAAAGGAAACCCATGTAAAATGGGATAAACTCATGCATATGAGGGTGCATCTGATTACTCTTGAGTTGGCCAACCTTACCCTCATGGAAGTAGATGTTTTAAGTTTTAAGTTCCCAATGGTAGTGGCAGAGTGTGGGAACATCCTTTCAAAATATATTTCCAGGATTACCTCCCCACAGGGGGAGGGACTTCTGTATCTTTCTACACCCTGATATGGCACTGATATTATCATTAGTATACAGGAGGTATTTCATAGATATTTTCAAGTAGGGGGTGTAGGTGGAGGACTTTCAGAAGAATGGATTTGTAAGACCCAGTGGTCGAGGTTATGTGTAAATTACTGTAACTTTAACCAATTGGTCGTGAAGAATGAGTACCCACTATCAAAGGGTCGATGGTTACATCAATAAGTTAAAAGGGGTAGCCTTTATCATGGATGGAAAGGTTCCTGTAGGACTTACAACAGTTGAGAAAATAGTGATGGATGTAGTTCTCTAAGACTATGACTTTGAGATTGTCCATACTCCTCGGAAGGGGAACTTGGTGGCAGACGCACTTAGCAGGAGGTCTGGTTTACAGTTATTGAGTGAGGTGATAGATTAGCTATCCACAATATATATATCCTTCATGGATAGTGATGGAGTAGCTTACCTTCAGTCTTTGGATGTCACTCCCCTGCTCTTACTGCAAGTTATGTAGGTGCAGCTTGTGGATGTTGACTGAGATGCTCAACATGCTCAAATATCCTCAGTAATTTATCCTAATGGATTTTCGATAGGTGGGGAGCATTTCATCCTTTTCAGAGGATGCACAATGGTACCAGTGATGTTATGGGATAAGTTGTTGAGGTAATTCAATACATTCCCTTTATTGGTACATCCTGGTGTGGTGAAGATGTACCAGGACCTCCAATATCAGTACTGGTTGTTAAGGATGAAGGAAGCAGTGGAAAAGTTCATTTCATGATGGCTCACTTATCAGCAAGTGAAATCTGAGCATCATGTTTCAGCATGATTGAGCACAGTTTTTAACCCCATATAGATGGTCAGACAGAGAAGACAATACATACCTTGAAGGACATGCTTCATACTTGTGTCCTAGATTTTGGTTATAGTTGGGAGTACCACCCACCACTGGTGGAGTTTGCGTATAACAATATCTATAACTCCACTATTGGAATGGCACCATTTGAGGCCTTGTATGGGTGACTTTTTAGATCACCCATATACTGGAAAAACCTAGAGGAGTTAGCACTTAATGGACTAGAGTTTGTACAGGCTACCACCAAGAAGGTACAGATCATCCAGGAGCAGATGAGGCCTGCACAGAGTAGGCAGAAGTCTTATTCCAACAAGCGACAGTGATCCTTGGAGTTTGAGGAGGGAAATCATGTTTTCCTCTGGGTCTCACCACGACGAGGATTATGGAGATTTGGCCAGGGCAGCAAGCTATCTCTGAGTATCATCATACCTTTTTAGATTCTTATCATAGTTGGCGAGGTGGAATACTGCTTAAATTTTCCCCACATATGCATTGGGTGTATAATGTTTTCCTTGTGTCACAATTGAGGAGGTACGTGCATGATCTATCACACATTATCGACTATAGAGAGATAGACATTGGAAATGTGGTGACATTTGTGGAGTTCCCAGTGGAGATAGAGGATCAATAGGAGTGGTTACCTCATGGACAGTTGATTCCTCTGGTGCGCGTTCGGTGGAAACACATGAATCTCCAGGAGAGCACAAGGGAGCAGGAGGCTCAAATTAATGCTCAGTACCCCCACTTGTTTGATTTGCCTTTGTTTTGGATTTTAGGGATGTAAATCCCTAAGGTGGGGAGAATGTAATGTTTCAAAATTTTTGTATAATTTTTTTAATTATATTGAATTATTTTGAGACTGAAAAATTTGATGGCACATGATTCCGAGTCCCAGAGTGCTCGGAATGATCCGTCAAAAAATGTTAAGATTTAAATAGCGCACACGAGGGGTTTTCCTAAAAAAGTGGAATAAATCTTAAATGGGTGTCTAGATCAGAAATATGAGGGCACCGTTGTGTTTAGGATGGTGGTTTTACCCTTGGGGTGACTTAAGTTTAGTCGGCGCATGCCTCCAGTGAGGAAACCCAGAAATGGAATAACCATAAATAAAATAATTAGATAAAATTATTATATTTTTCACATTCTTATAACCCACGAATGAAGACTTGGATTAGAAATATGATACCACCACTAAAATTGTGAGGGTATGATTTCCTCATCTAAATCCTAAGTTTGGCTGGTGCAAACCAACAATAGAAGTTAGTTTTTGGTCGTAAATAAAATAATTAAGTAACCATTATTTTATTGTTAAATCCTTTAACATCTAGATGATATATCGGATTGGAAATCCTAGAGCACTATTAAGATCATGAGGGTGTGTTCCCCTTAGGTGGAGCCTAACCTTGACCAGTGTGGGTCGAGGGTGACTGTTAATAATTATTGAACCCTTTTTAAGGTACGTTCAGTAAATGTGAGAGCAGCGATTTCTATCTTTTGAACCGATGCTCAGATTAAAAATTTGAGGGAACCATTGAATTTGCAGAACTAGGATTCACTTAGGTGAAGCTTAACTTTTACGAGCAAGGATCATATTAAAAAGTTAATTTTTGGACTTTACAAAAAAAAGATAATAAAATAACTCCATGAGTTATTTTATTCTATTCTCACCATTGAGAGGGGGATGGAAGGACTGTAGTTTAACTTCAGGCTTGAATTGGAGTCATTTAATGACATGAACCTTGGGTTTCATAACCACGACCTTCATTTAATTAATGTAACATTAATTGTGGTTCATTAATGAACCACATTAATAAAACACACTGTGGGTGGTTCATTTTCTTCTATTTTAACAAACCTATGGAATGAGTTTTGGGGATCGACATGAGGAAGCTCTGATGAAATTCTTATAGAAACCTACTCCAACGAAAAATGAGGAACAAATGAATGCCGACTAACATCTTCAAACACGAACCATTTTTCCTCATCCGCAACGTCTTCCAACGAGTTCCAAGTAGGGGTTTGTTTAAGGGTTTTATGATTCATTTATTCTTGATGATGTTGAACTCTTTCCATACTATAATGCTAATGCAGAGGGCACAATCCGAACTGAACAAGGACCAAACTCTTTTCTGAACTTTATTTGGTTGTATTCTTGGTGGGTGACCGAGAAAAATAGCGGCAAGGAAGAATTGAGGGCCGTGAAGTGCAAGCCGTGTCCCAAAAGGCCCATAGGTGCATATGAGAAGAAAATAGGACCACCAGAGCTTAATTGGTGGTCTGCGGAAGCTTCTCCAGTGCCGGTGACTAGAGGAGGTGGTGGACGACTCCCACCGGCCACAAAAGGATGACGACGAAGCACCGTGACAATACACCGCGAAGGAGGGCCGCGACTCCAAGCCTTGGTGGAGGGCGGACACGCGCCCACAGGTCCGCTGTTGACCAGTCCACATGGACCGGCCAGATAGAGTTGCGTCAACTGGCGCTACTAATTAAAGACTCGAACAGACTTGTATGTTCGGGAGGGGAGCGAACCCCTGCGCCTAGCTACCGGGCTATGCCCAGATGGCGGGTCGCGCCTAGCCGGGTGGGCCAGGTAGGTCCTGCTACCCAGTGGGCCGAGCCCACGACCTAGAGGGCTGAGACCATGGCCCATACACTTCGGTTTGGGCCCAACTGAACTGGGCTGGACCTAATGGGCCAGGTTGGGTCGTTCAGACAGGGTCAGACTTGACCTGGACCCACTTACGACCCAATTTCGCTTAAAGGGATATATCCCCTAAACTGGATGTCCATTTAAAGAACCGTCTGTAGCACTAGAATCCTTAAGACGAGGAGGTCCTTCTGAGATATTACACTTAGGTTTTGGAGAAATTTGGATTATGGATAAGTGGAATTAGACTCAAATCCAACCACCCCCTGCACTAAAATGTCTATAACATAGAGAATGGGCATCCGATTGATGCACCGTCTGTTGCATTGTGTAACATCCCCAACTTGGAAGCCACTAAACTGGTGCTCTGATATGGATGGTTACATGACCTTAAGCATTCCTCCTCATACACCAAAGGTTTCCGACTATCAGTGGGGTCCAAATAGTCAATTTGTGGAGACTATACCCCCTTTTTATCCGATTAAGCCACAAAAAAAGATAAATAAAAAAAACAGAATAATAAACAATAATACAAGAGTATGAATAAACAACCATTCCCCCAAATGGGGTACAATTGTGTCCAATAATAAATACAACATTCCATACTACAAGTTCAAAAGTGACCAAAACCCAAAATGAAGACAAACTACAAAATCCCCAAAATGGTCCCGACACCAAGTCCGAGTCCTCCTCCATGCACACCCATGCCAACCCAGCTGCCTAGTAAGATCCCTTTCCCTTGTCCTGACCTACAATGATGAATTCTACTCGGGTACCCAATGGTGATCCGAGAAGGGTGTGAGTACAACTTAGTAGTCCACCACCAACGGTGTCTACAAAATATCTGCTATAAACAGATGTGAATGAAAAAGGGAAATGAACAATAAATTACAAGGAAAGATTAAGTTCCCTTATCCAGTTTAGGTCCATTACAAATAATTATTACCATTTCCATATCATACAATTTCCAACACATTTAACATGGGTTCATCAAACATTACAAGTTACATGACTTAAAGTATGCAATTACATACATGAAGAAAACACACAGTTGTCCTATATCAATAGGATAAACTTCCTCATGTAAACCATAAACTCACCTTGAAGCATTAGTTTGGTTGGATTTCAACCATATCCTCACCTCAAATCATCAGTTCAGGTGGATGCAACTGATAGGGAAATAAAGCATGAGTCCCATCCCTACCCCGTGCATTAGGGGTGGAGTTTAGAGCCTCAGTACAACTCGACCCATGGGTGTAGAACCTCAGTTAATACCCCACACTACCAAGCAATGTTCACATGCTATACATATATGTAACCATTAACCATTTACAAAACATCACAACCAATGCCTAAGGAAAACATAAACCATAAAAATCACATGAGGGTTAACACCATGCCATAACCCATTAGCACATTTTCCACATTTCACATCATTTATCCATTTATCCCAATTCCATTTTATTATGATTATATCACTAAGAACTCATTCATTGTGCTTATCTCACTAGGCATGTTCATTATACCTAACTCACTAGGCTTCATTACCATGATCATAATCTATTCTGTTATAGTCTTTAATCATTTCCACATATTAACCCAATAACCCTTAGGTTATTATCAAGCCCAGGTGCATCACCTAGCTTATAACCCAACACCACCAATCAAATCAACATTTTTATCAAGGTCTCATCATAATCACACAACAACCTCACTTTTTCTTCACAAATCCCTAGGTCCGGGAAAGTCGGTACACCCCATGGGTGGCCCTAGCTTAGTCTCATCACCCTCGACACATCTCATGGGGATTATGTGGGTTCCCATTTACCTTTTTAATAACCATTTTACCAAAACAAGCCATGGGTAATCAAAACATGCCAAGAGACACCCAAGAACAAAACCACACATGCACAAATCCAAAAATAAACCATAGGATATAAATTTTAAACTACCTACCTTGATTCTGTGGATGAACACACTCCTAATAGATCCCTTAGATTAAACTTCAACCAAACTTTTAAGCTTCAACCTAAAACACACCCAAAGAGTAGGGTTTTAGAGCTTCAGAAAGATAGGAGAAGAAGATACAAACCCTAAACTCAAAAGAGAAGCAAGGATGGGATTAGCCTTATTCGAATATTTGATCCACAAAAAATGGCACAAAAATCACCTTAGAAATGAGGGAGATTGATCTCTTGGAGATCTTGAGATATTTGGTTCTTCCCTAGGGTTATGAGAGGAGAAATGGGAGGAAATCCTGAGTTGGGGTTAAAAATCTTGGAGTGGAAAAATTGTAATTTTTAAAAGATTTCTGGGTCACACGGTTTACCTGTATATTTTTCCAAACCATGTGAAAACCGTGCAGAGGCCAATGTCCAAAGTCCCAAATCCTGCACAGTTTCCTGGGATATCCGCACCGTTAGCACTAACCGTGCGCAGACTGTGCGACCTACCCAGAAAGCCTCTTTTTCTCCATTTTTGTGTCTCAAATCCTTAGAACACCCCTGAGCCTCCTTAAGGACTTGGGTAAGCACTTAATCAACCAATAAAAGGGATTCAAACCAAAACATAAATGAGAACATAACTTTCCATGATCTGGGATCTTATAACCTCCCCACCTTATAGCTGATCATCCTTGAGCTGAGCTCCCAAGCTTCACTGCACTTCCAAGGAAAAGAGATCGGGCCACTGAGCCCGTATATCTAATTCCTGCTCCCAAGTTTCTTCCTAAACCTTCCCATGATATCATATTACTCGCACTAATGGAAAAACCTTGACCCACAAGAGTTTCTCACTATGATCCATGACATGAACCAGATGCTTCTCAAAGGAAGCATTAGCCTTAAGCTCAATATTCTCAACATCTACCATGTGAGTTTGGTCAGGGTGAAACTGCCGAAGCTGTAACACATGAAAAACATCATGCATCCCACTATACCACTTTGGAAGATCCAATCGTTATTCCACCGACCCGATCATCTCCATAATGTCAAATGACCCCACATACCTGGGCACCAACTTTCCCTGCTTCCGAATCCGTCGGTGAGCCAGCCTTAGAGACACCCGAAGGAACACACAATCACCCACACTGAACTCAAGGGGTCTACACCTCCGATCTACACACAAATTCTTCTTTTTCAGAGTCATTGTCGTCCATTTCTGAATCAACTCAACTTTATATGAAGTATCCTACACAAGACTTGGTCCCAATAGATCATATTCACTGCCCTCCAACCAACACAACAGAGATCTATATGACCTCCCATAGAGAGCCTCAAACAGTACCATATGAAATGTATCCTGAAAACTATTATTGTAAGAAAATTAAAAAAGTGAAATGTGATTCTCCCAGGAACCACCAAAATCCAAAACACAAGCCCTCAACATGTCTTCCAACTCATGGATTGTATGCTTAGACTGCCTTTCCTTCTGCGGGTGGAAATCCATACTCAAAAGCACCTTTATACCCAATGCCTTCAGTAACCCTTGTTAGAAGCGTGATGTGAAATGAGGATCATGATCTGAAATCATTGTTTGCATCACACCATGAAACCGTACCATTTCCCAAACATATAACTCACCCAATTGGTCAACTTTGTACATCTCTTGAATTGGTATAAAATGATCCAATTTCATTATCCAATCCACAACCACCCAGATTTCATCATTATTCTGAGGCATCCTTGGAAGACCCACCACAAAATCCATCTTCACATCATCCCACTTCCATTATGGAATGGGAAATGGATGTAACAAACCACCTGGGCATTGATGCTCAGCCTTCACCTCCTGACAGGTAAGGCACCGTGCCACAAACCCTGCAACTTCCTTTTTAATTATCAGCCACCAAAACTACCTAAGGAGATCATGATACATCTTGGTCAAACCAGGATGCACTGCCCATTTTGATGCATGGAACTCATGCATCAACTCTTCCTGCATGCACACCGGCACAAACACATGATCATGAACACAAACAACCCCATCCACACTGACGGCCCAACCTGAAGGTGGATCCCCACATTTAATTCTTTCCTTCATGGCCAAAAATTTAGGTTTGTCAAGTTGAATTTACCTAAATCAACTCAAAATCATCGAATCAACCTCCACAAAAGAAAGAGTCACCTGATTGTTTTCATCCTGCACCTCCAGGTGCATCTCATTAAACAAGGTCATCACCTTCCACTCAGTGTTGGATTCCTAAACCACCTGGTTCTGAGCTTTCTTGCTTAAAGCATCAACAAAACTATTCCCTTTTCTTGGTGTATATACCATATAAAATTTGAAAGACTGAAGATACTCAACCAAAATTTGCTGCCAAAGATTCAAATCCTTATATGAAAAGATATACTTTATACTCTTATGATCGTTATACACCATGAACCATTCTACCAACAAGTAGTGCCTACAGAAATTTAAGGCATATACTACTGCATCCAACTCAAGATCATGAGTGGGATAATTCCACTCATGGGGTCTCAATTGCCTCAACCCATAAGCCACGACCTACTCATCTTGCATCAACATATCCCCAATCCCGATACCAGATGCATCACAAAACATTACATACTTCCTACCTAGCTCGATTAAGATCAAGATAGGTTTAGTCTTCAATCGCTTTTTCAACTCTTGAAAGGCATTCTCACAAGGCTCAGACCACTCAAACCGGATTCCACTCTTGGTCAAGACTGATAGTGGTGCTACCAAATGAGAGAAATCTTGAATGAACCTTTGGTAATATCCATCCAAACCTAGAAAACTATGAACGTCTGAAACACTCTTGGACTTCTCCCAAGACACAATAGACTACACTTTCTCTGGATCCACCGATACACCTGCCTCAAAGATGATGTGACCCAAAAAATTCACTTATCCAATCCAAAACTGAGACTTTGACATATTGGCATAAAGATGATGCTACCTTAATGTACTCAAGACAATATTAAGATGTTGGGCATGATTGTCATGAGTTTTTGAGTACACCAAGATGTCATCGAAAAAGAAAACCACCAACTGATCTAGGTAAGTATGAAAGATTTAGTTCATCAAAGCCATGAACACTGCTAGTGCATTAGTCAATCCAAAAGACATCACCAAAAACTCAAATAACCCATACCGACTCCTAAAAACTTTCAGCGGTACTCTATAAGGCCTCACCCTCAATTGGTGATAACCCGATCTCAGGTCAATCTTAAAAAACAATGATTCACCCCTCATCTGATCAAACATGTCATTAATTCTAGGAATATGGTTCCAATTTTTCACCGTCATCTGATTTAACATTCGATAATCAACACACAACCTTAATGACCCGCTAGCCTTCTTTGTAAAAAGTACAAGAGATCCCCAAGGAGACGTACTAGGACGTATGAACCCCTTACCCTCCAAATTCTCAAGATGAACCTTTAACTCCTGGAGTTCTTCTGGTGCCATTCAGTATGGCAGAATAGAAACTAGATCCTCACCTGGAAACAACTCGATCGTGAACTCAACATCCCTCTCAGTTGGAAACCCCAAGAAATACTCAAGAAACACATCCTTAAACTGATCCACTACTAGAGAGAAGACATACTATTCCCCTATTTTTTCATCAATCATAAGGAAAGATACTTGAGCCGTGAGCCTACCCAACTGCTGACAAAATGGTCCCGTACAACCTGATCAAACATCCCATTCTCTACGATAGACATAAGCATTACCCTAAAGTGACCTGAATGATACATTGCGATGATAATAGTCTATGTGCACCTGATATAACACCAACTAGTCCATACCCAAGATCAGTTCAAATCCCTACATCTTGAGTATGAACAAGTCCCACAGGAAACTGTACCCACCGACTTCCAGAGCACATCCCTTACACCACTTGGTGTCTTCATTTTTCACCCCCAACAAAGTGTCAATCAACATCACCCCACACACATTCTCTATAGGGAAACCCAAATCTACCACAAACTGAGCATAAATAAAAGTGTGTGTGGAAATAGTGTCAACAAAACACACAAGAAAGTATAGAAGATACACGGATCATACCTCAGACAGTTGATAGCCCAGCCTCACCATCACCAGGTTTAGATTGAACTACATGAGGCTGATCGACCCCTCTACCCTAGGCTCCAACCTGCATACCCTACACTGCACTGCCCTGCTGATGTGGGCGATCCTGCCCTAGAGTTCCACGTCCACCGCCCCTTCCTGTACGGCCTGTGGATCTCTAACTATCTTTCTGATATGGAGAAACTAATCCCTTTACTCCGCGGGGAATCTACCTACCATCAACATTCATACTCTCATACTGAGGGTTTCTGTAGAACCTCTGCACATGTCCCAATCTGCTGCACAACCAACACTCAACTGGAGGTCGAGGACACTGGCCACACACGTTCCCCAAACTACCACACTAATTTCAGAGAACCAAATCACCACTCTGAGAGGAAAAACCTCTCTTTTGACTGCCCTGTACACTTCATCCCTTCTGAAATCTTCCAATAATGCTTCCGACCCTTAAAAGATACACCAATTTTCTTCCCAACTGGCACAACAAGCCAACTACTAGAATCCCCCTTAAATTTCCCTTCCAAGATCAACGCTTGATCCACTACCTCAATAAACCTCTTCAAGCAAAATATATTCACCAGAGACCAGATCTCATGTCTCATCCCATCCTAGAAATGCCTTGCAACTGCCGCATCATCCCCCGCCAATGCTAGAACAAAGCATCACAAGTCAATGAATCAGCCATCATATTCCATCACCAACATCAATCTCTGAGTCAGGATCATGATCTCTACAACCTTCTCTTTCCTTAGAGTCTCTGGGTAAAAATGATCAATAAACTTTTCCTAAAAATCTTTCCACAACATCCCCTCAGCCTACTCAGTCTCAGCTAGGATGTCCCACCAACACTTTTTCTATCCCTGCAACATATAAGCTTCCAACTTGACTCACTTCCCAATAGGGGTCTCCAGATGATAAAGTATCTTCTGGATAGACTCTATCCAAAACTTTTTTCCCTCTAGACCACCCTATTTGATAAAGGTCGGAGGGTGTTGCAACTAAAATTCTCTGGTCAGCTCAAACATACTTGGTGCGACCCACCCCGAGTCTCGATCTATCATTTGCATAAAATGAGCCAAGTTATCTTAGAACCACTCTTCCCTACTTTCCTAGATCACCTCATTCTCTTTCCCCTATATTGGAGGAGTGTTCTCAACAACATCCTCTTTTTTCCCAATCGGTGCTCAATGTTGTGGTGAAATTTTTCTACATTTCCAAACACAAAGCTTAGAACACATACCACAAAAATTTCACAACTTGATAACAAGAAGGCTCTTCACTGGCCACAAAAACCCTTAAAATTCCAAAAAAAAAACTACCCTGACCATCCCTACCATGAGCCATGGTCCACAAGTGTAAACAACCATACACCACCACAAGTCTCACACAACATGTTACAAAAAAAATTAATTCATTATAAACCTTTAATTACACATATATTATTAATAATCACTTATCATTATTTTATCTTCACCCCCTTGAATTGTTTTGTTTACAACATTTTTCATTTTCAATCGTTAAGATGCAAGGTGTATTCTATCTTTCATGCCTCACACACCCAACCCGTGTGTTCCTACCATGATGCATGCCACCTATCTCTCTAGGTGCCTACAATGATTCATGAATTCACAACCATGTTCCATTAAGGTCACAAGCCAAATATCATAAAACAATTACACCACATGACATGTGCATCACCAAATGGTGAAACATCATCAACTGTAACATCAAAAAATTAAGAACAAAAATTTCAACCTTGAGTGACATGGGGTTTCCCTCGTAAATGGGTTAGATAATACCAAGCACGAGCTCATTACCAAGGAACGACACATCCTAACTCCTATCTACTGTCCAAAATAATAAGAATCCAGAGAAGGAGAAGAAAGACCTTCTATAATACCACTTTGTAATGTCCCCAACCCAGAAGCCACTAAACCGATGCTCCGAGATGGGTGGTCACATGACCTAAAGTGTGCCTCCCCATACACCAAAGGTTGCCGACTAGCAGCGGGGTCCAAATAGTAAATTGGGGATACTATACCCCCTTTTTATCAGAGTAAGACACAATAGAAGTTAAAAAAATAGTAGAATAATAACCAATAATATTAGAGTATTCATAAACAACCATTCTCCAAAATGGGGTACAACCATGTCCAACAGTAAATACGCCATGCCATACTGCAAGTGCAAAAGAGAACAAAACCTAAGATGAAGATAAACTGCAAAATCCCCAAAATGGTCCCGGCAACAAGTTTGGGTCCTCCTCCACACACACCCATGCCAACCCAGCTACCTAGGAAGATCCCTTTCCCTTTTCCTGACCTACAAACATGAAGTCTTCTCAGGTACCCAATGACGGCCCGAGTAGGGTGTGAGTACAACTTAATAGGCCCCCACCAATGGTGTCTACAAAATATCCGGTATAAAAAGATGTGCATGTAAAAGGGAAATGAACAATAAATGAAAAGGAAAGATTAAGTGACCTTATCCAGTTTAGGTTCATTAACAACAATTATTACCATTTCCATATTATACCATTTCCAATGCATTTATCACGGGTTCATAAAACACAAAAGTTACACAGCTTAAAGTGTGCAATTACATACACGAGGAAAACACAAAATTGTCCTATCTCACTAGGATCAACTTCCTCATGTAAACCATAACCTCACCTTGAAGCATTAGTTCGGGTGGATGTCAACCATATCTTCACCTCGAAGCATCAGTCCGGGTGGATGCAACTGATAGGGAAATAAAGCATCAGTCCTATCCCCACCCCATGCATTAGGGGTGGAGTTTAGAGCCTTAGTCCAACTCGACCCATGGGTGTAGAACCTTAGTAAATACCCCACACTACCAAGATATGTGCACATGCTTTACATATATGTAACCATTAACCATTTAAAAAACATCACAACCAATGCCCAAGGAAAACATAAACCATAACAATCACATGAGGGTTAACACCATGCCTTAACCCATTAACACATTTTGCACATTTCAAATCATTTATCCATTTATCCCAATTCCATTTTATTATTCTTATCTTACTAAGCACTCATTCATTATTCTTATCTCACTAGGCATGTTCATTATGCCTAACTCACTAGGATTCCTTACCATGTTCATAATCCATTCCGTTATAGTCTTTAATCATTTCCACATATTAACCCAATAACCCCTAGGTTATTATCAATGCTTGTTGAATCACCTATATTCTACCCCAAAACCACCAATCACATCAACATTTTTATCAAGGGCTCATCATAATTACACAACAACCTCACTTGTTCTTCACAAATCCCTAGGTCCGGGAAAGTCAGAACACCCCATGGGTGGGCCTATCTTAGTCTCATCACCCTCGATGCATCCCATGGGGATCATGTGAGTTCTCGTTTACCTTTTTAATAACCATTTTACCAAAACATGCCATGGGTAATCAAAACATGCCAAGAGACACCCAAGAACAAAACCACAGATTCACAAATCCACAAATAAACCATGGGATATAACTTGTAGACCACCTAACTTGATTCCATGGGTGAAAAAAATTCTAATAGATCCCTTTGATTACACTTCAACCAACCTTTGAAGATTCAACCTAAAACACACCCAAAGTGTAGGGTTTTAGAGCTGCGGAAATAGAGGAGAAGAAGATAAAAACCCTAAACTCAAAAGAGAAGCAAGGATGAGATTATCCTTATCTGAAGATTTTATCCACAACCAATGGAACCAAAATCACCTTAGAAATGAGGGAGATTGGTCTCTTAGAGCTCTTGGGAGATTTGGTTCTTCCCTAGGGTGAAGAGAGGAGAAATTGGAGGAAATCCTGAGTTGGGGTTAAAAATCTCAGAGTTGAAAAATTGTAATTTTTTAAAATATTTCTAGGTCACAGGGTTTACCCGTACAATTTTCCAAACTTTACGCAGACCATACTAAGGCCACTGTCCAAAGTCCCACCTCTCGCACAGTTTCTTGGACTATCTGCACGGTTAGCACTAACTGTGTGCAGACCGTGCGACCTACCCAGAAAACCCCCTTTTCTCCATTTTTGTGTCCCGAACCCTCAGAACACCCCTAAGCCTCCTTAAGGACTTTGGTAAGAACTTAATAAACCAATAGAAGGGATTAAAACCAAAAATTAAATGAGAAAATACCTTTCCAAGATCTGGGATCTTACACGTTGGCACCCTTATGAATTGGCGGTTCTTTAGGATACTTCTTCATGGGACTTCATGGCAGTTGATGTACGAATGATATCTTGAGGAGTAGAATCTACAGAACTCAAGAATACAAAGTGCGACAATCTTGTGGCTGGCTATGAAGTGACATTTGACCCTTTGTAGATCAACATCAGAATGACCCTGTGTGGATCAGCAGTAGCGCGACCTAAAGAGGGCTAGCCTTAGAGTGACCCTTCATGGTTAAAATACTTAAGACCCTATGTAGATCAGTGACTTACGACCCTGTGTGGATTTATGACTTAAGAACCTATGTGGATTGATGAATTTTGACCCTGTGAGGATTAACAGTAGTGTGACCCGACAAGGAATGACCTTAAAGTAGCCCGTCATGGATCAACAACTTATGAACCTATGTGGATCGATGACTTATGACCCTGTGTGGATCGATGTCTTATAAACCTATGTGGATCGATGAATTATGAACCTATGTGGATCAATGAATTATAACGTTGTGTGTATCAGCATTAGTGTGACCCGACGAGGAACAACCTTTGAGTGGCCCTTCGTGGATCAATGATTTATGATCCTGTGTGGATCGACGAATTACAACCCTGTGTGGATCAGTGACTTACGACCCTTTGTGGATCTTATTTGAAATGACTTCTTCATGGTACAACAGTGGAAATTAATAACAGAATAATATGAATTAGCTTCATGAATAATCATCATTATTCCTGTTCTTTAAGTTGTATACCTGGTTTGAGCTCAGTATTTTAATTTGTACTTTGTGATTGAGATCATGCTTTGTGGTTTTTCCTTTGTGGAATTCTGAGAGACCTTCGAGGGTCTTAGGGTCCCTACTGGGTATTGTTATACTCACCCCTACATGGGATTCACCCACACTTTTTTGTGTCTAGTGTAGACAATGGGAAACTTTGATCGAGACTTGGGAGCTAGGACTAGACAGTGTACTGAGGTGAACGATTAGCGTGGAGAGCCACAAAGACGAGATGTACCTACCCTTCATCTAGGATCCTTAGCAGATGATATTAGGAGATGTTTTCCCTTTTTGTTGTACCTTCTTTCCGGTTGGGCTTGTATACCGGACCCTTACTTTTAGTACTTACTTTTACACTCATTGGTGGTTTTTAGTTGTGGTTGTACCCTTCTTCTTTCGTTGTGTTTTACTTGTGAATAGTGTACCTAGTCTGTGTGGTTGTAGGTTTAAAGGAAATGACTTCCCGTTTTTAGGGATATTCCTTTTCGATGCTAGTTGCCAACCCCTGGACTATGGAAGGTGAGCTTGGGGTAGTCACAACATGGGCCCCAGGGGATGGGTCTTGACAAATTATATAGATGATTTTAATTATAATTACAAGATACCAATTTATTTAAACCAAAGGATGCATCCAGAAAGCCAAATAGCATGCTTAAGTTCAGTCCCTATTTATATTCGTCCTTGTGATGGAACAATTATGTCCCCATGTGCATACACATGGGAAAATTATAAATACAAATACACACACACACACACACACAAATAGATACACACACAAACACACACACACATATGTATTTTCATATATATTATATCTACATAGGTTGAATGTGGTTCTAGACATTCCGACTTAGGCCGAATCCAATATGGTCAGTCAGGAGTCCTTTATGAACCTGATCCAACTTTTTTACATTTAATTATTTATTGATTTATTTATCATTCCTAAACACTACTATAATTTATATTCATGGACCATATTATGCTTTAGACAACATTGTTTTTGGACTACTGAGTATATCACACACCCTTTTCTATCCACCATTGTACTAGGGTACCCAAGACAACCTCTTATTAATAGATCTATGGATTATTTGTTGTGTTGTTATGCTAGTACTTAGGATCTAGGATAATAGAGTAATTAAGATTCTCATGGAGTTAGACATTGATATTTTTTTTCATTTTTCTGTATTGTTCTATACTGTATCATTTATTGTATGTTACCTCTTGTTTATTTTTACATCATCTAGGCATGCATGCATGGTTGTATGTTTGGAATTGGCCATTACTTATTATTTATTCTGTTATTATTCTTCCACTACTCTTTTGTTATACTAATTTTTGTTTTATTATTTAATTACTGTATCTTATATCACTATTCTGGTCTGATCATGATGGTATAATATCTCCATTATACTGTCATTATACCATCGTTACTAGTTAGCAGCCTCTGGAATACGGGGAGTCACACCTAAGGCTATGTGACCAACCAGCTCAGGGAACCTATTCAATGGTTCCCAGACCAAGACACTACAAAGTGATATCATATTGTTTTGTTTTGTTTTATCTTACTATTTTGGGCTGGTAGATAGAAGAATAGGAATGTGTTTGTGATTTGTAAATAGTCGTGTCAGGGAGTGATCACCCTACACACAGGGAAAAGGCCAAGTGTCTAGGGATGGGATTGTTTCTCATTCCATTCATTATTTTAGTTGATTATGATTTCACCTAGAGTGGTTGGTGTATTTTTACTAGTTATCGATTTATGGATTCTATTTTTTAGCACTTAGACCATTATGGAAAGTGAAGTGAGGTGCCTTCATGAATTATTCTAGGCACATACAGATTCGTATTCCATGCATATTTCATGACATGTAGGTTGAATTATAGACTCTATGGTACTTTTTATAAATGTGACTTGCCTGATAATTTATCTAGATTACTTGTATACCCTATTTAGGAAATTTCTTGTGTGAACACTTGGGTACCTTGATGTGTGATTTATAATAATGCTGATTTATATGTCATTCTTGTTTGATTTCCTATATTTTTACCCTAATAGCATTCCTAGTTATAATTATGATATATGGTTGATTAAATAAAATGGATTCATAAATTTAAATGGTATTTTTCCCACATTGATTGATGGTAGAATTCTATTTAATCAACTAATTGTTTCATGTTTGAGTCGTGAACCATTGGTTTCATGGGCTGAAACATTAAAGGTTTTGATTAAATGGGTTCACAATTTAAAATTATAAAGTGTATGGGCTCTTTATAAATTGGGAAGTGGTGACTCATATAATCGAACCATATTAGATAGACTTGCTATATTTTGAAATTAAATGTGGTAATTTTCTTGTAAATAAATAGGTACTAATGGTCCAATTTATAAAATGTATGGGCCTTTATAAATTAGTGAATGGTAACCCATATAAATAAATAAATAAATATATATATATTTTTATTCTAAAAACAAAATTTAAAACTTGGTTGTAGTTACATGAATTCCAATTGTAATTTATAAGGGTATGAACCTCTATAATTTGGGAATAGTGATTCATCTAATTGAACTATTGTACAAAATGAAAAATTTTAAATATTGGATATTAAATGAATGGTTAACTAATTAACATGTTGGTACATTAATTTTTAAAGAAGTTAATTTTTTTAACAAATTTAAACCATAACTTATTAATTATAGTTAAACATGTGATAAATTGAAAATTATAAATGATTACACCTCTATATTTTTAACATGAATACCCATATGGATAAATTTTGAAATTCACAACTAGAAATATTTTCGTCAGTTGGGGAATATTTCTTATGAGATAATTTGACATGAAATAAGTAGGTTGGCCATGATATGATATGATTATGTTAATGGGATGGTTATTTAAAGTGTATGTAGCTTCTTATATGGTGTTATATATAAATGTATGGTGCCATCTTACTTGACCAATTCCCTTAATTAATAACATCCTTGTTATATTATTTTTATTTTTATTATTATGAGGAATCAATTAATTAAAATACCAATTCCAAACTAAATATTTTTTTCCTATATAGTTTGTAAATTTACATTTTCTTTAACCGATACAATTTTTAAGACTATTGAATGAAATTAATGGTTAAAAAGAAAATTATGAGATAATTTTCCAAATTCTGTGTGGCATCAGCTAAATAAAGTAAATGGTACAATTTCTCTAACAACCGATACTTGATATCCTTAATGTATGAATTTATTAACATGTTTAATAAATGATCATCATTTAAATCATTAAAAGTGAAACATGGTATAAGTTTTTATAGCAGGAACACTCACATAGGGGTTGGTTTTTGATGTTTCCTTAGGATGGAAATATTTATATTTCCCGTAGATCCTAATTAACTTCTTATTAGGATGTTTTGGACCTATATGTTATGTGGTAAGAATAAGTGATCTTTATAAGAATGACCTTGTTTTAGGATCAACATATTATACTTTAGTAAGGGTCTATCCCTATAGAGGAAACACCCTTAGAAAATTTAAGAATTTATAAATTCTTGTTATAATTTTTTTTGATGAGAGGCATCATTTGAGTTCCAGTTGTCCCAAGTAGGACTCATAATAATTAAGTGACACCCCCGAGTAAATGGGTGATAAATCGACAATGCCATCCTTATTAAAGCCACAAGAATTGTGTAATTATCTAGTTTAGTAGGTTAGACATGCCTTGGGCATGGTTGACCGATTTGTGGGTCTTGTGACTTTCTTCCTTTCTATGGGTGTTGTGAGCTTTTTATGATATTTGTACATCTGATTTGGAAATCGGGAGTTGAGTTGTTCCAATGATTTAGGATAACTTTGTAAAAAGGATCATGTTCTATGTCACAACCGATCCAGGTTAGTTTTTAATTTTACACCTGATGTTAATGAAGCATGTAGAATTGTATTTTTTAGAGTTTCATAGGTACATATAATAGTGAATCTAACCTAGTATTCATATGAGTAGTTGGTTTCCCTCTCTTATTGTGACACATTTGTTAATTTTTTTTGGCCATGTCCAGGGACCTGATTCAGTGGTGATGAAACATGAATGATTAGATGTTTTCCATTATTAGTAACATGATAAATAGGAAACTTCTAATGTGGGTAGTGTTATGTTGGTTGTAAGAAATGTGTACTTCTAGGTAGAAGGAACAAGAATGTAAGGGAACATTCTAAAATGGAAAGAATAGGATTAACTACTATATGGCACTGTGGGTGCCTATTTTCAAGGTGAGTTCCAAGGGAACATCTTCCATAATGAGATTGACATGCTAGATATCATGTTTATATTGGAATTAATTATGAACAACCTATGGGAGTGTGATTCTGGTCTGGAATCAAGTGGTATGGAGTGTACACCCACTGTGTAAGGGGGGTTTGGTACGTGTTGGTTGCATGGGGTACCAATTGGATAACTAGTCAGTGAGTGTTTGAGTGTGATTTTAGGATCAATGGTTTCCTCTTAATGCTTATAAAAGTGGTGTCCCAGAACATTAGTAAATTAAAGAGAGCACCCGTAATATGGGTTTTCCTGGAGCCAATTTGGGCACCGTGAGATGATTGACCCATGTTTGAACTTGGACATGCATGGTTGGGAGACGCAGTGTCAGGTGTTATCTAGGGATGTTATAGCCTATTTTAAATGTTATCATGGCTCAAAAGGGAAAATATACACCTTTAGTGAAATCTTGGCGTACTCACAGTTTAGTGATGAGCATGACACCTATCTTTACTTCTTCCTGAGTATGATGAGAGAGAATTAATTATACACTGATCTAAAACAAATTAAATTCCCTTTTTTGTTTTTTTATTGATGGAATAATCATGAGTGCACTCAAGGAGAATTTTAAAGGAATCCTTATAGTGTGGATGTCACCATAGGTAGTTGGAAGATGACCCTCTTGTGAGAAGAGTCATGATAATATGGGACCTGACATTGCATGTTCATTTTGGAACCTATATTCCCTTATAGGAAAAGAACCAGGAATGGTTTGATTGTGAGAGATCACTAGAAGGAAGTTATGGTATTTAATGAATGTTCTAAATGTGATGTCAAGATGCTTTCACTTAAGGGAAATGGGATCTAGATTTTGAAAAGTGTTGACCATCTAAGTCATATAACTTTGAGAATATTCAGGCAGAGGAGGTTCAACTAGATATCTTTCTAAAGGAGTTATACGATCACCGTGGAACTATTTTGTGCATGTTGTGGGTTTATATGGGTTCCATGAAAGGGTTATCTAGGCATTTCAATGAAAACTAGGGTAGCCCGTTTTTTTCCTGTCAATCAAAACTGGCCATTGAGTTGGATTGAGGGATAAGAGTAGTTTCCTCACCAATAATTAGGTGTATCATTTTGAGAAATTCACTAGGAGCATCTTTAGAATGATAAAAATGTGCTTTGGTAGGAAATTCCAATGATTTAGGTGCCATGAATAAGAATTGGTTGTTCAAGGTTAATACCTATGATGGGGAGTGCCTTAAGAGAATTGATAAAATAGACAAAGGAGGAATCATGTATTGGATTATATGATCTTGATTTTGCTCTGTATGGTTGTTTCAACTTTGGTTTTAGGAATTTTACTTACTTTTAGTGGCTCTACATATCTTTTTCTTAAGGCGAACCTTGAAGGTGCGTTGGATGTCTGGGATACAATGGATTCGTTTGAGTGGAAAATTATCAACCCTGGAAGGTTTTTTTCTATTCCTTAAGGCTTCTCAGGGACGAGACATTCTAATCAAGGGAGGTTGTAATATCTAAGGGTTTTTTGTACTGGGTTGAAATTTCAATATTTTTTGAACTTTTCATTTAGTGGATGATATAGATATTAAAATGAACTTTAGAATGTAAATATGAGAATTGGATCACTTAAAAGTGATATTATTAGGTGTGATTTAAGGGATGAGTGGTTTCATAGGAATTAAAACAATTTTTAGGAGTATCATACCCTAATAACTCAAGTTATGGAAAGGCTGGTAAGGGATCATGGTTTGTCTAAAATCATGTGGCCCTCTAGGAGTAACTGTGCTCCCTGTTACAGGTGTGTAGAAGTGAACCACATGGGATGTGCATAGTTTTCCCAAACTATTCACCTATCATTAACCCTTAATGACACTTAAAAAATAGCTACACGTAGTTTAGGTGCAAATTTTTTCAAACCATGTGATCTAACCATGCAGGATGAGGCTTCTAGATAGAGGAGGTGACATGATTAGCGCACAATTTTCCAAACCGTGCAGCCTAACTGTGCGACTCAATAAATAGGGGTATAATGACCATTTTCACCTACCTCTATTTCTTTACTACTCCTTATTACTTTCCCCATTCAAAACATGGTAATCCATGTGGGATATCTCTTCTTCCTTACCTATGCTTTGAATCATCTTCCTTATCCAGACTTTGTTTCACTCACTATCAGTTGCATTGGAACTTCATTGGTAAGTTATCAACTCCTTAGGATTATCTTCTTTTTTTACCTTTCAATATATAATACTAAATCCATGTGATATATTTTACCATATTTTCATAGAGTTTGAAAATTCTTCTAATTTCTTCCATTTTGGATTGAATCAAAGGTCGATAATGGATGAGTAGACCATCCTAAGAATGAGGTAGGTGGTCTATAGATTTTACCTTAAAGTATCTCCATCTTTAAATTATGCCATTGTTCCACATGATGGTATTTTCTATGATACACATTTTAAATATAAATTCAATATGTATAATATAATTCCCCAATTCAAGTAACCATTGTATACTTAATTGGAATCATTTAAGGTTGTAGACCTTAAGTTTTAACCACCCCTTAAGGGTGTGTTCCTTGAATGTATTTAATTAATCAATTAATTCCTAATAAAACCACCCATTGAGGTGAACTACCACATAAAATTTAAATAGGTTAATTAATTAGAATGTGTAAGAATGATATTCTCTACTATATTATTCACTAGTGACCAAAGCATCACATAAGTGGTTGTGACATTCTTAGTTGTACATGGAACTTTCTATGTCCTTCTTCATTATTATTAATCGAATGGTGATAAGTGGAATTCTTAAGTACATGGACCTTATTATTATATAAATAGGGAAATGGTACATGGGCGTGGCCCTCTTAAGTATACATGATCTATGATGTTACATTATTATAATCATATACATCCTTATTATTTAAACTTAAATGAACAACTGAATCATGAATACCTTGAGTGATACTCAGGTTCCTCTTTATAGAATGCCTTGGATGGGCTCATAGGAAATTGAAACTGTATCATGAATTGAGTGATATTTGGGTTTCCTTTTTGTAGAATTCCAATTATGGGATCATATTTTAGTTAATTTCATATTACATAGAGAGTGATAACTAGATTCCTATAGGATTCCTTGAACAGGCTCATCGAGCAGATGTTTTACTTACCCATGAGTGATACTGGTTCCCTAGGGGAGTTTCCTTGGATGGGCTTAGTGGAAAGATGGTTATACCATGCCATGAGTGATACAAAATCCTTTATGTGAGATACTTAGGAATATCATAGAGGATCATGCTTTACGCCATGCTGAGAGTGATACTTGGGATGCCTTTATGGATCACCTTGGACAGACTCTTATGGTGTTGGGTACATATAGTTCGCATGGTGAGATACTTGGGTTCCTCTTTATGGTTAACCTTATCTAGGTCAAGGATTCTACTTATTTAAATTCTAGATATACCTTTTATTATAATTATAAGATACAAATTTATTTTAACCAAAGGATGCATCCACCAAGCCAAATAAGATTCTTGGGTTTAGTTTTTATTTATATTAAGTATTGTGATGTCTAGTTATGTCCCCATGTGCATAAACCTAGGTATAATTAGAAATTATATATATATATATATATTCACATATATTATATATGAATTGGTCGACCTTGGTTCTAAGCATTCTGAATTAGGTTGAAGTAGGTATGGTTGGCCAGGTGTCCTTTAGGAACCTAAGCTGACTTGTTTACATTTAATTATTTACTAATTTATTTATCATAACTAAATACTAATATAATTTATATTAATGAACTATATTATTCTTTAGACACCATTGGTGGTGGACTAATGAGTATATCTCACACCCTACTTAGGCCTCTATTGCACTGGGGTATTTGAGCATTCCTATTGTTCGGTTGTCTGCATATTATTTCTTGTGATTTTGTGCTAGTACCTAGGAGTTAGGAGCACATTAATGAGATGGTACTTATTATGACCATGAAGTTATTCTTTGGGATTTTATTCATTTTTTTATACTATGCTATATTATGTTTCCTACTATATATTACTGATTGTTTATTTTTCACCATATGGGCATTCATGCATGGTTATATATTTGAAATTATCCATTCCTTATTATTTCTCAAATTATTATTCTTCTACTGCTCATTTTTTATATTTATTATGCTATATGATGATTCAATTATTGTCTATTATACCATTGTTCTACTCTAATCACGAGGGTATAGTCTCCCAACTGTACTATCATTAGACCCTCACTGCTGGTCAATAGCCTCTAGCATACGGGGAGGTGTGCCTAAGGCCATGTGACTGATTGGATCAGGGCACTTGTTTATTAGTCTCTAGGTTAGGAAGTTACATTTATTTATATGTATAATTTCATGAGATATAATGGATTAAGGTAAATGGAATAAAAACATGAGTTATAATGGATCAAGGTAATTTTATGTATTCCTATTACATGCTATAATGTCTTATAGTTATGAATTTAATTTATATACCTACACAAGACATAATGAATTAAGGTAAAGTGTATGTATATATATTTAGTTTTTAATGGATTAAGGTTATGGAACATGCAACAATTATCAGATATAATGGGTCAAGGTTATAACATGTACACATATCCTCAGACTATTATGACTTAGGGTTCTGTCTTGTATTTGGGCTATAATGGATCTCAATTATAGCATGGGTCAATGAAATAATGATGTAGTGGTGCTTGTGATATGATGTTTGTGGTTATGTGTTGATAATTATGATGATATAGTGATGTGGTTATGGTTATAATGTGGGTGTAGTAGTGGTTGTGTTTATGATGTGGTTGTGACTATAGTGATGTGGGGATGGTTATGACGTGGTTGTGGTTGTGGTGATGTGGTGGTGGTTATGATGTGATGGATGTGATAATGTGGTAGGAGCATAGTGTGATGAATATATTGTTATGGAACTTATTATGATGTGATTTACTAGTTATAATGTTGATTTGGTGGATTAAATATGATATCTTAAAGAGTGGTGATATATTATTCTTTGTGATTATGAAAACTTGATATCATTATTTTTTTTACCGCTATATATTGTTCAGAAAAGGCATTTGTGGGTGATGTAGTTAAAGGTGAAAATTAGGTGAATCATTTATAATATATTCACTCCAGACTTTGTTAAATTACATAACTCATATTCTTTACTATTTTATACCCCGTTTAGATGATTTCACTCATGTCTATTTCTACACTTTTATATCACATGGATATATAATTATTTAAAAGTATGACCCCACTGAGTACTCCCAAGTGATCATCCCTCTATAGTCTTTTGAGTTGTTTTGTAGGATAGTCCAATGGATATTTTGTGTATGCTATTATTCAGAAATCTAGAGTGGAGTATTATAAATCTAACGTTTCATTGTTTTTTGTGAATTGTATAAAATACTATGTAGTGTTAATTTTGTATTGGAAAATTTTATATTTTTTAGTTTATATATATATGGATTTTATCGATGGTTTTTTATATTTTCTCGGGATTTATGAGGGTAATGCCTCCCATATGTTTGATAGATACCCTCAGTGATAGTTTCCAACTTGTGGTCTATTATAGGTAGGCTTTGAAGGTCACACCTAACTTTTCTGCTAAACTAGGAGGGGATTCAGTGAGTGCAGGTCATGAAACAAGTATTTCTGATAGATTCTATGCCACTACCTTTTGATATTAATAAACATCCCTCTACATTGTTAAAACCACTAGTAGTGGAATAACCTTAACTTTTGATCCCCAGTGGATAATACAAGCTATCCAATTTACTCTTACATATCCCTTTGAAGACTCTTATGTATCCCTTTGAGAAATGTTGGGTTATTATTATGTATCTAATAAAGTTACTCACATACAAGTTAGTTTCTCCTTCCACTCTTCTATCATCTAGATCTGGTTGTATCCACTACTATCATTGAACTCTAGTTCTATAAATCCCTGGTTACACTTAACTATCATAATATATTTCTACTAATACACTTCTAAAATCACTCCCTTTGGAAGATATGTTGACTTAGGTAAAAAATAATTATCACAACCCAACCTAATAAAGCACACCACCATGGAGAATAGGTCCCACCGAAGAATTTGATGATTCTAGTGGTTGGTGGATACCATAAAAGGAAATAACATATTGGTTTTTTTATAAAGGAACAAAATTAAATTCACTACCATTAAAGATCAAAAGCACAGACAGAGAAGTATTCTTGTTTTATGGTTTTATTACTTCATCTTGTTGATTCTAATATCAGTCAATCTTATTATCAGTTTTTTGTTTTATTTATCTATATATGGGAATAAATATGTCCCATTAAACTTATAAATGGTATCAAATACATGGTTGATGATGAATTTATAGAATAAAACTTGAAATTGAAAAATAGTTTTTGGGTGTTTTTTGAGAACCATGATCATATTTATAAAATTATGCGATGATCTATGGTGCTTTCTCCAAAATGAAATGGTTATCTAACCACAATTTCATAATATATTAATATTTATAGGGAAAATAACTTTTTTAAGGGAAAATTCTCATGGTTTTTCTAAAAGTAAAACAAGGTATCATTTTTCAACTTCTCCTCAACATGGTTAGTTTATCACTATGTCATAGCCAAATCCACCATGGGGACTAACTATTTTGTATTAAATGTTAACATGTCATGGTTAGAGCCACTATAGGACCATATATTTCATAGTTAATATTGATTCTTCATGGTTCTTATCAAGACTAAAGAACCAAAATGGCTTGTGACATTACATTATTCCTTGGTAATTTTTTTACAATTTGAAAATGATGTGGTGTAAAGTCATCATATTAAAAAAACTAATAAAATTGTTTTCCTTCAAAAAAATTAATTGGTGTAGGCTTGAAGGGACTGCACTAAATCCATGCGACTTTAGTATATATAAAAAGTGATTTTGATTATTATTATTATCTATATTTGTTAGATATCATGTTGAAAAATAGAATTGTTAATTTATTTATGAACCCCATACTTAATTATTCTTGTATATAATTTTTTATATGATGTAGATATTATATTCTTTAGTTTAAATTATTTAAATTTACTAGTATAAATCTGCATACATGTATATTAGAGTTTCATTTTTTATATGAAAACATAATATTTGGTTTTATTTTACATTGATTTTGATTTTTTATAGAGATATGAGCTTGAATTTAGAGGTTAATTATAGTTTATAAATATTAGGTGTTAGAATTGTGATGAAATTAAAGTATTTCATGAGTAAAGAACTATGGGTAGAGGAAATTTGGGTTAGATTTCTCACTATCCTGAGAGCTTATTCTTTATCTAGAAAAGTGGGGGTTGGATACCTATCACTCCATACTTACTCATAGTTATTTTTAGTTTCATATAATTCTAAAACTTTATATGAAATATTTTCACATGCCTTATACATGTGATGAATTTGGATATATATAGATATATTTTGATTACATTTTTGGGTCAGTAACACGTACTGTGAGTTTTATAAAGAGTTGCACATTAATGTAGTTTAAAAAAATAAATTTGGTGTAATGGTGTGTCTGAGTGAAGTGCATAATTAATTAAGAATTCACTGATCATCTGAGAGATTATGAAATTATTTCATAACTCACTCCTATTGAAACTCTATAGTGGAATGGTGTGTCAGATTGAAGAAATTGTACCTTGTAGGATATGGTTTAGTCGATGACTATTCAGTGTGAAATTACTATATATTTTTGGGGATGTTCTCTAGAAAATTTTTTATTCTTACTTAACCATATTCCATCTAAAGTAGTCATAAAAATATCATATGATATATGGACTGACAAATGCATAAATTTATATTTTTTAAGTTTTTCGAGTTGTAAAACATACATACAACATTTGGATTCTGAAAAAGTTGACCTTAAATAAAAAAATTATTTTTTATTAGTTATCCTAATGAAACTCTATGATATTATTTCTATAATACTACTAAGAAAAAAGTTTTTGTGGTTTTATATAGTGTTTTCTAAGAGAAGGACCACACAAATCATGGAGAAAATGGTAGAAAAGTTAAACTTAGAAAAGTTAAAAACCAAAAAGTAGGAATTATTTATAAGATGGAAAGTGAGATGGTTCCAAAAGAGGTCATAGAAAAAGAACCAACTTAGGTGAAATGTCCCAAACTGATATCCAATTAACCCACACCTCAAGCTGGTTGGTCAGATGGCCTCAAGAACGCATCCCCGTATGCCAGAGGCTACCGACTAGCAGTGAGGGTGTAAAGGTGGTACAGTGGAGAGACTATACCCTCATGTAATAGTAACAAATTAGATACAACAAATAAAAACAAAAATAAAATAATAATATAAGAAATCAGAATCAATAAACTGTGGAAGCATAAACAAATTACTAAATTGATAAGCAGATGAAGAAATAGATAACTAAACAACTGAATAATATAAAAAAGCCTCTATGATAGTGTCAATACATGGTGCATGGTATGTTGTAATATAAAAAAGAAAAAAGAAGATGCAATCATGATATACAGTAGTACAAAAATACAAAAAAGGACAAAATAGCTCCAAAAGCGTCTCAATCCTATGTACGATCCTCTGCTCCTAAGCTCTAACTAGGTAAACAAATTAACAACCTATAGTAGGGATTTTCCCTTATCATTACCCATAGGAATATAGTCTTCTCAGGTACCAGAGGCAGTCTGAGTATGGTGTGAGATAAAAATATATGTAGGCCATCACCAACGATGTCTACATGTAATTTTAGTAGTGATAGTAACAAAACAGTGTGAAGGTATAAGAAAAATATTAAAGCAATGAATAATTAAATAACCAGCTCACTCAGGTTCCTATAGTATACCTGGCGGGTCTACCTACTTCATCTCATGGCTGAAAAGAAGTATTTGATCATGTCACTATATATATATAGTAATAATAATAATATATATATAGTGTAGTTCTATATTTCATCCACCTATATGAACCAAGTGTGTGCAGACACCTAATGGTCATATTCCTAGAATACAAGTGCTGGTTGGTTCGGGGCATAACTCACATATCCAAGACCAGTCTAACAAGATTATATGCTCATGAAATAGGGTAAATTCCCTACATCCTAATATAGTGAGAGGAATCCTACTACAACACTCGAGATAGTTAGCGAGCCATCATGGAAACACTCTAATAATGGAACATGGTGCATCATCCCAACACCCATATAGTATCATTGGTGTGAGTTGCTATGCTCAACACCTGATGTAAGGGAGTGTGATTTCCCTCCTATCTCAATAAATCTTACCATCATATTGAAACCTCTATAAAGGAACATTATAATTATAACTGTCATGGGGCATTACCTCCCATCCATTTGTTTCATATAACTCACATACATGGAAGAAGAATAATCATCATTATAATATAATACATAATTCATAACCTCATATGAATTTAAATTAAACATTATCAAAGGAATGTCCATATATATAATTTATTACATGAGGCAAATACCTCTCATGCATGTCGTTATTAAATCAAAATCCATTAAGGCATCATATTTACATTTAATTCATTAAATTAATTTAAATAAAGGAAACCATCATGAATTATCCATCATATATAATCAACACCATTTAACATAACCAACCCATCTAATTCATTAAGACATTACCATTCCAATACTATGGATCAAGTGTCAAGGGAAGGTGTCATGGAAAATATGGCATATACCTACTCTATAAATTCCAACTACAAGAGGTACAAATACCTATGAGGTGATTTTGGTTACATTAAATACACATGTATCCAAGGAAAATTCATTTAAAACCAACCCGAAAGGTACAAGGGAGATCAGGGCATTTTGAAACAATTGGAAAAAGTGGCCAATTTCAATGGAACACCCAAGGGGTTCCCATATATGGTATGTGAAACCTATGAATCACTAAGAAAGGATCAATAAACATGTATCTAGGTAAAATGATTCTTTAGGCATGAAGGAATCAATATAATTGGGATTATAGGCAAAGACCGACATATGACACGATGAAATAATTACAAAATGACCAAAAATCAAAGGGAAAACAATGTGACCACCTACGTTAAGGCCATAGACGATGCCTCACTTGATATTAGCCTTATATTTGAAGAAGGTTAGAAAATATTTGAGGAATGGTCCAAAGCCCTAAAAATAGGGGAAATGATCCTACACCTAAATATAACAATGGATGGAAAGATAAAATTTTATTGGAGTTGAGAGACTTAGGGAGCTTACCGAGATGGATGCATGCTTTTGATGGATCGAGGATCAATTTTTGGATGAAAAAGGTGTCCCAAAGACTAGATTTAGGTGCTTGAGAGCTTAAAGGAGGAGAAGAACCTTATATGGACACTATAGAAACAAGGTGAAAATAAAATAAGGTTTTAACTTAAGTTAGGGATAAAATTTTCATTTTACCCCCAAAATATCAAACACACAATTTAGGTGCACAATTAGTCAAACCATGCGTAAACCGTGCATGGTTATTTGTAGGGAAGGGTCACCCTATATGGTTAGGTGAATGGTTTGACTAAACATGTGTAAACTGTGCAGAATGGATCTATCCCATGTCTGCAATCGACCACACTACCATGCACCCTGGGCACACAATTTTAGACAAACCGTGTGGCCCTGTATTTTTTCCCATTTCAGAACTATGGGCTTTGAACAAGTCCTGAATGCTCCTGGAACCTCTGTGACTTGATTATAAAACAATATTAGGGCTGTTTAAGGTATAAAAATTGAAAAACTAATGATATGTACCTTCATTGAAAATATGGATCATTACAAGCTCCCCTCCTTAAAGAAACTCATACCTAAGTTGGCCTTTTGGGAGTAAAGAGGAATCGTCAGAGAATATCTACGACCATTGAGCTTGAATATCATCTTCCCACTCCTAAGAATCATCTAGAATTTCTTCTTGATACCATAAATATTGTACCAGAGTAAGAGACCTACCTTAGAGTGTCTTTATTCTCTGTTCCACTATACACATTGTAATGGATACTCCTCAAAGTAAGAATCCATATCTAATTCAACCTAATCAGGATGAAAGATACGATTTGAGTCTGGGTAGTATCAGTGAAATTGAGATACATAAAAGACATCATACATTTAATGATATACATGAGGAAGTGAAAAATGGTAATACATGGGTCTGATCTATTTCAAAACCTCAAAGGGTCCAAGAAAACTCTGTGAGAGCTTACCCTGCTTCTGAATATGTTTATTCCCCAACACAGGTGAGACGAGAAATAAAACCTGGTCTCCTATATTTAACTCAGGAGGTCTCTAGTGTTTGTGGGCATACCACTGTTGTCTGGACTGAGCTATCAACTTGTGATTCTGAATCAGCTAGACCTGCTCTATAGTCTCCTGTATGAGATGTGGTCGAAGCATAATAGTTTCTCTTTCCTCTATCCAATACAAAGGTGAGTAGAAAAGTACTACCATATAATTATTCATATGTATCCATCATGATGGTAGAATAAAAGATGTTTTTATAATAAATTCAATAAGAGTAATGTGTTTCTTCCAAGAACCTAAAAATTTAAGGACACATGCATAGAGCATGTATTCTAACACTTGAATAGTACGCTCCACCTGTCCATCAGTCTGTGGTTGATAGGTCATTCTTAGAAACACCTATGTGCCCAAGTCCTACTATAACCCCTACAAGAACCATGATGTGAAACAAAAATGTTTGTCAAAAATGATAGAATAAGGATATCCATGAAGAGTTACAACCTCTATAACATACAACCTTCCTATCTCATATACTGTGAAGGTCTCCCACACAGGTAAGAAATGTGTTACCTTCATCAAACGATCAATGACAACCCAAACTATATTATTGAATCAAGGTGATCTAGATAGACTAGTCATAAAATCCATAGAAATATCATCCCATTTCCACTCAGGAATGGAAAATGGCTGTAGGTTCCCTTCCAAACGATGATGTTAACTACTAACAGGTGGAACATCGAGTGATGAAGCTACAATTTCATGTTTCATACCAGGCCACCAGTATTGGCGTCATATATCTTGATACATTTTGGTGACACCGAGCTGAACCTCCCATGATTAGGCGTGAAATTATTTTATCAACTCCTCTTTGATGTCTATCAGGACCCATAAACACCCATGGAACTGTAAGGTATAAACCTAATCCACGATCCGTCCTGAAGATATATCATCATCTAAAATGATTTCCCTTAGGGAAAGGCCTTTAGGATCATATAATTGTATCATTATTACATATTCTAGAAGAGTAGAAGTCACTATTAAGGTTGAGAGGATATTCTTACCATGGTCCTCCTAAACCACAACATGTATCTTTGAGAATAAGGCCATAAGCTTCCATTCGCTATTGGATTCATGAACCTCCTGTGTCTAAGTCTTCCAGATCAGAGCATTAGCCACTGAATTTCCTTTCCCAAGTGTGTAGGAAAGCTCAAAATCAAATGACTATAGGTACTACATACACCTGAACTGTTTGATATTGAGATCCCATTTCATAAATATATACTTGAGGATTTTGTGATCTGTGAATACCAAAAAATGATCTCTAAGTAAATAGTGTATCCAAAAGTGTAAGGCATGCACACCAACAGTGAACTCAAGGTTGTTCATAATGTAATTAAGCTCATGTGGCCTCAATTAAAGAGATCCATATGTAAGGACTCGCTTATCCTGTATCAGAATATCTCGACGCCTGATACCTGATGTGTCACAATATATACTATAGCTCCTTCTTGGCTCTGAAAAAATCAGTTTCAATGCTGAAGTAAGTCTTCCTTTCAACAGTTGAAAGTCTTATTTGCAAAATTTTTACCATAAGAATTTCACACCCTTATTTGTCAAGCCCACAAGTAGTACTGCATGGAATGATAAATCCTAGATGAAGCATCTGTAATATCCATCTAACCCCAAGAAACTCTAAATATCAAAGAAGTTATTAGGATGCTCCCAAGAATCTACAACTCTCAATTTCTTTAGATATAATGAAACTCTTGACTCTTAGAAAATGTGACCTAGAAAGTAAACCTTGTCGATCCAGAAGGGGAATTTAATGAGCTTATCATAAAGCTGATTCTCTCAATATAGGTTTCATGGTCGTTTATGGAGTGTGAATACACAATTATATCATCAAAAAATACAACAAAAAACGAATCTAGATATGGGTAGAAACCCAATTAATAAGATCTATAAAGACTGCAGGTGTATTCGTGAGTCCGAACGACATAAATAGGTACTCATATAAACCATACATGCTACTGAAAGCTATGTGAGGTATGTTCACAGTCTTTACATTCACATGATGATAGCCATACCTTAGATATATCATTGAAAAAACCTTAACTCCTTGTAGTTGATCAAATAGGTCATATATTCTAGGTAGTGGATACCGATTCTTTACACTGAGCAAGTTCAAATGACGGTAATCCACATATATCCTAAGGATACCATCTTTCTTCTTGGAAAATAAAACCGGTGAAACCTAAGGAGAAGTGTTGGGGGGGGGGGTATGAAACCTTTATCCTTAGGATCCTATAATTTCTTCTTGAGATCCATAAGCTCATTAGGTTCCATCATATAAGGAGGAATGGTCATTGGTGCTACTCCTGGAACAATCTCAATAGTAAACTCTACCTCTCACACTGAAGGTAGACCAAAAAAGTCATCAGGAAATACATCCATAAAATGATCAACTACAAGAGGAAAGATAGTGGGTTGTAACCCTTGGTCATCGAGGAAAATACTGATGATCTAAGATGTCACATTTCCCAAACTCTTTTACTCAGGTACAACTCTAGTTACACTGAAATCCCATTATCCCTTATGCACATGCTTACTTCCCTATGGTGATGTAAACTTCACCCTCTAATGATAGAAGTTAGTTTGGGATCAATAGGAAACAAATGAGTCAATCTCAATGATTATATTAAGGAAAATAATATCAAGGAAGTAATGATTCCACCTAAAAAGGTAACCACCTAACTCAAGGGGGTAGTCCTTACAATGGAGAATGACCTCTAACTAGACACCTAACAATGTGTCCAATGTCATGATTCCATGAAAGTGTTCGATCTCAAGTCCCATACTTCCCATAACCATACCAGATATAAAAGAGTGAGATAATACTATATCAAATAGAGAAGAAACTAAATTGGAGGTAACTAGAATAGTACGATAAATTGTAGAAGTCCTGATACCCTACTCCTGCGTCATAGGTTGGGCTACATGAAACTGACCTGTACCATGACCTTGAGTCACTGCTTGACTGCCATGAAAAAGCTCACTCTGATGGTTCTTAGAAACATAAGTCTGACTACCTTTACCTTAATTACCACCTCAGCCTGATTGAATGATGGTATTCAAGATACCTACCTAACATGATCCTACCGACCCCGCTCCTGAACAAGGAGTAGGTGTAGATCCCCTCTCTCTAGGAACTGGAGGGAAATTCCTATAGAATCATTGAAGATGGACCATCTTGAAACAACCTATGCACTTGACTGGATCCCATTGACACTGATACTTTATGTGTCTTGTCTTCCCATACTAGTGATAAATAAGAAAACTATCTAATAAAGGAGCCTATCTGCTGCTACCATAATCGGTATTCTCAAAGCACCACTTTCACCCAGAAGAAGATCCACTAGAAGCTCTAGGAGCCGAACCTCTCTGAATCAAACCTTCAGAATCACTCACATTTCGATCTATGATCAGATACTGGTTAATGATTTCAGAAATGGTAGTCAAACTGAACATGTTTACCCACAATCAATGGTGTAGAATAAACCATCATTGAATCACTTGGTAGACATTAGACCATCTGGAGCTAGAGACGGAGTGAATCACTACATCTAAATAAAATGAGAAGAGTATTCTATAACTGACATGGTCCCATGCTATATATTCATGAATTATCTAGCTCTATTATCCCTTAGAGTGTGGGGAAATAAGTAGTCATAGAAGATGGTTCAAAAATCAGACCATATCATGTTACTATGGCGATCTTACTAGGTGATTACGTCCCACCACCTCTTGGCTAAATCACATAGCATATCACTCTAGAGGTGTATCCAAATTATCAAATATAGATGGATTTTTTTGATAAAAGGATCTACAACATGAGGTCTGTAATCCCCTAAGAGGGTGGTAGGATGATACTACTAAAACTCTTGAGTCAACTCTTCCATTATTAGGGTAGGTCTACCAACACCTTGCATTGACTAAAATATATGCAAGAAGCCTTCTTGAAACTGGTCATCAACACCCATATCTTGAAAAGTAATAGGATCCATAGGTACCTCTATAGGAGAAATCATTGGCGGCTCTCAACCCTCCATCTCAAGTATATGGTCATCACCACCTTTAGGGTGTGTGACCCGAGGATTTCATGGTGACATAATGATACAATTAAAAGAACATACCTCAGTATAGATTTAAGAAATTCAAACAATTGAATTAAATAAACTAGGATAAGTGGAAAGCCTTATTATAAAAATAACCACACCTCTCTGCCTACTTCAAAATCTAGGTGTAGATGGTAGAAAGTGACCATAACAGGCCATCCGAACATAAGAGATACCCACTACCCATTACTAAGGTCAGGTTCATGTCCAAGTCTCTATGTTAGATATATATACAAGATGGACATTCTCACTTCAAAAGTAATTTCCAAATTAAATTGTGCTTTTCAAAAACAATAAAACACTTTAAGATGGTTGAATTAGATAGTTCTCCATTTTCTAATTCATAATGGACCATACTACTTGTGAAACTAAACATGGAATCCACTTCAGCCACACCATAACAAGTTCCATCCCATGTGACTGATAGTCCATGGCTCAACATGCCATAATTGAATACCTAAGGTGTCTTCTTTAACCTATTTAGGAAATTACTATTATGTTAATACAGGAACATTAAGTATCAATTATGTTTTACAATAATTTCAAAAAAGTGTTAGTATAATTCAATATATATCATGGAACTATAAACAGGAAACAAGGAAATGAATTTTGAAAATAGATGTGATATTTAAAAATGCATGGCCTATTAATCATAATTTTCCTAGGATGATTCATGGTCTAATGAAAAACCATAATTTCATCAGGCATAATAAAGAAATAATAATTTAAATCAAACCAATATTAATAACATAACAAGACATGCATATCACCCAATGGTGAAATGATATCAAAAGTGATAAGAAAAAGTAGAACAATAATTATAATTCAAGAAACTCGTCCTTTACCCAAAAATGGGTTCGTAATGCCCTAGCATGACTAATGAACAAGTTCCAAGAATTCCAAATCTCCAATATATTATCTCCAAATATTAAAACAAGAAAGAAAAAAATTTGAAACCACATTGTAACATCCCGACCCAGGATCCACTTAGCCTATGCCCCGAGCCGGTGGGTCACATGACCTCAAGCGCACCTCCCTGTATTCCAAAGGCTACTGAATAATAATGAGGGTGTAAACAGGGTATAGTGGGGAGACTATACCCTCATATCAGAGTTTCAAGATGGATATAATATATAAAAACAATATTAGAAGCATAATATAAGAAATCAAAATCAATAAACCATGGAAGCATAAATAAATAACTAAATAGATAAGCAACAGAAGAAATATATAACTGAAAAACTGAATAATATAAAAAAATCCTCTATGGAAGTGTCAACACAGTATGCATGGAATGCTATAATACAAAAAGAAACAAGCAGAGACAAGAATTCTATAAAATAGTAAAAAAAGACAAAAATGAAAAAATAAATCCAAAAGCATCTTGATCTTATGCTTTATCCTCTTCTCCTAATCTCTAACTAGGTAAAAAAATCAACAACCTTTAACAAAGACTTTTCCCTTATCATTACCTATAGAAATATAGTCTTATCAAGTACTAGATTTAGCCCAAGTAGGGTGTGAGATAAAAATATTAGTAGGCCACCACCAATGGTGTATACATGTAATCCGATTATTTATCATAACTAAATAGTGTGAAGGTATAATAAAAATTGTAAATCACTGTAGAATTAAATAACCAACCCACTCAAGTTCCTATAGGACACATGGTGGGTCTAACTGTTTCAATTCATGGCTGGAAAGAAGTGTCTGATCATGTCACTTTATATATATAGTATATATATATATATATATATATATAGTTTAGTTATATATTACATCCACCTATATGAACCAAGTGAATGAGGATGACTAATGGTCATAACCTAGAATACTAGTGTTAGATGGACTGGTGCATAACTTACATATCCAAGACCAATCTAACAAGCCTATAATCCCATGCAAAAGGGTATATGACCTAAATCCCAATAGAGTGAGAAATTTCATGATACAATACTCGTGATAGAGAGTGATCCACCATGGAAACACTCTAATCTTGGAACATGGAGCTTCATCCCGACGCCCATATAGTATCACTGGTTTTATTCGCAATGCTCGACACCCAATTTAAGGGAGTGTGATTTTTCTTCTATATCAACACCCCTTAGCATCATATCACAACCTCTATAAAGGCACATTATAATTATAAATGGCATGGGGAATTACCTCCCATCCATTTCATTCATATAGCTTATATACATAGAAGAATTATAACCATAATTATAACATAATACATAAATCATAACCTCTTATTCATTTTAATTAAACATTATCAAATACATGGTCATATATATAATTCAATACATGATGCAAAGAACTCTCATTCATGTCGTTAATAAAGCCAAAGCCATTAAGGCATCACATTTACATTTACCTCATTAAATTCATTTAAATAAAGGAAACCATAATTAATTATCCATCCTATATAATCAAGACCAATTAACATAACTAACCCATATAATTCATTAATACTTGACCATTCCATTACTATGGATCAAGTGTCAAGGGAAGGTGTCATGGATAACATGGCATATGCCTACTTGGGAAATTCCAACTACAAGAGTTCCAAACATCCATGAGGTTCCTTGGGTAACATTAAATACACATGTCTCAAAGGAAAATTCATTTAAAAACTAAATTGAAAGGTAAAAGGGGGATCCAAGCATTTTGAACTGATTGGCCAAAGTGGCCAATTTCAATGGCACACCCAAGGGGTGCCAATATATGGTATGTGAAACCTATAAACCACCAATCATGGATTAATAAACATGTATCAAGGTGAAATGGTTAGTTATACATGAAAGAATAAATAAAATTGGTATGATAAAAAATGGCCAACATATGGCATGATGGTATAATTACAAAATGACCAAAACTCAAAGGGGAAATAATGTGACCACCTACCTCAAGTTCGTAGATAAGACCTCACTCAATATCATCCTTGGATTCAATACATTTAGAGGGAGATTTGAGAAATGATCCAAAGACATAAAAATGAGGTAAATGATCTTGCAATTAAATACCATGATGGATGTAAAGATAAAATTTTATAGGAGTTTAGAGACCAGGGGAGCTTACCGAGATGAATTCGTAGCTTTAAAGGATTTAGGATCAGACACTAGATTAAGAATTTGTCCCAAAGCTAAGATTTAGGTTATTTGGATCTCAAAGGAGGAGAAGAACCTTGGATGACTATTGGAGAAACAAGGGTAAAAGTAAATAAGGTTTTAACTTGAGTTAGGAAAAAATATAATTTCACACCAAAAATATCAAAGCGCATGGTTTAGGTACATGATTAGTCAAACCCTGCACAAACCATGCACACTTGTCTGTTAGGAAGGGGAAACCTGCATGGTTATGCACACAATTTAACTAAATATACACAAACCATGAATAATGGATCTATCCCATGTCTACAATCGGCCTCACAGTCATGTGCCTTAGGTCACACAGTTTCAGACAAACTGTGTGTCCCAGTCTATTTTTCCCATTTCAGAAATATGGGCTCCAAATGATCCCCAGATGCTCCTAGAACCTTCATAAATTTATTAGAAATCAATATTAGGGCCTTTTAAGGTATTAAAATTGAAAAACTAATGATCTACACCTTTATTGAAAAGAAGGGTCGTTACATTAGGTTACACATAAACCTTAAAGGTTTGGCAGGATTTTTCAGGAGCCTAAGAGATAGATTTTCCTATGGAAAAATATGATGAATTAATTTTCATATACGATGAACCTACTCCCTATCAAGATTTAATTGTGTTATTATGATTCCAATAAATGGTTAGAGGTAATAAAATATAAGATGAACTCTATGTACACTAACCAAGTTTATAACTTGGTGGATGCTACTGAAGGGGTGAGACCCATAGGGTGAAAGTTGGTTTTTTTGAAATAAAAGTGAAATTTATAGTAGAGTATTTACTTATAAATAATTTATTATAGAAAAAATTTATAAAATTATTCGCGGTATTAATTACGAAGAATCCTTTTATCTGGTTGAAATGATAACGTCCATTTGGATATTAATTTACATAACAAATCATTATGATTATTATATAAATAAAATGGATACCAAAACCATGTTAATGAAAAATAATTTATTCCATGACATATAAAAATACATCCTAAAGGGTTTGATGTGCCAGATGAGCATGCTGGGGTTTGCAAGTTGTAACGGTCCATTTATAGATTGAAGAAAAATTCTCAAAGTTAGAATATCCTATTTGATGATAGAATTAAAGAGTTTAGTTTCATCAAGAATATGAATTATTTATGCGTATACAATAAAGTTAGTTTGAGTGTTGTGATATTTCTAGTATTGTATGTGGATGGACTATTACTTATTGGAAAAAGTGTCCTGACTTTACATTTTGAAAATATGTGTCTGAGAAAGTGATTATGAAATACATGTGTGTAACAAATGAAAATATATATATATATATTAAAGATATTTCTAGTAATGATTAAAAACAAAAATATTTGTAAAGTGCTAAAGAGGTTTATCATGGATAACTCTAACAAGGGGTTTTCACTAGTGTTTCATAGAAAAATTCTTAGGAAGATTTAGAATACTTTTATATAGTTAAAAAAAGATAGATATGTTTTATTATGCACCTAATCTAAGATATAGCATGTATTCTATGTTATAGAAATTTTAGGAGCTCTAAATTATAGAAAATTCCTAAAGAAGAGTAAAAGGGATAAAAATAAAAGAACAAGAATAAAATCAAAAGACACGAGATTTACATTATCAAAAAGTAATCCCTATAATCATATAGAGTAAAAACACTTCTCTATTTTGGGATAAAATTATAGGTAAATTCAATAAGTATGGAAGCCCCTACTTGAAATGATATCTTAAAGTAATGTGGTGTTACAATAACATGTGTTTTTATAGTAAAAATCTACACATTAAGTCCACTGTGCTATAGTTCCCTATGGTAGGAAGTTTATGAAGCTACAATAACTTTTCAATGTCTTCATTCATTTATACTAAAATAACAATATGGATGTATACACTATTATAGTACCGTTTTTAGTGTTTCCAGTCATCTCTACTATAGTGGAAAGCTTTATATCCCGGTGCATAGAACAAGTTATTATCAGTTGTTCCAACTTTATCCAATGTTTTAAGATATACCATTATAACATGTAATTATATGTACTCAACTTGATATTTCTTACAATTTAATAATAATAACTAAATTCCAATCCAGTCTTAGTTAGTGTCACTAGATTTTTTTAATAATAACTTTAAGTGTGATATGTTCTTGTTCTTTTCTAGTGATGAAGAGTTCATTATAAAGAGTTACAATGATTCTTATTTTCAAACTAATAATGATTATTTTAGATCTCAATCTGAATTTATGTTTTACTTTAAGGGTGGATATGTTAGTTATAAGAGTTACAAATAATCCACCATGGAAGAATCAACAAAAAAAGTGGATTAATTGCTAAATCAGATAATATAAAGGAATTTTCTTAGATTAATAAGGTCATTTATGAACTTTGGGTAGTTAATATCATTGAGAGAGAAATTAAGATATAATATGACACCAATAGATCTATTTCTTAGGATAAAAAATCTTAATCTCACCAAAGGACCAAAAAAATCCTTCATAAATACCCTCTCATTTAAGAAATCATTGTTAGGGGTGATGTAATTTTTTTTGGGTGGCTAAAGATGAAAATATTGTGGATCCTTTTCAAAAACCATTATTGTAACAAAAATAGGAGGATTATGTTGAATCTATGAGTATTAGATACATACCTTATTCATGTTATGCATTTAGATATGTGTAAATATATATTACTTTTTATTTTAGGCTAGTGATGTAATATAACAATTGTGAAAGTATTACACATCAATATAGTTTGAACATATTAATTTGGTGGAAAGAATAGGGAATCAAAAACTAAATCATTAAAATCATGTATATATTTAAAGGGAATACATGAGATAAGGTGGTGATATTTAAATCCTCTTAAAATAATTAGTATTATATTCCTTCTAAAGTGACACTTTTCAAGACCTCAATCATCCAACTAGGTAGGTTTTCCCAGACCAAGGTACCCATGGATTATCTTTTGTAAGGAATCCAAGTTATGGGTGATCCTAATAGGATTAAGTGCCCGTATTTGAAAAATAATTTGGGTTGCACTTAGCTAGTAAACTCTAAAAGTTAGGATTTCAAAGGAATATAATTTAGAATATCCATATGATGGATTGAGTTAGGAGCTTGTCTCTCAACTATCAAAGAGTCATTCCTGATAAGATTAACATGATGGTCTACCCAAATGTTCTGAAAGTGGGTGCCTTAAACTCAAATTAAGTAGTTCTTTTTTATTACTATATCATGTATAAAAATATTTATTCATGATATATTCTTACTATAATATTGTTAATACTTATATTCCCACTATTTATATAGTAATTTCAATAAATTATTTATCATATAAAAAGGTTATGATGGTTCCCAACAATAATGAGAACCTCAAGTACTATGATTGTAATTTTAAAACATATTTCATATGGTCTAGATACATCATACCAATGAGAAAAAAATTATATATAACTATAAAGTTTTGGGGGATTATAATAATTTCAACTTATTCTCTTGAATTTCACACTTGGTGATCTTAAATTGATGAGATCATGAGGAATAAACCACCTGTCACATCTAATTTATTTATTTATTTATTTTATTAAATTTCTTTGCGTCGGGTAGTTCAGGTCCAAACCTGACATAAGATTTTTGAGTTCGTTGTGTTTTGGTCTTGTTTGTATCCAGCACAACACGGTCGAAGCTGCGCAGCCTCACTTGGGTCGCCGCGTGGCCCCGCCCGGTTAACCGCACGCCTTGCCAATGTTTAATTAATAAAAGAAAAAAATTGAAATGACAATTTTTTTAATAACAATAATCATAATAATGTCATTTGAGATTATTATTATTATTATTATTATTATTATTATTGTCATTTTTATTTTAAGTTTATTACAATTATTATTATTTTGTTTTTGAGTTTTGTTTTAATTTTTTATTTAGTTTTATTTTTATTTTATTTTATTGAATTTTGTTTTAAGTTTTTTTTAGTTTTATTGTTGAGTTTTCTTTTTGATTTTTTTCTTTCTTTTTTTCCTTTTTTTTAGCTTTCGGACCCTCCCTCCTACCCCTTCTCATCGCGCTGAACCCCCTCCCCCCCCCAAAACCCTATGCGGCGTTTCCCCCCCCCCCTTCTGCAACCCTTGGCCGTTTTCCCTCCTTCCCATGTCACCCCAACTGAAGAGAGCCGCACCCCTGCTCCCTCTCCAACCCGCGCGCCGCCTCACTCTCCGCCTATCCGACGGCCGCCCCCTCTTCGGCTCGAGCCGCTGCACGAACCCCCGCCTCGCCCATGACCGGCCCTCCTCGACCCGCCGACCTTCTATCCCCGGAGATCGAACACCCCCTTGGCTGAGCCTTACCATGCCGTGACACCCTCTCCCTATGGTATACCCTCTTCTCATCATTTCTAGTGTTTTGGCCCTTGTTTTTTTGGGGTTTTTTTTCCTGTGGGGTTTAGGTTCTGATTTTAGGGTTTGATCTTATTTCGTATTGGTTCAATTTCATGATTTATGGATCACCTTTGGTTCGTTTATGGTGCGTATTAGGTGCGGTTGAAGAATTCAATAAATTTCTGGGTTAATTCTTGATGTTTTGGTTCAATTGTTTGTTTAGGATCGATTTGGTTTTGTTTGAGTTGTGGTTGACATGCGACAGTCGTTGCGCACCACAATTGTGAAGTCTGCGATGACAAGGTAGGTGGTTCCATGCCATACCATCTTTAGATCATTTAATTTCTCATTAATTAAATTATAATGTGTTCTAGTAATAAATTGTGTGATGCAAATTTTATTTTTGGACGTGCTTCGATATGCATATTGATGAATTTGAGTTGTTTTGAAGTAAATGCCAACGTTTTTCATGTGCGTGTGTTGTTGAAATTTTCAGACGTGTTATAGTTAATTGTTTAGGGTGTGAAAATTGTGTTTTCAAGAATGCTTGAGGTACAGATGATATTAAACTGAGTTTTTCAATATAAGGTAAACTATTTTGATGTGTTAATTTTTATTATGAACCTTGAGTATCTTTTAGGGGTGCCAATGAGGTTTTAGAAGGGTTGGGATGTGCAATTGATTTTCAAATGGTTCTGGCATTTAAAATTTGTGTGTTTTAAAGTGAGGACTTGTGGTATGCATATGTGATGTTTTATTAATTGAGTAATTGTTTAATTAAGTGTCATTTGAGATGCAGAATATGGTTGGGAAGGTTTTCAAGGTTGTTTGGTAGGTACGAAATGTGTTTTCAAGTTCTTTGAGGTGTTTGTGTAATTAAATGTAGATTTTCAATGAAAATGAGTCACTTTGGGTGTGTTTTCCGTGTTGCGTACTTTTGGAATTTAATTGAAAATTGTTTGGACGATGGGAAAACATGTTTTAGTTTGTATAAGCTGCACTTTTGGTTTTAAAGTGACGTTCATATATGAAATCGAGCTCGTCGTTCTGGTGCAAACCTTTGCTTTCTAATTTTAAGTGTTTTATAAGTTGTTAATTGCACTTATTAAATTATATGTGGAGCGCGGGAGTTGTGTTTGATAGAATTATGCGTGCTTTAAGTTTTTAAAGGTATTCTTACATGTGAAATTGGACATGTATCATGTGCAAACTCTTATTGTGCTATTTTGAAATGTTCTTCAAATTGTTTAAATAGTTTATCAAGTCACGCAAGTGATCTGAACTATGTTATAAAATGGTTTGGGTGTGTGTGAGTTTTTGAAATGTTGTTTGGGTATACAAATGGTGAATTTTGTGTGCAATATCTTGTTTGGTCTGCGATATGAGAAAGAAATATACTATGTGAGTGTGAAACTTGATTGGGCACAAGGGAAAACCCTGGGTATCTAGGTGGGCGGACTAGAACTAGTGCGCTAGTGAACCAGATGGGTATCATCCCTGTTTCACTTAGCTAGATCGATGATTGCAACACTAACTAAACATATGATATCTGAGGGTCGTGGTCTTCTAAGCCACATGTTCTGAGGGTCGTGGCCTTCTAAGACACTTTTTATGAGGGTCGTGGCGTTCTATGCCACGTTTCACCAAGACACGAGGTTCTAGGGTCCCAATCGAGCTAGATGAACCTTATGGGATTTACCCATAGTGCTCTACCATCTTTGGCGTGGTGCCTTCCGTCGGCATATGGAGGACCACGTGGGTGTGAGTGTGTGTGTGTGTGAGTATGTGTGTGTGTGTGAGTATGTGTGTGTGTGTGTGTGTGTGCCCATAATGAACTTTTCTCTTCCTCTTTAAAATCATGTTTGTGAAATGAGTTCTTTTTAGTGGTTTCCTTTAGCATTTGGCTTGTAAATGTTTTCCTTAAAAGTATTTCGAAAGTATAACTTGAATAAGCACATTAAATTTTCCTTTTGATGTTGTGGCATGGAACCTTTTTATTGGGTGACGTCCTACTGGGCCTTTCGCTCACACCATGCATATACCTTCGGGTGTATGTAGACTTTGTTCCTTGTGTATTCTAAGTTGTGAAATCGTGCTCAGTGGTGGTGGTTCGAGTTGTTAGTGGCCTTCTCATGCTGGTTGGTGTTGTGGCGTGCGGATGCTACACCACTCTTGTCACATGGAGGTTTGAGTTATAGTGTTAGTCTCTTTTGTTGTCGTTTATTTTTGGACATTGGTTCTAGTTGTAAACCTTTAAATTTTGATTTCAGTTCAATGGTCTCTTTGGTTGTCGATTCCTAGTTTCATTTTTATTATCTTGTTAGTGTTTGCATATACCATTTCGGGTAAACCGTTCCCACAGGATACTCTTGATACCCAGGCACTTGTGCCAGCCCGTGGGGATCGGGAACGCCCTTCGGGCCTTGCCACAGACCAGGTCGGGCGCCGGGTCGGATGGCGACCCGGCCTGGTTCGTGACACCACCAATAGTAACACCACATGTTTTCTGTGTCATTGGTTGTTCCTATTTCAGAGCATGAAAATTGGTCTCTCAAATTGATATCATTATAAATGTGTACCATTATTAATGTACTTGGATGAATGATGAAAACTATGATATTTATAATGTGTTAATGTAGCTTATGTTCAGCATGCCAATGTTGGTAAGACATTTAATGAATGATCATGATTGTATTTTTCACTTCTATAAAGGAAAATATATCTTAGGCCTCTTTGACTAGGATGGTATTATCTTTACTAAATTAATGTCCATGAGATGATGACACAAAGTGTGTTTACCACTTTATGATATATCATGATATTTTTCACCCATAAGGTTGTGTTGGATTTGTTGAAAATTCTGATTAAATAATGGTGATATGTTGAATGGAGTTATGGTAATTTAAGGTGAAGAAGTTATATAAAGTATGTTGAATAAATAATTACATGATTTGTTGATATTGGTGTGTAAGAAATGGATTATTTTATTGGAGTGTGTAAGTATTCTGTAATCATTGAATGACATGCTTAGATATTATGTGAATTACAGATGCTGATGAATAATGTTTGATATTGTGTTAAGTATAGATGTTGATGAAAAATGTTTGATACTATTGGATATTGAAGAAGTTGAAGAGGTTTGGATGAAGTGGATTATTGAATATGTGATGCCATGTTCCCATGATAATGCACTTGGAAGTTATGAAACTGACGTGAAATATTGTTTGTGAAGTATGAATATTGAAGCCATGAGAGAAAGTTAAAGAGGCATGAATGGATCACGTTGATTATTCAATAGTTTAATAAAGGAATTGAAGAATAATAGAATAAAAGTCATGGAAACAAGGAAATTATTTGAATATAGTGATTTTATTAATATAAAAAACTCCTAGTGTTTACCATATTTTTAGGTGAAAAAATTTGACAATGATAAGTGATATTCATTAAATATCATTATTGAATTTTAGTGGCGGTTGATGATCAATCTAGAAATTTCAAATAGGTTCTACCCCATAGCTCTAAAGGTAACACTATAATTCTTGTCAAATAATTATAGTTTCCCTGAGGATTTAGGAGTTCCCATTCCACATTCAATGACTATGTCATAGTCAGGATGGATAATAATTATTCTAAGCCATAGAATGAGGTTACACTATGGAGGGTTTGAAATAAACAAAAATATATAGTTTTTTTATTTCTGTTTGTCTTTAGGTGTCTAAACCATGGAAGAAATGGTTATACTATATGGAATTAATGTTTGGTAATTTTAGGAGTTCTACAGTATAAAGGAACATGATTCACTGTAATGGAAGAATAAGAAAAAATTTGATGGCCAGGGAAAATCAAGGAGATCCATGCCATAATACATGGCATATTACACAAAGCCTCAATAAGTTAAAAAATAATTGCTGGAAACTAATAGGCTACACCATATTATATGGGGATATGCCACAAATTTTTAAAACTGGGATATTCAAATTGTAATTCTGAAATGGAATTATCTGGTGAGTTTGATAGTTATTTTAACTTTTTTAAAAATAAAATTGAAAATTTAAATGTTTTATATTAAATGGTTTATGATCAAATGGCTAAGATTAAAGTTGAAGAAGTTAGATGATGTTTTAATTTCAAATTTGAAATTCAGACACATTTCTCGATATATCAAAATCTTTTGTAAAGACTTGTAAAATTTATACAAAACAAAGAAATCATTTTGGAGTAAAGACTAATTGAATGTTCTAGAATATAGAGTAGAACTATGTGTTACATCAAGAAGAAGATAACAACAAGTAGATCATTGAACATCTACAATAGAAGATATTATTGTTTCTTCATGTTGGTATTACATTAAAGATTAGGTTTTCCTGAGATGAAGAAGACTGCTATGTTCATATTTGTAAAGATAACATTTTGAAGTGATGTGAATATTATTGAATATGAGGTTTGATAGAGTTAAAGAAGAGAATATGATTATCATTGAAGATCAGGGGAAAGATAATTCATGTCTTGAAATAATTATAAATAAAGTATTGATGTTGTATAATGTAAAATTTAAGATCAAATACTCAGCTCTCATTATAATGGCTATTGATATGTAGAAGAATAATATAGAGAAATATTTAGAATACATTGAAGCATTAAAAACAAGAGTTTATGATAAAAGTTTTAAGGAAAATTTTTTGGGGTACCTTCCTGTCCTTAAACTAAGAAGAAACTTACAAGTTTATAAATTGATTACTTCACCAAATAATTGAGTAGAGGATAAGAATAGGGAGTTAACCTTGGGAATAAGTGATATATACCTAAACCATTGACATGAAATGATCCTTGGGAGGTAGTGAGATTATCCTTAAAACTTTTATAGGTCGTGAGCCTTGGTGAGGAGCACCCTTAACTATATTATCATGACCTGAATCATTGGGGCATACCTGGTCGGTGGTAATCTGAGTGATAAAACCCCAATCCCAACTTCAATAGAAGAGGATTTGGAAAACAATGTTGATTAGACATATCACACACCTAGGCTAAATTATCTTAAATAAATAGCACACACACATATCTCCAAACACCCATAAAATTATGAAAGATAAAATAAAAATGATACCAAACACATGAATACATATATATCATGAAATAAAAGTATAAAAAAAATTAAAACATGGAGGGATAAATACATGATCACCAAAACTAGAAAATAGTCCAAACTGCTTAGAAAGAGGGGACTACTATCAAATGAAACACCCAATAATAATCTCAATCTTTATAGATCACTATGATTTTCCTAGTCTTAGTCCTCCTTGGACTCCATAAAAATGGGTTTTCATTTGTATAAGACACGACATGTATGGGAAGATCCCATACAGGGGTGATTATAATAATACCTAGTAGGACACCCAAAAATCACCAAACATAAAACATCAAGAGTAGTCAGCTCATCAATACATAGGTAGGTCAACCAAGATATGAGACATAAAGATAAACAAGAATAACCCAGATATACTCATGAATCATTATCAATCTTAAAGATGTATTAACCACACCACTAGCCATAAGATTTCATGTGAGGGTAATGATTGTCTGAGAGAAATCACTCCATGTGTCATGCTATAACTGATAATAATCATCCAATAGGTCATTATCGTTTGGCCTTATAATAATTATGGAACTCATCTGAGAGGTCATGCTAATTGAGTCTATGCATGGAGAAGTATAATGGAAACTAATAGGACTCATCCAAGATATACACTTGATCATGATACACCTCATCAAAAATAATAGATATTGATACACAGATAGGCAGTCACACCCAAGGATCTAGGGGGACACCATGAACACAATATGGAATAACTTGCTAAGTAGGTGATAAATGACCATGTAAGTTGGTCATGTCGTTTCCACGAACCCTAACTAGGGAAGAAGATATGATAGAGGAATCTAGATCAAACTTCATGGAGGTATTCAATGACTCTATCTAAGACTAATACCATATAGGTGTCATAATCCTATGATAAGTACATGATACCACATTGTACCCTCATAGAAATGGACTAAGGGAACACACTCTACCTAAGCTGGTTTTCACAGGAATAGTTTGAGGGAAAACACTCTACTAATACTAGATAAGAATTAATAAAATAAGTTTCTCTCTTTTATCACCTCATTTCATATCTATGATTCCAAAATTAATGTCACCATCACATTCTATTTTAAAAACTACTCAGGATATGATGCTTATAGACCAAATTTCATGTCTGGAAAATGCATGATGAGAAAATGAGGCTCATCATTATTCCATTAGGTTAAAATGTAAATTTAAAAAATATGTCGTTAAAAATTTCCATGAATGGAAAAATAGATCCCTCTATTATGATCATCAGGGAAAAACACTTTGGATAGACTATTCACTTGCCTAAAATGGACACCTGGTAAAAAATGAATTTCATAGTATCATGTACAAACACTAATTTATGGTCCCAAACCATGAGTTAAAATTAGGTACCCAACATTGGTATTGAATAAGATATCTTAATTTCAAGGTCTTGATTCCATTGATGGCTCATCAATTCAACATGCCACAATGGTAAAATATTGAAAAAACAGTTTTATAATAATAATAATAATAATAATAATAACAACAACAATAACAATAACATTATTATTATTTTTAATTTGTTATTATATATATAGATTGTGAAGTGGTAAGGGGAATATCCCATGTAAAGGGGGTCTTCCATGGATGTCCTTTGAGATCCCTTACGATATAACAAATCACCCCACCCTCTCTTCAAGCACGTGCCCCACATTCATTATTTTTTATTCTCTTTAATCACTATCTTCTTCCTCCCTGAAACACACTCCAACCCTAACAATACCCTTTACATGAAGTGAACATAGTACATGGTATACCATAAAACACACATGTGGGATTATTGAAATAATTCCCACCACATTGAACAAAACTAAACACCTCATCGGAGATTCAAATATGACCACCACTTGTTGAATGTAAGGACCCTAATGCGATTCCATTTCCACATGCACTACCATCCATGATGATCCAAACCACCAAGCCATCATCAACCTCTCCCTTTCACCACGCTGTCATCCCCACATCACTACCCATCAATTCCATCATAGAAAATATATTTTCTAGAGAAACTTCATAGTATCACAATACAGTTGTGCTCAAGATTCTGTAATAACTTTGGGGTTAGATGATTTAATACTAGAATTCAAAGGATAAAATAAATTCATCGACCACAAATCGATATTCGACCCAAAAATCAATTTATTAGAATATATTTTCATTCAAAATGGAATAACAAAAAACCATATTTAAAAAAATATAAAACTCCCTAACTTAGGTTGGAATGATCACTAATAAATAATAGATCTATGTTGTCATCTCTGGTGAGTTCCACAACCTCCATTGGCAAAGAAAAACCTCCAAAAATTGATCTAAATACTTGATCCATTGACATTATCCAAGATCTCCTCAAAAGTATCTTCTTTCCACCCCTAATTATTTTTCCATAATCGGGTTTGTATATGGGGATGCTATGTTTAGCCCTTTAATTACAATTAAATAAATTAAACAATTTATTTAATTATTATTCTACCCACAATGGCACTGAATGTAGATACTTGATGCACACAAAGGTTATGTCGTTCCTAGGGTAAAACACATGTTTTATAATCCACCAAAGTCTTATATTACTATTTTAAGACTCCATTTCAGAGTTATTCCATTATTTCAAAATAACTTCATGCATGTGATATTAATATATTTAATATTTTTATAATATAAATATCGGGATCATAGGGCCTCAGAATCATATATCATCTCAGCATATGGATTTAGAATTATCCTTTGAAATATTACAAATCCTTACTTGAAAAAAATAAAGATGTTACATAAATATTGTATCCACACAAACAGTGAGTTATAGTGGACTTAGGTGCACCAACATAATGCTGAGTGTATGCTCCTTAGAGTATCCTTTTATAGGTGAACCAAGTAAAATCACAGTACACATTTCATTTAAATTTATAAATATGTGTGTTTGTGTTTTAATTGGATTACAAAGATTTAATAGTGTTCCATATAACAATGAAACAATATCCTAAAGATAAAATTAGGATGGGGAAAAGTTTGAAAGAAGTTAAATTCTATTACCACCTTGATTCACCCCCCTCTCAGGGTGTCCCGGGTCCCAATAAGTGACATCAGAGACTAAAGGTTTCATGGAGGATTCAATATCACATATTTGGGTCATGAAGACTGATCAAGATATGTATTCTATTTTGAATGACCTAATATTTTATGGAAGTCATTTTTCAAATTGGAATGAATAACTCATCTCATATTTAGAAGTACATGTTGGAATCTCTAAGAATATTTTGGTAACTAGATTTGTTTTGTTAAGCAGACATTGTATTATATATGAATTAGATAAAAGGAAATTGGAGTTTGATGATTTTAAAAATAAGGTATGAAATAATTCTCTAGAAGAAGTTGTATTTGAGATGATATATCACTAAAATACATAATTTTTTTTGATTATAATTGGAAGAGTTGTATAGTGATGAATCCATATTAAGGTAAGAGAATAAAATTTCTTTTACATGTGTTGAATGTGAACTATTTGGGAGTTCATAAATGAATTTTATAAAGAAGTGTCATATATCAATAATAAAGAATAATAATAATATAAAGAACAAGAATATGGCATAAGAAAGATGGGTATTCCCATAGAGGTGGAAAATTATTGATTCATTATGTATATTTGAATTTAAACTCATAGTAGAAGTATTTTTTTAAATATGATGTTATAGGTTTCAAATTACTTGAGTACATAAATGATGTTTATAGATAAGTGGATACCACACTATGTGGAAAATCTAGAGACTGTTTGTAAGGAATGTAAAAGGAGCCTTAATAGTTAAGTAGTGATGTGAAATTATTTAAGGTTGAAAGTGAGAAAAAATATACTTATATTATAGATTTTGAGGAATAAAATAGAATTTTGTTGGAGGAAGAGATAGAATAAAATGATTTCATTACAAAAAATTAACAATAAAAACAAAATAAAAAAGTGACATGATTAAATAACTTTGTCAAGAGATCAAGTTAAGCATAAATAAGGATACAATTCATGAAGTAACAATGTCTTCCCTAAGAGAACATTGTTAAGAGAAATTGAAGATTGTGTATGATGAAAATAATTTTCACATTGATAATTTTGAAGGCATATTTGAGGATATGAATAAAAATATTGATAAGATTGATGAAGAGATTCATGTTTTAAAAAATAAGGAATTTACTGAAGACTTTATTATGGAAACTTTAGTCAGTACCAAGAATAACTGAAGTAAGGAATTTGTAGAGAAGAAGAATACGAATATCCAATATAGAAAAAGAAACTTTATAAATACAATATTAAATAAATGATATATCAATGGAATCCTTGGACACAAAATGGATGTGTAAAAGAAGAAAATAGATAATTAAAATCAAAGGAATCTTGTTGTTATATCAAAACCATGTAAATATATTAAAATGTATTCATATTTCATTAGGAGATGTTATATCTGTTATAATATTGGCCACATGGAAAGATAATAAAAAAAATATGGAATGAAGGTTACATGAAGTGATTTACCACTCGTAAAACTAGGAGTAAAGAAAATAAAGAAGATAATTCCATTCCAGTCAAAAATAGATTTATAGAGTTAGATGGTTGTGAAGTGGAAAGGAAAAGAGAAATTCCATAGGTTTTAATGATGTATTTTTTCTAGAAACCATAATGAAAATAAAAAGGGAAATGAGGTAAATAGAAAAAGGATAAATAATTATCACAACAGAAGATGTTATCAATGTGGTAACAAATTTCATATTTTAAGGTGTTATAATATGATAAATAGAGGAGGAAGGATATAAGAAATTTATTATCCAAGGAATGTGTATTAGAACTCAAAATTTATTATGATGCAACATAATATATAGAAGAAAATGAGGAAAATATGGAGAGATAATAATAAATAAGAGATTTATCTCATGGAAATCATGGAATATAAGAAATAAGTATGATTAAGTTATTTCATTCATACCACTACAAATAACAAGTTGAAGAATGATAAAGTTTCACATACATGGAGAAAGAAGCATGGAAAAAAATTCATTGATAGTGCATTGAGGAATAAAGCTTGAACTAGTAAAATCATTAACAAGATTACCATATAAGGAATTTATACAAATAAAAAGGATAAGTATGATAACGAACAACTTTAGGAAGAACAATGAACTAATAGTTTAATTAAAAGTATTACCATAAAGATGGATTGTAAGAAATATGTAAGATATTGTTTGGATTGTCATGGTCAACAAAAATCCTCAAATTGAGGATATAAAATGTAACCCCTATATTGGAGGTGTATAATTTGTTCATTAATGTGGGGTTAAGGGGGATAAATGATCCATAGGGTGGATGCATTCAAAATAATATGAATGGATGATAAAGAGGTGAATTCACTTTGTGATCATCTATTGAAGGTGATATTTTACTTTGTGTACATTTAATTAAGATCATTACTGGATTTCAAAGAATAAATTATTTTTTACAAGTGGTATCATATACAATAAGTGTTATCATTTTTTATTATAGTGTTTCAAGTGACGTTAAGACAATTCATGATTCATAAGTGGTATCAAACATTATCTACCTGTGTAATCAGAGGGATTGTGCTAGAGTGTTTAACTAAAGTTGGAGTTAAAGCCTAATTAGAAGTGAAATAAGTTTCAAATCCTTATATGAATTTTTAAAAATGTATAATAAAATGATGTTGGGGATGGAATCATTATAATTAGTAAGTGGTATCCCCATTCTGTAGATAACTTATTCAATTGGTATCAGTCTAAAGTTGAAAAAATCAAGGGGAGTTGATTATGATGAGAATTCAAAGGCTATTGAGTCTTATCTGAGAACTTTTAATTATTAATTGGTAAAGATAAGCACATAAAATTGTATAAATATATTAAAAGTGTTATCAATTAATTATACATATAGTATGTCTCAGAATCTAGTTCTTAACTGGGTATTCACTAATAGTTTTGTGTAATATGATTCTGATCACGGGAAGATATATATTGAAAATTTTAAATTGTTCAAGCTGTAGGTAATTTATGAGAATTGATGAGTGATATGGATAACACTGATATTTTTAACAAAGACTCTTTTTTCCTACACTAATCTCTAGATCAGTTGGTTTAGATATTTTTTTGATGATTCTTTTCTAAGTGGTAAATTCACTCACTATAATTATTGAGAAGAATGTAGTCATCAGTGAAAGTTGTTTGATAATATCTCTAAAAGTGGTTGGAAAAGAGATGACAAGGATTATATTAAAAATAAGAAGAATTATATTTATTATTATGTAATTATTGGAGGAATAAAAGGATATCTATTTCTCTTGAAAATATGGGTGTAATAAAAGGTGTGATATAATGATGAGTTCTCTTCAAAATATGGTGCAAGAAGTATTTTTATCAATGGGGAGTAAAAGGTTTAAAGTATTATCCTGCAGAATTCAATGGGATAAGTATTAAATTAAATAATCAAGTTAAACCCAAAGTAAGATAAATAAAGGTATATAAAGATACCTTTTGTATTTTATTAACAACCGGGTAGAGAGTTGGAGTGTGAGATATTTTCAACAGAAGTCAAAAGGGGGATATTGTTACACCCATAAGGTTGTGTTGGATTTATTAGAAATATGAGTCAAGGAATGGTGATATGTTTAATGGGGTTATGGTAATTCAAGGTAAATATTTTTTCATGAATTAAGTTGCATGAAGTACTATATGGAGTTATTGATATTGGTATGAAAGCAATGAATGTCATTTTTATAGTTTTAAGCATTGTGTAAGCATTAGATTTCATGATTAGTAATGATGTAAAGTATGGATACTAATGAAAAATATTTTATATTGTTTATGGTTGATGTTGTTGGATATTGAATAATTTAAAGAGGTTTTAATGAAGTTGCTTATTGAATATATGTTGCCAAATTTTCTTGATAATGGACATGGAAGTTGTGGAATTGATGTAAAATATTATGTGTGAATTATTAATGTTGAATCCCTAGAATAAAATTAAAAAGGTATGAATAAAGCATGTTGATAATTCTAGAGTTTCATAAAATATTTGTATAAGAATATAATATAAGTTATAGAAACATGGAAATTATTTAAAGATGGTGATATTGTTAATGGAAACATATCTAAATGTTTGCTATATTTTTAGGTGTAAAAATTGGATCATGGGGAGTAATATTCATTGGAGATCATTCTTGATGTTTGGTGGTGGTTTAAGCATAATCTAGAGATTGCAAATAGGTTCTATGCCATAATACCAAAGAATACACCATAATTATAGCAAGGAGAATTATTATTTTACAGAGATTTTGTGGTGTCCACACCATACTCAATGGCTATGTAATTTTCGAGATGAAGAAGAAGTATTCTATACCATAGAAATTAGTCACACTATGGAGGGATTCAAATCAATAGAAACATAGAGTTTGTAGTTTTTTGTTTAAATATAGGTGTCCACATCATGTAGGAGTTAGTTATGTTACATGGAATTAATGTTTGAGAATTTTCGGAGTTCTATGGAATAAAGGAACACACTGCACTATAATAGAAGAATAAATGAAAATTTAATAGTCTTGAAAAATCAAGGATCTCCATGACACAATATATAGTCTACACCATAAATCCTTAATCAGTTTAATAATAACTTCTGGAAACCAACATTCTACACCATAATACATGGTACTACAGCAAAAAAGTTTGTAAACTAGGTTGTTCAAAAAGAAGTGGTGACGTAGAATTATCTGGTGATTTTGGTAGTTATTTTAATTTATGAAAAATACAATTGTGAATTTAAATAGTTTATATTAAATGGTGGATGTTAAAAAGAATTATATTAATGTGGGTTAAGTTAGACTATATTTTAATTTCAAACTTAAAATTCAAACACATTTCTTGGTATATCAAAATATTTTGTATAGATTTTTTAAAGACATACAAAATAAAGAAAACATTTTGGAGAAAAGAGCAATTTTGTTTTCTAGGAGAAAGAGTAGAACCGTGTGTTACAAAATGAAGAATATGAAAATAATGATATCATTAAATATCTACACTAGAAGATATTAATGTTTCTACTAGTTGGTATTATATTGAAGATCTAGTTTGATAGAGATGAAGAATAGTACCATGTGAATATCTAAAAAGATCAAATTTGAAAGTTTATATGAATATCATTGAATACTAGGTTTTTTAGAGTTAAATAAGAGGGTGTGATTATCATTTAAGATCAAGGGAAAGATAATCCCATCCCTTTAATTATTCTATGTAATGTATTTCTATTTTATAGAGTCATATTGGAGATCAAAGATTCAATTCTCATTATAATAGTTATTGATATCTATAAGAGGAATATAGAGAAGTATTTGGAATACATTGAAGAATCAAGAATAGGAGTATATAATGAATATTTCATGAATTATTATTGGAGGGAATTTTATTTCCTTAAATTGACAAGAGGCCTATAAGTATATAAACTGATTCCTTCACTAAAGTAATGAGAAGAGAAAAAGAATAGGGAATTAAATTTAGGAATACGTGACCTATCCCAAAACCATAAACTAACAGTGAGCCTTAGGAGGATATGATATTATCCCTAAAACATGTAAAAGTAGAGATCCTTGGTGAGGAGAGACCTTACCTAAACAATGTATCCACACAAACAGTGAGTTATATTGGACTCAGTTACACTAGTACAATATTGAGTGTATGCTCTTTAGAGTATCCTTTTATAGGTGGAACATGTAAAATCATCATGTTACTTGCATTTAAATTTATTCATGTGTGTGTTTATGTATGAATAAGAAATTAAAAGATGAATATTGTTCCTTTCAATAAGGGGAAAATATCCTAAAGTTAATTGAAGAAAGGAAAAAAGATTGAAAGAAGTTAAATTATGCGATAACCCTGATTCACTCCCTCTTATGGAATCCTAGGTCCCAACATGAGAAAAATAGATCAAATTACATAGAGTGTGTTTATAAAATGTAGTTATAGCTATAACTTATCCTTTTCTATTTAGGGATCGTAATGTCTTTATAGATAAAACTCTTAGTCTATGATTATGACTCACTACTATCAAGACAAGTTCCTATAGGTCCACACACAATGTGTATCCACAAGTTTCACCAATTCATATGAATACGAGTTTAGGATGAAGTGGGACCAATGAATGAGGGTGGTGTACATCTGAGTATGAACGAGCGTAAATTAATTAATCCAATTAAATTATTCAAGTATAAAATAATAATAATTGGATTTATTTTTCAAGATATTCATGAGGTATTTAAGTTAAAATAATTCAATATGAGAATATTTTTTTGGATTAATATTATTTATTCAAGGTTTATTAACCAAATATTGGTAGGATGAGTCAAATTAATGACCCAAATTTAATCATGTGACATTTTTTTAATGTTATAATTATGTGATTAAATGTTATGATGGAAATTAAAAGTTTAAGCATGCCATTTAAACCATTTTTGGTGTTAAATATTTATGTTTTAGTTTTATAATGGACTTAATTGTACATTTAGAAATTAAAAACTATTATATATATAGTTTTAACCCATTTTGAGAGTGTGACTATTAATGGAACTAATTTTCATCCCCCTCTCATTCCAAGCTCTCTCTCAATATCACGTGGGAGAAAACCAAGGGAATATAATGATTTCTTTGATCCAAGTTCATGGATAAACACATAATATTACAGCAATTTAAGGGACATCATAAACCACTTCTATTTCTAGAACTATCACTTGAGAATGGAATAATGAAAAACTAGGAGTTGTAGTGCACATGTGTATGATCTAGAATATACCTCACTTAGTGTCTTCGAGCTATGAAATGTTGGTGATGAGAATATCACTTTGGTGTTGATGAATGAACAAGGTAGAATTTATGGTTTCATTCGATTTTTGTTTCTCATGCTTAAATTAAATTACACATGATCCATAAGATAATATGAGCATAGATATATTGGATTTGATTCTTCAACATGAATCCAAACCCAGAAAATTTTAAAATATCTATTTTCATGCTTATGTAAAGCTATGAGAATATATAACTAGTATTATAGTGGTTATGTATTTATTTAAGTCAAATTAAAATTAATTTTTCATGAATTTGAGTAGAGGACATCATTACAGTCCTAAGATATTTAGAAAAACATCGATCTGAGGTCGTATGAACGGGTTGTATACATTCAATGATTGAAGAACAGATTTTTTGAGCTAAAAATACTTGAAAAAAATTTATAAAAAAGTTTTATTTTTCATATGAATAGTAATCCATAGATAAACAATACCATGCTTACTATTCATCAATGGGTGAATAGTGACAAATGGAGTGGGGGAGAATTACAATTCAATTTTTAAGCATTATAAAGAAAACTAAATGTTAAAATGGCCTTTGGAAAAGTAAAAAAATGTGTGTGTGTTTATTTCTCCACTATTTTGAGGAGATGAAGATAGCTGCCCACAAGTGGTTGGTGATAAGGAATTCATAAAAAAAAATTTGAAATATTATTTTTTAAGGTGGTTCACTATGTGCTACCCCACACACCTTGAGGGACATGCAATACTTGTGACCCAGTTTTTCATCTGGGTTTCCCCGACTTGGACCAAGTTAGCCTGGACCAACATTTTCGATCTAGTTTGGGCCCAATAAGGGTCTGGAACCCCTCAAAGAGGGTTTAAAAATACCCAGGTGTCCCATAAAAATATCTCAAAATTTTATAAAATATTTAAAAATATAATGATTTTTATAAAAATAGTTTTGGGGCTAAGAGACTTTCATTTAGTGAATTAAAATTATTTTTATTTATTTTAATTCATAAATAATACCCTTGAGTTGAATTAATCATGAATTGTTTCTATTATGAAATATTATAACAGTTTGATTGGTCATGAGTTGAGACCAACCCATGCATGTTTGTTTTATTTATTTATTTAATTTTAATTATTATAATGATGTTGTTTTGTAATAATTAATTATTAAATATATTTTTAGATGATCTGTGTATCACACCTCCATCTTTAAATATATAAGGGTCCACTCATCCATATTTTGAATGATAAAAATGCATCCCTGTATCCTAAGTACCACCTCACCTATGTGTGATTGTAAAATGGAGAAGTTTTATAGGACATGGTTTCAGTCGAGAGTCAGCATGGAGTAAAACAAGATAAACACATGGTACTTTGATTAGTGTTGAAACTTGAGCCAGTGCATGGATCAAGGTGTTCCCTTAGGGTATCAATTGATCCATTATCTTCTTGATGGATAAACCAGTAGAGACATCTCATGACCATGCCATTGTTTTTTTATATTTTGTATAATTAATTATTTGTGAACATGTGGATGTTTCATGAAAACATAGTATAAATAAAAACAATGCATGGATAAAATAAATGAACATGTGTTGTGAATATTTCTATTTATGAATAGTTAAATTTGAGAGTTTAATGACATAATAACAAACCTGATAAATAGAATTTAATTTCATTTGAAAATAAAATAAAAACTTAATATACCTCAAAGTATATATTAAGTCATTAAATTCCTTCCATCACTTGAATTTGAAAAAAACCATATGTTTGAGGTGATCTTAATACCTAGTTGAGGGTGCCTCTTACTACCAGAGAATTATTTTTAAATTGGTGGGTTTACATAAACTAAATTTAACAATAAGAAAGTATCTATAACCATATTATTGAAAATTTAGAGGCATATCCTTAAGTAAATCAATGTTATGCTTTATAGGTGACGAGAATCCACTCAATAGATCAATAAATAATGAGTTAATTGACTTTACATTAGAATACTCAAGTGAATGGGTATTTTGAATCTATTAGTTAAGGGATACTATTATTTGATGAAATAGTAGGAGAAATTTAAGATTAATAAATTCATGATGTCTAATGATTAGTAATCAAGTTTAAGGTACTGATATTGTAAAATTTATTTTTCAAAAAATGTAATGTAATAATACAGAGACACTATAATCAATATTTTATTGAAAACAAGTCCAATTTGATATGAATTTCCAAGAGAAGTATAGGCTCTTTTAAAAAGTGCTATGACATGAAAGGAAATTTTATGTTCTAGAATACCCACACCTAGTTGAGTCACCTTAAGAAGAAATAGTGAAAATTATAATTATACCATTTTCACTATAAGAAAAACACCATATAACAGTGGTTATTTTTGGATTCTATAGCGGTTTTAACCACCTCTAAAAAAATTAAATGGCAGTTTAAAAAAACCATAACTAAATATTACATCAAATATTTAACGATTTTTGGTATTTTTCAAAATGAATTTTGTTTTTTCTCATAAATGTATATTTTGTTAGAGATTTTCTAAATTAATAGCAGTTTTCTATAGAATAAATATTTATCATTGGTTAAAATCACCACTAAATATTGAAATTTATATTATTCTTTAGAGGTTTTAACTACCACTATTATATTCATGGTGATTAAAATAGATAATAAATAGATAGTGGTGGTTAAAAATGCCTCTAGTTATATAGTTTCAAAAACAGTTAATTAAATTACTGCCCAATCCCCCCAAAAAAATATATTAGAAATATGTACAAAAAATAAGTAATTAATACAATATAAGAAAAATAGTAACTTCCATATATGAATAAAAATTCCTTTACTTATAATACAACATTAAATTATATCATAGTTTATAAAATTTCATGTTTCAAAAAATGACCACACAAACATGAGTCATGACTACTCTACTAAGATGTATTCCCTTCACCCTCCATTACTCGATCATGTTGCTTCCCATAACCTCCTTCCCCATTTCCTACCTTTGCTTACTACATTTAAATTAGTTAAGTACAATCGGTAATGAGCATATTCAATGAATAATAAATTAAATATGATTAAAATGATATATGATTTGATCTAAATTCAGTTTAAGTAATGGTATAATAATATAATTAATAATTGGTAGCCATGTAGAAGCCTAAAATTATCATAACATATGATAGATACAGTTGATTTGGAAGATACATGACATGATATGGTATGGAAAATGAATATTATTATAACATATGATAGCCACAATTTAGTTGGAAATCCTCTACCTTTTGTACATATATTGTTTCTATAAACCTCTATAATTCATTAAATCTAATATCTTCCTTTAGTATTAGATCTTGAATATCATCAAACACTAAGTCAAAATTTCCACATCAGTTGAACATTATGGTAACAATGTCAACCAATAATTATATCCATGATGATAACTATATTAATGACTGAATTCTATTCACAAACTTGATATTTACAAACTCAAACTATTATTTGATTACAATTAATTAATTTAAATGATAAATGAACAATATTCCTTCAATTATCATAATACTAAACACACTACACATTAGAAACATATTATTCATTTCAATCACTTTCTCTAATATGATTGAAAGTATGGACATAAACTGCATAGTGGAATTCAAACCTATAAATCATTTACTCAAATTATTCCAATTTCATAACATCTAAAAAGAATCCTAAATATAAATTTTTATATCAATGAAAAATAATATAATTTTATCAAAATTCACAACAATTTTAATAGAATAAATGATTCTCTAGTTTAACTATTTTATTTAGAACCACTAGATCACGTTCCACTTATTTTGATCACAACATTAAATTATACTATATAATTTAAAGAATTGTAATAATATTTTTATATAGATTATTAAAATAATTGAAGAACTATTTTTATGATAGATACTAAATAAATATTTAAATTCATTTAACTTAAAAAATGTAATGAACAAAGAAATAAATACTAAAATGAATAATATAAGTGTAAATTTATGAAATTTACTAATAATTCCATGTCATGTTTGATTCATTAACATCATTAGTTGAAGTCATACTTGAGGATGAAAATATATTAGGATATGGTGAAATGGAATAAAAAAGTGTGTAAGGTATTTGACAAATTATACATTGTCTTATATAAGGAGAATGACAAATCTTTGATATAGAGTGGGTAATGACACTAAACCTCTTCGGCATGACATACCTGCAAAAAACATCCTAAAATTTATTAATATAAAAAAATATTACATACATTTATTAATATAAAAAACATTCATTCCATTTATCAATATAAAGAAACATATAAATTCTATTCTTGGTTGGTCTTGTTTTTATCAGGTTTGACTATTAATATTATTTATTCTTATACTTGACTCTCCCTCAAGAGAATAAAATTTTAAATATCATTAGGTACATAGAATTCAGTTTATTTATATCAATGGGGTTCCTGATCAAAAATTAATTCAACTTCATCACCCATATCATACATGAATCTTGGTTTCATATGGACAATAATACTCCACCCATCATCCACTATATTATCAACATAATATACCATTTTTTCTCAGGAAGACATAATATATGGATTGTGTTCTTCCCACTCCCCAGTATTAATCAACTGATAGAAATTTACATAAGTAAATTGTAACAAATATTTCTTTATGCCTATATTAATTTATTCCCAATTACATTTAAATAACATAACTAAAAATTTACAATGATAATTTAACTCGATAATATCAACCAACTTTCCATAGTAACCATAATATGAAACTATGAATATATCAATATTTTGTTTTTTCAAACCTTCCTTATGATCAAAAGTATGAAACTTGAAGCCACCAATATTTTAACCATTTAATCTCCTAGAATTATTTAAAGGACCTCAAGTTAAAAACTTTAAATATTTTCAATAATTTAGATCAATTATTATAATTAATTACCTATAAAATTTGATATAAAAAATTGTTACACGATTTAGATATTTTTCAATATATTCAAACTACATATTAGATTAATAACTTAAGTTTTTTTCCAAACATTAAAAAATTTCTTTGTTAACAACTTTTGTTATATTATTCTTATTTCGAGTTTGGATCATAAGGAATATTTTTATTTGTGTCCTTAATTATTTGAGTAACATATATCTGTATGATTGTATTAACTACATATCTATCAATAATAATGAAGTGATATTTCTAAATTCTCAACCTAAAGTTTGAAACAGTGAAGACTCGTTATTATCCCACAATAAACTTGGATTATCATCAATATATACCACTCAATGGAATATTGTATATATTAAATCCAAATACCTTGAAAAAATGTAGAAACTCTTTGAAAATGGAAACTTCTACAATATAGCCTTCTGGATGAGTTTTATTTTTCATATAAGACTTTAAATGATGAATATAACTAATTCTGATAGGTAAGAAATTAAAAAAATAAAGTTTTTAAATATTGAATAATAATATTATAATTTTTTTAAATGACAACAATATTAAAATAAAATACCTATCCATGTGATACATCTATAAATAATGTGTATGTCCTCTAATTTTATCTTATTCATAAAAATAAACCTTTAGATGAATCATCAATATGAAAAATGATGGGGGAACAAACATATCCAAATGACATAGCATTGATAAAATTATTTTCTGAAGTTTATCCAATTCATTGGGACTTAATGACTTCTCAAAAATTCATCTAAATAATGTACAAATGTAAATTTGAAATGAAATTTTTTTATTAGGTAACAAATTATGAATTAAAAAAGGTAGCACCTACCCCATTAATAAATTTGAGGAATAAATTTTCAATCCATGTATCTTACAATGATACAAATCAATACATCTTGAAATATTACTAGATTATTCCTCATGTACATTTAAATTTTATAATCATTGAAGGAAAATATCTTTCCGATGGGTTTTCATTGATAACATAGTTTATGGATACTTCTAATTCTCATTTTTCCGTAGATCACATTTGATATTAAGTTATTCTAAGTCCTTATGAGCATTTAAATGATCTTTTGATTTTCCATACTCATTAAGCAGTGTAAAAAACACATTATCACAAAAATTCTTCTCATATATTCATAACCTAAAGAATATGATATAATAAATTAAATTCCCAATATGAAATTTTAAAAAATATTATATTTTCTTCCATTTTTGTGCTTTAATTATAATTGATGGTGTCCTAATCATTTTCCAGTTTCATTCAGCCAAAAATATTTTCTTAAATCTATACCAATATTTGATAATTGTGTTAAGATCTTTGATCTCGATAATAATTTTGGTGGAATTATCAAATATAATTTTCTAATGAAACATGACTTGTTAAAGAAAAATATATGAGATGTGTCAAGGAAGTGATGATGACACATGAAAAACCACTTTTTTATATAAGGTAACCATTGAGACTCAAAATCAAAGTTACAAACTAGAAAATCCAAACCAGTGTGTATGTTACAAACATAAAAATTTATTAGTCTGGGAATGTAACAAATGGTCCAAATAAGGGAAAAATAAATTTTTAATATTTTCAAGGTAGACGCATCATATGTTTCTACACTATTATTCCATAACTTCTATAATTATTGAATAAGAGGCTGAAGGTAGACATCTATGTCATTTCCAAACATTTGATTTCTAGGAAATAATCATCAATATGATAAATAAAGTTTGTTTCATAAACTTCTAGGGAGGTAGATTATAAGGGATCTTTACTATCATAAAAGTGCTGAAATTTCTAGTTAAAGTCCCAAAAGTATTAAATCCATCATATAACAATCCCAAACAAACATTTCTTGGATCAAAAGGAAAATATGGATGAAATGAATTTAAGATATTTCATGATTTTGAATCTCTAGGATGTCGCATGAACTCATTTTTATTATTATGAAAATCACACCACTTCATTTGATCAGTATTTTTAGATGAAATTAAAAATATTTGAAACCACATTTTTATTCTAAAGTAAGATAAAACCTTCAAAATAGTTTTCATTTTCTATTTCTTTGTGGTAGTACATAGATTCAAACTCACTTCCTTATTTATTGATTTCCATATAGAAGTAAAATATCTTTTTAACTTTTCTCTATTCAAATATTATTTACAATAAAGAATAAAATCATTAGTACATGCATGTATCTTTATATAATCAAGTCCAATATTTTTAATAATCTTCTTTATCTCATAAAATGATATCAGGATTTTAGCTTCAACAAATTCATCACACAACAATTACAATATCATAGACATTGATTTATATGTAATTCTTCATAAATGTTTTATGTGATACAACTTTAGTAGAAAATAATATTTTGAATATTTAATGAATTATTCATACTATTCAAGATTTCCATCTACAAATAATTTAGAAAAATCAGTTGTTTGCGTGAATTTTCTATAATGTTCGATTCTCTGTGAAAAATACAAATCACACAATGGGGAGGAAATTGTTTCAATATAAAGTGGAATAGAGGCAAAGAGATAATTGGAGAGGGGTACCCAACTTCAATTATAAGAGGGAAGCCGGTCCGGCATCGAGTGACGTTGAGGGGGAGGCCAAGAGGGGGTACAAAATTGTACATCACTGAGGAGAAGGCCGATAGGGTTTTGACATTGAGAAATAGTGGGGTGGGGGGTTAGAGTAAGGTACAATGACATCAGTTCAGTTCCAATTAGTGATGATGGGAGGTTGATTTAGAGATGCGGCGTCAAGTAGTGGTGAGGGTAGGAGAAGAGGGAGTGGGGGGTAAGCTGTGATTTTTTAAAAAGAGTAGAAGGGATTCAATTTAATTCCACTATGAAATTAATTTTAAAATTATTTATAGGTGATTTTTATTAAAACTACCTCTTAATACCAATGATTTTACAAATTACCTCTAAAAAGGGGTGTGATATATAGTTTTTTTGTTTATATATGGTAAAATAGCTTCTAAAAACTACCAAAATTTACTACATTTTCTATAGTGGTTGTCTCATCTCTAAGAATCATATGTGGAGAAAGTGAAATAAGGATTTAATGAGTTTTTTATTACACATAATATGTATAAATTTAAATATAGAATTCAGTATGGTCCTTATGTACTCAAGTTGATAGAGTACATTGAAAAAATAATGATTTGTCAATACATCTCATTCCCACATCATTATCACCCAATTATTCTATTTTCATTAAGAAGTATAAAATGAAAATTTGGGATAAACTTATTCAATATATTTTTGGAAAGGTTTTCCAAGAAGATAAGAACTTACAAAAATATAAATCCTTAGTTCCTATGGTGAAAAATAAGGGCACGATGAAAAGGTAAATAAAAAGTATGATTCCAAAATCACCTTGAAAAATACTTCTAAAAAACAAAAGATAATGTGGTAGAGAATCTAATTAGAGGATATTTTCTTCACATGCTTAAATAATGGTCATTAGAAGATAACTTACATTGAATTAAATAATAAGAAAGTAGAAGCCTCTACTTCAAGTATATTCATAAATTTCTGTAATATATCTATTATAATTCTTGGATATTAGATACAATATGTAACTAACATATTTTTATCCAAATACTGCAACTAAGTAAGTTTAGAAACATTATAGGAAGTATGGTGAATTATCCTAGTAGATGATAAAGTGAGATTCCTATGTTGGCAGTGAGAAGAACATGACTTCCATTTTTTCAATTTGATTGATTCTAGTTTCACTATTATTTATTATAAAGTATTAAAAAAACATTTATCTCATGTTTTTATTGGATATAACAAGAAATTATTTAATTTTTTAATAAATGTTATTTTTGATGTTACATAATCAATTAATAGTTCAGTAATACTTGAATCATTGATAATAAATGATGAATATAAAATATAAGACTCATACCCAATTATAGAAATTTAATTCTTGGCCAAGTAAATACAGAAGAAAATGTAAAGGAATTACCAAAAGGGTAGTTAATATCTTCATGGGCTAAAAATATTAAGTATTCAACATGATTTATTATTAGGTTACAAATTGACTATGTAACCTTTTGACATTAAAGGTGATGACGCCACAAAGCTTTTGAGACTAGTTCAACAAGATATGTGTGAACTATTTCAGGTAGAATCTAGATGTAAATTTATGTTATTAATGATATTATATTAAGAAATTTTAATGAATTTAAACATGAAGATAGGAATATGCTTGATAAAAAATATTATATCCTCTGGGAGATATTTTTTGAGTATATAATAACCATGTATTCGTTTATTATTAAAAATTTAGATTGGATTTATTCATAAACTCAAATTTTCTTATGCACATATGACCTATGATGTTAGTAAAGGGAGGATCAATGATGATCCTTACAAGAGTTCAATACTCTTTAGAATATAGAGTGGATTTATTCCTAAACTCACATTTCCTTATACACATCATAACCAGGATGTTAGTAAAGGGAGGATTGATAATGATTCTTATAAGAGTTTATTGTTATTTTGAAATATATAATGGATTTATTCCTAAAATCACATTTCCTTATACACATCATAGCCATGATTTAAGTAAAAGGAGGATCAATGATGAGAATTATAAGTTATGAAAAGTCTTCCATTATCTTTTTAAGACATGTTTCACAAATAGAGACATTAACACATAACCACATGCCAAATTTAATGAAAAATGGATATGATATAAGTTATAGTATGAAATGAATGAATTATGTAACATACCATGTGTTTAGATACAAAGATTTTTTTAAGTCTAAATATATAAAAAAACTTGAATAAAGAAAAACAAAAAGTGTGTATATGAATTATCTTAAAGTTTATATTGTATATTATAAAAATCCAAAAGATAAAAAACTTATAGTCAAGTGATAGAATATATTTCTATAAAATAGTTCACATATATGTTTGAGATAGTGGGAGATATATTAACCTAGATAAACTCAAGGTACAACATGAATAAGTAGTTGACATAGAAACAAGTTCCATAAGATTTTGTAAAAGAGAAGTTATTCCAAAGGTACATAATATGTAGGAAATATGAAACCAAAGTGATATGGATTTATGAACACTAAGTTAGGTGAGATATTATTTGATAAGAATAATAGACCCCATAGGGTGAAATAGGTGGTAATAATCTAAAATGAAAAGTGGATATGAATTCAGGAAAATGGATTCCATGTACCAAAATCAATTTTGTATTTTGGTAGTTTCTCTAATTGATATAAAGCCATTTGTGGGTATTCAAGAGAAATTATACATGGGTGGTATATGCATGGTATCAATAAATATATATTGGTTATACCAAGTTTTCATGCTTAAATCCATTTTAGTTCTATTTTCCATAACATCTTTCTATGATCATAATATTAGTAACTGTTTGTTAAGATAACTTTTCTCAGAAGATGTTTATACAATGAAAACCAAAAGGGCCAGTGACACCATAGAATTCTAATAAGGGGTAAAAGTTATAAATATCTAAATTTTGATTAAAGTAATTATTATGATCATATAATATTCATTTGGAAATTTTTTTTTCCATATATCTATAAGAGTTTAGTGGGAGAACCATAACTTTCTTGGTAAAATATATGGAACATAATTATTAGTCTTACAATTAGTTAATATTATATTGAAAAAAAACTCTGTAAAGATTGACTAAAATTAGTAACTCAAGTTATAGGTAACATGATCGATTGAGTTTGATCTAAGGGTTTCTCGGATCAAGTAAAAGTATATATATTTGCAAGGTATTTAAAAATACAATCCAAAACAATTTGAGATATAATTATTTCCAATTTCACATAGAATAAATCTATCTAAGAAGATTTGTATAAGACATGATAGGAGACTAATATTGTTAACATAATTCTCCATGATTTAGATATGGATCTATCACATGTTTCATTCTATATAATAATATGATATTTATAATACATACATTATGGTAGGAAAATATTAGATAAATCCAGGAGAACCACACAAGAAATAGTCAGAGCTATCCAATAGTACTTGAGAAAGTATAATGAATATGTACCTGGTACTTGGAGAGGAAGAAACACTAGTTTTATTGGAAAAAACTTGTCTTCCTAAATATTAATTGATATATCATCATAGTTAGGATAAGGAAATGATAAATTATAACTCATTGAAGCCAATGATAGCCATATCTACAAATACCAAGTATGTCATGACTTCTGATGCAGCTAAAGAAGCATTATACTATACACAATGAGTTTTTTTAGTTCTTGTAATTGTAGTTAGAAAGTAATATTATCATAATATAAATTATAATAAACTTACAATAATGGTACTATCTAAGAATTCAATGGTTATGATATAGGAAAAAAGGGATATACATGGGGATATCATATCTTGAGGAGTTTTACTCAAGGAGGAAAAGTGTCAGATAACATAGTAACCATGTAAGAAAACATGTCAGGCTTGATGAATAAATATAAGAATCAGCATAAGAATGATCTTATAATTTGATAGCTAATAGATTTACCATTAACAATTTGGATTTAGTGAAAGTTAGAGTGTTGTGAAAGAGGGTTCCTTAGACCTAAATTAAGCAGTAAATTTCGATTGCCATATCATGTATAAAGATAGTTGTGGGTGATGTATTCTTACTATAATAGCATTGATACTTATGTATCCACTATTTACATGGTAATTTACTTCGATTATTTATTATATAAAATGGTTATCATAGTTTACAACTATAATGAGAACCTCGAGATACTATTATAGTAATATTAAAACATATGTCCTATGGTTTAGATACATAATAATGATGGGACAAAAATGAAATTTGACTATTATTAATTGGGGGGGGGGGTTTCATAATCTTTGAGACATATTCTCATAAATTTTGACCTTGCTAATCTCAATTAGAGGAGATTATGATGAATGAATATCCAATAGGAACACCACATGTTTCAAGCCCCATTGGTTGTTCCTATTTACAAGCACATGTATTGGTCTCATGACTTGAGATCATCAAAGTGTGCCATTTGATCGCATATTTTTATTCTATATGAAAAACCTGATATTTATGTTGTGGTAAAGTATCTTGCATTGGTTATGTCATTGATGTTATGAAATTGATTTAACGATCAAGATAGGATTTTCACTTCTGTAATGAAAGAGATATATCGGGTTCAATTGAATAGGATGGTATAACCTTCACTAAGTCCATGGCCATGGTAGAGGAAGGTAAGACAATCAAGTAAAGTCATGAAATAATAAAGAGAGTAAGGATGATGCTACAAATTTTGTGTCCTAATTTATGATATATCATTTGATAAAGAGATTATATTATACATAACATGTTCATAGGAGGTGTTCATAACTACGACTTATCCTTTTCTCTTTAGGGTCCATGATGTGTTACTAGATACCATTATCGGTATATGAACATAACTCACTAAAATTGAGATAAGTGTTGATGTACGAACTCTATTTCAACAAAAGGAGGGAATGTTTATTCACTTAAAATATAATATCCAATGAAAGTTCTTTCATAAGAATATGGTTCAATAACAAGAGTGTCAATACATAAGAAGATTAAGTCTAGTGATAAGGAGTTAGGACATTGGAAGATCAATCATTGGAAGACATAAAAATATTATAACTGTGATATATTCCTAAGGGTAATAGTCAACCTTCTAGAAAAGTTGAGGTGGTGGAAATCTTTGACCAAGAAAAGGGTTTCTCCATGGATCTTAGAGGATGTAGAATTTAACCTATAAAAATATAATGGTAGTAGTGACTAGAAGTATTTGAAGAAATCATATATATATAGAAGGGTGCATCACTTTTTGTGGATACAATTTACACTATAAAAAAAGAGTGATATCCTTATTTATTGTAATATTTATAGTTGATTCTTTAAATAAATTGATGTAGAATTACCTCATAGATTTGTGAATAATCCTAGAACATGTTATATTTTGTCTGTGGTTCTATGATTTTATTATTTTCTTCTAATCCATTTTTTCAGTAGTATTTTATGTGTTCTTATGATGGTTTTATGTTGTGGTGTAGTGACTTGGGTGTAGTTTTCTTCTATGTTTTTAGAATAATATGTGGGGTTCATTATAAAACTATTTCTTCCAAATGTAATTTTTGTGGATTATATTCTATGTGTTAATCAGAATTTGGCCGTGAGCCAAGAAAGTGGAATCAAATATCATAGTTGGAGTGATTCTAGAGGACCAATCTATAATTAATGTGTTTCGTAGCTCAGTTAAATAGAAATATTCTTATCTTTTCCTTGTAAGATATTATAGGAAATTATTTACTAACATTTTGTTTTTACATTATATCAAAGTAGAAAGATTTCAAAATTTATGGTGGGATCATGTCATATGAGAGCTAGATCATGATGGAAAAGTTTAATGAAGAAAATTTTGGTTTTTTGAAAATGAAGATAGATGATTGTATTATATAGAAAGAACTCAATATTCCACTGACTGAATCTAAATAAAAAGTGATGAAAATGAGGAATGAGATATGATGGATAAAAAATTACTAGTGATAATGTGTATGTAACTTTCCTAGAATGTGGATTTTAATGTTTAGGTGCGATTATTACTTTCTTCCCTTTCAGAGTCATGAGATAAAATGTGATGACTATGATTAATTCTAGTAGAAATATATATTTTAATTTCATATATGTACAAGATATAATATTAAATAAAGAAATTAATTAGAAGGAGATTCGGATATCTTCCAAATTTTTTTATAATGCAGAAGGAAAAGGGAATACTACAGGGTAAAAAAGTCACAAAAAAGGGAATGATAAGAGGAGATGAAACATAAGTAGATCAGTGGAAGGTGATCCCATGTGTTGGAATTGTGGGAATAAATCCCACCTTAAAAAGGATTATAGTGTTTGGAGGGAGAATTCCAAAATATATACTTTCAAATGTGGGTTTGTGAGGCCTATGTTAGATGAGAGGATTGTTTTTCTCCTAAGTACCTCTATCTCACTTGAGTCTTGGGTGATAGAATTTATAGATTAATTTCATTCAATATTTGAGAGGGATAGTTTGTAGAGTTATATCTCCAGAATATTTGGCAGAGTTCATCCACTGGATGGGAAAGCTCTTGATATTATTTTCATGGGTGATGTATCCATATGAACAAGTAATGAAAGAAAACTGAACTTTCAATGTGTGAGACACATCCTTGAATTAATAAAGAACTTAATTTCCATGCGAAAACATGATGGATTAGGTTTATGTATAATTTTTATGGATAGAACATGGAATATTTCACATGGATCTATGGTTGTATCAAAAGGAGTGAAGGATGGGAAACTATATCTTATAGGTTCATCAGAAGGGGTGATTCATGCTAAAGAAGTTACTTTTCTTAAACTTTTTCATGAAAATTTTGGTCACCTCAGTGATAAAGGAATAATTATTATTTATATAATGGTATTTTTGATGAATGTAGTCAGGGGGTATGAAACATACAGGGATTTCATCTTTAGAAAGTATTAAGAGGTGTCTATGACAACCAATATCTTTAAGACACCATAATTAATGATTTATTACATAAAGGTACACATTATATAATCCACAAATATTTTTAATAATAGTGTATTTGGTAAATTAGGAATATATAATAACAAATTTTAATATAAATACAATTAAATTATTTAAAACTTCCTTACCATACTCCTAAAATTCCATTATTCTTCTAAAACTACACGGGGTAATCTTGGGATGTACATTAGAAAGGAGTGAGATATAAATCCCAATATGAGAATAAACAAAGAATATAATAAGGTAAAGTAGAAAATATGATCCAAGAGTTATATCAAGGTAACATAATAGGGTTTTAAATCATAATATTGAATAATGAGGCATGATATAACATGATATCATAAAGGTAACTTATAAATGTAGCAACAACATAAAACATGACATAAAAATAAGTCAAGGATTACTTACAGGACAACATTACATGGAAGAAAAATTACCATAATGTATTAGGTTCACTCTTTAATCCTATACATAAAATATCATGAGACAAAAATATCACCCAATTCATTGGAGGGCTATATAATTCCAGACCCACTTGTCACATTCATATCATGCACATGCATAAGTGTGCCACATAGATCATACAATATAAGGATTTATTTCATCACTTTTAATCCCATGATTAAGGAGTGTTAGATAAATAAATATAAGTCCCAAATAAATTAAGGATAGGTACATCTAGGTGAATAACCTTGAGTGGAAATGGGTATGGGTATTCACTACACAATTTTTTGGCATGAAAAATCATAGGATAATTTCGGCAGCATAATGACGATACATAAAGATTAATATAAGGGATTAATGAGAGTGAAAGGGGTATATAATAACTTGGAAATAATAAGGAAAGTAATAGGGTTTTGTAATAATATATCCAAATATGAATAATGGGAAATTAAATGGTATAATATAAATATGGTGCTTGAATAAACTGGAGAAGGAGAGGATCCCTTACCTTTAGAGGATGCCTCTAAAAGCTTGGGAGGAGATTATTAAGAGCCTGGGAGATACTTGGGAGGACTCCAGAGAGGAAAATTGAGATTAATTTCATGATATAAATATTTTTAGTTAATATTAAAGGGAGTTTTGGTGTGTTTATATAGAAAAAGAGAGGATAATTCTTTATTGATTTCCAAACTTATGTTTTGGAATATATATGATAAAGTAATAAAAACCAAAAACCTTACCATGGTTTTTGACCATGGTTTTAGTCGAAGGGTATTTGTTTTAATTATTTTATAAGTCTAATAACCTAACTCATTAAAATAACACCCTTGGCTATGTGGAAGTGAATTATGTTTATAAAGAATTTATTTTAAAACCTTAAAATATAATATAGGATTGGTAGGATTCATTAAGGATTTTATGAAATTAATAAAATAACATAAAAACCAAATATTTTAAAGGTAAAATATATATTTGGTTGTGTATACCTTTTATGACATATATTATATCACTTTTGGGTCATTATAATTTCATAATACACACCATCTAATTATACCATATCTAAGTTTTACCCAAAAATTTGACTGTCTCAAAAATTTAAAAAATTTATCCATTGGATAATTTATATATTAAGATGTAAAAAATAATATTTATTTTATCAAAATAATTCTCTAAATATGAGAATTTACACTTTTAAATCAAAATCCCTATTTATTTAAAAATACTAGTTTTTGAAAATATATTTCCTAAAAAATACAATTTGTGTTCCATCATATCAAAATCTATTTTTTTATAAAAATATTTATTTATTAATTGAAAAAGTAATATTAGAAAGGGATAAATATTATCATTGTTTTATTAAAATAAAATTTAAAAATTCATACTGTTTGGGTCTAGAAGCATATCCCTTTATTACACTAGAGAATGACCTAAGGGTAAGGTGTGCGATAGTTATATTTTCACAGGATGGTTAAAAAAAATGGTTTGGGATATGATTTAAATGAACTTGAAATTCTCCCATAAATGGTTTTGATTATATATTAGTTGTTGAATCTCATTGGAATTGGCCAAGGTAAAATCCTAGTGATGCTATATCCCTCACAATCTCTGATAAATTGGCTTCATAGGGTACAATCCTACTAGTGTAGTCCATTTCTTCTTCCATCTTTATCAATTGGTCTTTAACATAACCCTTAATATACTAATATTTATGGATACTATACAATTATTATATTATCAATGATTATAATAGTTAATGATATTTTAAATATGATAGGATATTACCTATAATGGTTTAAAGTAACCAAATTAGTGTATGTGTTTTTTTATAGAAACATTACTTAATAATTCATTTAATCATTCAAAAAGGGAATTTCATTTTTAAATTTTTGGGTCATTATAGTTTCCTTTCAAATATAAGAGAAAATTCCAAATTCCACATTCGTGACTTTATTTTTTGATATTTTCCCTTTTATTTTTGGTCTATTATTTTCCCTTGGGTATCTTTTAGGTTTTGAGATGAAAATGGAGGTTTCTGGGTGGCCAGACATCGGTCCATGGTTGGTGAATAGTTAGTGGTAATTGTGCACCCAACCCAGTTAACCGTGTGGTAGGAGACAGAACCTACCGCTTGGATATCATAGAACTATGCGTCTAGATAGATCATGCAAAACATTTTTCCACACGGTTTACTAAATCATGTGGACTAACTATGAATGATGTCCATATCATTAAAAAAATGTATTTTACCATTTTTCCCCTTCCTGATTTAACACCTATTCCTCCCCTATTCTTCTCCATTAGTTATTTCAGCCATTGGAGCTTCCTTGTCTCCATAAAGATTCCTTGGACACCCATTTTTAAATGGGATTTGGTGGGGAAACTTCATGATCTTTCAATTAAGTGAGTTCTTCCTTGTTTTATTAATTAATTTTATGGTTTATTCCCTCTTTTCTTGGGGTTCTATTTTTCCAGAAACTATGGTTTAGTTCTTAGGGTTTGATCTTGAGTTTTTGGGTTTGATCTTTATGATTAATGTTTGTTTTTTTCTTTCATGGGGTGTGGTTGAGATGTGGTTGTAGTTTCACATCGATTTTGGGAATTTTGACACCAAAGGTAGGTGGTTCCATGTTTAAAAATTATTTGGTGAATTTATTTTTCTTGATTGAGTAATTTAGCATTTTCCTTGATTATTTTGAGTGGGGAAAATGTGGTTTTTTTATAGGATTGAATATGCATTAGATTTTAAAGTGGTGTTTCAATGTGGAATTGGGTGTGCTTCATGTATAAAACATTGTTGTGTCACTTGGTAGAGTTTTATTAAAAAGTAAAATTGGTTTATTAAATAATGTATGGCCTGAAAATCATATTTTGATATGGAGTTGGTGTGTGGTTGATTTTAAAATAGGATTTCGATGCATTTTTGGTTTAAAATATTTTTAGTGCTTCTTGAAATTGTTTTATAAATTTTTTTATTGATTTATTAAATTATGTAAGATTTGTAAAAAATATTTGGAAAATTTTTTAGTTTGTGTATGATTTTAAAAATGGAATTTCGGTGTGAAAGTGGTGACATTTGAAGTGTAATGCATTTTTTGGTTGATAAAGTGTACAAGTGGTGTTATGTTACAAATGAAACTTGATTGAGCACAAAAGGGAAGTCCGAGTATCTAGGTGGGAAGACTAGGACTAGTATTTTAGTGATTTGGAAGTGGATATAGCTCTATTTCACATAGAAAGATTCATAATTACAATACTAACTAAACATAGATGATGATTTGAGACCATTAGAACTTTGGATGTTTCTCCTCTTTAGTGGCTCAAGCATGAGAAAGCTTTTGGTTGTGGTTTCTATGCAACATTTCAATGATATACAAGGTACCCAGGATCCCATTACTAGCTAGTGCCTAGGAGTATTTCCCATGACTAGTTCTCATTGGCTACATCACACTTATTGTCATCACATGGTATGTTTGGTTGGTAATTTCAAAATAAAGTGTGTTTTAGTTAAATAATATTTCTTTAAAATTATTTTCCATTTAAAGTTTATTTCCTTAAAATTATTACTATCATATACTTTTTATAAAAAATTTCAAGATATATTCATTATAATATTTATAGAATTGAATCATGTATTGTTTGGCATCCTACTGGGTTTTGGATCACACCCTACACACACCTTTGGGTTTAAGTAGACTTGGTAATGTTTAACACAGGTAAGGGAAAGGATTTTGGGGATGGTGGTTCGGGTTACTAGAGGTCTGTCTTACTGCGGTGTTGTGGATATGGTTTGAGGGTGGTGACCCTTTCCATGTGGTGTTTTTTGTAATAGTATTGTGGTTCTTCTTTGTTATATCCTTTTTTGGGATTTGGGTTTAAATCTTGTAACTCAATTATGAAAATTGTTTAAGGTTTGTTTTGTTGTAATTTTCAGATTTTTTTTATTGATTTTTGTCGATTGTTTTATGTTTATAAATTTGGGTAAATTGTTTCCACTCTTTATTTATGATACCTGAGAACTTATGCCAGCCCGTGGGGATAGGGAATTCCCTTCAGGATTTTCCACAGACCGAGTTGGGAACTGGTTTGGATGAAGACCTAGATTGGTTCGCGACAAAAATGGTTTCGGAGGAGGTTTAGATCTTTGGGTCATTTCATTTGAGATGATTCTGGTTATACAGGATCTAGGAATGTCGAGGCTCAAAGTTCTGGTTTTGAGTAGGGCGCATGGACAACACACCACATGATAGACCTCAATTAGCCATGGGATGTTGGGATTTTTGTTTGACTTCTCTTCCAGGTGGGATGTTCAGGCTACATACTACACATGGATAATGGGAGGGGGAGAAGTGGTTTAGTCATTTTTTTATTGTGATAAGTTTGATTTATTTATATTTTATGTTATGGTTAAAATTTTTCAGAACTTTTGTACTGATGTTTTCACTTGTGATTGTTGATTTTTATACCAACATGCATCCCTGCAGAGCTCCATTACAACCACAGGAGGAAGACAGAGAGAGTTATCCCACACCGCTTGATTAGAGGGTTGTGGAATCTATGGTCTAGGTTGTTCAGGTTTTGGGACAGGGAGTAGGTAATACTCTTTCTCCAGTTAGGGAAGATGAATTTGGTCCTATGAAGGACAAATCCAAGTAGTTTCTCAGGAACAAACCTCATACTTTCCTAGGTAGCATGGATCCTTAGGAATCAAAGGAGTTTATTAAGAAAATAGATCACCTATTTGAGTTTCTTGATACTATTGAAGAAGTTAGGGTGAAATTATCCTCTTTCTTGCTGGAGGGACCCTATTGAAGGTGGAGGGACTCAGTGCTTCAAGCTAGAAAGCATGAGAAGATGGTCTAGAAAGAATTCAAGGTTTTCTTCAATAACTAGTTCTATCCTGAGGTCTTGGATTATGTCAGATCTTGGGATTTTATAGATCTAGTTTAGGGGGACCAATTAGTGATGGAGTATTCCAACCACTTTGCAAAGATAGTCTGATATGCACCTGAAATAGTCTCCAATGAGTAGATTAAGGGCCCAAGATTGAAAAGGGTTTTGAAGTCAGATATATATTCTTAGGTATTTCTGTTCAAGATGAAGACCTATTTTGAGGTAGTTTATCAATCTTGTTTGATAGAGATTGACCTCAAGGGAAGGTCCGGTTTCTCTAGGGCAATGTCAGAGGTTGTAAGTGACAAATCATCTAAGAAGAAGTAGAAGAGGGATGAGTAGGGGAAGAAGGGAGGTGGTAGTTCAGGCCATCCTTCCAGGAAGTCATCATCTGAAGATTCTAATGTAGGTTCTATAATGTGCCATTAATGTGGGAGTATAAGGAACATCTGACCTGCATGTTCATCTACTCCTAGGCCTTGTCATCAATGTGTGTTTATGGGGAACTTTCAGGGTTTTTGTAGGGAAATGCGTCCATACTATATTGGGGCAAGATTTGTGGCTTCTGTGGTAGTTTCAGTTCAATTAGGGCCATCTAATATAATGGTATCTTAGTTTGGTGGTCAAAGAAGCAGGACCGAGTCATCTTTAGGTAAAATACATTTTAGGTTAGAGCCATAGGTGATCATTTATTCTTAGGTAGAGACTAGGTATCTTCATACTGTGGATCAGGCACCAGCGGGATAGGATGCAGGTCCCATGATAGTTTGAGGTACCATTATTATTGCATCTTATATAGTAGTTATTTTATTTGATACTGGTGACTATGTTTCTTTTATATCTTCCCGTCTAGTGAATCTTTTTAACATGCCAATCGAGTTGATATCCTTTTCAATGGAGTTGGTGAAGCTGTTGGGTAAAAATAAAGAGTAAGGTTTCAGGTGCCTATCTTGTTCACTCTCCGTATTAGGGTTCAAGATGGAGTGGGATTTACTAGCCTTGGATATGGACCTTTTTTATGTAATCCTCAAAATGGATTGTATAGTGCACTTCCAAGCGCATATCAATTGCTATATGCGATGGGTGAGTTTCATGGCACTTGATGGGAGTCCTCAAGTATTTATTGGGGAATGGGATACTTAGTCGGGTCGTCTGGGACCTCTACTCCAAGAATTAGAAAATATGGTCTTTTAGTTATCATCGCTTGTGTTGGAGGATAATGGTGGTGCTCCTAAGGGTGGATTACCTCCTGTGGTGGATGAGTTCCCAGAGGTATTTCTAGATGATTTTTTGGGCTTACCCACAGAGTGAGATGTGGAGTTTTTGATTGATTTTGAGTAGGTAACACAATATATATCTCTTCCCTCATATATTATGCCCCCCACTGAGCTAAGAAAATTAAATATATAGATGGAAAGTTTAGAATCTGAAGGGTTCATTTTCCTGAGCTTATCTCCTTGGGCTACTCCTATTTTATTCATAAAGAAGGCCGACCAATCTCTCAAGTTGTTCATCGACTACCAGAAGATAAATAAGGTAAAAAATAATAATAAATACCCTTTCCCCCAAATTGATGACTTTTTTGACCAACTGAATAGGGAAAGTGGTTTTCCAAGATAGTCTTGAATTCAGGTTACCACCAAGTTAGTGTGAGAGAATAAGATATCCCAAAGACAACTTTTCGAAGTAGGTACGACCACTTTGAGTATTCGGTCATGCCTTTTGGATTGACCAATGATCCAACAGTTTTTATGGAACTCGTGAATAAGGTGTTCAACTAGTATCTTAACTCCTTCATTGTGGTGTTCGTGGATGACATCCTAGTTTATTCTGAATCCAAGGAGGATCATGATCATCACTTATAGATCATTTTGGGAACTATGCAGGATCATATCCTTTATGAAAGTTTTCAAAGTCCAACTTATGGATCAGAGAGGTGAATATTATGGGTCATGTGATTTCAGAGTAGGGGGTTTTAGTGGACCCCAAGAAGATTAGTGCAGTTATTTAATGGGAGAAATAGAAAAATGTTTTCGAGATGAGAATTTTTCTTGGACTATAAGGTTATTACATGTGGTTCGTTCAGGATTTCTCTCATCTTGCTTCATCCATGACCTCACTCTCCCCAAAAGGGGTGAAGTTTTAATGGAGACTAGAATATTAGGAATCCTTTGAGGAGTTGAAGCAGTGGTTGAATATCACACCTATGTTGATCTTTCCAAAATATGGGACGGGCTATGTGGTTTATTGTGATGCTTTAGGTATGGGCCTCGAGTGTGTGCTCGTGTAATATGATCATGTAGTGGAATATGGTTCTTGCCAACTCAGACTGCAAAAAAAGAATTACCTGACCCATGACTTGGAATTAACAGTGGTGATCCATGCCCTAAATACTTGGTGCCATTATATTTTTGGGGAGAAATGTGTGGTCTATTGTAATCATAAAATTTTGACCAACATCTTCTCCGAAAATGATCTCAATTTGAGGCAGTGCTGTTGGATTGAATATCTACATGGATTTGAATTTGATATCATCTATACCATAGACAAGGGTAATGTGGTGGCTGATTCCATGAGTAGAAAAGTTATAGTGCGGGGTTTGAGGAAGTCCAGTGATGTGTGGACCTTGATGGGGCTCTTCACATATATGCACTTGAATACCAAGGAGCACAGTGGAGGTGTATTATTGGAAATAATTCTATTGAATCCTTCTCTTATGGAGTCAATTCAGTGGTAGAAACCTAGTGATGAGCTATGTAAGTTGTCTATGTAGTTTATTTCTACTGGGGAGACATCTGTAGATTGGTCTTCGACTCCCAAGGGAATCTTGTGCTTTAAGGGCCGTTTCGTGGTGCCACTGTCTTTAAGGAAGGTGGTGGTGAAGGATATCCACCAATATTAGTGGTTCATTCATCTCAGGGATAAAAAAATGTATTATGATGTTCTTTGGTAGTTTTTGTGGCCAGGCATGAGGTGAGACATAGTTGATTTCGTATTGAGGTGCTATACATGTCTGCAGGTAAAGGAAGAGCATCAAAGGCCCTTTGGTTTACTTTAGCTGTTACCCATTCCTACCTGGAAGTGGGATGAGGTCACCATGGATTTCATTGTTGGCTTACCTCATACATCTTAGAGTTGTAACACCATTTGGGTGGTAATCAACCATTTGACCAAATCAGTCCATTTTATTTCGATAAGATATTTTACCAAGGTTGATGAGATGGGCTGATTGTATATTTAGGAAGTTGTCAGGATTCATTGTGTGCCTTTAGTAGTTATTTTAGATAGAGACCCCTATTTTACATTTCATTTATGGGATGGTCTTCAAAAGGAATTGGGGTCAAATATTAAGATGATTATGGTATACCATCCTCAAACGGATGGCAGACGAAGTGGGAAAATTAGATTTTGGAAGACATGATTTGTGCTTATGTTTTATATTTTAGAGGATCACAGGATAAGCTTTTGGGGTTGGTCAAATTTTTATAAAATATTATTTAACAATATTCAATTCAAATAGATCTATTTGAGGTTCTTTATGGTTAGAAATGTTGGTCCCCTTTATGCTGGGATGAGGTAGGTGAGACCTCACTTTTAGGATTGATCCTTTTGAAAGAGACGTCTGAGAAAGTCAAGTTGACCAGGAAGTGGTTATTGACATATCATAGCCACCAAAAATATTATTCCGATCAAAGGAATTCAGATCTTGAGTTTTCCTTGGGGGTGATTGGGTATTCTTGAAAGGGGTCCCTCACATAGGTCATCGTCATTTGGGAAAGCAGGGAAAGCTAACACCGAGGTATGTCAAACCATTTGAAATCACATAGAGGATTAGAAAAGTGGAATATTGGTTAGATGTGAATTCTTAGTTGACATCAATTCATGACATATTTCATGTCTCCTAATTAAATAAGTATAATCTGGATCCATCCCATGTGTTGAATAGGGAAGAGTTGGAGATAGAGCCTAATTTATCAGTGTTTAAACGACTAGTGAAAATAGTGGATTCCCAAGAGAAGGTGCTTCAGGGGATGTCTATTCCATTAGTCCATGTCCTTTGCTAGCATGAGATTTATTTTCATGAGACTTGGGAATATAATCCATCGGTTGAGCAAGAGTATCTATTTTTATTTTTCGTTCAAGATTCGAGTTGACTTTTCGAGGGAGGATGGTTTTTATGGTGGGGAGAATAGTCACATTTGTGTCTTTATTTTTTTGATATATTCCCTTTTATTTTAAGTATATTATTTTCCCTTAGGCCACATTGAGGTTTTGAGAGAAAAATGGAGGTTTTTTGGTGGCTAGAAATAGGTGCACGGTTGGCGTACGGTTGGTGGGAACCATGCACCCAACCCAAGTAATTATGTGGCAGGAGACAAAACCTAACACATGGACACCGCACGACCATGCGCCTCATCCTAGAACCATGTGACTGGACAGAGAGTGAGACATGGTTTTCCACATGGTTTACTAAACTATGAGGACTAACCATGCACTTTGTCCAACTCATTTAAAAATGGGTTTTACCATTTTTACCTTTTTGGATTTAATCCCTATTCTACCCTTCTTCATCCCCATTCGGTATTTTCCACCATTGGAGCTTCCTTGGCTCCCTCAAGATCCATTGGACACCCATTTTTTTAATGGGATTTGGTGGGAAAACTTCAATATTCTTCAAGTAAGTGAGTTATTACATGTTTTCTTTTTTTCTTTTTAGGGTTTCTTACCTCTTTTCTTCTAGTTCTATTTTTCCAAAATCTAGGGTTTCATTATTAGGGTTTGATCTTGAGTTTTTGGGTCCGATCTTCATTATTAGGGTTATTTTTTCTTGATTGGGTTTTGGTTTGATTTTTTGCATTGATTTTGGGTATTTTGACACCAAAGGTAGGCAGTTCAGTGTATAAACATTATTTGGTGAATTTATTTTGATTTATTGAGTTATTTAGCATGTTCCTTGATTATTGTGAGTAGTGAATTTTTTTTATTGATAGGATTAAATATGGGTTTGATTTTAAAGTGGCATCTCTATGTGGAATTATGTGTGTTTCATGTGTAAAACCTTGTTTTTTTCACTTAGTAGTGTTTTATAAATTGTGTAATTGGTTTATTAAATTATTTAAGGGATGTGAATCATGTTTTTATATGGAAATAGAGTGAAGTTTATTTTAAAAGAGGATTTTGGATGTATTTTTATTATCAAAGCTTTATTGTGTTTATTGAAATTGTTTTGTAAATTGTTTGAATGATTTATTAAATTAAGTATGAGTTTTAAAAAATATTTGGAAAAGGTTTTGGTGTGTTTATGATTTTAAAAATGGAATTTGGAAGTGAAAGTGGTGGCATGTGATGTGTAATGCCTTGTTTGGTTGATGAAATGTACATGTGGTGTTATGTGACATGTGAAACTTGATTGAGAACAATAGGGAAGATCATGTATCTAGGTGAGTGGTCTAGGACTAGTATGCTAGTGATTTGGAAGTGACTATGGCCTAGTTTCACTTAGAGGCATTGAATATGACAACACTAACTTAATAAGTATGATGATTTGAGACCACTATACTTTTGGATTTTTCTTCTTTATAGTGGCTCTGGCATGAGAAAGATATTGGTTGTGGTTTCTATGCCACATTTCACTAAGATACAAGGTACCTAGGGTCCTATTTCTAGCTAGTTCCTAGGGGTATTTCCCATGAATAGTTCTCATTGGCCATATGTCACTTACCATCAGCACAAGATATGTTTGTTTGGTAATTTTATAAGAAAGTGTGTTTTATTTAAAGTTGTTTTATTTAAATTTTTTTACCATTTAAAGTTTCTTTCCATAATTTTTTTACTAGAATCTCTTTTTTATAAAAACTTTCAAGCTATTTGTCTTATAATGTTTATATCATGGAATCTTATATTGGGTGGAATCCTGGTGGGCTTTGGATCACACACTACTTACAACTTTGTGTTTAAGTAGACTTGGTAATGTTTGAAATAGATAAGGGAAAGGATTTTGGAGATAATGGTTTAGGTTGATATTGGTTCATCTTGGTGCAGTGTTGCAGAGATGGCTTGAGGGTGGTTCCCCTTGACATGTGGTGGTTTTTTTGATCGTTTTGTGGTTCCTATTTGTTTTAATATTTTTGGGTTTTGGGTTTAAATCTTGTAACTCAATTCTGATTTTTTTTAATATTTGTTTTGTTTGAATTTTTGGATTTAGTTTATTGATTTTTGTTGTTGTTTTATGTTCATAAATTTATGTAAATCATTCCCACTCTTTATTTATGATACCCAGGCACTTGTACCAGCCCGTGGAGATAGGGAACTCCCTTTGGGCCTTTCTATAGACCAGGTCAGGTGCTGGTTTGAAGGAAGACCCGACTTAGTTTGTGACACCAAAGCACCATAAGTTAAATTTGGTTTACATAGATGTTTGGGGATAATTTTGATGTGTTATCATGGGGTTTTACTTTACTAAGTCGCTTTCATCAATGATTCCAAATGGAAATTGTGGGTGTACTTCATCAAGCATAGGCCAGACATGTTCAAGAGTTTAGTTTAATATAGGTCCATGGTGGAAAAGTAGAATAGAAGTATGTTTAAATAATTATAGTCCTAAAACATTAGTGAGTATGGAAGTAGAGATTTTTTAAGGTTCTACTAGTGTAATGGGATCCGTTTTTGAAAAAACTAGGTAAGGGAATCTAGAGAAGAATAGAGTTATGGAGAGGATAGATAATACTTTATTAGAGAAGTATAGGATCATGAGAATTCATACATGGATCTATAAAGTATTTTGGGTGGAGTCATTGAGCTATGTGGTACAATTAGTCAATCAGAGTCCATCCTCACTCATTGAGAAACTACTTTTAGAGAATTTTTTGTACAAAAGAAATGTTGATTTGAACCACATCAAAGTATTTTGTGTACTCACCTACAAAAATATTGATACAAAAGGAATAATATAATGTGGAGGATAGGTCTTGATAAAGTTACTTTATTGGCTATGTTAATGTAGAATTTGGATTTTTATTCTAGGATAACAATTCTTAGAAAATCACCAGAAGTCAACGTGTGATATTAAATGAGGAGATCCCATTGAATGATTAAAAAAAGGAATGAAATTTTATTGAAATAAAAGTATCATCAAAATATGAAGTTCATATAGATGGTTCACTAGAATATTCACATATTTTATAAAATTTAAGAAACAACATAGTTTTATAAAGATCAAAATAGTCAGTGGATTTACCAAGAGAAAGATGTTATGTTCCAATGGTGTTGCCCAGGCCTGCAGTACTAGAGTGTTCGAGGAATAATGAAGCTTGAGAACTAAAATTTTACACTCTATAAGTTGTATTATAGGAAGGATCCTGACTCACTACCACAAAACAGGGCAAGGGAAGCACTTCCCTTTATCAGTGCTAAGAAGAAAGCACAGATAAAGGGGTGAGCCTTTATCAGCGCTAGCTAAAAGAACTAATAAATTTTCCCTTTATCAACACTAAAACAAGCGCTGATAAAGGGTAAATTTATCAGAACTATTATTAGCACTGATAAAAGTTTTTATTATTAACTTATATAAAATTATTATATTTATATTAAAAAATAATATTTATTTGTATACGTTAAATAAAAACAAATGTTTATAATTAATATATATCTTTTAATAATTTAAAAAAATATAAATAATGTTTTAATTGAAAAAGTATTTCTAAGATTATAATTAAATATATATATATATGTAATTAAATAATTATAAGATTATAATAAATTACATTAAATAATAAATATATTTATTTGATTTATTATATTTATTAGATTTATTAGATTAATTCACTGTATTTATTATATTTATTATATTTATTATATTTATTATATTTATAAATATATAATAATTTTTAATATATATATTTATAATTAAAATTATTTAATATATATGTGTTTTCCAATGAATTTGGTCAACGAATATATGCGTATATGTTATGTATCATATGCATGAATGTTCATTTGTACATTACATGATGTTGTATATTGATTTTTTCATAATGTTACCCATATGAACTATATATGTTCTAAAAAATGTAATAATAAATTACATTAAATATATTTAAATAATAAATATATTTTATTATATTTTTAATGATATATATATAAATACTTTTCAAATACATTTGTAATTAAAATTTTATTAATATAAATATATTAACAATTATATACCAATATTTATAAATATATACTATTTATAGTTATAATTATTTATAAATAAATATATATTTATCCTATATATCATTTTAAATAAATATATAATAATATAATTAAATTATTAAAATTATACCTTTATAATTTCTTTTTTAGCGCTGATAAAGGCATATATTTATCAGTCCTAAAAAGGAATGATAAAATAAGTATTTATCAGCACTATAATTTTAGCACTCATAAATAGGTGTTTTATCAGTGCGTTTTGAGTGCTGATAAAGATATCCCTTTATCAATGATAAAAAGCACTGATAAAATACCCATTTTCAGTGCTTTTTTAGCACTGATAAAGGCCTATATTTATCAATGCTAAAAAATCACAGATAAACGTATGTTTTATCAGGTATTTTATTTTAGCAATGATAAAATATACCTTTTTCAGTGCTTTTAACAAGCGCTAATAAGGGTTCCAATGATTTTTATAAAAGAACCCTAACATGCCCCTCCTACCTTGCACCCATTCAAGCCTTCACAGAAGTTGAACCCTACGCTATTGACCTCTCCTCTACCACAACCCCTCCTCCTCCTCCTCCTCCTCCGTCGCCACTATGAAAACCCTGCTTTCTATTACAACTTAAACATGCTTTATTACATATAACTTCACTTGATACAACAAAGAAGATCTAGAGGTTTAGTGTCTTTGGGGCTTAGCATCATTACATAAAAAATTTAAACTTGAAATACAACATCTTTATTGAAAACTTCCTTTACATGACCACTACATTCCTTCGTACTTAGCATTGCATGGGATAACCTGAGGACATGCATAAGAAAAGGGTGAGCTATAAAGCCCAGTAAGGGAGTACACAATGAATAACATGAGGAGTTCAATACATGTTAGGAAATAGGAATATCAATAGAGCATAAGAGTAACATGAACATAAAGGCATGATAAAGCATGATAATCATAACATGGAAATGTGGCAACAACACTTAACATTGAATTAGCATGAGCCAAGGCTCATTGCACATGGAGCATGAGTAAACCCTAATTGCACTTGAAGCACAAGTAAAACCTTGTTGCACTTGAATTAGAATGAGTCAACACTCTTTGCACATGAAGTATCATGATACTATACTTTACCCTATGCATTGGAGCTCTATAAGGGAGCACCCTTCTTAAACATTTCATTTCATGCATAAGTGTGCCACATGGATCATAAAACATGGATTCATAAAACATAATCATTTATTCCATGATAAAGGAATGTGGAATTAATACATGAAACTTTATAATCAATAAGTAAATGTGAATAAAGGTGAATACCCTTGATGGAGAATTGGGCATGGTATTCACCACACAATGATATTGGCTTAGAAAATCAGTGTGATTTCGGCAGTGTAACGACGTGACATAAGAATTCATAAAAATGGTTGATGAGAGAGAAAGGGGTTCCTCATCATATTTACATGTAATGTACAGTAAGGAGGTCATATAGATACATGTACCAACAATTGAAAAGTAATTTAGATTCATGATACAAAAGTATTTCTTGAATATAAAAGAGGAGAAAAAAAGTTCCTTTTGGAATTTCGGCATAGTAACGGGTGTACATGGGAGGAATTTAATGAGAGAGAAAGGGGTATCCCATCATTAAAACAATAAGAGGTAAGTATGGGGGAGGTGTGAAACCATACCCCAACATTCATAATTGAAATTAAAAGGGCAATACAACTTAAAGAAAATTGACAAAAATGAGAAAGGAAGAAAAAACCCTTACTTGGAAGTGTGCTTCCAAAGGCTAGAGAGAGGCTTGTGAGAGGATTCTTGGGAGATTGGGGAACCTTGAGAGGATTCTAGAGAGAGTAGGGCAGAGGTTGGACGAACTCAAAGGGCTTTGAGTGAGGAGGAAGTGGGATCTTGGGTGGGTTTATATAGGAAAGGTGAGGGAATTCTTTATTATTTAGGTTTGGGACCCCTTATATTAAAATAATCCAAACCACAAACCATACCCTGGTATTTGCCCATGGTTTCTGGAAAAGGAAAGAGGAAAACAATATTTTAAAAGGCCAAGGTCTGAACTTATTAAAAAATTAGGGTTTCTTATGTGGAGGTGAGTCACACTCCCATGGAAATTAATTTAAAAAGGCAAAGTCTTAAATAAGTCTTGAGGGCTCCATTAATGTTTTGAAAAGTAAGTCAAACAAACCCAAAACCTAATTATTTTAATGATAAAACACATATTGGCCGAACATAAGGATTATGGTATTTTATTACATCACCATTGGGTCATTATGATGTCATAAAACACATTATATATTTAAATGGTATTTAATTTTTACCCAAAAATTTAACTGTCTCAGAAAATTATGAAAAATTCACCGTTGGATAATTTCGACGTCCTGATTCCAAAAATAATATTTATTTTATCTAAATAATTTTCTAAATATGTGAATTTTCACTTTTAAAATAAAAACCAACATTTATAAAAAATTCATGGGTTTTGACAGAAATGGCTTTCAAACCTTAATAAAAATTTTAATTACATTAATAAAATTATAAGATCATTTATATTTAATAAAAATTAATTTAATATTAATAATAATATTTTATTAAAATATTATTTAATTCAAAAATCCATTAATTTAATAAAATATAATTCTTAATTAAATAATAACTAAAAACACCATTTGTACTTTAAAAACTAATTTCAATGTTTCAAAAATGACTAGAAATTATATTTATTATTATATACAAAAAATAATGTACATGAACATGGTGCTACTTATTTGTTACATAACCCCTTAAAATAGCCGCATAAGACCTAAGGGTAAGGTGTGCGATGGTGACAGACTCTTGGGGCAGCTCGGATAACATCGCTCGAGTGGTAATCTCTATCAACTTCCACTTTTACCATAGACGATCCCGTTAAAGATTGACATAATGAAGCTCAGCTTGGGCTTGGTCAAGGGCGAAGCCCAAAGACACCACCTCTTTTCCGAGCTCTGACAAATGGGCTTTGTAAGGGGCAATTCTACTGGATGAGGCCATCGCTTCCTTTGTCTAAGTAGAAATGGGTTCGTTAAAGCCTTATATTTATACTACTCAGATGATCACTGTTCAATGACTATAAAAGTAACGGTCACAAATCTTAACGTAAAACTAAATAAGTTGACATCTTATAAAAATATTTTTCATAAAGAAACATTTAACTGGATCACGAGGGATTTTCCATTAATGAAACTTTGGGTCTTTACAATATTCCCCCCTTAAGAAATTTCGCCCTCGAAATTTTCCTTTTCCCACACTAAAACAAATGTGGGTAACTCAGCTTCATCATATCCTCTGACTCCCAAGTTGCTTCTTCAAACATGTGGTTTCTCCACAACACCTTGACGAGGGTCATTGTCTTATTTCGTAGAACTTTTTATCTACGATCTAAGATCTTCACTGGTTTCTCCTCATAAGAAAGATCATCTTCCAATTGTACCACCTCGGAAGAGAGAACATGTGAAGGGTCTGGTATGTACTTCCTTAAGAGGGATACATGAAAGACATCATGCACCTTGGCCATAGTAGGTGGAATTTCTAGTCGATAGGCCACAGCCCCAACACGATCAAGAATCTTGAAGGGGCCGATGTACCTTAGACTTAACTTCCCTTTCTTTCCAAACCTCATGATCTTATTCTACGGAGATATGCGTAAAAACACCATGTCTCCGACTTTAAAATCAAGGTCTCGTCGATGATTATCTGCATAACTCTTTTATCGACTATGGGCTGCCTTGATATGCTGCTGAATGGTTTTCACCTTCTCCACCATTTCTTTGACCATTTCTGGTCCAAGCAGCTTACGTTCACCGACCTCATCCCAACATGCCAGTGTTCTACACCTTTTCCCATACAGGGCTTCATATGGTGCCATTTGGATGCTCGAGTGGAAACTATTATTATAAGAGAACTCAACCAGAGGAAGATTTTGATCCCATCCTCCTTTAAAGTCCATTGAGCACGCTCTCAACATATCCTCAAGTGTTTGGATAGTCCGCTCGGATTGGCCATCAGTTTGAGGATGATAGGCTGTACTGAAGTTCAGTTCAGTATTCAGAGCTTGTTGAAGACTCTTCCAAAACTTAGAGGTGAATCTTGGATCTCGTTCAGAAACAATAGATAGTGGTACTCCATGCAACCGTACCACATACCTGATATATATCCATGCCAGTTGATCCAAAGAGAAATCCTCTCGAATAGCAATTAAGTGTGCAATCTTTGTAAGACGATCCACAACAACCCAGATTGCATTGTTTCCTTTGGATGTCCTTGGAAGTCCAGTGACAAAGTCCATGGTGATGTTCTCCCATTTCCATTCTGGTATAGGCAATGGTTGCATCATCCCCTTAGACTTCTGCCTCTCTGCCTTCACTTGCTGACACACCAGGCACTTTGATGTATATTCAGAGATCTCCTTATTCATATTATCCCACCAAAGTTTTCTCAGAGATCTCGATACATATTTGTGATCCCTGGGTGAATAGAGAAATTTGAACTATGTGCATCATCCAAAAGTTCCTTCTTCAGCTCCGAACTTGATGGAATACATAGTCTTTTCCCAAACCGCACAATTCCTTCTTCATTAACATTAAACTCTGAGTATTTTCCCTTTTTGATAGCTTCCACTTTTTCTTGGATTCCCGCATCATCCTTTTGAGCATCCTTTATCCTTTCCAAAAGATATGGTTGAGCAATCATTTGTGAAAGGATTTATGATGTTCCCTTCTTTATGATTCCCACATCCATCTTCATTAAGTCTAAGAAGATTGGATCCTTCTCAATTCTCATCATTGATAGAATTGCTGGATCCTTTCTACTTAGGGCATCTTCCACCTTGTTCGCTTTCCCAGGGTGGTAATGTATTGAACAGTCATAATCCTTGATGAGATCTATCCATCTTCTCTGGCGCATATTAAGCTCTTTCTGTGTGAATATATATTTAATACTCTTGTGGTCAGTATATATCTCACATTTCTCTCCAGAGAGATAATGCCGCCATAATTTCAAGGCAAAGATCACCGCCAACAACTCCAGATCATGTGTTGGATAGTTTCACTCATGGATTTTCAACTGCCTTGAGGCATAGGATATCACTTTATCATTCTGCATTAGCACACATCCTAAGCCCTTCTTCGAAGCATCACTGAATACCACAAAAAGCTCCCCACTTGTGGGTAAAGTGAGCATGGGTGCAGTGATAAGCCTCCTTTTCAACTCCTTGAAGCTTTCTTCGCATTCATCACTCCAATAAAACTTTACTCCCTTTCGAGTTAGCTTTTAAGAGGGTTGGAAAATCGTGAGAAATTTCTCACAAATCGTCGATAATATCCAGCTAACCCCAAGAAGCTACGGATATCAGTTACCGATGTTGGCCTCGGCCATCCCTCAATTGCATCTGTTTTGGAGGGGTCCACAGATATCCCATTGCTTGTGATGATATGGCCCAAGAATGAGACCTCCTTCAACCAGAACTCACACTTTCTGTACTTGGAATGGAGCTTCTCCTTGCACAAATTCTCCAGTACAGTTCTTAAATGCTCCTCATGGTCCTCCTTGGTTTTCGAGTATATTAGAATATCATCTATAAAGACTACCACAAATTTTTCTAGGTAATCTCTAAAGACTCTATTCATCAAGTCCATGAATATTTCTAGAGAATTGGTGAGTCCGAAAGGAATTACTATGAATTCATAGTGCCCATACCTTGTACGAAAAGCAGTCTTGGGGATATCTTCCTTCTTCACCCTTACTTGATAATATCCCGACCGCAAGTCCACCTTGGAGAAGTATTGTGCTCCACGCAGCTGATCAAACAAGTCATCGATTCTTGGGAGATGATACTTGTTATTTATCGTGATTTTGTTAAGTTCACGATAATCGATGCAAAGCTGCATTGACCCATCCTTCTTCTTGACGAAGAGGACTGGTGCACCCCATGGTGATGCACTTGGGCGTATAAACCCTTTATCCAGATTCTCCTGTAGTTGTTTCTTCAGCTCTTCAAGCTCAACAACAGCCATTCTATATTCAGTCTTGGATATTGGTAGCGCCCCAGGTATAAGTTCAATTGATAACTCAACATCTCTTCTTGGAGGAAGACCAGGAAGTTCCTCGGGAAATACTTCAGCAAATTCCCTCACAATAGGCATTTCTTCAAGGGTGGTTTCTTCCTTGGACTCAATCATCTAAGCCAGATATGCGTGCTCATAAGGCAGTAATATCCATTCTTGAGATGATGTAGCTAAAGGAGATTCATCTTCCTCCTGACACTTGTAAAGAATCGGGGGTCAATTCTCCATATGGAGTGTGATTTCCCTCTCCCGACAATTTATGTTGGCTCTATATAAGGAAATCCAATCCATGCCAAGAATTGCATCAAATTCCACCAAAGGGAGTATGATGAGGTTCGCCGGGAAATTCAATCCACATATTATAATAGGGGAGGACTTATACTCATGGGATGCAATGATTGCCCCATTTTCTGTACTCACCGACATCTTTACTTCCATGATTTGTGGTGGTGCAGGGATTGTTCTACTAAACTTTTGAGATATAAAAGAATGCGTAGAACCTGAATCAAAAAGTACGTTCTCTATTCTTGAATGAATAACTAGCGTACCTGTCACCACTTCATTGTCGGGGTTCACTTCGGCAGAAGTGATGGAAAAAGTTCTTCCTTGCTGTCTTGGAGGTTGCTGGTTGCCTCCGATAACACTTGGATTAGGGAACTGATTTGAAAAATGACCCAGTTCTTTGCATTTGTAGCATTTAACAACGCGTTGAGGTTCGAACGGAGCGTTCCTCTCCTCTGTCACAACCGCAGGTCCTTCTTGCTGATTGTTAACAGCTAGGTGCCCTTCTCTTCCACACCTGAAGCATTTTCTTGTCCCCCTAAGGCAATTTCCAGGGTGCTTCTTTCCACACTTTTGGCAAGTGGGGTGCTGGAACATCTTAGCGCCATTGGATTTATCCATCGGACCACCAGCATTGATGTCGACCTTATGCTTCTTGTCCCCATGATACCCCTGTGATTCTTCGATCTCCATTTCGACCTTGGGGGCACATCAGACAATTTCCTCATAACTGTCGAAGTCATGGATCGCTAACGCTTTCCGCAAGCTAGGCTTCAGCCCACCAAAGAAGCGGTCAACCTTGCATTCTGGGGTATTGAAAAAGCTGGAAGATTATCGTTCAAGCCTTGTGAAGTTTTCCTCGTACGCTCCCACATATTCTTCATCTTTCTGCTTGAGGGAAAGGAAGTCCCTTTCCATCTTAAGACGGAGGGTGCACGAAAAATATTTATCGAAAAACATCTTCCAGAATTCCTTCCATTCCAAAGCCTCGATCTCCTCCTCAGGCTTCATATTTTTGATCAACGTTCACCATTGACCAGCTTCACCCTCCATACGATAAGCCGCCAGGAGAACCTTCTCTTGTTCAGAACATTGAAGGATAGAGAAGATCTTTTCAATGGAGTTGATCCATTGCTCAGCGATCGTGGGATCAGATGATCCACTAAAAGTAGGAGGCCTTTGTCTCATGAAGCTCTCGATAGCGACTTGTTCTTTATTAGGGGGGTTTGAACGTTCCTCTTGACCCGTTTTTATATTCAAAACTTGAGTTAGCTGAGAGAGAAGCGTGACAAAGTTCGCGATTCCCGCTCCCATTGGATTGGGCATCTCATTAGTACAATCATCACAATGATCTTCACAACGGTTGTTAGCCCGAGTTCTCCTATTACCATCCATTGGCTGGAATAAAATGAAATTTAGGGGTAACACATAAAGGGTAATCCAAAGAAAAAAGTTGATGACTTATAAATAAACTTTAATCTCTTTAACTCATGAGTCTATAGGATTCAATCCAGGCTTTTCATGATCTTCCTTCTCACATATATTCTTAGGGGAATTTTTCCCTTAATAAGGGTTCATACTAAGATTATGAATTTATCAAAACATATCCCCCAAGAGTGTCATAACCAAGAGTGCAGCAAGGCCCGTTGTCGTGCACCAGTTCCTGTTCGAGTCTAGCTCAAAGCGGTGTTTTCGGGTTTTACCCCTAGGATACATCTGTGCCAGAGCCGCCTCTACCTGCTCGTATCCAGACAGGGATGTATTTGTTTGATAAACCACTTACTTAGTATTTACCAAAACTTAGGGATGTTTTTATTATACTTAGTCTTGTATCTAAGGCTTTAATAGGGTTTTCTAATCCCAAAAATAACTAAACCTATCCTTTGATACCAACTATGAAAACCCTGCTTTCTATTACAACTTAAACATGCTTTATTACATATAACTTCACTTGATACAATAAAGAAGATCGAGAGGTTTAGTGTCTTTGGGGCTTAGGATCATTACATAAAAACTTTAAACTTGAAATACAACATCTTTATTGAAAAATTCCTTTACATGACCACTACATTCCTTCGTACTTAGCATTGCATGGGATAACCTGAGGACATGCATAAGAAAAGGGTGAGCTATAAAGCCCAGTAAGGGAGTACACAATGAATAAAATGAGGAGTTAAATACATGTTAGGAAATAGGAATATCAATAGAGCATAAGAGTAACATGAACATAAAGGCATGATAAAGCATGATAATCATAACATGGAAATGTGGAAACAACACTTAACATTGAATTAGTATGAGCCAAGGCTCATTGCACATGGAGCATGAGTAAACCCTCATTGCACTTGAAGCACGAGTAAAACCTCATTGCACTTGAATTATCATGAATCAACACTCATTGCACATGACGTATCATGATACTATACTTTACCCAATGCATTGGAGCACTATAAGGGCACACCCTTCTTAAACATTTCATTTCATGCATAAGTGTGCCACATGGATCATAAAATATGGATTCATAAAACATAATCATTTATTCCACGATAAAGGAATGTGGAATTCATACATTAAACTTTATAATCAATAAGTAAATGTGCATAAAGGTGAATACCCTTGATGGAGAAATGGGCATGGTATTCACCACACAATGATATTGTCTTAGAAAATCAGTGTGATTTCGGCAGCGTAACGACGTGACATAAGAATTCATAAAAATGGTTGATGAGAGAGAAAGGGGTTACTCATCATATTTACATGTAATGGACAGTAAGGAGGTCATATAGATACATTTCCCAACAATTGAAAATGAATTTAGATTCATGATACAAAAGTATTTCTTGAATATAAAAGAGGAGAAAAAAAGTTCCTTTCGGAATTTCGACATAGTAATGGGTGTCAATGGGAGGAATTTAATGAGAGAGAAAGGGGTATCCCATCATTAAAACAATAAGAGGGCAGTATGGGGGAGGTTAGAAACCATACCCCAACATTCATAATTGAAATTAAAAGGGCAATACAACTTAAAGAAAATTGACAAAAATGAGAAAGGAAGAAAAAACCCTTACTTGGAAGTGTGCATCCAAAGGCTAGAGAGAGGCTTGTGAGAGGCTTCTTGGGAGCTTGGGGCACCTTGAGAGGATTCTAGAGAGAGTAGGGCAGAGGTTGGACGAACTCCAAGGGCTTTGAGTGAGGAGGAAGTGGGAGCTTGGGTGGGTTTATATAGGAAAGGTGAGGGAATTCTTTATTATTTAGGTTTGGGACCCCTTATATTAAAATAATCCAAACCACAAACCATCCCATGGTATTTGACCATGTTTTCTAGAAAAAGAAAGAGGAAAATAGTATTTTACAAGGCCAAGGTCCGAACTTATTAAAAAATTAGGGTTTCTTATGTGGATGTGAGTCACACTCCCATGGAAATTAATTTAAAAAGGCAAAGTGTTGAATAAGTCTTGAGGGCTCCATTAATGATTTGAAAAGTAAGTCAAAAAAACCCAAAACCTCATTATTTTAATGATAAAACACATATTGGCCGAACATAAGGATTATGATATTTTATTACATCACCATTGGGTCATTATGATGTCATAAAATACATTATATATTTAAATGGTATTTAATTTTTACCCAAAAATTTGACTGTCTCAGAAAATTATGAAAAATTCACCGTTGGATAATTTCGACGTCCTGATTCCAAAAATAATATTTATTTTATCTAAATAATTTTCTAAATATGTGAATTTTCACTTTTAAAATAAAAACCGACATTTATAAAAAATTCAAGGGTTTTGACAGAAATGGCTTTCAAACCTTAATAAAAATTTTAATTGCATTCATAAAATTATAAGATCATTTATATTTAATAAAAATTAATTTAATATTAATAATAATATTTTATTAAAATATTATTTAATTCACAAATCCTTTAATTTAATAAAATATAATTCTTAATTAAATAATAACTAAAAACACCATTTGTACTTTAAAAACTAATTACAATATATCAAAAATGACTAGAAATTATATTCATTATTATATAAAAAAATAATGTACATGAACATGGTGCTACTTATTTGTTACATAACCCCTTAAAATAGCTGCATAAGACCTAAGGGTAAGGTGTGCGATGGTGACAGACTCTTGGGGTGGCTCGGATAACATCGCTCGAGTGGTAATCTCTATCAACTTCAACTTTTCCCGTAGACGGTCCCGTTCAAGCTTGACATAATGAAGCTCAGCTTGGGCTTGGTCAAGGGCGAAGCCCAAAGACGCCACCTCTTTTACGAGCTCTAACAAATGGGCTTCGTAAAGGGAAATTCTACTGGATGAGGTCATCACTTCCTTTGTCTGAGTAGAAATGGGTTCGTTAAAGCCTTATATTTATACTACTCAGATGATCACTGTTCAACAGCTATAAAAGTAATGGTCACAAATCTTAACGTAAAACTAAAGAAGTTGACATCTTATAAAAACATTTTTCATAAAGAAACATTTAACTGGATCAAGAGGGATTTTCCATTAATGAAACTTTGGGTCGTTACAGCCACTGTCTTTTCCTCCCCCTCTATCACAACCATCCTCCTCCTCCTCCGTCGTCGCTACCTTATCCTCCTCCTCTGCCGTGATCCCTCCTCCACCGTAACCCTACTTCTCCTCCTCCTCCACTTCCACTGTATCTACCTCCTCCTCCTCCACCTCCTCCTCTAGCCGCCGACTCATCCTCCACCACCGTGGCCGCCTCCTCCTCCTCCTCCTCCTCTGCCTCCTTCTCCTCCTCTTCCTTGCATGACACCCTTGTCCATGTGGCCTGCTCTGGCGCACCCTCCTCATCTGACAACCATCCTGTAAACCTCCTCTAAAGTGCACAGATTCCCCCTAGTGTGTCTCTTATGCAATGAATTTTTACTCATATGCATTAGAAAGATAGTTGGTGTGCAGAGTTACGTCTAATGGACCCTATAGTGCTATTGGTTCATGTTATTAATTACAAGTAGCCTAGGTTGAAACTGTATGAATGGGATTATGATCAATCATGTTGTAAGGATTATGGGTGGAGGTTTTTGTGAGGCAATAATTATGGTAATCACATGTAAAGGGTCTTTATATGGATTTTTAATTAGGGTAGAGTGATAGTGATGTGAACTTTATTGGTAAATACCATGCCTTTACTAGAGATTTGTATATCCTGAGTTGTGGGACTTTGTGGTAGTAGTACATAGTGTGATTGGGGGGATGCCTTGGTGGGTACTAGTGATAGAATAACCAGTGGGTAGGTTGTTGTGTGAGATATATCAAGGATTATTTTAAATATTCTATCATGTTGAGTACATGGTTTGTATTGATTATCCCACATAAAATATTTATCATGGCTATATGAAATTGTGACATCTCCCTTACAACCCTTATAGGTATAGTACATGGAAAAGGGTTTATTATGATGTTAGTGTAAATGAAAATGTGGATTCCTTATGACCTTAAGGGTAGGGAAATCCACACATGGGGTGGTGTAGGCTGGTAACTAAATATGAATAAAGAGATTTTTTGTTGATATATTATTACCTATAGGTCTTGGGATCATCATGATATATTTTTCAACTATAGGATATGCTAATGATGGATACGTTTAGTGAGGCTTCTTGGTTGGATGGGTCATGTATGCACTTCTTATGTAATAGCCTCTTGCTTGATGCTAGGTATCAATCATTGGCTATCTAAGATCTAGGATGAGGCTTATCTTCGATGATTTTTCATTATATCTTAATCATTATTATATATCTATGATGAGGATGAGGCCTAGAGACCTTGAGATTTCAATGTAGAGATACTCCACCAAGGTGAACATTCTTTCAAATTTTTTAAAGTTTACATTTGGCTATACATCATGGTGTATATGTGGTTTTCCACAAGACATAAATTATTTTAGTGGTTTGGATTGTGTTAAAGGTAAGCTATGTTATCCCCTCCCTAGGATCTACTTTATGTATGTTCATTTATCTACATGATCTATCTTATATTGTTAGTCCTTCTTAGGTAGTAAGTTGGATCTTTTATGACCATCTCTTGATCCACTTCTTGTATATCTTATTAGCCATGCAGAATACCTTGTATTAGTGATTTATATTGTGTTAGAGGTTAGATTGGTTATTACTCTTTAGTTCCTCCTTTATGTATGTGAGTCTATCCATGGGACCTGCCTTATGTTAATGGTTTGGATCATGTAGGAGGTTGGCCATGTTATACCATCCATACTATTTTTTTGGGGGTGAATGTTATTCCGTGAGGCATATAGTCACATCACAATTCATGATCAAGATTTAATGGTTCTTCCTAGTGGATGAGGGTTGCAGTGTATACCTTGTGGTAATTCAAAAATGTGACATCATAAAGTGCACTATGCAATATATGCTTAGGCTACAACATAATGTACCCTATTATTGAAATGAAAATAGATTTTTTAGTCTTTTTAATAAATTTACCCTATTCCTTATTAGCCACTCGACCCCATCACCCAAACCCATATTCCTTATAATTTTCCCCTCACATAATTCACTTTTTAGGATACCTAATGGTCATTTCATAGTTGACAGTCCCCCCCTCTCCCTGGACATCCCACACCCCTCCCCCACACCCCCACACCTCTCACCTGGACAACCCACCCCCACCCCACCCTACCTGGGCAGTCCACCCCCTCCTTGGACAACCCACACCCACACCCCCTCCCCCAAACCCCTACAACCCCCTACCCCTGGATAAACCACCCCTTCCCCGTTGAACCTTTTATGTTTTACTATATTTCCCCTTTTCCTATCTAGAACCCCTCCGCACTATGCCACCCCCTCCTCTCCTCTTGGGTACTTTTCCCTCACCCATTGTATGTTTCATCTTTCATCACATGTATTGGAGATCCTAGGATAATTTTTACCTATCTTATTCCTTCTATATATTAGTGTCTGATCCCCCCTCGAATCCTATATTTATATGGATGTGGGTCAATTAAAATTAGAAATGTAATGATACAGCCCAGGCTGGTATCATAACCAACAACTGACCTAACTTTCCACTAACCTAAGAGGCGTTCATGATCCCTACGGGATAGCAATGATCCCCTGAAAAAAAGATACAATTAATGTGGAATATTTTACGCCTAAATTAGAGTAAATTAAAAAAGATCTTTCTCTTGAAAAGTAGACATGTCCCATTCATAATTTGAATATATAATAAAATAGTAGATACAAAATAAATAAATAAACAAGAAGCAGATCTCATAGATAGAAAATAAAATCCCACTATTGAACAATAAAATTGTTTAACTAGACATGTACCATTCGTAAATATAATTGGACCCATTTTGGATCAGTATAACATATGTGTTCTCATTTTATGTTTTCTTTTCAGTTGGAAATCTCCTCTATCACGCACCTCTCATCTATCGTGAACGCACATCTGCCGCACACTGAACGACACCTTCACAGTGAGTTTTCTCCTCTTACTCATTGGTTTCCTCTTCTTCGCTTGTTATAATAGTTTTATATTGATGGTTATGTTGTGAAATGCATGGTCTAAACACCCCGCTATAAATCGTGGTCGTTGGGGGTCCTTGTTTGCGCACTAAATGAATTGCATGTTGGTTGGTTCCTATTGAACATTTGAATATAAAAATTGGTAATTTATGTATAATTGACTAATTAATTAATTCCCTAGGATGATAAAACTTCTGTTATAACCCTTGAATTAACAAATGTAATTGAATAAGGGATTATTTTTAAAATCTGAAATTGTGATTGTTTGGTTTGTATGGTGTTGTGATTGTGAGCGTGATTATGTTTTTGTATGGTGTTGTGGTTGTTGTCATGATTGGTATACCATTTGTTTTCCATGATATAGTTCTTCCACCATTGAATATCAATCCAAAATTTACCAATTTCAATGGAACCACCACTTTGTTACTAGTGTTATTACACTAAATCTTAGAAAACCACTTCACTAGAAGAATATATGAGACACTTTATAGACACCCTAGTCAAATAACCATAACAACACATGTGATGAATCCTTACACCCGCAAGCACTCTATTGAAAATTATACCATCTATTAGTTTAGTACCATAATTCTTGACTAGAGACATTATATTCCTAGATAAACACTAAAAAATCGGTTTAAAATAATGCATATAGAACACATGTGGGATACTAAAACAGTCTAGTGAAAGAGATTATCATATCTAGTTCCATTGATCAGGTGGTTGGGAAGATGGGTGTGATCTACTTTGGTCCTGAGTAATGCATGGAGAGGTAAGGGTATTTTTTACCATAGCTAGTTCCATTTATTATAGTTGGATGATGACCCTAGTTGAACATATTTTGTGTAATTATTTTGTTAAATATTAATATTACTATATCAAATAGGATGAATATGAATAAATAATGGATGAATGAAAATTAGTTGAAAAAAGAGTTTGAATATGGAGTGAAAGAGTTTATGAAGTTTGCAAAAGATCATTCATATGACCCTTATCAAATCCTTTGTCCATGTTTACCCTATTGTTATTCAAGAAAAATTAGTCCAGAGGAGTTGGAAGAACACCTGATCTGTCATGAAATAGATCAAAGTTATACATATTGGAGTAAACATGGGGAAAAAACAAATGTAGGTAGTGGCTGGGATAACACTGCATTATATGGATCATCTGATATGATTATAAGCATGAATAATGAAGATGATCGTATGAAGGATGTGATTATAGATGTGAATAATGATGAAGATCATATTGAGGAAATGATAAGAATAGTTGAAGATGAACTTTGTGATTGCCCAAAATTGTTTGAGAAGTTAAAGAGTTGTGAAAAGATGCCATTATATGTTGGTTTCACTAAATATACTTCATTGCCAACCATAATGAAGCTATATAATTTGAAATGAGGAAATGGGTGGAGTGAACCCAGTTTTATGGAACTACTTGATCTGCTGAATGACATGATCCCAGAAGATAATAAGCTCCCGAGCCAAAAATACGATGCCAAACGAATGCTACGCTCGATGGGTATGATCTCTGAAAGAATACACGCCTGCCTGAATGACTGTATATTGTTTTACAAGGACCACAAATTACATAAAGAGTGCCCAAAGTGTGGTACTTTTCAATACAAGAAAGATGAATCCAGTACTACGAAAGTTGTATTATACTTTCCGATAATTCCAAGGTTTAGGTGCCTATTTGGAAATGAGGAGACTGCAAGACAATTGACATAGCATACAGATACAATAATTAAAGATGGGAAACTATATCACCCAGAAGACTCTCCTTAGTGGAAGAGAATTGGTCATGAGTATCATGAATTTGGAAATGAACTGAGAAACCTTCGTCTTGCATTATCTATAGATGGGGTGAATCCTTTTGGTTTTCAAAGTAGTAGTCACAGTACATGGACAGTTATGTAGGTAAATTATAACTTACCACCGTGTTTTTGCATGAAACAAAAATACATCATGTTATCTATGCTTATATCAGGACCAAAACAACCAGGTAATGATATTGATTTTTATTTGGCTCCATTGATCGAGGATTTGAAATTATTGTGGGATTTAGGTGTTATGTTGTATGATGCTTAAAAAATGAAGATTTCACTTTGAGAGCCATGTTATACAGGACAATAAATGACTTTCCTGCTTATAGAAATTTTTCAGGATATAACATTAAAGTAACTCAAGGGTGTCCCATTTGAGAACAAGGTATACAATAAATTAGGTTGAAACATTCATAAAAAATCATGTTTCTAGGATATCACATATTTTTACCCTAATGACATAAGTACTAATCTTGGACGACATCATTCGATAGAAGTTTAGAAGAATTCACAACAACGTCTCCACTAACATTTGTTCAATTGTTTGAGAAATTAAAATATATGGAAACTACTTTTGTTAAACTATTTTTGAAAAGCCTTACGAAAATTAGTTGGAAAAAGAGATTAGTTTTTTTAATTACCATACTGGAATTGTTTATATGTCATACATTTTCTTGATATTATGCATGTTGAGAAAAATATATGTGATAGTGTCATCGGAATGTTGATAAATTCACCCAACAAAACAAAGGATGGAATTAAGTCTAGACTGGACATGTTTGATATGGGAATACGAGAAGAGTTGGCACCAGTGAAGGGTAAAAAACAAACATTTATTCCTCCTACTGCTTAGACTCTTTCTAGGTAGGAGAGATATCATTTTTTAAACTTCTTGAATGATGTAAAGGTTCTATATGGGTATTCATCAAATATCAAGAACATCATATCAATGAGAGATTTAAATTTAAAGGGTCTGAAATCACATGAATTCCATGTTTTGATGCAAGATCTAATTCCTATAGATTTACGTTACATTTTCTCCAAGAATGTCCACCATACATTAACAAAGATATGTTTCTTCTTTAAAGCTATATGCAGCAAAGTTATAGACCCAATGATATTTCCAACTATGGAAATAGAAATTTCTATCATATTATGTTAATTGGAAATGTTCTTATTGCCTAAATTCTTTGATATGATGGTTCATTTGATGGTTCATTTGGTTAGAGAGATTCGACTATGTGGTCCTATTCATTATAGATGGATGAACCCCATTGAACGATATATGAAGATTTTAAAAGGGTATGTAAAAAATAGAAGTCGTCCAGAGGGTTGTATTGTGGAGCAATATATTATTGAGGAAGTTGTTGAATTTTTTACCGAATACCTATCTGCTGTGGAAAACATTAGCCTAATGAAATCTCGTCACACTGGGTGGCTTGAGGGTTAAAGAATTTCTAGAAGAGAGGTTGTCACAATCAATATTACAGATTAGGAGTAGACCCACCTTTACGTTTTTCATAATAGTTTCGACGTTGACCCATATGTTCAAACCCATAATGAAATTCTTAGGAATTTGAATCCATCTAGGGATAAAAAATGAATATCAGATACACATAATAGATAGTTTATAGGATGGTTTCAGGACCATATTTTTAAGAAGTTAGACGAAAATCTAGACTCAAATTTAGAATGACTTCGATGGCTATCCATAGGAGCAAATGTGTATGTATTATATTAGAATTATTTTGTAGTTAATGGTTATACATTCTATACTAATAAACATGATGAAGATAGTACCAAAAAGAATAGTGGAGTTACAATTGTGACTGAAGCGATTCATGTTTCTGGTTCTAAGGTTATAAATCCAATTTATGAGAATATGTCATACTTTGGAATCATCAAAAAAATATGGGAGTTGGATTATATGAAATTACAAGTGCTGATTTTTCAATTCAAGTGGGTTGATAATAGGAGTGATGTTAAAATAGACGAATTGGGATTCATGAAAGTTGATTCCAGTAAGTAATTGGAGAAATATAAACCATTTATATTGGAATCATAGGTAGTACACGTATTTTATGGTTCAGACCCCACAAATCAAAACTAGTCAATTATTCTGTTATCGACCAAAACAACTCAAGGGTCAGATGAAATTTCAATGGAGGATGACCATTTCATTGGTACTTTACAATCATTTCATAGTGGTCCCAATGTAGATTGTGTTTTGTATATTATAGGAGACCACAATGATGGGATTTACATAGTCTATAGAGGGTTCAAATCTCATCAGCCTTAAAAAAATATTTTTCAATAATCAGGTTATTTGTTTATTGTAATATAAATTGTGCTACGTTATGTTATTATTTATTCACTACCACTTTTATGTAATCTAAATTAAGTGTTAAACCACTTCGGAAGATAATGACTTATGTACCTACTGATGTGCCCAATCTTGAGGCGCAACTGGTCTTTCAACCTACTGCTACTGGTCCTAGTGCAGAACAACAATAGGTTTCTCAACCAGTTGCTATTGATCCCAATGCTGAGGTACAAAAAGTTTCTCAACCTATTGCAGCTAGTCCCAGTGTCGATGCTAGCACTCCGGAGGAACATAATGATGATGCTTCTGAGGAAATGGTAGGAAATGAAACCTTGATGGTACAAAAAAAACAAGAGCACCGTAGTTTGATAGTGTTAACCAAAATAATTAAGGCAAAAGTAAAAGGCATCAAATTTGAGGTGGGGTAGAATAAGCAAGGCCAACATGTTAACCCCAACAAATCCATCTTTAGTAGCTACATTAGAATCGTCACTCGGCAACACATACTGATTGATGTATAGTCATGGAACCATGTTCTCACTAGGCTTAAGACACTAATGTGGTAAGAGATTATGGTAACATTATGATATCATTTCTTTAATTTATTAAAATAAAATAAAATACTAAAACATTGACTTACTCTTCACCATCCATTGCAAAGTGCATTTATAGTAGATGCCTCACACAAGGAATATGTATTAAGAGTTATAGGAAGGATTCATAGTTTCTTCCACACAATTTTAGTGAAATATCATCTTAAAGATTCTGAAGGGAAAATCAATACGCACCCACCTCCTCTTTATGCACACTTGATATCCCACGGATCGTGGGATGCGTTTAGAAACCATCGTGCAGAGCATAATTTTCAGGTACATTATGTCTAGTAATACATTGTTTGACATTTCTTGTATTCATCACTTTGATTGACAGTTTTTTAATTATGAAACAACAACTGAGTGCTGAAAATAAAGAATAGGAAACAAAACCAGTGTACCCCTACCATAAAGAAAAGATGGGGTATTCTTCACTTTAGAAAAAATTGGTAGGTATTTTAAATCTGTCATAATACTTTTATGTGACATAAAACAACACCATAACCATGTTATTATGTTTATATGTAGATTGATGAATCTAAATTGAAATCCAATTCTATCCCATGCCATATGCTTTGGAAGGAGGACCGTGTAAATAAATAGGGGATTCTGATAGATGAAAACATACAAAAAGTGTGGGAAACATGTTTAAGTATGACATAATATAAATTTGATTTTCTTTAAATCACTATTACATAACAACAACTACTTATTTTCCTATATTTTATATCTGACATAGTCACATGAATCAAAAATACCTTCACCAGATGTAGACATACTTTCAATGGCCTTGAAGCAACGAGAACATAATGGCCACGTCAGAGGTTCAAATTTTGGGGTGACACCCCGAATATATTTTCAGAAAGAAAAACAAGATGAGGATCAAACTGGGGAAATGAAAAAGATGAGAGAAACAATAGCTATGTTTCAAAAAGAATTACAATATTAGAGAGAGATGATAGAAATTTTGATGGTGGGAGGCAAAGATAAGAAACAACTCAATAACAACACGTGCATGAAGATCCCGCCTCACCTTTCCAGCTTTGAGGCGAGCCATTCCCCTAAAAAACCTGACTTAATACCAACTATGCAGGGGTAAAAATATAAAATTTAATCATATCAACAAAATTTTCATTTTTTGCATTATTTATTTCTTTTTTTTTGTTTTTAGGCAGTATTGGATGCTGATTTTAGTCAATTTGGATAATCCAAAGATTTATTTTCTGGATTAAATGCTTGGATATTCAACAAACTGACTATGCATGATGGAGTTTGTCAATTTCTAATACACTAGATCCAACATTTTAGAACTAAACATCTATTTATATAATTTATATTATCTTTTAATGAGGATTATATTATGATAGGGTGGTGTATCAATATCTTCTACTTCTTGGAATGAATCTAGGGCCTAAGGAAAAGAACACCCACAAGATCTATAACTCGACAAGTATCCTGGTATATATAATAATATTTCACTATCCAAACACATATAAAAAAAAATTACTTATTTTTTTGGATGTTTCTACTATTTTAAAAAGAAAAAAAATGGAAAGGACTATGATTACTATGTTTTTAAATTTATAAAATAGATTGTATTTCATCAATAAACTAGCATCCCTGAAGAGGAATTTTTGAAAATAATTACGAGTTCGTTTAAAAATTGGTTAATCATTTGTGTATTTATATTTTTTCAGTACTACCATGACTGTCACAAAAAATAATATTCACAAGATGATATAGATGTGTTTAGAAATGAATGGGAAGCATACCTGATGAAAGATTATACACAAATAGGATGAAGGTGAATTACTACTACTTATGTTATTCTTATATGATCATTGATATCTCCCTTTTTTACACTTGTTGATCATATATGATAACCCTTTATTATGTTTTATATCCTTTGGTTATGAAGTATGGTTTTATAAATGATTTGTCTTTCTAGTAAAGCATAACTTATTAAGAGACTCTTATGAACTAGTTATTTTTGTTTCCATGTTTCCAAAAGCACTAAAACTAAACTATTATGGAATAGATCATTTATATTCAATATTTTGATAATTTATACAGCTATTTCTACTAATTTAGCGCGTTGTAAGAATATTGGTTGTGCAACACTCACAAATTTAATAACAAAACTAAGTATTATTCACTACTATTGGTTAACTACCTCTTAGAATAACATCTGATCTGAACTTCCGATTCGGCGTCCTTGTGATGCTCTCATCCAACACCATCTCTATGATATCATCATTCAAAATTCACTTTTATTTAGTGTAGCATCTGAATGATGATGTCATAGAGACGATGTCAGATGAGAGCATCATGGGGATGCCAGATCAGAAGTTAAGATCAAATTCTATGATAAGCGGTAGTTAACCAATAGTAGTAAAGTTCATAAAGAATCATTAGTTTTGTTATTAGCTTATATCTAGACCAAAGAAACCCTTTAGAAAGATTTAAAGGTAATTTTACGATATAATATGTCTATTTTAATGAAAAAGTATATAATAAAACTTTTATTTGATTTTCATTATTCCCTCTAGGGTTCGTTTATTTTAGAAGATTTCTATCCATGTGACATGACTTTGAAGGAAGAGAAATGACGTTGTGTCTGCTCAATCATAGAGTCAATCTGGATTTTTTCAAAATAAAATCATTGTCCATAGATCTTGAATCTCAACAATTTCTCAAATAATCTCGCATCATATATACATATGCATTCCCATCAAAATCTAGGTGCCTATGAACCTCATATAGAACCTGCATCACATCAATGCCCAGATGGATACACACCTCACATAAAAATTCCAAAAGAAGAAAAAAGGAATTTGTTATAAGGATGGGAATACCTGACTGATTACCTTGAGCTTCTATTTTTATTTTATTATTCTAAGATACTCTTATTATTCCATGAAATTTTATATAGATAGGAGAGTAATGGGAAATCTATTTCAATAATGACTCAATATTTCATAGCTCTACAAGAACTCTTAGGTTTTTATCTACTTCATATAAGCCTCTTCATGTGACTGTGTCACATAATCTCTTTTGTATGAATGCTTCATGTGAACTGATCGTGTGATCTCATCAAATGATAAAATCACATAAAAAATCACATAATCAATTAAGGTAATTCACTTGAACCATGATTCGTGTATTCTTGTCTTATTTGTATGATCATATAAAGATTCAAGGGTCGTGTAATCGTATAAATCTCCCATGTTCATTTGATCATGTGATCCTATTATGGTCATGTGATCACATGAATTTTAACAAGTCATGCACTTAATATGATATTTCTAATTAGTCATGCACCCATTTCTTACTCAAGTCCATTTTTAACCCAAAAATACTCTATTTTCATAATTAATCTAAATTTTATCTTTCTTATGATACAAATTAATTCAGGAATTGAAGATGAGGAGGATATAGTTCATTAGAATACAGTGGTTGATAGTGTGTAAGTCAACCAGTGCATAGTCTTTCTGTCCACTCACAAGCATCTTAAAATCTTAATGGGAACCAATATCTTGGATTTTCAATTTTCTAATTAGTTTCCCTTATATGGGTTTGTTATTTTAAATGAAACTATGATATCTCCACCTCGTGAAGGGATCATGCATCCCTCCTACATCCTTAGGACTAATAATATGTTCAGGGAGAACATCTCATATGTGGGTAATTTCATCTCCAAATAAGACATATCTAACAGTTAATTTTGAAGCCTATGTGGATTGATGTTAAAGGTTTATAACATGATTTGGATCTTAAAACCCATATTTATAGATCAAAAATGTATAATTCTATATCAAATTAGATATTTGGGTGGTTATTTAGCTGGGTTATTTGATCAGGTGGAAGCTTTGGGATGAACCGGGGTTTTCCATTCTTGGTTTAGTGTACTGCCACAGAGTTTGTGGTTGAGCTGAAAAATAAAGGATTTTATGAATCTATTTAGTCTTACCAAACCCTTACTTATTACAACAAAATTCTGATGGTAGACTCAATTTATAGAGTCAATACATGAAGCCATTTCATTTTATGTATGGTGAGTTCGACATCAGTATATGTGACATTAAGATGATCTATGGTGAGTTTATTTTAAGAGACAAGTATGATGAGTAAATTCATCCCCCATATACTTGGGACGACATGGAATAGAATTATCCCATTATGAAGGATCTCATCAATCTGGTCAGAACATCTCTTGGGAAGGACCCATATCCAGGGGTTGACATCCCCTTTAAGAAATGGGCTGACTTGTTCATCAAGAAGACTCGACATGAGTGTATTAATAAGAACCCCAAGGATTTTCCATCATTATAATCCTATTGGGAATAGGGTTATCAATTTAAAATAGTTTAAGAGTGTCAATTCAATGACTAAGGATGGTCATTCACCTCCCAGGACCACCACCTTCTTCATATAGTAAGCTTCTTAGCAATGTACCTAAGTGGGTACTTATTCACAATGCAAAGAAAGGTGGAGTTATGGTCTGCACTTTAATGATGGTAGAGGTGATTTTAGGTGGTAAGATTATCATCTTGTTTGTTCCCATGTTGTCTAAGATATATTTCTAACTTTACCACATCTATAGGGGTATGCCGCATTCAGAATATTCTGCCCCTTCCAAATGTGGTGGGTTTGGATGGGGGCCCACATTGGTGGATATGAGTTACTGAATACTCATAACATTCCAAGTTACCAGTTTAAGAAATTTCTATAAATTATTAGTGGGGTCTGGCTAATCACACTAAAGAACTAGGAGATCAAGAGAAAAGTGAACCGGTATGATCCATTTTTTATACCATACAGAGCACCAAACTGTGAAATTACCAATAATGTAAAGGGTGATCTTGTAGCCTAAGACTATATTTTATCCAAATATGTGGGTATTTTATCCACTTGGATTAACTGAAAGATATTCTACGAGTGGTATGCATCGTACCACTTTGGTAGATAATTTATTGCATTCAGATGAAATTCCCCACTCCTCCCCACATCCATTCAGAAATTCATACCATGGTGGCTCACAAATTGTGGATAATGTTCACCTGATAGGAAACATAGGTTTGGGTGACCTTACATATGGATAGTGTGGGTTTTGGCCTCTCCAAGGCTTATTTCAATACCTCTGTCCGATCATACCTAAATGGTCAGTTGGATCCATTGGTGGTAAATCACATAGATCTTCTAATAGTGGATGAGAAGGAAGACACCGGGGATCTAGAATCATCAAAAAGTTAGATTCTAGACAAAAAAGCATCTTACAGAGGACCCACAGCTCTCTAGATGTCTTAGAAGAAAATTAGGCACTTGGATCCAACACCGCCAATAATGAGGGTGCCAACGGATTTAGTAACAATGTATGGGGTTCCTGTGAAAGAAGTTCTATTCAGTGGGGATATGATCTAATTATGTTGGTATTTCCCATCGCATTCTAATACTAGGACAATTAGAGGAGGAATACACTGACCATAGAGGTCTGTAGAGTGTTGTGTCAAGTGGAAATAGAGTGAGAGTGATTTGGGACTGTGATCGCTCCCAAAAGAATCTTCTATGAACAATATCCCATTGATGTCAAATCATTTATCCAATAACTTAGTGTGGTGATTCATTCTGTCAATGTCCAGGTCAATTACACACCCCTGGCTTAGAGAATGATAATTCTTAGCATAATGGTAACTAGTGAAGATAAGGGAGACTAAAATGGCTCTAGTGAAGAGGTAAGATAAGCTTTATCATCACTTTCTTATATTCTTTGATATTAATAGGACTATGGTGAAATTTTTTTTCTCTTAGATATTTCAAGAGGCTGGTAATATTTGGTCACCTCCCACCTCTCTAGTTTACTTTCCCATGGACATTGTGGCCAAAGTTGGTTTAAAAAGTTATTGAGAGGCTGATGATTAGGGTTCTCCAAGTCAAATGGAGCTCAGGGATGTTGTTGTTTCTGATCCAAAGGAAACACCATTTTTGCCTCCATCAGCACCACCATTGGCACTTCAAGTTATTTTTTGAAGTTAAATCCTCTAATAGTACTAAGAAGAGAAATTGGGCAGGTCTATACCCTAAGAAACCTCTAAAAATCATTAATTGTTGTACTTTGTGTAATTGTTTCCTTTCCATTACACAAGTAGATTATCATGGGCTATATAATTGTGTAGGTTCTCATTATTCCCTCTATAAAATTGAGAAATACATTCCTTCCATACCTTCAACGGGACCTTAGATATTTTATGGGGTCCTTGGAGAGTCATAAGTGGTCAGGGTCCAAGAAGGGTTGGACCTAATGTCTGATGTGGACGCGCTAGCACTCATTCCCTTTGACATGGAATGGGAGAGTACACTCTTAGAGTCTCCTTATATATGTAACTATTATATTTATAACCTATCTTGGATGGTGGTATCACTAGCAAAGTGTTAGAATTTATTCTAAAATTTAATACTCCTATGAAATTGAATACACCATCATGTATTTTTAATATTGTATAACCTCTATTTACACTTGTAGCACTTCAAGGTGAAGAATAGTTAGTATTGATAAAAGGGAATTTATTTGTGAATTGAGGTCATTTTTTATAGAAATATTTCATTACCACCAATCAATTCAATGTTGAGGTGATGGAAGTGGCTAATAATGTGGCCAATAGAGGTATTTTCTCAATTATTATCATGAATTTTGATTTTATAATGGCATTATTTTCCTATTGAATCATAATATTTATATGCTTTATCAGAGTAACTCCACCTTAGAGATCAGAAGTCCCAGACCATTCCACTTTTTATCTCTCCCCACTATTATAACTAGGGAACAAGTCTTTCCTTTTTCAAGCACATAAAGGGATGTGAGTATGAGTCCCTCACTTAGAAACTTGGTCCTGGAGTATATTCCTATTTCTAGACTATTCTTGAGTTGAGTTTTGTAACACACATCATTCATCAATATTTTTGGTGACAAGTGTGGGGGATATTTTGAATATAATCATGGAGGGAACTTTAAAAGAGCTAAAATACTAGTTTGGATGCCTCTAGTACATGTTCACAACCCTTGGTTATAGTGAGTTATATTATCAAGAACTCAATGCTAGTGTGAAGGAGGTGGTCACCATGAGGGAGAAAAAGAGGTTCATCGAGCTGAGAGTATCGACGGTGGAGGCATAAAATTCGGACATTCAACATCACAATGAGGACTTGAATGAAGTATCCATATGTACAATAGAAGTAGAAACTCATAAAAATTTAGTCATTGATTAGAGGTATGAGATAGAAAACTTATAACAAGAATTGTATCACCTATAATAAATGCTCAATGTTGTAGAGAAAATAGTGATAGAGTAGCATAATCTTATCAATGTGGCAGAAATGTCCAGATTTGATGCTGTTAGAAGGGAAGAGGCAATAAAATAGTGTGTAGATATGGAAACTAAATCAGTTGATAATTTGTGCTAATCCATAGATACTCTAGAGAATTGGATAGAAGAGCTCAAGGGGGGTATTCTGAGAACATACTATTTTAAGTATTTTAACTTTATCCTACCCCCATATTTGAGGAGTTATGGGAGAGACTCCAGACTGTGAATATTCCTCCCTTTTTATTATCAATAAATGAAACATTTTGGATTCCATTTTGTTATTGACATTTATTTATCATCATTTCTCATCTATGTAATATTAACAAAACAATATTTATAAGTTAATGAATCATGTTGAGCATCTTCTAAAATATTAATTCAATCTAAGGAAATATAGCCATTTAAAGGTTGTAACAGGTAACACATATCATGATGGTCAAACAACCATATCATTGTATATATACAAATATCACCAATAGAAAAGGTTGTAACATGTAACACATATCACCACCCTTACACTCCCTTACCACACCATGTCACACAACATCTGGCCTCAAGGTTGCTTACCTACCCATATCAAGGTCAGGTATCAAGTATCATCTAGTCTTATGTCCCCCTACCTACCCAAATGTGTTTTTATTAAAAATTGTCATGTTATTAATGTATTATTTAATATTAATGTTTAATTTATTTCATTATTGTACTACTAACATAATATTTGTTTTCTTATATAGGTGGAATTTTTTTCTTGAGTTCGGATTCTTTGTTCGACAGCTAATACCATGGATGATAAATTTTGAGAGGGGATCACAGTTGAAAAAAGGATGAAACATTAATGCTTTTAATTGTTTGTTGAATAATTGTAATTTTAACCATATAAAACATTTTTTGAAATGTATATAGTAGTGTATTTTTTTTATTCATGATTTCAAGTAAATATATATAGAATTGTTTACGAAACTCTTGTGTGCACTGTTTTGTTCTTATATTCTTTGTTTGTGTGTAGGTGTTGTTTTGTGCAGCTATTTTGTGTGTAGGTGTAGTTTTGTGCTATATGTGCAGGTGCTATTTGTGTGCAGGTGTGCAGGTGGGTAGGTGTTGTACAGGTGTTGTGCAGGTGTGGGGTTTGCTGTTAAATAAACATCACATCATAGGCAACTTGGCCTTTATCAGCACTAATTAATCATTGATAAATTGGGACTTTATCAGCACTCAAAATAGAACTGATAAAGGTATCCTTTATCAGTGATCAAAATAGAAATCATAAATTTGACTTCTATCAGTGCTCAAAATAGTGCTGATAAAGGTGTTTGTTTATCCGCACTAAAAAATCACTGATAAAGGGGGAACTTTATCAAAGCTTTTTTTATCACAGATAAAGGGAACCCTTTATTATCTTTTTTTTGGTGCTATTAAAGGGGATCCCCCATTTATCTTCTCCATAGTTAACAATTCTTTTCTAGCACTATTAAAGGTGGTTTATAGCGCTTTTAAAATCCCTATTTGTAGTAGTGACTATAGGTGAAACTATTGAGATCTACCATGGAAAGGTTTCAAGTGAAAAGGTATGAGAGTACTTTTAATTTTATACTTTCAATGGATGATGAAGATCCTAAATAGAATTTCACATATAATAATTTTATGAGACTGAAGTTTTGATACATTTTACTTAACCCAGGATGACTACATCTGAAAATTGGTTTAGCACTTTGGTTTTTCAGAAGAAAAACCTATGACCCCACCCCTAAGCAGGTATTTCATGATAATAGTAAAATTATCCTCAAATATAATATATGTTTATGTACACGGTGAAGGTTACATATGAATTAGTTATAACAATTTCATTTAATTCCATGATATGTACTCATCTGAACATTTCATAGGTTGTAGGAGTAGTCAGAAAGTTTATGTAGAACCTTGGAAGGGAACATTGAGAGGCTATGAAATGGATCATCTAGTACTTGAAGGGTACTGAAGACTTGTCAGTTTTCTTTAGAAAAATTATATTCTATAAGTATTTGGGGACTCAAAATTTGGTGGTGATTAAAATTCATAGAATATAACTTCCAGGTATGTGTTTATAATTGGAGAAACAATGGTAAGTTGGATATCTAAACTTCCAGTGGTGGTCAAAATTTCAATAATATAAGTTGAGTATGTCTCTTTGATAGAATTATGGAAAGAACTAGTATGGAAAAAGGGATTTCTAGAGGATCTTAGAAAAACATTTTATGTTGGGAAACTACTTTTTGACTCACATATGATGATCAACTTTGTTGAAAATATGATGTTTCATTTTCAAATGAAGCATATTTAGTTGACGTAACAATTAAAACATACATTGTTGGAGGAAGTCGTGTTAGATATATTAAATATCAAATAGATACAGGATCCAACTAACATGTTGATAAAGGTCATCCCTTAGGAAGTGCTGAGGTGGTGTTTCACCTCAGTAAGATTGGGTTGACCAAAAGGAATGCAGGGTGGGAAACCATGTAGCTTATTTATAAGGTTTAAAGAAGGAACTCTATTTGGGAGTCGATGAAAGAATTTTTTCACAAAACTAAATTGAATCTCTTTTGGGATATTTTTGATATTTGAGATCCATTTCACCAAAAAGAGGGAAATTCTATTCAATAGAAAGATAATATCTAGTGACCCTTATTGCAATGACCACATGAATATGGAGAGACAATATTAGAGTGTCAGTGTATTAGAAGATGAAGGGTGGAGATCATGATTCATGCCATCAAAAGTTCACTCATTGGATGATATAGAGTATCTCATAACTATGATATCTTTAGAATGTTAACAGTAAAGTGGTTGGGAAACTTAAGGTGGTCGTGATCTTTGACCAAATGAAGGGTCCCTCAATGGATCTTGGAGGATTTGTACTTCAACCCACATAAATCAGACAGTAGTGGTGACCGAAAGGACCATAAGGATGTTGTTATATATGGTAAGGTATATCACTTATGCTGTATGTGATTATTGCTACATGAAAATAGTGATACACTTTTTCATTGTAATATTTCCTATTCCTCCTAATCTTTTTTTTTGTATTTTCAAAAACCACTTTATGGCTAAGTGAGAACCTCACATGAAACATTAGACCCGATTCAAACCAAACCTCCACCAAAATACAATATTCAAAAACCATGATACAACAAAACCACCAAAATCACCCATCCCATGATATCCAACAACAAAACAACTAAACCCATTTTGAAATTCAAAATGTAAAAGATATGCTTATCCCATTATCGGGTCATCTAATCTCAAGTTATGGTCTGCCTAGAGTTGTGCCCCCAGATGTCACCCCCACACTGGTGATTATCCCACCGGAGAACAACCCAACACAACTTCCATTAACAGAAAATCTGCACTATCGTCGCTTCACCTTCATCGACCATCGAAGTTAAGAACCATCACCACACTAGAAAAAAAAACACCAAATCCAGATATGAAACTAGAATTAATCCTCAATTGAGTATCAAAAGGACTGATCACATGAAAAAAACAAACCAAACCTTCACCGTTTCTTTTGAGGAAGAAACACCCAATAGATCTAACAAACCAGTTACCATTTTCATAGGAGCGAACTGAATCAAGGCTTGCCTAAAGCACCAATAGACACCAAAAAACACATCCCAAAACCACATGGTTACCTCAGCACCAGGTCTGACATAGAGAGATGTAGGGGAATTCTAGGTCAGAGCAAGGATCCGAACGATTGTGGCCTATAGATGATTCCTGTGACTAAGAAACGAAGAGCCAGAATCTGCCAAAATAGAAAACTATAGTAGCACTGGAAAACAAATCGACACCCAAAAAACTTAACGCAAAACCTCCTTGATCCCATCACTGTCTCTCTAACTTGGAGAGGCACAAAGGATCTTGAGTTTAGAGAAGGGTTTGGACACCGAGGGCTTCCCCAACACACAACCATTGATGAGAATGCCAAAAGAGTATCGAAAGAAAACCCACGGTAGTGAGCATTTAAGAAGAGTCCTATAGCCACTAGGAAGAAGGAGAACACTGGAGTGGTGACTTCGGTGAACTCATCTTCGAAGTTCTGATCATTGTATGTGGTGTTTATTTTGGTTTTACTGCTTCCACAATTAAAGTTTTGTTGGATTTTCTTCTATTGATTTAATTAGAATTTGGTTGAAATCTTAAAAATAAGGGTTGAGTGGGTCACATATAAAGAGTATCCACAAGTTCCACCTATTCAAATGAATAGTTGTTTAGTATGAAGTTGCCCCATATATGGGGATGGTGTACATATAAGTGTGAACAATTGAAATTTAATCAATTCCATTAAATTATTCAAGTATAGAATAATAATAATTGAATTTATTCATCAATTTATTCATTAATATAAATTAAAATAATTGAATATGAGAAAATTATTTTTCAAATGAATATTATTTACTCAAGGTTTGTTAAAAATTTATGTGAGGGATGAGTCATGTTTATGACCCAGGTTTAATCATATAGAATTTTTATAATGTTACAAGTATATGATTAAATGTTATTATGGTAATGGAAAGTTTAATTAATTCATTTAATACATTTTTGTGATAAATATTTAAGGTTTAGTTTCTAAAAGGTCCTAAGTGATAATTTAGAAAATAAAACCAATTACATTATATTTTTAACCCATTTAGAGAGTGGGACTATATATGGTTAGAATTTCCATCCCCCTATCCTTCCATACTCTCTCTCAAGAAATAGAGAGAGAAACCTATGGGAAGATCCAGATTTTATCGATCCATGTTTCTGGATCAAATTCATGATCTTCAAGTGATCAAAGGGACATTGTAAAGTACTTATATTTCCTATTCTAACACCTAGTAAATGAATAATGAATAACCCAAAGTTTTGGTGTATGTGTATATGATCTATATGATGCCTCTCTTGGGACCTTCAAGCTATGACACACCATGGTGAGAAGATCCTATTGACATTGATGAACAAATAGGGTAACATTTATGGTTTTGTACAATTTTTCTTCTTCATGGTTAGATTAAATATCACGTGATCCATGGGAGAATCTAGGCATGAGTATAATGATTTTGATTCTTCAGCATGAATTTAGTCCCATGAAATGATAAAATACCCATTTTTACACTTTTTTAAAGCACTTTTTCCTATAGTAAACAACTAATTAGTGAGAGGAAGACCAAAATGGGCTTATTAATTAGTGAAATATAGATCATTTCCCACTAATGAATGTGATGGATTTAAATGGGATCATCATTTTAGTGAGAGTAAATTTATTAAAAGTTCTTATTAAATTAATATAAAATATGATATTCATTTGATAAATTCTTATTTTGTTGATATAATAACATAAATATAATTGAACATGACTTTGGGATCAATATTGGTGAAATGAAATCTTAATGGAAGAAAATTTATAGATTTCTATTAGAACTTAAGAATAGTTCTCAAGTAATAAGGTAAGCTCGATGTGCAGGAGAAAAAAAATTCCCAAGAAACCTCATACTAACAAAGATAGTTAAAAAGAAAAATATATTTCTAGTAAGTATAGTAACTTTTATCTTTATGTATTTATATTTATTCCTGTTTATATGTATCCCATGATTTAAAATCAACATGATAATATGTATGTTTTTAATATGATAGAAAATATAAAAGGGATTCATCAAAAACATGCTATACATGAGTGGTATTAAGTTTCAAAGGAACTCATTGTATATAAGATTTCTGAGGGTAAGTCCATCCCAACTAATGAACTTAATAATACTAGGTATATAAATGATTTGTAGGGACTAGTGTGATTGATCAGGCCTAATTTTTTCATGGACTTCATTCTATAATCACTTTCAGAAAGGTTTTGATAATTTATTATGAATTACAACATGAATGAGTTTAACAAAAATTTACATAATTTCTTTAATATATCGAAGATTCTTGAGAATGATGTGGGAGGTCAAAGGTCAAGTGCTATGATGATGGTGTAAAAAGTAAAGTGTAAATTTTTTTCCATAAGGAGATAAATATAGGTCATGGAGAGTCTATAGTAACTTCAAAATAGAATAAATGATATTCTAAGGAAGTTTATCATTGTCTTATTAGGGAAATTATATATTTGAGGATAAATTTTATAGAATACTAGATAGGTTGAAAGAATCACCCTAGAGTTTCCAAATATGGTATTAACATTATAAAATTATATTATTTTATTTTTAACGTTATATGGAACCAAATATACATTTAAAAAATGGTGTGAATTTGTATAAGTGTTCAAAATTAAAGAAGGATTGAAACTTAGAGATTAAAGTATGAATTCATGTGATAGGGAAAGGGGTTTTTTACATCAAGGATTCGGATGAGTCTGATGGATTATAATATGTATTATTTATTTTCATCTGGTTTTACTCTTATGTGATACGAGGTGTTATTGTGATAAATGGTTTTTATCAATAAAAGATGATGTTTTTTATACACATGGTTATGTTTTATCCATGTCTATAATGTGTTTGAAAAGAATATTGAGATAAATATTTTTTATCCAAGATAAAAGAGATTATTCATGATATTTATTAAAATATTAGGGAATGAGTTCTCAACACCAAACAATGATATATTTTAAAGAATAAATAATCTTTTCATAATATTTCTCTAAACACAAACACTATAAAAAAAATTTACATCCAGGATAGATTATCCCTATCATATGTCTTGGAGAAGTTCTCATCTAAGATGGATTTGAAATTCATCCCAGATATGTTGGGGCACACATGATTTATTTGGTGAAAAATTAAATATATCATAGATAAATAAATAAACACACACACACACATAAGGTGGTAGACCACACCATAATCTAGTGTTATCAAGGTGATTTAATTTTTGTGCAGGTGACTGATCATGATTTAACAAAAAAATTATAGTATGGTTAAAGGACCCATAAGATTTATTTCTGGAGATAAAAGAGAGAACACATTGAAATCTAAGGGATTTTACTATGATTTGATGTGTAAGATCATATTTTATGTAATTGATCTAGATCACACTATAGTGGGAGATATTGCTCCATGAAGGGTACTCATGGGAGAAGTCTTGGACCATAACCTATGGTGGGATGCACAGTGAGTCACCCAATCAGGTTTCGTTGGTTCTTCCCTAGGTATTTACATTATGTCATTGACTATATAGTCATGCTATAACTTTACCTAAGAGTAGGGAATTGTGTTGTGGCCTCCCTTTATCATGAAATATCCTAACCTTGATCTCGGGTATTATTCCAGGATTCTAAGGGTCACATATCAACATGACCCCTTTTCTAGTTTTTTAATGAATGGAAAATATTATTTTTTTTCTAAGACACCCCCTATCAGAATATTATATGAGAAAGGGGTTTATGGAGGCTCATTCGGTCAACTCCACCTCTCCTTCTACCACATTTTTACGCCCATTTATAGTGGTTTGTTTTTATAATGTTTCTATGAAATTTTGAAGATATGGTTTCCCCTTATCCATATGTTCTTCTTATTCTTGGGTGCCTATGATTTTTTGGTGTCTCATCTTAGGGTTTTGATGAAAATTCAACCAAAGAATGGTGGAATTAATCTGAAGTATGGTGTTTTTTCATGTAGTGGATAAAGCTTTTCCGGGAGTGATGAAAGCTTGTTGTTTTCCACAATTTCATTCAAGTTACATAATGATTTTCATTTGGTATTTCGGTTAATATAGATGAAAATGGATAACTAACATGTGTTAGATGATAGGTATTTTTCTCATAGAGGTGTTTTGGGTGTTTTGTGGACCTTACATATACCATTGGACATGGGTTCAATGTCATGGGATAGATCTGTGATTTTTTGGGTTTATACTACCTTGGTTGGAATAATTTAATTAATTATAAATTTTTATAATTAGTTATTGGGTATTGTTGATGATATAAGGGCTCAGGATGTTGTTGTTTCTTGGTTCGGGCTTGACCGAGGCTTGGTGAGAGTGTCTTGAGAATGGTCACATCGTTATCAAGGTGGGTGGTCCCTATAATAATTAACCATATATATGTTTATTCATTATTATTCATGCCTACATGGGGTTTAGGTTTGGGTAAAATGGATAGAGATCGAGAGCATCATAAGTGAAGAATTAGGAGGCTTAGTGCCTCCTAAGCTTAAAGTAAGAACTTTATTTCTTGTTGGGTGTTTAGAATCACTCGATGACAATATCTAAAAGGTGTATAGGATACATTTTGAGTTTACATGAGTCTTATTATAAATTCTGGTTCTTAGATTGAGTTATCTAAATCCTAGTAAAGTTCTATATAGGGCTAGTCAGCAAGCATTAAGGTATTCGTCTTATTAGAGATGGGTGAGATGGTCATACGCCTCATGTATGTTTGGGAGTACCCCTTTTAGTGTGGGTATTAGTCATAATGCTTAGTATTACCATGAAAAGTTCATCAAGTATTAGTTTTATATGATTAGTATGAATTTTCTAGGTGATGACTTGAGAGATCTCTTATGTGAGATATGAGATGGAACCCATGTATAGATCATGGGAATCATCTTGAAAACATGGATATAAGTAACCAAGAGGCCTTGGGGTGTGGGATTAGTATGGGATGTGTTAATCAAGACCGGGGAATTAATGTGAGATTTGTAAGAGTGGATAGACTCAACATCTTTAGGATAGTGTTAGGTAGGTCCTACGAGCCATGGGGTCACTGATGGGTAACAGTATGAGTTGGTATGAGATGGTATCAAGGAGTAAATATTGGGTGGAGTCTGATAAATCTAGTAGATTCCCATATGAGTGAGACATGGATTCTTATGGGTTCAACATCTTGAGCTTTCATGTTTGAGTTTGGATTAGGAAGTTTAGTTAGTGATTCTAAGTGGGTGATGAGATGTGCTTCGAGATTCGAACCTTAGTTGTGAGAAACTAACTCCAAGTTGTGATACATGTTGCACACATGGGATGGGAAATGTTACAAGTGTTCAACCATGTGTGAGTAGGCATAGTCAAATGTAAGTATGAGGACCTACCCTTAGTTAGAGGGTAGAGGTCACATCTTGATATGAGAAGCCTACCTTGAGTGAGAGGGTAGAGGTCAAGGTTTGGTGTGAGGTATAGTATATGATATGTTATGAGACCTCAACCCGATTGAGAGGGTGGTGGTATGAGATGTGGTATATTATAGGTGAAAAAATATCACCTTGAGGGAGAGGGTGGAGGTATGATATGTGATGTGATATAGAGCATGATACCTCTCCCTAAGTGAAGGGGTGGTGGTACTAGATGTGATTTGTGATGTTGTAAAAGGCCTCACCTTGTTGAGATAGTGGTGGTATGTTACGCGTTATGAGATGTGGTTTTAGAATTCACACTTTGTGAGAGGGTGGTGGTATGATACGAGATATGAGATAGAGGTTCAATATGAGACCCTACCTTGAGTGAGAGGGTAGTGGTTGAGACATGGTACAATGTAGTTGAGGTTTGGTATTGACATTAAGTTGAGTAATAGGGTAGAGGTTTGACACCTTGCCCTAAGTTATAGGGTATGGGTTGGTGTTTTTGACATGATGTGACTACTGTTTATGTATTTGGCCAATCTAGGTATGACCAGGAATCATGGGGGCCTGGTTATTACATGATGACTAAATGAACATATTTTTTATCTATATGTTTTTTATTAAGTTCTCATGCATACACTTGTATATGATGAATTATATTAGAGAAACTTGTTGAGACCGTGCTGATATGTATTTCTCACACCTTACATGGGCACCCTGGTGTGCGTGTAGACCATATTTATCATATACAATTTGATCATAAGTTGCATGGTAGATTGGGTTAGAGAAGATAAATGATGTTAGGAGAGGTGGAATAGGTGAGGCTTGAGGTTTGTAGTGGATACACCTATGTATTTTTTTCTTCATTTATTTTGTATTTGTAGTTAATGGGTCAATTATAGAACCATTGATAGGGGTGAATTAGTGGTACCTATTTTAAAAATGATATTCAAATAAAACTTCTATGAATTTTGAAGTTATAGATTCACTTAGTATAAAAAATCCCTCACCTAATATGTAGCTTTAATATAAAGAAACACATTACATAAGTTTTTTACAAGGCTCAAACTCAATGTGATTTCCTACTTGTTTCCATGATTGACTCTTGTCAGGATACAAATTTAATTATCACTATTGAATCACAATGATTATAAATGTAGTTCAATTTTTATAAAATGATTTGGGAAGATATCATCCACTTTCTAGGGTAGGTATCATCCACTTATTGCACATGTTGAGATTTATTTATACTAGTACCATCAATATTTAAGATTCATCCCTTTTCTATTGATATTGAACAAGATATTCAGAACAATTTCCTTGTAAATGGGATCATGCACGCACATGATGATCTTATTATTACTCAACAACAAGCATACATATAATCAGAAATCAATGTTTCTTTACTCAACACATTTTGAAATAAAAAATGTTGCACTAGTCGACATTCTTCAACATCTCTCTCTCTATTCAATATAATAGGTCTTCATCAAAGGAGAGTATCATTGTCTCTTCTCAATTCTCAAAAAACATTCACTTTATTTTATATTTTTATATTCATATAGCTATGTGAATAATATTTTTATAATAATTTTTTAAAAATCCCTTTAATTATCATTTTCATGGTATTCCCTTGGTCAAAATCTTCCAGAAAAATAGTAACATTGTTCAAAAAAATAACAGAAAATATTAAAATTTGAAATCACCATGGATTTTGGTCCATGATACTATCAATTAATATCCATTTAAATCTCAAAAAATCTTGTCTTAGATCATAAATTTGACCAATAATTGTGATATTTTGAAATTTTAGTATAGTGAAGCATTGTATGATTGAATTCCAAATTTTTTGTTTTTTTAAAAAAGTGATAAACCATTAAAAGTCTTTGTATACCTTACGATACACTTTAGACAAACTTATGAAGTTCATGAACATTATGAGTCATTTCACTCAACCATACTAACCTTGAAATGTACTAAGTTGGAACCTCATGAATTTCCATGATAATTACAGATATGCTTGGACAACCTTACGAAGATGAAAAAAACTTTATGAATTTGATATAAACCTTAAAAAGTATTCAGAATAAACTATAGAAAGATTCCAACCTTATGAATATTTAAATGAACATTGTGAAGTATTAAAAATAAAACTTAAGAAGATTCCAATGAACCTAAAAAATATTATAATGTACCTTATTAATCCTTAAATTTTCTAATTTGCCTTACTATATCCAACCTTACATAGATAGGAAAACAACCTTATAAATAATGGGTGACTTCTCCATACATTTTTCATTATTCAACATCTGGGCAAACCATATCATGATCCAAGGAAAATCTTATAAAATTTTCATTTTATAAATTCAACACAACCTTAATATCCAAAAATTGTTCCATAATTTCTCAAATCTTATCAAAAACATCTCAAACACTTTAAAAAAATCACAACCATTTCGAAATTCTTTTCAATGATCCAAATATACATTGTAGAAAATAAATACAATCTTAAAAAAATCTATTGTATACTTTAGTCTTCACATTTGGATTTGTTTCAACCTTTCCAAACCCATTCGAAAACTCTAAAACTCATACAAGAAGCATTAAATCAAATCCTTTATCAAGTGAGAATAACCTTGATACCACATCATAAGATAAAATACACTATTAGAAAATGACCTTTTAACATTGATTATTTTTAATATTTAATTTTAGTTAAAAGGTGATGTCATTACAACCAATGTTAAAAATAATTTTTCCATGTTGGTTATAAAAAATATTTAAGAGAAATTAAAAAATCAGTTTTATTAAATAACTGATTTCAAAAGTCAGAAAATAAGTACCTTGAAATAACTATTTTATTTTAAATTTCTAAATAACTGATGTCAAAATATTCTTTCTACATCAGATATTATCATAAATGAAGTCAAAAAACTTTTTCAATATTATTTATAATTTAAAAATTCATATAAAAGTTACAAAAATGACATCAAAAGAACTTTTAGATATTATTTGTATAAAAAAAATACTTTTAAAGAGGATTTTTTCATTGATTATTATAATAATTATTACAACCCATATTTTTTATACACTTTATTTCATGATCTACTACGTCATGATACAAATAAAATAATACCAAAATATTAAGAGGCCTAGTGTTTTTGGGTAATTAAATACAAATCATAATAACTTGTAAAAGAGATACAAAAAAATATTTAAAAACTCCATAACATGCACATAAACTTACATTGATCTTCTAAAATTGCACGGGATATCCAAAAGACATACATAAGAAAGGGGTTAACTATAATGATAAGTAAGGGAATAATAAAAGAATAAAATAATGCGAAGTAGTACATGTGATTCAAGAGGTATAAAATGATTACATAGAAAGGTGATAATCATAATCAGGAACATCAAATCATGATATAAGATGATAACATCAAGGCATCCTGAGAATGTGGAAACAACATAAAACATGACATAATAAGCATACGTGAAGGATAAATGCTAACATATTATAATATAGAGTGATTATGATAGCCTATCATGAACCATATATGGTATCTCATGAGATAAAAAATTACCCAATACATTTGACGACTATAAAATTCCTACCTCACCCATCACATTCATATTATGTACATGCATTTGTGTGCCACATAGATCACACAACATAAGAATGTATTTCATCACATTTAATCCCATTATTATAGATCATGGGTTAAATACAAGGATGAAAGTAATAAATAAAGGATAGGTATGACTAGGTGAATACCCTTGAGTGTAAATGGAGATAGTTATTCATGATACAAAAGATTGGAAAAGAAAATCATTAGATAATTTCGGCAGTACAATAATTATACATAAAGGTTAAATGAAGGGATTAATGAGGGTGAATTATGGTGTATAATTAATTTGGAATCATAAGGTCATTAAAATGTTTTTTAAAAATACATATCAACATGAAAAATTAGAATTTAAATGGATTGATACAAATAAAGTAATTGAATAAATAGGAGGAAGATAATCCCTTACCTTGAGAGGGTGTTTCTAAAATATTAGGAAGAGTTTCCTAAGGGCTTGGGAACACCATATGAGAGATTTAAAGAGGTATAGAAAGAATAAATTCATACTAAATGGGTTATTAGTGAAGAGTAATGGAAGTTTAGGTGGGTATTTGTAGAGAATGAGAGGGGAATTATTTATTAATTTATAAAACATAGGTTTTGAACTCTATGTAATTAAATAATCAAAAGAAAAAACCACCCCATGGTTTTTTATAATGGTTTCTACCAAAGGGGGTGATTTTTAATATTTTATTATTTTATTAACTGAAATCATTAATACAATATCATTCATGATGTGGAAGTGATTCATGTTCATAAATAATTATTTTTAAAACCTTAAAATATAATATAGGTTTTTGAGGATTCATTATAGATTTGTAAAATTAATCAAATAACTATAAAAAATTATTATAAAGGTTAAATATATATTTTTCCATTTATTTCAATTTTATAATTTATTTCATCACTTTTAGGATATTTTGATATTATAATACATACTATATATTTATACTGTATTTGATTTTTACCCAAAATTCTGACTGACTTAGACAATTATGAAAAATTCAACATCGGATAATTTCAACATGATAATTTTAAAAATAATATTTATTTTAAAAAAACAATTTTCTAAGTATAAAAATTTATATTTTTAAATGGAATCCCTTATTTATTGGAAAATACTAGTTACCACAATACTAACAACTTTCTGACCCATAGAAAAATTAAATTGTACGTCATTAAATTGTATTAAAATTTATATTTAAATAAATATTATTTAATATGAACATTTCATCAAAATATCATTCATTTTAATTTATCAAAAAATTGTTTTAATTAAAACTTTATATTTCTCAAAAATACAATTTTGGTTTGTTCATATCAAAATATAATTTTTTTAAATCATTATATAATTATGTGTATAAATTAAAAATGAAAAGGGACAAATTTAATCATTATTTTATTAAAAATTAAAATATAAAAATTCATTATACTAGGGTCTTGATACATAACCCCTTATTAAACTAGAATATATCCTAAGGGTAAGGTTTGTGAAGGTGCTACTTTCTTAGGGTGGTTTGGAAAATATGGTTTAGGAGGTGATCTTGATAAGCTATAAATTCTCCCATAAAATATTTAAATCATGATTTAGTTGTTGAATCTTATCTTGTGATTAGTCAAGGTAAAATTACATCATATATATCTCCCTTATAAGCTCTGATAATTGGGCTTCATAGGGTATGCTTCAACTGGTCAACTCCATCACTTCTTTCTTTTGTGTCAAAGAGATCATATCATAAACCTTAATATATACTAATCTTAATGTAAAATATATAATGGATATATTATCAATGGTTATTATGCTTGGAAGTATTTTAATTTAGACCTACTATATTTTATAATGGTATAAAAATAAACAATTAAATATAGTTTATGTGTTTTCTATAACTACATTAATTTTTAAGGAATTTATTCATTAATAAGGGAATTTCACTTATAAAAGTTTGGGTTGTTATATTATTTACCCCTTCAAAAATTTCTCCATTAAAATTTCATTTTGTACACTAAAATAGATGAGGGTATTTCTGTTTCATCGCCTCTTATGGTTCTCATATTTCTTCCTCAAACTTATGGTTATTTTGTAACACTTTGACTAGGTGATTTTTATTGTTTCATAGATCTTTGTCTCTAGGATCTAAGATATTCATTGGATACTCATTATATGAAAGATCATTTTCCAAAGGTACTGCCTCTAGATTCATTAAATGTGAGGTGTATGGTATGTACCTCCTTAAAAGGTATACATGGAATACATCATGTACTAGAGATAGGTTAGGTGGGGGTTATAGTTGATATGCCATATATTTGATGAGAACAAGGACCTAAAAGGGACCAATGTATCTATTACTATGCTTTACCTTCTTTATAAACCTCACGAATTTCTTCCATGGTGATATATGAAGGAACACCTATTCTCGGACCTCAAACTATTGGGTTGTTTTGGTGATTTTATATGTATATTTTTTTTGTTTAATTTACATGGATTTCATATAATATTTAATGGTTTGAACCTTTAATATCATATCTTAGATAATATCAGGTCCCACTAGCTTCTGCTTTCTAACTCCGTCATAGCACGTTGGAGTCTGACACCCCTTCCCATACATAGCCACATAAGGCACCATTTGAATACTATAATGGAAAATATTATTATATGAGAACTCTACAAAGGGAAGGTTTTGATCCCAACATCTGTGAAAATATATTTAAAAAGATATCATCATATCCTTGATAGTTTTAATGGCTCTCTTAAACTGACCATCCATATGAGGGTGATAAAAAGTACTAAAACTCAGTTATATATCCAATAATTACTAAATGATTCTTCCAAACCTCTAGGTAAACCTCATATCTCGATCAAATATAAAGGAGAGTGGAACTCCATACCGCCTTACCACTTCTCTTATGTATATCTTGGTGAGTTGTTCAAGAGATAAATCTTCCTTGATGACAATGAAATGCACTAAAATTTTAAGGTGATTGGATTCCACCCGAATTCCATTATTCCTTTATATGTCTTGGGTAGTCCTATGAAAAAATCCATGGTTATGTTTTCCCATTTCCATAATGTAATAGCCAATGGTTGCATCATAACCTTATATTTTTATCATTTAACCTTGAATTATTGGAACACCAAACACCAAGATACAAATTCTACAATCCCCATCTTTATATTATCCCACCAAAAGTTTTTATTCAAATATATATAAATCTTAGTTATTCTTGGATAAATAGAGAAGTATGTGTTATGTACATCATCCAAAAGTTATTTAATTAGTTATAGTTTTTATGGGACACATATCAATGTTCCAAACCTTACAACTCTATCTTTAGAAAATTTGAACTTTGTAATATCTGCTACCTTTCTCTGTATCTCCTTATCATATTTTTAGGCCTCGTTAATCCTCTTAAGAATGAATTATTGAGAATTTATGTTATAAATATAGGATAAAATTACTTTTATGATTCCCATATCCATATTTTACATGTCCAAAAAAGAATGGATCCCTTTAAAACATCATTAGGGATAGGGTTTTAGGATCCTTTTCACCCAAAAAATTTTCCAATTTATTTTCCTTGCTAAGACGGCAATGGATTGAACAATCATAATCATTGAATAGATCTAACCAACTTCACTGAAACATATTTATCTCATTTTTTGTGAATATATACCTGAGCCTTTTATGATCCATATATGTTATAATTATCCCTATAGAGATAATTTTTCCAAATCTTCAATGTGAAGATCATTGTAGTCAATTATAGATCATTCATTGGGAAGTTTTTCTCATGGACATTTAATTAAACGAAGAAATATGCTATCACCTTGTAATATATCATGAGTACAAAACCCAATAATTTTTTGGACACATCACTGTAGATAAAAAATAATTCACCATCAGTGGGAAATGTGAGAATAAGTATAGTGATTATCCCAATATTTAACTTTTTAAATATTTACTTTCAATCATAAGTCTAGAAAAACTTAACTCCATTCTAATTTATCTTGGTTAGTGGGATTGAAAATAATGATAGATTTCTCATAAATTATGATAGTATCCTGATAATACAAGGAAACTTCAAATATCTATAAAAAATGTTGGTATGTGGAATCCTTTAATTTCCTCTGTCTATGAAGGATCCACAAACGTCCCTTTTCTGGGTATAACATTCCCCATGAATGTTTCTTTCTCTGTCCAAAATATACATTTATTGTAATTTTCATATAACATTTCATGTCATATGGTCTTCAATTTTGCATTCAAATGATCCTAATGCTCTTCCTTTCTTTTATATTAAAAAAGAATATTTTCTATAAATACTACCACAAATTTTTTAAGGTAATCCTTAAAGAATATATTCATTAAGTTCATGAAGATATTTATAGAATTAATGAGTCCAAATATCATCACTTCAAACTCATAAAACCCATAACTTATATGAATAACATTCTTGGGGATATCATCCTTCACTTTTACTTGATAATATATCGAATAGAGATCCACCATAGAGGAATACTAGGCTCTATGCATATAATTGAACAAGTCATCAATCTGTGGAAGTAAATACATATTATTTATCATTATCTTGTTGAGATCACAATAACCAATAAAGAGGCACATTGAACCATTATTATTATTAAAAAAAATACTGTCACACCTCACCATGAATCACCTGGGTGTATAAACCCTTTATTTGGATTCTATTATATTTTATTATTAATATCTTTAAGTTAAATAGTATCCATTATATATGAATTATTAGATACTAGAAAATATTTGGGTATAATTTTGATTAAGAAATCAACCTCTTAACTAGTAGGTAGAACAAAAAATTCTTGAAGGAATACATCAACATATTCTCTTGTGATGGGCATGTTATCAAAGGTGATATTTTCCTTAGTCTTAGTCATTTGAGTAAGATACAATTTCTTATAAGTCAATAATATCCATACTTGAGATGATGATTCCAAAAGAGATCCATCTGCCTCCTTACACTTGTATGAAATTTGAGGTAAATTCGTGCTAAAGAGGGTGATTTACTTCTCCTATAAATTTATGTTATCTCTATAAAAGGAAATCCAATCTATACCATGGATAACACCAAATTATACTAAAGGGCGTATCTCAAGGTTCGCTAAAAAAATTAGCCCACAAATTTTGACATGGGAGATGTTATATACTTGGGATGTAATAATTTTCCCATTTTATATTTTTATCAATAACTTAACTTCGATGTTTTGAGGTGGTGTTTGAATAGTTTTACGAAACTTGTGTAATATGAAATAATGCATTGAACCAATCACATAGGAATTTTGAAGTTCGTGAATGGGTGATAAGCCTTCCATTCACTGTTTAATTCTGGTTCTAATCATTTACCTCATCAAAAATAAACTTAGGAATGATAATTTTCAAAATATTATACAAATAAAAGATAAAATATAAACATAGAATAGATAACCCAAAAATTGAATGTATTCCTTAACTTATGAATTTATAGATTCCAGTATATCCATGATTCATTTCCTAACATTATATTTCATAGACTTTTTTTCCATTAATAATGGTTTATAAAGAGATTTTGAATTTACCAAAGCATATCCCATGGGAGTGATAAACTAGGTGTGTAACAAGGCTTATCTATCATGCACTAGGTACAAGTCGAGTTAATACCTAACGATCCCTTTTGATGTTATTATCCCTAGGTATAACTGTGCCAGATCCATACCAACTTGTAGTATCCAGAGTGCGATTTGTTTCTTGGAAACCAATCACTCTATACTTTACAAAACATTAGGGATGTTTTACTATGTTTAGTCTTATCCCAATTGGTTTTACTAAGGTTTCTAATACTAATCCCCAAATATAACTTGGCCCTGCTTTAGCACCAACTACGACAACCCATATTTTTATACACTTTATTTCATGATCTATTACATCAAGATACACATAACACAATCCCAAAAGATAGATTGGCATAGTGAATTTTTTTAATCACATAAAAATCGTAATAAATTTAAATAGAGATAGACAGAATTATTTAAAAACTCCATAACATGCCCATAAAATTCCATTGATCTTTTAAAAATGCATGAGATAACTTGGGGAAGTACATAAGAAAGGGGTGAGATATAAATCCTAGTAATAGAATAATAAAATCATAGAATAAATTGAATAATTACATGTGATTAAATAGTAATAACATGATGATATAGAAAGTTGAGAATTATAATCATGAATATAAAAGCATTATATAATATGATAACATCAAGGTAGCATAGGAATGTGGCAACAAAATAAAACATGACATCATAAGAATAAGTCAAGCCTAACCACCGAGATATCATAGTATAGTGTTATTAGGCTAACCACCAATTCACTATACATGGTATCTTATGAGACATAAACATTACCCAATTCATTGGAGGGCTATATAATTCTAGGTCCACCCATCCCATTCATATTATATACATGCATTTATGTCCCTAATTTATCATACAATATAAGAATGTATTTAATCACATTTAATTCCACAATTAAGTATTTTGGGTTATATACATGGAAGTACCCAATAAATGAAGGATATGTAAAACTAGGTGAATACCCTTGAGTGGAAATGGGGATGGGTATTTACAACACAAAAGTTTTCCAAGGAAAATCCTGGGATAATTTTGGAAGCATAATATGTGTACATAAAGGTTCATGGAAGAGATTAATGAGAGTGAAAAGTGGTATATAATTACTTGGGAATCATAATAAAAGTAATATGATGTGTAAAAATATATTTAAATATAAAAAATTGGAATTAAAAAATCTCAATACAAGGAAAGTCCTTGAATAAAGAGGAGGATGAAGATACTCCCTTACCTTCAGAGGGTGATTCTAAAAGTTTGGGAGGAGCTTATTAAGATATTAGGTAAAACTTGGGAGAGATTTATAGAGTTATAGGGAGATTAAATCCCTAATAAATGGGTTTTTACTGATGATTAATGGGAGATTGGGTTGTTATTTATAACAAAATATAGGTGAATTCTTTATTAATTTCTAAACTTCGGTTTTAGACTCTAAGTAATAAAATAATCAAAACCAAAAAAAATTACAACTATTTTTTATCTTTATTTCTTCCAAATAGGAGTGGTTTTAATTATTTTATTATTAAAATAATTAAACTCATTAAAATAATACAATTCATGATGCGTAAGTGATTCATGTTCATAAGGAATTGTTTTTAAAACCTTAAAATATATTATATGTTTTGGATGATTCATTATAGTTTTTTTAAATTAATAAAATAACTTCAAAAACACATAATTTAAAAGGGGAAATATATTTTTGGTCATTTATTCCATTTATAGAATTTTTTACATCAATTTTGAGCAATTATGATTTCATAATACAAACCATATATTAATACCGTATTAAATTTTTACCCAAAGATTTGATTATCACAAAAAATTATAAAAAATTAACCATTGGTTAATTTTAATATAATTATTTCAAAAATAATAATTTTTATAAAAAATATTTTTTTGAATATGATACTTTACACTTTTGAATAAAAATCATTATTTATTAGAAAATACTAGTTTTTAAAACACTAACAACTTTCTGACCCTTATAAAAATTATATTAGACTTCATTAAATTATATTATCATTTATATTAAAATAAATATTATTTAATAAAAATATTTCATGAAAATATCATTTATCTAAAAATTATTGAATTTATAAAAAATAGTGTTTTAATTGAAACTATATATTTCTGAAAAAACTAATTTTGCTTTCTTCATATCAAATCCATGTTTCTATTAAACCCATTATATAGTCATGTATATATATTAATAATGAAAATAGATAAATATAATAATTATTTAGTTAAAAATTATATATAAAAATTCATGTTTGTAGGGTTTAGATATATAACCCTATATTACACTAACATACACCCTATGAGTATGGTGTGCAATGATGATAATTTTTTGGAGTGGTTCAATGAACAAGGTTCAGGAGATGATCTTGATAAGATTGAACTACTCCTATAAATGATTTCAATTTTGTTTTAGTTATTGAATATCATCTTTTTCTTGGTCAAGGAAAAATCCTAGTGATGACATCTCCATTGAAATATTTACTAAATGATATTTATAGGGTATGATCCTACTAGTTGAGGACATCATTTCTTCCTTATGTGTTAATTATATTTTATCATAATCCTTAATATATAATAATCATAATGGCCACTATTGAGTGAATATATTATCAATGGTTATGTTTCTTAACTTTCTTTTAAGTCCAAAATGATATTTTTTATAATGGTGTAAAATATCTAATGGAATATAGTTCATGTGTTTTCTATAACTACATTACTTAGTAAGGAATTTATTTATTTTAAAGGTAATTTAATTTATAAAATTTTGGGTCATTAAAATAATCAACATTAAAAATTAATTATTATTTTTAAAATATTAGATAAATATAATATCCCATCATTGTTAACAGATACGCATCACAATAGAAGAAAACAAAACTAGTAGAATCAACTAAAAACAAAATCAGTATCAATAAAAAAATTTAAATAAAACACAATGAAAACTTTTATAAAAAAATTATTCAAGATAATAAACACATAAATTAAAGTTTTACATATACATAAATAAATTAATAAAGATTGTTTTTTTCAAATAAATCTTGAAAGTGGTTTAATAATTAGTCGAATAATTGTTATCATCATTAAAAACTTATAAAAACAATAAAATTTATAAAATTTAATATATAATACATTTGTTTAAATCATAAGAGATATAGTGGAATTAACATTTTCAAAATTTGTCTCCATTCTAGTCATGATGGTCTAAAAAATGAATCATAAAACATAATATCCACATTAAACATATACTCTTTGATGATGAAACAACATTTATGAACTAAAACTTTAAAAATAAAACACATAATATAGAAAAGATAAAAAAATTATTAACTATACTATAAAATATATATACCATCACTTTTACTTAATTAATTTCCTTTGGCATCGATAATTGATTTTTGTTAAATACTTTCCATGAACTATTATCTTTTCATATATTAATTAATAAAACATATATAAGATGAAATTTTTTAAATTAAAGGACTAATAAAATAATATAACACTTATGAATTCAACAATTCTAAAAAACTATCACGAACCTCACCCAACAAAGAGCATAAAAAATATGATGTGCATTCATGCAAGAAAAATATGAATAACATTCAATTTCCACTAAAACATAAAAATTTTATAATGAATAATATTATAATGAATAATAGTTAATAATTATATAAGTCTTATTACCCTTTAAGAATTTAAGAGTACTGACACTTGGTCTCTTTTTTCCCAATCGTTCAGCTATATATTTCACTCTAACATTATTTCTTGTATTTAAAAACCATTGAAATAAATTCTAGATATATATATTAATAAATTAAATTTCTCTCATAATTTTGGAAAAGAGTGTGATGATACCTAATTAGATAATTAATAAATTAAATCACTATAAGTTATATCTATTTAAAGAAATGAAAATGAAAATTAAAATTTACTTTTATGGAAAATAAATCCACTAAGGGTATAGATAGATCATAATTGAAAGCAACATAAACGATATATTTTCTAAATATTATTAACATATAGTCTCTCCCACATATTTTGGTAATCATTAGAAACTCATAATAATTATCTAACATAAAATAATTCAATGCTAATTTTATTAAAATTTAAGAAATATGATAAGTATCTATTTTTTTATTTTGAAATGAATCCTTATATTTTAAATTATCCTATATAAGATAAATTTAATAAAAAATGAAATTAATTTTAAATTAAAAGTAAATAAAATTATAAGAAACAATGCATACCTCATATGTCAACTGGTGAAAAAGGCTAGCTAGATGGAGTAAAAGATGAACCATACTTTGTCCAACTATGTCCATAGTGGAAAATGACATTATAATAGTTAGATCAATAATATAATGAACTAATACTCTTATTTTATCCTATAACATAAGCTAGTGATGTATCTAACCACTATAATTTATAGAATTTCATTTACTATAATATGTGAATAGGGATCCCCGATATTCAAATCCCGATATATAGTCGGTTATGAATGAGGTGGTGGAGTATCAACATAGGAAGGATGGGTGGGTTGGGAAGGCTAAGGAGGCTATGTTTGTTTATCATTTATATAAACATTGAGTGTATATATAATTTAATTCGATCTTATTTCAATCGATTAATCTATCATAGATTAGACTTCAAGGAAGATATTTTTACTATGTATTTTGTGTCTCTCTATATCATCCTAGGATGGCCAAAAACGTTTCTAAAACTAACACTCACCTTATATCCTCTTACATGGACCATGTTTTATTTCTCTCCTAAAGTAGTGTCCAAAATTTCCATATTTCCCTCACAAATAAAGATCCCCTTTGTCAATTTATCCTGAAGGGAATCTAAAAATAATATGTGAAAATGTTATATTGGTGGGATGAATTTATAAAACCGTAATATTTAAGAAAAATAATAATTATATTCTTGTAATATTATTAGATACTTCTTATGATGGATTCATAAAAAACTTCCTCTTTTGGCCATCCTATCCAATTTTTATTTTTTATAGTGAATGAGGGGAGATAAATGGTCGAATTAAACTTCTTCTATGATAATATTAAATTTATCTCTAAAGTCATCAATTTTTTTTGAAAACATTTTCTTCTCTAAAAACCAATACCTTCTATGTGATAAAGTATGAGGGTACACATTATGTGACTGGATCTCTTACTAAGATCGCCTAAAGACCTGTTATATAAGAATAAATGAATATGTTTTTAGGTAATTAACATATAATTTTACAAAATGATTTTATAATCTATAATTATCATATATAAAGGCTTCCTCTAGTTTTTTGGTGACAAACATCTCACATGTATCTACATCGATAAACCTATATTTAAGTCATGAATTTTCATTATGTTGTTTCCAAAAAATATAATGTGAAGTTATTTTTTTAATTTCTCTCTCTAACCGGAACAAAAAATATCCACCTAATTTTTATTTCTTTCATATCATAAAAGTCAAATTACATAAGTAATTTAATAAATTAAATATTATTTATGGAATATATAATATTTGATGAATTGAAAAAATAATATAGATAAGAAATTTTACCATTACAGAATCCCATAGATGATATTTTATGCTCTTATTGACATTCTTCTAATTAGGATGTAAAATATTAATCCTACAATGACTCTATATGGTTATATAACTTCAAAAAGGCTTTGTATTTGGTCCTCTTGTATTATTATTATCATAAACATAAATTATCAACCTCTACTCTCCTTGATAAAGTAAACATTTTGTAAACATGTAATCTACCAAATACCAACTATGAGTATCATTTTAACTAGAGAAAAATAAGACTCTATAATGGGAGGATCACTAGTATTTCTAAAAATAATTTTGATAAAAACATTAATTTCATTAAATAATTTAATTATTGTAGATGTAATAATATGAAAAAAATGTACACATACCTCAGTAAATGTTCCTCTACCTATTTTTACATCATTTAAATAGGTGAATGATATAAAATTATATGTACCTGTATTTTATTAGAATAAATTGATTGTTAGAAGTAAAAAATTTTATTTTTAATAATATAAAGAAAATTATATCTATTATGTTAACTAATATAGCTAAATAAAAATTAATAAAGAAAAATGATGAATATAGAGAAATATTTCTTTTAAAATAATGATTCTATGATTCTTTAACCATAAAACATGTAACTAAAATTGATGAATATATAAATTAATATAAAAATCACATAAATTATCAATATTTATATATTTAAATATCCATGTTAAAAAATAGTCTCATTAATTATATGTGTAATTTTCAATAAAAATTAATGATGTCAGGGATTCTTCAACCAAAAAATGTGCAAGTAAAACTGATGAATATAAAAATTAATTTAAAAATAATATAAGTGATCAAAATATGTATATTTAAATAACCATGTTAACAAAATTGTTTTCACATGTGTATATTTCCTAAAAGAATAACGATGTCCGGTTTTCTAACCAAAAATGGTTTATCTGAAGTTTATGAATATAAAATTTAATAAAAAACTAACAAAAATGATCAATATCTATAGATTTTAATATCCAAGATAAAGTTTTTTTATATGTATATGTTTTATAAAAAATAAAAAATATTTTTTCTTGAATAATTAAAAGTGTAATAGAGTGTTTTCCCATATCCCTTCTATGTGATCATTTCATATTTCATAGACTACATCAACATCAAATTCAGTTTTATACTCAAGTAATCATATAATAGATGGATAAATCTCACTGAATTCCTCAACATCACAACATTCTTATCCACCAAATGAATTTTTTCCCTTGAAAAATAATAGGCCAATGATTATTAGATGAGTCAAAAATAAAAATATTTGTTTTTCATGTGTCTCCATGATAAATGATTACTCTTTGCAACTAAATCTTTTCAAATCAACAAGTTTAAATCTATACTCATCATGTTTCACACCACTATTACTGTCAACCCTATTACATTTAAACACTGTTACTCAAAATTTAGTTCAATAAACAACATATATATTATCAACAAATCCAAAATATGATGTTGATGAACAAATTAGGTATCTTTATCTTTTTCACTTAAAAATTGAAGTTCTTCATAGATTTCTATTACTCTACTATTTTGAATGAAACTCTTATCGTCCTTATTTTTTGGTAAAATTTATAACCATTAATATCAAAACCAAACCATGTGATCACATTAACACTTCGTCCTGCAGCCAACCATTTCATTGTTTCTTATACAGATAAATCAGTGTTGACTTTCTCCTTAAACCATGAAACAAATGTATTTTCCTGCTTATTCATCAACTACTTTTGATTTCTTTTTATATTTCATAACTTTAATCCAAAAATGTGTGATGATGTATATGATTGAACCTCAACCATGTTGTTCAAAATATATAAATATGGCTACATCACTTCATCACATGGGATTAACTTTACCTTTAAGTCATAAATCCCCTCACCTTCACTGTCAACTATAAAATGTTGAGATATAGGGAGATCAACATATTCCAATTTATATAAATAATATAAACATAAATCAATTAACTCTTATAATATATATTTTTGAATAATAGAGGAATTTAATTGATGAATATTTTTAATACACCCCTTCAAAATTTTTATATATTTTTCAATATGATACATCCAATGTAAATAAAAAGGTAAAAACATTCTTATATCTCACACCAAATGAATAATTATATAAACCTTTATATGAAAAAATGATTGTATAAAGTAAATTACTAATTTATTAAGTATGAGGATAACTTCATTCTCCAAAACATATAACAAATTTGGATCTATGAATTTACTAAAAATGGAATTGAAAAAGTAACACAACATGACTATAGAATTTATGACTGGTAATGCCAATATGTCACATAGAGTAACTGGTAGTAGTAGTTTCATAAATACATGATAGTCATGATATTTCATACATATTAACTTTAAATCCTTCAATGGAATAAAATTTTTTACATTTGAAGAAAACTCATTGGGTAGTTTAATAACATGAAAAAATTGAAAAAAAATTATTCTCACTCTTTCTTAATGTAAAAAAATCCATAGGTAAAAATAATTTTTCCCCTTTCATAGTGGGAGATAACTCCATATTTATTCCCATGAATATTAAATGTAGAATTTCATTAAATCCGTATTTTATCTTTAATTTAATTTTTATAAATGTTCCAATAAAACTGTCACATATGATTTATTCAACATTCATAACATCAATGTTATGTTTTACCTCAAAAAATATCTAGTAAGGTGTCTAAAATAAGATGGACCACTTCTTCCATGTATTTTTTTAACAATTGGAACTTACATTGTTTCCAAATGTGACAACAATTTTTTTTCACCTTATCATAATATTATTTAGAAGATAATTGTTATGGAGAAAAGTCATACTCATGAAAACTATTAAATTCCTTTTTTAACCTTTGATAAGGATGATCCATTTAAAAATAATTTTTATGTCCCATATACATTGTCTTTATTCTATTTCATAATGGTGGATATGAAGTCCCTTATTCAAAAATTAGACAAGCTTTATGACCCTTTGAACTGCATTTAGATAAGTTTATATATGTATGAAAGTCATTTATAGTGAACATTTATATAATACATAAAAGAAAATAATATTTATTAGATACATAAAAAACTATAACACATGCTTCCTATTGAAATTTAAAATCATCAATCAATGTTTATAGATAAATATCAATATAATTTCCATTTTTTTGGTCCAGAAATCATCAAGATCATAATATGATATTTTTACTTCATATATATCTATAGGGATAAGTTATACATTGCCAACATAATATGCCATGAACTGTACTAGATATTCAGGCTCTAATTCGGATTCATTTTATCTTCACACAACCTCATTCTGATATATTTATTTTTATTTCCCAAATCAAGGATTTTTTTATCAAATCTCATCCATTTTGGTGAATCAGTTGGGTAGTGTAGGTTTTCATCAGATATTTGGTCATCTGCATAACGTATTAGCCTCTTTTCATCATTTGAATTCAAAAATAGATGCTTCAAATGAGGAATTGTTAGAATATACCAATTTTCTTTAGAAGGAGGTTTTATGTCTATTCTTAAGAACGAATCACTGTTGGATTTATCACCCATTTTATATTGCGTTGTACCATATTTAGGTCATTTTGATAAACTTTTATATTCTTTCCTATAAAAAATAGTTATTAGGAAAAGAATGTGTTCTCTCATACCCCAATAACATTGTACATAATATGTTTTTAAAATAATAATTTAAAATTAGAATCATATTTCCTTCTAAAAGAAACTCTTTCAAAAGTTCAATATGTTCGGTGATAATGACCATAGAACTCAATGTAAATCCATGGAACACCTCTGAGATCTCAAATATTGATATAGGATTGTGAAATGAGAATGATATAAGTGAAAACACACAAAATCAAAGGATGAAACACACAAAAAAAGATAGATTTTAGATGAATGAACTGGAGGGAGGGGATTTGTGAGCTAAAAGAGTTAGGTTTTAAGAGTTTAAAGCTTGATATAAATAATTTTTATAGTCTAAAGCCACATATATTTATTTTTTTAAAAGTTTTTATCATCAGTTATTATAATAACTATTTTTAAAACTTCATTAAACTAGGTTTTAATGTTGGTTATTATAATAACCGATATGAAAAACCTGACAGTAAATGTTTCCATGTTAGTTACTATGATAATTTATGTGAAAACCCACAACTAAAGGGTTTTAAAATCATTTATTATAATAATTGACATGAAAATATTTACTATTTTGGTTTTCATATCAGTTACTAATAACCTATATGAAAACCCTGATGTAAAATCTATATTTTCCAATAGTGGAAGTGTTATTTAGAGAATTCTATCTCTCAGTGTTAATAAAATTTTGTCCAAATAATTTGAATGATCTACCCCTTAATTTATGAACTCACCGATTTTATTTTACTCCAACTTTTTATGATAAACACAACATTGGATTTAGAAAAGTGAAGATGAAGAGTTTCTCTTCTTCTTCCCCTTTGAAAACACAACTGAAATATATTAAGGGATTTCTTTCAACATATATTAAGAGATATAGAGAGATATAGAGGGAGATGTGATGAACATTAATGTTTAACATCAATGTCTCAAACATGTCTTTAGTAATTACCTTGGTGAAAATGACATCCAATTGGTCTGGAATACAAATAAATTATATATTATTATCACTATTGGAAACTCTCTCTTTGATAAAGTGAAACCTTATATAAATGTTCTTAGATCTTGAGTGTTTCATAAGTTTTCTTGAATGTTCAATAACACTTTGATTATCACATAAAATACTGAGAGGTATTTCAATATTCACCCTATAATATTAAAGTTACTCCTTCATTGAAATCATATGTGTACAAGTATTGGTAGCAATAATATATTCATTCTAAGTGGTACTCATTGTGACTGAGTTTTATTTTTTATGGAACCAACTCACAAAACTTCTTTCCAAAAGAAATAATCCTTTTTAATTGGACTTACTATCATCAAAATGACCAATCCAATATGCATTAATGATTATAGATATATTTATATTCTATATTTTCTTATATAGTAGTCTAAAACTCAAAGTCCCTTTCATATATTTAAGGACTCTATTGGTATATATCAAGTGTGATTATTTTATATCACTTTGATATTGTGCACAAATGTAAACTACATACAAAATGTTAGGTCTTGTGTAATGAGATATAATAATCTAAAAATAAATATTCTATATTCCATTTGATTTACACATTTTCTGCAACTTATAATATTTTTATTCCAACCTATATAGGTGAAGATACTGGTTTTGAGTCTTCCATGATAATTTTTTTTGACAATTATCTTGTTTAAATTTCTTAGGATAAAAATATAAATCCTCCTATTACAAAACATATAATCCAATAAAATATGTCATCTCTCTAAGAATTTACATATTAAACTATTTATTAATTTTCTTAAAACAATTAGTACAAGCAATTTATTGATCACCAAGAAAAATGATATCATCAATATTAATAATTAAAATTTGGGTGCCTCCCTCTATTTATTTTATGTTGAGGTTGATGTCCAATTTTACCTTTTTTGAACATCATACTCCTTAGGTATCCATCCATATTTGAGTATCATGCTATAGGGGTCATTTTTAGCCTATAAAGAGCCTTATTCATCTTGAATAAATTATTTCCATATTCATCAAGAGAAAATACCCAAGGCTTATCAATATAAACCTCTTCTTTGAATTAACCATTTATGAGGGTATATTTGACATACATTTTATAAATTTTATATTACCTATAAACCAAAACTACTAGTAACATTCTTAGATCCTTTAATCTTGGAACATGAGTATAGGTACCTTCAAAATCACCCCCTTAAACTTGTGAGTAACCTTTTAAAACAAGTCTATCCTTATTCATTATAACTTCCCATTTATAATTAAATTTATTTATGAACACCCACTTGTTTCCAATAACATTTTAATCATTTTATCTAGGGAAAATATCCCAAGTGATATTATTATCTATCTAGTTTCATTCCTAATCAATTTTCCCACCTATTCTTTATGTTTGATAGCTTCGACCACCAAATATAGCTCAATTTGTGAGATAAGGGTTTTATGATTTTCATTCCTCAACCTCCATCGTGGTCTGTGATGGATCACTCCAATCACCAAAAATGTGTTCTACTCCCATATGATTATTCAACTTATAATAATTATGTTTATCACTTTGAGTGGTCACTTCATTATCTATGGTCAGTTATCAGTCAGTTTCAGTAACCAAAAGTTTGGTTCCAGTCTGTTCTCCACTGGATTTATCAAAAAATATCTCATTGTTTTTTGGTTAATCTAAAACTGCTTCAATAAGAGTAATATTGGACTAATATTCAAAGATATTTTCACTGAAATAGCCAAACCCCTATGAAGCCTTTTTTTCTATCATTTATATTCTTTTCTATTGAATATGTATTTAAGAAAGATACCGTCCTAAAAAATCTCATCAAATATTCTTAGATTTGAGTGTTTAATTTTTATGACACAAGGGAAGAAAAAATCACTATAATATATCAAAATTGTAGTGTTCTTAAATAAGGTATCATATGAGATCAATTTTGAGTTTGGATTCAATAATAAAAGCTTTTGTATGTGCACAACTATTTTCATATCTTCTCTCCATACAGATTTTGACCTCTTAAACTTATTTATCATTGTTATACCCATTTAAAAAATGCTTATCTTAATTATTTCAACTATACTATTCCACTAAGGTGTATAAGGAGAACTATATTGGGTTTTTATCACATTATTATTCAATAAGGATTCAAAATAATTTCTAGTGAACTATTTTCTCTTTTCATTCCTCATGTTATTGATGTGAACTCCAAGTTATCTTCCAAATTCTCTTCTGAAAACCATAAACATCTCTACAACTCATGGATCATGTTTCATAAAAAATACCCTTTTTATTATTTTATATAAATCAATGAATGTATTAAATATATCTCTCCTATAGTGTATTAGTGTCTCATAAGTCAGCAAAAATCTAATCAGAGTAACTCAATTATAGTTTCTCGTATCTATACTCTTTTATGCTTCCCTTGGACCATCCTACACTTTTGAAAAGTTATAAAATATAGATCTCTATCTCTGATCAACTAATTTAGAGTTATCACCCTATTTTATTTTTATATTTTTCTCAAATTATTTTGGCTAATATCGACAAGCCTCATGTGATAGAGATTATTACCTTCTTTAGCACTGAGGTAGTAAGAATTTTTGGGATTTCTAATCTAAAATAGTTCCTCACTTTTTATTTATCCTTTTGTGATGATTACACTAGCTCTCATTATTTTGATGAGGTAAGTTTTCTTTTTAAAAATAACCTCATTACCCTTATAATATAAATAACTCACATTTAATGGATTATGTTTAAGTCCATCAACAAATAACACATCTTCTAACTCCAACTTTTGTGGATAAATATAAATTAATCCAATTCCATTAATCTTCAAGGATCCTTCATTAACATAGGTCCTTACACCACCATTCTGCTGTTAATTTTTTTGTAATCTTTACATCTCTAATCACATGTGATAATCCAATTTCAAGTATCTAGTTCTTTATCCTTCTGCTAGATTTGGGAGACACTTTAATAAGAAGTTACTTATCTATCTTAGTCTCATTTTGAGTCTTATTTATCTCAATAGTTTATTATTTTTAACCATGAATAATTTTATTTAATTCTTCTACATAATAAAATTTCTGGTCACATCTTCCAAAAATTTAATGAATACAATCAAAACTATTTTAAACAAGTACCATTGATGAATTTACACTTCCAATCTACTTCTTCACAGTTTTTTTTCATGTTCTATGGATAGATCCCCATTAAATATAACATTATATAGACCCATAGTAGAGACATATTATACAAAAAAACATTTTATTTATGTAAAAAAACACCACAAAACCAACATAATCTCGTTAACCCAATTATTTTATGCATCTATTAATTTTTTCTGCAAGTTCAAGATTTCTATTTTGGTACAACATTAGCCTTACATTGATTAGGTTTTGAATAGATTTCCTTTTTCACACTACCTTAAAATTTATTTGTTATGGGTATCATTTTATGAGGGTTCTTATCAGGTTTTCTCAGATTATCTTTTAGAACCTATACTATTAGCTAAAACAGATTTATCATTTTTATTTATATAATTTGTAGATTTTACTTATACTTGTGTACAAAATTTCTAATCATTTCGTGAGGACTCTACCTTTACTTCCATAGAAATATCATAGTAATATTTTTTTTCCTGGATTATTTTATACCTTATGAAACCTTAATTATTTCACATTTATCTTTTCATCTTTAGTATCAATTTTCTTTTCAAGTTCCTCCACTATACAATTTTGTTTAACCAGATCCACCTTAAGAATCTTGATTTCCTAAATATAATTAGTTTTCTTATCAAAAAGGATATAAAACCATGTCTATACATGATAAATAAAATTCATGAGGGAATTTAATTTTTTGTTTTGGTGGGGTTATGATTTGTGAAATGGGAATCGGAATGAGGTTTTGGGAGTTTGAACGTCCCAAAATTGTGATTTGGAATTAGTTTAAGGTCCAGAGAATGTCTTGAGGGTTTGGGTGAATATCTAAGGATTGGATAGGGAAAATGGATGCTAAAAAGTGATTTGATAGGCGGTTTAAATCATGAATATGGTATTAATGACTCCAATATGGTTCAAAGTGTTTATTAGTGTGAATTTAGAATGTGAAAAAGGGTTTGAGTGCTAGGCCTAGAAATTCCTAGTGTGAATCCTATGATCATGCTATGAATGTTTTCCAATCATTTTTTTAGATTTTTAAGAAGTTATTAGACCCCCTTTTTCTTAACATGAATAGGATGCGATATGAGGTCTTTGACTGAACCTCCCTTTCCTCTTTTCTCCTTTATTTTTAGTGGTTTTAGGTGTGATTTGACAACCTTAGAGATGATATTCTTCATCCTCCATCTCTTATCCTTATATTCCCTCCACTTTTCATGATTTTGGGAATTTCCATTTTAGGTATTTTCATATATTCCATCAGAGTATGGTAAATTTAACCATTTATGATGGTTCTTTTTCTCAAGATATCTAGAGGAGAACCTGAGACAAGGACCACATGCTATCGCGTGTTGTTTCGGTGAAGGTACATAACCATTTGGATTTTTAAGGGTTTTTACCATAAATTATGTTTTTGGGCCATTTTAAAAACATTTTTATTGATGTCTTTAGATGATTCATGTTCAAATATGTGTTTGGAGGAGACTTCACTCCATTTTCGATGATTTTGGTGTGGTAGGATAAACCATTGAGTTTTAGGAATTTATTTACAATTAAATTATATGTTTAAATTAATTATAAAATGTTATAATAAATAAATTTCTAATTTACAACTTTATTTAGGAGATCTAGGTGTTGATACAAGCTCGACAGATCATGGATGAGGCCAAAAAATCTTAGGTGAGAGTTTTTAGGCTGTGCTTAAAAAGGTAAAAGGTTTCAGTTTAAGGTAGGTGGTCCGTGTACTTTCCCTCAGAAATTTACACTTTCTTTATGATTCATGGGGTGTGTGGTAACACTACTTAGGGAAATGATGTGTTTAAATTAATTTTTTAATTTTGTATGTGATTCCTTGTTTAGGATGCACAAAGTACCAAGGCCCCAATGGACCTTAGTACTAGCTAGTTTTCCTTTTCCATTGATGGATGAGGCCTTAACATGAGATTTTCATATTCTAGGTAGATAGACCATAGGATGTGAATGATATGATGAGTGATAAAACTGACCCAGTGATACATTGATGACTGATATGGGACAAGAGGCATCCTTTTTTACTATTTTCTATGTAAGCGGGATGACTTAAAGCATCATTTATTAACCTGAAACCTTCATTGAAATCAAAGAAACATATGAGGGTTCCTATAATGAAAATTGAATTAGGGAACTTGAGTGGGTTCCCCATTGAAAAAATAACTCTGATAAGGTGTGTATGGATATGGGTAGATATGGTTGTGTGTGTTACCTAGAACCCAAAATGATATGTAATTCTAACGGGGATAATATGTTGATGACATGTGTGTAAAATTCTCCAACCCTAACTATATTTTATTTTTTTAATTAATTATGGTATGTGATTACCTAGGATTCCTCAGAATCAATCATTGGGTTCATAACTGATGTACTTTTCTAGTATGCTTGAGAATAATTTGATGACATTAATGAGGCCCTGGGATGCCCTGTATGTTTGGATATAGTATTACATATTATTTGGGGGCATATGGCTAGCTCGACCAGTATCTAGAGATATATTTTATGAAATGGTGGATACCTATAGGTGGTACTCAGGATCCAAAATCATAGATATATTATTTGGTGCATATAGGAATGCTCATGATGGTAGGGGTTCCTCGATACAGTGATTCAATTGTGAATTCCTAGGTTCCAAGATTCAAATTGAGATACTAGAAGACCATGGAAAATTCCCACAGTGTTGTAGATTCAAATGGAGTTGTGAGGTGTAAATAGAGAATATATCCTTTAGAATAGATATTGGACATCCCGAGGGTGATTTTTGTATCCCCTCAATTGATGCCTAAGATATCCCTGAGGATCGGGTGGACGTGCCCTTGATTGTTTGGATGAGGATACAAGAGTTATTGGATTCCTTGGATATTGATCATGGAATATAGGGAGTGTATTCCTTTTGAATTCCTAGATCACCTAGGAATCGGTTATGTCAGGACACATAAATTCTTCTACGGTTTCCCCCTCTTAGGAACCAGTCATCAGCCTGAAATTGAAAACACCAAGGTATTACCATGGGGTTCAGACTATGGTCTTGAGGATTAGAGAAGCATGGTGATGGCCTAGGGTCTAATACTCATTAGAATAGGTGTGATCATGGGATCCCCATATTGTAGATAGAGGTTTCCCAGAGGTGATGCCCAGGCTTAGAGATAATCCATTGTTTGATGAGGTAGGAATAGTAAATTAGGGTCATGGACCTGAGGATCAATGTTGGTTATTGGGTATAGATCAGGTTATATGTATATTCCCATGGGTTGATGGAGGTTCTATGAAGTAACTATCATTATGAAGTTCATAGAGACATTCTGGGATCGGTCCAAAGCAGGCATTGATGTTGGTTATTTATGTATTTATTTTTTTCTAGAATTTTATTATTTATTTCAGCTGATATTGTCACCTATACATATCCAAACATATATTGGTTAGTATGGGACCACATTAGTAGTTACCTGATGGGTTTTATACTCACACCCTGCTCAAGCTTCCATTGCACATGGGTACCCAAGCTATGATCACATGGTTATTGCAAGCACAAGTGGGGATGTGGCTTGGGATAACATGGTCGAGTGGGAAAAATCAAATGATATCAGGATATCAGGATGTGTTATGAATCAAAGTGGTCTTAGGGACATGTTTTATTTTCCTTTTTTATTGGTATGTATATGTGACCAACCTTTGGGAAGGTAACTATTGTATATATGGAATGATTTTTTGGGACTTTACTATATTTCATGTATTATTATTGCGTGCTTATTTATTACTACACACTCTAATTATTTCCTTATGTAGTTAATGTTTCGTTATTTATTATTACTGTGCACTCTAATATTAGTGGTATAGTCTCCACATGATACTACCCTAGACCACTACTTCTAGTTGACAACCTCTAGTGTATGGGGGAGAATTATTGAGTTCATGAGACAAACTAGTACAATAACTATTAATAGACTGATATAAGTCATGGTTTTAAAAATTGGTATTAGTGTTATTTTTATCTTTTATTAGTGTATAAGATTTGATAGATAGGATCCTTAGAAATGTGTTAGGGGTTGTGATGGATCTAGACTAGTGTGTCATGAATACCTTTCTCAATGAAACTACAGGTTACTATAGGTATAGGATCGATGTTCTAGACTTTTTATGTTATAATTTCATGATTTTTACCTAGCATGATGCACCTAAGGTTTGAGATTTATGGTTTATGAGTCGTTGGTTTTTGGATCTTGGCTTATTGGTAAGAAGCCAGTTATGGATTGGGATCTTGGAATATAGTGGCAAGTGTCATCTCATTCATCATATCAGTTATGTGGTATTTTCATGATATAGTCTTGATAGTGTGATTATTTTCACTAATGACTAAGGATTAAAAAATTTTAGTGCCAAAAACTACTCATACGATGTATTTATGTATAATTACTTGGTGGATTTCTACTCATTTCAGATGACTTGAATAAATACTTTATTTTTGTGTTAGGTTTTATGGATCTTATGGTGTGATAATTGACATTATTGATGATGATACAATCCCTTTATGAGGGGATGAGTAGAGACTCTAAGGGGTCGATAATAGCAAATTTTTCCTTATAGGTACACCCCATGAGGGTGAATTTTGCATATGTTTGGTTACTTAGAGACCGAATAAAAACCTATATAGTGTTTTCCCTTTATATTAGAATATTATTATACTTAACTGAGCCAATGGTTATAGTTTTCCCTTGATACAAATCATATAGGATGATGTCATATGCTATGGCAGTAGTGTGACTAGATACTCTTGGGAGAAATATAATGTGTAGATTCATAGAAAGGGTGAGTTACATGGGTTGGGTTATTTAAAGGTCCAATAACAACCTATACAATGTTTTCCCATATATATTGGAATGACACTCTACTTAACCAAATTGGGTAACAATGGTTTCATGGACACATATCATCAAAAGGTAATGCAGGATGAGTGAGTATGCCATTGTGATGTGACAACATTCTTAGTTATTTGAAGCTCTTGTAACAACCTATATGAAATTTTCTCATATACCATGGAATGGAAATTGATCTAATCAAACTTCATAACTATGTTTCCTTAACACAAATTGTCTTAAAAAATTCCATTGGGGATCATCCTGAGTTGTGATTATCAAGGGGCTATCCTATGTATGAATTCTTAGTGAGAATTAGTTCCTTGATAAGTTGTTGAGATCATAGGTGATGTTTTTTTGTTTAGAGACCCTTGAGAGGGTGTTGGCGTGTGATATTCCATGGGGTTATGGATGTGAACATGATATTTTCCCGTGATATGACCTCTAATGAGACCATTATTTATGGGACATGTGGGTATACCTAGAGACCCTTGAGTTACAAATTAGTGATTAGTGAGTCAGAGAATTACATTTGATTGAGGTAAACTCTTGAGAGGGATTGGCCTGTGTTTATTAGTTTATTTAAGGAAGGAGGTATGGATGAGTGCTATGAGTTATTAGGTCAATACCCTAGGAGTGATATCAAGTGTTTTTGGTTTGGATTTAAGGTTTGGTTCCAAGGGTATGATTAGTAGGATTCTTGGCCAAAAATATTTTTTATAATTTATAAGTGGTGAAATGATAGGGCATGGAAGAACACTTATGATTTTAGAATGGTGCTAGGTGGATGATAAATATGTGGTTGTTTTAATAAGATAACAAGCTATGGATAATTTCCAGTTCATTTGAATGACGTGTGACTCATGGGATCATGAATCGGGTGATGCCATAGGCTGGTATGAGATTGTATACCCACTATATTGGATGCGATGAGAATGGTACACATCATTTGAATATGATTCCCATTAAAATTATAAATCAGTGATAATATAGGTGCGAGATGAGGACCGATGGAGTTTATGAATGAATTGTGGGCATGGTGGCTTAGGGTTTTGATGGAATAAGAAATTTCCCTCCATCATAGAGGAGACATTGAAGATGGATTGTGTGTTGTGGTACAATCGATATGGGAGTTGATCCTAGATGGGTGTTTCATTGGATAGATGAGAGTTTCTTAGGATGAGAACATATATTTGATGGTAAAACCTATAAAATTGGTTCTTGTGGAGTTATATAAGGAAATTTTTATGGTTAGGAGTACACCATAGGTTATTAGAGGGTGATCATCATTTCTGATAAGTTTTGATGGGTGCCTAGGATGACGTTCCAAAATTTTGGGAATAGGTAGTGATTGATGGTTACAGAGATGATTGTGTATGAGAAAGATGATCATTCATAGTCATTAAATGTGGTAATGGATGGGTGTGTACCCTATTGGAATAACCTCATGTGGATAGGGTCATGGTTTTGGATGGGATGGTCATTAAACGGTCAAGGTGGTTTTTGGATATTGGTGACCTGTGAATCTGATTTTTTTGGTCCCATGTAAATACTGTTTTTGAGATATATATGTGATGATTGGATGGATTTGGTGTGTTGGTATTAGGACTAGGGTGATTCAAGGGTTATTAATGGGGTGATCCATGATTTGTGACAAGTTTTAGGGGGTGAATTTCTGATTCATGACATGTTTCAAGGGGTGAATCCCAGATTTTTCACATGGTTCAGGGGTTGAACTAGTTTCATGGCTTATTTTTGGGGGTGAAATAGTTTCATGACATATTTTAGGGGTGAAATATAGTTTCTTCACATGGTTTATGAGGTGAATCATGTGGTGAAACATGGAAAAGGTGCCTCATGAGACAAAAATTATTGGGAAAGCTACATGAGATTGTATTGTGGTTCAGGTACATCGTGTCTTGTAAAATGGAAGTATTTTGAGGTTTTATTGGACCTTTTGAGAAAAGGACAACATATATGGTTTATTTTAATTAGTATAATATACTCACATTCCATGGTATGGAACCAGTGAAGAGTGGTCATACCAGCTTCTGTTAGGTGTTTTTATGTGTGTTGTTGTGTGATGGGATGGAAACTACATCGAGCATGTCATTGGGTCACTGAGGATGTGTTTTGATAAGAGAATATAATAGTGGGGAATTCCATGGGTTGAGATTTTCCATGATAAGTTTATTCCTATGGTGGGGATCTCTATGAACTAGTTGATGAGTTGTTTGATGACACATTGGTGTCTTGAAATGGATGTGTTCCATGAAGAACCATCTAGATGTTCTAGTGATAGTTTTAAGAGGATGATTTTGATTTGATGAATGATTCACTTCATGTTTTGGAGTAGTGAATTATAATATCATTCGGTGTTTTAGAGTAAATAACAATGAAATGAGCATGGATTGGTGACCCGAGTAGGTTGAGTGTATTGTTTCAATGAGTGAAAATAATTCTAAAGGATGATAAGTTCTATAGTGGGGATATTTTAAAACATGGTGTTTTTTATGAGCATGAAAATTCTAGTGGAAATTTGAATTTTTATTTTGGGGGATGGTCTATTTTGAGAACTAGGAATCAGAATGAGGTTATGAGAGTTTGAACGTCTAAAAAAAGTTTTTTTGGACCTAATTTAAGGATTGGGGAATGTCATGGGGGTTGGGGTTAATGAGAAAGTATTGGATGGGGTCTTGGGATACTGAAAGTGTTTTTTAGTTGATTCACATTAGGAATAGGACATTCATGACATGAATATGGTTCATTGGGTGCATCAGTGTGAATCTAGGATGTAAAAAGGGGTCTAGGTGCTAGGCCTGAAAATTCATGGTGTGAATATTATAGTCACACCTTGAATGTTGACCGATATTTTGTTTTTAATTTCTAATAGGGTATTAGAACCCCTTTTTTCTTTGAAAAAAATGGGACTCATGGGGATGGTTTTGACTAGACATCTCTCACCCTATTTTCTCCTCCATTCAGGCAGTTCTGGGTGCGATTCAATGATGTTAGAGGTAAATTTATTCCTAATACTTACCTTATTGTTTTTCCTCTTCCATTTCTGATTCTGAGTGTTTTAATTTTAGGGATTTGTGTTTATTCCAATAGATTATGGTGTAATTAACTGTTTCATATGGGGTTTTTTCCCAAATCAGTTAGAGGAGAACCTAAGGTGAGGTCTACATACCACCATGCATCATTTTAGTGAAGGTACATATCCATTTGAATTTTTCAAGGGTTTTTACCTTAAATTAAGTTATTGAGATATTAGAAAAATGTTTTTAACTAGGTATTTTAAATGTATTGGTTTTAGGTTATGTTGGGAGTGGACCACAACTTGTTTTTAGTGGGTTCAGTGTGATGAGATGACCCAATGAGTTTTAGGCATTTATACCTAATTAAATTACATTGTTAAATTAATTATAGAATGTAATAATTAACAAATTATCAATGTTCATCATGAGTTAGGATCTAAGGTAATTGAGATATTCTCAGTTAATCTTGGATGAGGCTACATGAGCTCAAGTGATATTTTTTAGGTTGTGATTAAAAAGGGGGAAAACTTCAGTTTGAGGTAAGTGGTATGTGAACTTTACCTATGGAATTTATGATTTATTATGATGAATGGGGTGTGTGGTTAGGCCACTCAAGGTGTTGAAATGTATTATTTAATTATTTATTTTAATATTTTATTCCTTGATTAGGATGTAGAAATTGAAAAGGTCCTGATGGAATTTAGTACTTGCTAGTTTTCCTTGACCACCAATGGTCGAGGCCTTAACTTGATACATACATAACCTAGGTGGATAGAAAGATGATGTGTTGAGTGACTAGAATGACCAAGTGATACCTTGATGAATGAGATATTCCATGATTTATCCTTTTTGACCATTTCATATATAGAAAATATTATGTAGCTAGTAAGGCCACACTCCCATGTTAAGATATCACGGGACACAATGTCCTTAGAGAAATAGGTGTTTACCTAAGGCCCTAATTGACACTGAAGACCCATGTGATGATTACTGTATGGCTATGCATAAATATGGTTGTTAGTGTCACCTAGAACCCAAAATGATGTGTAATCCCAATGGGGATGAGATATTGATGATGTGCGTGGACATTCATCCAGACCTAGATATTTTTTATTGATTAATTATGATTTGTGATTACCTATGATACCTAGGAATTAGACATTAGGACTAGAACTAATGTGACAGCCTGTAATTCCCAAGAATCACTGGATAACATGGATTAGACTCTAGGATGATTAATATGTTGGAATTCGATCTCATGGATTATTTGGGGGAAGATTCCTAGCTTAGCTAGCATCCATAAAAATTGTTAATGCAAGGTTGGATACCTCGATATAAAACCTAGGATTGAGAGTCAGAGATATGTGATTGTGTGTGTACAAGAATTCATGTGATGGTAGGGATTCCTTGAGATAGTGATACCATTATGAATTCCCAAGTGACAATATTTTAATGGTGATACCAACAGACCATTGTGAATACCCATGATCCCTAAGATTATAATGGAGATATTAGGTGATGGGTGGGTGTATATCCCCAAGCATGGATGTTTTACATCCTAAGGGTGATTATTATATCCCCTTAATTGATGCTTAGGATTGCCCCTTGGATTGTGTGTACACAGCAATGATGGGTTTAATGAGGTTCCATGAGTTATTTGATACCCAATAAATTGACCATGGGATCTAGGGATGGTATTAAATTTGATTCCCCAATTCACCCATGGATTATTCACACTAGGACATATAAGATTTCCTATGGCTTCCCCCTCCTAGGAATTAGTCATCAACCCACCATTGGGAATTCCCAAGTATTACCATGGGTTTAGTCTAAGGGATTGAGAATGGTGGATCCCTAGTGATTACTTAGTGTCTATTATTCAATAATGTAAGTGTGAGCGTGGGACCCCTAGAGCATGGATATAGGTTCTTCTAAGGTGATGCTCATGTTTAGGGATAATACAACACTGTTTGGGGTAGGTATGGTTGACCAGGGTTATGGACCTAAGGATAAACAATAGTTATTTTTCATGGTCTGAGTTATATGTGTATTCCCATGGGGAGGTGGAGATAATATGGAGGCATAATAATCATGCCATGCTTAGAGATATTACAATGTCAGGATGAAGTAGGCATTTATTGTGGTTATTGATTTATTTGTTTATTCTAATAAATTATTTATTTATTTAAGTTTAGTTTGTCACCTACACATATCATATAAAATATAGGTTAATACGTGACCACATTGGTGATTACCTATTGAGTTTTATACTCAAACCCTTCTTAGGAAGCCATTGAACATGGGTACCTGAGCAGTTCTCACATGGTTATTGTAGGAACAAGTCGGGATGTGATAAGGGAGTGCATGGTTGAGTGGGATATCTTAGATGATATTAGAATATGTGGACATGATATGGTTCTGAGTGGTATTAGGGTCATGATTTATTTTACTTTTTTACTGGTATGTATATGTGACAAGCCCAATGGTTGGCCAAATATTGTATATGTAACATAATTGTTTAGGACTTTAATAAAATTCATTTATTATATCTAGATATTTATTTATTCCTACATACTATGATTATTTCCATCTATTTTTTATTTTTGGTTATTTGTTTTTATTTTGCACTACGATATTTGGGGTATAGTCTCCCTACGATACTACCCTAAACCCCCTCTTTTAGTCGGTAACCTTTAGTTCACAAGGAGATGTGCCTAAGGTCACATAGATAACCAGTCCAAATATTGTTCATATAGTCTTCTAGGCTGAGGAATTACTAAGACCATCTCTATCTTTATTCAACTTTTTTTACTTCTTCTTTAGATATGTGATTTTCTTTTTGTGTTGAGTATTTTTTTTCCAGGAACACTTCAAGGTCACTTCTCAGTATATATTCCATGTAGTTTTATTCTTTTTATTCTTAACTATTTGAGAATTATTCTATCCTTTGAACATGTTCTATAAATTTGGTAGCTTTTACAACATAGTCTTCCTCATAATTACATCTTGAAGAAGAATAGTCATCTTATTCTTTACTCAATACATTTATCTATTCGTTCTTTAATTTTCATTTTTCTCTTCACCATAATTTTTTATTCTTTGAATATATTTCTTATTAAACTTATTTGTTTCTACTCTTCATAATCCTCATCTTCATATTACAAAATATTTTTCCTTGTAAAATCTTTTTCAAAGTCCAATTCCCCCATACCTGAAGCACTTGAGTGGGAGTTTTCCCTTGTATATTCCTTTCCCCTTTTTATATTTTCTTAAATAAATACCATAGTTATTTTATGATTCTGATCACTCTAATCATATTCATCTAAATCAATTAAGTATTTAAATTACCTCTCCCTAATATTCATTTTATTCTTGGATTTGAATTATGTATCCTCTTTATCCTTTTTATTTAAAACTAGAGTTTTTCTCTTCTCATTAGTAAGAAATATATTGTGTAACCCATCAAGGGATATATCTTACTTTTCTTCTGTAACTAAAATATTTGGATTGAATCTATCTAAAAAAATTCATTAATTTTTTAATAATAATATAATCTTTCATCTTATCACTAAATCCCCTGATTTTGTTAATCATCTCATTCGACTTGGTTAAATAGTCATCAATAGTCTCATCTTCATCCTTTCTTCTGTTTTTAAATTCAACCCTATAAATTTATAGTTTATATTATTTAATATTATAATTCCCTTTATGCATAATTTTTTTATCTTTTCCAGCATCTCTTTAGTAGTACTGAGCCACATAAATTTAGTGTATAGTCTATTTTATAATTAATATAATATTTCATTCCTTTCCTTCCCATCAACCACTAAATTTATCTTATCTATAAAGTTTATAGGAGAATCTCTTATAAGAGGAGGGAAAATCACTTTCATAACATCACTAACCTCTAGACCATATGATAAAAAATAAGTAAGAATTAAATTCTTCCATACATAAAATTTCTTCCAATATAAAATAGAGACTCTAATGTTGTTAATAGAATTCACATTCTCCATGCCTTTCCTTTAAAATAGTAGTATCTAAGAGGGAACTTGGTTTTGTATGATTCCACTTATAGTGACTAGTTTAATTAAAGTACAACTTGGGGGAGGGTGAATTAGTCATACCTATTATAAAAAATATTTTTAAATCAATCCTATGACCTTGTAAGGTTTATATATAATCAATTAAAACACTATATCATCTAGAATTCCACTATAATATAAAAAATCACAAAACCCATAGTTTTTAAAAGGTTCCACCTCAATCAGTGAGACTACTCCCTACCATGTTTTATAATTATTGGGAAAAATATTTAATTATCACTATTGAATATTAGTTATTAAAAATGTTGTTCAATTAACATATAGTGGTTTGGTAAGGTTTCATCCACTTACTAGGGTAGGTATCATCCAATTTTAGAATATGTTGGGTTTTTTTTATACTAAAACTACTGGTCTACATGATTTACCCATATAATCTTGATGTTGAGTAAGATATTAATTGTTTCACCAGATGTCTTAGCATCAAATATAATATATTCTCCTAGAAGGTATTTGATTGACAAAAGAATATCAATGGAATAAGTGCATGTCACACTACTGGAAATCGGATCTTTCCCAACACTTATATACACCCTTTCCCAACGGTTCTCCCAAACCGTTGGGAAAGGGGGGGTCTTTCCCAACGGTTTGGGAGAACCGTTGGGAAAGGGCCTCAAAACACACCTTTCCCAACGGTTCTCCCAAAACGTTGGGAAAGACCCCCCCTTTCCCAACGGTTTGGGAGAACCGTTGGGAAAGGTGTGTTTTGAGGCCCTTTCCCAACGGTTCTCCCAAACCGTTGGGAAAGACCCCCCCTTTCCCAACGGTTTGGGAGAACCGTTGGGAAAACTCAAACCCGAATCCAGCATTCCCACCTGCAAATTTCCACCTATCCCAACGGTTTTGAGAACCGTTGGGATAGATTCTTTCATTTCTTCCAGGTCTGCTACCCGAGAACATTATATAAATCTAAATTTTAAATAATTATGATAATACATATATATATTTATGAAATTATATTTACAAAAGTGATGTTAGCTTAGTGGTTAAGTCGTTCGATTATAAACAAGGGGTCGTGGGATCAAATCCCAGCACATGTTTTTTTTTGAAATACATTTACCAACGGTTTTTTATCCGTTGGAATAGATTTTCATATTACTTATACCAACGGTTTTGGGAAAACCGTTGGTATAGACCTATCCCAACGGCTTACTTCACAACGGTTCTCCAAACCGTTGGTATAGGTTAGTATTCTACTAGTGTCAGTCTTCCTCCTCGTTTCTTCAAAATAATTTCCATGTGCATGAGAGAATTTATCCATAATATGATCTTACTTATTCTTAGTAATAAACATGAATATGACCATCCATAAGAACCACATTCATTAACAAATTCTAAAATTATATATGAAACACTGGTCGAAACTCTTTAGTATATTTCTCTTAAATACAACAATTCTTCAATGCAATGGAGCATCAACCTCTATTCTCAATTATTAAACAATATTGACTTATTTATTTTAATTTTTTTATTCACAGGGACTCTAGAATAAAATTTAAATAAGGATTTATGTAAAATCCCCTTAATTCTCAGTATCATGGAATTAAATTGATCAAAGGATTTCTAATAAATAACAACATTGATCATAAATAATAAATTCAAAAATATTCAAATTTTAAATCACTATGAATTTTGGTTGATGATACTCTTAGTTTGTATCCATTTAAATATAAAACCATAGAAATTATAATACCTTATAGTTATGATATCTTGTTTTACATAAAACACTGAGTGAAAATCAACCATGTTAAAATTAAAAAATGACTGATATAACATACCTGTTAGTAAATATAAATATAAGTAACCATATTATAAAACCTATATAGAAAGTAAAATAAATGGAATAAATTAGTATAATACTTACATATGAATCTCATTTTTTATTTTTTGAGGGAGGTAGGTTCTTTAGGGTTTTCCCTAGAACAAGACCATGTCAAACTCCAACAAGTGTGGCATGAGCGCATTCGGTTGTAGGAGAAGTTCAAGTTCATGGAAATTTATATTAGGTCCATGAAAGCTAAATATCACTCTAAAATAACCATAACTACTTATCTTATCTTTAGGTCTTAAATAGAGATATTTAGGGTTTATGTATGTAGAAGTTCGGATGATATTATCATGAAATTATCAATGTAATAATATATATATATATATAATATTATATTTATTTGTATACATTTCATTATTTTACTTTTAAAGGAAAAGAAAGGTTATTTTTAAGGAAAATGTATTCAAATCCATTGAATAGTTATTACTAGACAAGTAATATGAATAAATTTATTTTATGTTTAAAAGATACATTTTTTATAAAATTATTTTCAAGCGATGTACATGGCTATATTAAATTTTTATCAATAATAAAAATTGAGTTTAATAAAATGGTTTTCATATTTATAATTATAATATATAATTTTTTTAATAAATTAATTTTAATTTTTAACATAAAAATAAGTTACCAAAGAAAATATTAGTTACCACGATAAACAAATTATTTTTCAAAGAATTGTATATTTTTTATATAAATAAATTAAATTAATCTATTTTAAATAATAAATATTATATTATGTTTAAAAATATAAAATTATATATTAACACTTACTTAATTAATAATTATTAATAAATAATAATAAAAAACACTCAATGTATAAAAATTCATTTGTCTACAAAAACTATTTTTTCTATATCTTGTTGTTTTAAATATAATTTTATCATATTTAGAAATTTAAATATATTAAATGGAGAGAAAATTATGAATCCAAATTTCAAAATTTAGTAAATATGTCCATCATATATTTTTAGTAAAAAAAATTAACATAGTAAAAAATTAATCAACGTTAATAAGGGTAAAAATAGGCAACTTAATGTAGCTCAAATTTTACTAAATTAACTTGACACTTATACATTTTATAATACCATTTTTAAGATTTAAAGTTATAAACAAATGTATAACTAAACTTTTATCACCTCAATCACCTAATTCTCATGTGATTCCATCTTTAACCCTCACCTAACATTCAATTCCATGGAAAATTCCCTTCTTTTCACCTATTAATGGAGCTCACTCTCACCAACTTAAATCCAAAATTAAACTTTAAATTACCATTTAAACCATTCCCATTTTACCTCTACTAGAATATTATTATAATTTTTTTAGACTTTGGTTACAATAAAGTGTCCTAAGCCCTCCATTTCAAAGAAGAATCGGGTCCTCAACATTAGTATTATCTACGCCAAAAATTTTCCTCTCTAAACCTCTCCTACAAACATGTTTTAACCATAAAAATATAATTAAATAATTATAATTAATATAATTAAATGTTATTATGTTTATGGAACAATCATTATCTATCTCTCCCCAATCCATTTGAAAAAAATAAATGGTCTCTAGGGTTATGTGTAGACTAACACCTCCCTGAAAAATGTATTTTGTTTTTCATCACCAACTTGCATGAATGGTTATAAAAATATATTTAATGAATAAATATGATATTTATTAAATTATTTATAATTTGGAAAGATAAATTAGGCATTATATTAATAATTTTAACAATAATTTATCAATGTAAATTTAACCACCTAAAACGAGCATATCAAGAGGAAAAACAATTTCTTATTAGTAACTAATAACTTATTACCTTTACTAATTCATAGAACTATTATAAATTATTATTTTTCTATAAAATAAAATTTAAATAATATAATTATGATTATGAAATTATAATATTATAAAAAATAACTTTCATACTCATACATTGGTTATAATATGTTCTTGTTCGGGTTAGTTTGACCACCTCCATGAATGGAGATATATTTTTTTATCTTGGATGGTAATGGAAAATTAATTAATAGTAATATATAAATAATTTTTTTCTTTTTTAATGGTAATATTAATATTTAACTCATTATTCAGATACCTCCTTTTGTTTGTTAAAAATTACAAAAACTAGCTCATCACTGATTTCATCTTCACGAATCATGTCTAAAACTCTCATGGAATGAAATTATAAATTTATAAATCATTATAAAAGTTATATTTATATACCTTATATAATCTATTAATGATTAATTAAGTATAAATTTACAAGGATATATATATCCATTTTGAAACATGTACGAAACAATCAATGTTACTAACATATGATGATGAAAATTAACAATAACTAACAAATAAATGTATAATAAAAGATTATAATTGAAGTGTATTAAATATTATATATCTACAAATGGTACTAAAATAAGTGATTAAAATTATTATGTTTATTATATAGGAGCATAAAGTGCTTCCATGGAAGTCGAGAGTAAAATTAAGAGTTGTCTCAAATGATTTTTCTTCGATTAAGATACATTCCATATTCGCTACTTGTTTTATTTTGTGTAGTGATTATAATTAACATGTATGTTTTTTTATAAAAATTATAATTTATTTCAATTTATTTAAAAATCCATCAATGTTTCACTCTTTTATGTGGTTTTTATTCAAAGTTTAACAAATCTGTAAGGGGTTTTTATAACTCAATTTCTCTTTCAAGGAGTTATATGTTTCTTATTAAACTTCTTTGTACTATGTTTGACTTATTTTATCCAATTATTTTATACAATTTAATTACTATTTTTTTCTAATGGATTTTAATTTATTTATCATGAATTCATATATTAAGGATTGTTACTTCAAAGATAATGATATTTGTAAGGGTTTTGTTAACTTAACCCCTTTCTATTGATCTATAATCTTAATTCTTAAACTTTATTCTTCTAAGATCTTTATATTTATTAAATTTATTTATTAAATATGAAATTACTTCTTTATATCAATGATAATTGCGTTTTTAACTTAAAAATTATTCATTAATGTATTTATTTCCTTTTTTTAAAAATTTCTTGGCCAATATAATTATCATCCTCTCAAATAAGATCCTTCTCTTCTACATACATATTACTTAATTACACAAATATTTTATTTTATTATTTTAAACCCAAATTTATTTTATATCATGTTAAATTATTATTTATCTTTACATATTTTCAAAATGATGTTTTATTATCCTTTTTACGATGTGAGTTTCAAATAAGGTGTTTTAAAATAATAAAATATTTTTTCCTCTCACATTATTATATTTTATCTTCCATGCAATTTTTCCTACTTTTAATTTATTTTATTTTCACTGTTTTTTTATTTTTAATTATTTTAAAACTAAGTTTTTCAATATCCTCTTTTCAACCCTTGAAATGGATTTTTAAAATTGACATAGAAGTTAATTTATTTATAACCATGTATAAGAGAACTATGAAAAATATTTTATAGTATTGATTATATTTTTCCTCTAAAAATATCTATACAATTTGAATCATGTTTCATATATTACTCTTTAAATATTCTTATTAATTTATAGTTCATACCTTACCTTGTTCACATGGGTTATGTTCTCTATTACTCTTTATATCTCCATTGACTTTATTTTTATCCTTCATGTCCATATTCTTTGATCTCATGGATGTATAATATATCTTTTCCATCACTAAATTAAATTTACATCAATTACTCTATATAGTGTTAATACCTTACAATTTAAGGGTGTTTACCAAAAAAATTATTCTATTTATTGTATTGTGAATTATTTACAATCCGTATACTAGTTATTTCAATACAAATAATTATTTATTATTAAAGAAAGTTGATTATGTATTGTTTATTAAATAATTTTATATGGTGAATTGTTTAGACTAAATTAGCGATGGTTGGGGCCTAGAATTATATATCCCCTCAATACATCGTTATCTCTCATGAGATGAACTAGCTTGGGTATTTTATTTATGCCTGACCATTTATTAATAATGTCTTAGAACGAGGCCATGATGGTCTGTAAAATGTCTTGGATTGAGTCCTCGATGGTATGAAAGATGTCTTAGCATGGGGACTTCATGGTAAGATTAATATTTATAACATTATGAATTCTATCTCCATGATATTATTTATTGTTACACATGTGATTATTTACATTTCTATTTTATCCCTGGATATTTTATATTATCATATTATCACTTATATGGAATTTTTTTATTATTATTTATTCTTGTTATATTATTCATTCCTTTGTTTATTTCATGATAGATTATATAGTGTGTTAACCCTTACTGAGCATTTGAGCTCACACATATTATGTTTCCTTCTCTCCAGGTTATGAATAAGAGTATTAAGTATGTTATGTATAAATGAGTATGATGTGTGGAGATTTTTTTGGAGATGTTAAAGACTTATTATAAAATAGGGAATCCTTAATGCACTTTTTATAGGAAAGATATGGGTATTGTTAATTATTTTTTTTCCTAACTCTATAAAACCATAAACCTAAAAGGTCCTTTGTGTGTAAGTGGATAAATTTTTTTAGTTGATATTGTAATAATGAATTATTACATCTAGGTCACTCAATTTGGTTTCAAATACAACACGTAAAGAATCTGTTTATTAGCACTCGATTCAAATGTGTAGACCTAAGGGGTCATATTTATTATCAAAAAAAGTTTTGGATAACTTTAGATATTTGGAATAGTTTATTATTGAGGTATATGTATCCATTATAGTTGGTTTGTAATTTTAAGTTAAGGAAATTAAAGTTATTTTGGGAAAATATTAATATATTTCAGGAGTATACGTGACTAAGGTATATATTTATTAGTATATGATTTTATATTAACTTGGGATAAGGTTTAAGTTGAATTTTCAAAGCTTTGGTTTCTATGAATTTTGGGTTTAGGATATAATAAAAAGACCTTGATTTAATTATTATTAGATATTAGTAATAGAATATGTTAGTGGAAACCCTAGGGATAAATCTAAATATAAAAATACTAAACTTTTAGTAAATTATAGAGTGTGTGGATTCCTAGAAATGACACCCCTTTCTGGATATAAACAAGTGGATTCCGGCTCTTGCATAGATGCACATATGGGAGATAATTATGAAAAAGTTTGGTTGGGTATTAACTTGATCTTTACTTGGTGCACAACAAGTGGGCCTAACTAAACACCTGGTTTAATAGTCCTAAGGGATATTCTTTTAATGATTCACAAGATATTTATAAACCATTATATATTATTTGAATATATTTTTATGTATTTTGATGACTAAATAAATAATCAGTTAGATTAGAGAACATAATAGTAAAATAACCAGGGAAAAAACAAGGTTAAAATAAAGGAGTTATATGTTGATAAAATTCTATAATAGTTAAAATAAAGGTATCATAAGTTGAAATGATGTTTTCATAGGTATATAAATATTAAGATTTATTTTTTATATTTATATAATCATACGCTCTGATTTTATTGGATATTATCATATCCATTTTTGTTTTAGTATTTAATTGGAAACCGGATCGTGAAAATGAATCTATGAAAGGTATACCTCTAAAAAATAATAAGAATTATAGATATATAAGGATTTATATTTGTAAAACATGGTTAATAATCTAAATATGTTATTATTATAAATAAGAATCTGAGTTTTATAGTCTTACTATTAATAGTAAGTAGGAAATTATATCTTGAGTCATACCCTTAGTTATTTTTCATTATTGAGTCGTAATTATAATTATGAGGACACAATTTATTTAAGGGGGAAAATATAACACCCTAGAAATTATAATACCTTAGATTTATGATATCTTATTCTACATACAACACTAAAAAAATAAACCATGTTAAAATTAAAATATGACAGTTGTAACATAGCAGTTGAATTGGTAAGTATAAATAGAAGTAACCATATTATGAAATAAACACACAATGAATAATAAATTACATGATGTAGTATACGTATTACTTATGAATCTTATTTTTTTTAATCTTAGAAGTGGGTATCTTGTTTAGGGGTTTCCCTAGACCTAGACCATGAAAAACTCCAAGTAATTCAGATTGAGTAAAATCAGTTGCAGGATAAGTTCATGATCATAGAAGTTTTAATTAGGTTTATAATAAGAAAATGACCACCTTTGAAAACCACAACTTCTAATATTATCCTTAGGCATTAAATTAAAATCTTTAGGGGATATTTAAGTAGAATTTTGGAGGATATAAATAGTTAATTATCAATATAAAAAATTATCGATATATATCATGTGTATTTTTTTACACTTCACTTTTCTAATTTTAAAGGAAAAGAAAGTTTATTTTTAATATAAATATATTTAAACCATAAATTATTTGTTTCTAGGTATGTAATAATAATAAATTCATTTTATGATTATAATATACATTTATCCAAAAATTGTTTTTATGTGATGTGTGCACCTATATTAAAATTAATATTTTATAAACTCTAGAAAATTGTGTTTGATAAAATTATTTTGATATTATTTATTATAATATCCAAGTTTTTTAATAATTTTTTTAACATAAAAATTAGTTAAAAGGTAAATATTAGGTACAATGGTAAAATAGTTATTTTTCAAATATTTTTTTTATAAACATTGTGTAATTTTTATCTAAATAAACTAAATTGATATATTTTAAATTATAACTCTAATATAATGTTCCAAAAAAATATATATGCTGAATTAATTAATAATTGATGATAAATAAAAATAAAAGGCACTAAATGTATAAAAATACATTTCACTACAAAAAACAATTTTTTCTATAAATTATGTATTAATTTAAAAGATAATTTTATAATATTTAGAAGTTGAATTTTTTTAAATGGAGTCCAAATTCAAAATCATCACATATAAATTTGTTAAGGAGCCCCATCATATATTTTTATTAAAAAAATAATAACCATGTTAAAATTTTAATCAAGTTTAATAATGGTAAAATGTGGTTACTTAATGTGGATTTTTTTTAAACACTCAAATTATTTTGTATATTTCATGTGATTTAAAAACTTCAGTACCAATTGGTTTTATACAAAAAATTGCACTTAATGTGGCTTGAATTTTACTAAATTAACTTGAAACTTAGACATTATATAATAAAATTGGCTAGTTTTAAATTCATAATCACATATCATACCGAACGTTTTCTCACGTAACTCACCTAACTCCCAAGATAATTTTCTTTAACCCTCACCTAACTTTTAATTATAAGGAAAAGTCCCTCATTTTCACCAATAAAGGTTCTCACTCCCACCAACTTCACACCACACTTAACTGTAAAATTACTATTTAACGTCAACCCATTTTACTTATCTTATAATCCTATTACAAATTTTTTAGATGTTGGTTACAAGAAAGTTTCCCAAGTCCTCAATTTCCAAGAATTCCTCTAAGAGAAGAATAAGGTCCTCAATTTTAGTATTATCCACTCCTTAACCTTTTCTTGTAACAGCTCGAGATTTTAAAAGAATAAAATTTTGTTCGATAGTGTAAATGATTGAACAAACTAATTTTGTCTTGCGCTACATGTAATATTATGTTTATCTTTCATTACACACAACATTGAGTTAAACACATTATTATTATTATTATTATTATTATTATTATTATTATTATTATTATTATTTAATATGATAGTTATCACATAGAAAATGGAATGAATATTATGGACAATATTAACTAAATTATGAAAATATGTTTTAAAAATGAATATATAATGGATTATTCAAAATAAAATTAATTAGAAATGAAAATAAAACCCTTTTGAAAATAAATGGAAATCTTTTTAAGAAACACTATTTTAATACACACAAATGTGTTTTATACCCATAAAATAAACAAATAAATATTATTCGATTATATTAATAAAATTAATATATTATGCATCCAATCAAGTTTTTAACATTCATCCTATGGGTTTTCTATACATGAGATAAAAATAAATCTAATTTTATGCTTAAAACTGTATTTTTTTCAAAAAGCGGTTTTGCCCTTTTTTATGGCACACTTATTTTAAAACTATTTTTTCACATTTATAAAATTTCTTTGAAAAAATTAACTAAATTTTTTTATTCAGAATATCAAGATTTAATTTGGGTGAAATTTTTGGAATTTTGGGAAAAAATTATTTTTCAGTGAATAGTGATAAATACCGATTTTTTTTAAAACTATCATTTTTTTCAATACATTAAGTAATTTAAAAGTAAAATTATGTTTTAAATATGATTTAATGAAACATAAATATTATTTATTTATATTTATTCTACTAAATTACTTTTTAATTAAATTTATATTGGTTTTTAGTGTATGTTTATTTTTAGGTTTAAAAACAGGTTTTTCTAAAAACTGTTTTAAAATGAATAATGTTTCTCCTTTTTAATTAATTAAAATAATTCATAATAGGGAATGTTTTAAATGTAAGTTTTATATTAAATATAATTAAATATTAATTTATTTTCCAACAATTATTACAATTAATCATAGAGTTTATATAGAAACATTTTTTTTCTAAAAAATCACTCTTCTTAAATACCCACTATCTCGCCTAACCGCATGATTAATTTTAAATTAAATTTGGCCAATTATGTGAATTTAATTTAAAAAATGGATTTTATATTTTTAATCATAATAATTTATAATTTATAAAAATTATAACTTCATTTTTTACCATAATTATTAGTAAAAATAGTTAAAATTAATCATTGTGATTAAAGTAAAAATGAGTTTTGAGAGGGATTAAAATTTAAAATTAATGACAAAAATGATGTATAAAATTATAGAAAACCCTTTTTATGGCCATATTTTGACCTTATACCTTCTATTCTTGATAATGGACAATTATTGGGCCCTGGTGACATGAACAAATATGGGTGAAATTCACTCTATCAAAACAATTATAAGTGTGACACTCACCCCACTTATAAAAGGCCACCCAATCCCCTATCTTAACACCTTCCAAACCATTTTTTTTCCAGAAAATACCTTCTAAAATAACATCTAAAATTCTCTACACTCATCATATAATCCTTATTTTTGGCATAAATTGAACCTTGTAAGGAATTTTGTGGAAACCTAAGGAGGATACCCAAAGAAGAAGTAACATTCATCAATGAGCATTTTTGTTTTATTTATCTCTCCATCACCTTCAATTATTCTTAAAACATGATTATATAATAACATAAGTATATTAAATATAATTTTATTTTATTATGTTAATTTAATAACCTAAATAATTTCCCACTTCCATCAAATGGGTTACTAAATCATCGTTCATATGTAAGATGGACTACCGCCTTGCGAACCAATGACATTTTTTTTCCATTACCACATACCACAGTTGGGTATTATGATGAATAAAAAGTATATATATGATATTTATAAAAAAATTATACCTATAGAGTCATTTTATTATATATATCCATTTTATATTCCATTCTATAATGGTTACGATAACGTCGCTCGTGTGTATGATGGATTACCGCCTCACAAAGTGTTGTGATTAGTATTTCACTGACAAGAAACATGGAAGGTAATAAGGTTAAAGATAATGAATATATGTGACATAAATGAAATATTTATGATATTAATGACATATTTATAATTATAAAAATATAATATATCATTTTATTTCTTACTTTTTCAATCACTAACAAAAAATTATAACGTTGTTTGTGGATGTGTGGACTACCGCCCCTCAAAGCGATGTGATTCCTTTTTTCATCACAACATAAAAATAATGATATATATATATAATTTAATAATATGTTATTTATGATATTATTATCATTATGGAAAGATAAAATGTTAGTTACCTTCTTTGTAAAATGATCATTCAAATATGAAAATGTTACTCATGCATACGTACGACCTACCATCTCCCTGATCATAACGTTAGTTCATTTTTCATAATGATATTTAATGATTTATTTTAAAAGTATAATTGATGTATAAATATGGTAATTATTTCATGATTATTATTCTATATATTCTTAATGAATTACCACTTTTACCATTTTCGACTTACTCAGTTGTTTTTTTCAAATAATCCAAATATCATTAAAACATCTGATGTAAACATAATTGACTAGGTAAATGTATATAACACACTATTAAGTGAAATAAAACAAATAATAAACTTGAAAAATGTTCTCATTAAATTTAATAATTAACGTAATGTTATTATTTAGGAAGATAAAGAACAAGCGTGATGAATCAAACATGAGGTAAGGATTTCATCTTTAAACTTTTATTTCTCTGAGATATATGACATATTAATTACTTTTGTTGTTGTTGTGTGTTGTATATAATACCAATGAATGTATTTTATTATTATTATAAATAAATTTATTTGGATTTACATATCCATTTGAGGGTCTCTCTTTCATTGGGTTTACAATCCAAAGTTACCAAAGTGGTAAGATTTTTATGTTACAATCTCATCAATTATCAGGATTAATTATGATTAAGTATCCAATGGGGAAATATTATGATAAATCTCTCAATAATTATCATGAAGTTTTTTATCCGGTATTTATTCCTGATATTTTCATGTAATAGTATAATTTTAACAATCTTTGGTACTAATAATAATTGAGAAAATGTTTTAAGAAAATTTAACTTCATTTTTCTCCTCATCCAGAAATCTAATTTCATGAAAAAATATGTTTTTTAAAAATGTTTTATTATTTTAATTCTTTTATAAAAAAACTTTTACCGAAATTTTATTTTTAAATTTTTTTAACGGAACCTTCTTATTACTTTTAGAACAAGTCACTTTTCTAGGCTTTTTACCGTGAAAAAGGAATGTTCTTTAAAACATTTATAGAATTACCCACTGACATGACTATAATATCATTAAATATTACTTCTCATGTTTAAAATATTATTTTTTAAATAAAATGTTTCTTAATATTCTACAAATTCATAGTTTTAAAAGTGGTTTTCAAAGAAAAGGATTCTCAAAATGTTTTATGTTTTAAAATTTGATTTTCAAAATGAAAAGGATATATTTCTCACAACTTTTTTATTAATATTTTAATGGTATTTATATTCATAAATTTCAAAAGACCTTATTCTTACTTATGCTATATTGGGGATATTTTGTAATTATACCAAACTCATTATTTTTCAGGATGGATTATGACTATTTTAAATAGATTGTTATAAAACTCATTTATTTTCCACAATTTAATCATGTTTCAAATAGACTGAGATGTATGCCATTTCTTTTCCATGGGTTAATTATGTTTCAAATAGATTTACATGAAACACTTTTATTTTACAAGGGTTAATCAAGTTGTGAAAGGAATAATTATTATTTTTATGAGTTTTATGATGAAATTAAATCTCTTTGTACTTTATTCGTGTTGTGGTTCTCAGAATTAACTTATATAATGGGGAGGGCTAGATAGTGTTTGGTGTTCCTTTTACAACTTATATGATGGGGTGAACTAAATTGTACTGGGTTATCCCATTAAAACTTATATGATGGGGTGACGTAGATAGCACCAAGTGATTCCATTACAATATATACAATGGGGTGGCCCAGATAGTGCCAAGTGAGCATATTATAGATTATATGATGAGGTAACCTAGATAGCATCAGGTGTGCCCATTATATCTTATATGATGGGGAATCCCATATTTCATTAGATGTGATCATTATAACTTAGAATATGGATGACCCTAGATAGTGCACGAATGCATATGATAATGTACCTTTTCTTGAGATGTAAGAAAGAGGGAGTTACCTGAGGATTTATCCTATAGATTTAACTTTTATTTGGTTATTTCTGACATGATTCTAAGATGAGTTATGAAGGAAAATTTTCCAAGATACCAACACATTTTTGTGATGCTTATTATGGTTTTATATTATTTCTCATGATCAAGATTGATATCACATGGCTCGTGATTATTGATTCTAATGACTCTTACATTTTCCATGTTTTCAATTTTCATAATCTATGTATTATTGGGTATGATTTCTTTTATGATTTTCTAAGTCAATCTGATTATACAATTATACCCTTATTCAATTATTATTCTCATTGATTATATTTAATTATTAATTCTTATGTTTACCCTAAATGTGCATTTTATCTCACCCTTCTTATGTTTTCCTCTTCCCTAGGTTAAAAATTATGAGGTTGAACGAAATATGTCTAGAAGGGATTTCATATGGATGATTATGATGACTTAATGTTAAATAATAAAATACAAGTGAAGTGGGAGAAATTCCCATTTGACGATACAAGTATTGTTTATGGGGGAGTTTTTCCTAATTTTATAAAACTCTAAACATAAAAGGTTATAGAGAATGTAAGTGATTCAATATTTCCTTTTGATGTTTTATATTTTGGATGTTGAAAATTCAGTCACCTCCATCAGTATAAAATATATAAATGTAATGTTTATGATTTCAACACTGAATCTGGGAATGAGGGTTTAGGGCTATTATAGTTAGTATCAGTGCTTAATTTAGATAACTTTGGATATTAGAATGTTTTATGTGTTGTTATCTTAATAGTTATGGATGTCATCATAGGTATATAAGATTAATTTCGATCATAATTTCAAAGTAATAGAAACCTAATTTGATGGTTTTAATTAGTAAAAATTTTGTGGTTATTAATGAAATTTTTGGGAGACGTTTTATTGGGTTGTGGTATTCATAACCCCTAGGATCAACTGAAGTTTTATTTAGGGAGGAATTCCTTTTTCATGATTAAAGAAAAAAAAGGGAAACCTAAAGGTTGGGTAACAACCCATCACATCTGGAAAGACCATATGGCTTGAACCCACAACCAAAGGGTGACAAGGGTGTTATACCTACCACTATCATACATGATGTCCTTGTTAGTATGACATTTTTATAAGTAAATATTGAATTTATTTCAAAAACATATGAGATTTTATTTGAGGAATAACGATTGATTTATACTGGAAGAATATAAGATCAAATATTTCTAATATTTGGGTTTTGAACTTAGTCAGGAAATGTTTTTATAATTTTAAGGATAGTTATTTATGGAATGATTTGGTTTGATCTTTGGGTATTACTATTTATAGATTAATGTTTGATTTTTTATTTTGGAAATTATCTTATGATGTGTTAAAAATTTTGGTTTTGGTTAATGTATAAAGACAATAGGGCTATGTTGTTATGATTTTGGGGATTATGTGGTCCCTTAAAAGTTTATTTTAGTGATTCAGGCATGAAATATTCATCCTGAATACACATCGTTTGGATAAAAAATGACATTATAGTGGAAATTTATTAAAGTATGAAATTCTACTCATCAAGTAAGTATATTTCAATATTCTCTTAGTCTAGATGGTAAGATAAATAATCAAACCTAGGAAAAGGATCTTGAAACAAAAATGATATCCTAGTAACTTCAATTTCAATGAACTGAAGGTCTTTTTGATCATCACATATTTATGGTTTTGATGCCCTTAACGTTCCATTGATCATTGACTTTATTGTGATCAATGAACTCAATCACACTCTATAATTATTTACACTTTTCCTCTATTCAAACCTATGTTATCCTATTTGTAAAACAAGTTATGTTTTATTCCAAGTAGCCTTTTTTCCTTCCCTTTATCTATTATTAAAAGGATATTTTATTAACCCTTTTTATGATTTGGTTTTAGAACAAAATTATTTTCAAATGTCCGATCTTTGATTATCGAGATTAATTTATAATTGAGAGGGCACAATTAATTGGGTGGTAGATGTAAACCCAAAGATTTTAAAATAATAAAATTATGTTTTATTGTTTAAATAACATGAAAAACTCAATTTCAATTTCAATACACACAAAATTGAGTATATCTTTCATTACACGCAAAATTGAGTTTAAACAAAACACATTATTATTATTATTTAATATGATAGTTATAAACTAACCATTGGAATGGTGCATATAAACATGATTAAAGAAATTATTAAAATATTAATGAAAAATGTTTATATAATAAATTCTTTACTAACAAATTAATTATAAATGAAAATAAAACCCTTATAAAAATAAAAGGAAATCTTTTTTTGAAAAAATATTTTAATGCGCACAAGTGTGTTTTATAATAATAAATTAAAAAAATAAATATTTCTATATTATATTAATGAAATTTATATATTATATATTCAATAATAATTTTACCATTTATCCTATGTGTTTTCTAGAAATGAGATAAAAATAAATCCAATTTTATGCTTAAAACTGTATTTTTTCTAATATCAGTTTTATCACCTTTTTATGATGAACATATTCTGAAACTAATTTTTGAGAAATTTATAAAAAAAATTTATATAAAAAAATAATTTTTGGAATTATACTTTCAAAATTTACTTGGGTTGTAATTTTGGGACCTTCAATTTCTTTTTTTAATATTGAAAAATACCAATTTTTGTAAAACTGTCATTTTCTTCAACAAATTAAGTAATTTAAAAGTCACATTATGGTTTAAATATGATTTCATGTAACATAAGTATTATTTAGTTATATGTAATACACTAAATTACTTTTTAATCAAATTTTTATTGTTATTTAGTATAAATTTGTTTTTTGGGTTTAAAAACACATTTTTCTAAAAACTATTTTAAAATGCATAATGCTATACTTTTAATTATTTAAAATAATATCTAATGGGGACTATTTTAAATGAAATTTATATATTATATATCATTAAATATTTATTTAGTTTTATAAAATTATTATTATTAGTCATAGAGTTAATATAGAATCATCTTTTTCTAGAAAAATATTATTCTTAAAAACCTATTGTAATGCCTTGTTTATTGGATTAATATAAAATTAAAAATTTCAGCTTCTATGAATTAAATTTTTAAAAAATAGTTTAATATTTTAAATCATCATAATTTATAATTTATAATAAGGCCATATTAATTTTTTACTATAATGATTAGTGAAAACAGTTAATATTAATCACAGTGATTAAGGTAAAATCGAATTTAATAAAGGATTAAATTTTAAACTTACAGGAAAAAATTACCTAGAAACTTGTCCAAACCCCATTTTAGAGAAGTATTTAGACCATATACCTTATATTATCTATAATGTACCATTATTTTTGTCTTTTTACATGAAAAAATGTGGGTGGAATTCACACTTTATAAAACATTACAAGTGTGCCACTCACCTCACTTATAAAAGGCCACCCCATATCCTCATCCCTTCACACCTTACATGAAAATTGGTTCACCCAAGACCTGAAAAAATCACATATAAAATATACAATCATTATATAAGTCTTATTTTGGGTATAGATCCAACCTATGAAGGCCTTTAATGAAAACCTAAAAAGAATACCCGAAGAAGAGGCAACGTTTATCAACTATCATAATTTGTTTAATTTATTTCTACAAACCCTTAAATTATTCTTAAAACATGATTAAATAATATCCTAAGTATCTTAAATATAAAATATTTTATTATTTTAAATTTAATAACCTAAATATTTTCCATATTCCATCAAATTAGTTATGAAATCATCATTCGTGTGTACGACAGACTACCGCCTCGTAAACAAATGTTGTTGGTTTTTCCATTTACACCTCTCACAATTGGGTTTAATGATGGATATAAAGTATATATATATATGATATATATAAAATAATTATATCTATGGAGTTATTATATCATATATATATTTATGATATTCCATTACGTATGGATATGATAACGTCGGTCGTGTGTACGACAGACTACAAACTTACAAAGCATTGCAGTTCGTTTTTCACTAACACATAACATGGAAGGTAATAAGGGTAAATATAATTAATATATGTGATATAGATGAAATTTTTATGATGTTATAAATATAATAAATCATTTTATTTCTTTCCTTTTAACTCATTGAAAGAAATTGATAACGTCGTTCATGGATGTGTGGACTACCGCCTCCTCGACGCAATGTGATCTCTTTTTTCTTCACCACATCACAAGAAATATATATATAAGTATATATAATTAAATAATATTGAATTTATGATATTTTTATAATTATTTAAAGGTAAAATTTTACTTACCTTCTTTACATAATGACAATTGAATAATGAAAACATTGTTCATGTGTACGTATGACCTACTGTATCCATGTTCGTAATGTTAGTTCATTTTTAATAACCATATTTAATTATTGATTTTAAAAGTATAATTGATATATAAATATGATAATTATTTAATGATTATTAGTTTTTATATATTTAATTAATGACCACTTTGACCATATTCAACCAACCTAAGTCCTTTTTGGCACATAAGACAAATATCATCGAAACATTCGAAATAAACATAATTGATTAAGTAATTGTATATAACATGCCAGTAAGTTAAATAAAAAAATAAACTTAAAAAAGGTTCCCAATAAATTAAATAATTAACATAATTTTATTATTCAGGAAGATAAATAACAAGCATGATGAATCAAACTCAAGTTAAGGGGTTTCTTATCTCACTTTTATTTTTGTGATATATATGACATATTCACCACTTATTTTTATTATGTGGTATATATATTGACCATTATTTTATTTTATGATTATTATAATTAAATTTATTTATATTTACCTATACATTGGAGGATCTCTATTTCATGGGGATTATGATTCAATGTTACTAAAGTGGTAAGAGTTTTATGTTAAAATCACATTGGTTATGAGGATTATTTATGATTAAGTCTCCAATATAGAAATATTATGATATAAATCTCAAAAATTCTCATGAATTTTATTATTCTCTAGTTATTAATGATATTTACATGTAATAGTACCATTTTCCCACTCTTCGGTACTTATTATAATTGAAAAAATGTTTTAATAAAATTAGACTTCATTTCTCTTTTTAGTGAGAAACATGTTTTCTTCCAAAACCATTTTTTAAAACAGTATTAACAAATATGTTTGTAAACATTTCAAAATATTTTAGTAAATAAATTTTTTCCCATTTTTTGTTTTTTTAAATAATTTTTTCAATTGCATATTCTTGTCACTTTCTAAACAAGGATCTTTTCTAACCTTTCTACCATTAAAAAGGACTGTTCTTTGTGAAATGTTGGGAATTACCCACTGATATTACCATCATTTCTTTGAATCTTACTTTACAAGTTTACAAGATTTTTTTAAATAATTTTTTTTCTTATTATTATATAAATTTTTGGTTTTAAAATTGGGTTTAAAAAAATTATTTTCAAAATTTTTTATGTTTTTAAAATAGCTATTCAAAATGAAAAGGATATTTTTCTTAGGAATGTTTTTAATGATATTTTAATGGGATTTACATTCGTCAATGTAAACAAACATTATTGTTACTTATTCTCAATTTTGGAAATTTTTTAATAATACCATCCTTATTATTTCTCTGTATGGATTAATATTTTTTCAAATATATTGTTATGAAACCCATTTCATTTCCACGGGTTAATCTAATTTCAAAGAGATTTTTATGGAACCTGTTTATTTTTAACAGGTTAATCTTGATTCAAAGAGATTAACATGAAACCCATTTATTTTTCATGGGTTAATAAAGTTGTGAATGGAATAATTATCATTTTATGTGTTTTATGATTAAATGAAATCTATTTGTACTTTATTCATGTTGTGGTTCTTATACATAGCTTATATGATTGGGTATCCCAAATAGCATCAGGTGATCCCGTTACAAATTATACGATGGGGTGGCCTAGATAACACCGGTTAATCCTATTACAACTTTTATTATGGGGAGGCCCAAATAGCTTTAGGTGAGTCTGTTATAGCTTATATTATGGGGTGTCCCAAATAGCACTGGGTGAGACCATTACAACTTATATGATGGGGTGGCCTAGATAGCTCAGGGTGAGTCTGTTATAGCTTAAAAGATGGTTGCACTAAAATAGAGCTCCAATGCATTTGGTAATGTAACTTTTCTTTATAGGAAAGAATTAGGGAGTTAGCTTATGGTTTCTACTATGGATTTAACCGGTCTTTAGTTTTTTCTAACATATGGTTCTCATGGGTTATGAAGAAAAATATTTCCAGATGCCAACGTGTTTTTGTTATGTTGTTATGGGATTATAATGTTTATTATGATAAATATTTATATCACATGGATCATTATTATTTATTATAATTACTCTTTTATTTTCCATGTTTTTATATTTTATGATCTAGGTATTAATGGGTATGAGTTATATTGTGATTTTGATCATGCATTCTGATTATGTCGTTATACCCTTATTAACTTCTTATTCTAATTGATGAAATTGAATTATTGATTATTATATTTACCCCTACGGAGCATTTGAGATAACCCTTCTTATGTATTCCTCTTCCCCAAGTTATAAATAATGAGTTTGAACAAAATATTTCTAATCGGGATTTAATATGGATGATGATGACGACTTAATGTGAAATAAGAAAAGATGGGTTAAGTGGGAGAAGTGTTAATTTGATGATATGGGTATGTGTAGGAGTTTTTACCATTTATCTAAGTCTATAAACCTAAAATATCCTGAATAATGTAAGTGATACAATATTTTCTTTTGGTATTTTATGTTTTGGATGGTGAAAATTGGGCCACCTTCAATAGTATCAAAGACATAAATGTAAAGTTTAATATTTTTTGCATTGAATTTGGGAGTTAGGGTTCATGGCTATTTTATTTATTCTTTATCATTATCTTATAAAACTATTATAAACGTAATTATATAATTAAGTCAATATAATTATCATATTTAAATTTTATTATGTTGCGGTAACAACCATTATACATATTTCTCTCATCTGTTCTAAAAAATGTAAACTTCACTCATGTTACACACAAACTATCACCTCCATGAATGATGTATTTCCTTTTTCATCACTATCTTTCATGAATGGTTCTAGAAATATATTTAGTGAATAAATATTATATTTATGATATGATTAATATTATACAATGATAAATTATTCATTTTATTAATAATATTAATGATATGTGATCATTGTAAATCAACTACCTAAAATGAGAATACAAAGAGAAAAAAAAATTCATATTTGGAACTAATAGATTCTTATATTAAATTATTCATCCATGCCTTATAAATTTTAATTTATCTCTTTAATAACATGTAAATAATATCATTATTCCAATGAAATTATGATATTACAGTAAAATATATTTCATAATCATCCATTGGTTATATCATGTTCTTATTAGGGTCAGTTTAACCACCCACATGAACAATGTTATAAATTTTTATCATTGTTTCCATCAGTTCCTGATGGTTTTTTATGGAACCAAAAACACATAATTGATACCTTATCCATGATAAGATAATTCATTATGTCTTAATTTTCTAAAATAGGTAGTCGTTGGGGTTTCTGGATTGTGATGCTTCAGAATTCATGACAGTCAATTGGATTTTAGGTTTGGCTCATCACACCCTTTATATGTGATTATTACATACTCAGAGAATCTATTATTTTTTTAATTAAATTTCATTAATACTTACAAAATTTACATAATTATACTATTTACCCATATACTAATAATGGATTGAAATGATGTAATGATGTGAATAACTATGTGGTGCATATCCATGAGATGATTTCTACAATATTGACAGTGGCTTTTGGCATGGTTTGTGCATGATTAGTGAAACCATGCAGAAAAACCTTGCGGGTGCCCTTTGCCTATAGTTAATAGTGAATGGTTGGCACACAGTTAGACAAAATGTGTTCTTAAACCATAAGACACCTTAAATTTTGGAATATTTTATAATTTTTAATTAAATTAAAATATAATTTAAACTTAAAATCCTCTTTTCTCTCCATCACAACAACCACTTCACTTAGAGAGTTCCCTTTGTATCCTAAACATGGATTTGAGGTATCTTCTCAGTCCAATCCCCAAAGTGAAGGTTGTTTGTCTCATTGCATCCATAATGGTAAGATCTTGATTCCTTTTTTATCTATTCTCTGTTCTTTTATATATCAGTTGTGTTATTTAGGTGTGAGCTAATTTTTCCTTTTATTATTTTATTCATCCATTCTTCAATTTTCTTCTAATTGGAGTCAAATCAGGTGTTGATACTAGATGATATATCAAATATAGACTTAAGGTAGGTATTCTTCTAACTTTAACATAAATTCAAGATATTTATATATGCCATTTTTCTGAGCGACAAATTCCCTTGTGTCTCCATAAATGAAATTGAACCCTTGAATTGTTAGGCATAACCTATTCTATTAAAGAGGCACGTTAATGTTCAATTGTTGGTAAAAAACCATGAAATATAACCACCCTTAGGTGTGTTGATTATTGAACAAATATTCCATGGGTGGATTTTAACTCTTAGATGACTTGAGGTGTGCCTTTTCTATGCCATGTATTTTAAATGGGTGAATTGAATTATAAATCAAATAATGAATTGATTTTATTTTGAACTGTAATTGAAATAATTATTAGGAAGGGATGAATGAACATGATCCTTGAACCTTGTATTTTTAATAGATTATTGAAGATTGAGATTCATGATTAAGCTTGAGTTGGTATATATTTTGATATAACCATGATAGCTAAATTATTTCTATTCCATGTAATAGTTGGTTAAGCATGAGATGCTAGTTATGATGAGTTTTCCCATGTATGTAATTGTGATCCAAGACTTCTATGCTTGGATAATGACTTGAATTACCTTTTGAGTTGAGTTTTATTTGTATATTCTTGGTTTTGACCATAACATGTTAAATGATATTGTTAAATGTAATTGATAAATTGTCTTGAATTAGTTAAATTCTTATTAGCCATGGGTGACACATGGATTCATCTGTGAATGCCTTGGATGGAATCATCTGGATATTGAATTTTTTTCCCATGTGATACTTAGTTTTCTAAGGATAGACTCATAGGGGATTTTAACTGTTATATGTTGAGTGACACATGGATTCCTTATGGATTTCCAAGGATGGACTCAAGGAAATTTTATCATATATTCCATGGGTTATACTTGGACTCTCTTAGTAGACCACCAAGGATGGACTTGATTAGCAAGGATGTTATACCACTCCTAGAACGACACCTGGGTTCATGAGGATCACCATGGATGGGCTTGTAGGGTGTTGGTTCATATTGAACCTAGAGTGATACTTGGATCACAAATTACTAATGCCAAATAAGATCTCATGTTATAAATTGATTAATTAATGAAATGAGTTATATGATGTGTCTTCCAAGCCAAAACACAAGCTTGGATTCAGTCTTGACCTGTACATTATGGATGTCCTATTAGGAATCCTTTGATAATTTTATCACAGTGGACGTCAGGCTATGAACTGGGTATCAAGACTTACATATTAAATGGGAATTAATTATTAAATGATATTTTTATAAATTCCATAGGCCTGAATATTAAATCATAAATATAACTTATAAATGAAATTGATTAAATGAACCTATTTATAAATGAGATCCTATACCTTATAGAATGTTTACTTTTGGGTGCTTCATTTATTTATTATATATCTTCCTGAGCACTATTGATATATATATATTCACTGACTTATTGGCATAAAACTTGGGTGGTTACCTACTGGGATTATGTCTTAAATCCTGTTTGGGAAACCTTTGGGTACCCAAACATATTATATGGTTAGAAGAATTGATAAGGGAAAGTGATCAAATATAAGTTGTTGATTATTTCTTGAAGTATGGGAGTATAGGACCAAGATGATGCTTGCGATGCAAGTGGGGATACTTTTGGAATTTTTTAATTTTTGTTACATGTATTTTATATATGAATTGTATGCATGTTTTGGTTGTTTGAGTAGAAACATATAACATGTATCATCATTTTGGATATGAGATGACTTCTAGATTTGTTTATATTACTAGTCTTCCATTATTTCCTTCTTTTTTGGTTATTATACTACTTCATCTACTTGAATGTTCTTTATTCCTCTTTGCTACACTCTAGTAATGGGGGAATTATATCCCCAAAGACACACCTAGGCCCTCACTACTAGTTCACTTGTCCTATTTACAAACAAGGTAGATGGTACCCTCAAACTTTGTGTGGATTATCGGAATCTCAACCAGTTGAAAGTCAAAAACCGATATCCCTTTCCAAGGATTGATGATCTCTTTGATCAACTTTGAGGAGCTTGAGAGTTCTTGAAGATTGACTTAAGATCCGGTTACCATCAGTTGCGCGTTAGACCATCTAATATACCTCTTACAGACTTTCGGAGCTGGTATGGTATATACGAGTATGTGGTTATGCCGTTTGGTCTCATGAACGGACCTATAGTTTTTATGGAACTAATGAACCGAGTGTTCCATCCATACTTGGATTCCTTTGTGGTAGTCTTCGTGGATGATATCTTGGTATACTCTCACACTCGACACGACCATGCCACACATCTTGAGATCATTTTGAGTACACTGAGAGAGCATTAGTTATATTCTAATCACTCAAAATGACACTTTTGGATGGACCAAATTCACTTCTTGGTTCATGTCATCTCAGAGATAGGAGTATCAGTAGACCTAGAACAAGTGAGGGCAGTAGTTTCTTGGGAGCAGTCGAAGAATGTCTTTGAGGTAAGGAGTTCTCTAGGGCTGGATGGTTACTACAGACATTTCATATAGGACTTCTCACAATTATCAGTTCCACTTATGGGATTTATTAAGAAGGGTGTGAATTACTTGTGGTTAGATTCTTGTGAGTCAACCTTTTAGGAGCTGAAAGGGAGGTTGAATTCAGCACCGATACTATTATTTTCATAGTCGAGCAAGAGATATACTGTGTACTGTGATGCATCAGGTATTGGGATAGGAGTAATGATTATGTAAGGAGAAGGGGTTGTTGCATATCGGTCTCGGCAGTTGAGGCCATATGAGAGGAATTACCCCACACACAGTTTTGAGTTGGCTGTAGTCATTCATGCTTTACGCTGTTGGAGACATAATCTGTTGGGAGTCATTTTATGGTTTTCACTGACCACAAAATTCTCAAGTACATATTTACTCATCGTGGTATGAATTTGAGATAGCAAAGGTGGTTTGAGTACCTTCAGTCTTTTGACTTTGATCTTGCATACACACCTAGTAAAGGCAATGCAGTGGCTGATGCACTGAGCAAGAGGACTCAGATACAGGTAGTTCAGGAGGCCAGAAATGAGTGGAAACTTATGGCTCTATTCTCTGAGATGCATTTGGAGGTGCATGGAAGATAGGGTAAGAAATTTATTTCTTTTGTAGTTGTTACCTCTAATCATCTTGATCTAGTACGAATGAAGTAGTTATTAGACTCTGAAGGCCTAGTTCTATGGGAGATTGTGTTTGGAGAGGACCCTATTCTTGGATTGATAGTAGAAGAGGATGTGATTTTGCATTTTCCTGAGCGCGTATGGGTATCAATAGGCATACGTGAGATGCTGATTCGGAACTTTCATTCCTCAATTTGGGAATTTCATCCTGGTGTCACCAAGATGTATCGAGATCTGCACAATCAGTATTGGTGGCCAGGTATGAAGAGAGATGTTGCTGGGTTTTTCATGCGGTGTTCCACCTATCATCAAGGGAAGGCCGAGCATCATCGACCGGTAGGAATTTTTCAGCAGTTACCCATTCCCGAGTGGAAGTGGAATAATGTCATGATGGACTTAGTGATAGGCTTACCGAGGTCACCTCGAGGGAATGATGCAATTTGGGTTGTCATTGACAGACTCACGAAGGATTCACACTTCTTGACGATCAAGGAAATATTTAGTTTGGATGAGATGGGAAGGATGTACATCTAAGAGATTATACATCTACATGGGGTTCCACACTCCATTGTTTCATAAAGGGACACATGTTTTACTTATCGGGTCTGGCAGGGATTACTGAGGGCTTTGGGTATACAAGTACTTCTGAGTAAAACTTACCATCCCTAGATAGATGGCTTGTCCGAGCATACAATTCAGGTGCTAGAGGACATGCTTTGAGAATCTGTCCTAGACTTTGGTGGTTATTGGGAGAATAACATACCTCTTGTGGAGTTTTCCTACAATAATAGTTTTCAATCAACTATTCAGATGGAACCTTATGAGGCTTTGTAAGGTAGGTCATTCCGATCACCCTTAAGTTGGATGGAGATAGGAGAGGTAGCTATGTTGGGACCTCATCTTGTTCAGGAGACCACATAATAGGTAGAGTTTATTCAGAAGTGGATGGCTACTACATAATCATGATAGAAGTCTTATGATGATCGAAGGAGATGACCTCTGGTGTTTGAGATTGGAGATCTGGTTTTTCTACATGTCACGCCAAGGTTTGGACACAGGAGGATTAAGAGACAAGGCAATATTTCACCGAGATACGTTGGATCATTTGAGGTTTTGGAAAGGTTTGGTCCAATTTCCAATTGGTTGTAGTTACCTCAGAGGTACAGGGCTATGCATGACGTTTTCCACGTTTCTCAGCTATGACGCTACATCTCAAACACGTCTCATGTTTTTCAACCTGAGGAGGTTGATTTGGAAGTGGATTCCTCATTTTAGGAGCATCCTATCCAGATTGTTGATCGCAACCTGAAGGTTCTATGTGGCCGGTCTATTCCTCTGGTATGGGTTCTATGGAAGCACAGACGAGTATAGGATGAGACTTGGGAGAGGGAGGCCAATGTACGATCATAGTGGTCAGATCTGTTCAAGGATTCTTCTTCTACGCAACTTTCTTAGGGAAATTGGGGACGAGTTTCTTTAAGGGGGGAGTTTGAAAAAACCTAGACCTTTTTTTCTGGAATGTTTTTTTTATTTCAAGTTGTTTTTTATTAAAAAAGGAGAATCTAGAAATTTAAGGAGCACATGTTGTGTACTTTAGAGTATCAACCATGTACCCAGTTTCCATGGGTGACCATGTACTAGTTGTGTAATGGCTGAGTACATGGCCATGTGGGGTGACCTGAAGATCGTCTAAAGCGAAGGCCGGTTAAGGCAAGTACATGAAGTGTACTTTTAAAGAACACACCATGTACTTATATTTTTAATTTTTATATCAGACTGGGGTCATGTCTCGTTCCTAGAAAATGATTCTTCTCAACTCATCTCATCCAGGAATGACTAAGTCCAACCAATCTTCCATGAGCCTCTGACCCATCATCCATTCTTCGAATCAACCGTCATCGGTTGTGTTGGAATCACCACGGTGAGTTATTCTTTCTTCTAATGTCTCATCTATTGATTTCTTCTCTTTCATGAGATATCCTTGGTTGAACTTTTTAGACATTTTTGTAGATATACCACATTCTAGATCGATTCAAGGGCCAACGTCGGAGAATATCGATCATAAAACATCAAGGTAGGTGGTTTGTGGCTTTCCATAGTTATTCCTTGAATTTTATGTGAAAAAATGCCCAATACCCTAGAACGAGGGATTGTGTGTTTAGGTATTTTAGCCCTGTTATTGCCTGATACGCCTTCTGTGCCTGAGTAGAGGTTGTCTGATTGTGAATAGGGTTATCTTCCATACTATGGATGTGTTGCCCATGTTGTTTTGATATTGACTGTTTGGTCTAGCCATGCTGGTTTGGCTGCTTGGTTTCCATGCCTAGTATTTTTAGGATGGAGTGATTTTATCTGATGTTGTTATATACTTGTAGCTATTATCCAAGAAGTTTTTAAGGTTTACTTTGGCTGTTGAACATCATTTTCTATGATTGAATTACATAGGGCTATGGGAACCATGTGTAGTTGACTATAGGAAGAATGGAAGCTGAGGGCTTCTCCAGAGTGTCTGTTTACTTTTCACGTTGCAAGACCATATGGGGGTGGATGTGAGTGATCTATCAGAGTGTCTGTAGATCCAAATTGAAAGACCAAAGGGGGAATTGGATGTTGAGTGCTTTCTTAGAGTGTTTGTAATTTACCGATAATAAACTACAAAGGGAATTGACGGTGAGTGCTTCCTCAGAGTGTCTTTGCTAAATATGAACCAGAGGGGTTAGACTGTGAGTACTTTTTAGGGGGTTTCTTGTGTTTGATAGGTTAAACTAGAGGGGATAGGCTGTGAGTAATTCCTAGAGGGTTACTTTTTTTTATTGCTGCATACTTGATATATGAAAATGAATGTGATTGAGACTGTAGGATTGTTCACTTTTGAGTACTCCCTTATTTACTACTTCATTTTTCTTATTGTCTGCCATATATATTCACTGACTATTAGGCATAGATCTTTGGGTGGTTTCCTACTATTATTTGTATCACACCCTTTTTGGGTCATGATTTTGGTCCCAAATAGATTTTATTGCTTCAGGTATAGATAAGGTAAAGAACCCTTCTACTTTAGGTACTTGATTATTGTGGAGCTGGAGAGAATGGGTCCAAGCTTAGGCTTACGATGATACTGAAGTTTATTTGGTAAATTTTATAATTTTTAATTTAATTAATATCTATTTTAAACCTAAAATATTATTTTCTCTTCTGCACATCAACCATTTAATTTGGAGAGCTCCCTCTGAAGCCTAATCTTGGATTTGAGGTATCTTCTCTTCTCGATCTCCAAATAAAAGGTTGTTCATCTCATTGGATCCACAATGGTAAGATCTAGATTACTTTCTAGCTATTATATATTGTTATGGATATCAGTTTCACTATTTAGGTGCAAGATGATTTTCCCTATTATTAGTTTTTTTTATCCGTTATTCTATTTTCCCCTGATTGGAGTGAAATCAAGAGCTGATACTGGACATGCTACCAACTATAGACCGACGATATGTGGTTTTGTTAATTTCACTTGAAGATGAGATGTTTATATATGTTTTTGTTCCATGTTCCCAATTTCTAGTAATTTCCTTAAATTAAATTGAACCCTTGATTTTTTAGGCACGACCTATTCAATTAAAGAGGAATGTTAATGTTTGATTGTTGGTAAATAACCATGAAACAAAACCACCCTTAGGTGTGTTTATTAATGAACATATATTCCATGGGTGGACTTTGAATCTTAGATACCATGATGTGTGACTTTTTATTTCCATGGGATTTAAATGGATTAATTTAATTATAAATCAAATGATAAATTGATTTGTATTGTGAATTTTAATTTAAATAATTACAGGGAAGGGATGAATGAACATGACCCTTGGTCATTATATTTGTAATAGCATGTTAAAGCTTGATTTGCATGATTAATCTTGATTTGGTCTTTATTTTGATATGAACATGTTATTTAAATTATGTATATTCCATGTAATAGTTGGTTAAGAATGAGATTCTATTTATGATGGTTTTTCCCTTGTAAGTAATTATGATCCAAGCATTCTAAGATTATCCAATGACTTGAATCACCTTTTGAGGTGAGTTTGATTTGGATGTTATTAGTTTTGACCATGATGTGTTAAATGATACTATTAAATGGAATGGATCAATTGGATTAAATTGGTTAAATTCTTATTATCCATGTGTGACACATGGATTTATATGTGAATTCCATGGACATACTCGTCTGGATTTTGAATTTTATGCCCGAGTGATACTTGGTTTTCCAAGGAAGGACTCATAGAGTCTTTTGACTATTATATGCCGAGTGACACTTGGATTCCTTATGGATTTATAGGGAAGAACTCAAGGATATTTGATCATATATGCCATGGGTGATACTTGGGCTCCCTTAATGGACTTCCAAGGACATAATCAATTTGAAGGGATGATATACCACACCTAGAGCGATATCTGAGTTCTTGAGGATCATCATGGAAGGGATTGTAGGGTGTTGGTTCATATTAAAGCTGGAGTTATACATGGATTTTAACTAAGGAATTCCAAGGATGCAATCAGAGTCTAAATTTATTGATGAATGAAGTGAGTCATATGATGCATCTTCCAAACCAAAGCACGTGATTGGATTCGATCTTGACCTATACTTTATGGATGGCCTGTTAGGAATCCTCTGATCATGTTATCATAGGGGACATCGGGCTGTTCACTGAGTATCGAGACTTACATATTAAATGGTAATTAATTATTAAATTAGATTTTTATAAATGACACAATCTTGACTATTAAAAGTGAGACATACTTCTAAATGAATTTGTATAAATGAAACTGTTTATAAATGAGAACCTGGGCCTTGCTGGATGTTTAAATTTGAGTATTTCCTTTATTTTTTATATATATTACTGCACACGATTGGTATATATATTCACTAACTAATTGGAACAAAACTTGGGTGGTTTCCTACTAGGATTATATATCAAACCCTATTTGTTCCACCTTTGGGCACCTAAACAGATAATTTGATTGCATGTATTGATAAGTGAAAGCTCCTAAATACAATTTTTTGATTGTTTCTTCAATAAGGGTAGCATATGACTGAGATGAGGCTTGCGATGCTAGTGAGGATACTTTTGGAAATTTTTTATTTTTTTACATGTATTTTATATATTCCTTGTATGCATGTTTTGGTTATTTTAGTAGATAAATATGACATGTATCATCATTTTGGATATGAGATGACATCTTGATTTGTTTATATTGTCAATCTTTTGTTGTTTACTTCTTATTTGGTTATTTTACAGCTTCTCCTACATTCATGTTATTTATTCTATAATGATATGATATGGTAATGAGGGAATTATCTCCCCATATACACACCTAGGCCCTCACCTCTAATTGGATTCCTCTGGTATTTGGGGATATGCGTTTGAGTACTTGTTTCCAACTATGCTCAGGGCAATATTAAGTGGATTCTAGGTCTGAGAAATTATCAGGGACATGATTTCTTTGCAAATATGGCCTAATGATATATTGAGAGTGTTGGATATTGGTTTTGAACCTCAAATATGTATCCTATGTATCCTATTTAAATAGGAATTAAATCCCATGTAGTACAAGTTCCAAAATTTAAGGTCATGTGGAAGGAACATACCATTAAGCTTAACATCATGTGCTAAGGATGATATCATATAGATTTAGATCATGTGACTGTGACTTTTGTGACATAAAAGGTGAAAAAAGAGGTTTACTCAGGTTTTATGCATATGGGGGCTACCCTTGGGTACGTTATGGCCAGTTGAGTGGGGAATAAATCTTTCTTTGATCTAGAAATCAGGGATTAACCCTATGAGGAGGCCCATATTAGAGGTATTTTAATTGGACCAATGGAATGATAAAATCATATACCTAATCCCACACAATTCTCTCTCAATATTTGAAACAAGAGATAATATAATATTGGGTATATTTCAAGTGAGTCTAAAATTAGATTTGAACGCAGATTATGCACTTTGGCTACCCTTTATGATAATCCCTAGATCATGGAAGTAATTAAAAATGATAACCATATTAGTTAATATACCTAAAGGGGAAACCCATGCTCCTATATTCCTACCTATTGGTAGGTTGGGATGGGATATAATGGTAAGAGGAGTGTAGTATCCGTCAAGGAAGACTAAGGGATTATTCAAGGAGGGATTCCCACACAAGAATTTAGTCCCTTAAGAAAGATAAGTTGGGGATTATGAATTGAACCAACCCATTTTTATATACAATGGATAATTTAGTGATGAATACATCCATAACTAATCCAAATTTTATTAGATTTAGGATCCTAACTGAGCCTCTTAGTTTAGAAGACGCCTCTTCAGCATTTATTTGATAGAGACCCTTATTATCAATGGAATCCATGACTGTGATTCCCTGTGGGGATTCATCCTATATGGGAGGATAATTCTAGAGTAACCTTTTATCAAGGGAATCCATGATTTATGGGGTGGACACAGGTGTGTATGACCTGATCCTATATATTTGGTAGGTTGGGAAGCAGCCTATATGTCTAGGTATCCCAATAGGGGACTTGATAAAAGAGGTATTTTTTCATAGAGAATGGGGTACACATAGAACCCTAGTGTTATATTTAGTGAATTAGTTCACCCTAATGGAGGGTTTTGAAGATTCTTTTCCATAGTATAAGTCTCCAAGGAAGCTTTTCCCTAGTGTGGGATGAGTGAAGGTGATTCACCCTAGTGAGGGACTTGTTGTGGTTGTAACCTAGTTAGCATTTTATTAAAGATGATTCAATTTTGTGATGGGACAAGGAGGTGTTTCTCAATATTGGATAGCCATGGGAGATGGGTTTCCCAATTTAAGATCCTTAGGTGATGGTCTCCTAGGTGGAGAGCCTTGGAAAATGGCTCACCCAAGTGTAGAGCCTTGGATGATGGTATGCCCAATTGGAAAGACTTTGGTGATGTCTCACCCATATGCATATCCTTGGGAAATAGATAAACCAAGTTCACAACCTTGGGTGATGGGTTACCCATGTCACGACCCGTCCCAGTGGGACCCGAGCCGCAACTCCCCAAGCCCGCCTCCAATAGGCCAGGGGCTGGTGACTAGCACCGAGTAGGCATGCTACTAACATGGAAGGCATTGACTATAAACCTGTACACACGCACACACATCTCCAAGCCCACAAAGCTGAAAGGTAAAAACTAATAAAGGAAAAAAGATGCATGCATACACTAAAATCCAACCAACAGAGTACGATAGGAAAGGCAAAGTACAGTGATGTAAAAACCTGGGCCAAAAGTACAAGCCCACCAAAAGAGAGTTTGTAACACGGTCCAACCTGTAAAGAAAGGTGCTGGGACTGCAGTCTATAGCCATAGGAACACACCTCGGCCTATCTAATCTCACTGAGTACCGTCTGGTCTGGGTCCACCTAGAATCATGTTAAAGGCTCGCTCGTCTGCACAAGACATGACATGTGCGGGCAAAGACCGTGCATGGGTGAGTATAACAATACCCAGTAGGACACCCTGAAACCACAAAGGAATACAACAAGGAAAATACCACAAAATAAAGGTACAATAATCTCTACACAGTATATGTTTACGGAATATATAACAAGAATATCCAGATATACTCATACACAAATGACCATCGTGAAACCACCAATAAGATCCAGCTCGAAGATTCCACTAAACATGCAACCGGGAGAACACACTCATAGGTCTGAAGAGAGAGATATAATGTACTCATTCCGGGAGAACACACTCCACAAGTAATTTGAGAACAAGATGCTCAGATGAGGATCACAACCAATAGCCAGGGGGTGATTCCAACAACTCAGTCTGAACTAATCTGCTAAGTAGAGGATCGATGCCCAGGTAAAGTTGGTTACATCGATACTGAGAACTCTACCTAGGGTTCCAGGAATGAATAGAGGATCTGGATCTAAATATCACAGAGGGGATTCCAACAACTCTATTCAGGAATTCCTACTAAAGGGATCATACTCCTGTATATAGGAAATGATACCAAAACCTTCAGGGGAAAGACCAAGGGTACGAAACCTATGAAGCTAGTCCAAGTCACAGAAGACAAGTGGATCAAGCCATGAAGAATTGGTTACACGGTGTGTATTATGGTTACACGCCATGTTCCATGACCCCGGGTACTGCCCGTGCAAACAACCCGTGTCATCCCCTCATGCTGTGTAAAACTCAACTACACGGCGTGTAGAATAATCACACGCCGTGTTCCTTGACTCCGGGTACTGCCCGTGTAAACAGCTCATGTCATCCGGCTTGTTGGATAGGAAGAAACTCTACAGCATGTAGAAGAATCACACGACATGTCCAAGCACCTGGGGCTCGCTCCATGTAAGCTCTCCATGTGCTCGTACACGGTCTCTGTCTGTGTCTGTGTCGCCTGCCCGTGTACCAGTACATGGGGTATCCCGTGTATCTGGCTGGGTCTGGCCGGGAAAGGGTATACACGCCATGTCATTGGCCATGTACCCAACCCTTGTTCGTGTACTCTCGGAGTACACGCCAGGTGGTCCGTCGATGAACACACGCCGTGTAGCCCATACTACGCGGCGTGTAGTCGAGATTTTTTTTCTAGAAGCGCCGTCTTCCTCCTCGCGCTTTGGCTGAATCTTCGGTTCTTGATCCAACCATCTAATCATCATGAAACTCTAGATTTGGGGTCGTCCCACCCCTATGAAACTGATTCCATCGGTGTCGGTCTTTTGATCAGCCATGATAGCGCGTCCTGATCCGCCCCCACGAAAACGCTCGAAGAACGAGAATTCCCGAACCACATCGATTCGTCCACCGTCGTCGCCGTCGCACCTCCGCAAGGTCGTCTCAATGTTGGATCTTTGATTTCAGATCATTTCTCCAACAAACGAATGCGCAACGATCGATTTCCTCCAAGAAAGTGTAGAACGCACACGAAGAACGCGTAGGAACCAGGAGAGAAAAACACAACAATCGAGAGGGACGAACCTCGATCGATGTTCATGTCGATATTGGTTTTTCACCATTAGAAGGTTGAATGAAAACCTAATTAATTTCAAGAATCGAATCCCCACGATTTCCACAAATAGCCCATCCCACATAAATGATCGATCTATGGACTAATATGTTTGTGGATTAGCCTGAATTTGTCGTAGAAATCAAGAATGAGGAAGGAATCACAAATTAAACATCCTACCTGGATCTGCGGAATTCGTTGGCGAAGATCTGGTCGTTGCGTCGTCATCGCCGGTGACAATCGTCAAGAACGTTGTTGCCGTGTCGGGAGGTCTTCTCCAGAGCCTCCAGAGCCGCCAAGGGTTTTAGGGTTATGAGGTTTGTAACTCTGAACCCCTGCGTAGGCCTTTATTTAAAAAAAAGATAGGAGATATCTTTTGTAGTAGATTTAAAAGATTTCACTGCAGAATAAAATATTTTTATTTAAATATCTTATTACTCTTACGTCCCAAAAACTGGATTTCACCACCATCCTGCACCGGCCGATGTTAGTCCTCGCCTAAGGTAAAATCGCCATTCTAAACGCAACGGTGCCCTCGTATTTCCAATCCGAGCATCTGTTTAGGAGTTATTCCACTTTTTCAAGAAAACCACATGCACGCGTTATTTAATTATTTAATTAAATTCCAAGATTTGTTCTGGGCTCACCGGGCCTCGAAACTGCACGCTGTCTGAGAGCCTGGTCTCGAATTAATTCTCATATAATATTAAAATAATACATGAAAAAATCCGGGACATTACATCACACCAACCTTAGGGATTTTATGTCCCTGAAAAGACAAAATAAGGGCTACTAAAAAAGATGTGGGTATTGCATGCGAATCTGAGCCTCCCGCTCCCACGTGCTCTCCTCGAGTTTCTCATGCTGCCACCGAACATGCACTAAGGGAATAGCTCTTCCACAAATGATCTTCTCCTACCGATCCTTGATCTCGACTGGGTACTCAGCAATGGTCGCTCTATCATCGATGTCCAGCTCACCCCAGTCGATGACGTACGATGGATCATGCATGTACCTCCGTAGCTGCAACACATGGAAGACGTTGTGTACCCGGTCCATCTGAGGAGGTAGAGCCAAGTGATACTCCACCTTGCCAACTCTACTCAGAATCTAAAAAGGGACAACGAACCTCAGAGATAACTTGCCGCCTCAGCCAAATCTCCGTAACCCCCATTGAGGTGAGACCTGATGTAACAACCCGAGATTTTATGAGAATTATTATTTTTAATTTCTTTGATGTCTTTTGTTGTACGCTACACCAAGATTATCTTGCACTATAAGCAATACTGTATTAGCTTGCAATATACGCAACACTATTCTTGGCTCGTGTTACACACAATTTCAAGTTCGTTTTGTGGAAATCATTTTACGCAACATTAAGTATAGATTTTGTTTAATGTATAAATGAAATAAGTTTTGATTATGTTATACGAAACATTGAGTGTATATATATATATATATTCAATGTATAAATGAAATATGATTGGATTCTGTTATACGAAACAACAAAGGAGTCTTGCACTACACGCAACCCTAACTTGGCTTACATTACACGCAATCACGACCTTCCTTGATAGCGTGTGTAGTACGCAATACCGAGTTTCACTAAACGAGATATTATTATAATATTATTATGAACTAGCCGTTTTGAATAGTAATACCCACTTTTTGAAATTTTGTAAATTTTATCTTTCAAAATGGACTACATTTTTGGATTCATAGTATCAAAATTATCCTAGGGTGAAATTTTGGTATTTTTCTGAAAACTTTCGATTTTTGATGAATAGTGAAAACACTAGGTTACTATTTAAAAACCGACATTTTATTTAATTATTTAATTATTTTATTTAAATTTATTTTAGGTCAAAATTTATACATAATACCTTTATGAGTTCAATGAAATTCATTAGAGTCATTTTATAATAATTTTAGACATATAAAAATTTTATTGAACTTTTCACCGTCTTTTAGCCACCACCTAGGAGAGTTTGAAAATTTACATAAAACTTAATTTTACCGCTTCTGTGAGTGGAATTTTTAAAATCCGAGAGACACGGTTAATATCAAGGACTAAAATGTGATTCAATGAGATGAAAATAATTTTTGGTGAATAGTAACGTTTTACTTTTATTTACCACGGTTAACAGTAAATAGGGTAATTAAGGGTAAAAATGATATTATTATTACCCTAACACATGTCATAATTCTATTGGATAAGTTTAATTCTACCAAAAACAACCTTAGGAATAAAATATGACCATTTAGGTCCACTTGGATTAGATTCGGACATTTATTATTAATTTATTTAAAGAAGGGTTAAAATAGTTAAAATCAAAGTTTAATAATTAAATCATTTTAATATAGGGTTATACAAAAGATACATTCGACTATAAATATTCATTAGAAAGATAAAATGATTTCCTACATAATGGTATTTTATTTATAATTTTTAGACATTAAATAATTTAATTTATTTATTACACAATGATGATGCAGTAATTACCTTATTAATGAAATATTAACATAATTGATGTTATAAATACCCAAATAAATGTACTTGTAGACTTTTTATGAATTACACTAATTTTATAGGTTAATATGACATGTTAGTATTGATTTAATTAACCTTTTTAGAACTAATCATGCTGTTATGAGTTTCACAAAAATCAATTACCAAATAGTGTCAAAACTGACATAAAATAGTTTTTAAAACAAATATTATATTATTAATTGTTATTATATTCATAAAAATCTAAGGTCCGGCCAAGATACTTATATCATGATAGTTGTATCATTAATGGACCACTTGGGGTCTCTTGTATGTATATGGTAAGTTTATTAACTATATTATATAAAAATACAAAGTGACATGGTAAATGTCAATCTAATTAACTAAGAGTTAAAACTAAAAGATAAGGTTAATATAATGACCCAAACTTATCTAAAATCTATTGGTTGAGAGGATTTCTACCCATAACCATCTTAGCTTATAAATAAATCAATTTGAAGCTATTGAAAACCGAATATGATTTTATTATAAAATAATATTTTAAGTTTATCCAAAGGTGCCCCTCTCCTCCCTTATAAAAAGGGCACCCCTTCCCTCTTCTCTTCACATGCTTTTGAGCCTTGAATATCGGCCAACCCCTGCCCATTTCTCTTCTACACTTCCCTAGAAACATTATATAGGTTTTGGGCTTCTCAAAAGACCAACTCTACTTCCTTAAGAGAAGGCTTAAAGGAGGTGCGTCGAAGAAGAGGAAATCTCTTCTTTCGATTCTCTCAAGTTTCTTTCTTCTTCAGCTTCTTCTTATTTAATTGTTTCATTATAAAGTAATAACATCAGTATCACTCATATACTGATATGTTATTATTAATATGAAACAACCCTATTTCACCTTCTATCCATCCTACGGAAAACGAAATCACCACGCATGTGTACGTACGGAATGTCGTCTCCACGTCGTGCTGTAATCGGTTTTTCCACCACCACCTTACATGGATGGGTATAATGGTGTAAATAAATAACTATATATAGTTATTGTAAAGTGATATTGATTCTGTAATATTATACATACACTTAAATACAATTCCACGATCATGGGAATGATATCATCGCTCGTGCGTACATACAGACTACCGTCTCCACGAACGCGATGAGATTCATTTTCCATGATTAACCATTCAAGAATGATTATAAAGTATATATAAAGAATAATAATTAAATATATGACATAATGAATCTATTGGATTTATGTATATATATATATATATATGTCATCTACTTACTTCCATTCAAGTCAATAAAGAAAGGAAAACAACGTTTATACGTACGTACGACCTACCGTCTCCATGAACGGTGTGTTTCATTTCATTTATCTATCTATTATATATATATATATACTGAATATATATGATAAATAAATCATGTATTTCATTCTGGAAGTAATTAAATCGTGATATAAGTAATAATAATATCAAGAACAACAAGTCCAAACACGTACGATAAATAAAACATTTTACCCAAAACGCTGCTTTAACATGAAATTTACAAAAGAACGGGTATATAAAGTAATAAGTGAACCATATATGATATCATAACAATGAATATGATTCTTTAATAATTCAATGACATTATTTAAATCATTATACAGGAGTTTCAGATACGTACGAAGCATATCAGACCTAAGGTAAGGGATAATTATTCCAATCGCGTTCTTATCTGAGATTGTTTATTCGTAAGTATTTACTGGGGTTATTGTTATCATCCATGTCCATGTTTCCTAAAAGTGTTTTCATGTATGTTTAAAGTCCTTTTTACCCATTTTTTAATTTTACTACATGGTATTTAAGGAATATTTCTTTTTTTTATGTTACGAGGTACTTTTTGACTTTTTCGACAAAAGTATGAGAAGAATTTTTTTAACTTATACGACATGAAAGGATTTATAACGTTTTATAAAGCCTTATTTTCAGGAAGCTTCCTCCAAAATATTTCATGACTATTTTCAACAAAATCTCTTTCTTTTAAAAATTGCCTGACGTTTTGTGAAAATAAATTGATTTTGAAGAAGAAAGGATATTTTCCTCAAGAATTCATTTCAAATGTTTTATCAAAACCATTTTCCATCTAAGATGACATGATTTCATATGTGTATGTTTCAAGTATAATGTATCTATGATTTACATGGTTTCACTTTTCTTATGATGAAATATCCATTTGTTTTATATGGTTATGTGATGATGGGATGATGTTTATGAAACCCATGTTATTCTTTGGGTTATGATGAATGTTTCAAGTTTATTTTATGGCACAAGTAATAATGATTTCATTATGAGATGGGTGGGACCTATATCTCCCTCCAATTCATTGGGTAAAGATTTATATCTCATGAGATATACATGGCTGGAACGGTAAGTTAATCCAGTTCAGTGTTACAGGACTGGAACAAGGAGTGAACTCGATTCATAATGGGACTTTGTCCACTAAGACAGTCTTGGCAGCAATTCCTTGGCAACTATGGAAATAATAACATGTGCTTAATGGATTCCACAATTACATGTTTTATTCCCATGCTATTTTATCATGACTAATGTTCCTTTATGATCTATGCTTTGTGTACTTTTAGGATTTATGTCGTTGCTCATGATTTTGATGTTTAGATTTTATGTTCAAGTTTTTTGCATTCAAATGTTTATGGATTGTTTTATGATCTCTATGATTACCCTTAATGAGCATTTGAGCTCTCCATTTATATATTTTATTTTCCCTAATGATTTAAAGAAAGGTTTTAGGTAAGAAAACAACAAGGGGAAGATCTTTATGGGAGATGTTGAAGATCTTTCACCATGATTAGAAGATTATTGTATGAGTTTCCAAATACACTAAACTATTACAGTCCTTGTGTGTCTGTTTTCATTATGTATCAAGTATTCCGCAAAAGTAATGTAATTTCCATGTACGTCAAGCTCTGGGTCTCTACAGTTGGTATCAGAGGAAAGGTTTATTTCACCTTTGGAAACTAGGATGCGAAAACTTTAGTGAAATCCCTAGAAATATTTAAGTTATGTCTAGGTATGTCCCTAAGGTTATGTATACGTATAGGTTATAGTCCTAGAATTACAGAAACAATATTATAATTAAACCTAAGATATTAGATATTGAAGTTAATCCCCCTTGATTATGATTTTGGCCTCTCACACTATTCTTTTTGGGTTTTAGAAAATGGCTGGGAACGGGAAGATTCACTATAATAGAGGATATGATGGACAATGGAATGATATTCTTCAGGAGAAACTGAATGAAATTGGATCTGGAGGTCCACATATCGTTATTATGCCTAATTAGAAATCTCATAATATGATCAATAATCTCAACTTTGGTAAGTTTCCCAACTCATCTAATAAGAGAAAGATGGAGTTTCATGATGATCATAGAGGAAGGAAAGTTCAATTTCTATCATGAAAATCATGTGGGAAGAGGCATCAAGGAGAATGTTTCAAAGGAACTGGAAGATGCTTTGGGTGCGGAAAATAAGGACAAAAATCCAGTAAGTGCAAAGGAAAAGGTTCAGTTAACACCATGGATAAGGATAATGGTATTTCTATGACATCAACAATGATTAGATGTTTTAAATGTGTAGTGTATGGGCATTATTCAAACCAATTCCCTAAGGTAAAATCTCATAAAGAGAATCAGCATGTTCATATGGGTAGTATTTATGTGGATGATGATGAGGAGACTACAAATGATATATGAGATAAAAGAAGTGTTGAATCTTGGTCAATGGTTTAAGAAGGTAGTGGAATGGTTGTATGTTTATAAAGAGTTATGTTGTATAGGTAATTTAATGGTACTATGGAATAAAGAAACATCTAGGGATTGTTACACTATTTTTTTTCCTAATGTATTTGAAAGTATATGTTGAATGGTACTGGTTACCATGAAAGGTTATTCAGATATTTTTGGAAAGAAGATGATATGCACAAAATGAATGGATAAGGAGGAAATAATATGTTTGATAGTATTCATGAGCTCATGATTGTTATAAGGACTAAGTGATATCATGGTTTGAGTATACAGAATTTTTGGGATTTTGGTATGTGGAAAGAGTTAACTTTTGACAGCACTCATGTTTTCACTAAGGTTCAATGGGTATTCATTTTTCAAGAGAATACATGATTAAGGCATTAGAATGTTTGGAATGTGACCAACAAGACATATCTTATGATATATGGGGATCAACGATGGTATTAACATGCTTGTTATATGAACTCTCTAGTAATCATTTTCACTATAATATGAAATTGGACAGCAGTATTTTTGATAAGATTAAAGGTTGGAATGGATTAAGTTAGACATCAGATAGAATTGTTTAAGGGTAGAATTTTTTTTCAATATTATTTATGGAATGTTATAATAAGGTAGTTTTAGAAAAAGGACAACCTGTAGGACAGACGACAACCCGTCGCGTCGGACAAGGCTGTGGGAATCGAACCCACAACTGAAGTGCGACGGGCCTTTATCGCCTACCACTGGCCTACAGGAAGTCCCTGGTTAGTAGAAACTAGTTTTATTTTATTATGCAGGATGATAGATGAAGTATAAGTCCATTTTGGAACCATATCTGATTAATCTCACCATAGATGGACTTATGTATATAACCTTTGCTAACTTATGTTTGAGACAGATGGAATGACCTATCATTCTATCGCATAATATGCTAAAACTTCATGAAAGACAAATTCAACTTCATTTCTTAAAGAGATGAAGTGGAAATTGTTCAAGGCATGAACAATGGTGAGATTTTACCAAAATAAAGTAAGTATTTCTTCTAATTCAAATTCTTCAACTTTAGGGAAATGATCTTGAAAACCAAAAATGTTGTCCTAGTTCCCTTATATCTGATGAATCAGATGGTACCCTAGATCATCACAAATTTATGGCTTTGTGATTGTTGGATTTTTCATAGCCATGTTCTCTACCACTCTCCATCAGAACATGACGGTTAGATTTCTCTTCCATATCCATATTTTCACCTATGTTCTTCTATGTGGAAACCCAGTGATTAGTTAATTTGGGTAACTGTTACGTTTCATACTTTAGTTTTTAAAGATTGGTTTTGGTATTCCTTTTTACGATATGGGTTTCTATTAAATAACCATTCGAGTAGTAAACCATTTATAACCCCGATGAATTTCGAGGGCGAAATTCATTTTAAGGGGGGTAGAATGTAATAACTCGAGATTTTATGAGAATTATTCTTTTTAATTTCTTTGATGTCTTTTGTTGTACGCTACACCAAGATTATCTTGCGCTATACACAACACCGTATTAGCTTGCAATATACGCAACACTATTCTTGGCTCGTGTTACACACAATTTCAAGTTCGTTTTGTGGAAATTATTTTACGCAACATTAATTATAGATTTTATTTAATGTATAAATGAAATAAGTTTTGATTATGTTATACACAACATTGAGTGTATATATATATATATTCAATGTATAAATGAAATATGGTTGGATTCTGTTATACACAACAACAGAGGAGTCTTTCACTACACACAACCCTAACTTGGCTTACATTACATGCAATCACGACCTTCCTTTATAGCGTGTGTAGTACGCAATACCGAGTTTCACTAAATGAGATATTATTATAATATTATTATGAACTAGCCGTTATGAATAGTAATAGCGAATTTTTGAAATTTTTTAAATTTTATCTTTCAAAATGGACTTCATTTTTGGATTCGGAGTATCGAAATTAGCCTAGGGTGAAATTTTGGTATTTTTCTGAAAACATTCAATTTTTGATGAATAATGAAAACACTGGGTTACTATTTAAAAACCGACTTTTTATTTAATTAATTATTTATTTTATTTAAATTTATTTTATGTCAAAATTGATACATATTACCTATATGAGTTAAATGAAATTAATTATAGTCATTTTATAATAATTTTAGACATATAAAAATTTTACTGAACTTTTCACCGTCTTTTACCCGCCTCCTAGGAGAGTTTGAAAATTTACATAAAACTTAATTTTACCGCTTCTGTAAGTGGAATTTTGAAAATTCGAGAGACACGGTTAATATCAAGGACTAAAATGTGATTCAATGAGATGAAAATAATTTTTGGTGAATAGTAACTTTTTTACTTTTATTTACCACGGTTAAAAGTAAATAGGGTAATTAAGGGTAAAAATGATATTATTATTACCCTAAAACATGTCCTAATTCTATTGGATAAGTTTAATTCGACCAAAAACAACCTTAGAAATAAAATATGACCATTTAGGTCCACTTGGATTAGATTCAGACATTTATTATTAATTTATTTAAAGAAGGTTTAAAATAGTTAAAATCAAAGTTTAATAATTAAATCATTTTAATATAGGGTTATACAAAAGATAAATTCGACTATAAATATTCATTATAAATATAAAAATATTTACTACATAATGGTATTTTATTTATAATTTTTATACATTAAATAATTTAATTTATTTATTACACAATGATGATGTAGTAATTACCTTATTAATGAAATATTATCATAATTGATGTTATAAATACCCAAATAAATGTAATTTTAGACTTTTTATGAATTACACTAATTTTATAGGTAAATATGACATGTTATTATTGATTTAATTAACTTTTTTCGAACTAATCATGCTGTTATGAGTTTCACAAAAATTAGCTACCAAATAGTATCAAAATTAACATAAAATAGTTTTTTAAAAAAATATTATATTATTAATTGTTATTATATTCCTAAAAATCTAAGGTTCGGCCAAGATACTTATATCATGATAGTTGTATCATTAATGGACCAGTTGGGGGTCGCTTGGATGTATATGGTAAGTTTATTAACTATATAATATAAAAATACAAAGTGACATGGTAAATGTCAATCTAATTAACTAAGAGTTAAAACTAAAAGATAAGGTTAATATAATGACCCAACCCTATCCAAAATCTATTGTATGAGAGGATTTATACCCATATCCACCTTAGTTTCGAAATAAATCAATTTGAAGCTATTGAAAACTGAATATGACTTTATTATAAAATAATATTTTAAGTTTTTCCAAAGGTGCCCCTCTCCTCCCTTACAAAAAGGGCACCCCTTCCCTCTTCTCTTCACATGCTTTTGAGCCTTGAAGATCGGCCAACCCCTTCCCATTTCTCTTATCCACTTCCCTAGCAACATTCTGGAGGTTATGGTCTTCTAAAGAGACCAACTCTACTTCCTTAAGAGAAGGCTTAAAGGAGGTGCGTCGAAGAAGAGGAAATCTCTTCTTTCGATTCTCTCAAGTTTCTTTCTTTTTCAACTTCTTCTTATTTAGTTGTTTCATTATAAAGTAATAAAATCAGTATCACTCATATACTGATATGTTATTATGAATATTAAACAACCCTATTTCACCTTCTATCCATCCTACGGAAAACGAAATCACCACACGTGCGTACGTACGGAATACCGTCTCCACGCCGTGGTGTAATCAGTTCTTCCACCACCACCTTACATGGATGAGTATAATGGTGTAAATAAATAACTATATATAGTTATTGTAAAGAGATATTGATTCTGTAATATTATACATACACTTAAATACAATTCCACGATCATGGGAATGATATCATTGCTCGTGCGTACGTACGGACTACCGTCTCCACGAACGCGATGAGATTCATTTTCCATGATTAACCATTCAAGAATGATTATAAAGTATATATAATGAATAATAATGAAATATATGACATAATGAAGATACTGGATTTATTTATACATATATATATATATAGATATATATATGTCATCTACTTACTTCCATTCAAGTCAATAAAGAAAGGAAAACAATGTTCATGCGTACGTACGGCCTACCGTCTCCATGAACGGTGTGTTTCATTTCATTTATCTATCTATTATATATATATATATATACTTAATATATATGATATATAAATCATGTTTTACATTCTGGAAGTAAGTAAATCATGATATAAGTAATAATAATATCAACAACAACAAGTCCAAACATGTACGATAAATAAAACGTTTTACCCAAAACACTGCTTTAACATGAAATTTAAAAAGGAAATGGTAATATAAAGTCATAAGTGAACCATATATGATATCATAACAATGAATATGATTCTGTAATAATTCAATGACATTATTTAAATCATTATACTGGAGGTTCGGATACATACGAAGCATATCGGACCTAAGGTAAGGGATAATTATTCCAATCTCGTTCTTATCCGAGATTGTTTATTCATAAGTATTTACTAGGGTTATTGTTATCATCCATGTCCATGTTTTCTAAAAGTGTTTTCATGTATGTTTAAAGTCCTTTTTACCCATTTTTGACTTTTACTACATGGTATGTAAGGAATATTTCTTCTGTTTACGTTACGAGGTACTTTTTGACTTTTCCAGCAAAAGTACAAGAAGAATGTTTTTTAACTTATACGGCATGAAAGGATTTATAACGTTTTATAAATCCTTATTTTCATGAAGCTTACTCCAAAATATTTCATGACTATTTTCAACAAAATCTCTTTCTTTTAAAAATTGCCTGACGTTTTGTGAAAATAAATTGATTTTGAAGAAGAAAGGATATTTTTCTCAAGAATTCATTTCAAATGTTTTATAAAAACCATTTTCCATCTAAGATGGCATTATTTCATATGTGTATGTTTCAAGTATAATTTCTCTATGATTTACATGGTTTCACTTTTCTTATGATGAAATATCCATTTGTTTTATATGGATTATGTGATGATGGGATGATGTTTATGAAACCCATTTTATTATTTGGGTTATGATGAATGTTTCAAGTTTATTTTGAGGCACAAGTAAGAATGATTTCATTATGAGATGGGTGGGACCTATATCTCCCTACAATGCATTGGGTAAAGATTTATATCTCATGATATATACATGGCTAGAACGGTAAGTTAATCCGGTTCAGTGTTACAGGTCTGGAATAAGGAGTGAACTCGATTCAGAATGGGACTTTGTCCACTAAGACGGTCTTGGCAGTAATGCCTTGGAAACTATGGAAATCAACACATGTGCTTAATGGATGCCACAATTACATGTTTTATTCCCATTCTATTTTATCATGACTAATGTTCCTTTATGATCTATGCTTTGTGTACTTTTAAGATTTATGTCGTTGCTCATGATTTTGATGTTTAGATTTTATGTTCAAGTTTTTTTCATTCAAATGTTTATGGATTGTTTTATGTTCTCTATGCTTACCCTTATTGAGAATTTGAGATCACCCTTTATATATTTTCTTTTCCCCAAGATTTAAAGAAAGGTTTTAGGTAGGAAAACAAAAAGGGGAATATCTTTATGGGAGATGTTGAAGATCTTTCACCATGATTAGAAGATTGTTTTTTGAGTTTCCAAAGACACTAAACTATTATGGTCCTTGTGTGTATGTTTTAGTTATGTATCAATTATTCCACAAAAGTAATGTAATGTCCATGTTCATCAAGCTTTGGGTCTCTACACCCGAAGGAACACATGGTCTCTGTCCTCGAATTCCAAGGGCCTCCGCCTCCTATCGACATAAGACTTTTTCCGGCTATGTGTAGTCTTCACCCGCTCCTAGATGACCTACACATTCTCTATAGTAGCTCTCACCATCTCTGGGCCCATGAGTGTTGACTCTCCTGGGTCTGTCCAACAAAGTGGTGACCTACAAGGTCCCCCGTACATAGCCTCGAATGGTGCCATACCAATAGTGGAATGATAACTATTATTATAAGAAAATTCCACAGGTGGTAGGTGATCCTCCCAGCTATGATCGAAGTCAAGTATGCAAGCTCGAAGCATATCCTCCAGGAACTGGATGGTCCGCTCTGTCTGACCATCAGTCTGGGGATGAAATGTTTTGCTCAAGCGTAACTGAGTCCCAAAAGCTTCCTGCAATACCTTCCACAACCAGGATGTGAAATGAGCATCATGATATGAGACGATCGTGTATGGAACTCCATGAATTTAAACTATCTCCTTCACATAGAGGCGTCCCTAGCTCTCTACTGAACTCTGCTCCCATATGGCTAGGAAGTGGGCCGACTTGGTGAGTCGATCAACAATCACCCAGATGGCATCGTGTCCCCTAGATGTACATGGTAGACCCGTCACAAAGTCTATGGATATCCCATCCCACTTCCACTCTGGAACCTCAAGGGGTTGAGTCAAACCTACTGGGACCTGGTGCTCAGCCTTTACTTGCTAACAAGTAAGGCACCGAGAAACAAACTCTTCCACAATCTTCTTCATTCCTGGCCACCAGAACTGACATCGGAGGTCTTGATACATCTTTTCCACACCTGGATGCACCGCCAAAGGTGATGTATGGAACTCCCTCAGAACCTCCTCTCGCAACGTCACTGGTACTACTGTACGACCTCTGAAAAGAACAACGTACTCCCCACCTTCTGAATATCCATTAGCAACATCACCTGTGAAAATCTGGGCACATAGAGTATCACAGCTAACATCCTCAAGCTATGCTTCCCTGACACGCTGTAAGAGTGGAGGGGTAACAACCATCTACTGAAGGTACGCACCCTCATCTCCATCAACGAAGGATAACTGTAAGGAGGCCAACTGCCTCGTCGCCTCATCTAGAAACTGCGAACTAGATCTCCTACTGAGAGAATCTGCCACAACGTTCCCCTTCCCAGGAGTATAATGGATCTCAATGTCATAATCCTGGAGGAACTCAAGCCATCATCTTTGTCTCAAATTCAGATCCTTCTGAGAAAAGATATATTTGAGACTCTTTTGATCTATGTAGATGGTAAACCGCTCACCCATTAGGTAGTGTTGCCACATCTTCAACACGAAGACTACCACTGCCAACTCAAGATCATGGGTCACATAGTTATGCTCGTGTGGCCTCAACTGATGTGATCCATAGGAAATCACCACTTGCCTCTGCATCAGGACACAACCAAGTCCGGTTCATGATGCGTCGTAGAACACTACATACTCGACACCCTCCTCCGGTAATCTCAAGATCGGGGTGCTCATCAGAATCTGTCTCAACTGCTGGAAAGCCTGCTGGAATCTCTCAGTCCACACGAAAGGCTGCCCCTTTCGGGTCAAAGATGTCATGGTTGCTAAAATCCTGGAGAAATCATGAATGAATCTCCGATAGTAGCCTGCCAACCCAAGGAAACTCTGTACCTCCGTCACACTCTGGGGTGGCTCCCATGCTAACTCTGCCTCTACCTTGGCTGGGTCCACTGCTACACCATCTGTCAAGATAACGTGTCCTAGAAAGTAGACCTCCCGTATCCAGAACTGAGATTTTGAGAGTTTCCTGTACAACTGGTGCTCTCAGAGTGTGTCCAGAACCATCCTTAGGTGTCTTGCGTGCTCCTCCTCGGACGCAGAGTACACAAGGATATCATCGATGAAGACCACTACAAACCAATCTAGATAGGGCTGAAAGATCTGGTTCATGAGTCCCATAATCACTATCGGTGCATTCGTCATGCCAAAGGGCATCACCAAGTACTCATAGTGACTGTAGTAACATCTGAAAGCCGTATTCGGTATATCCTCATCCTGCACTCGTAACTAGTGATAGCCTAATCGTAGATCAACCTTAGAGAACCACCATGACCCTCTTAACTTGTAGAAGAGGTCATCAATCCTTGGTAGTGGATACCAGTTCTTCACAGTCACCTGATTCAGGCACTGGTAATCCACACACAGTCTCAAGATCTCGTCTGCCTTTTTGGAAAACAGCACTGGGGCCGCCCAGGGTGAAACGATGGGTCTCACAAAGCCCTTCTTCTGCAAGTCGTCCAGCTACACCCTCAGCTCACGAAGCTCTCTAGGAGTCATCCGATATGCTGATGCTGATATCGGGCTCATCCAAGGTTGCAACTCAATGTAGAAATCTATCTCCCGACGGGGAGGTAGTCCGGGGATATCCTCCGGAAAGTCGTCCTCGTACTCAGCCACTACTGCTGGAAACTGGGAACTCGTAACGTCTGCTGCGCCAAGGGCTAGGCTAGCCAACTAATATGAAATCAGTTGCGCCTTTCTATGAATGAGTCCATCCTGCACTGCCAAGGTCTCTCTTTCACCAACAAAAGATAACCTCGTTCCATCACTGTGGACACACCGCACCCTTCACCTGAAACAGTCGATCTGGGCATAAACTATGGATAGCCAATCAACACCAAGAATGAAATCATAAGGCCTCGACGCTACCACCAAGAGGTTCCAACCGAAACTCTTGCCTCCAAGGGTCAGATCACACTGTCTACAGAGGTGTGTGATCTCTGAATCTTCTACCATTGGTGTTTCTAAGCGTAAGGGTCGAGTCAACGGCTCAACTGGAATCTCAAGGTCTCGAACAAGATAAGCACTCAAAAAAGAATGACTAGCACCTATGTCTATCAGTACGGCAACCAAAGTATAGAAGACACAGATTTTACCTCTAATCATTTCGGGAGTACCTGTGTCATAAGCCTCTACCGCCCGTAGTTGTCCCTGCCTCTGTCCACCAGCTCCCTAAGCTTGGGGTGGACCTCCTGGGGGTGGTGTTGGTAAAGGGTCAAAACGCCGACCACCTCCAGCTACTCTCTCAGCTCCTCTACCGCGTTTTCTGCCCCGCGGATCTGTCTGCTCCACATGTTGCCTCTACCTTGGTGGTCCATTGACAACTCCCATGTCAGTAGTATGGTGGGTCGGAAAATCTCGAGCGATATGTCCCCTGCCATCACATGAGTAGCATCACATCTCTTGAGGATGGTCAGATGTGACCTACGAACCCTGTATGGTAGATCCCCTGTCCTGGGATCTCCTCTAAAAACGTCTCCCACACCTGGGTCCCTGGCGTCAGCTCCCTACTGCCGAGGTCTCTGCTCCAGCTCGCCCGCTACTGACCATTTTCGGTTGTCCCTGCTCTGCCAAGAAGCTCTCAACCACCAAAGCCCACTTGAGCACCCCAACATAAGTAGGGATGCTCATAGGGACGATGCTAGCTCAGATATCTCTGTGCAAGGCCTTCTCAAAAGTCCTATATTTGAAGTATTGATCTCTGGCCATATCCATCGAGTATAGTGAGAGGTCGGTAAACCTCGATGAATAGTCCGCCACCGTCATGGTTCCCTACTGGAGCTGAAGAAGCTCCTGTATATGTACTACTCTCAGGGTAACCGGTGAAAACTCCTCTATGAAGAGATGCTCAAACTCCGACCACGTAAGAGTCACCTCATCGTGAGTCTGGATTACCAAACTCCACCATCGCCCTGTCGAGCCATGCAAAAGGCTCGCTGCCAGGATCACCATCTGGTCTGCTGGTGTTCTGACCAAATGGAAGACTCTATTCAATACCTCAAGCTAGTCCTTTACTGCCTGAGGGTCAGGCTCACCTCGAAACCTGAGGGGTCTCTGTCTCTGAAACTCGTGGAGTGTGCTAAGCCTGCGCTCCTCCTCCACTAGTACAGCAAGCACTAAACACTGCTCCACAGGTGGTAGGATAACTGGTACACCACCCAATGGTAAAACTGGGGGATCTGGTCCCTGAATCGAAGCTTCATCACTAAGGGGGTCATCCTCATGATCGAGCTGCTGGATCCTAGCGGGTGCGCATCACGGAGGCATCCTGTTAAGAAACAATATGTATCACAGTCGGTGAGTATATCTGGAGAGCTAACCCAAGAAGGACATGGAAACCACAACCCATTCCTATATGATGCAGGTACCATTGTTTCCCCCTGCAACTAGTGTTCACATGTTCCGATTTGAAAAGAAAGTTATCATATTCCTGGTGTATGGATACGTCGGCCGCCCGCACCAACACTGGGGTCCCTGGCCTAAATGCTGAACTCGAAACACATAACACTGTTGCCCCAAACCAACTCATAGACTCTTGGTCCTAAGGTAGAACCGACCACCTATGATACCACTCTGTCATGACCTGTCCCAGTGGGACCCGAGCCGCAACTCCCCAAGCCCGCCTCCAATAGGTCAGGGGCTGGTGACTAGCACTGAGTAGGCATGCTTCTAACATGGGAGGCATTGCCTATAAACCTGTACACACGCACACACATTTCCAAGCCCACAAAGATGAAAAGTAAAAGCTACTAGGAAAACGATGAATCCATACACTAAAACCCAACCAACAGAGTACAACAGGAAAGGTAAAGTACAATAATGTAAAAACCTGGGCCAAAAGTACAAGCCCACCAAAAGAGAGTCCGTAATAAGGTCCAACCTGTAAAGAAATGTGCTGGGACTGCAATCTGTAGCCGTAGAAACACACCTCGGCCTGTCTGATCTCACTGAGTACCATCCAGTCCTGGTACACCTAGAATCCTGTCAAAGGCTTTCTCATCTACACAAGACACGACAGGTGCGAGCAATGTCCGTGCAAGGGTGAGTATAACAATACCCAGTAGGACACCCCAAAACCACAAAGGAATACAACAAGGGAAATACCACAAAAGAAAGGTACAGTCATCTCTACACAGTATATGTTTACGGAACATATAACAAGAATATCCAGATATACTCATACACAAACGACCATCGCGAAACCACCACTAAGATCCAGATCGAAGATTCCACTAAACATGCAACCGGGAGAACAGACTCCTATGTCTGAAGAGAGAGATATAAAGTACTCATTCCGGGAGAACACACTCCAAAAGTACATTGAGAATAAGATGCTCAGATGAGGATCACAACCAATAGCCATGGGGTGATTCCAACAACTCAGTCTAAACTAATCCGCTAAGAAAAGGATCGGCGCCCGGGCAAAGTTGGTCACGTCGATACCAAGAACTCTACCTAGGGTTCCAGGAATGAATAGAGGATCTGACTATAAATCTCATAGAGGGGATTCCAAAAACTCTATTCCGGAAGTCCTAATGAAGGGATCATACTCCTGTATATAGTAAATGATACCAAAACCATCAAGGGAAAGACCAAGGGTACGGACCCTAAGAAGCTAGTCCAAGTCACAGAAGACAAGTGGCTCAAGCCAAGAAGAATTGGTTACACGGCGTGTAGTATGGTTACACGCTGTGTTCCTTGACCCTGGGTACTGCCCATGAAAACGGCCCGTGTCCTCTGCTCAAGCTGTGTAAAACTCAACTACATGGCGTGTAGAATAATCACATGTCGTGTTCCTTGACTCCGAGTACTGCCCGGGTAAACGGCCCTTGTCATCCGGCTTGTTGGATTGGAAGCGACTACACGGCGTGTAGAAGAATCACATGCCGTGTCCGAGCACCTGGGGATCACTCCGTGTACGCTGGACATGTGCTCGTACATGGTCTATGTCTGTGTCTGTGTCGCCTGCCCATGTACCAATACACAGGGTATCCCGTGTATCTGGCCGGGTCTGGCCGGGAATGGGTATACACGTTGTTTCCTTTTCCATGTACCCAACCCGTGTCCGTGTACTCCCGGAGTACATGCCAGGTGGTCCGCCGATGAACAAACACCATGTAGCCCATACTACACAGCGTGTAGTCGGGATTTTTTTTCAGAAGCGTCGTCTTCCTCCTCGCGCCTCGGCCGAATCTTCGGTTCTTGATCCAGCCGTCCGATCATCATGAAACACCAGATTTGGGGTCATCCCACCCCTACGAAACCGGTTCTGTCAGTTTCAGGCTTCCGATCAGCCTTGATAGTGCGTCCCGACCCGCCCGCACGAAAACGCTTGAAGAATGGGAATTCCTGAACCACATCGATTCGTCTGCCGCTGTCGCCGTCGCACCTCTGCAAGGTCGTCTCGATGTTGGATCTTTGATTTCAGATCGTTGCGCCAACAAACGAATGTGAAACGATCGATTTCCTCCAAGAACTTGTAGAATGCACATGAAGAATGCGTAGGAACTGGGAGAGAAAAACACAACCATCGAGAGGTACAAACCTCTATTGATGTTCATGTCGATCTTGGTTTATCACCGTTAGAAGGTTGAATGAAAACTAAATTAATTTCAAGAATCGAATCCCCATGATTTCCGAAAATATCCCATCCCGCATAAACGATTGATCCACGGACTAATCTATTCATGGATTAGCCCGCATTCATCATTGAAATCAAGAACGGGGAAGGAATCACAAATTAAACATCCTACCTGGATCCGCGGCATTCGATGGCAAAGATCTGGTCGACGCGTCGTCGTCACTGGCGAAAATCGTCAAGAATGTCGTTGCCGCGTCGGGAGGTCTTTTCTAGAGCCTCCGGAGCCGCCAAGGGTTTCAAGGTTATGAGGTTTGTAACCCTGGACCCCTACGCATGCCTTTATTTAAAAAAAAGATAAGATATATATGTTGCAGCAAATTTAAAATATTTCGCTGCAGAATAAAATATTTTTATTTAAATATTTTATTACTCTTACGTCCCAAAAACTGGATTTCACCACCGTCCTATGCCGGCCAATGTTAGGCCTCGCCTAAGGTAAAATCGATGTTCTGAACGCAACGGTGCCCTCAGATTTCCGATCTGATCACCCATTTAGGAGTTATTCCACTTTTTCAGGAAAACCACATGCGCGCGTTATTTAATTATTTAATTAAATTCAGACATTTGTTCTGGGATCACCGGGCCTCAGAACTGCACGTTGTCTCAGAGCCTGGTCTTGAATTAATTCCCATATAATATTAAAATAATACATGGAAAAATCTAGTACATTACAACCCATGTGAATAACCTTGGGTGATGGGTCACCCAAGTGCACAACCTTGGGTGATGGGATGCCCAAGTGGAAAGCCTTATGTGATGGGTCACCTAAGTTCATAACCATTGGTGATGGGTACCCCCCATTAAGGAAATGATATAGGTATCTACCCATAGTGTTTGAAAATTTTGGATAAAGTGGAATTTTATGAAGGCTCTCTCCTTTGTATAACCCAATTACCACTTAAGTTATCTCCCTTAGGTTTAAAATGATTCAGGCTATCTCAAGGTGGATTTTAAGACCAGAGTGAAGTGGATCAAGGTATCTCTCTCTCTTTATAAGGATTTGAAATTAATTCCCTTATAAAGGATAGTGGGATTATTTATAGTAAAATATAGAGTCTTGAGAGAGATAGGTTGGGTGAGATAAGTAGTGCATGAAGGTGGCTTCAACAATCCATCTCGAACAACCTGGGTGATACAACCTTGGTGTCGTGGGGGAACCTGGGCCATACAACATGGGAGACAATGGGGGAACCATGGAAATATTATGGGAATTATCCCAGGGAGTCTTGTTATTATTAACCTTGATTCTTTATCCAATAAATAGAGCACTGAAAAATTAATCCCCACACAATGAGATCCAATCAGAACAAAGATGATTTTATTCTAAGGTAAATGTTTTTTGATTTAATAATTAACAGAGTCTACAAATTTAGGCTTGGTGAGATATGATTTTAATACATGAAGGTTTCTTGGGAGACCCAAACAATCAATGCTAGGTGAAACACACCACAAGAAATGGGTGGAGAGGTCAGCCCACCTATAAATAGTAATGGCCCCTACTTGTATTCTTCTTTAATGAAAAAATTATATTCCCACTCTCTATTCCCTCACAATACATCATGTTCAGAGATTATTCTCTTCATTTTTAGTGTGATTTATCTAGTATAGTCTGGGGAGAGAGTCCTAGGTGAGAGGCCCCTTGGTGAGGGGCCTTAGTGAGGCACCTTACCATGGAAAGGCACCTTGTCAAGGGTCCTAGGAAAGGAACCTTAGCGAGGAGCCTCGATAAGGGAACTAGGAGAGGGGACTTTGTGAGGGACTGGGTTAGAGGATTTTAATTTTTCAATTTCACACCCTTTTTATAATGTGTCCTACTCAACCCCTACACTAGGGGTACTTTCTATAATTCCTTGATATATCAACCAGATGTACTATTTAATTATTTAGTACATATTTTATGATTGTTTGCACTTCAAAAATTATTTTGGATGATGAAGACACAACTCAAATCAAACACATGGTTGAAAACATTGAGTTTGTGTATTTTGGTCAACATGAGGTCTTTCCATTGGATCTAGAAAAGTTCATGAAAAAACATCACAAAAAATAACTGATATTAGACTTATTTAATTTCTATGAACAATGACTAATGAACAATGTCAACATATCCCCATCTAGACACATACTTCCTAGTTCATGGTCATAGAATACACAAATCTAGGTGCTACAAACATATCTTCTAAGGGAGCCTCTATTCCAAATGGGATCAACCAATTGTCTTTCCAACTTCACCATACCAAGATTACTCCCAAAAAAATCTCACAATGAAACCTAAAATTCATTACTACTCCTCTATATTTTGTTGTTATATTATTGATCAAGAAAAAAGTTGGAATTACGAGTGGAACTTGCATCATAGGATGAATTCAAGTATAAATAGTTGTGGACCTACTAGGTCTGGGCAATGTGAGTAAAATTTAATACATTCTTGAATGATATGGACATATATGAAGCCATATAGATTTCCTAGAGGTACATTTATAATAATAATTATTGGATTCTAGAACTATTGAGATGCTTGAATCCTTGGACCAATACCTTCCACCATACTCATAGTGAAGAGGGCATCAACCTATGGTATATTTATAGGGTCTTAAGAAAATCAATACTTGGGGCCATGTAGGAAAATTTTATTCATCTCTAAGATAAATGTATATATCTTTAGAGGACATTGAATTTGGTGGAGGAGTTATTGAAAGATGTAAAATATGCCATAATGATGGAATGTAAATCAAGTTTTAGACATGGATGAGGATTTTCCTAGTCTCTCATGAACATGGGCTCACATGAAAATGCCAAATGGGGCTCCATTACTTACGAAAAATAGGGGATGATGGAATGTTTTTTCTAGAGATTGAGTGAGGATAATATGAGAGATGGGGTTTTGAAATTAACCCGACAATCCTCATGGAAAATTTTCAAGTTGGGTTCTTAGCCATATGGTTGAATGGGTACCTTCTCTAGATACACAACTCCAATAATGATGTATAACCAAGAAATTTTTAAATAGTTTACATGTAGTGACCCATTCCATTTACACATATTATTAAATGATTATTAACATAAACAACCATTAATTACAACCCAAATATCTTGAGTCCTACTTCCTTTATAAAAAAAGGATCACAATACATCAAAGAAAACTAAAACATGGAATACTTATTTTTTATTTTCCTTAGTGAGATCCAAAATCTATTTGAGATCCTAAAACATCCTAGGATAACTTATGGAATAAATCAAATAAATGGGTGATCTAAAAAGACCAGTAAGAGAACAAATATGATAAAGAAACATAACATGTGAGTCAAAGGTAAAACATAATATCATAAAAGATAAGGAATAAGAGGAATCACAAGGAAGAATAACATAAAAACATGGTTTCATATGATAATGGAAACATATGAAATCTGGTAGTAACGTAAAACATGACATAATTATATTTCAAGGATAACTATTGAGTCAACATAACACGGTGGATAGAGTCCCATAATAGATTAGGTTCAGTCCCAAATCCCATATATGATGTCTCATGAGACTAAAACATTTCCTAATGTATTGGGGTGCTATATAATTATTGTCCCAACCATCAAATTCAATTAATGTACATGCATATTCATGCCACATAAGGAAATAAATCATAATTCATACATATATGAATTACCCAAGGAAAGAAAATGGGTTGCATAATCATTCCTAATATCTTAATAAAACGAAATTTCATAATGAAGGAATTTGAGAAATGAGCATAAGGAATGTATTACTATATAAAATGAAGGAACAAAGAGAAAGGTATAAATGTATGAGAAATATATATATATTTTAAACTCATTCCATAACATTAAAGTTTATTGTCATTGATGAATAATAATGCATTTAAAAACATTAAAAACATTCTAAAGGAAAATAACCTTTCAATTTTAAAAATCACTTTTTGAAAAACTGAAATTCACAAAATATTGTGGGAGTCCTTATTTTGAAAATATTTTTAGAATATTATAAAGGATTATTCAAAGAAACTTATTGTGGGTAATTCCATATATGTCGTATAAGTTAAAAAACATTCCTTTCACATTTTGCAAGAAAAGTAAAAAAGTGCCTCATTTGGAAAATGATAAGAAGATTCCTTTGAAACCACTTTTTTAAAGTAAAACATGGTTGAAAATATATTTATTAAATCATTGAAACATATTATAAAAATCATTTAGAACATTTTTAAAAACATGGATTTATATGAAAAAGGTTTTTTTGACCAAAAAGAGAAATTAAGTGAGTTTTTTTAAAAACGTTTCTCAATAAATTGGGTTATTATGTACCAATCAAATAATTTCCTTCAATATAAATTTAAGAATAAACAATCCCTATTAAAAAGATATTGATTCATAAACCCTTACCACCTTGGTGAGTATGAAATCATAACCCCCATAAGTGAAGTAAGTGAATTTTAATGTAAAATTTTATGAAGTATAAAGTATTCAGGATATAATATTTAAAGGGGTACTATATAAAACTTATAAAATAAATTATGTGTATAAAAGAACATGCCTCTCAAAGAAGGAAGTTTTGCAATGAAACCCTTATAAAGTTCGTATGATTGAGGTGAGAGTTAATCAATAAAGTATTATTTGTAACAAATGTACACCCATAGAAATAAAATTTTATATAAAACATAAATTAATAAAAGGTCTTTTCACACATAATATTGGCACAATATAATCAAATAAGTATACATATATCCCAATCAATGAAAATTGAGTTAGTAAACCTCTTACCTTGAGCCCTAATCATCAGGTGAATTCCAAATCTTCTTGAAAAATAAATTTATGTTAATTATTTAATTTATTAATAATTTTTTTATAATTTATCATTCCTTTTAGTTTATTTATTGTCATGATATGTTCAATCACTTAATCATTTAGGTTTGAGTCAGATGTTTTGATGACGTTGGGATCATATGTTAAAATTCACGTTGGTAAGTTGACTAATGTAAAATATATTATTAATTCATCATTTAAAAAATAATAATCGTGAGATAATTATCATTTTTATACATCAATTATAAATTCTAAACCAATCATGAATTATGGTTATGAAAAATTAACGTCATTATAAGGAGGGAGAAGGTAAGTTGTACGTATGAATGAGTAATGTTTTAATTTTCCAATGATCATGATGTAAATAAGTTAAGTGATATTTTATATTTATATAATGATAATTGTATCATAAATATCATATTATTTCTTTAAATATACTTACATATACCATCTATATGATGCAGTAATAAAAAATGAATCAAATCGCTTTGTGAGGTAGTAGTCCACCATAGACACGAATGATGTTATTAGTTACTCAATGGATGACAAGTTAAGAAATTATATGATGTATTTATTTTAAAAATTTATTAATATTTAATTAATATAATATATAATCATCAAATTAATCCTTATATCTTTCCATGTAAAGTGTATGTGAAAAATGAATCACATCGCTTCGTGAGGCGGTAGTCAGCCGCACACACGAGCAACATTATCGTACTCCATACGGATTGTAAAGTAAGAAATTATATGTGATATTATAATTTAAATAGTATAATAATATGATAAATATCATATATAAACATTAAATACATTGTAATATCTAGCTGTGAGAAGTGGTCATGGAAAAAACTTTACGTCAGTTCACGAGGCAGTAGTTCACCGTACACATGATCAATAGTTTCATTTACCATTTGAGGGAGGAGGAGATGTTTGTATGTCATGAACTTAAAATAAATTAATCTCAGTATATGTAAGATAATATGGTTATTATATCATCATGTTTTAATAATATTTGAACAAGGTGTAAGAAGAAATAAAAAAATGCTCAGTTAAGAACATTACAACTTCTTTGGACCACATCTTTAGGATTATACCTAAATCCTTCATATATTGGATTTATGATTAAACCCAAGCTTCTAGGGTCAATTGAAAAAATTAATGAATTGATTTGGGTATCTCTTGGCTGAACCAATGGACTTTAGAAGTTTAAATAGGAGATGATAGAGGGTGGAATTTTATAAGTGGGGGAGAGGACACACTTAGAATTTATTAAAAAAATAATTACCCCCATTTTTTCAAATGGAATAAGTTTTAGGTCATTTTAAACCCTTATATTTTTAGTTTAACCCCCCAGTATCTCTATTTTACCATAACTGTGGTAATTAATTTTTAATATTTTTACTATTCTTTATGGCAAAAAATTTAGTTTACATTATTAGATAATATAAATTATGCTTATTCCAAATATGGAATCCATTTTTAAAAATTAAACTCATATAAGTGGAATAATAAAATTTAAAAATAAACCTATAGATGTGTCAAAAAATGGGTTTTAAAGAAATGCATTTATCAAGAATAAGAGGGTCTTATAATAATTATGTGGCAAGTAATAATAATTAAATAAATTTAAAATCATATATTTAGATATATAATATATACATATAATTTAAATCATTACTAAATATTTATATTTTACTTAATTAAAATGGAGAAACATTATCCACATTGAAATAGTTTTCAGAAGAAAAAAAGTATTTAAGCCTAAGAATAAACTTACACTAAAATCCAGTATAAATATGATTTATATGTAATTAATTGGATGAAATATGAATAAATAATAATTATTTTACTTTTAAGTCATATTAAAAGAATAATGGGAATTTAAAATTACTTTGTTTATTAAAAATAAATGAAAGTTTTACATAAAATCTTTATTTTTTACTATTCACTGAAAAATCAATATTTTTTAAGAAATAGAAACATTTAAACCTAAGTTAAAATTTATATTCTGATTTTAAAAAATAATTTCCATTTTATTAAATTCATTTTATAAAATTGTATAAAAATTAATTATATTATTTTCTCACAAAAAGAGGTAAAAATCATTTTTGAAAGAAAACATATTTTTAATGAATAAAAATTACTTTTATTAAAATTGGATGTATAGTTAATTATAATTTAAAAATTAAATTATGTTGAGTATAAAATTTATTTAAATTTCAAAAATTAGTTAATCCTATTTATATCTTTTAATTTGAAATCTATGTTAAAATGATCGTATTTAAATAATAATATTTTAATAATATATCACAAGACATTTAAACTCAGTGTTCTATGTTGAATACACTATAGATCATAATGTTCTTTTAAAATCATGGGGTGTTCTATTATATCCCCTTAAAAAAATTTAATTCTCATACTTTTATCTTATTCTCTGTAATCAAGAGTTGGACATTTAAAAATTCCTTTGTTGAAAACCCACATTGTAAAAAGAGTTAATAAAAAGTCCTCTTAAAAGATGGAAAGGGAAATATGAAAGTCTTCATATAACTAGGATTCTACATCTGAGAAAATTATTATCAAGTGAAGATGTGAAAATCTATGAAAAATGTAAAAAATTATGGGGATTTGTAGAGATCATTGATCATAAGAAATTGAATGACCATGAGAAATGAAACAATCACAAAACCATAAATTTGTGATCAATTAAATGAGCATTGACCCATCAGATATGAAGCTTGTAGGATAAAATTTCTGTTTCAAGATTTTTTTCATATGGTTGAAAAATTCCATTACTATACAGATAGAGAACACTAAAAAATAAACTTTATATCTTTTTTATTTCATAAAAACAATTTATTTCTTTGGTTAGGCTTTGATCAATTTCTAATTCACATCATACTCTAAGGAATGAATCTACCATATGATTTTTTATGCCTGAACCACTAAAATTAACTTTTATCAAATCATAATATCTATAATAGCGTAACAATATATTACTTATATCTTTATTAAAACCAAAATTGTTAAAAAAATGTGCGATAATACCCAAAATGAATATGAATGTATTAATCTCCAAAATTTAACAATAGAACCAAAGTTTTAACATAACTCATTCCTTAAATAAATAACCACATATCCTAACTAAACTTAATAAAGTCAATATAAAAGATGTCTTTATCCTTAAAATATTTATCATACCCTTCATCTTTCATCTCAAAATACATAATAGCATTTTTCCCAAATAATCATTTACATTAACCGAAAGGTTATATATATATTAATATATATATATATCTTAACTCAACAAAATGTTTCCAAAAATATTATTAATTACCATAAAATTCCATCACTTAGAACCTAGCAGGGGAGTCTAATAGTTTGAATATATGTTCAACCTTTAACTCATACAACCATGACGGTATCCATAACTCTTATGTTAATCTTACATGAAGACATATATTCTTCCCAAATTAACAAAATCCTTAGATGTTTCATGGTTTTTATTACCAAAATACCATTTTTAAAAATACGTATACATCATAATTATTTAATTTCAATATATAAATATTGTAACCCTTTTAATTAATTGATTTGTTATAACATATATCCTTCCTTAGTCTAGGAGATAACCCTTAGTTTATGGAATTGAATTAGATAATATCTTATTTCCCCACATATAAGACATCAAATTCCTTAGAAATTCATTGATCAATAACCTCTATTTCTATATAGAAAACATCTTACCCTCCATTTGAGATATTTTTCTAGGATCTTATTATGACCTTCTTGAAATATAGGTAGTTGAATCTTTTTTCTTTAATTTTCATTACCACACAAACGTTCATTAAATTCAATTTTCCTCTTATTTATCATGTTCAAAATCTCAAAAAAATTCATTTTGTTAACCATATATTTCAATATCTGATTGGGAATAATCACAATATCTTTATATCCAATCATTATCCAATTTAATTACTCATAATAATTGAATTTTCCATCACATTTAGTTTTAACATTATTTCTCATAGTTCCAGGAATTGACTAAAACCAAAAACAATAGTATGAGCAATAATAATCATAGTGGGAAGCCACATAATCATGAAAAATCATTTATAGGATGCCTAAATCATGAAACATTATTTTTAATCCATGAAACCTTAGGTTTATCCTAGGTCATTCATGGTCATTATTTATTCAAATCCTTCATGATGGGTTGTAAAGAGTTTGTGAATATCTAAAGTATATCCCTAAGGATTTTCAAACTTGGTATGTAGTAAGGCCCATTGTCGTACACCAGGTGATGATTGAGTCTAACTCAATGAACTCTTTTTAGTGTTATTACCCATAGGTATCTTTTTTCCCTAGTGATATCAACTTTTAGTATCCATATAGGGATTTAGTTTCTTAAATCACTCTATACTTCACCAAGATTCCATGATATTTTTTATACTTAGTCTTATCATTAGAATTATCCTTTAACTTATCCCAAAGGTTCTCACTAAAGTTTTTTCATCTTAGTTACCAAGGGTTAACTAAAAATTTTCTCTAATACCATCTATAGAAACCTATTCCTTTTACACATATTATTAAATGATTATTTACATAAATTTCCATTAATTGCAACATAAATATTGTGAGGCCTAGTGTCTTTTGAAATCTAGGATCATAATAAATCAAAGGAAACTAAAACCTAACATACAATTTTTAATATTTTCCTTATTAATATCCTAAATACAATTGAGCTCATAAAACTACATAGGATAAACTGAAGAATACATAAAATAAATCAGTGTTCTAAAAAACATAGTAAGGGAATAAACATGACAAGAAAACAAAACATGTGATTCAAAGGTTTTACATGATATCATAAAATATAAGGAACAAGAGTAATAAAATAGAAGAATATTGTAAAGAAAATTGTTTCATAAGATCATTGAATCATAGGAAATGTGGAAGAGACATAAAACACAACATAAACATAAGTTAATGATAACTATAGAGACAACATCACATGGTTTATAGATTCCCATAATGTATTAGGTTCACTCCCTAATCCCATACACGATGTCTCATGAGAGTAATAAGTTACCCAATTCATTACAGGGATATATAATTCTAGTCCCACCCATATCATTAATTTCATGTACATAAATATGTGTGACACATAAGGAAATAAATCATAAGTCATAAATATAATAATTACCCAAGGAAATAAAATGGTTTGCATAATCTTTCCTCATATCTTAATCAAACAAAATTTCATAATGAAGGCATTTGATAAATGATATTAAGGAATATATTATCCCTTTAAAGGAAGGTATATTGAGAAAGTTATATATTTAAGAGAGATATATACAAATTCTTAAAGCATTCCATAATGTTAATGGTTATTTTCATTGATGAATAATGATACTTTTAAAAATATTTAAAACCTTCTTGAGGAAAATAATATTTCCACTTTGAAAATCAATATTTGAAAAACAAAAAATCACAAAATATTGTGGGAGAATTTTTTTTAAATATTCATGGAAACTGATAAAGTTATATTAAAATAAAATGATAGTGGGTAGTTCTATATATGTTTAATAAGTTAAAAATACATTCCATTCACATTTTGTAAGAAATATAAAAAAAGTGCATTATTTGTAGAATTATAGGAAGATTCCTTTGAAACCATTTATTTAAAACATGGGTAAAAATTTATTTAATAAATCATTTTATAATATTATAACAATTATTTAAAACATTTTTAGAAAATATAGATTTGTAAAGAAAATGATTTTTTGACTAAAGGGAGAAATAAAGTCATATTTTCTTAAGAACATTTTCTCAATAATTTTAAGTATCTAAGAGAAGAAAATGGTTCCATTACTTGAAAATTTCATAAATAAACATAGGATAGTAAAATTTAAAGGTTTTATTAGACAATGATAAACTGATTTCCTTCCACATAAATTCAAGTATAAAAAATCCAGATTAAAATGAGATTGAAGCATAAACCCTTTCCTCATTGGTAACTTTTGAAACAAAAAACCCATAAATTAAGTGAATTGTAACTTAAAATACGATGAATAATAAATTATTCCTGATATAATTTGAAAATTGGAATTATATACACTATATATAATGAATTAGGTGTATAAATGAACATTTGTCTCAAAGAAGGATGTTTTAATAAAAAAACATTATGGAATTTGTCTCAATGATGTGAGAGTAAATCAATGAAGTGATTATGTGTAAAAAATTTATATCAAAAAAAATAAAAGTCTAAATAAAAAAAAAAATTAATAAAATTTAATTTCACACATAATATTGGCATAATATAATCAATGAAGTAGAAATATAACCTAATGAATGAAAATTGAGTTAAGAAACCCCTTAACTTAACCCTGAATAGTCACATGTGTTCCATATATTATTGAATAGTAAAATTATATAATTTTTTTACATTATTAATAAAAAAAATTAATCTTATTATTCCTTTTATTTTATTTATTATCAATCTATGTTCAATTACTTAATCATTTAGGTTTAAGTTAGACATTTTGATGATGTTCGACTCATATGTTCAAATTCACTTTGGTAAGCTAACTAAGGAAAAGGGGATTATTAATTCATCATTTAAAGAATAATAATAATAAAATAATTGTAATTTTTATACATTAATAATAATTTTAAAATCAATCATAAGGATGATTAGGAAACATTATCTACGTTACAATCATGGAGATAATATGTTTTACATACGCAAGAGTGTAATTTACATTTATCAATAATCATTATGGAAAAAGGTAAGTGTGATTTTATCATTAAATAATTAAAATTATATCAAAAATATTTTAATATTTCTTTAAATACACTCATATATTACATCCATGTGATGTAGTAATAAAAAATGAATCTCATCAATTCGTGAAGAGGTAGTCCACCATACACACAAATGACATTATCATTTATTCAATGGATAGTAAGATAATAATGTATAAGATATATTTATATCATATAAAGGGCAAGTGAAAAACAAATCACATCGCTTCGTGAGGCGTTAGTCCACCGTACACACGAGCGATGTTATCGTATTACCTAAGGAATAGAAAGTATGAAATTATATGTGATATTATAATTTTATAAGTATAATAATATAATAAATATCATATATAAACATTAAATAATTAATTAAATCCATCTGTAAAAATTGGTGAAGGAAAATAAATGACATCAATTCACGAGGCAGCAGTCCACTGTACACACGATCAACAGTTTTGTTTCACATTTGAGGAATGTGGAGACGGTTGAAAGTTATTAAATTAACATAAAAAGGTATAATTATATGGAATAAAATAAGTTCATTACATCATAATTTTTTTAAAAATATTTGAAGGAGTTGTAAGAATAAATTAAAAATAATGCTTGGTTAAGAACATTACCTCTTATTCAAACCACCTCTTTAGGATTATACCTAAATCCTTCCTAGATTGGGTCAATGATAGAAAAAAATTTCTATAATGAGTTTGGGGGTGTAAATAAGTTATTTTTCTATGTATTTTATGAACCAATGGGTATTGTAAGTGTAAATATGAGAGGAGAAGGGTGGCCTTTTTTAAATGGGGAAGAGGACACACTTGGAATGCTGGAAAAGAAAAAATTACACCCATATTTTTTACATTAAAAAAGGATACAAAATGAACCATTTTATAAATTTATAAGATATAATTTGAAAATATGACCCTAAAATATAAATTATAATATTTTTTGGTCATTATAAACCCTTATATTTTTAGTTTAACCCAAGGTAAATCCGTTTTTACCTTAACTGTGATAATTAATTTTCACTATTTTCACTGCTCATTATGGTAAAAAATTAAGTTAAAATTATTATATAATAGAAATTATTATAATTTAAAATATTAAATCCTTTTTTAAAAATTAAAATCACATAATTGAGAGACTTTCTTTTAAAATCAAACCTATAGATGTTTTGAAAAAACAATTTTTCATGAAATGTATTTTGCAAGCATAAGATGATCTTATAAAAACTCTATGAAACATAATCATTATTAATTGAATATAAGTTAATATTTTTAGATGTAGAATAAATAAATAAATTTTAAAAATTACACAATACAGGTTATTTTAATTAATTAAAATGGGGAAACATTATGCACTTTAAAACAATTTTTAGAAATTTTTTTCATGCCTAAGAATAAAATTATACTAAAATCCAGTATAAAGATGATTTATATGTAATTAATTGGATGAAATATTACTAAATAATATTTATTTTAATTTTAAATATCAATATAATAATAATGGTAATTTTAAATTATTTAATTTATTAAAAAGAAATGACATTTTTACAAAAAAATCAATATTTTTCACTATTCACTTAAGAATAAATATTTTCCCAAAAATACCCAAATTTTACCCTAAGTATATATGCATATGAGGATTTAAAAAATGAATTATATTTTATCAAATATATTTTCTAAAAGTTTAACAAAATTAATTCTATTATTTTATCATAGAAATTAGTAAAAAACATACTTTTTAAAGAAAACATATTTTCGATGAATAAAAATGTGTTTTCTTAAAATTGAGTGAATTTTTAGTTATCATTTATAAATATATTTTTATTGTGTAATAAATTTATATAAATTTCATAAACTATTTAATCCTATCCATACCTGCTAATTTAACAGCTAGGTTAATGGGATCACATTTAATTAAAAATATTTTAATAATATATCGCGATTTGTTTAAACTGAGTGTTGTGTGTTGAATAAGATATTGAGAATTTTTTTTTAAAATCTCAAGGTGTTAGAGGAAAATTTAGATAATGGGATGCCTATAGGTTTATTCATTCTAGTATTGGTTAAGATTCATTAGTGCTTACTACACATCTATATGGGGATGACCTCCTTTCATATATCGAGGACATTCCAAATAATATGGGACTTGATAGAGGCTCATTTCAATTCTTATTACCCACTCAATGAAGTGAAAATACCAAGATAAAGGTTATTATCATTTATTCAATTATTTTTTGGATTTACACCAATATCAGTTTATAGTGAGGTTGGTCTCAAACTTTTGAGTATTCAATCAGAATTCAAATTCATCTTATTTGGACCACCTTCCACCAGAATGTTTCCTGGTGATGGTGAGGGGACGTATGAGAAATAGTCATACATGATTTATTTGAGTGATAACATATTAGAACCTCTGATCAACTATGTGATCCTCAATGATTCTTACATACCTTATTTATTTTCACACTAGTTCTCATTCCTTCAGTACAAAATCGTTTCACTTTTGATGGATGTGTGACAAGAAAAGAATCACAAGGTAACTCCAAAGCTCCAAGTGATGATGGACTATAAAACTACACATTTCATGATCAAGATTCCCACTAAGGATGAATTTATTTTTCCATTTTATGATTATTCTAATTCATGGATGTTATCATACCCTTGTATAATATTATCCAACAGTATCCCTAGGGTCACCCTTGAGTCCCCCTCAGACAGAGGGGGAACATGACTAAGAACCCCCATGGGAGCAACACATTAGAAAGGGTGCTTGATTCATAAATTCCTTTTAAGAATTGATCCACTACACCACTAATGATTCATCCATTGTATCAATAGACCATGCTTAGGTGGTCAAGCATATGATAGAAACAAGATACTCTCATTGTGCTCAAGAGAAATGGGAATTAGCTAAGGTAAAAGGAGATTGATTCCTCTTAAAAAAAAGGATAAACTAACTATCATCCCTTAGAAGATTTATATCCTATGGACCTCAATTTTGGGAAATTTTGGGCCTCTATATCCAATATTCAGGGAATATAGGCCCTGATCTTGAGTAGGGTTCACATTTCCAAAATCGATAATGTAAAAGCTTCCCTAGATTCTAACATTTAGACTAATCCTATAGAAGTAAGGAAGCATGTTCTAGAACTGGATATACTAATATAGGTAATTGAAATAAGGGTTTACATCACTCAGGGTGTATAATATATAAATTATCAGGGAACCCTTGAAGGGGAAATCAACTAGTAAATGGATAGAGAGTGGGACTCGTTCATCAGTCATTATATGTAAGTTTGATCCTTTAGGCCTTGAAATTATATATCCCAATTTTTTTTCTAATTAGTTTTTTTAAGTTCCTCTTATAAGAAATAAGAGATGTTATAGTGATAAATGAGTCCCTCAAGTATGTTATTAGAGAATCTTCAAGAGATGAACTTGAATTAAACACTTCATGTAAATAAGAGGGACATTAGTCTTCCCAATAGCGAATGATGTTGAGATTGTAATGAGAAGGAACTTCTCCCATTTCCCCTATCTAGATTCCAATTTAGTAGGTGAGAAAGTTTGATCTTACCCCATCATAGGTCAATTTTCAATAAAAATACAAGACATTAAATATATGTATCTTTCCCAAAAGGAGTAGTTATTCCTTAATTTTATCCCTAGTTCTTATATTGTACATATGTGTGCATTCAAATGACAACACCATGGCCCCCTAACTATATGATTTCACTCTTTTGAGAGGTCTTAGGGGAATCTCAAGGATTTCATCCATGGTATCCTGGGAAAGGATCAAACTCCACCTATTAAGTTAACTATGTTTTTAGAAAAGGGAGAACCAATGATATACGGATAATTTTAAGTGGTTGTTACACCCACTATTAATAGTAAAGGGGGAGAACATTCTGGTATGGTGATCAAATGTGTATAATAAGTTATAAAACACCCAATAACCCCCTTTCTTGTAATATATGTTATTTCACTTTGGGGGATTTCATTACCATGGTGGAACTCTTCAATTAGATAGAAGAGTCTTCTATCAAAAGTGTTCTCTAGAAACATTATAAAGTGTTATAGGATTATGAGAATTATTCAAAATCACTTGATTTAAAAACATTATTAGATGATATGATTATTTCAAACTTTAACCTACATAATATTTTTTCATAGAACTTTTCAAATTTATTACTACAACATGAGACCTTGATAGTATCTATATCATCCCCCAATCCTATACTCTCTCACATGGCCATAAAGGGTTGGTTACGAGACCTCATGAGCGCCTCCCCATACACTAGAGGATGCCAAATAGCAGTGCGGGTGTGAAATATATAGTGGGAAGACTATTCCCCCTAGCATGAAGTGTTATAGAAGTATAAAATAAACCATATAAATAGAATAAATCAAAGTATAGACATAGAGGAAGAAAATAATAAAATCCAATTGAATAATAGAATAAATAATAAAGGAATAATGTAATTATGTGATGGAATATAACTAAATTTCATGCAATAAATAAAAAAATAAAAAAATAGAAGACTCAATAAACACTCAAAAGTCCCCAGTCAAAAACCCCACTTCTTTACCACATCCAAACTCTAGCCCATCCAGCAAGCAAACAATCAATAATAATGTCATTTTCCCTTTTTCAAACCAACAACCACATAATTTTATCATGTACCAAACGGTAGCCAAAATAGGGTGTGGGTATAACTCAGTATGTCGACACCACTATGACTAGACAAAAAGGTCTAATTAGAAATGTATAAAATAAGTAGATATACAGTTGCATTAACTAATACAATAATTAATAAAATACAACAAGAAACTTCTCCAGCTCTATGATAGAATATATTTGAGTATGTCTTACAACCATGAAAACCACTACCATATAACCATAGTAAAATAACCTTCTTTAGAACCATGATGAAATATATCAGAGCATGTATTATGTGAAGGTACCAGAAACACAACAGAATCCCTAAAGGTGGGATTTTAAAAAATTTCCACCAAATATTGACATAATCTCTTCACTATCATTGAAGCATTTCCTGATTACCACCAAAGGAACATATGTGAGGAATTTTAATCCCAAAAACAATAACAATAAAATACTATGTTCTATACGAAGACATGCTCGATGTCTTCTCATTGTTAGTGACCGTTGTTTACTTATTGCATGTTATTGTTCCCGCTTTCACTATTGTAATCTGTTTATTTATGCTTCATTACTTTTCCAATGAGGGCATACTTTCCCCACTATCACACCCAAGACCCTCACTGCTAGTCGGAAGCCTCTGGCATTTGGAAAAATGCACTTGAGGCCATGTGACCAACCAGGTACATGGAAAATTTGGGAAGCACCCAGAACCGGGACATTACACCTATCTTTACATTCAACCCAAGGAGGTTGAATTATAGGTATATTCATCCTTTGTGGATAATCCTATATGTATTGTGTATTGTAGCATGAAGGTTCTATGAGGATAATCAGTTCCTTTAGTATGAGTTCTATGGAATCATGTTTGGGTATATGATAAGACATGGGAGATGGAGGCCAAGGTACAAGCACAGTGGTCATAGTTATTCACAAATCATGCTTCACCACCATTAGGAAGGAAATTTAGAGAAACTTTTCTTTAGGGGGGGGAGTTTGTAAGAAATTAATTCTTCTTTGAGGTATAAATCATTTTATTTCTAACTTTTCTAAGTTTAAATGTTTAAATGTGGCCATATGTGAATGAAATTTGATGTCTTGGAGGTTTTGGGGGTGTCTAAGGCTAGTTCAGAGCCTGAAACCTGAGATTTGGGGTGAAATGGCTTGGTTCACAGTTAGTTTAAAATGTGTGGGGAGGATGCATAATTTAACAAACACTTCGAGGCATGGCTAGAGAGAAGAATGAGCTCGAAAGGTTTAGCCAAACCATGCTGTTAGAGGTACATGGATATATGAGAATGTTTTAAATTATGATAGTGGATTTTGAAATGGTTTATGCATGGTTAGTCAAAAAGTTTGGACAAACATTATGGGTGACCTTTTCCTATAGTTAATAGTGAATGGTTGGTTCATTGTTAGAAAAACCATGCGCCTAAACTATACAAACCCTTAATTTTGGGGAAATTTTATAATTTTTAATTCAATTAATATCTAATTTAATCCTAAAATATTATTTTCTCTTCCGCACATCAACCATTTCATTTGGAGAGATCCCTCTGAATCCTAATCTTGGATTTGAGGTATCTTCTCTTCTTGATCTCAAAATCGAAGGTTGTTCGTCTCATTTGATCCACAATGGTAAGATCTAGATTACTTTCTAGCAATTATCTATTCTTCTGGATATCAGTTTCACTATTTATGTGCAAGATGAATTTCCTTATTATTAGTTTTTTTTCACCCATTCTTCTATTTACCCATGATTGGATCCAAATCAGAAGCTGATACTGGACAAGTTACCAACTACAGACTGAAGGTACGTGGTCTTGTGACTTTCACTTAAAGTCGAGATGTGTATATATGTTGTTGTTCTATGTTCCCAATTTCTAGGAATTCAATTAAATGAAATTGAACCCTTGATTTTTTAGGCACGACCTATTCAATTAAATAGGAATGTTAATGTTTGATTATTAGTAAATAACCATGAAACAGAACCACACTTAGGTGTGTTTATTAATGAACATATATTCCATGGGTGGCCTTTGACTCTTAGATACCATGATGTGTGCATTTTTATTTCTATGGGATTTAAATAGATTAATTGAATTATAAATGAAATGATAAATTGATTTGCATTATTAATTTTAATTTAAATAATTACAGGGAAGGGAAGATTGAACATGACTGTTGGCCATTATATTTGTAATAGCTTGTTGAAGCTTGAGTTGCATGATTAATCTTGATTTGGTCTTTATTTTGATATTCCCATGTGAGTTAAATGATTTGTATTCCATGTAATAGTTGGTTAAGAATGAGATTCTAGTTATGATTGTTTTTCCCATGTAAGTAATTGTGATCCAAGCCTTTTAAGATTGTCCAATGACTTGAATCACCTTTTGAGGTGAGTTTGATTTGGATGTTCTTAGTTTAGACCATGATTTGTTAAGTTATAATATTAAATGGAATTGATCAATTTGATTAAATTGTTTAAATGATTATTATCCATGTGTGACACATGGATTTATATAATAATTCCATGGACAAACTCAACTGGATTTTGAATTTTATGCCTGGGTGATACTTGGTTTTCCAAGGAAGGACTCATAAAGGATTTTGATTATTATATGCTGAGCGGCACTTGGATTTCTTATGGATTTATAGGGAAGGACTCAATGTTATTTGATCATATATTCCATGGGTGATACTTGGGCTCCCTTAATGAACTACCAAGGACATAATCGATTGGAAGGGATATTATACCACACCTAGAGTGATATCTAAATTATTGAGGATCACCATGGAAGGGATTGTAGGGTGTTGGTTCATATTAAAATTGTAGTGATAAATGGATTCCAACTTAGTAATGCCAAGGATGGGATGAGGTTCTAAATTTTTTAATGAATGAAATGAGTCATATGATGCATCTTCCAATCCAAAGAACATGATTGGATTTGATCTTAACCTGTACTTTATTGATGGACGGTTAGGCATCCTCTGATCATGTTATCACAGGGGACATCGAGCTATTCACCAAGTCTCGAGACTTACATATGAAATAGGAATTAATAATTAAATTTGATTTTTATAAATGACACAATCCTGACTATTAAATTAGATACATACTTCTAAATTAAATTGATTAAATGAAATTGTTTATAAATGAGAACCTAGGCCTTATATGATGTTTACTTTTTAGTAATTAATTTATTTTTTATATATCTTCCTACACACTATTGATATATATATTAACTAACTAATTGGAACAAACCTTGGGTGGCTGCCTACTAGGATTATATCTCAAACCCTATTTGTTCCACCTTTGGGAACCTAAACAGATTATTTGGTTGCAGGTATTGATAATTTAAAGCTCCTAAATACAAGTTATTGATTGTTTCCTGGAGAAGGAGAGCATAGAATTGAGATGAGGCTCGCGATGATAGTGAGGATACTTTTGGCCTTTTTTTTAAAGGTTGGGGCCGAAGCCTCAATTTATTATTTAATGAAAAGACCTCTTTAGACTGGGTAGAGGGAGACCCATTACATAGCCCGAAGGCCCAAGGCCAAGTGGCCTGAATATAAGGCTTGAAAGGCCATTTTTTGGCCCAAAGGACCCCTTAGTGAACAATACTACTACAGTACTCGCGCTGCTACAATACCTGCTATAGTACAGCCACAACTACAGTACCTCTGCTGCTACAGTGTTGCTGCTGCTATAGTTCCTCCGCTGCTAATGTACTACTACAATGCCCTGCTATAGTACTGCTATAGTACTCGGAAATTCTCCCCTTCCTGGATTTGATCTTGGGTCTTTTGGATGCCAAGAAGGATCCTGTACTACTAGGGTATAGGCTCGTTGAAAAAATTTTGGTTTTTTTTTTTATTTTTTTTACATGTAATTTATATCTTCCTTGTATGAATGTCTTGTCTATTTTGGTAGAAACATATGACATGTGTCATCATTTTGGATATGAGTTGACTTCCTGATTTGTTTATATTATCAGTCTTTTGTTGTTTAATTCTTATTTGGTTATGATATGGATTCTCTGACTTTCATGTTGTTTATTCTGTAGTGATACACTATGGTAATGAGGGAATTATCTCTCCACATGCACATCTAGGCTCTCACCTCTAATTTAAATCCTCTGGAATTTGGGGAGATGTGTTTGAGGGCTTTTTTCCAACTGGTCCCAGGGAAATATTAAGTGGAATCTAGGTATGAGAAGTTATCATGGGCCATGATTTCTTTGCAAATATGGCCTAATGATATATTTAGAGTGTTGTATATTGGGTTTGAACCTCAAATATGTGTCCTATGTATCCTATTTAATATGAATTGAATCCCATGTAGTTAAAGCTCCAAAATTTAATGTCATGTGGAAGGAACATACCATTCAGCTTAACATCATGTGTTAAGGATGTTATCATATAGATTTAGATCATTTGACTGAGACTTTTTTGAAATAAAAGGTTAAACAATAGAGGGTTAATCATGGTTTATGCATATGGGGGATACCCTTGGGTATGTTATGTCCAGTTGAGTGGGGAATAAATCTATCTTTGAGCTAGAAATTAGGAATTAACCCTATAAGGAGGCCCATATTAGAGGCATTTCAATTGAACCAATGGAATGATAAAATCATATAACTAATCCCACACAAGTCCCTCTTAGTATTAGATACGAGAGATAATATAAGATTGGGCATATTACAAGTGAGTGTAAAATTATATTTGAATGGGGATTATACACGGAGGATTCCCTTTATGAGTATCCATAGATCATGGATATTATTTACAATGATAACCATATTAGTTCATATACCTAAAGGGGAAACCCATCCTCCCATATTTCTACATATTGGTAGGTTGGGATGGGATATAAAGGTAAGAGGAGTGGAGTATCTGACAAGGAAGACTAAGGGATTATTAGAGGAGGGATTCCCACACAATAATTTAGTCCCTTAATAAAGATAATTTGGGGATTATGAATTGAACCTACCCATTTTTATATTCAATGAATAATTGAGTGATTAATACATCCATCACTAAGCCATATTTGATTAGATTCAGGATCCTAGATGAGCCTCTTAGTCTAGAAGATACCTCTTCAGAATTTATTTGATAGAGACCCTATTATCATTGGAATCAATGATTGTGATTCCCTATAGAGATTCATCCAATATGGGAGGATAATTATACAGTAACCTTTTATCAAGGGAATACATGATTTATGGGATGCACACAGGTGTGCATGACCCGATCCTATATATTTGGTAGGTTGGGAAGCGACCTATATGGCTAGGTATCCAAATAGGGGACTTGGTAAAAGAGGTACTTTTTCATAGAGAATAGGGTACACGTGTAACCCTATTGTTTTATTTAGTGATTTAGTTCACCCTAATGGAGTTTTTTGAAGATTATTTTCCCAAGTATAAGTCTCCAAGGAATCTTTTCCCTAGTGAGGGATTAATGAAGGTGATTCACCCTAGTGAGGGCCTTGTTGTGGCTTCACCCTAGTTAAGGTTTTATTAAAGATGGTTCAATGTATTTATGGGACAAGGAGGTGTTTCTCACTATTGTATAGCCATGGGAGATGGGTTTTCCCAGTTAAGATCCTTGGATGATGGGTCTCCTATGTGGAGAGCCTAGGGAAATGGCTCACCCAAGTGTAGAGCCTTGGATGATGGTATGACCCATTGGAAAGACTTTGGTTATGTATCACCCATATACAGATCCTTGGGAAATAGATAAACCAAGTTCACAACCTTGGGTGATGGGTTACCCAAGTGAACAACCATGGGTAATGGGTCACCCAAGTGCACAACCTTGGGTGATGGGATGCCCAAGTGGAAAGCCTTAGGTGATGGGTCATAGCCTTTGGCGATGGGTATCCCCCGTTAAGGAAATGAGATAGGTCTCTCCCCATAGTGTATGTAAAATAGGGATAAAGTGGTATTTTATAAAGTCTCTCTCCTTTGTATAACCCAATTACAACTTAAGTTATCTCCCTTAGGTTTAAAATGCTTTAGGCTATCTGAAGGGTGATTTTAAGACCATAGTGAAGTGGCTCCAGGTCTCTCTCTCTCTATAAGGATTTGAAATTAATTCCCTTGTGAATGGATAGTGGGATTATTTATAGTAAAATATAGAGTATTGAGAGAGAAAGGTTGTGTGAGATAAGTAGTGCATTAAGGTGGCTTCAATAGTCCATCCAGAACAACCTGGGCAATACAACCTAGGTGATCATGGGGGACCCTAGTCCATACAACATGGGAGACAATGGGGGAACTGTGGAAATATTATGGGACTTATCCCAAGGAGTATTGTTATTATTAACCTTGATTCTTTATCCAATAAATTAATCACTGAAAAATAAATCCCCACAAAATTAGATCCAATCAGAATGAAGAGAATTTTATTCTAAGGTAAATATTTTTTGATGTAATAATTAACAGAGTCCACAAAGTTAGGCTGTGTGAGACATGATTTTAATACATGAAGGTTTCTTGGGAGACCCAAACAAGAAAGGCTGGGTGAAACACACCACAATAAATGGGAGGAGAGGACATCCCACCTATAAATAGCAGTGGTACCCTGACTTTCATTCAACATTAATGATAAAAATATCTTTCCAATCTATATTCCCTCACACTACATAATTTCCAAATATGATTCTCCTTCTTTTTAGTGTGAATTATATGGGATAGGCCTGGGAGAGAGGCCAAGGCGAGAGTCACCTTGGTGAGGGGACTTAGTGAGGCACCTTGATTAGGAGACCTTGGAAAGTCACCTTGTCGAGGGGCCTAAGAAAGGAACCTTAGTGAGGAGCCTCGATAAGCGAACTAGGAGAGGGGACTTTATGAGGGACCAGGTTAGAGGATTTTAATTTTTCAACTTCACACCATTTTTCTATCGTGTCCTACTCAACCCCTACACTGGGGGTACTTTCTATACTTCCTTGATATATAAACCTGATGTACTGTTTAATTATCTAGTAGATATTTTATGATGGTCTACTCTTCAAAAATTATTTTGGATGACGAGGACACAACTCAAATCAAACACATGGTTGAAAACATTGAGTCTGTGTATTTTTCTCAATATGAGGTATTTCCATTGGATCTAGAAATGTTCATGAAGAAACATCACAAAAAATAACTTACATTAGACTTATTTCCTTTTTATGAACAATGTCACCATCCCCCCATATAGACACATAATTCCAAGTTTATGGTCATATAATACACAAATATAGGTGATGAAAACATATCTTCTAAGGGAACCTTTATTCCTAAAGGGATCAACCATTTTCCTTTCCTACTTCACCATACCAAGATTACTAAAAAAATATCACAATGGAACCTAAAATTCATTACTACTCCTCTATCTTTTGTTGTTATATTATTGATGAAGAAAAAAGTTTGAATTGTGAGTGGAACTTGAATCATAGGAGGGATTCAGGTATAAATGGATGTGGGCCTACTAGGTTTCGAAAATGTGAGTAGAATTTAATACATTATTTAATGATATAGACATATATGAAGCTATATGGATTTTCTATAGGTAAATTTATAATAATAATGATTTGATTCTAGAATAGTTGAGATTCTTGAATCATTGGACTAATACCTTCCACCACACTCATAGTGAAGTGGGAATAAATCTATGGTATATTTATAGGGTTTTAAGAAAATAAATTCTTGGGTCCATGTACGAAAAGTTTATTCGTCCCTAAGCTTCATGTGGAGATCTTTAGATGACATTGAATTTGGTGGGGGAGTTATTGAAAGATGTCAAATATGCTATAAGGATGGAATGAAAATCAAGTTTGATACTTGGATGAGGATTTTCCTAGTCTCTCATGAACATGGGATCACATGAAAATTCTAAATGGGGTTCCATTACTTATGAAAAATAGGGGTTTCTGTTATGTTTCTTCCAGAGATTGAGTATGAAAAATATGAGAGATGGGGTTATGAAATTAACCTGACAATTGTCATGGAAAATTTTCAAGTTGGGTTCTTTTCTATATGGATGAGTGGGTACCTTCTCTAGATACACAAATCCAATAATGGTGTATAACCAGGAAATTTTTAAATAGTTTCCATATAGTGACCCATTCCCTTTACACATATTATTAAATTATTATTAACATAAACATCCATTAATTAAAACCCAAAGACCATGAGGCCTAGTCCCTTTATAAAATATGGATCATAATACATCAAAGAAAACTAAAACATGGAATACTTATTTTTTTATTTTCCTGATTGACATCCAAAATATATTTGAGATCCTAAAACTACATAGGATAACCTATGGTATACATGAAATAAAGGGGAGATCTAAAAAGACCAGTAATGGAATAAATATGATAAATAAACATAACATTTGAGTCAAAGGTAAAACATAATATCATAAAAGATAAGGAATAAGAGGAATAACATGGAAGCATAACATAAAAAACATGGTTTCATATGATAATGGAATCATAGGAAATCTGGTAGTAATATAAAACATGACATAAATATACTTAAAGGATAACTATTGAGTCAACATCACATGGTGTACAGAGTCCTATAATAGATTAGGTTCACTCCCAAATCCCATACCTGAGGTCTCATGAGGCTAAAACATTTCCAAATGTATTAGGGGGATATATAATTATTGTCCCAACCATAAATTCAATTCATGTACATGAATATTCATGCCACATAAGGAAATAAATCATAATTAATAAATATATGAATTACCGAAGGAAAGAAAATGGGCTGCATAATCTTCCCTAATATCTTAATAAAAGGAAATTTCATAATGAAGGAATTTGAGAAATGAGTGTAAGGAATGTATTACCATATAAAATGAAGGGATAGTGAGAAAGGTATAAATATACGATAAATATATATAGATTTTAACATCATTCCATAACATTAACTTTTATTATCATTGATGAATAGTAACACTTTTAAAAACATTAAAAACATTCTTGAGGAAAATAACCTTTCAATTTTAAAAATCACTTTTTGAAAAACTAAAATTCACAAAATATTTTGGGAATCCTTATTTTGAAAATATCCTTGGAATCTTATAAATGATAATTCAAAGAAAATTATTGTGGATAATTCCATAGATGTCGTATAAGTTAAAAAACATTCCTTTAACATTTTGTAAGAAAATTAAAAAAGTGCCTCATTAGGAAAATGATAAGAATATTTCTTTGAAACCATTTTTTTAAAGTAAAACATGGGTCAAAATTTATTTAATAAATCATCGAAAAATATTATAAAAATTATTTAAAACATTTTTAAAAAACATGGATTTATATGAAAAAGGTTTTTTTGACCTAAAAGAGAAATTAAGTGAGTTTTTTTAAAACATTTATCAATAAATGGAGTTATTATGCACCAATAAAATAATTTCCTTCAATATAAATTTAAGCATAAAAATCCCTTTTAAAAAGAGATTGATTCATAAACCCTTTCCACCTTGGTAAATTTTGAATCATAACCCTCATAAGTGAAGTGAATTGTAACTTACAATTACATGAAGTATAAAGTATTCATGATATAATTTTTAAAGGGGTTGCATATAAACCTTATAAAATTAATTATTTGTATAAAAGAACATGCCTCTCAAAGAAGGAAGTTTTAAGATGAAACCCTTATAAAGTTTGCTTGATTGAGGTGAGAGTTAATCAGTAATGTATTATTCGTAACAAATTTACACCCACATAAATACAATTTTATATAAAACATAAATTCATAAAAGGAATTTTTACACATAATATTGGCATAATATAATCAACTAAGTACACATATATCCCAATGAATGAAAATTAAGTTAAGAAACCTCTTACCTCAAGCCTGAATCATCACGTGCATTCCATATCTTCTTGAATAATAAAATTATGTTAATTATTTAATTTATTAATATTTTTTTTAAAATTTATCATTACTTTTAGTTTATTTATTGTCATGATATGTTCAATCACTTAATCATTTAGGTTTTAGTCAGATGTTTTGATGATGTTGGGCTCATATGTCCAAATTCACATTGGTAAGTTGACTAATGTCAAATATATTATTAATTCATCATTTATAAAATAATAATAATGAGATAATTTTCTTTTTTATACATTAATTACACTTTCTAAACCAATCATGAATGATGGTTTTGAAAAATGAACTACATTATAATGAGGGAGAAGGTAAGTCATAGGTACGCATGAGTAATGTTTTTATTTTCCAATGATCATGATGTAAATAAGGTAAATGATATTTTATATTTATATAATGATAATTATATAATAAATATCATATTATTTCTATAAATATAATTAAATATAACATCCATATGACACAGTAATAAAAAATTAATCAAATCACTTTGCGAGGCAGTAGTACACCATAGACACGAATTATGTTATTAGTTACTCAATGGATGGTAGGGTAAGAAAGTATATGATGTTTTTAGTTAAAAAATTGATTAATATTTCATTAATATAATATATAATAATCAAATTAATACTTATTTCCTTCCATGTAAAGTGTATGTGAAAAATTAATCACATTGCTTGGCGAGACGGTAGTCTGCCGCATGCACGAGCGACATTATCATACTCCATATGGATTATAATGTAAGAAATTTTACATGATATTATAATTTAAAAAGTATAATAACATGATAAATATCATATATAAACATTAAATACATTATTATATCCATCTGTGAGAAGTGGTGATGGAAAAAAATGTATGTTAGTTCGTGAGGCAGTAGTTTGCGGTACACATGATCAACAATTTAATTTCCCATTTGAGGGAGGAGGTAATGGTTGTATGTAATGAACATAAAATAAATTAATCTTAGTATATGTAAGATAATTTTGTTATTATATCATCATGTTTTAATAATATTTGAATAAGGTGTAAGAAGAAATAAAATAAAATTATCGGTTGAGAACATTACTTCTTCTTTGGACCACCTCTTTAGGATTATACCTAAAGCCTTCACAGATTAGATTTATAATCAAACACAAGCTTCTATGATCAAGGTAAAAAATTAATGAATTGATTTTGGTAGGTCTTGGATGAACTAATGGGCTTTGTATATTTAAAGAAGAGATGATAAAGGGTGGAATTTTATAAGTGGGGAAGAGGACACACTTAGATTTTTTTTAAAAATAATTACACCCATGTTTTTCACACGGAAAAAGTTTTAGGTCATTTTAAACTCTTATAATTTTAGTTTAACCCCCAGTAATCCTATTTTACCATAACCATGGAAATTAATTTTTAATATTTTTACATTTCATTATGGTTAAAATTTAAGTTTACCTTTTTAGATAATATAAATTATGCTTATTCCAAATATGGAATCCATTTTTAAAAATCAAACTCACATAAGTGGAAGAATTAAACTTAAAATTAAACCTATAGATGTGTCAAAAAAAGGGTTTTCAAGAAATGCATTTATTAAGAATAAGATTATATTATAATAATGATGTGACAAGTAATAATAATTAAATGAATTTAAAATCATATTTTTAGATATATAATATATACATATCATTTAAATCATTACTAAATAGGGATATTTTACTTAATTAAAATGGTGAAACATTATCCACTTTAAAATAGTTTTCAGAAGAAAAAAAATGTTTTTAAGCCAAAGAATAAACTCATACTAAAATACAGTATAAATATGATTTATATGTAAATAATTGGATTAAATATGGATAAATAATAATTATTTTAATTTTAAATAATATTAAAAGAATAATGGTAATTTCAAATTACTTAATTTATTACAAATAAATGAAAGTTTTACAAAAAATCGGTATTTTTCACTATTCTCTAAAAAATAAATATTTTTCAAAAAATAGAATCATTTAAACCTAAGTTAATATTTATATTTTCATTTATAAAATAAATTCCATTTTATTAAATTCATTTTTTAAAACTGTAAAAAAAATTAATTATATTATTTTCTCACAAAAAGTGGTAAAAATAATTTTTGAAGAAAACATATTTTTAATGAATAAAAATTACTTTTATTAAAATTGGGTCTATAGTTAATTATAATTTTAAAATAAAATTATATTTAGTAGATTTTTTTTTTAAATTTCAAAAATTAGATTATCCTATTTATATCTTGCAATTTAACATCTAGGTTAAAATGATCATATTAAATAAAATATTTTAATAATTTATCATAGGACATTTAAACTCAGTGTTTCATGTTGAATACACTATCTATCATAGTGTTATTTTAAAATATTGGGGTGTTCCATTCTATCCCCTTAAATAAATTTCATTCTCATAATTTTAACTTATTCTCAGTAATCAAGGGTTGGTCATTTAAAAATTCCTTTGTTGAAAACCCACATTGTAAAAAGAGTTAATAAAACATCCTCTTAAAATATGGAAAGGGAAATATTAAAGTCTTCATGTAACTAGGATTCTATATATGAGAAAATTATTATCAAGTGAATATATGAAAATCTATGAAAAATGTAAAAAATTATGGAGAGTGGTAGAGATTATTGATCATAAGAAAGTGAATGACCATGAGAAAGGAAAATTCAAAAAACCATAAATATGTGATCAATTAAATGATCATTGACCCATCAAATATGAATCCAGTAGGATAATATTTTTGTTTCAAGATTCTTTTCCTAGGGTTGAGGAATTCCTTTACTATCCAGATATAGAACACTAAAAAATATACTTGATATCTTTTTTATTTCTTAAAAAAAATTATTACTTTGGTTAGGCTTTGATAAATTTATAATTCACATCATACTCTAAGGAATGAATATCCCATATGATTTTTTATGCCTGAAGCACTAAAATTAAATTTTTAACGAACCATAATATCTATAATAGTGTAACAATATATTACTTCTATCTTTATTAAAACCAAAATTTTTGAAAAAAATGTAAGACAATACCCAAAATTAATATGAATGTATTAATCTCTAAAATTTAACAATACAAACAAAGGATTAACACAAATCATTCCTTAAATAAATAACCATATATCCTAAATAACCTTAATAAACTCAACATAAAATATGGTTTTAACCTTAAAATTTATATCATACCCTTCATCTTGCATCTAAAAAAACATAATAGCATTTTTCCCAAATAATCATTTACATTAAAAAGAAATGTTTTATATATATATTTATATATATATATCTTAACTCAACAAAATGTTTCCAAAAATATCATTAATTACAATAAATTTCCATCACATAGAACCTAAAAGGAAAGTTTAATAATTTGAACTTATGATCAACCTTTAACTCATAAAACTATGATGGTATCCATAAATCTTATGTTAATATTACATAAAGAAATATATGTTTCCCAAATTAACAAAATCCTTATATGTTTCATGGTTTTTATTACCAAAATACGATTGTTAAAAATACTTATACATCATAATTATTTAATTCCAATATATAAATATTATAACCTTTTTAATTAAATGATTTGGTATAACATATATCCTTCCTTAGTCTAGGGGATAACCCTTTGTTTAGGGAATTGACTTAGATAATGCCCAGTTTCCCCACATATAAGACATCAAATTCCATGGAAATTCATTGATCAATAACCACCATTTCTATATAGAAAATATCTTACCCTCCATTTGAGATATTTTTATAGGTTATTATTACCACATTCTTGACATATAGGAAGTTAAAACTTTTTTCTTCATTGTTTATTACCACACAAACTTTCATTAAAGTCCCTATTACTCTTATTTTTCATGTTCCTAATCTCACCAAAATTCATGTTGTTAACCATATATTTTTATATCTGATTGGGAATAATCACAATATCATTATATCCAATCATTATCCAATTTACTTACTCATAATCATTGAATTTTCCATCACATTTAGTGTTAACATTATTTATAATGGTTCCAGGCATTGACTAAAACCCAAAATAATAGTATGAGAAATAATAATCATAGTGGGAAGCCACATAATCATGAAAAATCATTTATAAGATGCCTAAATCATGAAACATTTGTTTTAATCCATGAAAAACTAGGTTTATCCTAGGTCATTCATGGTCATTATTTATTCAAATCCTTCATAATGGTTTGTAAAAGGTTTGTGAATATCTAAAGTTTATCCCTCAGGATTTTCAAACTAGGTATGTATCAGTGCCCATTTTTGTACACCAGGTGACGATTGAGTCTAACTCAATGCTCTATTTTTAGTGTTATTAACCCTAGGAACCTTTTTTCCTAAGAGATATCCACTTTTAGTATCCATATAGGAATTTATTTTCTTAGAAAAAACTCATTCTATACTTCACCAAGATTCCATGATATTTTTTATACTTAGTCTTATCATTATAATTATCCTTTGAATTATCCCAATGGTTCTCATTAAAGTTTTTTTATCTTAGTTACCAAAGGTTAAGTAAAAATTTTCTCTAATACCATCTATAAAAACCCATTCCTTTTGTAAATATTATTACTTTATTATTAACATAAATTTCCATTAATTAAAACATAAATATTGTGAGGCCTAGTGTCTTTTGAAAACTAGGATCATAATAAATCAAAGGAAACTAAAACATGACATACATATTTTTTTCCTTATTAGGATCATAAATACAATTGGGCTCTTAAAACTACTTAGGATAAACTGGGGAATACATAAAATAAATCATTGTGCTAAAAAACCTAGTAATGGAATAAAAATGACAAGAAAACATAACATGTGATTCAAAGGTTTTACAAGATATCATAAAAAAGAAGAAACAAGAGTAATAAAATGGAAGATTAATGTAAATAAACTTTTTTCATAAGATAATTGAATTATAGGAAATATGAAAGATACATAAAACATGACATAAACATAAGTTAATGATAACCATCAAGACAACATCACATGGTGTATAGAGTCCCATAATGGATTAGGTTCACTCCCTAATCCCATCCACGACGTCTCATGAGAGTAAGAAATTACCCAATTCATTGAAGGGATATATAATTATATTCCCACCCATATCATTAATTTCGTGTACATGAATATGTGTGACACAGAATTAAATAATTTACAAGTCATAAATATAACAATTACCCATGGAAATAAAATGGGTTGCAAAATCTTGCCTCATATCTTAATCAAACAAAATTTCATAATGAAGTCATTTGATAAATGATCTTATGGAATATATTATCCCTTAAAATAAAGATATAATGAGAAATATATATATTTTGGAGACATATATACAAATTTTTTAAGCATTCCATAGTGTTAAAGGTTATTTTCATTGATGAATAATGATACTTTTAAAAATATTTAAAACATTCTTGGGGAAAATAACATTTACACTTTAAAAATAAATATTTGAAAAACAAGAAATAACAAAATATTTTTTGAGTAATTTTTTTAAAAATTCATGGAAATGAATAAAGATATATTAAAATAAAATGACAATGGGTAGTTCCATATATGTTTCATAAGTTAAAAATACATTCCATTCACATTTTGTAAGAAATGTAAAAAAGTGCCTTATTTGGAGAATGATTAGAAGATTCCATTGAAACCATTTTTTTAAAGTAAAACATGGGTAAAATTTTATTTAATAAATCATTTTATAATATTATAAACATTATTTAAAACATTTTTAGAAAACATAGATTTGTAAGGAAAATGATTTTTTGACAAAAGTGAGAAATGGAGTCATATTTTCTTAAAAACATTTTCTCAATAATTTTAAGTACCTAAGATAGGAAAATAGTAATATTAATTGAAAATTTCATAAATAAATAGAGGATAATAAAATTTAAAGGTTTTATTAGAAAATTATAAACTAATTTCCTTCAAAATAAATTCAAGTACAAAAAATCCCGAATAAAATGAGATTGAAGCATAAAACCTTTCATCCTTGGTAACTTTTGATTCAAAAAACCCATAAATTAAGTGAATTGTAACATAAAATACCATGATGTATAAAGGATTCATGATATAATTTGAAAATGGGAATTATATACATTATATGTAATAAATTAGGTGTATAAATGAACATATGTCTTAAAGAAGGATGTTTTAAGACAAAACCATTATAGATTTTATATCAATGATGTGAGAGTTAATCAATGAAGTGATTATGTGTAAAAAATTTATATCCACAAAAATAAAAGTTTAAATAAAAAATAAATTAATTAAATTTAATTTCACACATATTCTTGGCATAATATAATCAATGATGTAGACATATAACCTAATGAATGAAAATTGAGTTAAGAAACCCCTTACCTCAACCCTGAATTGTCACATGTGTTCCGTATATAATTGAATAGTAAAATTATATTAATTATTTAAATTATTAATAATTTTTTTAATTTTATTATTAATTTTATTTTATTTATTATCAATTTATGTTCAATCACTTAATAATTTAGGTTTAAGTTATACGTTTTGACAATGTTCGACTCATATGTTCAAATTCACTTTGGTAAGATAAATAATAAAAAAGGGATTATTAATTCATCATTTAAATAATAATAATAATGAAATAATTATAATTTTTATAAATTAATAATACTTTTGAAACCAATCATAAGGATGATTAGGAAACACGATCTATGTTATAATCATGGAAATAGTAATTTGTAAGTACGCATAAGTATCATTTTCATTCATCAATGATCATGATGGAAAAAAGGTAAGTGTGATTTTACCATTAAATAATTAAAATTATATCACAAATATAATAATATTTCATTAAATACACTTACATATTTCATCCATGTGATGCAGTAATAAAAAACGAATCACATCGATTCGTGAAGAGGTATTCCACCGTACACACAAATGATGTTATCATTTATTCAATGGATGGTAAGATAAGAATTTATATGATATATTTATTTGATATAATTATTAATATTTAATTAATATAATATATAAACATAAAATTAATCCCGATTAACTTCAATGTAAAGAGTAAGTGAAAAACAAATCGCATCACTTCGTGAGGCGTTAGTCCACCATACACAAGAGCGATGTTATCATATTCCCTACTGAATAAAAAGTATGAAAATGTATATTCTATTTTAATTTTATAAGTATAATAATATAATAAATATAATATATAAACATTAAATAATTCATTATATCCATCTGTAAAAATTAGTGAAGGAAAATAAATTACATCAGTTCGTTAGGCAGTAGTCCGCCATACACATGATCAACAGTTTTGTTTCCCATTTGAGGAATGTGGAGATGGTTGAAAGTTATTAAATTAACATGAAAAAATATAATTATATGGAATAAAATAATTTTATTATATCATAATTTTTTAATAATATTTTAAGGAGGTGTAAGAATAAATTAAATATAATTCTTGATTAAGAACATTGCCTCTTATTCGAACCACCTCTTTAGGATTACACCTAAAGCCTTCCTAGACTTGGTTAATGATAAAAAAAGGCTTCAATAATTAGGTTGAGGGAGTAATGATGTTATGTTTTTATGTATTTTATGAACCAATGGGTGTTGTAAGTGTAAATAGGAGAGGAGAATGGTGGCCTTTTATAACTGGGGAAGAGGACACACTTAGAATATTGGAAAAGAAAAAATTACACCCATATTTTCACATTAAAAAAAGGATCCAAAATGAACCATTTTATAAATTTATAAGATATAATTTAAAAATATGACCCTAAAATATAAATTATAATATTTTTGGGTCATTTTGAACCCTTATATTTCTAGTTTAACCTGAGGTAAATCTGTTTTTACCTTAATTGTGATAATTAATTTTCATTATTTTCACTACTTATTATGGTAAAAATTTAAGTTAAAATTATTATATAATATAAATTATTATAATTAAAAATATTAAATACATTTTTTCACATTAAACTCACATAATTTGGTGACTTTAATTTAAAATTAAACCTGCAGATGTGTCGAAAAAACAGTTTTTCAAGAAATGTATTTTTCAAGCATAAGATGATCTTACAATAACTCAATGAAATGTAATAATTATTTATTGAAAATAAGATAATATTTCTATATGTATAATAAATAAATAACTTTTAAATAATTACACAATATGGGTTATTTTAATTAATTAAAATGGGGAAACATTATGCACTTTAAACCAGTTTTTAAAAAAAAACTTTTTTAAGCCTAAGAATAAAATTATACTAAAATATAGTATAAAGATGATTTATATGTAATTAATTAGATGAAATATAACTAAATAATACTTATTTTACTTTAAATCATAATATAAGAATAATTTTACTTTTAAATTATTTAATTTATTAAAAGAAAATGACATTTTTACAAAAAAATCAGTATTTTCACTATTCACTAAAGAATCAGTATTTTTCAAAAAATACCCAAATTTTACTCTAAGTATATATGAATATTAGGATTAAAAAAAGGAATTATATTTTATCAAATATATTTTATAAAAGTATAAAAAAATTAATTGTATTATTTTATCATAGAAATTAGTAAAAATCATATTTTTTTAAGAAAACATATTTTCGATGAATAGAAATGAGTTTTCTTAAAATTGAGTGAATTTTTAGTTATCATTTATAAATAAATTTGTATTGATTAATACCTTTATATAATCAGAAATCTTCTTTAGAGGATATCCCCCTAACCATTTATTATAATAAAGGAAAAGGACAATAAACAAGTACCACTATCCAAAACAGACAACTACATATCATAAAAATAATACTCGTCGCCATATCCCTGGTAAAAAGCTTCCTCTGCAGTCATCGATTCCCATTCTGATATTTCATAATGATTCAGAACCTTAGCATAATTTTTTCTTAGATTCATCTGCTCCAAGGATAGAAACTCTGTGTTGCTAGTAGAAGACCTGGTGGACACTGGTTTTGGCAGATAGGAGTAGTCCTTTCTGGGCCTTCGTTGCAGAGGAACAGTCATAACACACTTATTCCCACTCATCTTTGTTATCCCCCCTACACAATGTCACTATATGAATGCCTCATCAGGCCACCACTATTCTTCTTATCACTATCAGAGTAATCCCCCCATTTTCTTGGGATAAAAACTTCATGCTTTCTATCCTTCTCTCCTCGTCCCGTCTGAATTTTACTATTATTGTCAGTAATTGCTAAACACTTTGGTTGTTCCACAACTTCATGATCATCCAGTATCTGCGACTACATAACTCCTATTCTAGTTCCATCCTCTAGAGAGGTATTCCCATTCTTCTCCTGCATTTCACTTACTAAAACAAGCTTCAAATTATTACCATCCTCCATATGATAACTCTCCTCTTCACGAGTAATATCATAAAGCTCTAACTATTGGAAACGGTTGCAAGTAGCAAATGCAGCCTTCAAACCATTTTCAAGTTGCAACTGCAGAGTAGGAACCTTTACAGCTAGACAAAGACCAGTTTACCCAGTGACAAGCCCATAACAGTCTGGATTCAGTTGTATCTCACCTTCATTATGCCCAGCAACAACCCATGGGACCAGTCCAGCGTCCTCCCTACTAGAAAAACCCTGAACAGCTCCGCTTTCCCCATATCTCAGTTGTTCATCTGTAGGACTTGTCACCCCATCACTGCCTCCCTGGCCAGTACTGCCTCCAAGATCATCTATTTCCATAGCAGCACAACTCACAGTAGCTCCCAAGACAAGGTCTTGCTTCAATCTATCCAGCACCACAGTAGATGTCAAAATAGAAGATATCGATGCATGTTTACCCATGTCCAAAACACCCAATACAGAACCAGACTTCTCAACATCAATATATTCTCGTTCCCTATAAGAGACCATACCCTTCCTCCTCACCGGAGCAGAGGTCATGGCCCCACAGTGACACTTATTAGCCAGATGACCCAGATGATGGCAGGTGGAGTAGTGATCAACCCACGACTCAAATACAACTGATTGCCTCCATCGAAATTCCTCATGAACCATAATCCATATCCATTTAACTGGAGTCTTCAATTAATTCACCTCAACATAGAATCGTGGGTTAACTGTATGACTCACAGAAGTAGTGCGGTCATCTGAGCAAAGGAAGTGACCGACCAAATTTCCTAACATACGAATTATCGCTAGATTCTGAATTGGTAGTGGAAGGTGAGGAATACTTAGCAAAGTCGTAATGGAAGGTGAGTCCCAATTCATACAAATGTCAAATGAACATCGGAGGAGGAAAAACCTGCATCCATTGCATCTGCGAGGAGCTTTCTCCCATGCACAAATGAAATCATCCTCTGAAGCAAAGCGTATCATCAGATAGAGATTATCAATCAGACCCACAACCAGGCGGTCTTGAAAATTCTAGTTGTTAAACACAAAACGATCAAAATCATCCACCGAAGGTCGTCAATGGTTGAAGCGGGCCACCAGGGTTAAATCTAGGATACTTGAGGCCTTGGAAAATTTCATCAGAGAAATCGATAACTGAGGATCCCCAAGATAAAGATCTGGGACCTTCGAGCTTAAGGATATCGACATAAACTCAGGGAGAAATCTAGGGTTGGAGAACAAAACAAACGTCGCCCGTGCAACCGGAGGTGGTGCAGCCAAGACATCTTCCCCCTTCCTCCTCTCAGAAGGGGGGAATCTATCCTTGACCATTTAATATGGTTCGCTGATCACCATCGCTGAGGATCCCCTCTCCCGTCTCTATCCATGGAACTCTTAATAATCAAAATACAGTTAGTGGTGCACTAATGGAAATTCAAGGCCTTCATTAGTTTTTATATAAATTTCAAAAGCTATTTAATCCTATATATACCTGCTAATTTAACAGCTAGGTTAAAGGGATCATATTTAAATAAAAATATTTTAATATTATGTTGGGATTTGTTTAAACTCAATGTTGTGTGTTGAATAAGCTATTGAGAATAATGTTCTTTTAAAATCTCATGGTGTTAGAGGAAAATTTGGAAAATGGGATTGCTATGGGTTTAGTCATTATAGTATTGGTTAAGATTTATTAGTTCATACTACACATCTATATGGGGATGAACCCCTTTCATATATTAAGGTCATTCCAAATAAAATGGGTCTAGATATAGGCTCATTTCAATTCTTATTACCTACTCAGTGAAGTGAAAATCCCAAGATAAAGGTTCTTATCATTTATTCAGTTAGTTTTTAGATTTAGACCAATATCTTTTTATAGTGAGGCTAGTCTCAAACTTTTGAGTATTCAATCAGAATTAAAATTCTTCTTATGTGGATCACCTTCCACCAGAATGTTTCCTGATGACGGTGAAGGGATGTATGAGAAATGGTCATACATGACTTATTTGAGTGATAATATGTTAGCACCTCTGATCAACTATGTGATCCTCAATGATTCTTACAGGCCTTATTGATTTTCACATTAGTTTTTATTTATTTAGTACAAAATGGTTTCACATTTGATGGATGTGTGACCAGAAAAGAATACCAAGGTAACTCCAAAGCTCCAAGTGATGATGGACTATAAAACTACACATGTCATGATCAAGATTCCCACCAAGGATGAATTTTTTGTTCCATTTTATGATTATTTCCATTCATGGATATTATCATAACCTTGGTTAATATTATCTAACAGTATCCCTAGGGTCACCCTTGAGTCCCCCTCAAATAGATGGGGAAGATGACTAAGAACCCCCATAGGAGGAACACAATAGGTAGGGTGATTGAGTCATCATGTCCTTTTAAGCATTGATCCACTACACCACTAAGGACTGATCTAGTGTATCAATATACCATGCTAAGGTGGTCTGGAAGATGATAGAAACAAGATACTCTTGTTGTGCCCAGGATACATGGGATGTAGCTAAGGTAAAAGGAGATTGATTCCTCTTTAGAAAAAAAGGATACACTAACTATCATCCCCTTAGAAGATGTATATCATATGGCCCTCAATTTTGGGAAATTTGGGGAATCTACATCCAATATTCTTGGCTTGTAGGTCTTGATCTAGAGTAGGGTTCACATTTCCAAAATTGATAATGTAAACTATTCCTTGTATTTTAACGTTGAGACTAATCCTACAGAAGTAAGGAAGCATATTCGAGAACTGGATATACTAATCCAGGCCATTGACTTAAGGGTTTCCATCACTCATTGTATATAATATATAAATTATCAGGGAACCCTTGAAGGGGTTATCAACTAGTAAATGGATAGAGAGTGGAACCCGTTCATCAATCATGATATATAAGTTTGATCCTTTAGGACTTCAAATTATATACCCCAATTTTTTTTTCTAATTAGTTATTTTAAGTTCCTCTTATAAGAAATAGGAGAGGATGCAGTGATAAATGAGTCTCTTGAGGATGTTATTGGATAATATCTAAGATATGAACTTGAATGAAACACTTCATGTAAAGAAGAGGGACATTAGTCTCCCCAATAAAGAATGATGATGAGATTGTAATGAGAAGGCACTTCTCCCATTTCCCCTCTCTAGATTCCAATTCAATAGGTGAGAAAGGTTGATCTTACACCATCATAGGTGAAGTTTCAATAAAAATAAAAGACATTAAATATATGTATCTTTCCCAAAAGAAGCAATTATTCCTTAATTTTATTCCTGGTTCTTGTATTGTACATATGTGTGAATTCAAATGACAACACCATGGCTCCCTAACTGTATGATTTCACTCTTTTGAGAGGTATCAAGGGAATATCAAGTATTTCATCCATGGTATCCTGTGAAAGGATCAAAATCCATTTATTAAGATAAATTTGTTTTTAGAAAAGGGAGAACTAGTGATTTAAGAAGAATTTTAAGTGGTTATTACACCCACTATTAGTGGTAGAGGGGGAAAAATTTTGGTATGGTGCTCAAATGTGGATAATAAGTTATGAAACACCCACTAACCCCCTTTATTGTAATAGATGTTATTACACTTTGGGGATGTCATTACCATGGTAGAAATATTCAATTAGATAGAAGAGTATTCCATAAAAAGTGATCTCTAGGAACTTTATAAAGTGTTATAGGATTATGAGTATTCTTTCAAGTCACTTGATTTCAAAACATTATTAGATGATATGATTATTTCAACCTTTAACCTATATAATCTGTTTTCATAGAACCTTTAAGATTTATTACTCCAATACAAGACCCTGATAGTATCTATAACATCGCCCAATCCTATACTCTCTCACATGGCCACAGAGGGTAGGTTACGAGACCTCAAGAGTGCCTCCCTATACACCAGAGGCTTCCAAATAGTAGTGGGGGTGTGAAATGTATAGTGGGGTGACTATAACCCCTAGTATGAAGTGTTATAGAAGTATAAAATAAACCATATAAATAGAAGAAATCAAAGTATAGACATATAGGAAGACAATAATAAAACCCAATTTAATAATACAATAAATAATAAAGGAATAATGTAATTATTTTCTGTAATATAACTAAATTTCATGCTAGAAAAAATAAAAGTAAAAGACTAAAAGACTCGATAAACACTCAAAAGTCCCCATTCATGAACCCCACTTTGGTACCACCTCCAAACTCCAACCCATCTAGCAAGAAAACAATCAACAATAATGTCCTTTTCCCTTTTGTAAACCAACAACCACATAATCTGATAGAGTACCAAACAGTATCCAAAATAGGGTGTGAGTGTAACTCAGTATGTCAACACCACTATGAATAAACAAAAAAGTCTGATAAGAAGTGTATAAAATAAAGATATATATAGCTGCATTAATTAATACAACAATTAATAAAATACAACAAGAAACTTCTCCAGCTCTATGATAGAATATATTTGAGCATATCTTACAACCATGCCAACAACAACCATATAACCATGGTCAAATAACCTTCTTTAGAACCATGGTAAAATATATCAGAGCATGTATTATGTGAAGGTACCAGAAACATAGCAGAATCCCTAAAGGTGGGATTTTAAAAACTTTCCACCAAATATTGACATAATTTCTTCACTATCAGTGAAGAATTTCCCGATTACCACCAAAAGAACTTCTGTGTGGAATTTTAAGCCCAAAAACAATAACAATAAAATACTTGGTTCTATACGAATATGTGCTTGATTTCTTCTCATTGTTGGTGATTGATGCTTGAAGAATCTAGAGCGGAATTTTTATAGACCGTCCACAAGCGCTTTAAGAAACTACAAGAGAGCCAATCTTCAAATTTTTTTGCTAGTGTGGAGATCTGACAATGCATTCAACACTTCAACAATCACCCCGTCACCTTTTTTGTGACACACTAATACAAAATTAGCTTTTAATAGGGCTAGAAAAGGACTTTATCATCCCTAAAAAGCACTGATAATCAAATTTCGGTTAAAAGACCAAAATTTTTATCACCACTGAAAAAGCGTTGTTAAAGGCCCCCTTAAAAAATGCTAAAAAATCACTATTAAAAGGGTCCTTTAACAATACATTTTTTAGCACTATTAAACGACACCTTTATCAGTATTTTTTAGAACTATTAAAGGGGGCCTTTAAAAGCACCAAAAAATCACTAATAAGTCCTCCACTAATAAAGGGTATATAATTTTTCCCCATGCCCCACCATCACCCCTTTATCAGCACTTACAACCCACCCACCCCTTTATTAGCACTTCCCCCACCGCTTTATCAGCACTTTATATAATCCCAGCCTCCCATGCATACCCCTTCCTCTAGTGAGTTTCGAACCCTAGACCTCTAACATATATATCAAATCCTTTTCCACTCACCTATATTATTTTGTTTCACATTTTATGATATATCTATATATTTATATATTTTTTGTTACATTTTTTATCCACATTTATATATATATATATATATATTATATTAATAAATATACATTATATGTAAATATGTTTAATTTATTTATTTATAAAATTGAATTTTTATGTGTGAATATATGAAAAATATGTATATATTGTTATATATTTGATTAAAAATAAAATTACTTTATGAAAAAATGATAAAATTTAAAATCCATAATATCAATATGAATGTAACCCTAAGAATAAATTCATTTCCCACTGATAAAGCAAAAAATACCCCCATAAACAAGCTTAAAATCCATTCAATGTTAAAAATTTGGGGTAACCCGACTAAAAACTCGGTTTTGGTGGTCTTCTGGGCCATATTTGGCCTCCAAAAAATAGTGACCAAGGTCCCTTGGTCATGATGGTATAGATCTCATCACAATATTTTATTTGATATGTGGTAGAGGCCAAACATACACCCAGATCAAAAGTTATGGCATCTTGAAGTTTGAGTTATGTTCTAAACTTATATTAGATCTTTTATTATTATTATTTTGATTTTTTAATCTTCAAATTGATATTAAATAACTATTACTCGGTAATAATAAAAAATATTATTAATGAAAAATATTTTTTTAGTTATTTTATAATCCATTTTCACTAAAAATATTATATTTTAAGTGTAAATTCATATTTACCTTATCTAAAACATATTTCAAAAAATATATATTATATTTATATTAATATAAATATATTTATATATTAATATATTAGTTTTAGTCAAATATAATTTTTTTAAACTATAATTTTATGAGTACTTGTAAAAAAGTGGTGATAAAAGACACCATTTATCAGCACTTGTAAAAAAGCACTGATAAAGACCCCCTTTAAAATCACTTTTTTTACTGCTGTTAAAGACCCCCTTTAATAATGCTAAAAAATATCACTATAAAAGACCTCCTTTAACAACTCTTTTTTTAGTTCTGACAAAGGGGGTCTTTAATAGCATTTTTTGGTAGCTCTGTTAAAGACCTAGTGCTAGATATACCTAGTTTTGTAGTAGTGATGCATGAGGAAGATCCCAATCCAAACTCCTGGATCCAAAGCCTATCTCTCTAGAATGCATGAGATATAAGAGAGATATAGAGGTAGAGAATAATTATTGGCAAGGGCATCCCTTTATTTATTTATAGTGTGTTATGAAATTACCTAATTTGTTTTTCCAGGAACCTGAATAATTAACACACTATAAATGAAATAATATGACTCCTATAAAATTTTATAAATATTATTATCACTTTATTATAATACAATAAATATATTATGTGATAATACATGAGCCATTAACTCGACCTGTCATTCCCGAAAATAATAAATGAACCTCAAATATTTTAAACCAATATTCTTTCAAATAATATTTTCCATGTATTTACATAGATCTTGTAAATACATTTAAAAAATAAATTAAATTCCTATTATTCTTAACTTGAATAATATGAATTTACATATTCTTTTGGTGACCATATCTCCTTGAAAAATCTTAGACCCCAATGGTGGGACCTACTATGTCCAATATACACATTCAACTAAATAGGGTAGATTCTTGAATAAGATATTGTTTGTGACCGTCTAGGACCTTATCTCGATAACAGTGAATGCTATTTACATATCAAAAGAAGGATCATCCAACCCATCATGGCCCCTAAAGAGATAAGTAAATTCATAGCAATGAAAACCAACCTATGAACACACACTATGTAATATAATCTCTTTGTCATTAGATATCTCATACAGAAGGACATAAACCCATGTCATCTTCCATTCTTTCTTTATTGTTTATTGATCTAATTGGATGAATTTACCCTCAAATTCCATGGCCATGGTCTTATAAAGGTACTCCCATCCTGATCAACAGGGACCAAGATATATTACATCCTTAATCTAGAAGAGAAAAATCCTTTCTTTATCATTACACCAATGCCATACCACCAATGACGCACCCAACACAAGCTACATCACCAGGATTTTATTATCATGTTTTTTACTTGAATAAAAGTACATAATCAAATGGCACACATTGAAAATAATCTCAAGTCATGAGAACATTACACGTATTTATAGATAAGAACATCCAATGACACAAAAAACATGTTTTGTTCCTATTGACGAGTCTTTACTTATGATATCACTTTTAGAGATCACCAAGTACGAACTTCATGAGAAGAAGTCTCAATACTTATGAGCCCCCAACACTTGATAGTCAAACATCTACTATGTCCAGTCAGTAAGATGTATCTAGACCATTGGACCTTTATTTAAGATTAATGTTATAGTATCTCGAGGTTCTCATTATAGCTGGGTATCTACTATAACGTTTTGATACAAAAATCAATCTATGGAAATTAACATTTCAATAGTGGATGTAGAAAAGTATACACTATAATGGAAAGAGTACATAATGTATATCTAACTGTAAACACGATATGGTAATCCAAAGTAATGCATAGTAGGGTCTAGGGTACCCACTATTACATCAATCAAACTTTCACTAGAGACAATTTTCTAAGTAAAATTGTTAGTTTTCACATTATTAAGATCATGTTTCTACCTAGTCACGACATTAGTTATTGGGCCTTCCATGATTCCTCTATGTGAAAAATCTACTATATTAAACCTCACCCCCTTGATTAAAACTTATGAAGAGATGGTATCCCTGAGTATATAAATTTTTCCACTATCATTACTTGAAATATTTTCTAGAAAAAATATCATAATTTAAATTATGATAATACTGTACTTACTAGGTTTTATTCCATGAACTAGAACAAATCACAACATTTAACTGCTTCTTAACTACCCCCGAAGCTGAAACATACTTTTTATTTGTAGGTATGGATACCACTGGATTATATGATCTTGTCTGCCTCATCATCTTAAATATACTATGATATTAGATCACATGGATATAAGGGAGTCTAGTTTTTCCCCTTAAAACTAGTATCCTTATGATCCACTTACTAGGTACATATCCTTTGTACTTTCCAAAGAACAAATAGATAGTCCTAACTTCTTCCCATGTAGTGATCCTGGATATAACTGATATCTTCCAACTATAAATTATATACTAGAAATATCTATTCCTGTACATATCATGGAATACGTGATTGATCCATCACTTAAGAATATGGACTTAAACTAACCACATTAATCTCCTCCCATGTACCAGACATGTCAACTTAGAGAGATTATGCCATGCGACATTGGAAACAATTCTCTCTTTAATTGTTCCTGCTTGTATTTCTCAATACCATGTCACTATATGTATGATTGAATGGGTATAATAAACCATTAGATATAACTCAGTAGATCATATTACCTAGATCATAGGTATCTATTTTATGTTAATCACTCGAGAATTAATTTCATCCTGGTCTTAACTAACTGTATGACCAATAGTTATTTTCCATATATTGACGAACATATTTTACTTGGAAAACAATGGAGTTCCCACTAACCACCAATAGAAACATGGAAATGATTCATTCCAAATGAATATTCTGTGATTTTGTTTCTTACTTCAATATTAAACTATATTTTAGAAACTTTCAACCTTTATTAGCATTATATGATGTGACTATCACTTTCTGGTTGCATCGTATAAACCTCATCCATGATTGGTGTTCATGAAATTCAATGCTTAATATAATGGTCATAGAAATTAACTATGATAAGTAAAATTATAATGGATTTAGTCCTAATGAATTAATATAACTAATTAAGCAATATTAGTACTACACTTTTACCATCTACGCATCATATCACTTGAATACCCACCACAATATTCAAAATAATAATCCCCTTTTCACTTTGATACATTCAATCCATTATTAAATTTTAATTGTTCTTTCCAATTTTAGCTAATTACCATACACTGATTACTTTTAGGACATATTATTCTCACTAAATAATATATCACTAACCATGATGATTTTAAAACCATCACTATGTTTTTAACATTCATATACAGTATGTGTCTCTAGAATATTAATATTCCACAATCACTTGTGGAACTGGTTCCTATGCCAACTACATGTGCATCTTAAACATTGACTAAAACCAAGCCAATATTTATCCCACAATCTCTAATAGATATGCACACCTTGCTATATAAATTTAGTCTATAACTTGAATATATATTTTCAATCTTAGGGATTTATGTAATATCCTAAACAACTGTTAGGACAATTTTTTTAGATGAAAAATGTGTTTTACTTGATGTAAGTTTTTTATGTCCAAACAAACTCTTTGCATCTAAACACATGCTTTATGACATAATGGATTTCCATCATACTATGACTCTTATCATATCCATTTACCATTATATTTGGAATATTGTTATTGGATATCACTGTTATTTGTGAATCATGTCATTAAATATAATGGATGTTTATACAAGTTTCAACATTGATACAACTTACATCACAACTCTGATGTATAAAATGTGTGTTTATAAATTTATCCACACTTCTTTTTTGATAAATGTTAACTTATCATCGATCCTCCTCATTAGAATCAATGTCATGATGTAGATAAGGTAATGTGTGTTTGGGAATTACTCCATGCGACATTATATTGATCGATGATTTCTTGGTCAAGATATTCTTCGGTATGCCAGCTCGAAGAAACTCATATCTTCTAACCATGTATATGTCCTAATTCACTTTTATATTCCTTGATATATTAAAGTAATGTAATGAAGTATATTTACCACTATCTTACCCTTGGAATAGTCCATGCTCTCTTGTTGAATTATTACGAAGGATTTGCGACATACCTTTATCTCTAAAGGTTACATTGTCCAAAACTAAGTATATACATCAATAATGACTAAGATGTTTATCTCTTCTAATTCCAAATACCATCTTGGGTATATCCTTGATTTCCACTAGAGTTTTTATTGAAAAATATTTATCTTTCTACAACTGGTTAAATAAGTCATACATTTTATATTCATCAAGTATTGACTATGATTCAATTATTTCCAAACTATTGGTTGAGTATTAAATACCACAAACAACATTCATTTCTAAACCCAGAATAATGACTATGTGTGTCTAAAGTACACATGAGATACATTTTTTGGTTATACTCAATAGTATTTTTACAATTATCATTCACGTGAAAATATATAAGTCTTTTACTTCTCACCGCTGACGTAGGGAACACCTTTTCTCATCTTCTTAGAGAAAAAACACAACTTATAACATTGTTTCTATACTTACTTGGTTATTGTATATCAATACACATATGTGATATGCATATTGTATTTAATTCCCAAGAAGTAAAACTGAAACATTACATTGATGAATATACATGAAGAAGAATTAGTAACTTAATTCTTTAATCAGTTTACTTTGATTAAAATTCCATAGTGGTATTTCATGTTATGTGATGCAAATAACCACTTGTTAATACCTCTTTCATTGAATGGAATTGAAAATGTGCCCTTGGTATGCCACTTTCTGTTGGCCTCTTCACTTTGTCTTTCAATTTGTTTCCCATAATAATTAAAGATTAATCTAAATTATATATTATTATTTACTTGGAAAACCTTACCAAAATAGTTAATAAAGTGTTTACTCTATACTGTTCATTTTTTAACTTAAAACAAGACTTGAGTAAATGAGTGAAAATTATATAAGAAATGGATCCATTGAAAAACTGTGATCTATCTTTAAATTTACACATGTCTAGTTCAATCTTCACCTTATTCATATCTTTCTTCGAATTCTCCTTACTAACATCTTGGAGATGAGAATTAATGTTATATCGTCTATGTCCTAATGTAGTGACTACAACCAGAATTAGACATTGGTGATTTAATTATGAAATAACTTTCATATTCTTAACACATGAGTCTCCTATAAGAATATTACTCACCCTAGCTTCTTGAGGTTTCCTAACAGTTATTAAGGAAACTAACACCTTGAATTTCTCATATCATAGTACTGTGCGCAAGTTCTTGTACTACACTTCTAAACTAATTCTAGTGAGGAATTTTTCTTTTTCCATTATTTAACGAAGAATTACTAGTGGTATAAATTTCCATTTTCTAAAAAAATAAAATTTTTGTAGATCTGTAATTTTTATCTTGATTACCAAATTATACATTTTGATTAATTGATTAAATCATTATATGTCACCCAGTATTTCATCTAATTCTAGGAACCCTCTGTTCTAGAATCAAAATACTATGTTTGTCAAATCCCAGATCTTTTTAAGGTATGATTTGGTTAAATTTTTAGTTTGGCCTCTTCTTTTTGTCTAGATGAGTGTTTCCCCATGTTCATGTGAAAACCCGAGGGTGTTCTAGGGGTTTGGGACACGAAATAGGAAGAAAAGGGAGTTCTTGGGCATGTTTCAGGGTTTTCACACAGTCAGTGAAAACCATGCGGAGCATCCTGAGTGACCATGAAACCATGGACAGAGGCTTATGCATGGATTGCACACGGTTTGGAAAACTATGTGGAATTTCCATGAAACCATGAAAAAGGGGGTGATTTAGGGCAGTAGCTTCTGTATGGTTTGCGCACAATTTGGAAAACAATACGGGTAAACCATGTGTCCCAGAAAAGTTGGAAAATTTACAAAATTGCCACTCTGGGATTTTAAACCCCAAATCGGGTTTCTCCTCCATCTCAACCTCTATAGCCCTAGTGATGAGACTATATAAAACAATATTTCCAAATGAGGTTCTCCTTCTATTGTTAGTCATCTGGAGGGCCTTTCATCGCAGATCTAAGCCCCGGGTATGTCTAATCCTCTCATTCCTTCTCTTTTTCGGATTAGGGTTTGTGATTTATTCCTTCTTCTTATAAATACCTAAAACCCCATTTTTCCCAGTGGAACCTAGGTTGAAGGTTCAATGGGTGTTTGAATCTGGATCTAAGGCCACATTTTAGAGTGCTTTCATCATCGTATTTGAGGTAGGTGGTCCAGAAGTATGATCCCATAGATTTATTTTGGATTTTTGCATGGAAGCTGGTGTTCTTGTTTTCCCCTTTTTGTGTTATTGGTTCCATTGAAGTGTTTGATAAAAATAGGGGTCTAAGTGACCAATTGAAATCCTCACAATACCCATGGGATGTGTTGAGGATGACTCGACCATTTTAGGTCCACCCATGGGGTGCATCGGCAAACCTGGACCTAGAGTGTGGTAGGGTTAAGTGGTGGGTTTCCAAATAAGAATGTGAAACCCATGTAGAATGTGTCTTAATGATTGATTAAGTTATAAAAGGAATAATTATAAATATTCCTTGGGTGATAAAGTCCTAAGTTGTTTTTGTAATGAAATTAAAATGGGTAATTGGGTTGAAAGAGATTATATCGATTGTTCATGAATTTGGTTAGAAATGCCTAAGAGGATTAGGGCATGTTAAATAGTGAAATTACAATTGGGTAATGGAATGGGAAATGGGGAATGTGTTAAGGGGTTTTAATTATGGAATGGATGAAATTTTGGAATGGGTTAATACATGAGAATTAGGTGGTACACCTAAATGATTTAATGTAACAAAGGGATTGTGTTATGTGATATGAGAAATGTACTTGTGAAATGATAAATGGGATAAATGGGTTAATGAATGGTCCATGATGAATTCAACTAAGGAATATGGGATTTTTGAATACACATAATGGGTTAAGGCACATGAATGAGAATTTAGATAAATGAATATGAATTGTAAATGGTAAATGTAATAATGGGTTATGGCATAGTATTAATTCCCATGTTGTTGTTGTGAATTGTGATATCCAATGGAATTGATTATGCTTGTTTGTGTTATGGTATGGATGTGATGAGTTGATAAATAAGCATGTGCACATGGCTTGGTAGAGTGGGATATTTACTTGAGGTTCTACACCCATCGGTCCAACTCCCCTTCTCGGCGCTTTCTCGATGATTCCGTGACAGCGGTCTCTTCCTCCTGTGGTGGTGTCACGACCTCCTAGACTCGGACATCTCGACATCTCATCATTTCCGGCCTACTTCCCACCTCACTCCGCCTTCATGGAGAGGGCCTTCATTGGTGGCACAATGATGGTCCAACAGTCATGTTCTTGCTTCTACATCTGAGGGTCACTTCCTCATCTCCTGGGTCTGAGTTGGGTGGTCCGTTATGGTCTCCATGAGCAGGGATGGTGGCAACGAGTTTTGATTTCTATTTTGTGGTGGAGTCCGGAGAGCTTGGATTTCGGGTGGTTGAAAACTTGGTGATGATTTCTTGAACTCTATTTTTTGCCTTCGTTTTTAGGTTTGGATGCTGCCTATGTGTTGGTCGATTCGATGGTTTGGGTTTTGTTTTGGCTGATTTTTCTATTGGAGTGAATCAGTGTATTTTGATTTGGATTGATTATGGTATTTGGAGATGATTGGTGAATGGGGTATTTGTTTGGGTTGGTTTGTAGTTTTTTGGGACATTGAAAACGTGAAGGCTTCATGTTGGAGGAACAATCGGGTTGTGTTTTACAGCGTGTTGGTGATGATTTTGTGGCTCCATGGAATGGTTCATGTGTTGGCCAGTTTGAATTGTGGATTTTTAGTTTGAAGTTCATTAGACATTGCATTCAGTTCATCTACAAAGGACAGTTTCAGAAGAGGTTCAGAGTAGGGAGCTTTCATCTGACCATTGTTATCCGGAATTAGAATTTTGAGAGGGTATGGCGTTTACCATCGGTATTAGGCCTGTGCATCCTTGAACGGGATATTTTTCTAAGCAGTGATGATATGATGGAAGCTGATATTAATGTTTTAATACTAGGGAGGTGTCTTTCATTGTAATCTGAATTGGATGGTTTTTGTTCTTGGGACTTTGGATTGTGAGGCATGGTTGTCTTTTATGTCTTTGAAGTCATGTTGGGTTCCCCCTCACCCCTTAAAAGGGGTCATATTAATAAATTTAATTCATTTTCAGTAAGGGAAGGGGATGGAGGCTCTATTCCCCTAACAATTGAATTCCACTAGGACTGAGGCTTTGAGGTGAGGAGAATGTGTTTATGTGATATGTGGATCCCTAGCGAGATAGGGACTTGATTTGTTTCCCCTATGCATTATGATTGATTGCCTTATACCCTTATGTAGATGATAATTATGCCTAACCCGTGGAACATGTGATCAATATGGCTTATGTAATGAAGATAAGATAAGAAATGAAATGGGGAAAAATTCTAGGAAAAAATTAAATAAACTTTGTTAACTTATGGAACTCGAACTGTCCCTTCTTCCCTGGGTTGGCTCAGCTCATCCTCCCCTCACTCGCGAGTTCGTGATGGCGGTTCCCCTCTTGTGGTGGCGTCGGGTGACTTCATGGTCTCGGCTGTCTCAGTGTTTCACATCCTTGTCGACCTGTCTCTCGCTCAACTCCCGTATGCTGGATAGGGATCCTTGGTGGCATGGTGTTGGTCCAGTGGACAAGTTCCCAGGCTCTATGGTCTGTGGTATTTCTACTCATCCTCTACTGTGTGTGTGGGTGGTTAATCATTTCTTCTTGAGAGATCGGGTTGGCGGCGACAAGTTTTTGGTTCTGGTTTTCATGCGGCTGGTGTTCGGGTAGCCGGATTGCTCTTCGGTTTCTTGGCATTTGGGTTGATGGAAAAGGTGACTAGTTTTGATCCTGTAGATCCTAGATCTTTAAGGTTTTGATGACTTGTTGCAGGTCTGGAGATGTGTTTTGTGATTCTGTTGTTTGATTTTGACGGCAATGTGTTACATGTATGGAATACATGGATCCAAGGCTTCAGATGGATTCTTCATTTGATTTTTACGGGTTGATTTCACTATTTTTGGTTTTGATTATGCTGCTTTTGATTGTGTTGGGGAGTTTATTTCTTTTGTTGGCCGCTTTGGTCGGGGATGACAGCGACCTGGTTTTTGGTTCTCGGCATAAGCGTTAATGAGGGTTTCTTACACAATGATGGCGATGATGGACACCGATGAATCTCGTTGGCAACTCAGTTGTTGCAGAATCTTAGCCATCTCGGGTGTGTTTCGAGGCTGGTCATGGTTTGAGGTGTTGCAGGGTTCGAGGGATCCTGAGATTCAAGGCCGACGCGTGGGATCGTGTCCCGAGGCGTGGGGTTTGGTTTTTTCAAATTTTTAATTCTCCTATTGTGGTGATTTGTATTCTGGTTTGTGGTTTGTCTATTAGGTTACCGGTTTCCCATAAACTGTCTTTTTAGAAAATGAAAAAAATAGATTTCATGAATGAAACTGAGTTTTGTATTCACACTCTGCTTGGGCTGCCGTTGGGTACCCAATCAGATATCTTGGTTGCAGGTCTAGACAAGAGATGAGGCCCTAAACTAAGATGATGAGCTGGGATCAGGATGTATATGGATAAGGATCTGAACTTAAGAGTCGGGACTCGTTGGGAGTTTTTGTCTGTTTGTTTTATTTTGGGTTTCTTTCACTTGCATAACTAGTATGGCATAACATTATTGTATTTTCGTGGTGCTCTTACCCTGCTAGGAAACATTTGGTTATGCATGTTTATTGGTTATTTCAAACTATTTCCATTATTTTTATTGTGATCTATTGTGGCTTACTCTAGTAAAGGGGGTATAGTCTCCCCATGTGTCTTATTAGACCCTCTCCACTAGTTGGAAAACTATGGCATATGATGAGGCGTGCTTGAGGTCATGTGACAACACGACACGGAGCACCTATTTAGTGGATTCCAGGTTGGGGATGTTACAAAGTGGTATCGGAGGATTCTTTTCTTTTTCTTACTATTTGGGGAGGGTAGATAGGATATTAGAATGTGTGAGTCCTTGTTAATTAGCTCATTCTAGGGAGTAGCTAGCCCATGAGAATAGAAAACCCATGTCACCCTCAGTGGTAATTGTTGTTCTTGATGTGTGTTGTTATATTTGAATGATATTTTACAATTAGGTGATGCACATGTTGTGTGATTTGAATGATTTATGATATTTTTCTCATTACAGGAATGGCATGGGGTTGTGAATTCATGTATAATTTTAGGAACTAGAGGATATTGGTGGCATGCATCATTGTAGGCACACACATGGGATGGGTATTGGGGCATGGAGAGTAGGATTCATTTTCCTTCCTTGATAAATATGAAGAAAATGATGCCTAATAATGTTAATTTAAGGGGGTGAATGAAAGGAATGTAAATGAATAGTTAAGAAATAGTGTGTAAAAAAGAAATTTTAGGGATTGGTTAAATTTTTGGGTTGTGATAAATTTTAAAATGTTGACTCGGTGTCTAAAAGAAAAAGGGTTGTATAATTACAGTAAAATTGATAATGAATTTTTCCTAATTAAAGGTGTCAATGAGTTAAAATGATGATTGTAACAATTTGTAAAATGGGAAATGTGACTAATAGGGAATTAATGTTGTTGTAAATCAAGAATTGGTTTGAAGAGGTATTGACAAAGGACTTGGGATTATGTGAATTGGTTACTCCATGTTGACCATCACCTACTATAGGCATGGTAGGGGGCAGTGTTCTGAGTGTGATGATGACCATTGCGGTAGACACTAGTGTAGAAAACGTTATTTACGTCAGTTATTTTTCATTTTTACGTCGGTTTTTAGCTGACGTTAATACGGACGATGTTATAAATAATGTTTTTTACGTCGGTTATTTAAAAACCGACGTAAAAAACCTAACATAGCGGTGTTTATCACGTCGGTTAATTAACAATCGTCGTGAAAAAATCGGGCGGGTAGGGTTTAGAACGTCGGTTATTATATAACCGCCGTGACAAACCGGGGGGGGGGGGGGGTTTATCACGTCGGTTATATAATAACTGACATTATGAACACGTGTGGGGGGGGGGGGTTATCAAGTCGGTTATTAAATAACTGATGTGATAAACCCCTATGAGATGGTTTATCACATCAATTATATAATAAATGACGTGCTAAACCAGTCCAGGGGGTTTATCACGTCGGTTATATAATAACCGACATTATAAACACGTGCGGAGCGGGGGGGGGGGGGTTATCACGTCGGTTATTAAATAACTGATGTGATAAACCCCTATGAGATGGTTTATCACATCGATTCTATAATAAATGACATGCTAAACCAGTCCGGGGGGTTTATCACATCGGTTAATAAATAACCGATGTGATAAACCATTTACCAGGTCTTTTATCATGTCGGTTATTAAATAACCGACGTGATAAACCATTCCACAGGTGTTTATCACGACGGTTATTAAAAAAACTGACGTGATAAACCCTTCTGGATTTCTTTATCACGTCGGTTATAAAATAACCGATGTGGAAGAAATTTTTTTAAAAAAAAAAATCAAATGCAGTCCTCCGCTCTCCCCTAGAAACAACCAGAAACCAAATCAAGAATTCATACCACAAAAACAGAAGGAGATCAAAACAAGAACTAAAGAAAATTTAAGCATTTACATTGATAAAATATAAAACTTACCCCACTTGACATCCCCCACCCTCATGTATACCCCATGGATAGCCCTCCCCCACCCCATTGGAGCCCCCACCACACCCCTAGACTGCCCCCCCCCACCCCCCAGACCCCCTGGACGGCCCCAAACACCCCTCGACAACCCCCCCACCCTCCTGAACAGCACCCCCTCACCCCCACACCCCACTTGACAGCCCCCACCCCATTGGAGCCCCCACAACACCCTTGGACTACCCCCCGACCCCCTGGACATCCTCAAACACCCCAGGACAACCCCCCACCCTCCAGAATAACACCCCTCACCCCACTTGATATCCCCCACCACACCCCTGGACTGCCCCCTGGACAGCTCTAAACACCCCGGGACAACCCCCCACCCTCATGTATACCCCCACACACCCTGGAAAGCCCTCCCCCACCCCATTGGATCCCCCACCACACCCCTGGACTGCCCCCCGACCCACCCTCCTGAATAGCACCCCCTTACCCCCTCACCCCACTTGACAGCCCCCGCCCCATTGGAGCCCCCACCACACCCCTGGACTGCCCCCCGACCCCCTGGACATCCCCAAACACCCCGGGACAACCCCCCACCCTTCTGAACAACACCCCCTCACCCCACTTGACAGCCCCCACCACACCCCTGGACTGCCCCCCCGACCCCCTGGACAGCTCCAAACACCCCAAGACAACCCCCCCCCCCACCCTCATGTATACCCCAACCCCCCCCCCCCCCCACACACACACACCTTGGACAGCCCTCCCCCAGCCCATTGAATCCCCCACCACACCCCTAGACTGCCCCCTGACCCACCCTCCTGAACAACACCCCCTCACCCCACTTGACTGCCCCCACCCCATTGGAGCCCCCACCACACCCCTGGACTACCCCCCCGACCCCCTGGACATCCCCAAACACCCCGGGACAACCCCACCACCCTCCTGAACAACACCCCCTCACCCCCTCACCCCACTTGACAGCCCCCACCACACCCCTGGACTGCCCCCGACCCCCTGGATAGCTCCCAACACCCCGGGATGACCACCCCACCCTCATGTATACCCCCCCCCCCCACACACACACACCCCTTGGACAGCCCTCCCCCACCCCATTGGATCCCCCACCACACCCCTGGACTGCCCCCCGACCCCCTGGACAACCCCAAACACCCCTGGACAACCCCCAACCTCATTTATACCCCCCACCCCCTGGACAACACTTCACCACCCCTGGACAACCCTCCCACACCCCTGGACTGCCCTCCCACCCCCTGAACTACCCCCCCCCCCCCCCTCACCCCACCAGACATCCCTCCCAGACCCCTAGACACCCCCCAACCCCACTGAACACCCCCCACACCCTTGGAACCCCTCCCCCCAGAGCAGAATCCATACCAGAAAAACATCATAAGTAGACCAAAATAAGAAGTAGAGAAAAATTAAACATTCACATATATAACATTCAAAACTTACACTGTCAACTTCAAAGAAAACTAAATCCAACCTAAACAACTACCAAATACACAATTACAACGACAATATTCAAAATTATGTTTTACATTGCAAACAACTAAAATTCAATCAAACCTGTAAAATAATTTGACCACTCCACTTGTAAGTGTTTGATGTCTTCAGTAGTATAGGTTTGAGGGTCATCAAAAAGATACAAATGAAAAGGATAGTAGTTAACGTGTATAATGAATAAATAAAATTGAAATATTATGGCAAAGTTTAGGAGGAAATCTTACCAGGTCAAAATTCACAACTATCCCAGTTGTTATTATTTCATCTTAACATATAATATCCGCATTCAACGACGCCCTGTTGTTCATGACAATTCAGTTTGAATGAGTGTAAATTCAATATATTATTTTTATGTAATAAATCAAAAATTACAAATTATAAATGGATATTTACCTTCGAATTTACATATTTGATCTTTGCACTCCTTTTCTTTGTGTTTTTTCAAAAGTAGGCCCATGCCCTGTTAGAACATAATATGAATGGGGTAAATTCAAAATTCATTATAATATATAAAACTATTGAGAAATTGAAACTTACTTTTCCAATATGTTCTTAAAACTTTCCCGCACATCATCATGGACAGAGCATATCCAATAAAGTGCTTTCTCCGTTGGGAAAAAACCCCTAACATCCAATGATCACTGATAAAAGGAAATTTAACGTTAGTGGTTTTTTATGTTAAAAGATAATTAACTCTTTGAGAGAGATGTGTTTCATACCTCTCACAAAAAGGCATCATCCAACATTGTGTGACTATATTCTTTTCAAGTCTTTCAGTAATATAAATCATTCTTTGTTCCTCATCCAATGCACATGCTTCAAGGGAAATCAATTGCGGGTCCATGAATCCATATAAATATGTCATCTCATTCCTCTCCCAAATTTTATAAATATACCTAATACAAAACAGACATAAGTATACGTTTTTAATAAATATAACATAGGGAAAATGTGTTAAGACTTACATGGAAAAAATTTGCACCACATTGATGCCCAACTTATCTCTAGTAACAAGCTCCATGATATCAGTTTTCATAATCCCCACACTTATTTCACATCCACAAACATGAGCTTCCATTGGAAACTCATAATGAAATGCCAACAAATTTGAATATCTTGACAATCTGTCAAGATTACTAGAATCTGTATCTGATGTCATATCCATTTGTCTTTATTATTGTCTATACAGTATTTCTTTACCTTTGAATTATTCCAGTAAAAATAAATTTAAAAATATATTAGTTTTCAAATGACAAAAAAACATTAATAAAAAAATAAAAAAAAGATATAACATTCACACCTCTATGGTAATGAGTCGAAGAAGTCTAGATGGACAAATTAAAAAATAGCCGATACTATGTCCAATTGTCGCCACCTCATCTGTAGGTAATGGTACCCGGGCTGATCTATCTATAATATCTTGTATAGTGACCCTCTGATTCTCTACCTCTAATTTTTGATGATGAACTGTATCTCCTATACAATATACCAACCCATATGCTACTATATGATGTTGAGGATCATCAACATACAACTCGCAATAAGTAGGAAGCTGCGGCGGAGGAGTAGGATAAAAAATGGGGTCCGCGGGCTGAGGTGGGGTAGTGGGAGCTACTGACGGAGGTGGAGGATAAATAATGGGGTCTGTAGGGGGAGGTGGAGGAGTGGGAGCTGCAGTCTGAAATTGTCTTTGCATGTCTACAAACATAGACTGAACTGACGCTCTAATATTTTCCTCCATCGTCACATTAATATTATGAACTTCAGCCTCCAAGGATTATATTTTTTTATAAACCCCCTCAACATTAGAATTTTAAGAACATGGCAACACTTTTATTACTGATACACCTGCCGAATATCCTCTTACATGACCAGGATGTTCGGGCTTTCCCAATACTACAGATAAAATATCTTCCCTCCGAGTAGCTGTAAATGTCCCCTGTGAATTCTTCTCCTCAAGAGAGTCCTATATTAATTAATTGATCATTTCTATAATGATTGAAATTATATGAAGAAAATAGTTAACTTAAATAAATAAAATAGATATCTTACAATCCTCTCAGCTATGATTCTCGATTCTTCCGAAAGATATTTCCCTTTTATCCCTTCCAAGATCTCTTCCATTTTTCATGTCTAGATGGAGGGGATGGAGGGGCCACCTCTCCAGAGCTTGAAGACTCAGCTATTAGTTGTTGAAATGTTTCCGCCATCATTTGTTCTTCCAAAAATGCTTACCCTCCCCAAGATAAACTATGAGGGTATACATTTTTAGATTGGAACTCCTGATGAGATTTCCTTGTTTTCTGTAAATTAAGAATAAGAAATCATTAACAAAACATTAATAAGATCATTTATATAAGAAATATTATAAAAGTTTACATTTCCCTTACCAAAAATGACTCTTTTCTTCTACTTTCAAAAAACTGTCTCCATGTGTCTTCATCTATAAAAGGATATATACGACATGGATTGTCATGACTCCTATGACCATAAATGAAATCAGATGAGAGGGTTGATTTGAAATCCCTCCATCTCCTGGCAGCCAACGATAAGCATTTCTTCCTGACTCCTCCAGTGTCAGGAATATCAAATGTCATATGGTAAAGAAGAGGTTAAACATATTATATATACTAGAAACATTTAAATAATAGTCAAACAATAGAAAAAGATCTTACCAAAATCGTCTCCCACAACTGAGAGATTATCGCTTTATCCACACTTCTCCAGTCATCATAAAGAATGATTACTTTTCTCTTAGCCTAAGTTTCTACAAAACTCTTAAAATATTTTGCATTTGGACCTCTAGGAATATAATCATCATCAAACTCAATGAGTATCCTCTGATCCTGCGTACAGGCAAGTGCTAATTTTGGTAAACGTGTGCACCCACATTTTCCAACCTTTGAACTCTTTGTCGTAATAGGAGCATGTGAATGTTCCTCCCCAGAGGTATGGCCAATATGCTCATCTCCAGAATCATGTTGTTGATCAACTGAATGATCTTTCATTATCCTTCAAATCAAAAAAACAAACGTTAGTTCACAAATATAAAAATTCAAATATTTTAATACTACTATAATCAGAAAATAGAAAAGTGTACTAAGTTACGTAATATTAATCATTGGTAATATGGTAATAATGTTAAACAATGGTAGAGATGGTCAAGATGGTCAAGATGGTAAACATGGTAAACATGGTTAACATGGTAAACATGGTAAACCTGGTAAACATGGTAAAGTAATTGTCACTGAACAAAAATTATAGATATATAATTCATGTAATGGTAAACATGATAATGTAAACTAAACAAACTTAAAAAAAAACAAAAACTTATACTTATTTTGTTTTAATACATGTTTTAATAAATAAAAAACTTACAATATCTAAAATTTTATGAAAAAAATAAATGTAAACAAGAAATAAACATATGTTACCTGTAATTTTAGGAATGTAAAAATGGATTGTTTTCCCAAATTCCTTCTTCGTGATCATTCCTTATAGCACAAACCATGTCTTCAACATGCTCATAATTATGTTCTGTTAATCTTTCCATGGAAGTAGGGATCTCACATAAATCATCATCTTCATCAAGTTCATCCTCACCAACATATTGGTTTTTCCCTTGTAAAAAAAAAATCCCACTGCATATCTAATTGATCTACTACATAGAAAAAAAAAATTTCATGTGTTTCCATTATAAAAGAATCAGCTGTGCCTTCCAATCAATTCAGATTAACAAGTGTCATTCCAAATTCATCGTGTCTGACATAGTTGTTACTGATAAAACATTTACAGTTAAAAACTGGAACTTTAATTTTAAAGTAATCAACCTCCCATATGTCTTCAATCACTCCATAATATGCACTTGATGTAGAAATTGGGTTTTTGTCCTTAGCACTCGAAAAATGCATTGCTTCTGCAAACACCAATACACCACTATTCTGAACTGCACTTCTGTTGTCCGGAGCTTTTTGTATGAAGTTTATATCCATTAATGTCATAACCGGACCATGTTATCACATTTAAACATGGACCACCCACTATCCATTTTAATGTCTCTGATACATCTGATCTACCAAGCAAAGTCTTTTTAATCCATGACAAAAAAAATTTGTTGTGCTCATTCAAAATCCAAATTTCTTTCTTCTTTGGATGACATTGTTTCAACTCATTAATATGCAATGTGATATACGGTTGAGCATCAGCTATGTTATTCAAGATGTATGATTCTAACTTCTTGATTTGTTCAGCTGACAATGATTTGACATTCAAGCCACGAATCCCCTTTCCCTCATTATTAACTCATTCATGGCGAGATGGAGGCAAACCTATGTGTTGCGCTGCAGCCAAGTAGCTCGTACAAAACTCTGCTACCTCCTCAGAAATATACTTTTCAATAATGGAGGCTTCAGGTCGATATGGATTTTTAACATACCCCTTTAATATTTTCATATACCTTTCAAAAGGATACATGCAACGAAGATATACAGGTCTACAAAGCTTTATTTCTCGAACCAGATAAATCATTAAATGCACCATTATATCAACTGGTAGAATTTGTTGCATCATGATGTGATAATCATGTGATTTCTAACCTATAAATTTCAAGTCCTTCAATGAGACAAAATTTTTTACATTTTAAGAATAACCTTGAGGCACTTTGATATCATGAAGACACTGACAAAAGATAATTTTCTCCCTCTTCGATAATGTATGACAAGTCGGGGGAAGAAATTTTCATCTTCCTTTAGGAGTGGGAGCTAACTCCAAACGTATTCCCATTGATAGTAAGTCTATTCTTTCATTCAACCCATCTTTTGTCTTTACTTTAATATCTACCAATGTTCCAATAAAACAATCACATATATTCTTCTCCAAGTGCATGACATCAATATTAATTTTAACTTCATGATACCTCCAATATGGTAGCTCAAAAAATATTGAACTTTTCTCCCAAATATGTCTATCATTACCAAATTTTTGTTTCTTTCCCAATGTCACAACAAGGTTTTTCACCCTCTCAAAATACAGATCAGGGGATAAAGGTTTTGGAGCAGTATCAAATTCTTATGAGCCATTGAATGCCTTTTTTAGTCTTCTATAATGGTGATCCATAGGCAAAAACTTTGGATGACCCATGTACACTGTTTTCCTCCCATGATGCAATTGACAATATGACGTCTGTTGTTTGAAAATTGGATATGCTTTATGCCCTTTAACACTGTATCTAGACAAATTTCCATAAGATGGGAAGTCATTTATAGTGAACAGAAGCACTGCATGCAGTTGAAAATATTCCATTTTATAAGAATCATACACCCTAATACCATCAGCCCATAACAATTTCAAATCATCAATCAACGGTGATAAGTAAACATCAATATCATTGTCGGGTTGCTTTGGACCAGAGATCATTATACTCAACATGACATATTTGCGCTTCATACAAACTTTAGGAGAGAGGTTGTAAATTACCAATAAAACAGGCCATGAACTATGTGTGCTACTGAGGGTTCGGTATGGATTTATTCCATATGTGCACAACCCTAGTCTGAGAAATCTAATTTCATTTCCAAATGTAGAATATTGCGCATCAATTTTTTTCCATTGTGGACAATCAGCTGGATGACTTATTTTTCCATCACATACCCACTCATCAGCATGCCATCTTAACATTTTTTTTCATCATGTGAATTAGCAAATAAACGTTTGAAATGATGAATTATAGGAAGAAACCAAAATACCTTCGAAGGGAGATTTGTAATCTCTACATCAGCCTGTGATTTTTCTTTCACCTTATACCATGATGTCCCACATTTAGGACACTCTAACAGAAATTCATATTCCTTCCTATATATAATGCAGTCATTTGGACAGGCATGTATTTTCTTGTATCCCAATCCCATCGGGCATAATATTTTCTTGGCCTTGTAATGTGAATCTGGAAGATCGTTATCTTTTGGAAGAATGTCTTTCATCAATTGTAGCAGCTCTGTAAAAATTCTGTCACTCCATCCATGTTTCTCCTTCAGGTTAATCAATCTTAACATCACTGACAAAACCATAAAATCTGTACAACCAGGATATAATGGTTTTTTAGCATCACCATATAGCCACGCAACTATTGGTTCTATCTCAATTTGTTCTGCTACAATATCGGGAATCATTTCTTCAATTCCATCAGAGTTACCATCTTTCGAATCATCATCATCAGGGACATTCCATCTAGTTTCACCATCACAAATCCAAGGGCTGTAATTCGGATTGAAACCATGACAAATCAGATGATCTTTTATCTCTCTACTATTCAAATTCTTCATATTCAAACATTTCAGGCATGGACAGAAAAAATGTCACTACTTGGAACATTTCGTTTAGAAAATTTCAAAAAGGCATCAATTACTTCCTCATATTAATTTCTCATTTGATGTGCCATAATCCAACTTCGACTCATTAATACCTATAACAAATATCAAAAATATATATATTTTTAAGATAAGAAAAATATATGTTTATATGAAAAAAATCATAATTTAAATGTAAAACAATTTTGAAATATAAAGCAAATATATGCGTATTTAAAGAAATATGCTTGAATATTATTTTTAAAACAAAATATATTTAGATATAACAGTTTTAAATTCCGTTGAATCAAAGAAAACCATGGAACCTACAGTGGTTGATAGAAAATTGAAGAAAATTGGGTAAACCTGAGAATAAAATCATATTTAAAATAAAAATTTAGATGGAGAAAATCACAATGTAAAGCCAATCATCACGACACAATCATCATGTCATAATCTCAGAAACCATGATGTAGTAGTCAATCCCCCTGGACACCTCCCAACCCTCTGGACAGCCCCCCCGGACAACCCCCAAAACCCTCTGGATAGGCCCCCACCCCCGTGGATAGCCACCCACACCCACCCACCCCCTTGGACACCCCCCGAACATCCCAAAACCCTCTAGAAAGCCCCCCACCCCTACCCCCTTGGACACTCCCTAGACACCCCCAACCCTCTGGACAACCCCCCCGCCACCCCCGGACAACCCCCAAAACCCTCTAGATAGGCCCCCACCCCCTTGGACATCCCCCCACACCCACCCACCCCCTTGGACACCCCCAACCCTCTAGACAGCCCCCACCCCCTAGATAGCCCCCACCCCTCTAGACAGCACCCCCACCCCTCCTGGACACCACCCCCCACCCCCTACCCCCTTGGACACCCCCTAGGCACCCCCAACCTTTTGGACAGCCCCCCACCCCCCGGACATCCCCCAAAACCCTCTAGACAGCCCCCACCCCCTTGGACAACCCCCCACACCCACCCACCCCCTTGGACACCCCTATGAACACCCCCTGGACACCCCCCAACCCTCTGGACATCCCCCCCACCCCCTGGACAACCCCCACCCCTCTAGACAGCACCCCCACCCCTCCTGGACGCCACCCCCCACCCCCTACCCCCCTGGACACCCCCATGGACACCCCCAACCATTTGGACAACCCCCACACCCCGGACAACCCCCAAAACCCTCTAGACATGCCCCCACCACCTTGGACAACCCCCCACACCCACCCACCCCCTTGGACACCCCCCTGGACACCCCCCAACCCTTTGGACACCCCCCCACCCCTGGACATCCCCCCACCCCTCTAGACAGTACCCCCACCCCTCCTGGACACCACCCCCCACCCCCTACCCCCTTGGACACCCCCTGGACCCCCCCCAACCCTCTGGATATCCCCCCACCCCCCGGACAACCCCCAAAACCCTCTGGACAGGCCCCCACCCCCTTGGATAGCCCCCCCACACCCACCCACCCCCTTGGACACCCCCCCCCGGACACCCCCCAACCCTCTGGATAGCCCCCACCCCTTGGACAGCCCCCACCCCTCTAGACAACACCCCCCACCCCTCCTGGACACCACCCCCCACCCCCTACCCCCTTGGACACCCCCCTGGACACCCCCAACCCTTTGGACAACCACTCACCCCCTGGACAACACCCCACCCCTCCAGACAGCACCCCCAACCCTCCTGGACACCACCCCCACCCCCAACCCCCTTGGACACCCCCTTGGACACCCCCAACCCTCTGGACAGCCCCCACCCCCTCGGACAACCCCCAAAACCCTCTAGATAGGTCTCTACCCCCTTGGACAGCCCCGCACACCCACCCACCCCCTTGGACACCCCCCTGGACACCCCCCAACCCTCTGGATAGCCCCCACCCCCCGGACAACCCCCCAAACAATGGTTTACATATAAAAACTAGGCATGGTGAACAACGAAAAACACATGCATTTAATATATACTTCGTCATGAAATAGATGGAATTAAATATTATTAAATATGGCTACTTAAATGATTGTATGATAATTAAAAATAACCATTAATATTTAACTAGTCAAATGATCACAAGTTTTCCCGATAACTAATATCATAATGAGGTAATGGATAATTCAAGAAATCTTAAACATATTGTCAAGGCCTTGGCCAAGGCCTCAAAAAATACTAGGGTAAGCCCTCATTAGAACCCAATTTTATTTGGAATCATGAGACATAGCGATGCATCGAAGGGCCATATAGGTCAACAACCATTACATTATATGTCTAATAGATTCTCATATAAAAGAGGATAAACATAATAAACAAAAACACATGAAATATCATTTCCGAATTCGTACATTTAATCAATAACCATTCTATACGGTAATATAGGTGAATGAGATCATTAGTTGTCAATGACAACAAAAATTACCATCAATGTCGGGCATTCGCGAAACAAAAACAAACTAAATAGAAGTAGTTGAGTCTTACGTGAATATTGTGAGTCGATCTAATAGATATAGGGATGATAAATAATATGATGATGGAAAAAAGAGGTAAGAGGGTTCAAAATCGAAGAATCTTACCTAGTTTAAACAAAAAAAATTTCAAAACATAAATATAGACTATTCGAAAAAAAAACGAACGAAATAAAGTCATGTAAGGCTTACTTGAGTGTTGCGAGTTGAGATGATAGATCAGAGGAGAGTAAAGATGATAAAAGATAAAGGCAAAACAAGTTTAACGTAATGATATCGATGAGCCGATTAGGGTTTACCGCACGAGAGAGACGAGCCGCCGGACTGTCGATCGAAAAATCGTAAATGACAATCCACGAGGCTTGTTAATTTTTTAAATGTTTTATAACATCGGTTATTTAATAACGGAGGTTATAAACTGTTTTTTTACATTTATAACGTCGGTTATTATAATAATAGACATTATAAATGTATCAGATACGGATTTTTTTACGTCGGTTATAGAATAACCGACGTAAAAAAGACATTAGAAATCACAGTTTTTTATGTCGGTTATTCTATAACCGACGTAAAAAACCAACACGCAGATTTTTTTACGTCGGTTATCAAATAACCGACCTCAAAAAGGCCTAAAAAGCCGCTTTTTTTTACGTCGGTTATTTTATAACCGACGTAAAAAACACTGCGCTTTGGTTTTTTACGTCGGTTAAGTTATAACCGATGTAAAAAATGAAGGCACGTGATTTGTAACGTCGGTTATTAAAATAACCGACATTAAAAATTTACTCACCACATTTTTTACGTCAGTTATAAAATAACTGACGTGAAAAACCACGTATCACAGATTATTACGTTGCTTACATATAACCAATATAAAAAATGGTGACGTAAATAACATTTTCTACACTAGTGAGATCATGAAGAATGAGTTGTTTAAGGTTGCTAGCATGAGACCTTTTCAATATGTGGTTATGTCCTGTTGGTCATTATTCAAAGCGTCGGGTGATTGGTAAGTTTAAAGTGAGAATTATTGAGTTCAATAGTGGGTACCCCTTGTGTAGTAGGTTTGACCCTTGTATGCGTAAGTTGGGCAGTGAGAGTGCCCTAGTGGAGACTTTGGATTTGATTTGTGAGGCCTTACCTTCCATGATGTTGCCTAAGTGGTGTGTTTAGGTAACCCTTGTAGGGTTGTGGCCTTTGGGTTGAGAGGCATTGTTCGGTAATGTGAGTGAGAGAACTCTCATGGTTTGTGACCGTACAGAGTACATACTGGACCCTAAGGATGGTTCCTGGGTCTTGGTGACCTTGTGAGTAGAGACCTTGCGAGTTGTGTCTTGAACCCCAAAGAGGATGTTTTTCTCATAATGATGATGAATGTGTAAACCTTATGTGGGGAACCTATAGTAGATGGTTCTTGATGTGATAGGAATAGTGTGCATCAGAATGGGAGTGATAGTTTCATTCATGAGCATTGATTTTTTTTTTGTCATGATAAGCATGGTTTGGAGAGAGGACCAATTACTTCTCCTAGTTGTGACTCCAGTTTAGGGAGTTGGTATCGTTCAACCTTCTAGGTGACCTATGAGAGAGGTCAGATAGGGATTATAGTGCTTTTGGGTGTGTTTCATTCATGTATATGTTTTGGATTTTGATAGTGGAACTCAGGGTGTTGTATGGTGTGGATTTGGCCTAGTGGGCTAAGTGGGAAAGTTGAGGGTTGGTGGTGCTACTCAAGTTATGGTTATGCACTGATAGTTCTAAAAAATCAAGGGTGACCACGTGGTAAGTTATTCTAGTGGTTCAAGTACCTTAGAATATGATGTTTGGAAGATACTTCAGAGGTGGTGTTAATACGTATTAAGTACCACTAAGTTTAGTAAATGGTATAGTTATACCTAGTTCTTTCGTAATGGCACCCAAGTGCATGTAATAGGATCTAAGGTTTGTTTCGAAAGGGTTTTATCATATGGATTTCTAACTCACCCATTTGGATGGTGATTAATAGAGGCTTGAGGTTATTTTTGAGTGAAAGATATGAAGGTGGTTGGAATGTGGTCATCGACTTTCACTTAATGGTGACACCCGAGGTAAGGGTAGTCATGTGGCTAAACTTGTTTGTATGAATGGTTTGGTTGTGGAGAGCTGGTTGAACCTAGTTGTAAATCACACATGAGTGGTTATGGTTAAGTGTTGATGTGAAACATTCTATAGGGAAGTCGGGGATCCCTGGAAGGTCATGGTGCCCCATAGCTTGACATCAGAAACAGATAACTTGGTGGTTGTGTTCTTCGATGACTTTTTAGCATACCTCAGCTGGTGATGAGAATTCCCAACCTCTTGACATCTTCCCAGGTATGTTGAGAAGCTCTGTATCATGCCAAGAGACACAAAGCTGTTTGGTTGGATGAGGGACATCATGGAGTTTACGTACATGGAAATGGTATATTTATGGCTTAATGATGGAATGTTCACCCTATATGGTTTTGGTTGAGGTCCCCAAGATGGACCAAATGTTGAAAAACATTGTGGATTCCATTCATGGAAGCCAAGATTGAGCACAAGGTGACGTTCATTTTCTTATTTTGGGAAAATATGGATGGTCATGTCTAAGTTTGGGGTTTAGTTTTTGATCATGTAAAATATGTGGTGGTTGAAATACTTCTTGAGAGTTATGGTAACAACACTCTTAAGGTGGGGAGTAATAAATTAGTCTTGGGTGTGGAATAGAGGACATCAGGTCGACGTAGTGGCACCGAGGTTCCAATGAGGAACCTATGAGGTGCATGTCAGGTTCCTCATTTAGGTATGTGGGCCTTGGATGTGGTGTCTGATAAGACAAGTGTTTTCTTGAGCGCAGGATGGTTACAATTGAAGCTTGTGATGTCTATTCAGAGTTTTAGGAGGGTTTTTTTGTATATGATAACAAGTTGTGACAAGGGAAATTGGGGGTCCTATAACTCTAACAAATATTGGGGTTAGACATGGATAATTTTCCATTGTGTAGTTTTGGAACATCGTGACGTTGAGTAAACCTTGGCCATGTAATGTGGTGATATGCCAAGGGTGAATCCAATGATGGTTTGGAGGGCGGTAGTGTCATGATGATGGAATTCTACTAGAATTAAGGAAATGACCTCAGTGGGTGTGTGGAATGATAATGATAGGCTTCAAGTCAGTAAGCACCTTGGAAAGGTGATAAAGGAGTATCTTACCATCAGTGGAAGGTAGGAATTCTGGATAAATCAAGTCAAAGGTAGTCTGACCTGAGATGGTAAACTTGAATGGGTGAGGTGAGAGTGGCCCACCTCTGGGTTTATGTTGTAGAGGAAAGTGTGTTTCAAAATGAAGTTATACCTGAGTGAGTTCAATATGATATTAGTCCTTGAATGGATAGTGGAGGGATGTCTTCCCAATGGTTGTGATGGTGTAAATGGGTTCCAAGGTAGGGTAATGCTTCTATGGATTCTTGGGCATGGTGAGTTGGAACATATTTGGCAATGGGAAAGTTGGGTTGTGTTCTGGTGTTCCTTCTTTGATGTAAAAGGTTCCAAGTAACCAAACATGGTGAATATAACAATACAAGATAAATGGTAGGTTGATGGCGTGATCAGAGTTTCGGGTTGGAAGGGCTTGAGTGGTCACCATTCGGGTGAGTTGGCCCTGGTAGAGAGCTTTGGCATGAGTTTAGTTGGTTGAGTAACCAAGTGTTTTGGGAGGCGTTTGGTTGTATAATTGTGGAATGAAATCTTTGGGAGACATTTTTAGAAGGATCATATTTTGTCCTTCGGGTGATATCGGGTTTGTCACCGTTAGAGTTTGGAAAATAGAGAAAAATGACACCAATTGAATTGGGTCATGAGTTTTATAGAGGGTCGGGCCTATGGGGTACTGATTGGTTTTTTCACGATGATGTGATGTTATGTGTTAAGTATCCATGTGTTGTGAGTTTGGTTTTGTCACCTAAGATTCCCCCCATGGAGTTCTTTTGGTGGTAATGGTTGAGGTGGATGCATCCTTGAGGAGTTTTCAGCTCATGTTGTGGTTGTTGTGAGGAAGGCTTGCGGGGAAAGTACGTTCCCTTGTTTCATGTTCGAGGGTATTTGTGATGTGAAAAAAGAAATATGGGGGAATGGAATGGATAGACAGACATAGTGGAAATACCTTTGGTTCTAGAAGTTTAGTGATTCTTGGAAGAAGGGCTTGAGGACGAGTCATTATAAGGTGGGGAGGTCGTAAGATCCCGAATCTTCTAAAGGTATGTTTTTGTTTATGTTTTGGTTTGGCCTATCCTTTTTGGATAGATGAGTGTTTACCCATGTTCATGTGAAAACCCAAGGGTGTTCTGGGGGTTTGGGACATGAAAGAGGACTAAAATGGAGTTCCTAGGCATGTTGCATGGTTTTCACACGGTTAGGGAAAACTGTGCGGAGCATCCTAGGTGACCGTGAATCCATGGACAAATGATTACACACAGTTTGTGCACTGTTTATAAAATCATGTAGAATTTCCAGGAAACCGTGTGAAAGGGTGTGATTTTGGGTGGTAGATTTGTTAAGGTTTGGAAAACCATGTGGTTAAATCATACAACCCAAAAAAGTTGGAAATTTACAAAATTGACACTCTGGGATTTTAAACCCCAACTCAGGTTTCTCCTTCATCTCACACCCTATAACCCTAGTGATAATATTGGATGAACCACGCTTCCTAAAGGTGGTTCTCCTTCTATTTTTGTATGTTTTTAGTGTTGTTGGTTGTAGATCGAAGCCCCGGGTAAGTCTAATCCTCTCATTCCTTGTCTTTTTCGGATTAGGGTTTGTGATTTCTTCCAAATTCTTCAAAAACCCTAAAAACCCCTTTTTTCCTAGTGGAACCTAGGTCAGGGCTTCAAGGTGTGTTTGAATCTAGATCTAAGGACATTTTTGAGAGTGCGTTCATCATCGAATTTGAGGTAGGTGGTCTACAAGTATTATCCCATAGTTTTATTTTGGATTTGTGCATGGAATTTGGTGTCCTTGTTTTCCCCTTTTTGTGATTTTGGTTCCGTTGATGTGTTTGATAAAAATGGGTGTCTAAGTGGCCAATTGGAACCCTCAATATCCCCGTGGGATGTGTTGAGGAAGACTTGACCATTTTAGGGCCACCCATGTGGTGCACCAGAAAACTCGGACTGAGAGTGTGGTAAGGTTAAGTGGTGGGTTGCCGAATAAGAATGCGAAACTCATGTAGAATGTGTCTTAATTATTGATTAAGTTATAATTGGAATAATGATAAATATTAATAGGGACATAATTTCATAAGGTTTTGTTGGAATAACATTAAAATGGGTAATTGGGTTGAAAGAGATTTTGTCAATTGTTCATGAATTTGGTTAGAAATGCCAATGGGGATTAGGGCGTATTAAATGGTGAACTTGAAATTAGGTAATGGAATGGGAAATGGGGAGTGTGTTAAGGGTTTTTAATAAGGGAAATGGATGAAATTATGGAATGGGTTAATACATGAGAATTAGGTGGTACACCTAAATGATTGAATGTAATAAAGTAATTGTGTTATGTGATATGAGAAATGTACTTGTGAAATGATAAATGGAATAAATGGGTTAATTAATGGTCCATGATGAATTCAGATAAGGAATAGGGGATTGTTGAATACACCTAATGGGTTAAGTCACAAGAATTAGAATTTGGATAAATGAATATGAATTGTAAATGGTAAATGTAATAATGGGTTATGGCATAGTATTAATTCCCATGTTGTTATTGTGAATTGTGATATCCAATGGCATTGAATATGCTTGGTTGTGTTATGGTATGGTTGTGATGAGTTGATAAATAAGCATGTGCAAATGGATTTATAGAGTGGGGTATTTACTTGAGGTTCTACGTCCATAGGTCGAGTTAGATTGAGGCTCTAAACTCCACCCCAAAATGCATGGGTTAGGGAAGGGGACAGAGGCTATATTCACCTAACTGTTGAATTCCACCTGGATTGAGGCTTCGAGGTGAGGAGAATGTGTTGATGTGATATTTGGATCCCTAGTTAGATATGGACTTGATTTATTTCCCCTATGTATTGTGATTTATTTCCTTATACCCTTGTGTAGATGATAATTATGCCTAACCCATGGAACATGTGATCAATATGGATTATGTAATGAAGATGATATAAGAAATGAAATGGGGATAAATTCTAGGAACAAATTAAATGAAATTTGTTAACTTATGGATCCTGAACCGTCCTTTCTTCACTTACCTATTATTTTGTACTTGCATGCACTATCTGTTAGACTGGATATTTTGTAGACACTGTTGGTGGTGGCCTACTGAGTTTTGTACTCACACCCTACTCGGGCTGCCGTTGGGTACCTGAGTAGATCTCTTGGTTGTAGGTCTGGAAAAGGGATAAGGCCCTATACTAAGATGTGTAGTTGGGCTCGGGACATACATGGAGAAGGATCTGGACTTTAGAGTCGGGACCCATTGGGATTTTTGGCTGTTTGTTTTATTTTGGGTTTCTTTGACTTGCACTACTATTATGGCATGACATTGTTGTATTTGATTGGTGTTTATACCCTACTAGGAAACGTTTGGTTATGCATGTTTATTGGTTGTTTCATATTGTTTCCATTATTTTTATTGTGATCTATTGTGGCTTACTCTGGTGAAGGGGGTATAGTTTTCCCATGTGACTTATTAGACCCATTCCACTAGTCGAAAACCTCTGGCATATGGGGAGGCGTGCTCAAGGTCATGTGACGACCCGACACGGAGCACCAGTTTAGTGGCTTCTAGGTTGGGTATGTTACATTGTTTCTTGAGTATTATAGTGGAAAGGATCCCTGAAACTCCCCACATAGTATATAAGTTATGGATATGCCACTACATGGAGGGTTCAAGGTTGGTGTTTTATTGGCCAACCACATTAACTTGCGATTCATTGATCTATTTACTGAAGTATCATCTTCTAAAATCATAACTTAATTTACTCAACACTTTCCTCTAAAATGATAGAAAGATATATTTGGAAAATCCTTAATACAAATTTAGTTATGTCAACCCGCCACTCTCATAAGAACTCTCCAATAGTAATAGGAACCCTCAACTTTGGCAGACGAGCACCTCGAACACCCAGTTTTGTCCAAATTTGAATGATGGAAGGCAGTTATAACTTAATATTTATTTGAGGATTTTATTATTTTTATGAGATAAAACAAATCATTTTCTATATTCTAATAATGTACTATGTGATCACAGTCAAAATTGACCATGTAAAAAATAGAAAATATTCATCACGTCACATGTTCATTTTATCTATGTATGCTTGATTATTATTCTATGTGATCATGTATAAACTACACATTCAAAAAAAAAATAAACCATGAAAAAATAAAATGAAAATGTGATCATGAGATGATACTAATGGTTGATCTATTAAGTGAATAATGGATACACCTAGACCCTAGGGGTAATACATTGATCCACATCACTAACAACTCAAGTTGAGGCACATTCCCATCCAATGCATCAAATTTTTATCTGGGGTGTTTCCATAGCTCGATGAAAAGTGCATCACATGATCATCTCTTTATTATACAATAATACTTGCTTGTAGGAGAGGGGGTATTAGGAGTATAAAATACATCTCATGAGATGGAAACACATGACCTTATAAATATAATGACACAAACGACACACAAAGTTTCATTTAATAAACTAATTATTACAAACCTTTGTAATAAATAAATAAACATGCACCGGACATACATGAGATGGTCTAAGGCTTTCTATCAGTCTTATACACATTAAACTTGTGTATTTTAAATTAAATTCATAAATAAAATTAAACTTGCATTAAAATGATACCCAAGGGAATTTTTTTTATTGAATTAAAATTCACTCTTATTTCAATTCAATATTTATGTCATTCGATCCTATTAATTAATTTAATTTTATAACCAAAAATTAATTTCATTAATTAATTTAATTTAGAATAAAAAAAATAAATTAATTTATCCCGCATAATTAAATTATCAAAAATTTATATTTAATTGATTTAATTTAAATCAAAATTAAATTAATTAATCTAATTAAATTTTGATTAAATAAAACTACCCGGGCCCCAAAAAACATCATGTAGCACCTGTGTGGGTTGGGATGAACTCACTCACGCCCATTCCATGTGGTTTCATCCCCGTTGAGGGCTGTTCTAGGTTAGACGGGTCCACCCAGACCCATTCTAGGTTGAGAAGACCCTATTTGGCCACTTTCCAGGCAAATCGATGTTGTGCCAAGGGTTAACTCATTCCTACTATGGAGGGTGGGTCCCAAGATCTTTTCTGGGAGAAACCATATCAAGTGGGAGGGTGTTGGGGAAGATATGGTTTATGGCAATCAAAAATACACAAAGGGAAGAAGAAAAACAAATCAAAACAAAGAATTTACATGGTTCGACAAGGTTTCCTACGTCCATGGGAGATGGGGCCAGATGTATATTTCCACTCTCCGGATGAAACGTTGGAGGATTTACAACATTACAATTAAAGGTATTAGAATCCATTTTATAGATGGAGAAAAACTAGCATTGTCAAGTGTTGGTTTTTGGGTGGTTCATCAACCCGTGAAAAACTTCTGTCGCTGGTTGCTGTCCACAATTTCTGCTTCGACGGGGTGTTGTGTGTTAACTATACAGGTGAGTTTGTTGTTGAAAACTATTCATCCATCGATTTATCCTCTTGATTGGTAGTGACCCCCGCAAATCTCCCCCTCATGACCAATTTGGAGTAGAAGCTAGACCTGTATTCTCCTTGCAGGCATCCAACTTCTCTTTTGGTAAAACCTTTATCATCATGTTTTCCCCATCATCATTGGTGTGGATTTTTCAAAATTCAACAATTTTACTTCAACCACATTTCAGATCCAGTGATATTGCATGTCAATGTGTTTGGACCTGCAATGAAATGTCAGGTTCTTGCTGAGATGAATACCACTTTGACTATCAGAATAGAGAATATAATTCTCCTGACTCTGTCCCAGCTCCTATAAAAACTTCTTCAGCCACAACATCTCCTTACAGCCTTCAAAGACCAAAATATACTCTTCTTTTGTGGTGGATAATGTAATACACTTCTTTAGTTGAGATTTCCATGATACTGCTCCCCCTACAAATAATATCAGCTACCCAGATATAGATTTCCTTGTGCCAACATCTCCATCCATATTTGCATCTGTGTATCCTTCCAAAACAGGTTTATCACTTCCAAAACATAAAAAATGACAATATGTACCTTAGAGATACCTCAATATACATTTGAACGTTGTCCAAAGATCATTTCCTGGATCTGATAGGAACCAGCTCACAACGCTAACAATGTGAGCAATATCTGGTCTGGTGCACACCATGGCATACATAAGACTTCCAACTACTGACTGATAAGGAACATTTTCCATATATACATTCTCCTCATTAGTTGATAGACCCTAAATTGTCGTGGGCCTTAAATGACTCGCAAGTGGAGTGTTAACTGGTTTCACCTTGACCATGTTGAATCTTTCAATAACTTTCTCAATGTGCCACTCCTGAGATATCCAAATCTTTTGATTCCTCTTGTCACGAGTAATCATCATACCAAGAATATGAGTATCATCTCCCAAGTCCTTCATTTCAAAAGACCCGTTCAACACATTCTTCAACCTATCAATCTTGGTTATATCTCTGCCAATAATCATCATATCATCAACATAAAGTAATAAGATAAAGAAATCACCCTCAGAAAACTGTTTGATAACAACACAATGATCAACAGTTGTCCTCCTGTACTCATTTTTCTCCATGAATGAGTCAATTTTTCTATACCACTGCCTCAGTGCCTATTTCAGACCATATAAACTTTTCTTAAGTTTTCATACTTAGTTTTATTTTACCTTTCACCTGAAATACCTCTAGATTCTCCATTTATATCTCCTCCTCAAGATCACCATGTAGGAACGTTTTCTTTACATCTAGTTGTTGAACCTCCAGGGTCAAACTAGCCACCAATCCAAGAAAAACTCTGATAGAAGACATTTAAACATAGGAGAAAAAATTTAGTCAAAGGAAATATACTTCTTTTGACCAAATCCCTTCAAAAACATTTTGGATCTGTAGCTCAGTTTTCAGATGCCATATTCTCCTTTAATTCTATGCACCCACTTGTTCTTGAGTACCTTCTTTCCATGTCGTAACTATTCCAAATCAAATGTATGGTTCCTGTGTAAGGATATCTTATCCTCTTGAATGGCCCTATTCCATTCCATATTCATCTCAATCTCAATTGCATCATCATAAATGTCTGGATCTCCCCTGTTAGTGAGAATCACATACTCATTTGGTGAGTATCTATGACTCGGTTGTCATTCTCCAGTGGATCTCCTCAACTATGCTTTGGGAGGAATCTATTCTGGAATATCATATGATGAAGAAATATCATAAGATGGTTACACATTACCTGGTAGTGATGTATCATCAGTGTTGTGTATCTCTCTCATGCTAGAAGGTACTGATGGTGGGGAGACTGGTTCTAGACTGACTGGAATTTCGTTAGGCTATGACTTCTCTGCACTTTCTATATTCTCAAAATCTTCAATTGTCTGATCCTCAAGAAACACCACATCTCTGCTTTTGAAGTTCCTCCTGCTGATAGGATCCCAGATTCGGTATCCAAAATCTTCAAGACCGTATCCCAAAAAGATACATTGATTTCCTTTTCCATCCAGCTTTTCCCACTCATCTTTTGGGATGTGAACAAATTACCTACACTAAATACTCTCAAGTTATTGTATGAAACATATTTACTTTTCCATAAACTTTCTGGAATGTCTTATTTTAGTGGAACTAATAGAGAAAGGTTTATAAGATCAAATGAAATCATCATTGCCTCCCCCTAAAAGATGTTTGGTAGCTTTTCATTTGAGATCATAAATATTACTCTCTCACAAATAGTTATGTTCATCCTCTTTGCAATACCGTTATGCTAAGGCATCTTCAGTACTAATAACTATAGAATGATTCTGAAACTCTTAAAGTACTCCTCAAATAGACCACGATACTCTCCTTTATTATCTTCTTGCACAAACTTTAACCGCCTGCTTTTTTCTCTTTCCACCTTCTCATGAAATTTCTTGAAAACATAATGCTCTTGATATTTAGTTTTCAAAGTAAAGCCTTAGACTTTTCTATAATGATCATCTATGAAGGTAACAAAATAAATAGAACCTCCCATCATCTTATTTCTCATCATGCAGACATCAGTGTGAATCAAATCAAAAACATTTTCTTTTCTGGACGGTATATAACTACGAAATGATACTCTGTGTTGTTTTCCCATGATGAAATCAACACAAGTATCTAAATGTGTACCTTTTATTCCTAGAAATAGATCTTTCCCAGAGATCATTCTTATTCCTCTCTTACTCATGTGACCTAGCCTTTTGTGCCAAACTTCTGCAGGAACATCTTTTCTGGATGCATTTACTTCTCCTCCACATGGTATTGCATCTGTGAGATAAAGAGATGTATCTTTCTTTCCTTTATAAATTACCAAGTTACCATTGGTAAGATTCAATTTCCCATCACCAAAGGAACTAACATATCTCTCTTCGTTGAGAATTCCAGTGGATATCAGATTGAGGCGAATATCAGGAACATGCCTCACATCCTTCAATAATAACATGTATCCAACATTAGTTTCTAGAAAAATATTACCAAAACCAATAATTTTGGATGTGCCATCATTTCCCACCTTCACATGTTCGAAACAACCTGAACGGTTAGATGAGAATAAATGTCTTCTGGCAGTGACATAGTAGGAGGCACCATAATCGATCACCCATGTCGAGTCTTTGTTGGCAAGACTAACCCGATTGTCTTCCTGAAAAATAACAATTACTTCGTTAACAAATGAAACATCATTATTTTGGGTCTTACCTTCCTGATTCCTTTGATCTGCCTTCAGCCTTCTACACTCTCTGATAAAGTGTCCGGGATTTCCACAGTGGTGTCACTTCATGTCATATCTTGATCGATATTTTTATTGCTTCCTCCTTTGAAGAATTTGGTCATGGGGTTATCTTACTTTGCTTCCTCCCTTCCATTTTTTCTTCCCTTGTCTTTCAGTGACAAGAGCCTCTAATTCAAGTGTATGTCCCTCATCTTTTCTTCTGGACACTTTATTCAGCATTCTATATTTCACCATATCCACAGTGAGAGTTCCATCTAAAGTAGAATTGTTGTCTGACACAACTAATGTGTCCCATATCTTCGGTAAATAACTCAACATCAATAGTGCCTGCAACTCATCATCAATTATAATTTTCATAGAATTCAGCTAATCAATAGTACCTTGGAACTTGCTCATGTGCTCTGATACATTGGTCCCGTCATTGTTTTTCAATTTTACAAGATGACATATCTTGTTTTCTTTGTTTTTCAGGGTTTCCCTCGCATACATCTTATCCAAAGTTTTCCAAATAACGGAGGTGTCATGTTCATTGGAAAAATTTTGAAAGATGCTATTATCGATCCACTGTATGATTTGGGTTGTGCACTTCCTGTTGAGTACGAACCACTCCACATCCACTGGCGGGGTACTAACTGATGTGTTTTCATCAGGTTTACCGCTTGTTGATGTTTCCTCTATTTTCACTACAATGAGCTTAGTGGTTTCCACTATAGGCTTCCACAAATCTTTAATATACAAAAGGTCCTCCATTTTCGATTTCTAGATGGAATAATTAAACATAGTGAGTTTAATCATATTACCACTATTTTTTACATTTATAGAGTGCTAATTTTGAAAATCTAATTGTACGAATGGGTCTGGAACAGTCGAAATACATGGAATTGACTCCTGGATCGCTGAAAACTGTCACGACCCGTCCCCTGGGGCCCGTGTCTTAACTACCCCAAGCCCGCCTTCCATAGGCCAGGGGCTGGAGACTAGCACCAAAGGCGTAAATCCTTATAACTGGGAAGACATTGCCTTTATAAAACGAAAACACACACAACCAGAGTACAAGCAGAAGCAAACACTAAGTAAAGTTGTATAACAAATGTGCTGAAAGTACAAAGGGGCCATAAATACAAGCCCGAAAAAAAGGTACAACTACAACTGAAAGAAAGTACAATTGAAAAGACAAACACCTGGATGGGAAAGTAGCTCCTGGATTGTGACAACTGGGTCCTGGTGACAACACAGCCAGCCCGCCTTAACATGGCCATCAGGTCCTAGCCCACCAGGTACCACCAGTTGCCCCGCAGACACGTGGGGCCCACCCTAGGATCCACCCATGTGCCTGAATGGGTCATCTGACTAATGACAGTCCCTACAGGCCAACACTTGTCCTTTACAGTGTGCTTTTTCCTCACTCACACACACACTGGGAAACTTCCCAGAAGGTCACCCATCCCGATCACTACTCCAGGCCAAACACGCTTAACTGTGGAGTTCTAATCAGGTAGGCTCCCGAAAAGGAAGGTGTGCCTTGTTGACATGAGTCATATCATTTAGTCATTTAACCCATCATCATTCGGGGGTGTTACATGGGTCGTCCTCCGGGTTCCTACCTGAAGGGTAGGTACAAATGTCCTCCTCAGCACTCCATGTCTATCGGTCTAATCCGTGTGTCATCACGCCTAGTGGTCCACCTCCGAGTACCATCCAATCATGTCGCTCTCGGCCTCCGTCAGCGTTGTCCGTCGTCTGCATCCAACACAACGAGGTGCGGGCATAGCCTGTGCAGGGGTGAGTATAAGGATACTCAGTAGGGAACCCAAGAACCTCAAGGTCTCACCAAATCCAACATGGATAAACCAAAAAGTATGAAAAATCATTATGTAACCTCTCTTAGGTATATTCCCATACATATACCTAAGTTACCAAGTAATCCACCTCAATCATGAGGAAAACAGAAAGGTCATTGACTAAGCTCAAACAATGATTTTGATTCACGTTGTCGAAACCACGGCTGCTGGAGAACTCCTCCTCTGTCGAGTACAGTGGGCCTGCCGCTACAACCAAGCACTTCACACTAACCTTGGACTGCTGAAGTACTCCACCTGTCGAGTAATGTGGGTCTGCTGCTACAACCAAGCGTTTCACATCATGGGTCTGCCGCTATAACCAAGCGCTCCCCCTCATAGCCTACAGAGGTACTCCTTCTATCGAGTACCGCGGTTCTGCCGCTACAACCAAGCGCTCCTCCACCGTGGGTCTGCTACTATAACCAAGCGCTCCCCACTGGGCCATCTGAATCACTCTGAATTGATCGATTAGCGTTCGTTAAGTCTCAACCAGCTACTAGGTCTATGAAATCTGCTCGCTCATCACCGGGAGGGTCCGATCCACGAGCTACTAGTCGATACTTCCATGTGTCATGAAATCTCAAGTGTAAGTATCTTAGAAGAACCTGCACATCATAGGGGTCTCAACGCAATAGACGGCGCGTCAATCGAACGCCCGGTCTGAGAGTTATTGACATTTCTGTTCCAGTGGCCCGGTTGGTTTTTAGGCTCAAACCAACCTAACCATACTCCAACAACGTCCGAACCTCAAGTGGAGTATTCCAAAAGAACTTTCTCATCAAAAGAAAACCAAGGTAGTTGACGGAACGTCAATCGGATGTCTGGTCATTAAGTTATAAGCGTTTCAGCTCCAAGGGCCCGGTTGGTTTCAGTTTCGAACCAACCCGGCCATTTTTTCAAAGTCATCCAAAACTCACTTAGAGTATCGCAAAAGGACCACTTCATTGTGAGGGTCCCAGTGCCGCAGATGGAGCGTCGTTCGGACATGAGGTCTTAAAGTTATTCTCATTTAATTGAAAACGGGAACGATCTGTCAAGCCCAGTGGGCTGGCAGGTCGGGTCAACCCGATTTTGGCAGGTCCGACCCGGCAGAGGGTCGGACCGGCCCGATGAATCGCGCGGCCTGGCGCGGAGCAACCCAACCTGGCGAGGCACGGCCCAGTGCGGCACGACCCGGTGTGGCGCGGCTCGGCCCGATGGCCGAGTGCTGCGGGGGGGGGGGGGGGGCAGGTCTTCCGAACCGGTGGCTCCGCCCTTCCATCCGGCCGGTCTTCCCAGCGTGAGTGGCCCGTCCGGGCCGCTCACTTTCCGCACGGAACCTGCTGGTGTCGCGGCCTGCTCCAACCCAGCCGGCTGACAAGCCGGCCGGTTCGCCCACCGAAGCGGCCTGCGGAGTGCGGGCCGCGGTTCTTCGCAGCATGATGCCCCTTGTGGTGCCACGGTCTCCCTTCGGCTCGGCCGGCGGCCGAGCGGCCCACGGATGCAGGCCGCAATTCCTCTCCACGCGGCTGGCATACGACCGCCGCTTTCTTCGGTCGCCACCACCCCTTCTGTCACCGTCGCCATCAAAATAAAACAAGGATCAACGGAGGGTCATTGAGCCGTATTCGTTCGGCCCGTGCTCTCTGCGTTAGGTGGTAACATATGACCGAAGATAAACATGGTTTCAACGAGGTACGAAGAACAAATTTATTCAATTAAGAATTGAAACAAACCCCCTACCTCGTAATTGATGTCGCACGTCGACGAGCCGCGGAAGACGAGCGTCGCAGAGAACGATGTCGTCCTTTCAACGTTGGAGGAAGAGTCGTTGTCGTGATGCGGGAAGAGAATCTAAAGACAACGTAGATTCCTTGACATCGGGGTGCATTCAAGGAGGAAGCGTCGTTGGAGAAATCCCACGTCAGAAGGGGGTTCCGAGGAAGAAGCATCATCACCGGTGTCTTCGTGTTTTTCGTTGGAAGAAAACTCTCCCTCTTCTCCTCCTTCTCCTTATCTTTCCACCAAAATAGAGTGTACCAACCCTCAAAATAATAGCTTGGCTATTATTTTATTCCCACACCTAAATTTCAAAATATAGGAGTCATTCAATTAATTGCTCATTAATTTAGTGTGTGGTGGCACATTCATGAGAGGAGGGTGGAATGTGGAGAGTTAAAATTTAAAGTGGGGAGGTGGAGAGTTTAAGAGTTAAGGGGGTTCATAGGAGTTTAATGGGGAGTTGAGGGGTTAGGCACTCGTGTGGGCCCCACCACACATTATCCTCCCATGGGAGGTTATGTGGGGTGTGGGCCCCACCTTCAACTCCCTTTGGGAGGAAATAACCACCATTTATAAATAAAATTGTGTACAACAATTTTATTTAATTTATTATAAAACCCCAAAAAATGAACTCTCGCTCTCGGCCAAACACAACTGCTGTAAAGGTCCCCTTAAGTGAATATCGGTGCTGCGAGTTCATCGGGGTCCTCAGATTTCAATTCTAAGCACTGGTTTAAAAGTTACAAAATTCCAAACATACATTTACTGAACGTACCCGAAAAAAAGTTCTTAAAATTATTATCAGTCACCCTCGACTCACTACGGTCAAGGTTAGGATCTGCCTAGGTGAAATACGCCCCAACAAACCCAACGGAACTCTCTGATTTTCAATCTGATTACCGTTTAGAAGTTATTAATTTTTCAATAAAATAATTGTCATTTAATTATTTTATGTGCGGCCAAAAACTAATTTTTTCTGGTGGCCCGTGCTGGCCAATGTTAGTATCTTCTTTAATAAAGCATGCCCTCATGAGTTCAGTGGTGGTCTCGGATTTTTAATCCAATCTACCGTTTGTGAGTTATAATCATTGGAAAAATAAAATAATTTATTTAATTATTTTATTTACGGTTAAGTCATTTTTGGGATTCCTCACAGGAGGCACGCGCCGACTAAAATTAAGTCACGCCTAGGGTAATCCCGCTATCCTGAGCACAACATTGCCCTCAGATTTATGATCCAAGTCACCGTTCAAGAGTTATTCCACGTTTTTTTTCAGGAAAACTGCTTACGCACGTTAATTTAAGCTTAACAAAACTTCGATGGATCATTTTGGGCACTCCAGGCCTCGGAATTAAGCGCCGTCAAAAACTGCGGACTCATAAAATTCCAAAAAATTTATGAATTTCTTTTTGAAATTTCTGGGTCTTTACCTTACCCCCACCTCATGGCTTTATGTCCTCGTAAAGCTACAAAACACACTAGGAAAACTAAAGGGGGTGCTGAGCACGCGTCTTAGCCTCCTGCTCTCATGTGCTCTCATGGAGGTTCCCGTGCTGCCAACGAATGCACACCAGAGGAATCAACCGTCCACGTAGGACCCACTCCTATCGATCCTCGATCTCCATCGAAACCTCCGTGAATGTCACACCGTCATCGATTTCTAGCTCCCCATGGTCGATGATGTAGGTCGGGTTGTGCACGTATCTCCTCAGCTGAGATACGTGGAAGACGTCATGCACCCAGTGCAACTGAGGTGGAAGGGTCAGGCGGTAAGCCACCTCGCCTACTCTGCTGAAGATGTGGAGGAGTGATTATAAGAGACTGTAGATATGTTGCACCATATCTATCCACAAAGGGTATATGTAAGACAACCAGCTGCTATGTCGCCTCTCCTAACAGCTGAATACCAGTCCTCCTGCTGAGCGCATCCGCAACAACATTCCCCTTCCCAGGAGTATAGACTATCTCAAAGTCATAATCCCGGAGGAACTCAAGCCATCGCCGTTGTCTCAGGTTCAGATTCTTTTGTAAGATGACACACCTGAGACTATTAATATTGGAGTGAACCGTAAATCATTTGCTCGATGAACAATGGGTGAGACTACCCAATTGTAAGAACTCGACTTCACCCTCCTTCGCCTACGTTTTACAAGGGCTGCTAAGATTTATCCTTTGCCGAAAAGGGAAATCCGGTCTCATCCCCTGGATGAAGTACGTCCTTTTCCTAATACAGTCAATACTAACATGAATGATACTAATCCATGTCATGGAAGACTTCGTAAGGCCTCAACGCTACTACCAAGAGATCCAACCGTTACTCTCGCCTCCAAGGGTTGAGTCACACTGTCAGCATCAGTGTGTGGTCACTGGGTCTCCTCCATTAGAAATCTCAAAAGTGAGGGTCAATTCAATAGTTTAAACTGGAACCTCTTAGTATTAACCACACAAAAAGGAAGGAAAGAAAACATCACAAGGACAAGTGTCTTTTATTACTGCAGCTCAAGGTACAAGACACAAAGAAACCAAAAACAACGACATTAACAAAGCTAGAAGCATCATGAACAAAGGCCTTTATGCCTATAACTAGTCCCGATCCTATCTACCTGCTTCCGGAGATCCATAGTCTTATGCTTCAGCTGCCTAAAGTTGTGCTCTCCCCTGTCCACCTGTTCCCTGCAGCCGGGGTGGACCTCCTGGTGGTGGTGGTGGCAACACCTCGAAGCCTCCTTCACCACAAGCTGCACGGCCAACTCCTCTACCTCGGTCTCCTACTCCTTGTGGTCCGCCTCGATCGAACCTCTGTCTCTGCCTCGGAGGTCCTTCATCTATCTGTTGAACTTCTATATGGTGGGTCAGACAGTCACGCGCTCTGTGACCCCATCCCCTACAGGTAAAATAGATTCTTCTCCGTTCAGGTCTCCTTCCGCCTCGGGTGCCCCGCACCCCCGTTGCCACAACATGGGGTTGTCTATCAGTAGGTCTAACCCACTCATGCCCCTGTGTCATCTTTCTACTGCCTGCTACAGATGAGTCGGCTACTGACAGAAAGCCCTGTGGTAAGAGCAGCAGCTCCTGAGCACGCACAGAGTGTAGAGTCGCTGGTATAAACACTGCCCTGAAAAGACCCTCAAAGTTTCCCCAGGTGAGGGTCACCTCATTGTAAAATTGGATCATCAGGCTCCACCACCTCTCATATGCTCCCTAAAAGAGACTAACAGCTAGGTGCACCATCAAGTCAGCGGGTGTACCAACTGTGTGGAAAACTCGAGCTACAAACTCTATCCAGTACCCAACTGTCTGTAAATCAATCTCGCCTCGAAACTTTGAAGGCCTCTATCGCAAGAACATGTGAAACACGTTCAAGCGGCGCGCGCCCTCTACTGCTGGGGCTGGTGGTAAAGGCAGCCCATCGGGTAATGGTACCACTGGTGCCTTCGCTGTGATGGGGCCCTGCACTGATGCCTCGTCGCTTGGCGGGCTGTCAGTACGTACGACTCTCGGGGCTCTAACTGGTCTTCCGCGAGGAGGAATCTTGAAAGAAACAGATGTGACATGGTCAGAAGGCTATACCTGGTGAGCTGACCTGATTTGAGCTGACTTAAGGAAAACTTTTTAAAACACACATGCAATCAGTGTTTTCATGCACTGAGTCGGAAATCAAAAGTCAGGGTCCTGTTGTATGGATACGTCGGACGCCCGCACCAACACTGGACTCCTTGAGCTGAAAACCACACTCAGTACCCTTAAAATTATTGCTTCACAGAAAGAAAATATCAGATTCCTAGTTCTGCAGTATAATCGACGTCCTATGATACCAATTTGTCACGACCCGTCCCCCGGGGCTCGTGTCGTAACTACCCCAAGCCCACCTTCCATAGGCCAGGGGCTGGCGACTAGCACCAAAGGCATAAATCCTTATAACTGGGAAGGCATTGCCTTTATAAAATGAAAACACACACAACTAGAGTACAAGAGGAAGAAAACACTAAGTAAAGTTGTATAACAAATGTGCTGAAATTACGAAGAGGCCGGAAATACAAGCCCGACAAAAAGGTACAGCTACAACTGAAAGAAAGTACAACTGAAAAGACAAACAGCTGGATGGGAAAGCAGCTCCTGGATCGTCCTATGGGTTCCTACCTAAAGGGTAGGTACAAATTTCCTCCTCGTTACTCCACGTCTATCGGTCCGATCTGTGTGCCATCACACCTAGTGGTCCACCTCTGGGTACCGTCTAGTCCTGGCGCTCTCGGCCTCTGTCAGCGTTGTCTGTTGTCTGCATCCAACACAACAAGGTGTGGGCGTAGCCCGTGAAGGGGTGAGTATAACGATACTTAGTAGGGACCCCGAGACCCTCAAGGTCTCACTAAATCCAACATGGATAAACCAAAAAGTATGAAAAATCAACAGATAACCTCTCTTAGGTATATGCCCATACATATACCTAAGTTACCAAGTAATCCATCTTAATCATGAGGAAAACACAAAGGTCATTGACTCAGCTCAAACCAGGATTTTTATTCACGTTGTCGAAACCACGGCTACTGGAGAACTCCTCCTCTGTCGAGTATAGTGGGACTGCCACTAAAACCAAGCGCTTCCCACTAATCTTGGACTGCTGAAATACTCCACCTGATGAGTACTATGGGCCTGCTGCTACAACCAAGCGCTTCCCACCATGGGTCTACTGCTACAGCCAAGCGCTCCCCCTCATAGCCTACAGAGGCACTCCTTCTGTCGAGTACCGCGGGTCTGCCACTACAACCAAGCGCTCCTCCACCATGGGTCTACTGCTAAAACCAATCGCTCCCCACTGGGCCATCTGAATCACTCTGAATCGATCGATCAGCAGTTGTCAAGTCTCAGTCAGCTACTAGGTCTCTACAATCTGCTCGCTCGTCACCAGGAGGGTCCGCTCCACGAGCTACAGTTTGATACTTCCAAGTTTCACGAAATATAACGTGGAAGTATCTCAGAAGAACCGCCACGTTATAGGGGTCTCAACGCAAAAGACTATGCATCAATCGGACGCCCAATTTGAGAGTTATTAGCATTTCCGTTCCAGGGGCCCGGTAGGTTTTTAGGCTCAAACCAACCCGACTGTACTCAAACAACATCCGAACCTCAAGTGGAGTATGGAAAAAGAACCATCTCATCAAAATAAAACCAACGTAGTTGACGACACGTCAATCGGACGTCTGGTCCTTAAGTTATAAGTGTTTCCGCTCCGAGGCCCCGGTTGATTTCAGTTTTGAACCAACGCAACCATTTTTCCAAAGTTGCCCAAACTTCACTTAGAGTATCGCAAAAGGACCGCTTCATCGCGAGGGTCTCAGTGCCACAGGCGGCACGTCGTTCAGACGTGTGGTCTTAAAGTTATTCCCGTTTAAGTGAAAACGGGCCCGATCCGTCAAACCCAGTGGGCTGGCGGGCCGTGTCAACCTAGTTTTGGCGGGTCTGACCTGGCAGAGGGTCGGACCAGCTCGGTGAATCGCGAGGCGCGGCGCGGCGCGGCTGGCCGAGTGCTACGGGGGGGGGGGGGGACCCCTCAGTCTTCCGAACCGGCGACGCCAAGCGTCACCGCCCTTCCATCCAGCCGGCTGAAGCCGACCGGTCTTCCCGGTGCGAGCGGCCCGTCCGGGCTGCTCTCTTCCCGCACGGCACCTGCAAGTGTCGTGGCCTCCTCAAACCCGGCCGGCTGACGAGCCGGCCGGTTCGCCCACCGAAGAGGCCCGCGGTTCTCCGCAACGCAGCGCCCCTTGTGGCGCCGCGGTCTCCCTTCGGCCCGGCCGGCTTGAGCCGGCCGGTTCTTCTCCAGCCGAGCGGCCCGCGGATGCGGGCCGCGGTTCCTCTCCATGCGGTCGGCATATGGCCACTGCTTTCTTCGGTCGCCGCCCCCCCTTCCGTCACTGTCACCATCAAAATAGAACAAGGATCAACAGAGGGTCGTCGGGCCGTGTTCGTTCGGTCCGCGCCCTCCACGTTAGGCGGTAACATATGACCGAAGATAAACATGGTTTCAGCGAGGGACGGAGAACAACTTTATTCAATTAAGAATTGAAACAAAACCCTTACCTCGTAATTGACATCGCACGTTGATGAGCAGCGGAAGACGAGCGTCGCGTAGAACGATGTCGTCCCGTCAACGTTAGAGGAAGAGTCATTGTCGTGATGCGGGAAGAGAATCCGAAGACGATGTAGATTCCTTGACGTTGGGGTGCGTTCAAGGAGGAAGCATCGTTGGAGAAATCCCATGTCAGAAGGGGGTTCCGAGGAAGAAGCATCGTCGTCGGCGTCTTCGCGTTCTTCGTTGGAGGAAGACTCTCCCTCTTCTCCTCCTCCTTAGCTTTCCACCAAGACAGAGTGTACCAACCCTCAAAATAATAGCTTGGCTATTATTTTATTCCCACACATAAATTTCAAAATAGAAGAGCCATTCAATTAATTTCTCATTAATTTAGTGTGTGGTGACACATTCATGAGAGGAGGGTGGAATGTGGAGAGTTAAAATTTAAAGTGGGGAGGTGGAGAGTTTAAGAGTTTAGGGGGTTCATGGGAGTTTAAGGGGGGAGTTGAGGGGTTAAGCTCTCGTGTGGGCCCCACCACACATTATCCTCCCATGGGAGGTTATGTGGGGTGTGAGACCCACCTTCAACTCCCCTTGGGAGGAAATAACCACCATTTATAAATAAAATTTTATTTAATTTATTATAAAACCCCAAAAAATTAACTTTTGCTCTCGACCAAACTCAACTGTGGTAAAGGTCCCCTTAAAAAAATAATGGTTCTACGAGTTCATCGGTGCCCTCAGATTTCAATTTCGAACACCGGTTCAAAAGTTATAAAATTCCGAACGTATGTTTGTTGAATGTACTTGAAAAAAAGTTCGGCAAATTATTATCAGTCACCCTCGACCCACTATGGTTGAGGTTAGGCTCTGCCTAGGTGAAACACGCCTAAACAAACGCAATGGTTCTCTCAGATTTTCAATACGAGTTACCGTTTAGAAGTTATGAATTTTACAATAAAACAATTGTCATTTTATTATTTTATTTGCGGCCAAAAACTAAATTTTTCTGGTGGCTCGCGCCGGCCAAAGTTAGTATTTGCTTAAATAAAGTATGCCCTCATGAGTTCAGCAGTGGTCTCAGATTTTTAATCTGAGCTACCATTTGTGAGTTATAAGCATTGGAAAAATAAAATAATTTATTTAATTATTTTATTTACGGTTAAGCCGTTTTAGGGATTTCTCACAGGAGACTCGTGCCAACTAAACTTAAGTCGCGCCTAGGGTAATCTTGCCATCCTGAGTGCAACGGTGCCCTCAGATTTCTGATTTGAGTGACCGTTCAAGAGTCATTCTACTTTGTTTTCAGGAAAACTGCTTACACGCGTTAATTTAAGCTTAACAAAACTTCGACGGATCATTCTGGGCACTCCAGGCCTCAGAATTAGGCGTCGTCCGAAACTACGGACTCATAAAATTTCGAAGAATTTAAGAAAAAAATTTCCTTGAAATTTCTGGGTCTTTAAAAAAACGGGCTCCAATTGGCTGAGTTATGGCCAAGATAGTTTCAATGGTGTGGATTGACCACTGACGTGGCACTGACATGGCGTGCCAGAAGAGTGGCCTGAAAAGTTGCCGGAATATCGCCAGCGGCGTGAACAGTTCCGTCTTCTCTGGAATGGGGGTACTATAGCACCCACGGTTTGACCAAACTTTGACTGAGCTTGTCTCCTTCGTTTCAACTCCATTTTTGACAATGCTTGCACCGTTGGATTCATCTCACTGTGATCTTTACAGATCTGGGCTCAAAATAAATTTCTAAGCAATTTCAAATTTTTAGTTTCAGGAAAATTTGTCGTCGTTTTACTCTTGAAACCTCTGATACCACTTTTTTGGGGTAGAGGAGGTTCGTGGTGATCAAAAACACACAAATAGAAGAAGAAAAACGGATCAATGAAAAGAATTTACGTGGTTCAGCAAGGTTTCCTACATCCACGGGAGAAGGGGGACAAATGTATATTTCCACTCTCAGGATGAAACATCGAAGGATTTAAAACATTACAATTAAAGGTATTAGAATCCATTTTATAGATGGAGAAAAACCAGCATGGTCAATCATTGGTTTTTGGGTGGTTCATTAACCCTTAAAAAACTTTTGTCGCCAACTGTTGTCCATGATTTCTGCTTCAAAGGGGCGCTATGCGTCAACTGTATAGGTGGGTTGGTTGCCGAAAACTATTCATCCATTGATATATCCCCTTGATTGGGAGTGTCCCCCATAGAGGGTGTCTGGTGACATGGTTTCCTGGTGATATTTTGTGGGGAATAGGAGATGATTGAATGTTCCCTTGGTGGAGCAGTGGGTCGGCGGGTGATCGACATGCGATGAGAGAGGCAAGATGGCTTTATACTTATGGGGAAACTGGTGCCGGGATCCCACTGCAAGGCAGAGACAAGTATATGGGGAGGTGTGGGTGGCTGGTGGAGGGTCGATGGGGAGACACCGGGTTGCCTCGCCAGACAAAGAAGGGGGACTGACTGGTAGCGGAGGGAGGCGGAGCAGCCTTCGGGTGGGTGGTCAACCTTAGAGGCATGCAATGCCACGTGTTTGGAGGGAACAAGCAAAGCAACATTGGGTGGTGGCGGCCGGCTGACTATGGTAGCACCAAAGGAGGGCGGTTTTTGGTTAGGGTGTTGCACCATGGTGTGAAGGGGACCGGTTGGTCCCTTAGTTTGACAAATTTCTTTATTTTATTGTAGTTGGAGCTTTGTTTTTTTTTTCAAAAATGACCCCAATTGATCACCCTTTTTTTAAGATTTCTTTCAAAAAAAATCCACACCCACCCCAAAACTTTCTATATCTTATTTCATTAGGATTGGAAAATAATATTATTATTATAATAAAAATTATTGCACCACATTGGAAAATACTTTTCCAATAAAATACAGTCGAAACAATATGTGATTTCACTAGAAATTAATTTTTCTGACTACCTTAGGATATATTTACATATAAATAAATATGTATTTTTATATAATTATTTCAAAACATCCAGTTTAAATATGATCTAAAACATCGTATGACCATAGGCTGGTCATCCAATGTCAGATTAAAACGCGGTCTACATTGTTGGGATTGGGACGACACCCTCTTTTAAAATTAATGAAAATTTATTTTTTTCTTGACATAAAATCTTAACATGTTTCTCTGATACCAATTGAAGGTAAAAAACAAGCAGTGAAATCCCTAAATTGGGAATTTAAAAATTTTCCACTGATGATCAAGATATGCTAGTCATCATCAGCAAAGCATTTCTCGATTACCACCCGAGGAACCCAGATGAGGAATTTTAGGCACAAAATTGATAACCATAAAATACATGGTTCGATCTAAATCCATGATCGACTTCTTCTCATTGTTTTCAATCACTAATCAAATAATCTAAATCTTAATTCCTATAGATCATCCACTCACACCTGAATAAATTGTGGGAGCACTGATTGTCAAATTCTGGGTGCTAACATGGAGATCCGACGATGCCTTCAATGCTCTAATGACCACTGCATCACCTTGCATGTGATGCATGAGGAATAGCTTGATTTGAACTCATGGATATAGATAATCTATCTTTAGAATACAAGAGATAGAAAAAGAGACAAAGTGGCAGTGAATAGTTATTAGCAAGGTACTTTATTCCTCTATTTATAGTGTGTTATTAAATTACTCGAAATTGCCTTCCCATCCCCCGAATAATTAACACACTATAGACAATATAATATGAATACTGTACCGAGTCATAAATTTTATTATCACTTTATGGTAACATAATAAATATATTACATGATAATACTTGATCCATTAAATCAACTCATCATTCCCAAAATATTAAATAAACCATAAATATTTTAAACTAATATTCATTCATATAACACTTTCCATGTTTTTTAACATATTGAAGTGTGAATTGGAAACCCAACTCACAATTTTAAAAATTTATTGAAATAAAAAGTACAATGAAAACACGAGATGCAATGAGCTTGCACCAACATACAAAAGCTGGAAATGGAAAAACAATTTGTAACACCCATACCAACTCCTCACCGAATCAAAATTTTCATTGGTGGCATCAAACTATAGAATGTTATTGGACACTAGGAGGCCAGTGCAATGGGAAACATACCAGACACTACTGAAGTCCCAAGATGGTTCCGGTTTATCACTTAATCACCCTATCATCACTCAAGTCATATTAATGCACACTAGAAGCCCAACGAGAGAGACCATCCCAGAAGAAAATAAGATTTGTGCATTGAAAACCCACCAGAAGCCCTTGATGACATCAAGAAAAACAGAAACTCTGAAATGAAAGACCCAAGAAGCCAAGGACTGAAGCTTATCTTTAGACAAAATATCTCAAAAACCAGAAGAATCATCAAAATAGCTTCATTCAAGAAGGCCTCATGATCAAGATTGTTCTGAAAATGACATGAGAGCATTTCAAATCCCCCATAATGCAGGACTGCAAACATCCGCTCACTACCACAAAAACAATTTTTCCCAGCGCCACCCCTTTATCAGCGCTAACGAAAAAGCGCTGATAAAAGTACCCATTTATCAGCGCTTTTTTAGTGCTGATAATGGTACCCCCTTTATCAGCGCTTTTTTTAAAAGCACTGATAAAGGGTCGACTTCAAAAAAAAATTAAAAATAATATATTAATATATAAATATATAAATATAGTTATATTGATATAAATATAATATATAATTTTTAAATATATTTTAGATAAGTATAAATATACATTTACACATAATATACTTAATATATAAGATATTTAGTGAAAATGGATTCTTAAAAAATTAAAAAAATATTTTTAATTAATAATTTTCTAATTATTATCGATTAAAAATCATTTAATAACAATTTGAAGACACAAAAAATCAAAACAATTAATAAAAGATCTAAAATAAGTTGAAAATGGAACTCAAACTTCAAACGACCATAACTTTTGATCCGGGTGTCCATTTGAGCTCTACAACATATCAAATTGAAGCCTGCAACAGGCTCTACGCGCGTGTAATTGAGGCAAATCCTCAGTCACAATTTTCGAGGCCAAAAAAGGATCAGAAGGCCTCCAAAACTGAGTTTTTAGTCGGGGTATCCCGATTTTTAAACATTTTGTGGATTTTCAGGCTCGTTTAAGGGGGTATTCTAGGATTTTTTTGGTGGGGAATGAATTTATTCCAAGGTATTACATTCATATTGATATTATGTCTTTGAAATTTCATTGTTTCTTATAATTCACTGCTATTTATAATCAAATATATAACAATATATACATATTTTTTTTATATATTCACACATAAAAATTAATTATAAATATAAATAATAAAATATATTTACATATAAAATATATTAGCTTTATCTAAATAATAACTAATATCCATTTTATTTAAAATACAAATATATGAATATTTATATACCTATATATTAATCTAACTATATATATATATATATTAATCTAGCTATATATATATATTAATATAACTACATATATATTAATATTACTATAAATATATATATTAATATCACTATAAATATATATATTCGTATAACTATATATACATATATATATTAATATAAATATATATTATTATATGAATAAATATAACTAAATATATATATATATATATATAAATAGATATATATATTAATATAACTATATATATATTAATATAACTATATATATATATATTAATATAACTATATATATATATTAATATAACTATATATATATTAATATAACTATATATATATATATATTAATATAACTATATATATATTAATATAACTATATATATATTAATATAGCTATATATATATTAATATAACTATATATATATTAATATAACTATATATATATTAACATAACTATATATATATTAATATAACTATATATATATTAATATAACTATATATATATTAATATTACTATATATATATATATTAATATAACTATATATATATATTAATATAACTATATATATATATATTAATATAACTATATAGTTATATTAATATATATATATATAGTTATATTAATATATATATCTATTTATATATATTAATATAACTATATATATATATTAAAATAACTATATATATATATTAATATAACTATAACTATATATTAATATAAATATATATTACTATAAGAATAAATATAACTATATATATATAGAGGGATATCATGAAATGATAAAAAAATCAAAATAGAGTAGTGGTAAGGGCTTAGGCGCGCAGGGGGGGTCTCGAGTTCAAAACCTGGTAGAGACAGAGGCGCGTGCATGGGGGTGGATGTGGGGGGCTAGCTCTGATAAAGGGTGGAGGGGGTGCGTGTGGGGCACTGAAGGGGGTTGAAAGCACTATTAAAAGGGGGGATCAAGTGCTATAAAAGCCCCCCCCAGATTGGCAGGATTTCTTTAATTTTTTGTAATTTTTTTGTAATTTTTTGTAATTTTTTGTAATTGTTTTTAATTTTTTTTTAATTTTTTTTAACTTTTATCAGCGTTAAAATGAAAGCGTTGATAAAGGAATCACTGATAAAGGACCCCTTTATCTGCACTAAAAAAAGCACTGATAAAGGGGTACTTTTATCAGCTCTTTTGTTAGCGCTGATAAAAGACCCCTTTTATCATCACTTTTTTTAGCGCTGATAAAAGTGGTCTTTATCTACGATTTTTTGAGCGCTGATAAAGGGGACCCCCCTTTATCTTCGCCAGCTTTAACAGCGCTTTTCTAGCACTGTTAAAGGCCATTTTTAGTACTGATAAAAAGCGTGTTTGTAGTAGTGGCTGTACAGTTCCATTGAGTAGAACTGGTTGAAAAAGTGAAACAACACAGGACAAAGAAGAACCTGATTCTAAGAATCAAAAGAATCTCAACTGCTTCATTTCCAGGGGATCTCATTAAAATTAAAGCTTGGATCCTTTTTAAATTCCTCTACCACTTTTATGAACATCCTTTTTATGATATCAAGATATGCATCCACTGACATCTCTCCATTTTTATACTGTCTAAATATAGTATTATCTTTCTCTCTCATCCATGTGTCGAGGTCATTTGGAAAATCAAGATTTTTTTTTAGAATTATATAGGTATCCCTATAAGCTGGGTAATTTTCATCATCCTCACTAGATGAATCATCCGAGTTAGAAGAATTGGAGGAGCTTGCTGAAGAATCTGATGAGGAAGACACTTTTTCAGTAGGGGCTGGCTGTGGGGGTAATGTGTTTTGGTCTTTCATGTTGGTAGCTAGGGAACGTGTGATAATTGTTCTTTTAAAATTGGAATTATCCCTACATTTTTAGGTGTTTATATCACTTGGAGTGATGAATCCTTCAGAGTCAACCAATGATTTATTCTCTTTCTTTGCCCTGGATTTTAGGAATTCTTCTTCCAATTGGAAGGGTTTTTCAATCTCCACATGCAAGGGATCTTTATGATCCGATTTCACCTCTTCTTTATCTCTTTGTAAATGTTTGCTTGCTTCAAGAATAGGTGAGTGAACATTGAAGATATCTTGATTTACTTCTTTAGAATTCCTAGGGTTGTGCAAGGTCTCAACATCATAATGGGAGGGGGACTGAAACTTAGGGAGGCCAAGGGGATTATTGTTATTAGTGAAGTCAGTAGTAACTGTCTAGGAAATAGGGGGTATTATGGGGGATTACTTTTCCACCCAAATAGATTTATAGATTTTTTTGGGGGGTGGGGGTGAGGGTCATTACATTGAGTCACACATTCATTCATAGAGTGACCAATTCATGAGCATTTTTTTGCAGAAAGCTGGGGCATTCTCAAAGACCGCATCTTGAATAAAACCATTATCCCCATTTTGAATCTAGAATCGGGATGGAAAATATTTAGAAACATCAACCTCAGTGCAAATCCTAGCAACAGAGGGGCATATATGGTTTAAAGTGGAAGAGTCAGTCTTAATGGGCAGCCCAAATAGACCAGCAATGGAAAATAAGGCACTATGTTTGAAAAGGTGAAGGGGTAAATTCAGGAACCCTAGCCAGAGAGGAACAATGGGAGGATCAGCACATAAGAAGAAGTCCAGATACCATTTGAGAACCTTTATTCTGTAACCCCCAAAGGACCAAAATCCATGAGTCCAAAATCTATAATATTCATCCTCCGAAGAAAATCAAAACAACACATGCAGTGAATTCAATAAACCAATGTGCAACTTAACAAATCTGATGCTTTCTAGGATTTTTCAAAGAAAAACAAGCGAGGGTCTATGCTTAGAGAACTTACCAACTAGAGAAAACTGTAGATCCGAAGATAAAGTGTGTACCTCATAATTTGAGAAGGAAATTGCCGATAGGCCTCAGTGGCAAAAATGTTTGGGGTAAATGCGTTTAGAGGTCTTCAATTCAGATGGAGGAGCACAACCCGCGACAATATCTACAAAGGATCTTGCATCCTGGGGAATGAGAACAGCATCATTAAACATGTGTAGGGTAATGATCGCCTCTCACTGGGGGGGCCTTGCCATGCCCAGAGCGCGCCGCACGTTCCCCGGCTAAGCAAATGGCTTTGAATCGCCCTGTGCATAATATGCACAGTATCTGAGGCCTTTATCTAGATAGCAGTGAATAATATTCACTAACCAAAAATGGAATCTAGAAACCATCATAGTCCCTAACGAGATAAGGAAAGTCGTATAAATGACAAGCAACCTGTGAACACACACCGCATAATACAATCTCTTTATATTTAGATATCTCATAAAGTTGGATGAAAACCCTTTTTATCATCATTTCTTGTTTTGTTGTTTATTGATATAACTAGAAGGATTTACCCATGACTTCCATAGCCATGGTATTATGAAAATATTACCATCCTGATCAACATAACCCTAGATATATTATTTCCTTAACCTGGAAGCAACAAATCATTTCTTGATCATTCAGCCAATGCCATAACACCAATGACACACCCAACACAAGCTACCTCGCTGCAATTCCATTATCATTGTTTGTTTCTTACATAAAAGTACACGATCAAATGACACACATTGGAAATGATCTCAAGTCATGAGGCCATTAAACGTGTTCATAGATAGAAAAATTTAGTGACACCCAAAACATGTGGTTTTTTTATTGGAGGTTTTATCCACATGGTTTCACTTTTAGAGATCACCAAGTGTGAACATCATGAGAAGAAGTCTCAATGCTTTTGAGCCCTCATCACCTGACAGTCAAACATATACTGTTTCCAATCAGTATGGTGTTTCTAGACCATAGTAACTCTGTTTAAGATTAATTTTATAGTATCTTGAGGTTCTCATTATAGACTAGGATCTTATATAACCTTTTGATTTGAAAATTAATCTATGGCCATTACCATTTCAATAGTGAATGTAGAAAATTCTACACTATAATGGTAAGAGTAGGAATTTTATATCTAACTGTATACATGAAATATTAACCAAAAGGATAGCATAGTTGGGTATAAGGAACCCACAATATTATGACCATTCCAACCAACATCATATAACCATGGTATAGTCACAATAACTCAGTTCGAAGACCTATAATCATTATAGTATCTAGGTTAATTCCCTATAAGCATTAAAACATGGGACTGGGAGAGCCCACTCTCTATAACAATTACAACACGAGATTTGGCTGTGCCCACTAAATATCAATATTACAACATATAAGAGTGCATGTTTCAAGGACAAGCCCGATATATAAGTGTTTCAGCATAGAACAAAAGTCCTACCATACAACATGGATATCACAATATCACATCATAAATATCAATGTTTAATTACATGAATTACCATTTATCTTTCATATACCACTTCTAATTTACTCACAATTGATCAATAATTATATCTATAAGCAATAAGCCGCATCTTAGGGATTTTATATCAAGTAATCACATAAGATCTCATATCAGGATAAAAACACTCTAAAATATTATCCAATTAAATTATATTCACAGTTCGCTCACCCAATGGGTAGCCATAACCCAAAAAAAAGCCAATTGAAACCAAAGGAATTAAAGGAATAATCCCATTCATTATTTAATTGGTTTTGGGAACACACTACATTGGTGAAGTCACAATATTGCATAAAATTAAAAATTATCAAACAACATGGTTATGATTTAGACCCTTAACTTTAAATATTGATATGAAAACACTTACAATGAAAATCAACCACAAGGAAGAATCTGTAGATGATCAGCAAGATAAAATTAGATCAAAACTGATCAAGATCAAAACCAATAATTCACATGGTCAAGGGTTTACACCACAAAAGTTGTAAGAAGAAGTGAGAGAAGGAAAAAACATAACCTAAAAGACTTACCATGGATTGATAATGTAAACAGGACATCTGTAAGAGAGGTTGGTGAAGGTTTTGAGCATATCTGAAGCATGAAATGGGTGGTTCACAACTTTATTTTTTTCATAATCAATGATCAATTTGAGATCTATATGATGATGCACGCCGTTATCCACAGAATTGAGTTAAAAAAATAGAAAAATAAGAATTGTGTTGAAACCGAGAGAGAGGAGATCAACACATATTGTTTATAATTAATTTAATTAGATAAATAATTACCTCTAATAAACTATTTCTTCCTTGATGTGTCCAGTGACAGATCTGCAGTGCACTGTCATTGCATTGCAGAAACCAAGTGTAGATTTCCTCAAGAGGTGATCCAGACGTGTTCCATGAATCTCTAAAAGTCAGCAAATGAGTCTCTGGGTGATAGAATGGATCATCCTTACACTTTCATTGTATCTATTTGATTTTCTTGAGAACCGCTTCCAAAGCATTGTCCTTGATTCGATGGAGGAGGATTGCTCTTAGTTACTGAGAACGTTCTTGGAGAATAGGGCAGTGTAGCCTTGAGGGGTTTTCTCCAAATCCGTTTTTCACAATTGAATAGGCTAATAATAAAATAACATAATTCGGTATTTGTATTGCTAGTGTTAAAATAAAATAATTTCACAAGTTCCCTTATTATTTCTTTAATCATAGAAAAACCCCATGTCAAATAATAATAGTAATATTATTATTTGTTGACATGTTCTGAACTTGAAAATTAAAATTAAATATTATTTAATTAAATAATATTCAATATCGCATTTCTCATCGGACCATTAAACGTAGTCTGCCATTACTCCAAAATAGTTATCGGGCATTGAATAATTCCTATTTATTTATTAAATAAATCTCACAATATTATTCTCCAATAAATAAATAAGTATTATATTAACTTAATAGAAAATAAATATTTATTAAATATTCCACTCACAATATATTCTCTTGAATAACTTGTGATGAAATAATTGAGATCAAGAATACATGAATAATTATTAAACCACATAGGGGAATAATATTTATTCAACCTATTAAATAATATATAATAATATATTATTTAATGGAGATTCTTGATACACTTAGTGTTTGACCCTCTAGGCCTCTTTTCCAGTGGCATTAGGTGAATCTAACTAAAGTTAAAGGTTAGCATATAGAAACACGCCAAGGAAACCATATATAAATAAGTTAATGCCAAAATGACATATCTCATCATATGAATTCTTACCATGTAATATAATCCATTTATCACAATATTTCTAATTGAGTAGGTTTCATGCCTGTCCCATCAACCTATGTTCTCGATATCACTTTCTTTGACTTTCCAGAAATAGAACTTACCTATAGAACACCATGTCCATGGATTTATTTAGGCTATATCATTTCCATCAATGGTCCTGAGATATTAACTTCAATTAATGTACATAAGGGATAAATCCTTTCTGGAATTATTCATTAATGCAATATTACTCGTGACACACCCAACATATCCTACTTCACTAAGAACATCTATCATCACAGTTTTCATCAATACATATAAGTTCATGACTCATAATAATCATTAATAATAATCTTAAAGTTCAAGGACCAATACACTTTTTTTGCAGATAGGAACATCCAATGACACACACAAATGTGGATTTCCTACCGGTGGGTCTCATTCTCATAATACCCATATTTGACATTACCAAGGATGTACACCATGAGAAGGTTCCTCAATGTCCTATGAGTCTCCACCCCTGATAAGATGTATCATTTGTGTCTCTCAAATGATATCATCTAACTATAGAATATATATTCAAGAATAGTGTCATAGCACTTCTGGGTTCTCATCATAGAGGAGAACTGCTATGACCTTTTAGGGTGACAACCACTCTTAAGAAATTATCACATACTATGTTATAAAAAAAAAATTTATGTGATAAGAAGTTTATTAATATTTAAAAACCATGAATACAAGTTTATCGTAATGTTTAATGAATTTGATTATAGGGCACCAACTCCAACAGACTCCCACTTTCTCTAAAGCCAACTGTTAACAAACTTCTGTTTGGTAGCTCTTGAATGATACTACTTTTTATGATGAAATAGGCATTTAGTCAAGGGCTCCACCATGTTGTCTTCCATAGATACTCTTCTAACTAAAAATTCACCCCACAGATAGAAACCCCTCCATAATTGATACTTTCAGAGTATATGGTTTGTTTGTTGTTGTGACCTTGTCTCTTTTTCAAGATCCACCACTATAGTATTATCACAACACAACATGATAGGGTCTTTACTACTAGAAATCACATCAATATCTTGGATAATTTTTTGAATCCAAAAATATTTCTTGTTTATATTTGAAGATTATATATACTCGGACTCCACTATAGAATCAATGACAATTGTTTGCATTGAACTCCTCCAGCTCACTGATCCTCCATTGAGATAGAAAATATATCCTGATTGTGACTTCAGATTATTCTAATCTGTCTGAAAACCATCATCATCATAACCCCTGATGACCAGCTCCTCATCTCCTCCATACACCAGGAACATATCCTTAGTTATTTTTAGATACTTAAGGATAACCTTAATAGTAGTCCAATGTTGTTCTCCTATATATACTTGATATCTACCTACCATGATCAATTCATAGGCAACATCAAGTTTAGTACATAACATGAAATACATGATTGATCCTATTGACGAAGCATATGAGATATTACACATTTTCTCTTTCTCTTGTTGTGTCTGAGGACACATTTTATTTGAAAGATGTAAACCATGTGACATTGGAACCAATCCAATCTTGGATTGTTCCATACTAAATCTCTTTAGTATCTAGTCAATATATATACTTTTACATAGTCCAGGAAGCCTCTTGGATCTATCATGAATGATCTTGATCCCTATAATATAGGTTTCTTCACCTAAGTACTTCATGGAGAAACACTTGTTTAACCAGTATTTAATAGATTGTAAGACTGGTATGTAATTTACAATAAGTAATATCTCATCAACATATACTACTAGGATAACCACCAAATTCATATCAAACCTTTTATAAATACAAGAATCACATTCATTCTTAATAAAACAAATTTATTTTATGGATTCATTGAATAGAATGTTCCAGGACTTTGATGCTTGCTTCAATCCATAAATTTATCTCTGAAATGTAAAAATCCATTTGGCATCACTTGGAGTCACAAACCCTTCTGGTTGTGACATATAGACATCTTTATGAAGGTTACCATTAAGGAATGTAGTTTTGAAATCCATCTACCAAATCTCATAGTCATGGTAAGTTGTTATAGAAAGTATGATTCTAATGGACATAAACATTCAAACTGGTAAAAACGTTTCATCATAGTCAATTACTTGATGTTGATTGAACCCTTTATCAACTATCCTTTCTTTATAGGCACATAATTTACCTTCGATGTCCAGTTTCCTCTTGAATACCCATTTGCGTCCAATATGATTTACATCAACTGGTGCATCTACCAGAACCCAAACTTGGTTCTGATACATGGAATCCATTTCTGAATTCATAGATTCTAGCCATCTTTCAACTTTTAATATCTCTAATTCCTCCTTTTAGAATATAGGTTCATCATTGTCAACCAATAATGAGTTAACATCATTGGTGACCTGGAAACCATATCTCTATCGTTCTTTTACCTCCCTTATACTCATATGCAGTACTTGTGTTTCAAGAACTAATTATTCCATGGGAACCTATGGAATCTATTCCTATACAAACTCATATGTTTCCTAAACATCAACTTTATCAAAGTCAATCTTTCTCCCACTATCCTTTTTGAGTATACGATCCCTCTCAAGAAAGTTAACTTGTCTAGAAACAATCACTTTCTTGTATTAGGGGTTGTATCGGCAGTATCTATTTGTTTCCTTGAGATACCTTATAAAGATACACTTCATGCCTCTAGATGCAATTTTTTGGCTGTTAAGGCCATAAAAACACATTGATACCCCATACACATGTATGTGATAGAATAGTTTTCTTACCACTACATATCTTAATGGGAATTCCATATTCCACTATATTTGATACTCAGTTGCATATGTATTCCATAGTTTGTAATGAATATCCCAAAAAAGGATAATGTAATATTTTCATGACTCATCATCGAACTTACCATGTATAATAAGGTATAGTTCCTCATTTCACTAACACCATTCCACCGTGGTGTATAAGGTGGAGTGAGTTGAGACAGAATCCCAAACTCTCATAGAAATTAAATGAACACATGGTTAAGATATTCACCACCTATATCTAATCAAAGATTCTTTATCTTCTTACCAATCTGATTATCTAATTCATTCTTGAATTCCTTGAATTTCTCAAAGGACTTAGACTTATACCTCATCAAGTAGATATAGAAAAATCTACTCAAGTCATCATTAAAAGTTATGATGTAAGAATATAAACCTCAATCTTCTACTGGAAATGGTCCACACATATCATTGTGTACCAATCCTAGAAGCTATGTGGCCCTTTCACCCTATCCACCAAATGGTGGTTTGATCATTTTTTTAATAAACAAGCATGCCATCTATCAAGTTGTTTTATCTCAAATGAGTCTAAATAACCATCTTGATAGAACTTTATCAAACACTTATCATTTACATGACCAAGATGATGATGCCAAAGTTGGTTGTTATATGAGTCATGCGAACTTGATTTGTTATCAATTTCCAAAACATTATTTTTGAAATTTAATACATACATGAGATTATTTAAATGTGTCATACCATAACATATGTTGTCCCTATAAAAGAAACAAAATTTATTTCTGAAATTGAAAATAATCCCATATTTATCTAAAATTAATACAAAAATTATGTTTTTGGTAACAATAGGTACATAATAAAAAACACATAAAACCAAAATAATTATTTTTAGCAATGAAAGGTGGTAGTCACAAATGGAAAGTGTAGCCAACCTCACACCATTAGCAGCTCATAGATCCACCTCTCCTTTGTCAAATTTCTGAAATCTACTTGGTTCCTACAATTGGATACTGATGTGATCACCACAAGCTATATCTAATACACAATGTGTTGAAATTGAAATATTTCACTTGATAATGAATGAAAATTTAGCTTTTACTTGATTTTGGGTGCAGTTCCTCTTCTAGTGGCCTGTCTTTCCACAAGAAAAACATACTGCTACCTTTTAATTGCCCTGTATTTGGATATTCAGCTTCTTGGAAGGATAGTGCTCAGGAGATTTAGTTTGTTTATAGATCTTGTCCCTATTTTTCCTTATTCTCCCTTTTCTTATTCACCATAATAACTGCAGGTTTGTCAAACCCCATTCCTTATCCATTTGGTGAATCAAGTTCAGAAGTTCTGATAGACTCTTCTCATTATTTCTCATATTACAATTCACAATAAACCTAGATAAGGTCTTGGGAAGTGATGAAGGTATGAGATCTGTATGAAACTCATCCGATAATTTAATCCCTAAGATGTCCAGGCATTCAATGTAGCCAATAATCTTGAATACATGAGGCCCAGCTGGCACAAACTCTCCAAGATTATTGGTAAACAAATAATTAGAGATCTCATACCTCTCTTGTCTTGCCTTCTCTTGATAGAGATCCCAAAGGTGAGACATCATGCTATATGAATCCATTTCCTCATGTTTCTTTAAAATATCATTATACATGCATTATAGAATGAAGAACTGAAAATTTGTAGCATCATTCAGATGTTTCTCATATAGATATAGTTCTTTATCACTTTCCTAATTTCCAAGGGCAACTGGTAAAGTTTCTTCCAATACATACAATTTTCTTTCAAGGTGAAGGATGACCCGTAGGCACCTTTGGCCCTCCTAGAAATTAGTACCCGTGAGAAGGTTTTCCTTCTCAAGTATGGATCAAAATGATATGTTTGATGAAATTTTTAATTTTGTTTCTACAAATTTTATAATAATAGGTTTAGTAATTTATCTGATAAATTTAGACAAATAAATAACATATTTATTAGTCTCTCACTATTTTATCAAAACCCAATAGACCTCACCATTGGATTCATAATATCTTGTTTCTTAAAAATTCATGTGGAACAGATCCATATTCCCATTCTCATTACCCAAAAGCTGGTTGGTCAAGAAATGATAATGGTTTTAGGTAGGCATTCCAAATTCCAACTGCATTAACTCACAGTTCCTTGATCCATTGAGTGGACTCCCAAATCCTAAAAATCATTAATTTATAATTCCTCAACCTTTTTATCTAAATTACATTATGTACTTCTTTGGAAGTCAAACCTTGATGTGAAACAAGTTAATTCAACCCAAAACCTCATGTTAGAATTCCTTGATAATTTAAATCACCCCAAATTTGGATGGTCAATAACTTCGAACTATGGTTCGATTCTAACCGAAGTAATGGAACCGACATAATATTTTATTGAGGGATTTCATACATTATGAATAAATTTACAATTATTATCTTTAGTACATTCATTATAATATTAAGTGGGATTATTTAATTCATTAACCATGTCTTAGATAATATTTATGCATAAGACAATTTATTTTAGTTCTACCTTGCATTCTTGTTAATTCATTAATTACGTGATCATGATAAGACATCCATAACAAAACAACCATGAAACTGATAGAAATATTATAAAGGGTATAATCATGAGATTATAATAATGGTTAGTTTATATAGTGGTTGATAAACTAACTGTTGACCTAGGAGAGAAAAAACTTGAACCAATTTAGGTTCGTGTTTACATCTTTTCACCTGTCCACCTTTATATCTCATTAGATTGGTTTTTCCTCAGCTCCTAACTTGAACCACCTCCACTGGATTTGGAGCTCCATCTATTATATATGCCTTTTACTCATGTGTAGGTGGGGGGAAAAGGGGGTCTACATAAAAGAAACCTTGAGCATGTAGACCCCACATAATAATAAGGAGGGAAGGCACGCAAGGAAACAATTTAATTTAATAATAAATTAAATAAAACCAATCACATACAAAAGGTCTAGTCTAGTTCATGATCGTCCACATGCATGAAATGTATTACACATTTAATAACACTAGAAATAAATTCTTTAATCATTATTATTTAAGATAAATCATGCTCAAATCCATTAATTATAATATTTAATTAATCAATCCTTTTATCTTAATTTTTATCTGAATTTTCATGAGGTCCTCATCCATTGTAATTTTTTTAAAAATTAAAGAAATTCATTTAAAATTAACCTTTTACACAAATGCAACTTAGAGGAAACATGGTGAATACCTATCCAAATCTACCTAACATTTGTTGTACTCAAATACTATTTTACTCTTGTGACATATGGAATACATGACTTATCACATACTTTCATCATGCATACTTCACATATGATTACAAAAATTACATGATTTTTTCGATCATGTATTATGCTTCAATGTACATAGAGTAACAACTTGTAATAGGACTCATAAAAGATATGTTGATCTTTAACATTACACAAATATCGATTAAACATTTAAATATTTATGTATATTAAACCCTATCACATAGCATGTCCTATATTTATGACTACACACAAGTACATGTCTTGATCTTTTCATAGTCAAATAAATAAATTTTAAATATGCATAACTTGGTATAATTACACGGTGTGTAGATCTAATCTACACGACATGTACACCACTCACCATCTATCTAAGACACATGCCAAGGGACTTGGCATGTAGTCTGTGCCTCATAAAATTTGGAGTACATGACGTGTACAATGGACCACATGCCATGTTGAATCTATGTTACATGGTCACCTGTTAGGTAGGCCATCTATTTAATACATGACCCATATTTGATTCCAAGGGACCAAATGCCATATACAATGGGCCACACAACATGTAGTCTGACTGACCATGCACTAGTTTTTCTCGATCAAAATGTTGTGTAAGAATTAACTACATTACATGTCATTAATAAAAATGGGTTGAGTATTTTCTAAATTAACTCATGGTGTGTTAAACACCACTACATGACATGTAACTTCAATTACACAGCATGTATTGCTCTATTATCCAGGAAGAATCCTTGGATCCTCCGGTTGAGTTCCTCTATTTTATTTTAATCAAAAAAATAAATGTCTCGATTAGATCTATGGGAAAAAATGAGGAATAAATAGTTCTCACAATTTAGATTAAAATAATGATTAATTTAGAATTTAAAAACTAAATTATAAATTCATAAATCACCAATGATCTTAAATAATTATAAATAATTGTGTGCTTTCTATGATACCACTTATAGGTTCCAAGAGCAGTGAAAGCATACAATGGTCAGTACCTAACATTAATTTTGTTCCATAATCAATGATCAATCTGAGATCTATAAGATGATGTATTCTGTGATCCACAGAATTGAGTTAAAGAAATATACAAATAGTAATTGTGTTGGAACTGAGAGAGAAGTGATCAACACATATTGTTTATAATTAATTTAATTAGATGAAGAATTAAATTTAAGGAATTTTTTCTTCATTGATGTGTCTGGGGACATATCTACAGTGCACCATCATTTCATTGTAGAAACTATGCATATATTTTCTCTAAAGGTGATCCAAACGCGTTCCATGAATCATCGAACGTCACCGAAGGAGTCTCCGGGTGCTAACACCGAAGATCCTGGTGCTTTCATCGCCCACCTTTGATCACCTTGAGAACTACTTCCAAAGAATTCTCCAAGATCTGATGGAGGAGGATTTCTCTTCATTCTTGAGTGTGTTCTTGGATAATATAGTTCTCTAGGTTTGATAGGTTTTCTCCAATTCCATTGTACACAACTGAATAGGCTATTGAGAAAATAACATAATTGGGTATTTGTGTTTCTAGGGGTAAAATGAAATAATTTCACAAATGTCCTTATTATTTATTTAATCATAGAAAAAACCCATGTCAAATAATATTAGTAATATTATTTTTTCTCGACATGTGCTGAATATAAGAATTAAAATTAAATATTATTTCATTAAATAATATTCAATATTATCTTTTCTCACCGAACCATTAAAATCAGTCTTCCATTCCTCTAAAATATTTATTGAGACTTGAATAATATCTATTTATTTATTAAATAAATATCACTGCATTATTCTCCAATAAATAAATTAATATTATATTCAATAAATAGAAAATAAATATTTATTAAATATTCCTCTAATAATATATTCTATCGAATAACTAGTGATAGAATAATTGCAATCAAGAATACATGAATAATTTTTAAACCACAGATGGGAAAAATATTTATTCAACCTGTTCAATAATAAATAATAATATATCATTTAACTGAGATTCTAGATACACTTAGTGTGTGACCCTCTAGGCCTCTTTCTCTGTGGCATTAGGAGAAATAGCCTAAAGTCCAAGGTTAGCATCTAGCAACACACCAAGGCACCCATAGAGAAATAAGTTAATGACTCAAGGAAATGTCACCTCATATGAACACTTACCATGTAATATAATCCCTTTATCACAATATCTCTAATCGAGAAGGTTTCATGACAGTTCCATCAACCTATGTGCTCAATATCTCTTTCTTCGACTTATCAAAAAATAGAAATTACCTATAAAACACTATGGAAATGGATTTATTTAGGCTATATAATTTCCCTAAAAGGGAATGAGATATTAACTTCCATTAATGAACATAAGGGATAAATCCTTTATCACATTATTCATTAATGAAATATTTCTCATGAAACACCCAACATATCCTACTTTTCCATGAACATATTTCATCACTGTTTTCATTAATACATCTAAGTACAAGACTCATAAGACTCATTAATAATAATATTATAGTCCAAGGACCAATATATATGTCCACATATAGAAACATCCAAAGACACACAAATATTTTGATTTCCTATTGGCGGGAATCATTCTTATAATATCCATAATGGACATTACTAAGGGAATACACCATGAGAAGGTGCCTCAAAGTCATATGACTCTCCAACCCTAATAGACTATATCATTTAAATCCCTTAAATGATATCATCTGACTATTGAATAAATATTCAAGAATAGGGTCATAGCACTTCTGGGTTCTCATCATAGCAGGGAACTCCTATAACCTTTTAGTGTGACAACTACTCTGAGGGAATTATCACATACTATGTTTTGTAGAATAAAAATCATGATGTGATAAGGAGTTTATTAATATTAAAAAAACATGAATACAAGTTTATCATAAAGTAAAAATAAGATGGTTCTAGGGAACCAACTCCAATAGTTGGCACTCCAAATACACCTAGAAGATTCCTTAGGGTTGAGAGGAGAAGGCTGTAGTGGATTAAAATAAAAAATAAACCACACAACATAATTCAAACTATCAGGTTGGGAAATTACATGGTGTGTAATTTAGTTACACATCATGTAAATAATTTTAATGGGAAATTCAAAAAAATCCATCGCCTTAGATTTATTTTATTAAAAACCCTTGAACATTACACAATGTGTAATCTATTAACACAACATGTAATTATTTTTTAGATGGTTTCTCAACCAAATTTCCCTTTAAACAACCAATACCCCCTTTATATATTCTCAAATTACCAAGAACCCTTGAAACTATTAACCCATTTTTACCCATACTCCATTAATTCAAACAAGCATCAATCTATGAACTTCAAGTCAATTTCCCCAACAAAGGTTCTCTACATGAATCCTCTCCAGTATTACTCAAGTTTCATCATAACCCAAGACTATGTTTATTAAATCTAAATACATCCATGATGAGAAAAAAACTGAACGAAAAGTTAATGAAAAAATCATAGAGATACATAACTGAAAAAAGATAGGATCTTACTACCTCCCCACCATATAACATATTGTACTTGAGATGATCCAAGCATCAATATGTGGTCTCAATGAATAAGTCTAGCCATTATGTTTTTATATCAGACTAAATCTCATATATCTCCTCCTAAACTCTCCCATGCTACCACTAAACTTGAACCAATGGTATAGTCCTACCCCAAAGATATTTATCACTATGACCCAAACCTGTATTAGATTCTCCTCAAAGGACACAACAATTCAAATCTCGACGTCTACTATGTCTATCACATGGGAAGGGTTTGGATGATATCTATGTAGTTGTAACAAATGGAACATGTCATGCATAGTACTATAGCGATATATAAGGGCTAAATGGATTGTCAATGGACCGACCCTTTCCACTATCTCAAATGGCCCAGAAAACCTAGTTGCTAGTTTTCCCTATTTCCTGATATTGTGTTGACCTAACCTAGTTGAAAATTGAAGGAAAACATGATGAGAAACCTTGAATTCTAGAGGTCTTCTCCAATAGTCAACATATAATTTTTGTCTGTTCTATGTGGTCACCAACCTCTATCTAATCAACTGAACCTGCTAAATTGTCTCCTAAATGAGACTTGGACCAACAAGTGTTACTCATCTGCCTCCATCCAACAAAGAGGTAACTGCCTTGCATACAAAGACTCAAAATGCACCATTTTTATTGATTCCTAAAATCTATTATTATATGAAAACTACACGAGTACCATATATTGATCCTATTAACCACCCAAATCCAAAACACATGCTTGTAACATATCCTCCAGAACCTAAATATTCTGCTTAGATTGACCATTGGTCTATGGATCATAGGTTTTTCTCAAAAGAACCCATAATCCTAGAGCCTTCTGAAGACCCTTATAGAAATGTGATGTGAATGTAGGATCACTATCTGAAACAATATTCCTAGGAACACCTTACAATCAAACAACCTCATGCACATAAATACTTCCAAGATCATCAACTATGAAGGTTTCCATGATATATAAGATGTGTCCTACATTAGTCTATAAATCCAAAAAAACCCATAAAATGTCACTCTTATGAGTTTTCCCAGGTAATACTTCCCAGAATGCATTGTGACATCATCCCATTTCCACTCATGAATGAGAAATGGTTGAAAAATCCCATCTGGACTTTGATGCTTGGATTTTACCGACTGAAAAGTGAAGCATCTAACCACGAATTTTTCCACTGCCTTCTGCATTCCTGAACACCTATATTTTCTATAGTGATAAAGATACATCTTTGTTAAACTAGAATGCACCACCCATCTAGAATCATGAAACTACTTAATTATCTCCTCACTTAATCCCATAGTAACCCATACTTGATCATAGAAAAGAAGAGAAATTTCACTATCAAGAGACCATCCGATGGTGTCTCCCCACCATATAACTTTTCTCTTAGAACTAAGTGCTCTAGATCAAAAAACTATTCAGTCTTAATATAGTCTAAAAGTATGGGTATAAATGTTGTCGAAGTTATATCTATTCATCCTTGAGAATTTTGAATATATAGATGCATGTCCGCAAATAGGACCATTATCTTCCACTCATTAAAATACTCCCGTACTGCCTCCTTTTGTGCATTTTGGATGAATGTGTCGGCATAAATGTTTCCCTTTCCTAGTGTATAAGCCAATTCAAAGTCAAAAGACTATAGATACTCAATACACCTCCTCTTATAAAGGTTCAGGTTTCACTGAGAAAATATGTACCTGAGGATCCTGTAGTCTATGCATACCAAAAACCTCCCACCCATGAGATAGTGTCTTCAACATCTCAGGGAATGTACCGCAGTTTCTAACTCCAGATTGTGAGTAGGGTAATTCCTCTCATGTAGTCTTAGTTTCCTATATCCCTAAGAAATCACTCAATCCTCCAACATTAGAACTACTCTGAGTCTAACTCTGGAGACATTACAATAAAAAGTATATGGTTTACCTGATATAGGTAATGAAAAGATTGGTGATGAGGTCATCCCTCCTTTTAGCTCCTGAAAATAATTATCACAAGAATAAGACCAAAAAAACTTCACACTTTTCTTAGTCATCCCTAACATTGGTGCTTCCAAATAGGATAAATCCAGGATAATGCACTGATAATAACCTGATAAATATAGAAATATAAAAATCCTGAAGATGTTATTAGGTTGTTCCCAAGATATCATGGATGTGACTTTCTTTGGGTCCACTAACACTCCTGCCTCCGAGATGACATAGCCTAAGAAGTTCACTTTATTAATCCAAAAAAATCATTTGGTTTGATTAATATAAATATAATTATCTTAACATGTACTCAAAACAATGTTAAGATGTTTCACATGATCTTATACTATTGGGAGTACACTAATATATCATCAACAAAAACCACCAAAAACTGGTCTAGAAAAGGAAGAAAGATCATAATCATTAAGTCCATGAATACCTCTGGTGCATTAGTAAACCCAAATGGCATCACTAAAAACTCATACAAGCCATATACACTCTTAAAAGAAGTATGAGGTATGTATGATGGTCTTACCCTTAACTTGTGGTAATATAATATCAAATAAATATAAGATAATATCTTATCACCTCTTAACTAACCTAAAAGACCATCAATGTACGAAAGAGGATACTGGTTCTTGACCATCATCTAGTTTAATCTCCGATAATCCACATATAAGTAAAAACACCCATTATCATTCTTGTTTAAGATAATTGGAGAACCCTAATAAGAATAAGTAGGCTGTATTAAGCCTTAAAATTATATATGTTCCAATTGAACTTTAAACTCTCAAAGTTCTACTGGTTCCATTTTGTAAGGTGGGATAAAAAATGGATCTACTCTCGACACCAACTCAATCATGAACTTGATCTCTCTTTTAAGAGGTAAGCTATAAAAATTTTCATGGGAAACATCCTATAAATGATATAACATTATAGTAAATTAATCCTACTATATTCCACCATCATCTAGAACAAGACCGATTATCTGAACTATGAGGGAGTCCAATCTATACTAAATTGGTCCTGCCAAACCAGCCAAAAGATCACACTCCCCATGGTGAAAATAATTTCCCCCTTTTAGATACAGAAGTTAACTATGCTCCTAAAATAGTCAATATAAGCCTGGTATAGAACAAAGTAATCCATACAAAGAATCAATATGAAGTTTTTCATTTCTATCATAAATAGTTCCCAAAATAAAAGGTAACCACCAATCATTATAGAAGATGCCTTACAACATTTGACATTCTCTAACTTTACCATCAACATTGTGTTGATGGTAAAATCACAATAAGATATTTTCAAATAAAATCCCAAAAAATTTTAAAAAAGAAAAGATAGAAAATATTAAGATTCTCATATATCAATGAAAACATAAGCTAAAGTAGATGATATAAGAATAATACCTTTGACGGTAGACAATATTGCATCCATAATAGCTGGAATAGTCCGCATAAAATGAAAATAACTTGTCCCACTTCCCTAAGCTATAGTTTGACTACACTGATCTATTTACCTTACTTGGTACTACTTCTTACGCACTAGGGGACCACATCCCCTACCTCAGCTTGAACGGCCAGTGGAACTCTATCTACCGGCCTGTTGAGGGATAGCTGAGCCCCTTCTCGACTTAGGTTCCTATTATGATGCCCTACGACCGGTCTTCTACATAAAAGTTTCACAAAACCATTAAAGATGACCTAGTATACCAAAGATATGACACTCGATCATGGGGTAAGGACACTACCAGTTCTTTTGGCCAAAATTTCCACATTGATAGAATTGGATAAGAACATGGTTTTGAGATAGTTTTCCACTACCCCAACTACTCTAACCACTACCTACTTGGTAGAAACTATCTTAGTGGTGTTACTCTCCACTCAGAGAAGAACTCCCATATCACCCTGCTAAAATATCTTGATTGCTGGTTGGTGCCTCTCTCAGATTCCCTTACATAATGAGTTCCTGGTTCACCCTATCCTCAAAGGTGCTCAAGTAGAGAATGTTTACCTATGACATGATCTCATAGTAAATACCATTCAAAAAAACATCTCAACCTAGAGATCTCATTATCTTCCAAAGATGGCACAAAGTGATGTAGGTCGGTGAAATGTCTAGCATAGTCAAGCACTAACATGGCCTCCTTGATCAAATGCATGAACTCAAGATATTTTTCATTCCTCAATGTCTCCGGATATAAATTTATTAGGATATTCATATCTAAGTCCTTACAAGATTTTTCATCCATCTTCCCAAATTCCTCCATAATATTCCAACAATACTTGGCAGGTCCACGAAGCATAAGTGAAATAATATTCACCCTTCTATCTATGGGTATCTCAAGATTCTTGAAGATTTTCTGGACTAAATCGATATAGAACTCAAATTCCTAGGGTCCTTCTTCCCCAGTAAACGTTGGTATATGTTTTATCTAAAACTCTATTATCATCTCATACATAAAAAGAATGGTATGGAAAGTATCCCTTTCCATGGATCACATGACTCTCAAGAAGATGTCATGAAGTTGAGCATCTATCTAATCCTTAGAAACTACAAAGAACTCCGATTTAGCTATGTTAGGAGTGTGATGATTTCCACTCTCCTGACGCTCATGCTAAAGAATACGAGGAGGAATTTTCTCTATTAGACAAATGCAAAGCTTAATGAAAAGGCTAACAATAAGGTCGACCTCAACAGTTTACTACAATGAGAAACAATGATTCCTAATCTCCCTAAACATGGATTACAAGTGTCTTAGTATGAAATGTCAAATAATATCATTTATCTAGTGAAATAAAAATCTCATATCATACTTCAAAAGGAAAGTATATATCAAATGAAAAAATATATATGTTCCTATTATGAAAAATGCATGTCAATATATCCCTATATGCCTAATATGATTCATGGATTCTCATATCGTGCCATACTAGGCCATGATTAAAAATATCAAGAAATAGTAACATCATAAAATAATAACCTCACAAAACATTTGAATCACCCTAGGTTAAATAACATCAACCGTAATAAGAACACACCACAAAAAAGAATCCCATCCCATGGCACTCAGAATTTTCCCCATACATGGGTTATCTACTCTCATGAACAAGATCATTACCAAGTCCTGAAACATCCTAGCCTCATTTCTAACTTTCCTAAAAATTAAAGTAGAAGAAAAATAAAACTCTCTCCTTTGATTCCACTTTGTAACATCCCATGATCTGAAACTATCTCACATGGCCAAAAAGGGTTGGTTATGAGACCTCAAGTGCACATCGTTGTATGCCAAAGGTTTCCAACTAGAAGTGGGGTGTGAAATGTATAGTGGGGTAACTATACCCCTCATATAAAGTGTCATAGAAATAAAAAATAAACCATATAAAGGGAAGATATTAAGGTATAGAAATAGAGGAAAAAACAATAATATCCAAATGAATAATATAATAAATAATAAAGGGAAAACGTAATGATGTACTATAACGTAAAAGAATTCATGCTAGAAAAAATACAAGTAAAAGACTATAAGACTCAATAAAGACTCAAAATTCCATGGTCCCAAACCCCATGTCAGTCCTGTATCCAAACTCCATACATTCTAGTAAGAAATTAGTCATCAACAAGGTCCTTTTCCATTATCCAAACATGTATCTACATTATATTCTTAGGTACCAAATGTCATCCTGAATAGGGTGTGATTATAACCCAGTATGTTGACACCACCATGTCTAAAGAAACAATTCTGATAATAAGTGTATACAATAAAGTGATAAATAGGTGAATTAATTATTCAATAATAAAAAAAACAAAAAAAACCTTCTCCAAATCCACACCAGAATATATATGATCATGTATTACAACTATACTAACCACAACCATATAACCATGGAAAAATAACTTTCTTCAGTTCCATGATGGAATATCTTAGAGCATGTATTATAAACATGCCAAAAACCACTATATAACCATGTTATGGTCACAAAAATCTAGGTCAAAGTGCAATAATCATTACAACATATGGTTCAAATCCCTATAAGCATCACAAAAATGGGATTTTGTAGAGCCCACTCCCTATAAGTTTTTTTCCATGGGACTAGGACGAGCTCACTCAATATTAGAATTATAGCATATAAGTGTGTATGTTCTAGGGCCAAGCCCAATATATAAGAATCTCAGCGTGGAACACAATTCCTACCATACAGTTTGGATATCACAATATCACATCATAAATATCAATGGTTAATTATATGAATTGTGAATTATCTTTCGTATACCTCTTTAAATTTGATCACAATTGATTAAAATTTATATCAATAAGAAATAATCCACATCATAGGGATTATATATCAAGTAATCTCATAAGGTCTCATGTCATGATAAACACACTTTAAACCATTTTACAATTCAATTTTATCCAAGGTTCTATCACCCAATGGGTATCCATAATCTAGGTTAGAAGCCAATTAAAATAAAAAGACTTTAAGGAATAATACCATTCATTATTTAATTGGTTTTGGGAACACTATACATTGGAAAAATTACAATATTGCATAAATTTGTAAATTATCAAACCATAGGGTTAAGATTTAGACCTATGACCTTTAACTGAGGATCCAATAATGCTTCCAATGGTACTCAACCATGATAAAGAAGGTTCATATGATCTAAATGAGAAACCTAGATAAAAAATAATCAATATCAAAAACAAAAATGCACATAGTAAAGGTTTTACACTACAATGCTTGAAAAAAGAAGGGAGAAAAGGGAAAAACCTAACCAAAAACACTTACTAGGGATTGATTATGTAAATAGGACATTCAGACAAGAGGTTGGAACTCTAAATTTATAAAAAATATTCCCTAGGGTTGAGAGGATAAAGATATAGTGGAATGAAATGAAAAATCAACCACAATATACTTTAAAATAGTTATTTGTGGAATTACATGACATGTAATGTAGTTACATGTCATGTAAATACTTTTAATGGGATATTCCAAAAAATCTGTTGCCTTATATTTATTTTTTAAAAAATACTTGAACATTACATGATGTTTAATACATTTACATGACATGTAAATGTTTTTATGATGGTTTCTCAGCCCACTTTCCCATTAAGAGAACCCAAACCACCTTTAAAGATTATCAACTTACCAAGAACCTATGAAACACTTAACACATTTATACTTAGACTCCATTAATTCAAACAAGAATACATCCCTAAACATTAACTCATTTACCCAAAAAAGGATCTCCATAGGGATACTTAATATTTGTCATAATGTTTCCTCAGAACACAAGACTATGTTTATTCAAATGAAATATATCCACAATGAAAACAAAACTGAAAGAAAAGTTAATGAAAAAACCATAGAGAGGCAGACCTAAAAAAGATATAATCTTACAGTCTTCGTTATTAAGGTAGGGGCATCGGCCATCCAGAAAACTATAAGGGAAAAATCCTCCCAACCATTATGAAAAAACACTAAAGGCTTCCTATATGGATCTCTCTAAGGAAGTGTTCCCACTTCAAAAACTAACAAGGCTACCAATGCATAGTAGAATCCAAACCTGCCAACAAGTCCAATCACAGGGAGATAAGATGATGTTGATTAAAAATGGAATGATAAATAGAATTTTAATATAGTGGATTTTTACATTCCCAGTAGTGAAACCCCAATCCATGTAACTAGCTTGGTCACACCTTCATCAGTTGCAGTAGGCATCAAAGCAGTTTTGGCTCCATGAGTTAGTGAGTCCCTATAGTTCCCTTGGTTCATCTTATGCATCCAATACACTAACATATAATATAATTAGACCATATTAGTTGTACGGACTCAATTATAAATTCCCATTAAGGAATAAATTACTCCCCAAGATCAACCATGTGAGCGTATGGAGACCGAAGTTGTTTCAGGACCCTCAAGTCCAATAGGTGCGACACGGGAAACTTCGTTGAGTGAGATGATCCTTGGATATTTTTATCCTTTTGAAAGTGACTTGTAATCCAGTCAATAAGATACTGACATGTAACTTTTCAATCATTGATATGTGTAGAGGGATATATAATGGCTGATCATTCAAACTCCATGTGTAAAATTTTCCATAAAGAATCTAAATATCCACCACCTATTCACAATTATAATAATTGTGTGGAGTTTCTTATCATATGATACATTATTCAGTGAATGAGATTATCCAAATTTTATAGAAAGAGTATGTAATATAATAAATTCTTTCCAAAGAGAAGATAAAAGCTTAATTTAATAATATCTAACCCACAACATCCCATGAAAAATCCTGCTATGCATAAGTGGTAGTGGAATGACAAAATTTAGCTGAGAAAAGGGATTTTGAAATGGATGAATTTATAAGGAATTAAAAACTTTCAAGGAAGATATATTAGAGTACCAAGGGATATAGGCATAATCCATTACCAATAATGAGTCTGTTGATATTGATGTATAAAGATTGTATCTCACTAAAGAAGATGATACAACTAGACTTTACATTCTTTAAAATAATGTAGATAGATATTGAAAATTAATATCCTGACTCCAACCCTATGGGGGAAGTGTTTTTTAATTGGTTACCAGTAAAGAAGAGAGACTACAATTTGTGGGAACTCCTCATCCTCTCCTATTTTTTAATGAATGAAAATGAATTTTTTTCCCAGTCATTTTCTAATTCCCAATTCCTTATTTTATTTAGTTTTTCACTTTATAATAGTGTGTGATATATTAAAAAAATATAAATATAACTTAAAACCATTTAAACATCTAAATTAGGATGGACTATGTAAATCATGATTCCTAAAAACTAGTTTCAGAATTATTTATACTGGGAATGGTTCACAGATTGTTATAGGTAGAAATACCATCACTATACACAAGAGTTAGTCCACTAAAATGGGTGATTTTATTTTAGATAAGGAACATGGATGGTTATAGGTAGAAATAACATCACCATATAGTATATTTTTTCTACTCAAATGAGTGATTTCATCATGGTCATGTCTCATGGATTTGTATAGGTAGAAATTACATCACCATATCCTAAATTTAGTCCACCCTAATTAATGATCTGACTCAACATGATGAGGATCATAAAGGGATATTTTAAATGAGGATCCCGATGATAAAGAGGGATCAAACACCCTGAAGTAATGAATTTATGAATTTTTTATGAATAACCTAAAAAAATATTCTAGGGATGAGGGAATATATGAATTCTCAATTTTTTTCCTAATCCAAGAGGCCTAGTGAGAGTAGCTTAACTTCTACTAGGGTATTTTCATGGACTCCCATAATCTTTTCAATTTTTTTATTTATTGAAATATTTTTTTATTAAGAATCATATGGGGTAGAATTAGTGGGAATGAAAATGGATTTCAGATAGATCACCTTTTATGGGTTTTATCCTTATAATATGTATACCTATTGATCTTTAAAATGATCAATTTTTTCCAGTTTATACAAGACATGTGTCTAGTGAGTGGAGACTCGAAATTTTCTCAAGTTTCCCTTTATGTATTTTAACCTAGTGAGTTATGTGTTTTTTATTGGATAGATTTAGGATGTGCAAGTCATACCTACATGGATGGTGTTTTAGAGTCGAATATCTTTTACTACATATTGTTATAGTTTGTGGTCATATAGCTTTGAATAAACATATGAGGAAGTTGATCAGAAAATGTGGAATTTAGTTTATGGTTAAGAAGCTCATACTATTGTTTTATTTATTTTAGGGTCATGTGATGAGTACCAATAAAGATTTCAAGTATGAAATTTGGAATCCCTACTTTGAAGGTGATCATGACGCAGATATTCATAACATCAAGGGTATAAAATCCACTTAAATAGCTGAAATATGGGTTGTGTAAACCACAACCAAAGGAGTTTGAATTTCATATGATGAGATGAGAAATGTATATTCAGGATATCCATTGACTATATTCAAATGATGGGTTAAAATGAAATGGTGAAAATTCATACGAAGATTATATGATCTTTTTCTTAGGACAAAAACATGTACCTTTATTGCAGGTTAGATTGGGGGGAATATACATGAGCCATATCAGGGCATTTATTCATAACCAAACAATGGTATCCCTTGGAGTCAGATTCACCTATAATTGATAACCATGTCAGGTTTATAAGGATTCAAACATTAAATAAATTATATGGGATTGTAATGACCATAAATTTTATAAATAAAATTCCCCATACAATTTAATTAAATTTCTTATTATGAATTATGGTTATAGAAAACACATGAACTTATTTGGTTTTATTACATAGGATTATAAATTACATTAAACATCTTTACCATTGATAATATAGTTGTTTAATAATGATCACATGATTAGTATAAATATAGGATATTAACAAATCCAATTGATATAGACAAATATGAATCCAACAACTTAAGCATGTGTTAAATCATTTATAGGAAAAGTTAAAGCCCATCGAGACCACGACCCAAACTATGTATGCCGAACCACCTCATGAAAGTCACACCATTACACACCTTACTCTTAGGATGTTTTATGATGTATTAAAGGTATATGTCAAGAACCTATAAATATTATTATATAGATTAATTTTTATATAATAATTAATATATATTCATACTATTATTTTTACTTTATAAATGATTTGGATTTTGATATGATAAAAAAAATTACTTTTGGGTAATATTAAAATTCAATTAAGGAATTTATTTTGATTAATTAATGGATTTTTTAAATAAATAATATTTTAATAAAATATTATCATTACAAAATGTTTTCAAATATAAATGATCATATATATTTTATGAAGTCAAATGTAATTTTTATAAGGGTTTTAAAACTATTATTGTCAAAAAACCCATCATTTCTCAATAAATTTAGATTATTATTTTAAAAGTGAAAATTAACATATTTAGAAAATTATTTTTATAAAATTAATATTATTTTTGGAATCATAACATCTAAATTAACTAATGGTTAAATTTTCATAATTTTCTGAGATTGTTGAATTTTCTTGTAAAAATTAAATACCATATAAATATATGATGTGTATTATGACATCATAATGACCCCAAAGTGATGTCATAAATTATATAAAAGGTATAAAAAACAAAATATATGTTTTCCATTTAAAATATTTCGATTTTAAGTCCATTTTATTAATTTTATAAATCCATTATGAATCCTCCATTACCATTAATATATTTTAGGGCTTTAAAATCATTTCTTTAAGAGTATGACTAAATTTCACATCAGCAAGGGTATTATTTTATTAAGTTAGTCCCTTAACCTTATAAAATAATGAAAATTAGTCCCATTTGGATAAAAACATGGGAAAAACCAATGGAATGTTTTTAGTTTTGGTTATTTTATTATATACACTCCAAAACCTAAGTTTGAGAAATAATAAATAAATCCCCACTAATTTCCTATATAAACCCACCCAAGATCCCATTTCTATTAAATAAAAATACTTGGATCATATACTCACTCTTCCCTACCCTCCCTATAGTCCTCCCATGTTGTCCCAAATCTATCAAGAATCTCCTCCCAAACATTTGGAGTCACACACTCAAGTAAGGGATCCTCACATTCTCCAATTTATTAAAGTTTATTTATTAACTTATGACTTCAAATTTACAATTAATAATGTTGGGTTATGTATTTAAATGTAACTATTACTGCCAATTTTATGTAAAAATGATGAGATACCCCTTTCTATCTCATAAACCTATTTTATGAATTTTTAATTGACACCGTTATGTTGCTAAAATTTCCCAATGATTTTTCCATGCCAAAACAATTGTTTTGTGAATAATATACCCATTTACTATCAAGGGTGTTAAAATTTACAAAATTATAATTATTTTAATTGGTACATACTTGTATTAATTCCAGACTACTTAATCTTGGAATAAAATATGATGATGAATGAATCCATATTGTATGATCTATATGCTTTAATTAAGCAAGAGAATGAAATGAATATGATAGGTGGGCCCAAAATTATATAGTTCTCCAATGCATTGGGTAATGTTTAGTCTCATGAGATGTCATGTTGGGATAGAGAGTGAACCTTATTCCTTTATGGTAATTTTTCTTTCATGATTTCATGGATGTTATCTTAGACCTATGTTTATGATGCAATGTTTTAATTTGTTGCCACATTTCCCATGTTTCCTTTATGATTATCATTATATATCATGCCTCATTGTTCATGTTTATGATTCTCACCCATTTTATGATGCATTGATATTCCTATTTTATATTATGTATTATCTTCTTTATGTTATTCTATTTTTATTCCCTTACTAATATTTATATCTCACCCATTTTTTATGTATGTCCCCATTTTATCCCTTGTAGTTTTAAGTTTGATGGAATATTATGATCATGTTAAGGATTTTTTCTACAAATATTATGTATTTCATAATTTAAGTTGTGATGTAATGTTCCCAATTCCAAAATACACCATACTTATTGATCTTCTAGGTTTTATTATGTGTAATCTTATGTAATAAATCAAGTATTAATGTGAAATAAAGAATAAGATTGTCATAGTTGGTATTAAATGAAAAGTTTAGTTATTTTTGGGTTTTGGAATATTAAACTCTACCTAAATCCTTAGTTATAAGACTAAGTATAAGAAAAAACCCTTAATATTTGGTAATTATAGACCAAGTGGTTTATCAAGAAAATACAACCATGTCTAGATATTACAAGTGGATGTGGATTTGAAACAAATGCACAAAGGGGTAAAACCTAATAACCCCACATTTAGCTAGACTCAACTTGGAATTGATGCACAAAAACAAGCCTTACTAAACACCTAGTTTGAATCCTAAGGGATATCCTTTTGTAAATTCATAAGCTCATTAATAACCATTATTAAGGGAATAAAAAATTCCCATAAGAGTATATGTTAGGAAATAGATCCTAGGTAAGATAGATTAAAGACCAGAAATTCATAAGTTAATGAATAAATTTAATTTATAACTTATCCCTTTAATGTCATTAGATTCCCCCTTTATGTGTTTAATAGTTTAAAAGTAATCATCCTTAATTTTCCATTTATTCTAGCCAATGGCCAAAAATTAGAGGAATCAGGTAAACAACCAATGTGAAGGGAAATGTGATGATTGGACCAATGAGATTCCCAACCCAAAGGTAGAAAGAATCATTAAATTTTTTATGATACTTTTTTAGCTAACTATGGTACTAAATAGAATCCTAGATCATGAGGATTTTCCAAATGCCCCTAAGAGAAAAAAAGCTGCGATTGAGACCTTTATGTGATAAAGGCCTTCGAGTTTCAATAGATCATATAATCCCTTAATTGCGGAAAAATATATCAACTCCATTAAGAAGATATTCTCCATCATTTAATGTTTTGAGAAAGATAAGGTTCTACTAGATGTTTATTGTATAAAAGGAGAAGCTGATAAGTGGTTTTCATTGATCAAAAATAAAAATCTCAAGGAAGATATCGAATATATGGGGTGGAAGGAATTTTGGAATTTTTTTTAATAAATATTCTCTTTACAATCCCAAACATAAAATGGAATTGGATTTACCTTACTCAATAAAAAATATGAAGAATATATTAGGGTTTATGAGGAAAACTTCACAATAATTCCATGATATGCCTTTGTCTTTGTCATTACGACTGAATGAATGGTTGAATGCTTGTTTGGTGGGCTAAAACCTAGTCTACAAAAGGTCCCAGTGATTTGAAACATTTATAGCTATGAGAAAATTTTCTAATGTTCCCTCAAAGTAAAATTGGAGATCAGGGAAACTAAAGGGTATAATGGGGATAAGAAGTGGATAGTGGAGTTTAATTATTTTTGTCTGATGGAGAAATCTAATGGGGCCATGAAATTTCAACATAAAACTTGTCAAAAGTGTGGAAAGAAGAACCCCACAAATTTCCAAAGGGGAATGAGGAAATGATTTAGGTATGGGAAGGAAGGACACTTAGCTAGAGATTTATGACAGGAGAAACCGACTAATGTGTTAGAGGATTGAAATTCTTCGGTCTATCCTCAATGCATTTTTCATTGCTTCAGCTTCAAGGAACCATTGAACTTTTCAAACCAATGCACTAATAAAAAGATTTTTAGAGTCAACCAATAACCTCCAAGGTAGTAAGGTTGATATTTTTCCCATCACAACTGATAATGTGGATCCCGACAATGAAGTGGGAATAAGTATGCTAGTTATTCATAAAATATTAAAGAACATAATTTTTTATTCTGGTCCTACGCATTAATTCATATCATGAAAGTTTAGTAGAACTATTCCAACACCACCAAAAAGAATTTAAGTAAATATACCAGTGAAAATAGAAAATGGTGAAATTATTGTATCTCATGTATATAACTCCTCCTGTATTAAAATTTTATCGATGAGCTTCTCAGTGAACCTTTTAATACTCCCTTTAGTAGAATTTGATTCAATTATAGGTATGGATTAACATTCCCTATATAGATCCAACATAAACTTCCATGATAAGGAAACCACTCTCTGTATTGAAAATTTACCCTCAATTCTATACAAGTGAAAGGAGGAGGATGAATCTTATTTAGCACCAATATCTGAAGCATGGATGTTATTTACCTAAGAGAAAGTGTATCTAGCTCAAATGATTGATTCTAAGGAAAATTTAATCCTTGAAGACATTACCATTGTGAGGGAATACACTGATGTGTATCCCAAGGGATTTCATGGTCTTCCTCCTACATGAGAGGTTGAATTTTCAATCGACATTATACCCAAAGCATTTCTATTATCCAACAATCTGTATAGAATGGATGCTATAGATCTTGAGGAGATGAAGAAACAACTAAAGGAGAATATGAATAAAGGGTTCATATGCCTATGTGATTCACTATGGGGTGCACTAGTACTATTCATCAAGAAGAAGGATGGGTGAATATTCCTTTGCATTGATTATCATGAGTTAAACAAGATCGGGATAAATAAAAAGTATACTCTTACATGGATTAATGACTTGTTCAACTAGCTATGTGGAGAAAAATACTTCTCTAAGGTGGATATGAGGTTATGATATTAACAAGTTAGGGTGAATAAGGAGGATATCCCCAAGATTTCTTTTCATACAAGGTATGGATACTGTGATTTCATAGTAATTCCATTTTGACTCACTAATGCTTCAAAAATATTCATGGAATTGACGAATAGAATCTTTAGAGATTACCTCAAAAAAATTGTGGTGGTATTTATAGATGATATTCTAATATACTCCAAAATAAAGGAGGTGCATGAGGAGAATATGAGCACAATTCTAAAAGCCAAAATAATGGATAAGCTTTATGCCATGTACATCAAATGTGAGTTCTGGTTTAATGAAGTCTCATTTTAAGGGGAATTTCATCACAAGTAATGGGATATCTGTGGATCCTTCAAAAACTGAAGTAATTGAAGGATGGTTGTGGCCAACATATATGAAAAGTATTTGTAATTTCCTTGTATTATCTGGGTACTATTATTGATTTGTGATAAATTTACCATGATTGTCAAATACTATAACTAAGCTAACTTGGAAGGGACTTTAGTTTTATTGGAATGATGAATGTGAAGAGATACTTAAGTATTTATAGAAGAGGATTATCAATTTACCTATACTTACACTAACCATGAGTGGAGATCTTTTCATGGTACTCATTAATGTTTTAGATAAGGTATTTGGATGTGTGTTAATGAAAATTGACAAAGTGATTGCCTATGCTTCAAGGAAGTTGAAATTTCATGAACATAACTTCCCAACCCATGATCTAGAGTTTTATATAGCGATATTTACTTTGAAAATATGATTTAATTATCTTTATGGGGAGAAGTGTGAAAAATATACAAATAAAAAAATCTTCATGTATATATTCACATAGAAAGAGTTGAATATGCGCTAATGAAGATGGTTAAATCTGATCAAGGACTATGAATTCTCAATCCGCTACTATCACAGTTAAGTGAATAAAGTGGAATACACTCTAAGTAGAAAGGATCCAAGAATTTTATCATTTATGAGAATTGATAAGGATTCAATCTTCTTAGATTTGAAAATGATGGAAATTAAAATCACAAATGAAGAAACATCATCAATCCTTTAAAAAATTATTTCTCAATCATCCCTTATGAAGAGGTTAAAATATGATCAAATATATGAATTGGTAATTCATAATAAAGTGGAAACTATAATAAAAGGAAAATCCTTCAAGTTCAATGTTAATGAAAAAAGAGTTTTGAGATTTAGGTCAAGACTATGTGTACCATCAAATCCTGAGTTAAAGAAGGAGCTATTTAATGATGCACATAGATCAACCTTCTCCACCCATCTAGGAAGAACAAAGATATATCAAAATATCATATACCACTATTTTTTGGATAATATAAAGAAGTAAATCATGGAATATAAATAAATATATCTTTTATGTCAGCAAGTGAAAGTGGGAAATAAAAAACCCAAGGGGATGATGTAACCATTACCCATACCTACATAGAAATGAAAAAACATCACCATATAATTTTACACTACTCTTCCAAAGACATCAAGAGGGAATAATACTATATGAGTTATGGTGGATCATCTTACAAAGACTATTCACATCATTTCAGTTCGAGAGGATTTCTCACATGATCAACTTGAAAAGATATACATTAGAGAAGTGGTGTGGTTTCATGGAACACTACTATTAGTTGAATTCAATGGAGATCCAAGATTTACCTATAGGTTCTGGAAGAGTCTCCAAAATACTCTAAATAAAGAGTTGAATATCATCATGACTTATCACCCTCAAATCTATTGTAAATTTGAGCAGACTATCCACACACTTGAGGATATGTTGAGAGTATGCTCAATTGACTTCGAAGGAGGATGATACCAACATCTTCCTCTAGTAAAGTTATTATACAATAATATTTTCCAATCAAGCATCCAAATGGATCCCTATGAAGAAATTTATGGTAAGAGGTGTAGAACACCTGGTTGCTGGGATGAATTTGGGGAATGTAAATTGTTGGGTCCTAAAATGGTCGATGAAATGGTGGAAAAGGTCAAGACCATTCAGTAGCACATTAAGGCTTCTCAAAGTTGACAGAAGAGATATGATGATAATCATCGATGAGACCTAGAGTCTGATGTTGGAGAAGTGGTATTCCTCTTCATATCTACATGGAATAAAGTAATGATATTTGGGAATAAGGTAAAGATTAGTCCAAGATACATCAGCCCCTTTGAGATCATGGATCACAATGGAGAAGTGACCTATCGATAGTACTCCCACATAAACTATCTCAAGCATATGATGTATTACATGTATCCATATCAAGAAAGTACATACCATAATCCTCGCATGAACTCAATATAGAGGTTGTACCATTGGATAATGATGTTTTCTATGAAGATCATCCAGTGAAAATCTTAAATCACAGAGAAAAAATTCTACGAAATAAGTCAATGTATCTTGTAAAATTGCTATGGATAAACTAAAAGTTTGAATAAGTGACATGGTAACCAAAGGAGGCGATGAAACATAGTTACCCTAATCTATTTTAGTGTGGGAGATAATAATTCCGAGGGTGGAATTTCTGAAGGGGGGAATATTGTAATGACCCAAACTTTTATAAATAAAATTCCACTTTTAAATTTAATTAAATGTATTAATATGTATTATGGTTATAGAAAACAAATGAACTTATTTGGTTTTATTATATCTATTTTAAAATAAAATTAAGCATCTTTATCATTGATAATATAGACATTTAACATTGATCACAAAATTAGTATAAATATAGGGTTTTATCAAATCCAATCGGCACAAACAAAGAAAGTGATGACCTCAACCTATAGGATCATACCCAATTAAGCCAATTTATTGGAGATTCTTAGGGAGATAACATCACTAGATTTTTTCATTGATCAATCCCAATTTCATATTTAAAAACATAAGCATGAGATAAACTATTTATGACAGAAGTTCAATCTCATCGAGATCACACCCTAAATCATGTATGCCAAACCATCCCATGAATGTCTCACCTCCATGCACCTTACTTTTAGGGAGTTTTTTGGTGTATTAAAGATATATATCAATAAAATAGAAACATGAGTATGTACATTATTTTTTATATAATAATTAATATATTTCATTCTATTATTGATACTTTATAACTGATTTAGATTTTGATATGATAAAACACAAATTTTATTTTTTGGATAATATTCAAATTCTATTAAAGAATTTATTTTGATGAATTAATGGATTTTTCAAGTAAATAATATTTTATTAAAATATTTTAATAAAATATTATCAATAAATAATTTTTTTTTTCAAATATAAATGATCATATAATTTTTATGAAGTCAAATGTAATTTTTATGAGGGTTCGATAACTATTATTGTCAAAAAGACTATCATTTCTCAATATATATCGATTATTATTTTAAAAGTTAAAATAAATATATTTAAAACTTTTTTTATAAGATGAATATTATTTTTGGTATCATAACATAGAAATTATCCAATTGTGATTTTTTCATATTTTTTTGAGACAATTTAATATTCGGGTAAAAATCAAATACCATATAAATATATGGTGTGTATTATGAAATCATAATGAACCAATAGAGATTTATTAAATAAAATAATATGTATAAAAAAACATGTTTCCCTTTAAAATAATGTTATTTTAAGTCCATTTTATTATTTTTATAAATCCATTATGAATCCTCCAAAACTATTAATATATTTTAAGGTTTTAAAATAATGTATTTTAGAGTTTGATTCACTTCCACATCAAAAAGGGTTTTATATTATTATGATCATCCCATGGAATTATAAAATAATTAAAACCACCCTCATTTTGTAGAAACCATGGAGAAAACCATGGTAAGGTTTGTGATTTTTATTATTTTATTATATTGAGTCCAAAACCTAAGTTTGAGAAATAATAATTAAATCCCAACTCATTTACTATATAAACCCACAAAATATCCCATTTAGCTTCACCAAAAATACTTGGATCATTTCTTTACTCTTCCCTCAACTCTCTAGGGTCCTCCCAAGGTTCCCCAAGCTCTCAAGAAGCTTCTTTAAAGCATTTGGAGTCACACACTCGAGTAAGTGATCCTCTAATTCTCCTCTTTACTAAAGTTTCTTTACTATATTCTGAATTTTATTTTGAAAATCCTAATGTTGAAATATATATTTTTATTTCAATATTGCTTAACATTTTATTTAAAAATTATTAGAGAAATATTTGTCTCACATCAACCCATTTTATGAATTTTTAAGTGATGTCATTATGCTACCCAAATTTCACCATGAGTTTTCCATAAAAAAATTGTGTAGTGAATACTATACCCATTTCTATCAAGGGTGTTCAAATTTATACGCATATAATTATTTGAATTGGGAATTAATTGTATGTATTCCAAAATCCTTGATTTTGGAATAAAATATGATTATGAATGAATCAGTGTTGTATGATCTATGTGGAAAACTTAAGAATGTGAATGAAATAAATGTGATAGGTTCAACCAGAATTATATAGCACTCCAATGAACTGGGTAATGTTTAGTTTCATGATACGTCATGTTGGGATAGAGAGTGAACCTAATTACTTTATGATAGTTTTACATCATTATGTCATGGAATTTATCCTTAAACTATGTTTATGATGTTGTTATTTGAGTTGTTTCTACATTTCCCATGTTTCCTTTATGATTATCATGCCATATCATACCTCATGGTACATGTTTATGATTATCACCCATTTGTGCCCCATTTAAATGACTATTTTATAACATGTGTTATCTACTTCATGTTATGCCATGTTTATTCCCTTACTAGTCTTTATAGAAAACTCCTTTCTTATGTATATCGCTAGGTTACCCCATGTCATTTTAAGTTTGATGGAATATTATGATCATGTAAAGGAATTTTTTAATAAAGATGATGTATTTCCTATTTAAAGTTGTTATATAATGTACATAATTTCCAAATAAATTATACTTATTAATATTATGGGTTGTATTATGTGTAATGTTATGTAATAAATCATGTATTATTGTGAAATAATGACCAATGTTGTTATAGGGATCTGGAAAATTAACATATTCAAGGGGGATTTGGTTCCCTAAAAGTCACGCCATTGTGTATTGAACACACTATCAGGGTGAAGAGAAATAAAATTTCATTAATATAAATTTTTCCTAGACCAATGGGTCCCATTAACTTGGATAATCTTTCTTATGGCCATATAGTGGGCCCCATAAGTTTTTTGATTTTTTATTAACACTCTAAAATTTTCCTATGCCCTGAGAGTGGGAAGCGTAGTGCACAGTGATTTCAATTTTTCTCAGGTCCCCTTCGATGGGATTTCATTATAATATTTTTTCTAACCCATTCACTAGAATTTTAAGGTATATGAATTTGTACCATCAAGGTCTAATGTTTATGGTCGTGTAGATTTTCCCTAGGTGCACACCATTTATGTTCATAATGCATAGGCCAAAATGCATCAAGATAGTTCGTCTAATGGAGAGGTCAAATTTAAATCGATATGAATGAGATCCAAATTCCATTATAGGACATATTATAGTGGTTAAAATACTTTATAGTCATGATTTTTGGACCATTTAATGAAAGGAAAGTGGAAAAAACAACCTAATTAGGGATCAAGGGATGAGAAAAATTTAACACCATTAGAATAGAGAATGATGAGGGTGTAAATCATGGATTAAGGTTATTAGAACAGAAGTGATTATTTGGGAAATGTATGTAAGGGATGTACACTAAACACATTTGAATGAATTAATACACTGCGACATTATCACTGCATACAAATATTAGAGGACATTTTCATTAGGATTGATACATGCCTTAGGTTGGCAGGTTAAATTGGGGGCACATATGTACGATCCAAATTAGGGAATGTGTACTTAGACAAACAGAGGTGTCATTTGAATTCACATTCCCTCATTACCTATAACGCCCCGACCCTAGAAGCCTAGAGTCGGTGAATTATTACATATCATTAGCATGATCACAAGGAAATCATGTCTCTAAAGACCGATCATTTTAATATTATTGGAAACAAGATTCATACATAAGTTCAACTTTACAACTTGAAAAGAAATACAAAACGGATTTATTTTATTAGAAACATCCAAGCCTCCTAGATTATGCCTGCAAGTCACTCCTAACTAAATTATTCATATCCTGGGAAAATGAAACATAAGAAAGGTTTGAGATCAAACGCTCAGTAAGGGTAAGCAATAAAGCAGAAGATAACATAAATATTAGGCATGGTGAATAATTGAAACCACATGCCTTTACCAATAATAAACATGAATAATTTTATTGTAGGAATATGAGTTGAGTAAATAATTCCATAATAAAATATAATCATGGGTATTCTACTAGTCGAATGACCACATGGACCATCAATATTATTTTCATAATGAGGGAATTTATAATGTCAGACATTGTAAAACATTTTATCAAGGCCTCGACCAAGATGTAAAAAATGATTAAGGCCTCGGCCAAAACTATATATCAAATTGGGAAAGGCCTCAACCAATTCCACATCTTGTTGTTTCATGAGACCTACCGATGCATCAAGGAGCTATAGTGGGCCCCACCCGTCACTTACTAAGTCCAATACATTCCTCATATGAAAAGGTTGAAATATAACATAAATATTCGTATTAAAACTAGTATACGAAATGTCAATACTTTAACAATAAACTAGAAATGGTATAAAAATAGCACATCCACAGTCAAACATATCAAAAAACCTTCAATCCAATATGGAAATTTTTATCATAATAAATCAACTTCAAATAAACTTAAATCCATCAAAAGATGTTGACATAGATGATATTAAAACCTTTTTTTAGAGAAATACCTCTTTCTATTTTGAAATCATTTAAGAGTCACATAATTATTAAGAGAACATTTATTTTTAAAATATTCTTATAATCTTTTAAGGTAATCTTAGACGATGTTATAACGGCGGAAAATAGCTGCACCCGCCGTATAAGTTAAAACAAGCATTATTATATTAATTTTGTCTAAAAAGGTCATAAAGTACCTTGTTTGGAAAATGACAGGAAGATTCCTTTCAAAACATATAAGGTTAAATAAGGGTATAAATTACTTTACCCCATTGTCTATTAAAAAAATGTTTTGAAATACATTTTTAAGAAACATGGATGTAGATGATAAAGAGGTCCCAGTAGATACTTACGTGAAAACAACCTCAGATAATAAAGAGATTGTAGAATTAAACCTTACCTTGTACTTTTCCTTGTTCAAGGGTAGGTTAAACTCTTGTATAATGGTAAAATAATTGTTATTAAATTATACAAGAATCATATATATTAATATGATATCATATATGATCTTTTAATATTGCTTTGTTAATAATATCTTAGTATTATCATCATTTCGGGTGTTAACTGATTCATTTTCCTTTATATGATTTGTTAGGTAAGTAATGTTTGTTATGGATAGGATGTATCTTATTCATATTCAGAGTGATATTAAGTATTTAAACATTATTTTTATCATCTAATTAAAATTAGTCTTTAATGGATAAGATGGGAAACGAATCTCATCGCGTTCGTGGAGACGGTAATTTGTACGTACGCAAGAGCAACAATATCATTATTTTGATAATAAAATAATATATAATTTGACGGCATATCATATATACAGAATCATTATCATGTTTTATTTATTATTTAAATCAACTAAACATTATTATTATACCCATCCAAAAAATAATGTATTGAATAACAATTGTACCACGACGTGAAGACGGTAAGCCGTACGTACGCATGTATGGTGACATGACATTCAAAGGATGGATAGAATAATGAATATGGTTGTACCATATTTATAATAACATCATAGTATATAGAATATACTGGATTTATTATTTTATAATGGAAACAACAAAGAAATAGAAAGTGGAAGAAGAAAGGAACTTGAAAGAGGTAATGAAATATTTACCTCTTCTTCGGGTTCTTCCTTTTGATTTGATCAAAAGGGATCCTCAAGTTGGATTTATGACTAAAGGAAGGCATCTAGGATGAAGGGAGGAAAGTTTATAGAGTATTTGGGCAGCTTTTGGCTGAGCCAAATGGCTTTTAATGTGTGAATTAGAGAGAAGGGGGAGTGACCTTTTATAAGAGGGGTGGGGGGCACCTTAGGAAAAGCTAGAAATATTATTTTATAATAAAATAATTTTCGATTTATAATGGCCCCAAAATAGATTATTTAAAATCTAAGGCGAGGAGAGGTCAAAAAAAACTCAAGCAATAGATTTTAGACAGTTTTGGGTCACTATATTAACTTTATCTTTTAGATTTAACTCTAAGTTAAATAGTTTGACATTTACCATATATCTTTGTATTTTTATATTATATGGTTAATAAACTTACTATATAATTCCAAGAGAACTCCAAGTAGTTCATTAATGATACAACTATCATTATATACAAGTATTTTGGCCTAACCTTAGATTTTTAGCATAATAATATCAATTAATAATATAATATTTGTTTTAAAAACTCTTTTATGTCAATTTTGACACTATTTGGTATTTTATTTTTGCTAAATTTATAACAGCATTATTACTTAGAAAAAAATTCATCTAACAAACCCTAATAAGTTATATTAAACTATAAAATTAGTGTAATTCATAAAAAAGTATTAAATTACATTTATTTGGATATTTATAATGTCAATTATTTTAATCTTTCATTAATTAGGTAATTATTGCATCATCATTGTGTCATAAATAAATTAAATTATTTAATTTCTAAAAAATATAAATAAAATACCATTATTTAGGAAATATTTTTATCTTTTTAATGAATATTTATATTCTAATTTATCTTATGTGTAACACTATATTAAAAAAAATTTAGTAGTTAAACTTTGAATTTAACACTTTTAACTCTTCTTTGAATTGAATAATAATAAATGTCCTAATCTAATACAAGTGGACATAAGGGATCATATTTTATTCCTAAGTTTGTTTTTGGTCAAATTACAGTTATCCAATAAAATTAGGACACATGTTAGGGTAATAATAATGTCATTTTTACCCTTAATTACCCTATTTACTTTTAACTGTGGTAAATAAAAGTAAAAAGTTACTATTCACCAAAAATTATTTTCATCTTATTGAACCACATTTTACTTACTGATATCAACCTTGTCTCTGGGATTTTTTAAATTTAACTCATTTAAGTGGTAGAATTAATTTTTATGTAAATTTGCAAATGCTCCTAGGAGGTGGGTAAAAGACGGTAAAAAGTTCAATAAAATTTTTATATATCTAAAATTATTATAAGCTGACTCCAATGAATTAAATTAAACTTATATATATATATATATTATGCATCTATTTTGACCTAAAATAAATTTAAATAAAATAAATAATTATTTAAATAAAAATTCAGTTTTAAACTATAACTCAGTGTTTTTCACTATTCATCAAAAATTGAACGTTTTCAGAAAAATACCAAAAATTCACCCTAAGCTAATTTTGATATTACGAATCCAAAAATGAAGTCCATTTTGAAAGATAAAATTTATAAAATTTTAAAAAGTGGGTATTACTATTCATAATGGGTAGTTTGATTGGTTGTGGTGTGTTAGAACTCGAAGTTGTGTACAACACACGCTATTGTATTATTCAAAGAGAAGCGTACTATGGAAGATTGGGGTGATACATTCTCCCCTACTTCAAATAATTTCATCCTCAAAATTTCTAGAATATTACTGCATAAAAAGATGCGGGTGGTTCTTCATCATAAGGTCCTCGGGTTCCCATGTTGTCTCTTCCATCTTATAGTTTCTCCATATAACTTTTACCAGACGATTCATCCAGTTACTCAGCACTTGTTTTCTTGTATCAAGAATCTTGACAGGATCTTCGCAATAAGGCAGATCGGGCTCGAGTTCTAATTCCTCATAGGTAAGTACATGCATTGGGTCAGGCATGTATTTTCTCAACAGTTATACGTGGAACAAATCGTGAACTTTGGAGAGACTTGGTAACATTGCCAACCAGTAAGCTATATCCCCAATTCATTCTAGAATTTCGAAAGGTCTGATGTACCTGGGACTCAATTTTCAATTCTTACCGAAATGTATAACACCCTTCCATGGAGATACCTTCAAGAAAACATGATCTCCTACCTAAAACTCCAAATCCTTCCTTCGGTTATCGGCATAACTCTTCTGCCTACTTTGAGATGATTTGATGTGGTTTTGGATTACCTTCACCTTTTCCATAGTTTCCTCCACAAGTTCTGGCCCTACAAGTTTTCTTTCACCAACATCATCCCAATAGGTTGGTGTGCAACATATCTTTCCGTATAACGCTTCATATGGTGCCATCTGAATACTTTAATGGAAGCTATTGTTATAGGAAAATTCTACCAGAGGTAAATATTGATCCCACATACCTTGAAAGTCAAATGAGCATGATCTCAACATGTCTTCTAAGGTTTGAATAGTTCGTTCTGATTGTCCATCAGTTTGGGGGTGCTAGGCAGTGCTCAAATGAAGTTCAGTATCCAGATATTTCTAAAGACTTTTCCAGAATCTTGATGTAAAATGTGGATCGCAATCAGAAACAATCGATATGGGTACTTCAGAAAGTCTTAAAAATTCATTAATATATAGTCTTTCTAGACATTCAAGTGGTAAATCTTCTCTTATAGCAAGAAAATGTGCTGACTTGGTAAGACGATCAACAATGACCCATATTTCATCATTCTTTCTAGGACTCTTTGGTAGTCCCATGACAAAGTCCATCATAATATTATCCCATTTTCACTCAGGTATGGGAAGAGGTTGCATGACTCCTCTAGGTTGTTTTCTTCTGGCTTTCACTTGTTGACAAACCATACATCTTGACACAAAATCAGCAATCTCCCTCTTCTTGTTGTCCCACAAAAAATGTTCCTTCAAATCTCCATATATCTTAGTGCTTCCAGGGTGTATAGAGAAATTTGAACTATGGGCATCATCCAAAAATTCCCTTTTTAAATCAGGTATATTGGGAACACAAAGTCACTTCCCAAATTTAAAAATTCTATCTTCATATACAAAGTCACTCAATCTCCCATTATTCATAGCTTTAATCTTCTTTTGAAACTCTTCATCACCAGTCTGAGAACTCTTTATCCTTTCTAGTAAAGATGGTTTGGAAACCATTTAAAAAAGTATTGATGTTTCACCTTCCATGGTGATTCCCATATCCATCTTTACTAGATCCATGTATATAGGATACTTCTCAACTCTCATCTTGTTCAAAAATCCATGATCCTTTCTACTCAAAGCATCTGCCACCTTATTTACCTTCCTCGGGTGGTAGTGTATAGTGAAATCATAATCCTTAAGTAGTTCAAGCCATCACATTTTCCTCAAGTTGAGTTCTTTCTGTGAGATAATATACTTCAAACTCTTGTGATCGGTATATATCTCACATTTTTCACCATAGAGAAAATGTCTCCATATCTTCAAAGAAAATATTATAGCTTCTAACTCAAGATCATGAGTAGGATAGTTTTTCTCATGAATTTTTAGCTGTTGGGATACATAGGAAATATCCCTATCATTATACACAAGGACACAACCAAGTACTTTCTTTAAAGAATCACTATAAATAACAAACCCATCATTCCCTGATGGTAGAGTCAATATAGTAGAATTGACTGATCTTATCTTCAGTTCTTCAAAACAGGCTTCACACTCTTTTGTCCAAACAAATTTCACCCCATTACGTGTGAGCTTTGTTAATGGGTTAGCTAACCGGGAAAAATTCTGGATGAAACGTCGATAATAAACTTCTAAACCAATAAAACTACGTACCTCAGTTATAATCATCGGTGATTTCCATTCTTGTATTGCCTTGGTCTTAGAAGGATCAACAGAGTTTCCATCCATAGAGAGAATATGGCCAAGAAAATAAATCTCCTGAAGTCATAATCCACACTTGCTAAACTTCCCATATAATTCGTGTCTTCTAAGAGTCTTTAGGATAATGCGCAAGTGATTTTCATGATCATCATAGCTTTTGGAGTATACCAATATATCATCAATAAATACCACTACAAAGTCATCAAGATATTCCTTGAAAACTCTATTCATTAGATCTATGAAAACATATGGTATATTAGTCAATCCAAAAGGCATTACTGTAAACTCGTAATGCCTGTACCTAGTTCAAAATGCTATTTTCGGAATGTCTTCCTTCTTCACACACAACTGATGATATCCAGATCAAAGGTCAATCTTTAAAAAGTATTGATATCCATGAAGTTGGTCGAATAAATCATCAATGTGAGGTAGGAGATACTTTTACTTTATTGTTATGGCATTGATCTCCCTGTAGTCAATGCACAACCTCATAGATCCATCTTTTTTCTTAATAAAAAGGACAGGGGCTCCCCATGGAGAAACAATAGGATGAATAAATCCACTATTACTCAATTCATATAGTTTTTTATTTAGTTCCACAAGTTCCACAGTGGAAATTCTATAAGGGGTCTTCGATATGGGCCTTGAACCAGAAATTAAATCAATGGAAAACTTAATTTATCGTTCTGGAGGATGGTCAGGTAAATCTTCTGGAAACACATCAACATATTCTTTCACAATATGTACATCCTCTATATGAACATTCCTTTCCCCACCCACAATTATTTCATTCTATTCCTCCCCAATAATTTAATTTAGTTGAGCTACTGGGGGTATATCTAGATAAGAATCAGGTGGTGACATTTCTTCTCTAAAGATAAGGTGTTCTTTATCATCATCATAAAAAATTATAACCTCCTTCTTACAATAAATTTTCGCATCATGGTCTGAAATCCAATCCATACCGAGGATTATATCAAATTCAATCATGGGTATGACAATGAGATCAGCAGATAAAGAACATTTATATGACATAATGGGAACTGATTCACAAAAATTTGTAGCAATTATACTTTCCTTAGGAGTTTTGACTGACAACTCCCTTATTAAATCAAATTGAAAATATCTAATTTTCTTAGCAAACTGAAAAGATATGAAACAATGCGATGATCTAGAATCAAATAAAGCATTGGATAAACTTGAGGAAACCATTAAATTACCTACCACCACATCTTTTGGGGCTTCAACCTCAGCAATAGTGATCGCATAAGCTTGTACTTGATCTCCTAGCCTTTTCTGAGGTATGTTTCCCTGATGCTTAGGAAATTCATTTTCATAATGTCCCATCTCCCTGAAATTATAGCATTGAACATTGGTAGCATCTTTCTTTTCCTTACAATCACCAGCAATATGGACTTTCTATCCACATTTGTAGCATACTCCTTTTCCTTTTAGACAGGAACCAGGGTTCTTCCTTCCACAATTATCACCGAGTGGAAATTCAATTCTTCTCTTCTTCCTTGTTTCCTCATTTACTTTCCCAGAGTGTTCAAAAGATCTCTTCTTCTCTTTCTTTTCTTTAAATTCTTAAGACTTAGAGAATTCCTTTTCTATCTTGATAGCACATTAGACAATATCTTTGTATCATAGGAAGTATTGTGATACTAATGTTCGATGGAGAAATGGTTTAAAACCATAAAAGAAACATCCAATATTACTTCTTGGGTTATGTATATAATCTGCAGGATGCCTCGCTAACCAAGTAAAGTTAACTGCATACTTTGTGACATTCTCATCCTCCTTTTGCCTCAGACTCATAAATTTTCTTTCCATATCCGCTCGATGGTCATGAGGAAAGTATTTTTCCAAGAAAATTTCTTTAAACTCCCTCCATTCCATATTTGGTACTTCATCATCTTCCTTTGTGTTTTGAATCAATGACCACCATTGATCAGCATCTCCAATGAGGCGGTAAACTGCCATGAAAACATTTTCCTTTTCGCTACTCCCCAAGGCGTGGAATATTTTCTCTAAGGAATTTATCCATTTCTCAGCTACTAATGGATTTGTACTACTATTTAATGTTAGTAGTTTTTGCCTCATGAAGTGATCTAACATTGATCCTCCATGCTGCGGATCGGGGTGCCCCATACGGGTAATGTTATTATTCATAACCTAAGTGAGTTGTCCTAGTATGGTGATTAGATGATCAGCACCAGTTGCATCACCAGCTCCACTATAATTATCTTGAGCAGGAGGTAAATCCCTACATGGAGTGCGTACATTGATATGATTTCCATTCCTTACACTAGGCACCATTTCTAAATAATGGCATATACTAGATTAGTTTATTAATTGCAATACATAAATCCAAGCTTGTAAAATACTTAACATAAATTGAACAATTTTTGGATATAATCCATAATCACAAAAATGTTTTCATTGAGGAAGTATATACTCATAAACCCTTTATAATGGTTTTTAACGAAAATGAGAATTATCCTAAGCATATCCCCCCAGGAGTGTCTTAACCAAGAGTGAAGAAAAGCCCATTTTTGTGTACTAGGATACCCCGGGTCAAGCCCGAAACTCCTTGTCAGAGTTTTCTCTCCTAGGTACATCTGTGCTAGAGCTGCCTCTACCTGATCGTATCCAGACATGGATGTTTTGCTCAGAAAATACGCAAAATCTCTACATTACCAAAATTCTAGGAAGTTCTTCTATACAAATCCTCAAAGTATATCTTAGGGTAATGTGCTCTAATCATAGTTTATCTTAATCTAGTTTCCAAGGTTTGTACTAAACTTCCTCTGATACCAACTGTAATGCCCCAACCCCAGAATCCTAGATTTGGTGCATTATTACATATCATTGGCATGATCACAAGGAAATCATGACTCGAAAGACCGATCAGTTTAATATTATTGGAAACAAGACTCATACATAAGTTCATCTTTACAACTTGAAAAGAAATACAACACAGATTTATTCCATTAGAAACATCCAAGACTCCTAGATTGTGACAGCAAGTCACTCATAACTAACTTCTTCATATCCTAGGAAAATGAAACAAAAGAAAGGGGTGATCTCAAATTCTCAGTAAGGGTAAACAATACAACAGAAGATAACATAAATATTAATCATGGTGAATAATTGAAACCACATGCTTTTAACAATAATAAACATGAATACTTTTGTGGTAGGAATATGAGATGAGTAAATAATGCCATAATAAAACATAATCATGGGTATTCTACTATTCGAATGACCACATGAACCATCAATATTATTTTCACAATGAGGGAATATATAATGTCGGACATTCTGAAACATTTTGTCAAGGCCTCGTCCAATACCTCTAAAAATGATTAAGGCCTCATCCAAAACCATATATCAAATTGGGAAAGGCTTCGGCCAATTCCATGTCTAGTTGTCTCATGAGACCTACCGATGCATCGAGGAGCTATAGCGGGCTCCACCCATCACTTACTAAGTCCAATACATTCCTCATATGAAAAGGTTGAAATATAACATAAACATTCATATTAAAACTAGCATACGAAATGTCAATACTTTAACCATAAACCATGAATGGTATAAAAATATCACATCCACAATCAAACATATCACAAAACCTTCAACACAATATGGATGTTTATATCCAAATAAATCAACTTCAAATAAAATTAAAATCCATCAAAGGATGTTGACATAGATGAAATCAAAACCTTTTTTAGAGAAATATCTCTTTCTATTTTGAAATCATTTAAGAGTCACATAATTATGAATAAAAAATTTATTTTGAAAATATTATTATAAGCTTGTAAGGGAAGTTTAGACGATGTTATAATGGTGGAAAATAGACACACCCACCGTATAGGTTAAAAAAACATTCTTATCTTAATTTTGTCGAAAAAGGTCATAAAGTACCTTGTTTGGAAAACAACTGAAAGATTCCTTTAAAAACATATAAGGTTAAATAAGTGTATAAATTACTTTACCCCATTGTCTAGTAAAAAAAATGTTTTTAAATACATTTTTAGGAAACATGGATGTGGATGATAAAGAAGTCCCAGTAGATACTTACGTAAAAACAACCTTGGATAATAAAGAGATTGTAGAATTAACCATTACATTATAATTTTCCTTGGTTGAGGGTAGGTTAACCTCCTGTATAATGGTGAAATAATTATTATTAAATTATAAAATAATCATATATATTAATATGATATCATATATGATCTTTTAATATTGCTTTTTTAATAATATCTTAGTATTATCACCATTTCAGGTGTTAAATGATTCGTTTTCCTTTATATGATTTTTTATGTAAGTAATTTTTGTTATGAATAGGATGTATCTTATTCATATTCAAAATTATATTAAGTCTTTAAACATTATTTTTAATCATCTAATGAAAATTAGTCTTGAATGGATACGATGGGGAACAAATCTCATCGCGTTCGTGGAGACGGTAATCCGTACATACGCACGAGCGAAAATATCATTCTTTTGATATTAAAATAATATATAATTGGATGTTATATCATATATACAGAATCATTATCATCTTATATTTATTATTTAAATCAATTACACATCATTATTATACCCATCCAAATAATAATGTATTGAATAACAATTACACCACAACGTGGAGATGGTAAGCCGTACGTACGCACGTATGGTGACATGTCATTCAAAGGATGGATAGAATAATGAATATGGTTGTACCATATTTATAATAACATCACAGTATATAGAAGATACTGGAGTTGTTATTTTATAATGGAAACAACAAATAAAGAGGAAGTGGAAGAAGAAAGGAACTTGAAAGAGCTGATGAAATATTTACCTCTTCTTCGGATTCTTCCTTTTGATTTGATAAAAAGGGAACCTTAAGTTGGCTTTATGAATAAAGGAAGGCCTCTAGGATGAATATAGGAAAACTGATAGGGTATTTGGATAGGTTTTGTCCAAGCCAAATGGATTTTAATGTGTAAATTAGAGAGAAGGGGGAGTACCCTTTTATAAGAGGGGTGAGTGGCACCTTAGGAAAAGCTAGAAATATTATTTTAAAATAAAATCATTTTCGGTTTATAATGGCTAAAATTGGATTATATAAAGGCTAAGTTGGGTATGGGTCTAAAACCACTCAACCAATAGGTTTTATATAGGTTTGTGTCACTATATTAACTTTATCTTTTAGATTTAACTCTTAGTTAAATAGTTTGACATTTACCATGTCTCTTTGTATTTTTATATTATATGCTTAATAAACTTACTATATACTTACAACTAAACCACAAGTGGTTCATTAATGATACACCTATCATTATATATAATTCTTTTGGAAGAACCTTAGATTTTTAGCAATATAATATCAATTAATAATATAATATTTGTTTTAAAAACTCCTTTACATCAATTTTGACACTATTTGTAATTTTGTTTTTGCTAAATTTATAACAACATTATTACTTCGAAAAAAATTCATATAACCAACCCTAATATGTCATATTAACCTTGAAAATTAGTTTAATTCATAAAAAGTCTTAAATTAAATTTATTTTGATATTTATAATGTCAATTATTTTAATCTTTCATTAATTAGGTAATTACTGCATCATCATTGTTTCATAAATAAATTAAATTATTTAATGTCTAAAAAATATAAATGAAGTACCATTATGTATAAAATATTTTTATATTTCTATTGAATATTTATAGTCAAATTTATCTTATGTGTAACCCTATATTAAAAATGTTTTAGTAATTAAACTTTGAATTTAACACTTTTAACTCTTCTTTGAATTAAATAATAATAAATGTCCTAATCTAATCCAAGTGGAACTAAAGGATCATATTTTATTCCTAAGGTTGTTTTTGGTCGAATTACACTTATCCAATAGAATTAGGACATGTGTTAGGGTAATAATAATGTCATTTTTACCCTTAATTACCCTATTTACTTTTAACCGTGGTAAATAAAAGTAAAAAGTTACTATTCACCAAAAATTATTTCCATCTTATTGAACCATATTTTACTTACTGATATCAATCGTGTTTCTTGTATTTTTGAAATTAAACTCACAGAAGTGGTAAAATTAAGTTTTATGTAAATTTGCAAATGCTCCTAGGAGGTGGGTAAAAGACGGTAAAAAGTTCAATAAAATTTTTATATATCTAAAATTATTATAAACTGACTCCAATGAATTACATTTATCACATATAAATATTATGTATCTATTTTGACATAAAATAAATTTAAATAAAATAAATAATTATTTAAATAAAAATTCGATTTTAAACTATAACGTAGTGTTTTTCACTATTCATCAAAAATTGAAAGTTTTCAGAAAAAATACCAAAAATTCACCCTAAGTTAATTTCAATATTCCAAATCTAAAAATGAATTTCATTTTGAAAGATAAATTTATAAAATTTCAAAAAGTGGGTATTACTATTCATAACGGCTAGTTTGATTGGTTGTGGTGTGTTTGAACATGAAGTTTCATACAACACATGCTATTGTATTATTCAAAGAGAAGCGTGCTGTGGAATATTGGGGTGTTACATTACCAATATCCATAAATTTCTTGTGTAAATACAAGACACTTGAGAAACAAAGTATGACTTATGTAATGGAATGTTCAATAATGGTGGTGGAGGCTCCCCATGCCTTAGCTGACCATGGATAAGATCTTGTGGTCATTTGGAAAGGAGTGGAAATTGGTGATGGTCTGTGGATTATTATAGAAAATATGTTCTACACATTTCTACATATATTGAAATAACCAGAATCAAACCCCTTTTTGTTTTTATATTATAGAGAAGTTGTGATCATTATGATATGATATTGAGAAAGGGTATTTCATCATGATGTTTTTTTGGAGAATGGATCTAAATTGGGCATCCTTGCATGGATCTCACTTTCATGTAGAGAAATTCATGTTGTATAAGTATACCACTCTAACAAGATTAAGTTCATGCAGGGTAGACCATATGTTATGTAGTTTAATGTCTTACAATAAGGACTCAGGTTTCAAGTAGTATAATATCATCTAGAAATTACTAACACCACAAAGTTTAAATCCATTTGGATGAAATATATGCATATGACACTTTACATAACACGACTCATGTGAAAGAAAAAAAACTTCATATCAATGTTGAGTTTATAAGGGATTATAATTATGATGAAACATATTAAATTAGGGGACATTTTATCTTGGAACATGTGTTTCAAAAATAAATTAATGTTTATATCTTTTTGTTTAGATAACCTACAAAAGAGACTATAACTTCACTCAAGAATCAAATGAGTACTAAAATTTCAAAATCCATTTTCTATATAGATTTTGGTTTCATTGGAATTCATGGTTGAGCTTAATATAGAGTATATAAGAATCACTACAGATTCTATAAAGATAGGAATCAAGGAACATATAGTTCTCAATTAGGGGGATCATATAACATAGACCCATGGTTGAAGAATTCATTGTTAAAGGATATTATGTAAATATGGTTCATACATAGGATAATGGACATTTTTGTCGATAGAATATATGTCTAGGACAAGGATCAGATATCTAGGAATCCATATGTATCTTGTAAAAGTAGGAATCAAGAAACACATAGTTCTAATGTGGACTCTTCTGCATAGGTCTAACTCATGTGAGGGAGGATATAGTTAGTTTTGACCTTAATACTGGGTCATTGAGAAAGTTCTATGTGGTTGAGGAGAACTTAACATTATGATGAAAGGGGGAATTCCATGTTTATATTATTTTTAGATAGAACCTGGATTATTAATCTAGGTGTCACTATCTATCCATCTAGAGGAGGAATCAAGTAACATATAGTTTTAATAAAAAAGTGCCCCTATATGAGTTTAGATCATATGTAGGGAGGAGACATTCCTTATTTTGATATAGGATTAGAACAAATAAAAGGATCCATGATTTCTTCTTAGACTCAAGCCTTTTATCCAAATGTATATCAATAGACCAAGAATCTCTCACATGGATCTGAATTCCATGCAAGGGAAATAACCTCAATAAAAGACACTATGAATGGTTTTTGGGTCCATGTACAACAGAACCAATGTCATTCATCTTAGAATTATAAAACTAGGAATAGATTCCCAACCTATGTATATGCCACATCTTTATCTTCTTGATTATAATAGTTTATGAAAGGACCTATAAGATCACATGAGTCATGCTCGATGTGATAAACAAGGGATAAATGAGAGATTGAATGAATCGTGTGAGAGTTCATGATACAAAATAGACGAGGGGAGTTTTAATCTTTATTAAAGAAAGAAAATGATACATGTATTTTAATATCATGTAAGGGAGACGATCTACATAGGGTAGGATGGTATCAATGGTTTAAGGTCCTGCATGATTAGAACTTACATCATATAGTTTAATATCATATGTATAGAAGTAAAGTAGCCTAAAAACATGTCTATCTCATCTACACAACATAAATAAAGTATTTCATTACAATAAATTCCCAAGACCTTTTACGTTTAGAGTTTTAGAGAATAATGGCAAAAAATCAAATAAAAAAAACTTTTTCTTTTTATCAATTGGACATTTTCAATTATATATTAAGATAATTAATCCATAATGAGTCTTAAACATATTACACAAATTATCCACAAAATAAAATATAATATACACTTCATACTTTTCATAAATTTATAACCTAGGGAAATAAAAACAGAAGAAAACAGGTGAGATTATATTCTTATTAAGGGAAAACATAATAAATACCAATCGAATATCATTAGTGACCATAATATGAGAATATGTGTATAATCAAGATATATGAGAAACTTACACCCAATAAATCATAGGTCATACATCATGTTATAAGGCTCGGAATAACATAATACATGAATAAGTTAGTAAACATAATCCATGATAGCATAACATAAGATTTATAATGAGTATAAAAATGTATAAAATCTTTTAAATAAGGAGAATATATTATTATAAGGAACACTACTTTAATGAGCCACACCATTAGTGCCCATGATTATGAGAAACTAAAACATACTCGTTAATAATTATCTCATGAGGTATAAAATTTTTACCAATGAATTGAAGTGGGATATATGACCCCAATCATTCATACATACTTATATGTTCCACTTGAAAATCATTTAATTATCACATCATAAAGAACCCATGGAAATAATGTGTGTTTCAAAAACTTTTAAATGAAAATAATTCAATTTTTATATCATAAAGAACCCATGGAAAGACAATTGGTTTCATTCTACACATTATAAATAATACATTGAAAGAAAATGGGTTTCATATCCTTTTCTATTGTATTTACATAAGGAAATAATTAATAATTCCATTAATAATCATAACATGATAAAACCATGGATAATAAATGGGTATCCAATGAAATTAAGTAACCTTTAAGGTAAACACCATTCAATCAAGATAATAAAGTGAATGATATTTACACCATATAAATAAAGTGTATATGGTTAAGAAAATAATTTACCCAATCAATTTATATAAGGAACCTAGGTGAAAACTATTAAATAAGTGGTAGGAAATGTAGAGTGTTCATAGAAGAAAAACATTGGAAGATAGATTGTATTTATACAAAAAATATGATTAAGAAAGATAAAGGCTATAATGGATAATTCCTCCTAAATAGAGGCAAATTACATAAGTCCTTTAGATAAATAAGGTGAATGGTATCATTTAAATAATGATATTAATCAAGTATATGATATGTCCAAGAACAATGACTTGGATGAAAAACATTTTTGAAGCTTTAGAAAAACCACTTTGAAAATAATAAATATTATATATCATTAAAAATAATTTTAAAAAATATATTTTATAAAACTATGAGAAAAATGATTTCTTTTAAATACATGAAAAATCATAAAGTAATATTTATATAAAATGAAAATGTTGGAAGAATGACATGTTCACATGTAAACGTTAAAAAGATAATCTTTTCACATTTTGATGAAAATAACCCATGATAAAAATGATAACATTTATTGAAAATTTTTAAAATAAGGTTTGGTAGTAGAAAATAAACTAAATCAATTATTTAATCATAGATAATGATAGTTTCAAAATCATATAATGAATGTGAATATGGATAAAGGAAATTTCTCGACCAATAAGAAGAGATGAGGTTGATTCCACTTACAAGAAACACTTTAGGTAAAATTGTAGTGAAGGGGAAATAAAATTTTGAGGGGACATGTATAACCCCATGAATATAAAATGAAAATTAATATGGATTTTATAAAGAATATAAATTCTCTAGATGGATTATTTTTCTGAAAAGTTCTTTATTCTTAAAATAAAAATTAAAATAGAAACACTTTCGGATTGAGTAACATTTTGATCAAAATCCATTTCACTTTGGTATATTTTGAATCAAATTAAATTTAAAGAAATTAAATTATATGGATATTAAAACCCATTTAATATTGAAAAATAAATTCATTATTTATTAATCATAACATATTAATGGTATCATGATTCACATTAAGAAATAAATCTCAAGAAATTAAATTTGAGACAAAGAACCCCATTACTTTAATTCCTGCTTTATAAAAATTCTCTCTAACCTATTGTAAAAAAACTATCTAAATCTCCCATTTAAGAAAATTTTTCATATATATAAACTTTTATGTACTTCATTAATAATTATTATGTACGTGTATATTAGTATGCGTAATCTTGATCATTTTGAGCTAGTTTCATAATAGTGGTAGTGGTTATCATTATTCTCTCATATTTTATCATTATAATATCATCAAAGATACTATAATTGATATTTTATAATTATTTATAATTTTATAATTACATTCTTATGAGAGTTTTGGTTATAAAATTTAAAGATGAATTTGTCAATGAGCATGTTTTGATGATTCTTAGCAAACATTGGGTGTTTTCTTAAATATCATGTTAAATTTTCATATTATCATTAAAGAACATAAAAAATCCTTATTTACATATTTATATAATTTATTACCAGAAATTATATTCCCATATTCATCCATGTTATAAATTTATATCATTGTTCAAGTGGGGGTTAAACCAACAAAATAAGAACATACTATAATTAATAGATGATTATAAAGTGATTTAGTTATAATATAATTATAAAATAAGCATAATGATCTTATTTAGTGTTTATTTGTGTTATATAACAAATTTTTAAATAATTAAAATATTAATATAACCTATATGAAGTTATTTTATAGTATTAAGAAATCATTTTTTTTCTCATAGAATTCTTTTTTGGACGGTTGAATTTACCACTATTGTTTATAGCTAATATTTTGATAGGTTATCACAATTTTCTTTCACAAACCTTAATAATTTCATAAAAATTATGTTTATATATTAAAACCATTCTAATTTCCATACATTTAAGATGTTTATGAAATTAAAAATGGAATTAAATCGTTCTATAGAGGCAGTAGTCCATACATACACATGGATAATGATTTTGTTTTCCATAGATAGTGGAAAATAAGAATTACTTTTTATCATTTAAAAATATAAAATTATTTCTTAAATATCATAATTATATATTAAATTACCTTTTAAGACCATCCTTGTATGTTGGGAAAGGAAATTGAAACATGTTGTGTCGTAGAGGCGATAGTCCCTATAATGCACAAATATCGGTTTTCATTTTTCTAAATAGAAATGGGAAAGGTCATTAATGATTATACCATAATTATAATAACATAAAAGTATAATAATAATAATTATTGTATCATTTTAATATTATTTAATGCAATTTTTAGGAATAAGGTGTAAACATAAAGAAATATAAATGAGAAAATAGCAATTAGAAATTTATACCTTACTTCTTGGATTATCTTCTTTGAAAAGGGGGTTAAGTCATTTAGGGATGGTTTTTGGAGAATAATAGGAACTCTTAAATATGGATCATAATTTTTAGGATAGTTTTAGGTATAATTTTTGTGGAAATAAGTGGGTTTTTGTGTTAGGGGAAGTGAGGGGAGGAGTGCCCCTTTTATAAGTGAAAATTGAGGGAATTTTTGTGAATATCAAGAACTTTTTAATAATGGGAGGTCACTATCAAGAAAATCATAGTTCAAAAACTTGAAAATAATATAGAGGTTAAGTTATAATTTTGATAAATTTCTCAACCACCCATTTCCACACATTCTTTAAACATGCTTGTGAGTTTTCTATCTTGGTCAAACCCTTTTTACAGCTTTAGATTTTTATAGAGGTAACCAATTTTTACCAAAGTAACTTATCATTTATGATTGAAAATAAATTGATCCTTATTACATTATTTTAAACCAATGATAAAAAATTTTAAATCCATTTTCTTATATTATTTTTTATGAGCGATAAAAATTAATATAAAGATACTAAATGTATAATATATTAATTTTTTTTGAAAAATATAACATACATTATAAAATGTAAAATAATGGTTTGTAAATTAAAAAACATTTTTAAATTATAAATTAACTTATAAAATACATATTTTGTCTTTGGAAAATGTTTTATGAATTTATAATTTATACTTATATACTAATAATTTCAAAAAAGTCATGTTATTTATAATAAAGTATTTTGAAATATTTACATAAAAATAAATCTTTTTAGAAAAATAAAAATAATTAGTCATAAGTAAATAATATTTTGATATGTTAAAAATGAATTTATTTTTTTAAATTCACATTCTAAAATTTATAAATTTAATTTTAAAATAAAATCACAAAATATTGTGAAAAAAATATTTTTATTGGAAATCATTTTTCTGTATATTAACTATTCTTATAAAATTAGTGACAATCATAAATATTTTAAAAATAGAAATATCAATTTTATAAAATAAATTTTACAAATAAAAAATATTTTATTAACTACTTATCCATACTTATTGAAACAATATTAAAAGGGACATATATTTCATAAGTTGGTTATAACTGTTTGTACCCACTTATTCTATGACTACAATACATTGGTCAATATCTATTATAATAGAAAGAGTTGTGGTTAATTAGAGATTTTTTTAATTTTAAAACATTATATTAAAATAATATTTATTTATGGAAAATACATAGTGAAATATTGGGTTGTTAGAAGGAAAAAATAAGGCGGATTTTTCCATGAAACTGATTAAAAAATGAGAAAAAATACAAATTAAGATTCCCACATGAGGCTAGCTCTCATGTGGTGAGAAGAGGAATTATATCGTGGTTTAGTTTAATAAAAGGGAATCATGCATTGAATATGGGACACTCTGAGCAGTTTAGAGTCATTCAAGATAGACTCAACATCATGTAGTTTAATATCATGCAATAGTGACCAATTCCAAGCAGTTTAAATTGTTATAGAATTATATTTTTTCTATATAATTTTAAAGTAAAAATAATCCCAAACTATACCATAGAGTTTAATTTCATGTATTAGGTATGATATGTAGCATAATTTAAAAATTCTCTGGAATTGAATAAGATGATCCCAAATGGAGTAGTTGATGTGCAGGGGCACTTTTCACTATTATAGGTTTCATGAGGTAGGATCATCTAAGGCTTGTGTCCAAAAAGGGATTGGTATTGTGGGAAACACATGGATTGGTCTAGGATAGGTGATCTTAGATGTCACTATGTATCCTCTCTAAATAGGAATAAATCCATACATAGTTCTTAAGAATCTATATATAGATCTGACTCATATTCAAGAGATAATATGCCATTTTTACTATGAATGGGTTCATGAATAGATAATACTATGAAAAAAAGTAATATTTATATTTGGATCATGTTAATTGGTGGATAATATTCATCAATACATACAAAATTCTTATAAATCCTCTTCTGCATATAATGGATTCATGTTCAAGGAAATAAAACTGGACTTATTCTGAGTGTAATTCCATACACTAAGGTGAAGGAGGTATTTTTTTTATCAAAAGTCATGGATGGTCACCGGATAGGAGATCTAGGCATCACTATATATCTTTAAGTTATAGGAATCAAGCAACATGTAGTTATTATATGGTACAACCTATGCATTGACTAGGTCTAAGTATAGGGGCATTGTTTATCAATGAAATATGTTGATGGTCCAAAGATGAAATCCTTGCATCAATATATATCCTATAATGATAGGAATCAAGAAACATGTATTTATTGAGGATATATTACCTATAAATATATATTTCTCATACATAGGAGGGAATAAATTGGTTTTGGTGCTGGTTAATCAAAGGAATAGACCACGCACCAATAATTCCTACATGGATTGAACTCTCACATAGGGGAATGGGTCTATAAGAATGGTCCACTATGAGTAGTTTAGGATTGAACAACATAGAATGGTGGGGTAATATAGTTTAGTGTTTTAATTCTTGGACCAATGTGTACTACAGTTTATGGTCAAGTGACGAGGACTTGAATGTCATGTAGTTTATGGTCGTGAAACATGGATCAAGACTATGCAGTTTAATACCGTGTAGTTGGGATATTATGAACTAATTTGAAATCATTGAAATTATTTCTTGAGAAATATTACATTGTTAGGGGGTGTGATATACTCCCCATAAATTGTATCCAGGGAGTAATATCCATTAGTATAAACATTTCATATGATGTAAGGTCCTTCCATTTTTGTTTCATGTTTCAAAGGATTCTTCCTTGGTATCCTTGAAGCTTTGGGTACCAATACTTGATCTCCTTAGAGAAATTAGAGGAGGTAAAATTTATGATTTAAGGACCATTTAATCCAATTAAAATTGACTTATAGGTTTTATAGTGTGAACAACCACTTCTCGTCGAGTCGTTTCAACTCAAAAAGTAACTTTTGGGATTGTTCATCTTCAGAGATCTGACCATAGATAAAAATATAGTGAGGGAAACTGAAATTTGATGGGTAGAACCACCTATATTATGTATAAAAGGAAATATATAGTCACTTTTATGGAATTATAGGTCATGTTGTGATAATCCCACAAGGCATGCATTATCTTGTCTAGCAAGGATTTCATATTTTACCCCCATATACTAGTGTATATTTGAAAACCTTATTTAAGGCCTAAATCTATCCATTTATCACTGCATGATAGTAGAAAACGTTGTTGGAGTTGATGTTTTAATCAATATAAAAACTTTTAAACATACAATAAAAATAAATTTCTATCAATTTCTATCAATATTGTATGAGGGACCCTAAATTTAGTGATGACGTTAGACTTTAAAAAGATGATGATATTTTTTACCTTGAATTATTTAATGGGTATTTTCTCAACCCATTTGGATAATTATTTGGTGTTATTAAGTATTTAATAGAATTTATTGGTTTTATATGGAAGATATAGCCCCATGAAAACCATTCCCCATATGATAAAATACGAAGAGTACTTGGTAGTATAGAATAACTCTCTGGGTTGGTGGATGAAGTTGGAATGAATTCAACAAGAATGAAATTTCCTAGTGAATCCCATGAAATATTTTTTTATCATTCGCTGTAAATATCTAAGTCTCATGGTTCGCTGGGTGAGATTGGACCCATATTTATGAGAACTATATGAACCTTCATAAAGTTCCTTCACAATATCGAGATTTTCTTCTCCTTAAATGCATCTGATGAGGACCTCATACAATACTAACTTATAGAGGACCTTATATTCATTAAACCTATCACAGTGGATAAAGTTTTTTTCCCAGTGTCAGATATGTTCTTTCTTATCATGGTCTAACAGAAGGACCCTACATTGAAGATAGTCTATTATGGGGATTATCCACCTAGTATCTATATCAATTAATGAGGATATTGGATCTTTATCCACTAGGGTGATTTTGATTTCATTGACTTACTCCCTGTCATCGACAAAGACTAGGGAGACCACCTTATGGTGCACAATGTAGAAAAATATCTCATCCTCATTAGAACCATCTTGGGTCCTGGATTAATTAGGAATCACATCAAATCACAATTTTTTTGATCGAGGGATATTATTTAACATTGGATTAAAGGAGAATTATTCCATCAATTCCCTTACATAACCAAAGAGTTTATCCAACTATTCCATCTTAATGACATATTCACCATTAATATTCTTAATTACCAGCTTAGGGTCACCTTTATTATTCAATGGGCTACTTGAAATCGTAGGGATAACTCTAGTCCAATGATGATATCTTGGTACTCTACCTAATTGTTGGTGAAACCTTTAGATAGTTGGTAAGAATAGGATAAAAACACCCTAGATAAGGTGATGAAGACAATATGCAAACCAACTCTATAGGCCTTCATGTTTTCTATTATTTTCCCAGCCAAACTTTGAGAGGTACCATCAAACCATGCCACATACATTTGGGGAGTGTCATGGATAGAAAATAACTCTTCATTTAGAAGATCAATATTCATCGATGTGATTTTTTAGGTAAGGTACATTGTGAAAAAAATAATCTAACACCTTCCATTTTATTTCATTCTATGATAAGAATTAGTTATCGAATTGTTTTAGGATAACCACCCATTAGTTTAGATTCCTAGTCAAAATCAAATGGTTGATGATGTGTATAATTAACCATAGATTTATTGGTCATTGTTTTTTGAATTAATTATAATTTTTGATATAAGGAAGTGTTTGTTCCATGAATTGGGACTCATATTGGGATTATGAGTGTTTAGACAGTTCTAGTTGATGGATTTAGACACGGAATGAGGCTTATATTGGTGTTTGGGAGTTCAAATAAAAGACATAGAAAGTATGTGGTAACCTACAACTGAAATATTAGCTACAAGTGTCCACCATAGAGAAACATAGTGTGTTTTGGCATAGTATATAGTAAAGGATGAATACTACACTATATTTGAAGGCTTATGAAATGGAAAAGTTGTGAAGTGATATGGGGTTGGCCCTATTCATTGGGGGTCAGGTGCACCATATCCAAGGGATATGCTATAGCATGGCCCTCTACTGGTCGAGGAAGACCATGACATAGTTTGGGGGATGCACTATAATAAAGAGGAAGAGGTTTTTGAGGTAGGATCTGACTCATCGGGGGCATCTATGTCATAGTCAAGGTGGAAACTCAATAGCAAGGCCTAGTTGACAGGCTACACTGAAACCTAAGGGGTTTCACTAGATTATGGGTAGAATTTGGTGGTGAATTTAGGTGGGATATAGTGTAGAGACCTTCTCCATGCTATATAAATCCCCTACCCTAGTTTTTTAGTAGGGGAAATATTTGTAATGTACCAGTCAAACCCCTAATTCTTTTAGGTGTGGGGAATTTGGGAGTTGAGAGAATCAAAAATATCTCCCCTCAATTTTCCACCATTGACCCCCATAGTGGGGGTGATTTTGGGCAAGATCGAATGATAGTTTTAGGTGATTTATTTTTTTCCCTCTCCTTCCATTTTGATTTCCATCAAATCCCTTTGAATTTGGATGATTTGGGTTAGGGTTTCTATGTCTATTCCTCAAGATTAGAGTGGAATTATTAGAATTTTATATGGATTTTGATCGACATGCACAGAGTATGTATCAAGATGGTATTTTTACACTACCACACATCATTTCAATGAATGTGTGTCTTTGAATGATTTTTCCTATGGGTTTTACCTAAATTGGATAAAATTGGTCATTAGAATGAGTTTATAAATTGTTAATGTTTTGTGTATTATGCTCATATATGTGTGAAGAGTTGTTCTCAACTTGTTTCGTGCAATTTTAAAAAGTATATGATTCCTAGTCAGTTTTGAGGATTTCATTCCAATTTGGTAAACATTGAATAATTAATTATAAATGTTTATAATTAATTATGTGTGATTCTTGGTGTGAGGTAGGTGTCTGGGAGCCTGGAAGAGGCTTGGTGGGCTTGGATGAGATTTAAAGAAGCTCAAGTAGGGGTTAACTCTGTGTTCCAAGTATGTGGCCCTTATGATAAAATATTATATACATTCCTATTTATGAGTGTGTATGCCTCCATAAATGAATGTATTTTGGAAAAAAAATTGGGACCAATGGGTCCTTGGGTAGATAGAATAGGAGTGAACCATGCCTCCTATGATTGAATTATGTTCTCTTCAGCACTTAGGTGAACTTGAGGTTAACTAGTGGCTATGTATCCTAGGGGAAAGAGTTTTTGTTGATATGAAAAGTTACTTATAGGAGGTCTTGTGATGTCAAATAAGATACGAGATACCCCATGTTGAGTTCCTAGGGTTAGTGGATAGGTGTGAGTGTCTTTGGTCTGAGTGTTTATGGGAGAGAGTCATATGTCTTATGAGCGATGAGGAAATCCCTTCTAAGGATGGAGCTAATGCTTTATGTTAATTTGTAATGAGTGTATTTCATTCAGAATTGGTGTATAATGGAAAGATACTTCCCCTATGTAATGAGTTGATCGGTCTCCCTTAGAAGATGTGAGATGATACCTAGGTGTGGGTCATGGGATGTGCTTAAGGGACATGGAATTGGTATGATAAGGGGGTTTTGGTTTATAATTAAACCCCTTCTATTGAGGCCATTTCCATGTATAATGTGATGGTTTGGGATTTTATTAGGGTAGAGAGACCAGGATTGATGATGGACTATGATGAGGATATGGATTGGCCCCATGGGTTCTAGGTCAGCATGAGCCTTCAGGTAGTTCTATAACAAATAGGTGATAGGTGCATGACAGTATCATTGAGAAAATATTGTGATTAGTATGAAGGATATAGTGAATGGCTTCAAAGGTGAGTTGAGATGTGTTGTAATGAGAGGTTAGGTTTATGTAACTATCACCCACGTGACAAGCTACTAAGATGTGTGGTTGGATATGTGCCCTATTTATATTTTCACGTGTGTTCTTGATTGTGTGCTAGTGATAGGGAAAAAAATATCATATCAATGATGAATCCTAAGGCTTTTCCCCACTATGAGTGAGATGGAACATGTAGGAATTTCATGGTTAGATAGAGTACTAGATACGTATGTGAATTATGGGTCAACCATGAGTGATATTGTGTGGATTGGGACTGAATTAGGCCTCACTATGACTGATATTGCATTGAAGAAACTATCATGAGTGATATGGAGTCCCTATATTAGGTGAGATAGTGTGAGACTCGGAGATCAGACCACCATGATTGATATGGGGTTCTAGATGTGATGAGTTGATGGATTTGGGTGATGAGACTACCATGGATGAGATGAGGTCTGGATGTGATGAAGGATCATATGGTGGAACCTTCCATGAGGGAGATGGTTGGAGTCAAGCATTTGAAATGAGAATATATTAAGTGAGAAGATGAGTTTGGAGCTTAGACACAAGACTCTATCCTATCCATTGTGTTATTGGTCATGACTTGGACTATTCCTTAGCATGAGTATTCAGGTATGGTTTGGGTTTTGTGGTATAAAGAAAAAAAATTTATTTTTAAATGGCATCAAAGCACGTATATTTGGGTACCATGGTGGCCTTGTTATCACATGGCATCCTGACGAGAATGTGTACCTCATCATGTGTTGTGGTGGCCTGGTTAGAACATGAAAACTCAACAACCATCTTTATTTATTGTATTTATTTTACTGATGCACACACATTCATATAATAGAGTATATTAGGGGTGACTGGTGAGACCTTACTCAGTTATATGAACACACCCTGCATGGGTATCTCGTTGCATGTCCAGACCTTATGTTTCATTTTAGGTCAAAGCATGAGATGTGAAATGTATAGAGTTGATATTTCTTGTGGGAATCAAGATATTGGGATGGGTTTGAGGTATGGCAGTAGGTACATTGTGTATGTGTTGTATTTTCTTATTTTGTGTTTGGATCGGACTAGTGGGTGATCAGTGTATTTATGTTTTGTATGACATTTTCAAATATGTTAGTAGACTTTTTTATTATTTATTCTATAAACTTTGGCTATTTATTAATTTTTAGCTATTTTAATTATTTGTCACACAATGATTCAAGTTAATAGTCTCTCCATTTTATGAACTTGACCCTCGATGCTAGCTGGTAGCCTATGTCATATGGGGATGTGTTCTTAAATCCATGTGGCATCCTCATCCCCATCACTAGAAGATGGGTCTAGGTATTGGGTGCCACAAAGGGTATCAAAGGATATTATTTTAGTCTGAATATTTTGGGAGATGGTAGATAGGTGGTATAGGAATGTGTGGGTTCTTCTGATGGATATCATACTAGTTTTTCAAGAACACATTTTCCAATAGGAATTCCAGGTTACCTGGGAAAGGGAGTACTATTATTGGTATTTGAAGTTACAATTGTATGGTTCCAACTTTTATGATGAACATGAGTTTTGGATTTATGATTTATGAGTTTTGGTTATTGGAACATTTTCAGGAGGCCCATGTATGTGCATCATGGTCATAATATAGTATTCACATGGCATAAATGTTCTTGCCAATGGTTGTTTTCTTTATGAGAGGTTTAGTTGTTTAAACAATCAACAACAACTTATACAATGTTTTATTGTATATCATGTTAGGGGAATTTTACATGGATAAAAAAAATTATTTTATTATGATAGTATTTCATGTGGATATTATGATGGGAGGATCTTTTTTTATGGTAATATATTCCCTTCATCAAGGGATGTATGAAGACCCATTTTGGGTTGGTACATGCATTGATTCCCTGGTAATGACTTGGTGAGTGAATGGAATGTCAGAGAGGTGATCCAAAAATGGGAATATATTACCTTATAGAGGTGAAAAACCTTGGGGTTTTGTGGTGCAACACATTGAAATTTTATTATATAGTTTTCTATAAATAAATTTGATTTATTTGATATCTTTCTATATATGCAACACCAAGTTTAAAAGAACTATGATTTACTATTAAAATATTAATATTTAATGTGATAGTTATCCCCTAGACATTGTATTGGAGGGTATAAATAAGACTAAATAGATTATGAAAATTTATGGTTTACACATTTATAAAGTGAATTCATTTCTTATCAATTGATTATAAATGAAAATGAAAATCATTTGAAATTAAAAGAGATGTTTTTTTCTTCTAAAATCTATTTTTATAAATGAATGGGTTCTTATATTATTAAATAAAATAAATCACCATTAGTGAATTATTTTAATGAAAACTATATATTATATATTTAATAAAAATTTTTAATATTCATATAGTATTTTTTCTAGTCATGGGATAAAAAAATCTATTTTTATGCTTAAAAATGTATTTTTCTAAAAAACGGTTTTCATCAAATTTGGTACACTTATTTTAAAATGAATTTATGCCACATTTAGAAATTGATTCATGAGAAGTGATCAAATATTTAGAGTCATGATATTCAAATTTGGTAAATAGTGCCCCTTTATTTTTGACCATTATGAATAGCAACCTTGGTAAATTTTTGTCACATTGATTAGGGTAAGCAATTAAAATACGGTTAAAACTTTGGGTTAAGGATTTAAAAATATTTTAAAACTTACATTTATCCTCCTAGATGAGTGTATTTATACCATTATAATCCATGTCTCAAAATTATTTACACATTGTTCCATTTTTCTTTGATCACGACCTTTATATTATTTTAATAAAAAGGATAAATAAAAAATGTGACTATCTTGACATTAATATCTCTAAATTTTGATTATAAGGATAAAAAGAGGAAAAGTTAAATTATAACTATTTATTTGAAATATTAATTAATTTTTTCATCATGGTAGTTTATTTCTATTTTTTAGTGATTGAATAATAACCTTAAATTCTTACGCAACATTGATACAATATTTATTCAATTAATAAAAAAATTAAATAAATGAGTTTAAAAAAATTAAAAGAAATAAATTTTGTGTGAATTATTATGTTAAATGGATTTTACATATAAATATGAAATATTATTATTTTTTAAAAAATTTATATTCTAATTCCTTTTCTTTCATGTTGTCATTAAAATCAAATTAAATGAATATTGTAAAAAATTACATTAATGATATCTTAGGATAAATAATATATTAGAAAATTATATAAAATTATAAAAAACATAAAATAGGACAATTAAGATTAAAAATGGTTGAAAATTTCATCCCTTTCCCATTTATGATCCAATTTTTTTATAATTAAAATTACAATTCTTTAATATTAAAAAATTCATTATCATTATTAAGACTAAAATTGTTTAACCAAGGGGTTAAACAAATATTTGATGTTAAAAATGACACAAAAACCTACATAATTTTTTTTATGATTATAATTCTATATTATACTCATTTTAGTTGAATATATATCCACTTTGAAGAATTTAACTTGAGAATGACTTAATTATATTTTAATATTGTTTATAATTCCATGTGTTCCATTACCTCCCTTATAAAAGGACACCCTTCTCTATTTTATTTACACCACTCTGATCCAAATAGCTCAACCAAAACCTGGGAAATTATTTTATAAACTTTCATAGAAAAAATTATATTTTATAGTCTTCTTAAAACACCATTCCAAGTGTCTTTAATAAAGGATCTAAAGAAGGTCTCTCAAAGAAGAAGTTATCATCTGACCAAACCACTTTCGATTTATTTATTTTTATACCTACTTTAAATATATATTATTTATCATAAAATAATATATTATGTATCTTCATTATACTTAAATTTTATTATGATCATGAAACCACCATTATCTTCCCTCTTTTCCATCAAATGGGAATTGAAATTATCACTTATGCATATGTGTGAACTATCACCTCCACGTAGTGATACAATTCATTTTTCATCACTATATTTTATGGATGATTATTATGGTATATTTAATATTTATAAATTATATTTATGTAATAATTATTATTCCTTAATCATAATATCATATATACCTTATTACCTTCCAATCCATTGGAAAACAAAAATGTTTCTCGTGCATACGTGTGGAATATAACCTCCAGGAAGTGATATGTTTTTATTTCATTTCTGATTTAAATGAATGGAAATGAGAATGGATTTAGTGAATATATATGATATAATAATGATTATGGAAAGGTTAATTATTATTTACTTTTACTTTTTTCCATTATTTGAAAAATGGAAACAATGTTCATACGCATGTACGTCACACCATCTCTATGAACGATATAATTAATTTTTCTATCCATATAATTTATATATGACTCTATGTAAATAAAAATATATATAATGAATATATATGATAATTATATCATGATTAATATTCTATATATTATGTAACCATGATCAAAGTACAAGGATCGTAACTACCAAAATGAAATTCTCATGAAAAATGAAATAGTTAACATCCAAAATTGATGATTTTAAAGGAATTATTAATAAATGGGTGTTTAAATGTTATAATTTAATAATATAAGATATTATAATTATATAAATTACTCTATTATATAATTATAATAAATTTATATTTATTATATTGGAGGTGTGAGCGCCTTCTAAGCAAGTTAAACTTGAGGTAAGAGGTTTTTGTCTCACTTTTACTTTCGTGAGACACATGCAATATTCAACACTTATTTATTTTATGTGGTGTATACATAGCCCTTGAATGTATTTTATAATTCTTATAATGAAAATTACGTGGATATAAATTTTCATCAAATGATTTCTCTTTCATGAGGTTTTGATTAAAAAGTTACCAAAGTGGTAAGTGATTTATGTTACAATCTCATTGTTTATCAGGATTATTAATGATTAAGTTTATCATGATAAAATTTCAAGATATATATCTAAATAATATATTTAATTTTAATTTGTTTATTTATTTATAATACATGTTTTCATTTCATTTTCCTCACTTTATATACTCAAGATATAGAAATAATGTTTTTAAGGGGAATTTTTTTTCTCTTTGGTCAAAAATATATTTTCTTACAAATCATTATATTCTGAAAATGTTTTCAAATTTTTTTTTGTATTAATATATAATTTCTAAAATTAATTTTTACACATGATTGACTTTTTATAATTTTTTTAAAATTAATATTCGTTCCATTTCTAGAATGATGTAATTTTGAATTTTTATCAAAAATGTGAAAGGAATATTTGTTTTAATGTAAATGACATGAATGAAAATTCCTGGCATCATAACCAATAAATTATTTAAAACATAATTTACAAGTCTCCAAGGAAATTTTCAACGAATACTTTTTCTGTAATATTTTTGAAATTTTTAGATTTTAAATAAGTGATCTCAAAGTGAAAAGTGTATTTTCTTGAAGAAATAATCTAAGTGGTATTTTAAAGTAATTTTCATCTAAGATAAAATCCTTTGATGGTACTCATTATTTACTAGGGATATTGTCAAATGATACCATATTTATTATTTGTATAGATATTTTATGGTGATGATGATGAAGTATGGATTAAACTCATTTTTTTTCTATGAGTTAAGTTATGATAAATGTTTTTATAGTATTTTGGAATACATATGAATGAATTTATGATTATGTGATGGGTGGGACTAGATCTAACTATACCTCCAATACATTGGGTAAAGATTAATATTCTATGATATCAAAGGGTACATAGGAGGTTATCCAAATCCTGATAAAAGAGGGTACTCGAGAGGTTATCTGAAGTCCGAAAAAAGAGGGTATATAGGATGTTATCCCAAACTTGAAAGAGGATACATGAGAGGTTATCCTAATACCAAAGTAGGTAAACAAGTAGTTATCCTAATCCAAACATGTTATGAATGTCTTGGTGGGTATCCTTGACATAATATTTCTATGATTATGATTATTCCAATATTTTATTACATGGTATGATACTAATTTTATGCTCTCATGGATCATATTATTTTATTCCATTATGATTAATGTCTAATGGAAAACCAATATTTATAACAAGACTTACAATTATGATCTATGAAATTTAGGTTATGATTATAAAATTTTAGGCTCATGTAATAATACCCTTATACTCAAATTATATTTAAGTGATCATTGATATCTCCCTTGTTACCCTTACTGAAAATCTGATCTCACCCTTTCTTATGTTTTCCTTCCACAGGTAATGAAGAAACATTTTATGTATGATATGTCTAAGAAGGATGCTATTTATAAAGGAATTAGTGAGATATGATGTAAATTATTATGAATAAGTGGTTTATGTGTCCAAGTTTCCAAATACACTAAACCCATATGATTCTAGAATGAATCACAATGTTATGTATTGAATATTCATCGAATAAGATGAAATTTTTTATGTATGTAAATTATGGGTCACTATAGTTTTTATTAGAATAATTTTTAGTTACCGTTGGAGACAAGGATGAGAAAAATTTAGTGAGAACCCTTAAGAAAATACTATGTATAGGATAAAATCATATGTTATGTTAAATAAATGAGTATTGTTAACCTAGAGAAACATCCCTATCTGTATAATATAAGTGGAAATAGTTTTGGCACAAATTAATCAAGGGATAATAATACTAAAAAGAGTTCATTTAGTGTATATCAGACATAATTTTGGCACATTGTGAGTGTGCCATTACTGTGAACCTGGTTTGAAACTCCTAGGGATATTCTTGGATTAACTAAAATTTTCCTTATGAACCATTATAAAGTATTTGAATAGATGATAACCAAGGTTAACCTATGTTAAACCTAAGGTGACATAGATTGAAAATAATATTTCATGATTTAGACATCCCATAAATGATTTTTCATGATTAATCACCCAGATTAATGATTCATGATATTCATGATAACCATTTTGGTTTTATTAAGGGATTTAAGATATAATGGTGAAGTTTATGTGGTAAGAGGTATGCACAAATATTGATGCACCCCATTTGGGCTTAGTCATATGAATTCCTTTATATAATGAAAATTATCTAAGAATTTTAATTCCTATTCTCAATGATTATATTTTTAATTAGATGTGAAAACCCTAATGGTATTTTGGTCACATCTTAAGTTCATGATTCTTCTCTAGTTGAAGTTTGTGGGAATGTGATTCCTAAAAATCTCATTATTATCCCTACAGTTGAATTTGATGTTATCTTAGTCATAGATTGACCTTATTTAAATAAATTCCACATAAATTTAAAAATAATGGAAATAAAATTTGATACTTATAACTAACCTATGATTTTCTATCAGTGTAATAATATATTTTAACTTCTGATGAAAGTTTCATCTATTTTATAGGTCTTAATTCCTATTAAAAATAGGCTTTTATCTCAGATGGTTGGGGAGAAACTCAATATCAAAGATATGCCAATTGTATGAGATTTTTTTATGTTTTTATTAAATAATTTCCTAGAATTTATATGAATCATGAATTTGGGTTTTTAATAGAACTAATACTTGGAGCTACACCTATTTCAAATACTCTATATATAATAGCTCTACTTAAGTTTCAATAATTACAGAATAAACACCAGAAGAATCTCAATAAGGGATTCATTCGACCAATTGAATCACCATGGGGTTCAACTATTTTTTTATTAAGAATAAAGATAGATAAGTGTGAATCTACATTGATTATTAGGAACTTAACAAGATAAAAATCAATAATAAGTTCCCTCTACCCTATATTGATGACTTGTTTGATCAACTTTGTGGATATTGATACTTTTACAAGATTTAAATTCATTATAGATATCATTAATTATGTTTCAAGAAGTAGTATATACCCAATATATCATTCCATAGAAGGTATGGACATTATGAATTTATAGTAATTTCATTTGTTCTTACTAATTCCACACTATCTTCAAAAATTTAATAAATAATGTTATTATAGATTACCTTGATTAGTTTGTTTAAGTCTTTATAAATGATATTATTTTATATCATAAGAGTAAGGAGGATCATGAATATCACATGAGGATTGTACTGAATACCCTAAGGAAGGATATGTTGTATGAAAAAATTACAAGGTATTGATTTTGGTGATAAAAAGTTTCATTTTTTGGTTTTATAATATCTTGTTAGTTTATATCGATGGATCCATTAAAGGTGAAAGTTATTGAAAATTTGTACAAATCATCCACTTTGACTAATATCAATATATTTATTGGTTTGGAATGATATTATTGACACTTTATGGACAATTTCTCATGGTTTTCGGATTAACTTACCAAGTTAAATGAGAAGGCAGAAAAGTTCTTTTGAAGAGATGAATGTGAGGAAATTTCATGGAAATGAATAGAAGGTTACTTAGAACACATAAGATTAAACTACCCTATAGTGGAGAAGGTTTTGTGATATATAGTGATGAATCAAAGAAAGGAATAGGATGCATCCTCATGCAAAATTATATGGTGTTAGCTTATGACTCATAAAAATTAAAGGTTCATGAGAAAAATATCCTACTCAGAATTTTGAGTTAGAAGTGGTATTTTTTGAATTAAAAATTTAGAGTCATTATTTTTAAAATAATGTTGTGATATATATACTGTTCATAAAATTTTAAAGTATTTATTCACTCAAAAATAGTTGAATATGTTCCCAAGAAGATGAATGGACTTGATTAATGATTATAAATACTCAATACATTACCACACTAGGAATGAAAAAAAGGTGGTTAATACTTTGATTTTAGTGGATCGTGCTAGATTATATATGTTAAGGATAAAAAAAGATAAAATATTTATTGATTTTCAATGAATGGATCTAGAAATTTCGAAGTAAGGGGATACATATTATCTTACTCAAAAGAGTGTTCCATCATCTATCCATGTGACGATTAATGAGGAACAAAGAGAAGATATGAAACTGTAAAAGGTGGTTAATAATGTTCCCAAGTTCAAACTTGATTGTAATAGAATGATAAGTTTTAGGAATCATGTTCATGGTCCATCCATACCATATTTAAAGGAGTTGTTGGATGAGGCTCAGAGTTTATCATTCTCTGTTCATCCTAGAAGTATGTAGATGTATAGAGATATGAATGAATATTTCTAGTGGGTCAACATAAAGAGAGATATTATAGAGTATGTATATTAGTTCTGAGTATGTAAACATGTTAAGGGTGAGAGACATAAGTATAAGGTAATGTTACAACCATTACCTATACCAGAATAGAAATGAGAAAAACTAACCATGAATTTTATCACTCGACTACCCAAAACATATAAAGTCCATAATACTATTTGGGTTGTAGTCGATCACCTTACAATGTTAGCATATTTTTTTATCAGATAATATTCAACTCTTGATCAAATTTACATAATATATATTAAATAAGTGGTAACATTTCATGGAGTACCATATTCTATTTTATCTCATTGGGATATGATGTTTTCCACAATGCTCTCATGAAGTCTTCAGTAGGATATGGATACATAGTTGAGTTTATATTTATTATAATACTCATACCAATGTTTAATCTGAGAGAACCATTTTAAACTTAGAGGATATTCTAATATATTATTCTATGGATTTTAAATCTAGTTGAGATCAAAACCATCCTCTAGTTGAGTTTTCTTACTAAAATAGCTTTTACTAAAGTATTCAGATGGCTCCTTTTGAATCCATCTATAGAAAAAGTATATAAATTCAATGTATTGGGATTAAGTTATATAAATAAAAATATATGAAATTGATAAATCTAAGGAAATGGAATATAAATTTGGATTCATTCAGCATCATATCAAGGAAACTTAGGGTCTATATAAATGTTATGTTGATAGCCATTAGTGAAATATAGAATTCAAAGTTGGTGAGAAGGTATTTCTAGGAATTTACCCATGGAAGAATGTTATGAGATTAAAATTTAATGGAAAGATGATCCCTAGGTATATTTTCCCCTTAAATATTCTTGATTGAGTATGGATGGTATCATATCACTTGGCACATCCACCGAACCTCCTTCATGTTTTTGATGTGTTCCATGTATCTCTCCTAAGGATGTACATACCTTATCCATCACATATATGGAACTCAGAGGTCAAACCACTGAAGAATGATCTTTATTATAAAGAAAAACTTGTTTAAATCTTGGATCATATATATAAAGTTCTATAAAATAATACTACTCCCCCAGTTAAATTTATCTAGAGGTATCAGAAATTTGAATAAGCTACTTGGGAACCTGAGGATGTGATGAAATAGAGATATCCTTATTTTTTTTGAATCAGAGTGATTTAATTTCAATGGAGAAATTTATTTTATGTGGGTATAATGTAACACCCTGAGATTTTATATTATAGTTCTCTATAAATAGATTTTTTTTATAGATTTCTATACACACAACACTAAATTTAAACAAACCACAATATACTTTTAAAATATTATTATTTAATTTGAAAATTATCACCTAGCTATCGAATTGGAAGGTATGAATATGACTAACTAAATTATAAAAATTTATGGTTTACACATGTATAAAATGAATTCATGGGTTTTCATATGCTTATAAATGAAAATAAAAATCATTTGAATGTAAAACAAATTTTTTTCTAAAAACTTATTTCCCTACATGAAATTTATTTTTATATTAATAAATTAAATAAATCACTATTGGTTAATTATATTAATGAAATTTATATATTATATATTAATTAAATTTTTTAATATTTATACAATGTTTTTTCTAGGCATTGGATAATAATAAACCCAATTTTATTCTTAAAAATGTATTTTCCTAAAAAATGATTTTCCTCACATTTTGAAAACTTATTTTAAAATGAATTTATTCCACTAATAGAAATTGATTCATGAAAAATGGTTCCCATAATTTTAGTTTTAAGATTCTAATTTTTTAAGTATATCCCCTTTATTTTTTGTCATTATGAATAGCAACCATGGTAAATTTTTATCACCTAGATAAGGATAAAACATATAAAATGGGTTTAAAATTTTGTATTATGGCTTTAAAATTACTCTCAACCATGAATTTATCCTTTTTTATGAGTTTAGTTACACCATTATTATCCATGTCTCTAAAAAATTTCCACTTGGTTCCATTTTTCTTAGATTATGACCTTTATATTATTTCTTGAAAAGGATAAATTCAAAATGTCACTCTCTTGACTCTAATAACTCTAAATTTTTATTATAAGGATAAAAGAGTTAAAGTTTAGTTATAAATGTTTATTTTAAATATTATTTAATTTTTTATCATGGTAATTTATTTATAAATTTTAGTGATTGAATAATTACCTTAAATTCGTACACAATGTCAACACGATATTTATTCAATTAATTGAAAAATAAAATAAATGATTTTAAAAATATTAAATTTAATACAACTTGTGTGAATTATTATTTTCTATGAATTTAGTAGATAAATATAACATATTATGAATTTTATAAAGGTTTATATTTGAATTTATTCTCTATCATGTTGTCTTTACAGTCAAATTAAATGAATAGTGTCAAAAACGACATTAATGATATTTTATATTAAATAACATTTTATTAAATTATATAAAATTCATAAAAATATTTAAATATAAAAATTTGGATTAAAATTAGTTTAAAATACCATAACTTTTCCATTTATGATCTAATTTTTAACTTATATGTAAAATTATAAACCATTAATATTAAAAAATTCATTACCATAGTTAAGATTAAAATCGGTTAACAAGTAATTAAAAAAAATTAATGTTTAAAATAAAACCAAAACCTATATAAATTTCATTTAATGGTTCTATTTTAACCATATACTTTTTTTATTTAAATATATATCGATTTGGAATCTTTTTTGTTTGATAATGACATGATTATATTTTAATCTTTTTAGTAATTCCAAGTGTTTCATTTCCCTCTCTTATATAAGGACATTCCATATCTCTTTTATTTACACCACATTGATCCATATAGCTCTAAAAAACCTAAAACATTTTATTATATGATTACCTATCCAAAAATAATATTTGTTGGTATTCTTAGAACACCATTCTAATGGTCCTTAAGAAAAGATCTAAAGGTGGTCTCTCGAAGAAGAGGTAATTATATTACCCAAACACTTTCAATTTATTTCATATTTTAATAATTATAGAAATATATTGTTAATAATAAAATAATAAATTAAGTATAATAAATATACTTAAATCTTACTATAATCATGAAAATAACATTATCCACCCTCTTTTCTATCAAATGAAAAGTGAAAGTTTTGCTTGTGCGTACGTGTCGACTACCACCTCCACAAAGTGAATCAATTAATTTTTATCACTATCTTTTATATATGGGTATTATGATGGTTTTAATATTTATACATGATATTTATTAAATTATTATTATTCTATAATCATAATAACATATCTACATTCTTGCCTTCCAATCTATTGGAAAATGATAACGTCGCTCCTACATACGTGTAGACTATCACCTCCATGAAGTGATATGATTCATTTTTTCATTTAGGATTTAAATTTATGGTACTAAGGATTTATTTAATTAATATATATTATATAATTATTATTTAAATGTGATGTATTATTTACCTTTCTTTTGTTCAATCTGTCAAAAAATAGAAACAACATTCATATGTACGTATGGCCCACTGTCTCTGTGAATGGTGTAATTAATATTGATATCTCTATCATTTATAGATGTATATAAATACATATATATATTTATAATTAATATATATTATACCTATATCATGATTAATATTCTTTATATGATGGAACCAGGATCAAAGTACAAGGATCAGAACTTTCAAAAAGAAATTCTCATGAAAAACGAAATAGTTAACACCCAGAGACAATGATTTTAAAGGAATTATTAATAAATGGGTGTTGAAATGTAATAAGTGGATAATAAATGATATTAAAAGTAATTTAATTACTTTATTAAAAAATTATAATAAATTTAAATTTATTATACAAGAGGATAGAGTGACTTCAATGAAAGTTAAACTTGAGGTAATGGATTTTCATCTCACTTTTACTTCCATGAGACATATTCCATATTCACCACTTATTTATTTTATGTATTTTATATACTTCCCATGAATGTATTTTATTATTATTCTAATGAAAATTATGTGTATATACTTGTCTATCTAAATCTATATATTTTATGAGGTTTTGATTCAAGAGTTACCAAATTATTAAGAGATTTAAGTTATAACTTCATTATTTATCAGGATTGTTTATGATTATGTTTTTTATGATAAAATTTCATGATATATCTCCCAATAATATCATTAATTTTATTATACTATATTTATTTCTTGTGAATACATGTTTTCATTTCATTTTCCTCACCTTAATTACTCAAGATACTAAAAGAATATTTTTAAGGAAAAATGACTTTATTTCTCTATTCGATGAAAAATCCTTTTTCTTCTATATCCATGTTTTCTAAAAATGATTTCTATTTTTTAAAATTATTATATAATTGTTTAAATTCATTTTTACCTTTTATTTAATTATTAAAAAATTCTTTAAAAATAATTTTATTAATGGTTTTTGAATGAGATACTTTTGAATTTTTATTAAAAATATGAAAGGAGTCTTTGTTTTAACATAATAAACATGAATAAAATTTCCCATCCCCATGAACACTCATTGATTGGAATCTTAATTTACAAGTTTCCAATATTATATTAAAATATTTTTTTCCATATTATTTTGGAAATTTATATATTTTCATGAAATGATTTCAAAGTTAAAAGGGTATTTTCCTCAATAAATATTCTACGTGATCTTTTAAAGGAATTTTTATATAAGAAATAATCCTTGGAGGTTACTCAATATTTACTAGGGAAATGATCCAATTATTCCTTATTTATTCTTTCTATGGAATTTTTATTGTTATGATAATGAAATATCAACGAAACACATTTTATTTTCCATGGGTTAAGTTATGATGATATTTTTATGATCTTATGGTGTACATATTAATGGATTTATGTTTATGTGATATGTGGGACCATAATTATTTATCCCTATAATGAATTGGGTAAATATTAATGTTCTATGAGGTCAAATGGTACATATGAGGTTATTCCAATTCTGAAAAAAGAGGGTACATGGGAGGTTATACCAAACCTAAAAAAAGAGGGTACCGGGGAGGTTATCCTAAGCCTAAAAGAGGGTACACATGAGGTTATACCAATCTTGAAGTTGGTAAAAATTTATTTATACCAATCATAACATGTTATGAATGACTTGGTGGGTAACATGAATATAATATTTCTATGATTATGATTATTCCACAATTATCCCACTCTTTTATGACAAGATCTTATTCCAATGTTATGCTCTAAAGGCTCATGTTCTTTGATTCATTTATAATTTATGTCTTATGGACTGAAAATATTTATTCCATGACTCAATATTTTGGTATACTATATACATGGCATGATTTTCAAATTTCAGTATCATGTTCTTGTACACTTATGATAATGTTATGTTTAAGTGATCATTAATATGTTCCTTGTTACCCTTACTGATCATCTAAGATAATCCTTTTTTATGATTCCTTTCATAATGTTATGAAGAAAGGTTTTAAGTATGGTATGTATAAGAAGGATTCTAGTTATGAGTAACTTAGTGGGAGATGATGTAGATCTATTATGAACAAGTAATTTATGTATCAAAGATTCCAAAGACACTAAACATATACGTTTTGGATGTGGATCCTAATGTTATGTATTGGATATTCATATAATAATATGTAATATTTATGTATGAAAGGAATTGGTCACTATATTTGGAAAAATATATAGGAAATGCCTTGGTATTTTGAGATTTTAATCACTCCAAGTGCTTATAGTGTTGATGCTAGTTTCAGAGGATAGGAATAGTTGGGTGCCTATCCCTATATTTCTTGAGATGTGATTTCAATAGTATTCTGGGAGCATGGTTAAATGCTTGTGGGTTGAACAACACATGTTTGGAGGTTGGTCATGTGATTAGACTTGGAATGAGTGTGATTTATTGGGGTTTTGGGTGTGTCTGCTATGTGTATGGGGGAATGATCAGTGGGTTAGGCACATGATCCTAGGATAGATGGGACACAACTCATGGGAGTACGATTTCACTGACTTGAGGTTGAGTATTATAGTATTTTGAATCAGATGGGTTTGGTTGAGATCATGGAAGACAATGAAAAAGATCTTAGTAGAGGGTTCTTGGTGGAACACCCTAATAAGGAAGGATAGTGAGTGTTAGTGCTCCTTTTCAAGAAAATTCTCGGTGTGTGGTTAAGGCATGTTCTAGGTACACACAATGCCTAGTTGATTTAAGAATTGGTGAATGGGTCATGTTTAGGCCTATAGAGAATTTTTTGGGTTGTGAAGGATATATAGCAGTAGTGTAGTGATAAGACACTCTTAGGAATGGTGGATTGGGGTTTGGTGAGTTGGGAGATGTCCATTGGTGGTAAGAGGTGACATCATAATTGGAACAAGGAACCGTGGTCTGGTTGACTCAAGTGGGGAACTTGACATGAATTGTCTGGTAGCTGTGGTGTTGAGATCTATTTGGATCAGTTTTTGAAGTTCATTGTTTGTGAAGTCATATAGTGGTTAATGAACCATTGGATGCTGGAGAATGACATTCCTGGTGATTTGAGGATGGAAAATAACTAACATTTAATGTTTTCACTCTGGTATGAGTGAGGTGGGCACATCTAGTCATTGTCTTCTAAGATGATACTCCTATGGTGGGGATCACTGTATCATTCATGGGTGTATGGCCCTCATGATGGATGAGTTGTGGGTGTGGTAAGACCAATTGATAAATGAATGAGATGTCACCAGGTTTTCAATGCATGATAAAACCCAATGATATCCAGTTACATGGATAATACCATACTAATGTTTTAATGTAATGTTGGGTGGATTTGGGGTTCTAGCATCTGGATCAGAATTTATTTGAGGCAATTCGAGAGTGTTTGGAATCATATATGTGTTGGTATTAAGGGAGAAATCATGATTTCTAGAGTATAAAGTTGATGATCAAACCATGTAATGACAATGTGATTCATGGTTTATAATTAAGTGTGGGTGTTGAAATATCTCTTGAGGCCTCCAGGTGCTAAGGTAACATGATCTAGTGGTGTGGTGGCTCCTTAGAGGGAAAAAATGAAATTTTTTTGAATAAGGTAATCAGATGAGGTATGATGGGTTATTTTACATGGAATTGGATGTGGTGACATTAAAAACATGTATGTATTGTCATGTAGGAACATTTTGAGACGTTCAAGGGATTAGAAATAGAGTTTAGAGGGAAATCCAATGGATCCGGGCTTATTGGATGGATTTATGTAAAGAGAAGCATATTTTGTGTTTAGATATGAAATGTGGTGAGATATTTGTGAATACACGATTGAGATATGTTTAAAGACATGGTTTGAGGACTGGAATGGATTCTTAGAGAAGATAATTTATGTGGTGGGGTGTTCATAAAATCCCATATATTTCAATGTCATTATTTTGAGAAGGAATTTGAAATTCTAATCTTGAGAAAGGGTTATTCCCTGAATTGGGATTCAGATTTGGATTCCAAGTGTTTATACTCCCCTATGAGATTATTTTAGATGTGGAATACGTTTTAGTTGAGTTTTTGGGTGTTTATATATGTGATAGAGAAAGGATGGAGTGTCTTGTAAATAAAATTTTAGTTATATGTGGTCAACATGATGTGAGAAAGGGGGATGTGGTGTGGTGTTTGGAAAAGGTTGAAGACCATGCTATAATTGAAGGATTATGTCATGGTGAATACATAGAGGGTTTTTGGGTTTTCCTTCCTCATTGGGGGTTGGAGGCACCATATCTAGGGTTTACATCGTAGAATAGGCCTGTCCTAATCAAGGTGGACCACGATGAAACCTGAGGGGATACTCTATAGTGGGGAGGAGGAGGGATACGATGTAGTATTTTCATCACGGGGGGAGATTATGCTACATCAGAGGAGGGGACACTATATCGTGGCTTGGATGAGAGGATACTCTACAATCTATAAGGTTGCACCATAGGAAGGGTGTAATTTTGGAAGATACTCAAGGTGGGATACAATGTGGATCCCTTCTCCATGCCATAGAAATGCCTCGCTCTATTTTTTTAACCAAGGAATATTGGTAACTACTAGTTGGACCTATTGTTATTTTAGGGATGGGGGCTTCAATAGAGGGCCAAATCAGCCAGATCTCCCCTTACACACCCTCTATTACTCTCTTTCCATTTTTATTTCCATCAAATCCCTCTGATTTTGGAAAAACTGGGATAGGGTGTTAATTACAATTCAAAATAATCATTATGTAATTTTCTGAATTTGATAGAGTTTTTTCTTATCTTTTATAGAGTAAATCCATAGATAATACCTTTATGTAACCCCATGTTGTTTTGGTGAAGGTACATCATCATATAATTTTTTTAATGTTTTTTACCTAAATTGGATTAAATTTTCCATTAGGATTTTTTTTAAAATTGGCGATTTTCTATGGCTTAGTTATGGATGCATGGTGAGAGTTTCTTTCACCCCGTTAGTCGCAGTTTCGGTAAGACGATGAACACTATTGATTTTTTATTAATTTATTCATATTTATTTAATTTTTATTAATAAATAATAAATTTTTATAATTAATTATTTGTGATTCATTGTCTGATAAAGGTTCCTAGGTGCATGGGCAAGGCTCGGTGGGATTGGATGAGGCTTGATGGAGCTTGATGAGTGGTTAACTCCATGTTCCAAGTTGGTGACCCCTATGATAAAATTTAATATGAATGCCTATTTATTATATTTCATGCTTAATCATTGCATGGGTTTTGTAATGGGATCTAGGGACTGATGGGTTTTTGGGTAGATGGAATAATAGGGAACTAGGCCTCTTATAGTCGAATTAACAACTCTTAATCATTTAGGTGAACTTGGGGTTTCCCAACAGCTATTTCACCTAGGGGAGAGAACATTGGTTGATCTGATAATAGAACTATGAGTGGTATTTGGATAATATTCAAGATGCAAGAGATCTAAGGTTGGGTTCCTAGGTCTAGGTAAAGGTGTGAGTATATTGGGTTCAAGCATTGATGGGTGAGATAGTCGTATGTATTTTGGGTGATAAGGAACTCCCTTCTAAGGTTAGATTTAAGTATTAAGCATTTTTTGAATGAGTAGAGTCCTTTAGGTCTTGGAATATAATGATAGGGGATTTCTATTTGTAACAAGTTAAGAGTTATCCCTTATGATATGTGAGATGATATCCATGTTTGGTCCATGGGATGTTATTAAGGGACTAGTCGTTGGGAAGCCAAGGGGGTTTGGTTGGGAATTGAATTTAACTAGTGAGGCTAGTGTCCAATATAATTTGATGGATTGGGATAGTCCTTGGGATGTGGGACCAAGAGTGATGGTAGACTTTGACGAGGATGTGGAATAACCTCATGTAGTTTGGGTCAGTATGAGCCTTCAAGCAATGTTTTCACTGACATATGACAGATTCATGATGGTATCATCGAGAAGATATTATGACGGGTCTAGAGGAACCAATTGGTTCCAAGATAGGTGAGTTGATATGTGTTGTGATGGGGGGTTAAGTCAGACTGATTATCTCTTGAGTGATGAGATGATGATATGTTGATCTATGTGGAAGGTTATAAGACCTATTTGTATTTTTATTAGTGTTATTGATTTCATGCTAGTGATATGTGATGGAATACTATGTGGGTGATACATCTTGAGGAATTTACCTCCTATGAGTGAGATAACATAGGAGTGACTTCCATAGTGAGATGAATTCCTTGATATGTATGTGAATTCCATGTTAACCATGAGTCAGAAGGCATGTATTAGGACCAAATTAGGTCTCTCTCTAAGTAATATAACATTATAAGTATTTAAATGGGTGATATATTGTCCCTATAATGGGGATGATGGAACAAGACTGGGCAATGAGACCATCATGTGTGAGATGGGGTACTAAGTGAATTATGATACTAGATTTGGATGATGGGACCTTCATGATTGAGATGGGGTTTAGATGTGACATGTGATCAGATGAATGTACCCTACCATAAGTGAGATGCTTGATATCGAGCATTGGATGTGGGAACTCCTAGAATGAGTGGGTGAGTCAAGATCTTAGACACATGAACTTATCTTACCCCTTAAGGTAGTGGTTAAGACATGGATGATGAACTTCCCTGAGTCTTATGGTATGTTCAAGGTTGTGTGGTATGAGGAAATTAGTGGATTTATTCATGGTTCTGAAGCAGGTATGGTTAGGCACCATAGTGTCCTGATTAGCATGTAGAAGCCTGACTGGTTTGTGGACCTCATCAGGTGTAATTGTGGCTTGTTTAACACATGATGACTTGAAAATCATGTTTATTTATTATATTTATTTTCCTCATTCATACACAAGAATATTAGATTTAATTTTAGAGGTGAATGGTGATAACCTACTGAGTTTAGCTCTCACACCATACACAAGAATCTAGATACATGTAAAAAGCTTACGTTTTGTTTCTGGGAAGAGAACTGGATATAAAGTGAATCAACCTGGGAAAACTTGAGGGTATCATAATATTGGGATGAGGACCATGGATGATATTAGGGCCAATGTTTGTATTTTATTTTTGGTTTATCTTTTATTAGGATCAACTTATTGTGTGATCAATGTATGCATGTTTTGTATGACAACATCATTTATATTACTGGACATGTTTATTTTTTATTCTATATAATATGGTTATGTGTTATTTATTAATAGTTATTTATAATACTTTTTTGAACCTTGAATCAAGGGTATAGTCTCCCCATTGTATGAATTATATAACAACACTACTTTTTTATTACATACTTAAACATTATTTATTACATAAAATATTCACTAGATACAATATAGAAGATTGAGAGTTCTAATGTCTTTGGGTCTTAGAAACATTACATAACTACTCAAAACATGAAACACAACATCTTTATTGAAAACTTCCTTTACATGACCACTACATTCTCTCATACTTAGCATGGCATGACATAACTTGAGGGAATGCATAAGAAAAGGGTGAGCTATAAAGCCCAGTAAGGGAGTAAACAAGGCATAACATTAAGAATACAATACATTTTAGGAAATAGGGATATAAATGGAGCATAAATGAAACATTAACATAAAGGCATGATAAAGCATTATTATCACAACATGGAAAGGTGGCAATAATACTTAACATGGTATTAGCATGGGCCAAAGATCATTGTACATGGAGAATGAGTAAACCCTAATTGAAATTTATTTATCACGAGTAAAACCTCATTGCACTTGACATATCATGATATTAATATTTACCCAATGCATTGGAGCGCTATCATGTCACACCCTTCTTAAACATTTCATTTGATGAATAAGTGTGCCACAAGATCATACAACATAGATTCATTAAATATCATAATTTATTCCATAGTAAAGGAATGTGGAATTAATAAAATAAACTATTCTATCAATAAGTAAATTTTTATAAAGGTGAATACCCTTTATATATAAATGGGAATGATATTCACTATATAATGATTTTGTCTTGGAAAATGGTGGTGCAATTTTTGCACCATAACGGCGTGACATAAGACTTAATAAAAAAGGGTGATGAGTTATAAAAGGTTGTATCATCATATGTACATTAAATGAAAAGTAATGGGGTCATATATATACATTTACCAACATATGTAATGGAATTTGGATTCATAATAAAAAATAATTGCTTGAATGTAAATGAGGAGAGAGAAATTCTTTACGAAATTTCAGCACGGTAATGAGTGTACATGGGAGGAATTAATGAGATAGGAAAGAGAGCTATAATTATTCAAAAATAAAGAGGGAATTATGGGGGAGGTGAAAAATCACACCCCAACATTTTTAATTGAAAATAAAATGGCATAACAACTTAACGAAAATTGGACAAAATGAGAAAGGAAGAAATCCCTTACTTGGAAGTGTGATCCCAAAGTCTTGGGAAGGGCTTGAGAGAGGATTATTGGGAGATTGGGGCACCTTGGGAGGATTATAGATAGAGGAGGGAAGGGTTTTGTCAAACTACAATGGCTTTGAGTGAAGAGGAAGTGGTATCTTGGGTGGGTTTATATAGAAAAGGAGAGAGAATTCTTTATTATATAGGTTTGGGACACCACACATTAAACTAATCAAAACCACAAACCAGGCCATGGTTTTTGCCCATGGTTTTTGCAAAAGGGGATTGGAAAAAATTATTTTATAAGGCCAACAGTCGAACTTCATAAAATAATAGGGTTTCTTATATGGAGGTGAGTCACACTCAAGGAAATCATTTTAATAAGCTAAAATGTTGAATAAGTCTTGAAGGGTCCACTAAAGCATTGTAAAATAAATCAAAAAAAACTAAAATCACATTATTTAAATGTTAAAATATATATTGGCCTAACATAATGATTATAGTATTTTATTACATAAATATTGGTTCATTATGATGTCATAAAACACATTATATATTTAAACGGTATTTAATTTTTACCAAAAAATTCTACTGTCTCAGAAAATTATGAAAAATTAACCATTGGATAATTTCTACATCTACATGACAAAAATAATGTTCATTTTATCTAAATAATTTTCTAAATATGTGAATTTTTACTTTTAAATTAAAACCTGACATTTATTGAAAATTCACGGGTTTTGAAAAAAATAGCTTTCAAACCTTAATAAAAATCACAATCGTATTCATAATAATTATACGGTCATTTATATTATATAAAAATTAATTTAGTAATAATATTTAATTAAAATATTATTTAATTCAAAAATCCATTAATTCATCAAAATATATTTCTTAATTAAATATTAACTAAAAACACTATTTGTGATTTAAAAACTATTTACAACATAAAAATAATAAAATGAATGTATATACTTTATTATATACAAAAATAATACACATAACCATAGTGATAAGGTCTTGTTACATAACCCCTTATAACACCCTCATAAAATCGAAGGGTAAGGTGTGTGATGGTGACATACTCTTGGGGTTGCTCAGATAACATCGCTCAGGTGGTAATCTCTATCAACATCCACTTCTCCCACCGGTGGTTCCATTCTAACTTAAAGTGTTGAAGATTGGATTGAGCTTGGTCAAGAGCGAAGCCCAATGGTTCCACCTCCTTTCTGAGCTCCAAAAAATGGACTTCGTATGGGGAATGTCTACTGGATGAGGCCATCGCTTCCTTTGTGTGAGTAAATTGGATTTTTTTAATGCCCTATATTTATACTAATCATGCGATCACTGTTCAAAGATAATATTAGAAATTGTCACAATTCATAAAGGTATTTTAAAATCCCAAAACATAAAACCAAAGAAGTACATATGTTATATAACCATTTTACATAATAAGACATTTAATTAGATTAAGAGGAATTTCCATTATTATAAGTTTGGGTCGTTATAATATTCCCCCTTAAGAAATTTCACCCTCGAAATTTCTTTTTCCCACAGTAAAATATATGAGGGTAACTCTACTTCATCACTTCCTCTGATTCCCACATTTCTTCTTCAAACTTGTGGTTTCTCCATAACATATTGATGAGGGGAATTATCTTATTTCATAGAAATTTATCCCTATGATCTAAGATCTTCACTGGATTCTCCTCATAATAAAGATCATCCTATAACTGTACTACCTATAAAGAGACCACATGTGAAGGGTCTGGTATGTACTTCCTTAAGAGGGATACATGAAAGAAATCATGTACTATGGACATGGTGGGTGGAAGTGATAATCGATAGGCCATATCCCTGACACGATCAAGAATCTCAAAGGGGATGATGTACCTATGACTTAACTTGACTTTCTTTCCAAACCTCATGACCTTCTTCCATGGAGATATGCATAGAAATACCATGTCTCCAACTTTGAACTCAATGTCTCATCAAAGGTTTTCTGCATAACTCTTCTGTCGAATTTGGGCTACCTTGATATGATGCTGAATGGTTTTCACCTTCTCCACCATTTCTTCGATCATTTTAGGTCCTAGAAGCTTACGCATAGTAACATCATCCCAACACGCCAGTGTTCTACACATTTTTCCATAAAGGGCTTTATATGGTGCCATTCGGATGCTCGAGTGGAAACTATTATTATATGGGAATTCAACCAGTTGAAGATGTTGGTACCATCAACTTTTGAAGTCCGTAGAACATGATCTTAACATATATTCTATTGTCTGAATAGTTCACTCATATTGGCCATCATTTTTAGGATGATAGGTCATACTAAAGTTCAGTTCAGTGCTTAGAGCTTGTTGGAGACTTTTCCCAAACTCATAGGTGAATCTCAGATCATGATCAGATATAATAGATAATGGTACTCCATGCATCCTTACCACTACTTTGATGTAAATCCATGAAATTTTATCCAATGAGAAGTCCTCTTGAATTCTGATAAAGTGAGTTGTCTTCATAAGATGATCCACAACGACCCATATATCATTGTTTCCTCTGGATGTCCTTGGAGGCCCAGTGACAAAGTCCATGGTAATGTTCTCCCACATCCATTTTTGTATAGGCAGTGGTTGCATCATCCCCTTATACTTTTCCACTCGGCCTTCACTTGCTGACATATTAGGCACTTTTATGTATATTAACCAATCTTTATTTTCATATTATCCCACCAAAAGATTTATTAGAGATCCCGATACATATTTGTGATCCCTGGGTGAATAGATAAGGTTGACCTATGTGTGTCTTTCAAAATCTCATCCTTAATATCTATATCAGATGGTAATCATTATCGTGACCCAAATCTCACAATTACATACTTGTTAACCATGAACTCTGAGGATTTCCCATTTCAGATAGCTTCCACCCTTTTCATAATTTCTACATCCTTTATTTGAGCATCCTTTATTTTCTCCATGAGGGATGATTGAGAAATCATTTTAGAAAGTATTTATGATTTTCCTCCCTTAATTATTCCCATGTCCATCCTCTAAATATATAATAGGATTGGATCCTTTTCAATTCTCATCATTGATAAAGATGCAGGATCCTTTCTACTTAGATCATCTTCCACCTTGTTTTCCTTACTGTGATGGCAGTGGATTGAGCAGTCATAATACTTGATGAGCTCTATTTATCTTTGTTGGTGCATATTAATCTCTTTTTGTGTGAATATATATTTGAGGCTCTTGTGATCAGTAAATATCTCACACTTCTCCCCATAGAGACAATGCTGCCACATTTTCAATGCAAAGATCACAACCGCCAACTCCAAATATTGCATGGGATAGTTTTTATCATGGATTTTCAGGTGCCTTGTGGTGTAGGCTATCAATTTATCATTCCACATCAACACAAAACCTGATCCCTTCTTCAAAGCATCAATAAATACCAAAAAAAGTTCTCCACTCATGGGTAATGTGAGCATGGGTGTAGTGATAAGCCTCTCTTTCAACTCCTTGAAGATCTGTTCGCATTCATCACTCTAAGAAAACTTTACTCCCTTATGAGTTATCTTGGTAAGAGGGATAGACAATCATGATAAATTTCTCACAAATTGGCGATAATATCCAGCTAACCCCAAGAAGCTACGAATATACGTTACTAATGTTGGCCTCATCCATCCTTCAATTGCAATTGTCTTGGAGGGATCCATAGATATCCCATTTCTTGTGGTGATGTAACCCACGAATGAGGCCTCCTTCAACCAAAACTCACACTTTCTATACTTTTCATAGAGCTTCTCCTTTCACATGGCCTCTAGTACAATTCTTAGATGATCCTCATGCACCTCCGTGGTTTTGAGGTATATAAGAACATCGTCTATAAATACTACCACAAATTTGTCAAGGTAATCTCTAAAGCCTATATTCATCAAGTCCGTGAATATTTCCGGATAATTGGTGATTTTGAAAGGAATTACTATGAATTCAAAGTGCCCATACCTTTTACGTAAAGAAGTCTTAGGGATATCCTCCTTCTTCACCCATACTTGGTAATATCCGGACCGAAAATCCACCTTGGAGAAGTATTGTGCTCCACATAACTAATTGAACAAGTCATCAATTTGAGGAAGATGATACTTGTTATTTATCATGATTTTGTTAAGCTCACGGTAATCAATGCAATGGATCATTGAACCATCATTATTCCTGATGAAGAGGATTTGAGCACCCTATGGTGAAGCACTTGGGCATATAAACCCTTTATCCAGATTCTTCTATAGTTGTTTCTTCAGCTCCTCAATCTCCACAACAACCATTCTATATAGTGTCTTGGATATTAGATATTCCCTAGTTATAAAGTCAATTGAGAATTCAACATCTCTTATAAGAGGAAGACTAGAGAATTCCCCAAGAAACACTTCAGTGAATTCCCTCACAATAGGCATGTCTTTAAGGATGGTTTCTTCCTTAGACTCAATCATCTGAGCTAGATACACATGCTCATATGGTATTAATATCCATGCTTGAGATGATGGTTCTAAAGAAGATATATCTTCCTCCTTTCACTTGTATAGGATGAGGGGTCTATTCTCAACATGGAGAGTGATTTCCCTCTCACGAAAACTTATGTTGGCTCTATATAAGGAAAGCCAATCCATGTTGAGAATTGCCTCAAATTTTACTATAGGGAGTATGATGGGGTTTGTTAGGAAGTTTAATCCAAAAATTATGATAGGTGGGGAGTTATATTAATGGGATGAAATGATTTCCCTATTTTTTGTATTCACAAATATCTTTACTTCCATGATTTGTGGGGATGTTAGGATTGTTCTACTAAACTTTTGGGATATAAAAGAATACGTAGAACTAGAATAAAAAAAATATGTTCTTTGTTTTAGAATTAATAACTAGTGTACCTGTCACCACTTAGTTATCAGGGTTCACTTATGTGGTCGTGATGAAAAAAGCTCTCCCTTTCTTCCTTGGAGGTTGTTGGTTTCCTCCAAATACCCTTTTCTTATGGCATTGATTTTCATGGTGCCCTGGTTCATTTTAGTTGAAGAAATGAACAATGAGTTGAGAGTTGAACGAAGTGTTACTCTCATTAGTCATAGTTGTGGGTTTTTCTTGTTGGCATTTAATGGATAGATGCCATTATCTTCTACACCTAAATCATTTCGTCATCCCCTTCAGGCAATTTCTGGGGTTCTTGTTTCCGCACCTTTGGCAAGTGGGGTGTTGGGTTTTCTTAGCACCGTTGAATTTTTCCATCAGACCTCCAGAATTGAAGTCCACATTACTCTTATTATCCCATTTATACCCCTAAGAATCTATGATCTCCATTTCAAAAATGAGGTCACATCAAATAATTTCTTCATAGCTATCAAAATCACAGATCACTAGGGCTTTCTGTTGGCTAGTTTCTAGACCACCAAAGAAACGGCCAACCTTGTATTCGGGGGTAACGACAAAGCCGGAGGAATATCATTCAAGACTTTTGAAGTTTTCCTCATACACTCTGATGGATTATTCATCCTTTTTTCTTGATGGAAAAGAATTCCCTTTCCATCTTAAGTCAGAGGGTGTGTGGGGAATATTTATCGAATTTTTTTTTCAAAAATCCTTCCATTAAAATGCCTCAATCTTCTCCCCAGGCTTCATATTTTTTATCAATGTCCACCATTGATCAGATTCACCCTCCATATGACAATCATATATAAAAAACTTCTCTTGTTTGGAATATTTAAGGATGGAGAATATCTTTTCAATGGAGTTGATCCATTTTTCGGCAATTGAGGGATCAAATGATTAATTAAAAATAAGGGGTCATTGTCTCATGAAGTTCTCGATTGCGACTTGTTCATTATTGGGGGGGGGGTTGAACTTTCCTCTTGACCCATGTTTGTATTCAAATCTTGAGTTAATTGAGAGAGTATCATGACAAAGTTTGTGATTCCTACTCCCATCAGATTGGGAATCTCATTAGAACAGTCATCACATTGATCTTTGCATCATTTGTTAGCTCAATTCCTCCTATTACCGACCATTGGATGGAATAAAAGGAAAGTTAGGGGTAACACATAAAGGCTAATCCAAAGACCAAAATGTTTGAATTATAAATAACATTTATTTCCTTAACTTATGAATCTATAGGCTTCAATATATGATATCCATGATATACTTTCTAACATATATTCTTAGGGTAAATTTTTTTTATTCCCTTAAAAATGGTTTATACTAATATTATGAATTTACCAAAGCATATACCTCAGGAGTATCATAACCAAGAGTGCAACAAGATCCATTGTCATGTACTAGGATACCCTAGGTCAAACCCAAAACTCCATGTCAATGTTTTCACTCCTGGGTACATTTGTGCCAGAGCTGCCTCTACCTTCTGGTATCCAGAGAAGGATGTATTTTCATGATAAACCACTTACTCAATACTCACCAAAATTTATGGTTTTTTTTATTATACTTAGTATTGTATCTAAGTATTTACTAGGATTTTCTAATCCTAATCCCTAAAATAACCAAACCTATCCTCTGATACCAATTATAACAACCATGCTTTTTATTAAACACTTAAGCATGATTTATTACATAAAATATTCACTTTATACAATATATAAGATCAAGAGGTATACTGTATTTGGGGATTATGAACATTACATACTGACTTAAAACATGAAACACAATGTCTTTATTGAAAACATCCTTTACATGACCACTGCATTCCCTCGTACTTAACATTGCATTGGATAACCTGAGGACATGCATAAGAAAATGGTGAGATATAAAGTCTTGTAAGGGAGTAAACACGACATAACATGAAGAATAAAATACATGTCAGGAAATAGGAATATCAACTGATCATATAATAAACATGAACATGAAGGCATGATTAAGCATGATAATCACAACATTGAAATGTGGAAACAACACTCAACATGGTATTAGATTGAGATAAGGATCATTGCACCTGGAGAATGAGTAAAACCTCATTTCACTTGAATTATAATGAGTAAAACCTCATTTCACTTGATGTATCATGATACTAATCTTTACACAATGCATTGAATCGCTATCAGGGCACACCCTTCTTAAACATTTCATTTCAAGCATAAGTGTGCCACAAGATCATACAACATAGATTGATTAAACATCATAATTTATTCCACGGTAAAGGAATGTGAAATTAATACATGATACTCTTCCATAAATAATTAAATTTTTATAAATATGAATACCCTTGATAGATAAATGGGAATAGTATTCACTACGCAATGATTTTGGCTCAGAAAATGGTAGTGCAATTTTGGCAGCATAACGGTGTGACATAAGACTAAATAAAAAAGGTTGATTAGAGAGAAAAGGGTGTCTCATCATATGTACATGAAATGGAAGGTAAGGGGGTCATATAGATACATGTACCAACCTAAGTAATGTAATTTTGATTCATAATACAAAATAATTGCTTGAATCTAAATGAGGAGAGAACAATTCCTTTCTGAATTTTAGCATGGTAACAGGTGTACATGGGAGGAATTAATGAGAGAGGAAAGGGGTATCTCATAATTCAAAAATAAAGAGGTGTGTATTAGGTACGTGTGAAATCATACTCTAACATTTTTAAATGAAAATAAAATGGTATAACAACTAAAAAAATTGGACAAAAATGGGAAAGGAAGAAACCCCTTACTTGGAAGTGTGATCCCAAAGGCTTGGGAGGGGATTGAGAGAGGGTTATTGGGAGATTGGGGCTCCTTTTGAGGATTATAGATATAGGAGGTCAGGTTTTGGTTGAACTAAAAATGATTTTATTGAAGAGGAAGTGGGAGCTTCGGTGGGTTCATATAGGAAAGGAGAAGGAATTTTTTATTATTTAGGTTTGGGACACCACACATTAAACTAATCAAAACCACAAACCAAAACATGGTTTTTGACCATGTTTTTTGAAAAAGGGGAGTGTAAAACAATATTTTTTTATGTATAATGGCCTATATTCGTAAAATAAAAGGGTTGCTTAGGTGGAGGTGAGTCACAACCTCAGGGAAATCAATTTAAATATCTAAAATGTTTTATAAGTCTTGAAGGGTCCACTAAAGCATTGTAAAATAAATCAAAAATAAAATAAAATAAAGTTATTTTAATGGTAAAAAATATATTCACCGAACATAATTTTTATAGTATTTTATTACATCACAATTGGGTCATTATGATGTCATAAAACACATTATATATTTAAATAGTGTTTAATTTTTACCCAAAAATTTGACTGTCTCAGAAAATTATGAAAAATTAACCATTGGATAATTTCGACATCCTAATTCCAAAAATAATGTTCATTTTATATAAATAATTTCTAAATATATTAATTTTAACATTTAAAATAAAAACCGACATTTATAAAAAATTCATGGGTTTTGACAAAAATAGCTTTGAAACCTTAATAAAATTTACAATAGTATTCATATTAACAATATGGTCATTTATATTATATAAAAATTAATTTAGAAATAATATTTAATTAAAATATTATTTAATTTAAAAATCCATTAATTCATCAAAATATATTTCTTAATTGAATATTAACTAAAAATACTATTTCTGCTTTAAAAACTATTTATGACCTAACAATAATAAAATGAATGTATATTATTTATTAAATAAAAAAATAATGCACATAATCATAGTGCTATGGTATTTTTACATAACCCCTTATAACACCCACATAAGACCGAAGGGTAAGGTGTGCGATGGTGACATACACTTTGGGTGGCTTGGATAACATCATTCGGGTGGTAATCTCTATCAAATTCCACTTCTCATGTAGGTGGTTCCGTTTGAGCTTAACATGTTGAAGGTAGGCTTGGGCTTGGTCAAGAGTGAAGCCCAATGATGCCACCTCCTTTACAAGCTCCGGCAAATGGGATTCGTATGGGGTAATTCTACTGGATGAGGTCATTTCTTCCTTTGTCTGAGTAAATTTGATTTGTTAAAGCCATATATTTATATTAATCATGTGATCACTTTTAAAAGACTATATTAGCAACAGTAATAATTCATAACAATATTATAAAATCTAGAAACATAAAACCAAAGAAGTGAATATGTTATATAACCATTTTACATAATAATACATTTAATTAGATCAAGAGTAATTTCCATTACTAAATGTTTGGGTCATTGAAAATTAGGCCCTTCCTGCTCATTGGAATATTTCAGCACATGGGGAGGTGCGCTTGAGGCCATGTAGTGTCCTCAACCTATGTACCATTAGGTACACCTAGGGATAGGGTATCATAATGTAGTTGATAAGGTCAATGTGAGAGACCAACCAGACCTCATGGAATTACAAGTATTGCATCAAATTTTATACTATAAAATCATCCTAATATTATTTTTCCTGGTGTCAATATATCATGTATCAATATCCATCGTGTTCTTATGAGATAATAGAGACTATTTTATTTCCTTATATTATTTATTTTTGGTATAAGGGCATGAATAAATCACTACTTGGTGGCCACATATAGGATTATTGAATTTTCCTCTATTAATGACATTAGGACCAGTGTGTGAAACAAATATCAGTTGAGATTTTCAAAGGCTTCTAGATAGTCTTCATCCCATTTTTAAGTTACTCCCTTATCTATAAAATTCATTAAGGGAAGGAATTTACCAAAAATTCTGACTTTTAAATGAAAAATTAAAGAAACATGTCCCTAAATAACTCTCATATATTTAAGGTTTTAAATAGGTAGTCATTTAAGATTCACACTAGTCTTGTCAGGATCAGCTTTAATGATACAATGTAACAACAATAAGTAGAATAATTATCCTGATTTCACCCCAAAATTACAGTTTAGGGGGTCCATCTTTAAGTAGCTCTACTACAATTTTATTAAATAAATTTAATGGTCGGAAATGTGATCATAAAATTATTTAGATTTAACCATTAGATCATCAATATAAAATTCCATGATCTTTTCCAATAAGGTGATGAAGATTAATTTCATGGGGAATTGATAGGTATCATCAATATTCATTAAACTAAAGGACATGAACAAATTGTAAAATATCCCTTGGTGTGATCTGAAAGTGGTGGAATCCTCATCCTTAGTGATATTTTGATCTAATTATACCCTAAACACCCATCCATGAAATAATCTTCTTGGAATTATGTGGTTGTGTTGATCAATTGTTTTGTGATTAAGATTAAAAAATTATCCTTTTGGAAGTACTGGCTGAGGTCTCTAAAGTGACACCAACCCTGCTTTTCCCATTATTTTTCTTAAGCAGACTGATTTTGGTGATCCATTTTGGGTACTAAAAATCTAGGATAAATTTGGATCTAAAAATATTATCAAATTAAAATTTAAAATTAGTGGTATGGTATGAATGCATCCTTTTGGATACATGCTTGAAACCATGATGATCATCTAGAATTCTCAGATGATAGATGTCCACATCAAAATCCAATTCGGGCATCTCTTTATAATTATATAAAAACAATAACGAAGCTATTTTAATAAGGATATAAACCATTCCAACTTGTCCAAAGGTATAGAGAAACATATTAAATTGGGCCTCAAGTCCTATTACGTACCTATATTTATTTATCTGAGCTCATCAATCATGGTAGATACATCCTCCTCTAATACTAAAGGGGGATATTTTAGGTCATATTCCTCTTCTTAATCTACCTCAATGTCACTTGGAATAGAAGATAATTGAGGATTTTTATATCCAAAAGATTATGTGGGGGAATTATCATCTTCGATAAATGATGGTGGATGTTTCTAAGTGTTAAAAAAAATGGAGAAATTTAATTGCCAAAGGTAGAAGAAGTGTCGACATCCTGAGATTTGAGAGATAATATGAGGGAATATTTATCCCTTTCCAACTATGGGAAAGTATCTTCCATTCATGTAGATTATTCACACATATCCTATGATTTTAAATATAAATAGAGTGAATGTTTGATTGGGGAATTATCACATGTGGTGTCATTTTCCCCAAGTATAACTGGATTACCTTATAATAGAATCAACTCAACCAAAAAATATTATTTTGTAAATAAAGTCTAATGAAGAATTTAAACAATATTGGCTCCCTAGAGCTAGGTTTTTTGTCACCATATTATTAATGAGAAATACATAATTGTTTCAAAATATGTTCCAGGAGTTTTCAATGGTGGTTCCAAAACTGTTGGTAAAAGGGAACCTTGCATCTACTTATATCATTATTTTATTTCTTTCTCTATTTTAGATACCTTATTTTACAAATTAGGACTCAAAAGATTAAAAGGGGTATTATATCCATGTAGAAACCCATCCTTTCCATTAATAGGTTACTTTAAGAGTTGATGGTATGATGATGGTACCACTTCATGGTTGTGAATGTAATTACCCATATTTATAGCAGTGAAATTTCCCTTATTATAATTATATCATGTATTATAAATAACATAAATCATATATAGAACTCAATAAAAACTTTATTTTCATAAATTAAGAATGAATTAAGAGGTATTAAAGAACCTATACCGTTGGAATACTAACATAACCATTGGAATAGTAATATGACCATTAGGAATAGTAATATTGATGTTTGGATAGTAAAATAACATTTTTAAAGTATAAATAAAATTTAGGAATCTTATAAATGAAAATATGATATATTTATATCATTATATAAGTAAATAAATGTTTTAAAAATGATAAATTAAGTGTTGGTATTTTTATAAGATGTAAATACTTATTTATAATTTGCTTATTAATATAATTTTTTAAAAGAAAGCATATTTTCATAAAATAAATTCAAAATTAAGATTTTTTTTCTTATAATTATAAGATAATTTTATGTGACCTTAATTTATTTTCAAAGTGTCATAAAATCCGTTATAATATTAAAATCGGTATTTCTTGAATAAATGATGATTTTAATTAAAAATTAATTTTCTCATATCTAGAAAATTATATTTATAAAATTGAGTCCATTTTATAAATATACATGTTGAAAAAATGTTTAGGGTTAATTTTTTGGGATTTTTCAAAAATAGTTGAATTTTTGGTGAAGAATGAAATACAATAATTTATGGTTTAACAAATACATTAATTATTGAATTATGGATGATGTATAGATGAGGTAAACACCCATTATTTCTAACTCTCTAGAATAATTTACTATATTTATTCATATTAATCAACACTATTTATTTTCTTGATTGAAAATAATAAATAAATGAATTAAATAATCAAAAACACCCCTCTCCTCCAACTATAAATACCACCTCTCACCATCCCTTATTCTCACACTTTATAAGCCATTTATCTTACTAAATTATTCCCAATTCCATTACAAATCTTCTTAACCATTTCCATGAGAATATGGTCTCAATAAAAGACCAAACCCAAGATCCTTAAGGATGTTCTCAAGGATACAACATTCAAGAGGTAAAATCCTCCACCTTTCTCTTTTAAATTATTTATTTATTTTGCCTCATACTTTCCTCAACTATTAAAAGTTACATGAAAACTCCAGTATCATATATATAATATAATTTTATTATGTTAATTAAATATCCATCATCAAATATCTTCTCTTATCCTTTTATTTTAAAAATTAAAACATTATCCACGAGGTGTCTATTCTCCACCCTCATGGATGAAGAGTTTTCATTTCCCCTTACTGACTTAGGATGGTCATAAAAACATTATTGTGGTTAAATAATATTTAAATATGTATATTATATCCTTTTTCATGTTATGGAACTAATATATATGCATAATATTAAATAATATAACAAACTACTTTGTGATGATGAAAACCGCTAAAATAAACTAAATGTTTATCATTAACGTTCTATCTTATTAATAATCCTCATACAAAAAAGAAAATTTATACATGATACCATTTAAAATTATGGAGGTGAATAAATATCATATAATTCTACTTCTGAAGTTTTCTTCCATTTTACAAGAACCCCCATAATTAAACTCTGTGGAACTGATCATAAAATCATGAAATAAACACTCACAGAATGATAAAATTAAACATTACAAATCATATAAATGATCATAAATGAACTTATTAAAATGATAATAAATAAAATAAATGTTCAATAGGTTCTGAATTAATTAATCTGTTTATATACTTTTGTTATTTATTATACTAAGTGCAATTATAGAACACATTCATACATAAGGTTAGGGATCTATTCGAACCTCCAAATTACCTTTGGGTTACACTTTATCTCTCTTTACACCAATTTATTTATTCATTATTTGAATGAAATATATATAAATTAAATTTTTTATGTTCCAAATTATGTATTAATATTAATTAATCCTTATTTTATGAGGAAATACATATTTTAAAAGGTTCTCTTCTCAATTCTTTCCAATAATAAAGCCCAATAAAAGTGAACTTCCAAATTTCTTAACCATTTTCAAGTACCCTACATAATCTATATTAAACCAATTTTTTTTAAAACCACTCATATCATCATGAAAAACTATTTGGTTTTATTTATGGTTTTATAAAACAATTATAACTTTGTTATATTTAAATACTCTTAATTTATTTCCCTTAAACCACACTAAAGTGGATCTTTTCTAATGTTTCTTAAACATTATATTAACTTTTTATCACTTAAGTTGGAAATCATTTTTCATGATATATTCCCATTTTACATTATTAATATCCACGTATGATTTAAATATATTATTTCATAGACAGAATTATATATTCTCTTTGGTTATGCCACATGCCATGATTACGATACACATTTCTTTCCATGGGAAACCCTTACGTTTATCCCTTATGCTTGATTCTTCATGTCGAACACATATGCATGAAAATTTTATGATGGGTGAATAAATATATTTCACCAATGAATTGGGTAATGTTTAGTCTAATGAGACGTCATGTATGAGGTTAGGGAGAAAACCTAATCCATTATGGGACTTTTTCCACCATGTGATATAGTCGTGATAGTTAGCCTTGACTCATGTTTATGTCATGTTGTATGTTTCTTACATATTACTATATTTACATAATAATATTGTTTCATGTTCTGTATGTTATTCTCCCACATGTTTATCCATGATCCATGCCTTTTATTTTATCATGTTATGTCTTCTAACCCATGTTCTATGATTCTTTTCCATGTTTATTTTCGTATGAGGATTTTCAGATAATCCCTTTTGTATATGTATTCCGAAGATTATCTTATATAGTTATAAGAGTTAAAATAATGTTTGGATCTCATTATAGATGATTAACATAAATATTTTTTATTCTAGTTCCAGGTTTTCAGTTTAATGTACCTAGTCTAATAAAGACACTAGACTCTACGATCTTTGGTTGTTATTTGATGGTTAATTATACTTTAAATAATGTAATAATATATAAAAAAGGATAGGGTGGTTATAGTTGGTATCAGGGAATATTCTAGTTATTTTTGGGGATTAGAAATATAAAAATTTAGTAGGAACTCTAGGAATAATTCTATAACTGTGGATAACTTATACTAAATGTTAGGTAACCACAAGTTAGGGTATGCTTTTAATTTAAAATTTTATCCTTCATTGTTAAATGTTTCATTTTTATTTGCTTATTAGATAATTATTAAATCCCCTAGTGGATAGAAATAGTAGAACCCATTCCAACAATCAATGTGATAGGAAATTTGATGATTTTTCTAATGATATTCCAAATTTGGTTGGAAATGGAGCTCAAAACTTCATGATAATACTATAACAACTAGATCATGTTATGAATAATCACTTGAATCAGGTGGAACACCCTTCTTCTCCTAATAAAGATAAATTTACAGTTGAACACTTTATGTGAAAAATGACTCCTATTTTTTGTGGATCTTTTGATCCCCTCATAACTGAAAAATGGCTTAGCTCTATTGAGAATGTATTCTCTATCCTCTAGTGCTAAGAAGAAGAGAAATTTATACGGGTGGTATATTGTTTTGATGGGGAAGATGATAAATGTTGAAAATTATTAAAAATACTAATTCTAAGGAGGAAATTTATTCCATGGAATGGGAAGAATTAAATAAAATATTTTTAGTAAATAATTTCCCTGAAATATACATATTAAGATGGAAAGGGGGTTACTCAGACTGAAGAAAAAAGAAGAACAGTCTATCGGGGTGTATGAAAAAAACTTTACAAGGATTACATGATAGAACTATGAATTTTTCATAAACACTAAAAGAAATTTCAATTGCTTATTTATCAAACTAATGATGAGTTTAAAAAAATTGTTATTCAAGACTTTGAAAACTATGAGAATATTGTTCATTGTTCCATTAAGGTTGAGATGGAGAATGGAGAATCATTGTTGTCTCATGGGATTAGAGATAAAAAATAGAAAATGGAGTTCAATATAAGAGGATAAATATATAAATCCCTTGATTTAAGTAAAACATAACATCCCATATGTCAAAAGTGTGGTAAGAAGCATCCTGGGAACTTTTTAAAGGGAACCATAAGATGCTCCAAATGTGTAAGAGAGGGGAATAAAGCTAATTATTCCCAAAGGGATATGAAGAATCCCAAAAATGTCGAATAATAAAGGAAGTTTCAGATCAATACTCATCTGATAGTGTAGTGTTTCAACTATAAAGAACATAGAAATTATGAGAGCCAATGCTATAAGAAAAGGGTTATAAGAGGAAATAAACCACAACAATAACCTCCAAGGAATCAAGGAAGAACATTCACTATCTATACTTTTTAGGTGGAGCCTAATAATGACATTATGATAGTTATACCAATTTTCATTAAAGAATAGTTATCATACTATTTGATTCTAGTTGTACAGATTCTTTCATATCTTGAAAGTCTAGTAGAACTATTCAAACACCACATCAAAATTTGATGGTCGAGTTATATATGAATAGAAAATGGGGAAATTATTTCATTCAAAGTATATAACTCCACCCCAATTAATGTTTGTGGACTGAACCTACTATAAAATATCATATTACTTCCTTTGGTAGAGTTTGATGCTATACTGGGAATGGATTGGATATCTTTATATAAATACAACATCAGCTGTTAGGAAAGGGAGATCACTCTTCACATTCTAAGGAATCCTATTATTCTATAAAAGTGTAAGTAGGATGAAAAATCTCCTTAATAATCATTATCTAAATTATGGATATTATTTATTTATGAGAAATAATATCTTGCTCAACATATTGAGGCAAACGAGAGGATCATGCTCTAAGACATGCCCATTATAAGTAACTACACTGATGTGTTCCCTAAACAATTTTACAGTCTACCTCATAACTGAGAGGTTGATTTCTCAATTGAACTTGTACATGGATCACTACACATTTCAAATAAACCTTATAAAATGGACACTATTGGGTTAGAGGAACTGAATAAGTAGTTACACGAGAATCTAGACAAGGGTTTTATATGATCGAGTTCTTCACCATGGGGTGTGTCAATTCTATTCCTCAAGAAGAATTATGGATAAATGCAGCTCTACATTGATTATTGTGAGATAAAAAAACATTATAATGAACAAGTATCCTTTACCATAGATATATGACTTGTTTGATCAACTATATGGGTCCATGTAGTTCTCTAAGTTGGACCTTCAGTCAAGATATCACCAATTGATGATGATAAAGAAGGTATTCCAAATACTTCCTTTAGAATGAGGTATGGACACTATGAGTTCATAGTAATTCCAATCAGGCTCGCTAATTCTCCAAAAAAATCATGGACATAATGATTATAGTATTTAGATATTACCTCGACAAATATTTGGTCTTTATCGACGATATTCTGACATACTCCAAGCGCAAGGAGGAACATGAGGATCAATTGAAAACTATAATAAATACTTTACGGAGAAAGAAACTATATTCAAAATAAAATAAATGCGAGTTCTGGAAGGTAAAAGTATCATTCTTAGGGAATTTTATCACCATAAGAGGAATATCTGTAGACACTTTTATGTCAAAGGAAATTGAGGAGTGGCCCAGTTCAACATATGAAGTGGAGATTTATAGTTTCCTTGGTCTAGCTGGGTATTATCGATGATTTGTGAAGAACTTATCACAATTGAAAAACTCACTAAATAAGATGAATTTTAAGGGAGTTAAGCTTTTTTAGACTAGTGAATGTGAAGACTGCTTGAAATATTTAAAAAATTGGAATATCATTGCACTAGTACTTACACTTATGAAAAGTTGGGAAAGTATTTTGGTATATATTAATGCTTAAAAGAAGGTATTTGGCTGTGTACCAATTCAAAATGATAAAGTGATAGTCTATACCTCAATGTAGTTTAAGGTTAATGAGAAAAACTATGCAAAACATGATCTAAAGTTAGTGACTATTCTCTCCACATTGAAAATCTAGAGGAATTATCTTTATGGGTAGAAGCGTAAAATACATATTGATCATAAGAGACTCAAATATATATTCACACATAAGGAGATTAATATGTGCTAGTGATGATAGTCAAAACATATCAATGATTATGACTTCTCAATGTAAAACTATCCTGGTAAAGAAAATAAAGTGTTAGATTCTCTAAGTAGAGAGGATACTACAACATTATCAATGATGATAATTGGGAAGGATCCTATATTCTCTTATTTTAAAAGAATGGACATGTGAATCATTAAGGAATAAACATCATCAACCCTTTCTCAAATTATTTCTGAACGATCCCTTATGAAGAAAATAAAGTATTCTTAAATAAATGATGGTGAAATTCAGAAGAAGGTGGAAGATATCAGAAAAAAATCCTTAGAGTTCAAAATTAATGATGAAGGAGTTGTAAGATTTGGGTCATGAATATTTGTAAAATTAAATATTGAAATAATGAAATATATTTTGAATTATGCACATATCTTAACCTTCTCTATTCACCTAGGGAGAAAAAATATGAATCAAGATCTCTGAGAGAACTATTAGGGGGACAATATAAAGGATAATATCATTGAATACACATTAAAGTTCATGGTATTTCATCAAGTTAATTCTGAAAGGAAAAACTATAAAGTGCTGATGCAACCATTACCCATACCAATATGGAAATGGGAAAAATCAGCATGGACTTTGTCACTATAATTTCAAAGAAATCAATAGGAAATGATTCTATATGTTTTTTTTGGATTTTATTTAAAATAAAACTCAATTTCTTGAAATTTGAGAGGAATTATCATATGATATATCGCCTTTTTATTACATAATTTTTCATTACATTTTACAAATAGAGGATCTTTAATGTCTAGTGTCCTGAAAAAAAGGTACATAATACATGAAAAAATATAAAATTATTTTAATCCTTTTGAAAAGTATCTTGAAATTTTCATCCTAAGTATAATTAATGAATATAGGTACATACATAAAAGTAAATGTTGAGTATAGGGCCCAATAAGGGAAAATAATCTATATGTGAACTTGATAGAATACAACAGGAACATGAAGAAATATCATGAAGAAATGAGAAGATACATATAATGAAAATAATAACATGAATAATATCTTGAAAATGTGGCTATAATATTTAATTTAGTTATTCATAATCATACCACCAAGGTTCTTCCATCCTCGTGGTGTCATAAAAATTACCAAGTTTTTCACTAAGGTATCATAAAACTTGTCATCTCTAGATATTAATTTCTTTACCCAATGCATTAGATTGATGTCAGGGAACACCCTTAATATGTATTTATTTTAATTTGATAAAAATATATCATAATAAAATATTTCATAATTAACCCAAATATAATAAAAGAAATGGGTTTCATATCAATATCGTGATGTTTTAAAAAGTGCTTAAAAACATGATCATTGTGTCATTTATAACCCACAGAAAGGGAATGAGGGTTTTAGGTATGTCAATTACATAGTAAAATTTATTATTTTTATATATTGATGAATATATATAGAAATTAAATATGTTTGGGTATTCATATAAATAAAATAAGAGTATTTATTTAGAAAAAGAGAGAGATTTTTAGACGAAAACTCTGCAGCATAACAACTATGAAAAATGGTTTTAGAAAACATTAAAAAGAGGGGAAAGGGGTAAAAAATTCATAAATAAATTATAATATAGTATATGGATAGAATAAAATGGAAATAATAACATGGTATGAAAACTTGAAAGACATACCACATAAAGGATAACTTGAATGGAAAAAAGAGAAGCTGAGAATTCCCTTACCTTGAAGAGTAACTTATAAAACTCTAGGATCAGGACCTTGAGGGATTGGGGAAACACTGGTAGGAATAAATTGGAGGTAAAAAAACATATATTCTATGGTAATGAATTTTTAATGAAGGAAAACAAAGTAATGGATTAGTATTTATAGTAAAGGAGATGGATTTTTTTATTAATTTTCAAGGATACCTCATCGGTGGTATTTGCAAAACCCTGGGCTTTCCCATGGTATTTTCTCATGGTATTGGCCACATGGGATACCTAATATAATATTTTAATCCAAACGAGTCATCCAAAATTTTAAATTACATATTACATCATTATGATGTCATTAAACTCAAAGAAAACTCAAAAACTCTATTTTTACTATTCACCAAAAAACAAAACATTTTATAAAAATATCATAAATTCACCCTAACCTCATATCGATTTTCTGAATTCAAAAATTAATTCAATTTTATGAAAATAATTTCCTAAATATGAGAAATTTAATTTTTAAGTAAAATAACTATTTACCTAAAAAATACTAATACTTAACTAATAATTTCTAAAACACTTATTTACTTATATTATTATATCACATTAACATTCAATATGCCTAAATTATATTTATACTTTCTTAAGTGAGGTTACTATTCCATTAGTCATATTACTATTCATACGGGTAATATTACTATTCATACTTTACTATTCACCAAAAATTACGTTGATCTTATCAGACTCTAAATTTCTTAATGATCAAAACCATATATGTCTATTTTTTTTAAAATAAATTCACATTATTAATTATTTAAAGTATAAAAAATATTTTAAAATACTATTTTTTTTAATATTCATCAATAATATAAAACTTATTAAAAATTCATCCTATATTTATTTTGACAATTGAAATTCAAAAATGATGATTATTCTACCCTAATAAGAAATAACAATTTTATTTATACAAAAGGATTACAAAAAGTAACTAAGGCCTCATTACATAGCCCCTTATAACACCTATATACGACCTAAGAGTAAGGTGTGCAATAGTGATAAAATCTTGGGGTGGATCAGACAACATTGATCGAGAGGTGATTTCTATCAACTTGAACTTCTCTTGTACGCAATTTCATTCAAGATTAACTTGTTGAAGCTCAACTTGGGTTTGTTCTAGAGCAAAGACCAATGATGCTACCTCCTTCCCAATCTATGACAGATGGGATTCGTATGGCTTGAGTATACTGGATGAGGCCATAAGATTTTCTTTCTGCATTAATTATCCATTATTATTTATATTTTGAACAAAAAATATAACTTTAAAAATTATTATTTATTCCATCATTCATATAGACCAATGGTCATATAAAAGTCAAAACCCGATGATGAATCTTCATTTATACTAATATATTTTTTATTGATTATGACATAGTAATACATACACTTTCAGAAAACAAAATACTATTCAATAGTTTGGTTCGTTACATTCTTCCCCCATTAAAAAAATTTTTACCCAAAATTTCAACTCATACCCTCAGAAGAGAAAAGTTGTGGGTACTTCTGCCTCATAGACTCCTCTGTTTCCCACGTGGGTTCTTCATATTTGTGGTTCCTCCACAACACTTTAATAAGGTGGGTAGTCTTGTTGCGTAGAACCTTGTATCTACGATCTAAGATCTCCAAAAGCTTCTCCTCATAAGAGAGGTCATGTTCCAGTTGTACAACCTCTATATTTAGTACATGTGAAGGGGCAGGTATGTAATTCCTCAAGAGGGATACGTGGAAGAAATCGTGAAATTTTTCTATATTTGGAGGAAGTGCAAGCTGATAGGCAACTACTCCTATGTGATCAAAGATTTATTAGGGGCCAATGTACCTAGGACTGAGCTTACCTTTCCTACAAAACCTCATGACTCTCTTACAAGGTGAAATTATAAAAAAGGCTTTGTCACCAACATCAAACTCCATGTCCCTTCGATGGTTGTCGACATAACTATTTTACTGACTCCGAGTAGCCTTAATGTGTTGATTGATGGCATGAACATTTTCTATCATCTGCTTCACAAGATCATACTGAAGAAGAATTATCTCACCAACTTCATCCCAACAAGTAGGAGTTCTACATCACTTCCAATATAGAGCATTATAGGATTCCATTTGAATTCTTGAGTGGAAAATATTGTTGAAATATAACTCAATTAATTTGAGATATTGATCCCATCAACCTTCAAATTCCATTGAGCATGTTCTCAACATGTCATCAAGTGTTTGAATACTCCATTCAGATGGACCATCAGTTTGGGGGTGATAGGCCATAATGAAATTCAATTCAGTACACAGAGCATGTTGAAGACTTCTCCATAATTTTTATGTGAACCTTGGATCATGATTAGATATGATAGAAATTGGAACTCCATTTATCCTTACCACTTCCTTAAAGTAAATACTAGTATGTTTTTCAATAGAGAAATCTTTATGAATATACATAAAATGGGAAGTCTTTATGAGACAGTTCACTAAAACTCATATCACATTATTTACATTGGAAGTTCTCAGGAGACCAGTGACAAAGTCCATAGTGATATTATCCCACATCCATGTTGGTATGGGTAGTGGTTGTAATACCCATTTAGAAAGTTGTTTCTCTTCCTTCACTTATTGATATACCAATCACCTTGTAGTGCGGTCAACAATCTCCCTTTTCATATTATCCCACCAATAATGATCAGAAATATCCTTATAAAATTTCTTGACTCCAAGATGTATAGAGAAAGTATATCTATGAGCTTCATCCATCATCTCCTTATTTATTCCTAGAATAGATGGAAAACATAGTCTTGTACAAAATTTCAGTACACCTTTATGATCAATATTGAACTTAGGAAACTTCCAATCCTTTAAAGCCTCAAAATTCTTCTTTAACAAAGGATTTTCTTTATGATATTTCTTAATCTTCTCTAGTAGTGATGGTTGAGAAATTATTTGGTATATGGTTGATGATGTCCCTTCCCTTAAAATTCCCATGCCCATATTCACTAGTTCATTGATCAAGGGGTCTCCTTGGATCCTCATCATGGAAAAAACAATAGGTTCTTTCCTACTAAATGCATCAGCAAATTTCATTGGTCTTCTAGGATGATAATGAATTGAACAATCATAGTCTTTAATAAATACCAACCATTTCCTTTGTCTCATTTTAAATTTATTTTGTGAGAAAATATACTTAAAACATTGAGTGTATATATATATATCATACTTCTCCCCATAAAGATAGTGTCTCCATATCATTAAAGAAAAAACAATCATAGACAGCTCCAGATCATGCATAGGACTGTTCTTCTCATGAGTCTTCAACTGTCGAGGTAATAAGCATGTCATTTTTTATAAGGACGCACCCAATCCATTTTAGAGAAGCATCACTAAAAATAAAAAATCCTTCTCTGCATGAGGGTAGATTTAGCATGGGTTTAGTAACCAATCTCTTCTTCAGATCTAGGAAGATTTCCTCACACTCCTTTTTCTATATGAACTTAACTCCTTTTTGAGTTAACTTGGTCAGAGTATTTGAATGCCTTGATTTTTTTTTCAAAAACATCTTATAATATCCTACTAATCCAAATAAACTATAAATCTTAGTAATTGTTATAGGATGAGGTCACTTCTCTCCAAATTTTGTCTTTACAGGGTCAACTATGATTTCTTCATTGGATACAATGTTTCCTAGGAAAGAAAATTTTTGTAACCAAAACTCACACTTTCCGAACATTCCAAAAATCCTATCCTTCCATAGAGTTTTCAAAATAACCCTTAAATGAACCTCATGAACCTCACAATATTTAGAATATATCGTAATATAATCAATAAAAACTACCAAAAAATTATCAATGTAATCCTTAAAGACTCAATTAATAAAATACAGAAAAATAGAAGTTACATTAGTCAATCCAAAGGGCATAACAACAAACTGATAATGCCCATATCTTGACCAAAAGGTGATTTTTGGAATATCTCCTTTCCTAAACCTCAATTGATGATAACCAGATCAAAGAACAATCTTGTAGAATAATTGATCCCCATGAAGTTGGTCAAATAATCCATCAATTCTTGGAAGAGGGTATTTTTTCTTCACTGTGATCCCATTCAGTTCTCTAAAATTAATGAATAGAAACACTAATCCATCATTCTTCTTCACAAAGAGAACAGGTGTTCCCCAAGGAGACATACTCCGTCGGATAAACCCCTTCTCCAAAAGATCATGGAGTTACTTATTTAATTCCTCCAACTCCACATTTTTCATCCTATACGGGGTCTTTGATATCAGATGAGATCCATGTATGATTTCTATAGAGAACACTAACTATCTTTTTGGGGGAGGTATGGGTAACTCCTCAAGAAATACATCAATTTATTCCTGGATGATGAGGAAATTTTCTATACTTATAATTTTATTTCCTTCTTCTTATTCACCAATAAACTCCATATAAAAGGCTATAAGAGGTTATTCTAGAAAAATACCAGGTTGATATATCTCTCCTTGGAAAATATATGTAGGCCATCCATTCAAGATTACTAATATTTCCTTTCTTTTTTAGTTGATCCTGGCACTATACCTTGAGATCCAATACATCCCTAGTATAATGTCAAATTCCAAAATGGGAATGACTACTAGATTTTCGAGAATATTGCGCTCACTAAAGTAAATAATAGAGTTTATAAACACCGATGATGCTTGGATAATCCTACCATGAGTCTTTACTGATAACTCTACTTTTATAAATTTATGGGTTGATTATAAATTCTTTGCAAACTTAGAGGAAATAAAAGAATGAATAAAAACAGAATAAAAAAAGTCCTTACTATATTTAAGAGAACAACAAGAGTACCTACCAACACATCATTTTGAGCTTCTACATCAGTTGTTATGATAGAAAAATCACGAACTTTCTCCCGTGGTCTTTACTGAGGCTGATGGGGATTCCCCCCCACAACCCTCAGATTTATACTGTGATTGGAAAATTTCCCAAGCTATATACACTTGAATAATTGGAGTTAAGGTAGGGACTACACAATTTTACTTTTTTAGTGTTGGGAAGTTGTGGATTCACCTCACTATGACAATTCTGTGTGATATGGCTATCTCTTCTACACTTTTAGCCTTTCCCACTCCCAAGTAGGCTTTTCCCCAAATGATTATTACCACACTTATTACACGTGGGAAGTTTCAATTTCATGCCTCCTATTACATGATCAAAGATCTTACCTAATATTGGCTCCATTGATCTCTTCTTTTCCTTGGATTTTTGAGACTACTACATCTCACCGAACTCGAGTTCAACTTTCATAGCACTCTACGCAATCTCCTCATAGCTATCATAGTCTCAGTTGGCTATATTCTTCCAAAAATGAGGTCTTAGTCCACCAAAGAATCTATCAACCTTCACATTAGGATCTGTAGACGCCGGAAAAGTCCGTTGTTCCCAAACAAAGCTCCGGATGCGGAAAGAGAGGTCATATTTGGAGTCAGAAGCACGTTTCAGAGGGCCCGGAGGCCTTGCGCGGAATTTTGGAGACCCACGCGCAAAGTTGTAGTGCCACGTGCAAACCTCCCGGGATGCGCGCAATGCGCTGGGCAAGTGCGCAATTTTGCGCACTCGTGGCCTGCGCGACTCCCTTGCGCGCCGGGCCCGATTCCGCGCCCGCGAAGGAAATTGCGCGCCCGCGGACCAGATTCCGCGCCCGGGGTTGCCTATAAATATAAGGAGACCCCCGACGTTTTGAAGGTTGCCGGAATTCGAAGAGTCGCTCATTCGCGCAATCCAACCCCTTCCGCGCGCAATGCCGATCTTCAGGTAACCTCCTTTCTTTCGCGCAAGAAAGCCTCGGGGTTCGCCTTCGCGCGCAATCCCTTTGGCTCCTTTCTTTTGAACTAACTCTTCACCCAAAGGCCTTCACGTGCAAAAGAAGTCTCTTGCGCGCAATTGCCCCCGGGTGCGCGCAATCCAGCCCAATTGCGCGCACCCCCCCTTTTTCAAAGTGGTCATTCATTAAGGAATGAGCCGTTGCCCCCCGCGTGCTATCCGAAGCCCGGTGCGCGCAATCTCCCTCTTCTGCGCGCAAAGCGCTGGCCGAATTACGCGCCAGCCCATCCAATTTGCGCGCCGACCCGCGGTATTGCGCGCCAAGCTCCTCTTTTGCGCGCAAACCGCCAGGGTCGCCCCCTTTGACCCCCTGTGGGTACCCGCCTGCGTGGCGCCCGATGATCCTCATCCCGGGTTCCTGCACCGTGCGTTGTCTTCTCGTGCGGCCCTCCAGGTTCGCGCGAAGTGACACGGACCATTTGGCGGCACTCATACGTCCAAGCTGCACGACGCTAAACTGCCTAGCCTCCCTCGTCCGCACTGCAAGACGTTAAACTGCCAAGTGTTTCGTCCAACATGATGTTAAACTGTACCACGTCCAAGCTGTACGACATTAAACTGCCTAGCATATCGTCCGCGCTGCAAGACGTTAAACTGCCAAGCATCTTCGCCCAACATGACGTTAAACTGTACTTCGTCCCAGCTACAAGACGTTAAACTGTACAGCATTCGTCCTGCATGACGTTAAACATTAATTCGTCCTGCATGACGTTAAACTGCACCTCGTCTGCGCTGCAAGACGTTAAACTGCCAAGCATCCTCGTCCTCAACACACGACGTTAAACTGTACTTCGTCTGGAAAGACGTTAAACCGTCCGCTTCGTCCTCAACACACGACGTTAAACTGTACTTCGTCCGGCAAGACGTTAAACCGTCTGCATCACCCGATCCCGTGCCTCGTACGCAGGGTCCCCCCGGTTTGGATGTGGCCCCCACCCGCTCGTCTCTGCAGGGATGTCGGGATTGGAGTGGCCTTCGCCCACGGGGGTAGGGTATTACAAACCCCTAGTTTCTTGTGGGGGACCGCACATGTGTATCTCCATTGTGCTTCCCCACTACCGAAGCCGTTAGAGGGCGTGACAGGGATCGAGGTCTCTCACCTTCGGCCCAAGTCCCTCTCCAACTGAGCTTTGCCGCATCTGGGCTGCCTCAGTGCGTAAGTCCCGACAGAACGAACAACGTGGACTTTGATCCCTGTATCCTAAACAGGGTACGTAGGAAGCCTCTCCGAGGTTCAAGCCCACCACCTGGTCATCCCGGTCATATTCACGTCGGTTCGTCCATCAGTGGACCCCTCCCGAGTTCACACTTGCGTCGATTCACCTATGAATCCGCCCTCGTGGGAGACTGCACATGTGTATCTCCATTGTGCTTCCCCACTTCCTTTTTCTCTTTTCAGCATCCAGCATGACGTGAAACTTTGATCCACCCGGCCGTTCCATCCCCCTCTGTGCGAGGTGGTTCGGTTCAATCCTCCACCCGGCGGCCTCGACCTCTTCGTGAGTCGGCTTGCCGACGTCCAGCATGACGTTAAACTGTATATCCGAACTACGCTGACTTTGATCCGCGCTAACGCGTGGTACGTAGGAAGCCCCTACGGGGTCCAAGCTCTTCACTCCATCATCCATCCTGATCCTTACCCGGGCCGCCACATCCCGGTGGGGTCATGCCATTTCATTCCACTCCACTTCACTCGGGAAGCCGCCCATGTGCTGGCCCCAGCATCGGAGGTTCCCCGCAAGGGGTTCTGTCATCCGATCCACTTCTCGTGTTGATCAGTCCGATGCCGTCCCTACTGGAAGTTAAACTCGCGGCATACCCCGTGTTAAACATGGGAAGCTGAGGAAAACCTCAGGTAACGCAGTTCCCCGCACCCAGCACGGGATGCCTCAGGCCATCATGCCTTCGAGAAGCCCTATTAGGGACGGAAGGCAGACATGCAGAGCCGCAGTGTTACGACACGCCCCCAACACCTAGAGCTACCCGGTCTCCTCACCGCAGGTTGCTGCCCCGACCAGACTCCTTGGAGCGTCCGGGCGGAAGCAGCGTAATTAACCGGTGTCCATGGAGACATGGCGCCGGGAACGAGATTCACGAGCACGTCTTAAATCTATGAGGGAGACCCGGATTAGGCGACGAGTTCCGAGGAGACGTCCACGGAAGGAGGAGCCGACATCCCATCATCCCGGTTTCGATCAAGGAGCAGACGCCCCTGAATGAGGGACGGATGTCGCCCGCCCTTGGGAAGAGGGACTGCGGGGCCACAAGCCACGCGCCCATCCCCTCGGGTCGACGGGCGCACGCGCGAACGCGTCCTGGCGGAACAGCGTCGGAACAAAACCCGACGCACATCCGCACCGAAACAGAAAAATGGTGAACCCGACATGAATCTCTTCTCCTCAATACGAAGACCGATTGCTTTCAGAGGTGTTGGAAGACCAGCATGTTGCCCGGCCAAGCATTCAACACTGTGGCACGGAACCCGCCAAGGGCTGGGGAAGGGAAATCGGGAACTCCGTCTCACGACGTCGATGGCCTGGGTTCCCCCCACGCAAGGCGTCGTGGCACGAATGGTTGGTTGTCGATTCCATTTCCTGTCAGGGTTAATGGGTTTTTCTCCCTGCTTTCAGGAATCAAGTCGCCCAATTCAGTGCCTGATCGCCACCCGCCCACTGGCGCAGGGGTAGGGGAAACACCGACGCGGCTACTCCGCGCGGTCCCGCCCGTTCCACAGCCGTCCCAGCAGCCGCAGCTGCGGGGCAACCACGCCCTCTCTCCCCCTCGAAGGTCATCCATAGAAGGGTGATCAACAACTTGGTGCGGAGATATGAGGAAGAGGGAGTCATCCCCACCAGGGACATGGCTCGCCTAGACCTCGAGGAAGCTGCACCTCGCCACCAACGCCGCCCCCGAGGGCCGTGCAGGGAGGCACCACTGCCTACCTTGACGTCCAACCGCTTCGGGAGTTTATCCCCGGAACGCTCCGACAGCTCCTTCCCCTATGCGGATGAGGTGGAAGATGCCCGGGGCCACCTTATCCAGGATTCGCTCCAGGGATCCGCGATAAGGGCTCCTGTCAGGCCACGGCGACATCTCCGCCAGGCCTCTCAAGTCGAAGAACAGGCTCTCCACCTGCCCGCGCCGCTCATCCCGACTCGTCTGTCCCGACGCCAACGTCGGGCACGAGCGGAAGAGGATGCCCACCTTGGGGCCCTAGCAACAGTGGCCGCGTTGGCTCAAGCCACTGCTGGCTCCAGTCACCAGGCCCCTGCGCATCCTGAGCAGGGGAACTTCTATACCCGACCTGGATCGAGGCCCCGACTGCCCCAAAGGCAGGTTGGGTTGACTCTCCCGGTTGCTGGTACAGGCAATAGCCACCGCGGACCACCTCGCGGTAGCGCTATTCACTAGCAGGGTCTACTCCGTGTGGCCGATCCAAGAGGCATGGGTCATCCCACCTTCCGATCCCGGCCCGGAGGCCTGCCCGGAATCATCTCTCCCCGCATCCCCTTTGATATCTGTCCCGGTGCTCCTCGCACCTTGGTTTCCAATCCTCTTGGCCCCGGTACCGGTGCGGCCGGAGGATGCTAGGACAGAGATCAGCCATGCCCCGAAGAACCACCCAGGGGCAGGAAGGCGAGGCATCGACGTCGAGGGGAGAATGTTAGGGAATTCCGGACAGAGATCCGACCGGTTCGTTTCTCTAATACAGAGGCGGAGTATGATTCGGCGACAGAGCCCTCCCCCCGATCCCGCCAGTCAGGGGCAGGGGTAGGAATGCGGCATGTCAGCCTCGTACTTCCCGAGAGCGAGATCGATATGATCCCCGTTTCTCTCCGAAGGTATATCCGGAGTAGCGAGGGCCTGGTAGACCCCCAAGGATCGAGCTTGCGTTTGGTACCGGCCCCTCTGGAAGCGCCTTCTGCCTCGATCGGAGAAGCCGGAGACCTTTTCTGGGGACCGACGGTCGAACCACGATCCAGTACACCCTCGGCGAGCACCGACGCTACGGTAGGATGTTCGCTCTCCGGCCCATCCTATCGTGATGTGGTAGCTGGGGCACCGCCACGCTCAGGGGGCGGCTCGGGATATGGAGGCCAATCGGCCTGCTCTCCGTATTCACCGCCGGCAAGACCGTCGGCTCGGCGGCCCGCCTCGGCACCACTGCCGGTTCCCCGTCCATTCCCAGTCGTTGAAGAGGACCAAGGAGACCTGGGTCCCGAGTTTGAGTCGTGGAGCTTTTGGACCGTCCTTGTAGAGGGCCACTTCCCTGAGAAGTTTTGGCCAGTCGTAGGACCGGACTTTGACGCACCCGAATCACTCACCCCGGATGAGTTCGAATGCTTCCGCCGAACTCTCCGGGAGACTCAATCCCGTCTTCACTGCCTACAAATGCCATATCCCGGGAGTCAAGTGCACCTGGAGGATATTGGTGAGCAGTGCCGTCAAATTGGCCTGGCCACGTTCCCCGCGGTTCGGCACCCCGGGTCATTTGAGCACCACGAGGCCCTCCAACAATGATGTGTTGAGTGTTTTCAGGTACCCCGCAAGGTTATCGAAGGAGCCACCCCCCACGTGTATATCCGTGGATGGGGGCAGTACGCTGCCCTACGCTTCAGTACGACTCGCCAACAGCCCGATTTACTGGGTGGCCCTGAGGGTACATCCCCAGGGACGGAAACGGTCAATATGGCTGACCTGTCAGGAGAGGGGAACGGCTTGGAACTTCTCGACGGGGGATCTCCCCCCGAAGACAAGCCGTTGTTGGATCCATCGGTGAGAGTTACTCGTCACCAGAGGAACCTCCTGGGTCTCCCCACGCCTACTGAAGCACTGACGTTGAGCCGAAACGTCAGCAAAGGTAAAGAGCACGGCGGGGCTATAAAGCCCGCCGACCCATCTGCCTCTATGCAGAGGGCAGAGGAGGATCCCGAGAAGGCTATGCTACGTCAACAGCTCGCCGAGCAGAAGAAGCTAGTTGACCAGCTCCTCGTCGAGCACGCTGCAGAACAGCGGCCTGACTACGGTGATCTTAGGCCAGGACAACAGGGACAGGAACAACCACTCCTCGACGAGACTCTCCCGGGCAACCGTGATTACGCCGTGTTCGACGATAGGGGAGAGGCCATTGCCTATGGCAAAAGGGCGCGGTATGTTTCACCACACCCTCCCGAGCGGCGTGACTACTTGAGAGACCCCGCTCGGATTCCTCCCGCTACCCCAAGGGCCGCTCCGCCCACCATCCCACGAGCTGCCGAGTTCGACGACCCGGTCGACGACCCGATTGAAGGGCCATGCAATGCGCTCGTGGTTAGAGATCCTCGCCAGGACTGGAACCCATGTCCGGACGATCCGATGGCGGCACTCATCGCCCGCTTGGAAGCCTTGGAGACTCGGCAAGTGGCGATCCCACCGGACGGCAAGCCATACCCAGCATGGGTGGATGACATGCCGGCACCTCCGGGATTCAGGAACCCCACTTTCGCCCCCTTCAACGGGACAGGAGATCCGCCACAGCATTTGGCCCATTTCAACTCGAGGTGCGGGCCTATGTTGGGGACTCCGGCGCAGCAAGAGGCCGCTAAGCTTCGCTGCTTTGTCCAGACACTGGAAGGGCCATCATTTGTCTGGTACAGCCAGCTCCCCGTCGGGTCGATAACTAGCTGGGAGGACCTTCGTAGACAGTTCCTCTACCAGTTCAGTTCCACGACCCGGAAGACGAGTATCGCAGACCTCTTCAAGTGCAAGCAAAGGCCTGATGAGCGAGTCGCGGATTTCGTCACCCGATGGAAGGGTCTCACGTATTCCCTTGACATGGTATTGACTCAGGAGTAGTTGCTGACAATGTGCGTCGGGAACGTCAAGACCGAGCTGGTCCCTTCCTTGATCACTCAGAATTACCCCGGAGGGTTCAGGGACTTCTTAGACAAAGCTCAACGTCTTGAGGAAGCCCTGCAACAGGCCATTCAGGCACACCCGATGCCCTCTATGATTCCTGCAAGGAGAGTCAGCAGGGCTGAGCCCACTGTTGTTGCCCAGGTAGAGGCCCCCAGGCAGTTGGAGCTGCTGCCGGCGAGGCTAGCTCCGCAGCCTCACAGGAATCCGCCTCCACGGGCTCAGTTCCCGGCCCAGCAGCGGCAGCCCCATAACCGGTCGGCCCCTCCGCGTAATGTATCGCCACAACCCAGGCGAGATAATCAGGGTCCACCTCCTCGGCAGGCCCCTCCAGCCCCTCGTCAAGACCACGCTCCCATGGGCCCGCGATACCTGACTTACTCATTTCATGAGGATCAGGTCCCCGGTTATTTCCAGAGCGCCCTGGAGCAGGGGATTGTGTGACTGCCTGAGTGTTGGAGGCCAGAGGAGGCACATCTCACGGATAACCCCCGCTACTGCCCTTACCATCGGGCCCTGGGGCACACCATCCGGCGGTGCTACGTGTTTAAGGACTGGCTCCAAGAATAGATTAACAACAATGTAATCAGGTTGGGCCCAGCTCCAGCACAAGTGGCGGGCGTGTTCGTGGGATCAGATGATGATAGTGGCGATGAGGACGAATGGCAGCTGGTCTCTCACCGCGGATCCCAGAAGTATAATAACTAGATGGCCCGCAAGATGATCATTCGCGCCCATGGAATCATCCGTGCGTGCTTGAATCAGCATGAGCCCCCAGAATCTGCGGGTGAGACTTCAGCATCATCATCCCAGCCTGCCTCTTCCGAGAAGAGCAAACGGCGGCGGCACAAGAAGGAAGAGCGCGCCCCGCCAGTTCCACCACTATCCCGCACTCTCGGCGATTTCATGCCCCCGGAGATGGGGGTCCCTCCTCGGATCCGCCCGGTGATGGATGATTCGTCTGATGACAGTGTTGGGTACGCTTCGGTTAATACCGTTGAGCTGGTAAACCCATTTTCGGTTCCCAACGTTGAAGAACACCAGGTGGACCTCCCTAGTGTCCCCGGTCATCGCCACCGTCGGAGGAACCGTAACAACAGGAGTCGCCGGGGCACAGCAGTTGGTACCTCCAGCCAGGCCGTGCACGCCACTGAGACTAGGCAGCAGGCTCAAAACCGAGCTCAACGTGCGCAGCCCCCCCATCCGGGGATGACGGATTCGCCTCCGCCACTGTTCGTGGTGTGGGACCAGGCAGAACCGCCTCAGCCGCGCCGCGATCAGCTCCGCCCTGCCACGAGTCCATCCCGGCCTCCTGACCCCAATACGGTGACTAATTCCCGGGCTTCAACCGATGAACAGCGAGATGCACCAAGCACCAGTCGGCCGCCGGTCTAACCGGCAAGGCCCGTCATGCCTCCAACCGCAGAGCAACCTCCTGCAACCAGGGGCTCGTGCTTGGCAAAAAGTATGGTGTCCTAAAGCACTTGGCTGACATCCCAGCGAGACTCTCCATCCTTGAGGCTCTGCGCATGTCACCTGAGATGCGCAAGGCGCTCGCTGAAGCCTTGAAAAGCCCCCTCCAGTTTGAGACAGAGGTTGCGGCTGCAGAGGCCTTTCACGCCAAAACGATTGAGGACGCCGAATGTCAGGCAGTTATCTCGTTCTCTGGTAAGGATGAAGACCCTCCTATACAGGGGCACATTCGTCCATTGTATGTCACTGGCCAGTTCAATGGTCTTGAAGTCCAATGTTGTCTTGTCGACACGGGGTCCGGGAATAACTTGATTCCCACTCGGACGCTCCGGAGATTGGGGTTGTCTGAGGATGACTTGATTCCCTCCGACCTCAGGATCCAGGGGTACGACCGCACCGAGCAAACTCCGGTCGGCAGGATGCGTTTGAAGACCCAGTTCGGTGACCTGGTTGCCAACACTGAATTCATGGTAGTCTCTTAGGACACTGTGTATAACGCGTTGATGGGCAGGCCATGGCTCCACCTTCATGCGGCGGTTCCCTCATCATACCACCAATGCCTTAAATACTCCCTTAATGGTCGAGTAGGCATGCTTCAGGGAGAGGCCTCTCCTTTTGCCTCATGTGAAGCCCGCTATCTGGACGCGGACTATTACAAGAGCAAGGATAAGAAGATCCTGGCAGGTGAGGTTGAGCCTGTCGCTGTTGCAGGTGATCCCTGGGCATGTTTGGATGACGCTTACGTCCTCCCGATCCATCGGTTGGACGTAGCCAGGGTCTCGACGGCCTGTGAGTCTCCTGATGAGATGACCGCGACCGCCCGTGCTAGAACCAGCGGCCCATCAGGATCTGGTAGCCCCAATGAAGTTCCCAGCGCAGTCTCTCCCGTGGACGATCCCTCCCTGAGTGGAGAGGACGTGGAAGATGCACCCCCAGCTTTTGAGGAGGGAGTCTCTGCCACGGTCGATGAGTTAGTACAGGTGAACCTTGGAACCGAAGCAGATCCAAGACCCACATTGGTCAGTGCCGCCATGCCCTCTGAGGAGCGGCAGCAGTACGTGGACTTCCTCAGACAGCACCGTGATGTGTTCACTTGGGGCTATGACGAGATGCCGAGGCGAGATCCTCAGGTAGCCGTCCACCGCCTTGGTCTCCCGGCGAATCATCGCGGGTTCAAGCAGCCCCCAGGAAGATGCACCCATCCCACGGTACCATGGTTGAGGCCGAAGTTGACAAGCTTATCAAAGCCAACTTCTTGAGGGAAGTTCAGTACCCCAAATGGCTGGCCAACATTGTGCTGGTCAGGAAGAAGAACGGGAAGATCAGAGTCTACATCGACTTCCGCGATCTCAACTGCCACTGTCTGAAGGATGATTTTCCCCTTCCGGTGACAGAGCTGTTGATTGACGCCACGGCGGGATTCCAAGACCTCTCCTTCATGGATGGATACTCCGGATACAACCAAATCTGGATGGCCCCTGAGGATGAGGAGTTCACTGCCTTCAGGGCCCCCCAAGGTATCTTTTGTTACCAGGTCATGCCCTTCGGCCTGAAGAATGCAGGTGCCACCTATCAACGGGCGATGCACCACATATTCAAGCCAATCCTCAGCACACTGGTGGAATGCTACGTCGACGACTTGGTGGTCAAATCGCGCCAGCGTTAGGACCATCTCAAAGATCTTGAGAAAGTGTTCGGCTTCCTCTGGTCTCGCTGCCTGAAGATGAACCCGTTGAAGTGTGCCTTCGGGGTCACCTCCGGAAAGTTCCTTGGATTTTTGGTAAGATAACGGGGTATTGTGATCGACCCATAGAAGATCAGGGTGATTAGCCAGATGCCTCCCCCAGGTAACATCCGGGAACTGCAAGGGTTCCAAGGCCACTTAGCCTATATACGCCGATTCATCGCGAATCTGGCCGGCAAGTGTAAGCACTTTTCTCGGCTCATGAAGAAAGGTGCCACCTATGTATGGGATAAAGAGTGTCAGACCGCTTTCGAGGAAATCAAGCAGTACCTGCTTCAACCTCCGGTTCTGATGCCGCCTGTATCCGGGAAGCCGCTGGTCCTTTATGTGACCGCCCTGGAACGGTCCCTTGGTGCCCTTCTCGCCCAGAAGAACAACGAGGGAACAGAGAATAGCCTCTATTACCTCACTCGCATGCTCCTCGATGCGGAAGTTAGGTATTCCCCCATCGAGAAGAGCTGCCTGGCACTTGTATTTTCCGTACAGAAATTACGGCACTACTTGCAGCACCACGAGGTACAGTTGGTTTCTCGGGTAGACCCGTTGAAGTATATCCTGAGCCGGCCTATGTTGACTGGCCGTCTAGCGCGGTGGGCTGTGATTCTCCAGCAGTTCGACATCAGGTATGTGTCTCAGAAGGCCATCAAAGGGAAAGCATTGGCAGACTTTCTGGCTGCTCACCCGACCTCCGCGGATCAGCTACTGGATCTAGGCTTTCCTGATGAGGCCATTCTCTCGGTCGATCATGCCGATCCGTGCTGGCAGATGCACTTTGACGGTGCCTCCCGGAGCCCCACCGGTAGAAGGCTCGATAATCCTAAGCTCAATAGAGTGGGCTTGGGTATCGTCTTCATTACCCCAGAGCAAGCCGTGCTGCCATACTCTTTCCTGTTGTCAGAGGGCTGTACCAACAATGAGGCGGAATACCATGCCCTCATCACTGGCCTCGAGTTAGCTCTTGAGATCGACGTGCCCCATCTGTGTGTGAAAGGGGACTCCGAGCTGGTCGTTAAGCAGATCAATGGCGACTATGTTGTCAGGAAGCTGGAACTTGTGCCATTGCTGGAGTGCACCCTCCTTCTGATGGCCCAGTTCCCTTCTCGGCCAGAAATTGTCCATATTCCCCGGTCGCAGAACGGTCGAGCAGATGCTTTGGCCAGCCTTGCTGCGTCACTTGCAGAGCCTGAACAGGACAACCTGATCGTCCGCATGACGCACCGCAGGCTCATCGCCCCCGTTACCCCGGAGGGAGATCGCGGCCCGTCGGTAAGTAATCTCACCACGGTTGCCCCTGTTCCCGGAGCCCCGAGTACCCCAGATATGGCAGTCGAATCAGCCCTTGATTGGAGGGCTCCTTTGGTTGAGTACCTCCAACATGGCATTCTCCCGTCAGATCGGGCCGAGTGCGAGCGAGTTCGACGCCGCGCATCGCAGTTTGTCCTCCAGAGCAGTCCCGGCCTGGAGCAGATCCTCTATAGGCGCGGATTTGATGGTGTTCTCCTCCGTTGCCTTCAAGGAGTTGAGATCCCACGAGTCATGCAAGAGGTTCATGCTGGTTCATGTGGTGCCCACCAGACTGGGCCGAAGCTGTCCCACCAGATTCGGAGGTTGGGATACTTCTGGCCCTCCATGATCCATGACTGCATCGAGTATGCCAGGAGGTGCCATGCGTGCCAGGTTCATGCGAACTTTGTGCATCGGCCGCCGGAGCTTCTCGATACCACTAGGTATTCCTGGCCCTTTGCAGTCTGGGGTCTGGACGTTGTGGGACCTTACCCGCCGGCGACGGCTCGCCAGTGCCGGTTCATTCTGACCACCACAGACTTCTTCTCCAAATGGGTAGAGGCGATTCCGCTCAGAGAGGTCAAATCCTGTTCGATCGCTGACTTCGTGACCTCCAACATCATTTATCGATTTGGAGTGCCTCACGCTATCCTCACGGATAACGGAGCCAATTTCCGAGCAGCCGAGTTGAAGAAGTTGTACGCCAAGTACAACATTCGCTCGAACCATACATCTCGCTATCATGCGCAGGCGAATGGACAGATTGAGGCGTTTAACAAAACCCTTTCTAACATTCTGCAAAAGATGGTTGGTCAGAACAAGAAGAGTTGGCCGGACAAGCTCCCTAACGCCCTCTGGGATTATCGGACGACGACTCGCAATTCCACCCAGATGACCCCTTATTCCCTGGAGTATGGAGCTGATGCCGTCCTGCCCATCGAGATCCAGTTACCGTCCTTGCGCACTGCGGTCTACGACCAGCAAGCATCGGACAGAGCTGCTCAAGCCCGTCTAGTCGATTTGGAAGCACTGGATGATAATAGGCTTCGCGCTTTGCACAACTTAGAGAGGCATCAAAGCAGAATGCCTCGAGCTTTCAATAAGAAGGTTCTCCTCCGCTCCTTCCTGCAGGGTGACCTAGTACTGGCCCTAAGAGCACCAATGATCCCCGGCAGGAAGCCGCCCAAGTTGGAGCCCAAGTGGGAGGGACCTTTTGTCATCCACAAGGTCTATCCCAATGGCGCGTACTCCCTAGCGACTATGGATGGTGAGCGTGTCACTCCTCCCACCAACGCTAGGTTCCTCAAGCAGTACTTTTCCTGAGTGTACATCGTCCACGTGACAAGACGTTAAACTGCCAAGCATCTTCGTCCAACACGACGTTAAACTGTACTTCGTCCGCGCTGCAAGACGTTAAACTGCCAAGTGTTTCGTCCAACATGACGTTAAACTGTACCACATCCGCACCGCAAGATGTTAAACTGCCGAGAATCTTCGTCCTGCATGACGTTAAACTGCCCCTTAAGAACTACGTGCGGCTTGATTCCCATCCTTATGGGATACGTAGGACCGCCTGAACATTCATGTTTCAGGCCCAGCCCCATCCTTCGGGAATTTCCATCCCATCTCGGGCCCTTGGCCCAGTTTCCTCTGGGTATGCGGCGTATGGTGTGAACGCGGGGCTATGCCCTCATGCACGTCAGTTTGCTCGCCACGCTGTACGCCCCCCACGTTTGGGGATGCCTTTCGCTCCCCCCTTTTCTCTTTTCGTCCTGCATGACGTTAAACTGCCTCTCAAGAACTACGTGCGGCTTGATTCCCATCCTTATGGGATACGTAGGACCGCCTGGACGCTTGTGTTTCAGGTCCAGCCCCGTCTCTTGGTTGATGACAGGGATCTGCCGTCTTTTGGTTGCTCTCAGGGTGAGTCCTCCGACCCTTTCCGGTGATCTGTTAACAAGTTTTGGGTACTTCGGTCTATGACCCGTAGTGTCGGATTCAATCCCGACAAGTCCTGTGTTGCTTGTCGGGCCTCGCGCTTCCTCTTGTTCGAGCCTTCACTCAAAGGGATCCTCGTTAGCGGTTTGGGTACGATGCCTCAGTGCTCTCCTACTGCTCCAGGTCGATTTACTGGCGGGTCCTGGGCCGCAAATCGATATGAATCCTGCGCTTGAGCGGTTGATGCTCGTTTGCTTGCCCCATCCTAGGCTGACGCGATCGGATGTTGTGTTGCGAATATGGTCAGCGACATCCTCGATCGCCATGTCGGCTCTTTCAGGCTCTGAACATTGGTTGCGCAGTCCTCATCACACTCCGCCTCTGTGCGCTGTAGTGGAATCTCGACACTCTCTTCATACTGACCATCAGTACACCTTTACACGTTAGGCAGACCAACCCGGGTAATGGTGTCTTTCGAGGCTCCCGCGATCTGAGCACCAAGGATATATGCTGATGTCCTCCCTAAGGGCCATGTGTAGCTGGACCCTCGTCCCCGTAAGGAGGGAGGAGTCGCCCGAACAATCGCGTTCTGGGCCCAGTATATCTGGAGGCTAGCATCTCTGCCCCTCGGGTGATGGACATACGCATGCCCCTATCCCAAGATCCTTCTCCTAGAATCATGCGTGACCGCAGGGCTGGGTATGTTCCCACCTCCACTGGGTTCGCCATATCGCAATAAGCGGATTCCTCCATGGTCCGAACCACACGACCTTAAACTATGTTGTCTGGTCCTACCACACGACCGTAAACTGTGATCGTCTTGGCCGCCCGACGAGAAACGGCACTGCATCGTGATGTTCTCCTCAGGGGACACTCACGTTGGGCGCTGGTTAATAACCACGCCATTTATCAATTCCTTTCATGGCTTGATTATTGTGGTGACGCCAGGGATTTCTTAATCACAGGCATGTCGCTGCACAAAGAAAAACCATCCACCTTTAAGGACAAACAAGAAATATCAAATGCCGCTTCTTCTATGTGCGAGGGTCAGACCCGCACCCTTCCCCATGCTGGTGCCCGATTGTGTTGCGTTGCGCCTCAAGAACTACGTGTGGCTTGATTACCATCCTTATGGGATACGTAGGAACGCCCAGATGTTTGAAACTTCGGGTCCATCCCCCACCTCTTAGAGATTCCCCCTTCTCTGGGGAATCCGCCGCCTTAGGGTCACCCTCAAGGCGTGTCCCTCGACCCCTTGCAGTGGTCCACCGGTGTCAAGAGTACTCTGGTTTATTGCCAGGAGGGTCAGTTTCAGCTGGGTCAGGTTCCTTCCACTTTTCAGGCTTCGTGCTCCCTTTCATTCGGACCCATCGCCTACGCCCTGGGTGGAGCCCCCGTGAGCGGTCTGGACACAATGCCTCAGTGCTCTCCCACCGACTCGGGCTGGTGCCCCCAAGGGCCTCGGGCAGCAAATCGATATGAATCCTGCGCTTGAGCGGTTGATGCTCGTTTTCTGCCTCATTCCATCAACGGTCAGTGCGATATTGATGTTGCTTTTCCGCCACGGTCGGCAGTACTCCCATATCGTTACGCTGGTGCCCCCAGTCCTTGAGTGAATGGCCGCATGATTCACATTACGTTTTCCACCCCCCATTCTGACCAGGCAAAATCTCGACACTCTTGACACTATCCCTCAGTGCATCTTCGCATATCCAGGGGATAGGACCACGATGTGGCGTACATTGAGGTTCTTATGGTCCGAGCTCTAAGACCTTAAACTAAGATCTACCCCTATGGTCCAAGCTCTACGACCTTAAACTAAGATCTCCCTAAATGGGGTTCTACGTCCTGCATGACGTTAAACTGCACTCTCAGAACTACGTGTGGCTTGATCTCCAGCCAGATGGAGTACGTAGGAACGCCCGGGCATTTCGACTCGGGTCCAGCCTCAGGGATCGCTAAGTCCCGCCCCTCCTCGTCGCCGGCCGTCTGGCCTGGCTTCCGGTAGAGTGGTGCGATTGTGATATTCTCCCCGATTCAGCTCGGGATGCCCCATTGCAATGATGGGAAGCGACAGTTTCCTCGTCGAAGAGGTTCTGTCTGAGAATTGGGGTGATTCACGGCCAGATTAGTGCATCCGCCTAATACGCTTTCCCCACGGTGGCGCAATTTTGAGAGCGTTAGATTCTATCCGAACAAATCGTCACTTTGCCCCACGCTTCGCATGCCCTGTTGATCTGGATTTCCACCCTTGTGCCTGAAGGAACCCCCAAAGAGGCATTGATGATGACATGTGATCCGCCTCCTGCAATATGAATGATGACCTTCGGTCCGTCTATTGCAGTAGTATGGTCGATTGATCCATTGTCCGCTTGCCGTCTTGGGCATTTCCTGGAAGGCCGATCGTCGTGGATTTCTGAATTCGGGACATGCGATTCACCCTTTCTCATTTCCCTATGTTCGGATAAAATCTCAACGCCCCTAGCGTTGTCCCGCTCGTGTGTCGGAACAAGTTGGGGGGATGATACATTGATTAGGTCTGAGGTCTCCCTTCCTAGGGATGACCTCCCTCTCTTCTTTAGAAATCCAGGCCCAATTGTGGATGCTTGAAGTTTGGTTAAACGCTCCCGCAAGACAATGAATCGTGGTTGAGCATGTTAAGCCAAAAGATGCAGATAAATATATTGGTTCATACAAGTGGATCGAAGTATTGAATAGCGGAAGCAAAATGTTCTGGGAATGGCAAAAACAAAGCCCCTAGGGATTAGCGTGCTGAATAAGTCTTTCTAACGCCGCTACCCTTTGGCTGGCGGCCTCCAAAGCTGCTTCTCGCTCTCTGCGTGCCCTCTCTTCATCGGCGGTCGCAGCACGCAGCTCACCGATCCTGGCCTGTGCACGCTCCCGCTCGACTTGAAGTGTGACCATCTGTTGGCCCGCCTCCGTCAGCTGTACCTGGGCGTCAACCAGCTGGGCCTCTAGTTGCTCCACAAGCTCAGTGCACGTTGCGACGAAGGCCTCCTTCTCTGCCGCCTGCCCTTCGAGACGCCGGACTTCCTGCTCCGCCACGAGGAGCGCCCGCGTGCTCTCCGACATGTCCCGACATTGTGCGACATCGGCACGTCGGCGGCTCTCGCGCATCTTGTCGGCCATGAAATCACGGACCGTCATATGGAGGCGTTGAGCATCAGCTCCCCCGGCACACAGGAAGCGCAGCCATGTTTGAAGTGATCCCATGCGCCCCAGCCACTCCGATGGGTCTCGCTTGAGGAAGCACTGGATGCACTTCCACCCCCTGCGTCGTGTTATCCGGCTCTCCTCGACCGCCTCCGCGTCCGAGTCGTCCATCTCCTCGGGGTCGGCAGGCCGGTAGGCAGGGAAGGCAGCCAGCAGGTCTGCTGCGGGGTCCGCCCCTGGGATGTCCTCACAGGGGATAGGTTCTCCAACATCTGAGTGACCTTCTTCTCTCACCCCAGCGGCGTTGACACCCTCGTCAGCCCCCGACCTCTCTTCGATGGCAGCACCGCCGGCGTCCACTGCCCCCTGATCAGCAGTTGGTGGGGCCGGCTCGGTGTGAGAAGTCTGTTCCGGAGCAGGTGGCATGTCTGCCACTGGTCCACTCGTGGATGGCCCGGGTTCGGCAGCCCGACGAGCCTCCAGTACTGATATTACTGCGCGGGGGCATGCCGTGGTTAGTCACAGATCGTCAACGACAGGCACCAACAGTAAATTAAGGAGAATTAAGGGAATCCAAGGCGTCATCTTCCGCTATCCCGGCCGCCGCAGGAGCAATTGCAGCAGGGGACCCCTCAGCGCTTATCAATTCAATGATGGGTGTCTGGCCCCCGCCTTGTCCTGCTGGCGCCTCTCCTACTCCTACTGAGGACGCCTGACCAACATCCGTGCACTCCTGAGAAAGGTGGAGAAATGGGTTAGAAGCTGCATAAGATAATGGATGAAGCAGGTTGAGTAGGGATAGAAGCGGACCTCGAGGAGCTCAGTGATATCAATATTGCCAGAGCCGGCCACCTCGCCGCTCTCCCGCGGGCTCCCCTGATGGGACCTTCCCTCGGAGCCTTCATCCTCCCCCGTCTCCTCCTCTTCCTCGGAGTCGTCGTTACTGTCATCTTCCTCCGGCGACATCTGTTCTGGAGCAGGCTCTAGACCGAGCATCACCTTCACCAGAAGGGACGGCTCCGCACGCTGACCACGTTGGCGCGCGTACTCATCCATGGCCGTCAGATACGCATACCACCGGTGGAAGTTCACCCTGTCGGCGACCTGAAGGCGCCCGACCTCTGGCAGATGGATTCCTTCGGTGGTTATCTTCTGCCAGATGATTTCGGTCCCCAGCGACTGCCGTAGGGTCATCCAGGCCGACCACAGCACCGGGAAGACTGCATTGTGGGAGGGTTCGAGCAGATGCCTTACCTGCTTCCCGGGCCGCTCTTCGACCACCGCACGTGCCCCCTCTCTGGGCGCCGAGGCCGTGGCGGCAGCCTGCGATGTGCCCGCCGCCGAAGTCCCTGCTCGCGCCGGCTCCACTGCTTGGCGCGCCTCCGTTCTCCCCCATGTAATGGCGCCTCGCCTCCTTCCTTGATGCCCGGTCTCCGCACGGGTGACCTCGAGCCGCCGAACTGGCTTCCGTAGAAGCACCTCGGGGTACGCGATGGCCCAGTGTTCGGCGTACTCGGTTGCCAAGCCTGCGTCGACCCCGGTAGGAGGGAGAGTGATGACGTCGCCAGAGCCGAAAGCGGCGAACATCAGCCACATCTGGAGAAGGACGCAAGGGTTCGTCTCCTCCCGGACAGCCGTGAATACCCTCTTCGGCATCCGTTGAAGGCACCCGAACTGCCTGGAGAACCGGGTTGACACGTAGGGCTCGCAGATCACCTTCCCGTCGATTCGAGCCACGAGCACCCCGCCCCGCATGTTTAGGAAGTATTCGTGCTGCTCCAGCGGACCCTGCCCATTGTCGATCATCTGGCCAACGGGAGTGGGGAACGGGCTGAAGTTGAAATTGGCGTGATTGCCAATCCAAATCCTCACGCCCTCCTCATTTAGGGTCATCGGAGCGACCCCTGCGATGTTCAGCAGGGAGGGTCGCAGGCCGTTGCCCGGAGGAATGACAGCGTTTGGAAACGTGTACCCACCGAGGTGAGCAGCCACCCAGCCATGGAAGAATTGAAAGGGCCCACAGATCCTTCGTGGCGACCCCCCTCGCGAGATGTATCCCAGGATGGCATACAGCTTCGCCAGCACTGGGACCCCGAGGTTGTATCTTTTGTTGGAGGCCATGGCACCCGCCATCGCCAGTGTCGCCGGGCGGACGCCCATTCTCGCGTCCCGCACTGGCAGGAGCCACCCACTCAGAAAGGCAGCCAGGAACGCCGCGTACCGGACATTTGGGTCCCGGGCCTCGATGACGCGGTACCCCCATGATCGGTAGTCGCCCGTCTCCTGGACCCGCCAGTACGACCCGTTCCGGCTCCTCTGAGCCGCGGTCGGGCACCGCTTTCCCCTGCCTGGCATCTTGACCGCTGGTTCATGCTCCAAGAACTGGTCGAACCACTCCTTGTAGGCTATGTCCTTGTGGAAGTCCTTGATCCCGAGACGCTGCGTAGCCAGGTCAAGTAGATGCCATGTCAGAATGGGAGTCTGTGACCTGTCTTCCCAGATGTTCTTCGGAGGCAGGAACTCATCGTATTGGTAACCCTCCAGGAGGATACCTCCGATGCAGTGGATGTCCCAGAGACCGATGCTGACCTCCCCATGGTGAAGATGGAAGGTGTTGGTATCCGGGGACCAGCGAGTGAACAGCTCCGGCCCGAGCTCGGACTGCTGGTAGAAGTGGAACTGCGACGTCCACACCGCCTCAAACAGGCCGATGTACCGCATCTCTTCCGCGAAGTGATCGCAGGTGTGGCGTACCCAGAACGCCCAGGCCCACTCACTGGTGAAATTGCCCCCAGACCGCAAGTCCCAGTCCTTCAACCAGCCCTTGGTGTCGTCAGTGACACTCTGGCGATATGTGCTCGAGTAGAGGGCTGGAGAGTTCTCCGCAGTAGGCTCACTCCCGACGATGGTTCGCATCCTCGGGTTCAGGACATAGACATCTAAGTGCCTGGTCTCCCTGGCAGGATTCCCATTGTTGGTGATGTTATAGCGGGGAAGCTCGTCCTCCCGAGTCACCCAGGTCCGTGGCACATCAACCTCGAACCCTGGCACCGGAACCTCGTCTAGGATGCCAAAGTTCCAGATCAGCAGGTTTTCCGACAGCGGATATGTCTTCTGGGCCGGCATCAGCAAGTCGAACAATGATTGATTGCTGGAAACAATCTCCCTGGCTCCGTAGACCTCCTCGTTCGCCGCCATCTCATCTCTGCGAATGGCGGCATCCCCCTCATTCCCTTGATTCGCGGCCATCTCAGAAGCTCCGGGAGTCGTGTGGGTTAAGGGATGAGGCGTGCGGAATCGGAAGAGGCTGGTAGAGAAGTTTGAGAGTTGGCACGCAATCCTAGTGGACGGCGCGCAATTGGGAAGTCTGTCGCATAAAACCCCGGGTGTTCGTGCAAAAAACAGGCCGAAATCCGGAAGGTTTGCGCGACGAACGGGTGAATTCCGCGCCGGAAAGGACAATTTCGCGCACGAGAGCTTGAATGCTTATCGCGCGGAAGGCCGGTGTACGGTACGGGGGGACCCAGGGCCCCTATTTATAGGTGAGGCTAGGTGTCCGCGCTGCGCGGAAAGCGCTTTGCGCGACCGAGACAGCGAATTTCATGCCCGACGCCCTTTTTTGCGCGCCACAGTCCCACGCCACCCAGGACTTCGGCATTCCGGCGTCTCCCTCGAAACCCGATCGTTACGACCTCTCGCCGATCAGATTCCGAGGGGGGGCTTTTGTAGACGCCGGAAAAGTCCATTGTTCCCAAACAAAGCTCCGGATGCAGAAAGTGAGGTCATATTTGGAGTCAGAAGCACGTTTCGGAGGGCCTGGAGGCCTTGCGCGGAATTTTGGAGACCCGCGCGCAAAGTTGTAGTGCCGCGCGCAAACCTCCCGGGATGTGCGCAATGCGCTGGGCCGGCGCGCAATTTTGCGCGCCCGTGGCCCGCGCGACTCCCTTGCGCGCCGGGCCCGATTCCGCGCCCGCGAAGGAAATTGCGCGCCCGCGGACCAGATTCTGCGCCCGGGGTTGCCTATAAATATAAGGCGACCCCCGACGTTTTGAAGGTTGCCGGAATTCGAAGAGTCACTCGTTCGCGCAATCCAACCCCTTCCGCGCGCAATGCCGATCTTCAGGTAACCTCCTTTCTTTCGCGCAAGAAAGCCTCGGGGTTCGCCTTCGCGCGCAATCCCTTTGGCTCCTTTATTTTGAACTAACTCTTCACCCAAAGGCCTTCGCGCGCAAAAGAAGCCTCTTGCGCGCAATTGCCCCCGGGTGCGCGCAATCCAGCCCGATTGTGCGCACCCCCCTTTTTCAAAGTGGCCATTTGTTAAGGAATGAGCCGTTGCCCCCGCGCGCTATCCGAAGCCCGGTGCGCGCAATCTCCCACTTCCGCGCGCAAAGCGCTGGCCGAATTACGCGCCAGCCCGTCCAATTTGCGCGCCAACCCGCGGTATTGCGCGCCAAGCTCCTCTTTTGCGCGCAAACCACCAGGGTCACCCCCTTTGACCCCCTGTGGGTACCCACATGCGTGGCGCCTGATGATCCTCATCCCGGGTGCCCGCACCGTGCGTTGTCTTCCCATGCGGCCCTCCAGGTTCACGCGAAGTGACACGGACCATTTGGCGGCACTCATACGTCCAAGCTGCACGACGCTAAACCGCCTAGCCTCCCTCATCCGCACTGCAAGACGTTAAACTGCCAAGTGTTTCGTCCAACATGACGTTAAACTGTACCACGTCCAAGCTGTACGACGTTAAACTGCCTAGCATATCGTCCGTGCTGCAATACGTTAAACTGCCAAGCATCTTCGTCCAACATGACGTTAAACTGTACTTCGTCCCAGCTACAAGACGTTAAACTGTACAACATTCATCCTGCATGACGCTAAACTGTAATTCGTCCTGCATGACGTTAAACTGCACCTCGTCCGCGCTGCAAGACGTTAAACTGCCAAGCATCTTCGTCCTCAACACACGACGTTAAACTGTACTTCGTCCGGCAAGACGTTAAACCGTCCGCTTCGTCCTCAACACACGACGTTAAACTGTACTTCGTCCGGCAAGACGTTAAACCGTCTGCATAACCCGATCCCGTGCCTCGCACGCAGGGTCCCCCCGGTTTGGATGTGGCCCCCACCCGCTCGTCTCTGCAGGGATGTCAGGATTGGAGTGGCCTTCGCCCACGGGGGTAGGGTATTACAAACCCCTAGTTTCTTGTGGGGGACCGCACATGTGTATCTCCATTGTGCTTCCCCACTGCCTAAGCCGTTAGAGGGCGTGACAGGGATCGAGGTCTCTCACCTTCGGCCCAAGTCCCTCTCCAACTGAGCTTTGCCGCATCCGGGCTGCCTCAGTGCGTAAGTCCCGAGAGAACGAACTACGTGGACTTTGATCCCTGTCTCCTAAACAGGGTACGTAGGAAGCCTCTCCGAGGTTCAAGCCCACCACCTGGTCATCCCGGTCATATTCACGTCGGTTCGTCCATCAGTGGACCCCTCCCGGGTTCACACTTGCGTCGATTCACCTATGAATCCGCCCTCGTGGGAGACTGCACATGTGTATCTCCATTGTGCTTCCCCACTGCCTTTTTCTCTTTTCAGCGTCCAGCATGACGTGAAACTGTGATCCACCCGGCCGTTCCATCCCCCTATGTGCGAGGTGGTTCGGTTCAATCCTCCGCCCGGCGGCCTCGACCTCTTCGTGAGTCGGCTTGCCGACGTCCAGCATGACGTTAAACTGTATATCCGAACTACACTAACTTTGATCCGCGCTAACGCGCGGTACGTAGGAAGCCCCTACGGGGTCCAAGCTCTTCACTCCATCGTCCATCCTGATCCTTACCCGGGCCGCCACATCCCTGTGGGGTCATGCCATTTCATTCCACTCCACTTCACTAGGGAAGCCGCCCATGTGCTGGCCCCAGCGTCGGAGGTTCCCCGCAAGGGGTTCTGTCATCCGATCCACTTCTCGTGTTGATCAGTCCGATGTCGTCCCCACTGGACGTTAAACTCGCGGCATACCCCGTGTTAAACATGGGAAGCTGAGGAAAACCTCAGGTAACGCAGTTCCCCGCACCCAGCGCGGGATGCCTCAGGCCATCATGCCTTCGAGAAGCCCTATTAGGGATGGAAGGCAGACATGCAGAGCCGCAGTGTTACGACACGCCCCCAACACCCAGAGCTACCCGGTCTCCTCACCGCAGGTTGCTGCCCCGACCAGACTCCTTGGAGCGTCCGGGTGGAAGCAGCGTAATTAACCGTTGTCCATGGAGACATGGCACCGTGAACGAGATTCACGAGCACGTCTTAAATCTATGAGGGAGACCCGGATTAGGCGACGAGTTCCGAGGAGACGTCCACGGAAGGAGGAGCCGACATCCCATCATCCCGGTTTCGATCAAGGAGCAGACGCCCCTGAATAAGGGACGGATGCCGCCCGCCCTTGGAAAGCGGGACTGCGGGGCCACAAGCCGTGCGCCCATCCCCTCGGGTCGACGGGCGCACGCGCGAACGCGTCCTGGCGGAACAGCGTCGGAACAAAACCCGACGCACATCCGCACCGAAACAGGATCCATGAAAAATATTTAGTTGTAACGATACAGTCTTGTGAAGTTCATCTGGTAGCTTACAACAGATTTTTTCTCCTTATGTTTCAGCTCAAGAAACTCATTCTCTATTTTTGTTCACATTGAATGAGGGAAATAATTATTGAAGAATATCCCTATAAACTCTTACAACTCCAAAGATTCAACCTACACTCTTGACCTCAGGTTTTTAATTAGTTCCCACAACTGATCAACTTCTCCCTCTAATTTGTAAACGAATAGGGTGACCTTCTCTTGTTCTGAATAGTAGAGCACAAAAAAGATATTTTTGATAGAGTTGATCCACTATTCAGAAATCAATGGATTGGTAGATACATTGAAGGTTGGTGGTCATTAACTCATAAAGGAATAAATAGAAATTTGTTCCCTTCATGGTGAAATTAGTCTCTCATCTTGATTCAAGTTATTTACCATAACTTGAGTTAGTTTGTTCATAAATTTCATGAAGTTTTCCATTCAATATTCCATCGGATGGCTGGAAGTGCATTGTCCATTATGGTCAACATTTTCACGGATCCTCATATTGCCTGAAAGTTTCTAAAAGAATAAAACCATAGTGATAATGTTATTTCATTTTTAAATCTTTTATCTATAAAGGATTTTTATGTATTAAAACTTCATTCTTAAACCTATTATTCTTTAAAAACAATTACATTTCTCTATAAATCCTTCATAATGATTCATAAAAATCTTATGATTAACCAAAAATATACCCTGAGAGTGTCAAACCAGGAGTGGAGTAGGGACTATTGTCATGCACTAGTTTCTATTTGAGTCTATCTCAATGCGGTATTTGCAGGTTTTACTCCTAAATACATCTATGCTAGATCCACCTCCACTTGTTCATATACAGATATGGATTTATTTGTTCAGAAACCAATTACATAAAATTTCACCAAAATACCTGGAAGTTTTTATATATTTAAAATTTTATAAAGGTTTCTTCCTGAGTTTTTAATATCCTAATTTACACAAATAACTAAACTATACTCTGATACTAACTATGGCATCCTACCTTTTTAATACACAACTTTTCATTACATTTTACAAATAGAGGATCTTTAAATTCGAGTGTCTTTAAAAAAGGTACATAATACATGAAAACATATAACACTATTTTAATAATCCTGAAATGATTCTTGAAAAGTTCATACTATGTAAAATTACTACATATAATAACCTGGTGACATAAATTAATGTAAAGGGTGTGCATAAGGCCTAGTATGGGAAAATAGGGAAAATAGTTTACATGTGAACTTGAGAGAATAAAATAAAAACATGAGGAAATATCATAAAGGAATAAAAAGAGACCTATCATGATAAGAAGAACATGAATAATATCTTGAAAATTTGGCTACAACATATAATTTATACATTCATAATCATATCACTAAGGTCCATCCCCAAGGTTTCATAAAAATTACCAAGGTTATTCACTAAGGTATCATAAAACATGTCATCTATAGAGACTAATTTCTTTACCCAACGAATTAGAGTGCTACTGGGGCACACAAGTAATATGTATTTATTTTCATTTGATCCACATAGATAATTATAAAACATTTCAAAAATAACCCAAAGATATGGGTTTCAAATCAAAATCGTGACATTTTAAAAAGTGCTTCAAAACCTGATCATTATGTCATTTATAACCCATGGAAAAGGAATGCGGGTTTTATATCTGTAAATTATATAGTAAAATATATCATTTTTATGTCTTGATGAATACCCCTAGAAATTAAATAGTTTTTTCTATTCACATAAATAAAGTAAGAGAATTTATTTAGAAAAAGAGAGAGATTTTGAGACGAAAATTCTACATCATAACGAATACGCAACATGGTTTTAGAAAACATTAAAAAGAGATGGTATAAGGGTAAAACATTAATAAATTAATCATAATATATTATAGGGATATAATAAAATGTAAATAATAACATGGTATGGAAACTTTAAAGACATACCATGTAATAAATAACTTGAATGGAAAAAAGAGAAGTTGAGAATTCCCTTACCTTGAAGAGTAACTTCTAAAACTCTAGGATCGATACCTTGAGGGATTGGGAAAACTTTGGGAGGACTCCTTGGGAGGTAAAAATATCATCGCTTCTATGTTAATGAATTTTTAATGAATGAAAATGAAGGAATGTCTTGGTATTTATAGTAAAAGAGATGGATTTTTATTAATTTTTATGGGAACCTCATCAGTGGTATTTGAAAAATCATGGGATTTACCATGGTATTTGACCATATTTTTGGCTACATGGGACACATGATATAATATTTTAATCCAAATGAGTCAATCATAATTTTAAATTGCATATTACATCATTATGATGTCATAAAACACATAAAAAACTCAAAAACTGTATTTTTACAATTCACCAAAAAACAAAACATTTTATAAAAATATCATAAATTCACCCTAAACTAATATCAATTTTCTGAATTCAAAAATGAAGTCCATTTTAAGAAAATAAATTTCTAAATATGAAAATTTAAATTTTTAATAAAATCACTATTTACCTGAAAAAATACTAATACTTAACTAATAATTTCTAAAACACTTATTTACTTATACTATTATATCACATTTATAATCAAGATGCCTAAATTATATTTATAATTAATTAGGTGAGGCTACTATTCCATTGGTCATATTACTATTCATAAGGGTAATATTACTATTCATACTTTACTATTCATCTAAAATTAAGTTGATCTAATCAGAATCTAAATTTCTTACTGATCACAACCATATATGTCTGTTTTTTAAAAATCATTTCACATTATTAATTATTTAAAGTATAAAAAATATTTTAAAATACTCTTTTTTTTCAATATTCATCAATTATATGAAACTTCTTAAAAATTCATCCTGTATTTATTTTGAAATTTGAAATTCCAAAATGATGTTTATTTTACTATAATACAAAATAAGAATTTTATTTATACAAAAGGATTATACAAAGTAACTAAGGCCTCATTACATATCCCCTTATAACACCTACATAGGACCTAAGAGTAAGGTGTGAAATAGTGATAAAATCTTGGGGTGACTCAGACAGCATTGCTCGAGTGGTGATTTCTATCAACTTGAACTTCTCCTAAAGGTGATTATGTTCAAGATTAACATGTTAAATATCATCTTGGTCTTGGTTTAGAGTAAATCCTAGTTATGTTATTTCCTTCCCATGCTCTGATATATGGGCTTCGTACAACCCGAGTCTACTAGATGAGGCCATCAACTCTTCTTTCTGCATTAATTATCCATTATTATTTGTATTTTAAACAGAAATTATAATGTTAAATATTATTATTATTTCCAATGATCATATTGACTAATGGTCATATAGCGGTCAAAACCCGATGGTCACATTTCATTTATAATTATATATTTTTTATTGATTATGACATAGTAAGACATACATTTTCAAGAAACAAAATATTATTCAAAATTTCAGGTCATTACATCTCTCTCAACCGACTATCATGTATATACATCCAATAAGTTTTGAGGTTTCATGAATTACCATTATCGATTGTATTCTACTGAGATATGAGATTTTCCTCTATGTTTTGGAAAAGTATGCAACATGATCTAAATAATTAGTTGAGTATCGGTATAACTTTTCATCATTAAACTAATGGCCAATCTGAGAATACTATTCAGACATTGGAAGGCATGTTGAGATCATGTTGTATGGACTTCAAAGAAGTATGAAATCAATATATTCCACTGGTTGAGTTCTCTTACAAAAATAGTGTCCACTAAAGCATCCAAATAGATCCATATGAAGCCCTTTATGGGAAAAGATGTAGAACAAAAACATGTAGAGATTAATTCTATGAACTTAAGCTGCTAGGACCTAAAATGATTGATGGGATAGTAGAAAAGGTGAAAACCATTCAACATATCATCATGGAAACACACAGTTGATAGAAGTGATATGTAGTCAATAATCGATGGGACCTGGAGTTTAAGGTTGGAGACATGGTATTCCTCTGCATTTCTCTATGGAAGAGAGTTATGAGATTTGGAAAGAAAGGAAAGCTATGTCCCTGGTACATCATCCCCTTCGAGATTTTGTCAGAACTATGGCCTATTGACCAGCACTTCCACCATCCATATCTCAAGTGCATGATGTATTCCACATATCCATTTTGAGGAAGTACATACCAGATCCCTCACATGTATTGAATTCAGAGGTTATACAATTGGAAAATAATCTCTCTTACGAGGAGAAGCTGATGAAGATCTTGGACTTTAGAGATAAAGTTCTACTCAACAAGACAACTCACCTTGTCAAAGTACCATGGAGGAACTATAAATGTGAAGAGGCAACATGAGAACCAGAGGAAGTGATGAATGAGATATACCCTCACCTATTTTCACCTTAGTATGTAGAACAAAATTTTGATGCTGAAATTTCATAAGGGGGGAGGAATATAATGATCCAAATTTTTATCAATAAAATTTCTATTCTTATAATTATGTCATTTAGTATAAATCACATACATCACATATAGAACCCGATAAAAACTTTATTTTCATAAATAAAGAATAAAATTAGGGGTATTAAAGAATGTATACCATTGGAATGGTAACCTGACTATTGGAATAGTAATATGACCATTAAGAATATTAATCCAATCATTAGGATTGTAAAATCACATTTGAAAGTATAAATAATATTTCTTCATCTTATAAATGAAAATACCATATATTTATATCATGGTATAAGTAACTAAATATTTTAAAAATGATAAATTAAGTATTGGCATTTGTGTAAGGTTTAAAAATTTATTTACAATTTTATAATTAATATAATGATTTAAATTAAAATATATTTTTATAAAATATATTTATAAATTAATATTTTATTGTCTTATAATTATAATATAATTTTATGAGAACTTAATTATTTTTTCAATGTATCATAAAATCGGTTATAATATTAAAATTAGTTTTTTTCTAATAAATAATTTTTTTATTAAAAACTAAATTTATATTATTTAGAAAATTATTTTCATAAAATGGAGTCCTTTTTTTAAATCTACACATTGAAAAATGGTTAGGGTAATTTTTTTTATATTTTTTAAAATAGTTGAATTTTTGGTAAATTGTAAAATACGATAATTTACAGTATTTAACAAATACATGAATTATTGAGTCATGGATGGTGTATGAATGAGTTAATAACCCATTGTTTTGAAATATCTTGAACAATTTAATTTATTTAGTTATATTAATCAACACTATTGATATTCTTGTGCCAAAATAATAATGAAATGAATAGAATAACAAAAAAACCCTCTCCTCACACTATAAATACAACCCCCACCACCCCTTCTCCTTACACATTATAAAGCTTGAATATTCTCTAAATTTTACCAAATTCCATTTTCAATCCTCTTCCTTACATCTAGGAGATTCTGGTCTCAATAAAATACCAATCCCAATTTCCTTGAGGAGGTTCTCAAGGAGACAATATTCAAGAGGTAAAAATCTCCACCTTTCTATTTTAAATTCTTTCTTTCTTCTACCTCATCCTTTCCTCCAATGTATAAAGATACATGATAACTAAAATATAATATATATAAAGTAATTTTATTTTGTTAATGGAACATATATTATCAAATCTCTTCCCTTCTACTTTTATTCTAAAAATAAAAACATCATCCGTGAGGTGTTGATTCACCGCCTTCATGGACGATTAGTTTTTGTTTTCTATTAACTCCTTCAAGGATGGTTATAAAACCATTATTATGGTTAAATAATATTTAAATATGTATATTATATATTTTTTCATGTTCTTAAACTAATATATATTCATAATATTAAATAATAGAACAAACTAGTTTCTGTTGATCAAAAACCGCTAAAATAAACTAAATGTTTATCATTAACATTCTATTTAATAAATAATTCTTACACCAGAAAGAAAAATTATATATGGTACCATTTTAAATTAAGGATTTTAATAAATATCATGTAATTATACATCTATAATTTTTCTTCCATTTGACAAGAACTCTCATAATTAACCATAAGGGAATTAATCATAAAATCACGAAGCAAACACTTTCAAAATGACAAAATTAAACATTATAACTCATCAGAATGACCATAAATGAACTTAATAAAATTATAATAAATAAAATATATGTATAATATTTTCTTAATTAATTAATTAATGGATCTAATTTTATTATCCAGGATATTAAGTTCAAGTGTGTAACACATTCAGCCATAAGGTAAGGGATCTCTCTGAACCTCCAAAATACCTTTGGGTTGGGCTTTCTCTCTCTTGAAACTAATTTATTTCTTAATTATTGTTATGTTCTCATTATATGTTATGTTTTTATGTTCAAAACATATTTATCTATATTAATGCATCCTTATTTGATGGGGAAATACATATTTAAAAAAGACTCCCTCAATTACTCCTGATAGGAAAACCCGATTAAAGGGAACATCATAATTTATTACCAATTTTCACGTAACCTACATAATATATTTTAAACCATATTTTTTCCTAAAATTAATAATTCCATCCTGGAAAATAATCTTGTTTTATTTCAGGTTTTATACACACAATTATTCCTTTGTTATATTTTAAGACTCTTAATTCTTTCCCCTTAAACCACACTAAAGTGTCTCATTTGTAATGTTTCTTAAAAACTATTCAAACATGTTTTCACTTAACTTGGACATAATTTATCATGATATATTCCTATTTTACCTTATTAATGTCCAATTATTATTTAAATACATTCTCACATCGACACCATTATGATATTTCCTTTGGTTATGCCTTATGACATGATTGTGATACCCATTTCTTTCCTTGGGTAACCCTTATGTGTATCCCTTATATTTGAATCTTCATTGGAACACATATGCATGAACATTTTATGATGGGTGAAACCATATAGTTATCCAAAACTTTTGGTAATGTTTAGTCTCAAGAGATGTCCTGTATGAGGTTAGGGAGTAAAACTAATCCATTATGGGACTTTGTCCACCATGTGATAAAGTCTTGATATTTAGCCTTGAATCATGTTTATGTCATGTTTTTTATTGCTTCCACATTACTATGTTCCCATGATCATATGATTACATGTTCTATATGTTATTATTTTACATCTCTGATCTATGATTTTTATGTTATCATTTTATACCTTCTAACCCATGTGTTATGTTTCTTTTCTATGCTTATTTCCTCACTAGGATTTTTATCTCACCCCTTTTGTCTATGTATTATCCAGGTTATCCTATGTAGTAATAGGATCTTAAAGGATGTTAGTATCTTATTATGGATGATTAATATAAGTATGTTTTATTCTAGTTCCATGTTTTCAATTTTATGTACCTACTCTTCTAAAGACACAAGACTCTATGATCCTTGGTTTGTATTTGATGGTTAATTATGCCTAAAATCATGTAATAATATGTATAAAAGGTTAGGGTAATTATATTGAATCCAATTTATACCCAATAAAAAACTAAATAGTGTATCCTTAGGAATTAATATGAATATAATGTTAGATACAATATCTTTGAACTAGAAATTGGGTTTGATTCTACTAAGGGGATTTTGCCCCCTTTTTTACCTATCTTTGAATGGAAAAATTTGAAGGAGACAAGTAATTCTATAAATATCCCAATAATTGGAGTGTTCAGACTAGAATAATATTAATCCTAGATTTATTTTCAATCAGGGATCAAGGAATTTAGACATTTTCAAGCTTTCAATAGATGTAAAAGGTTCTAATATATCTTTGGACATTGACCTCTCGACCCCATTCTATAATGAGATGACTGTATGGAATTCTATTGGGGTAGTCTCCACATGATACACCTCAGCCAAAATGACTTCAGTATATATATTTTTTGGGATATGAAGAGTCTATACAAGTGTTTCCCAAATATATTTTTAGATATGAATAACATCTAGGATTGAAAGTTTTGTCAGGATGGTAGCCAACTACTTCAACATGACATGCTTCTTTTCCAGTGGTTGATGCTTCCAAACCTAGGGTTGTTATTTTTCCTAGGTATTTGATATTGAGGTATTTATTTTTGATAAAGCTTTTAATTTTTTGGAACCTAAGGGTATTCTTATCATAAGAGGGTTGATTCAAGCTGGACTGCCCACAATTTTGGGCAAGTTAGACAGTTGTATGCCTACCAACCATTCTTCAAAGATAATTGGATTTAAAATACCCTAATAGGATTCAGAGTTTTATTTATGATTCTATTGGGCTCAAATAATTACTTTAACATGAGTTTTATATGTATATATATACATGGATTCAGTGGGGATATGGCTAAAATGATGATCTCATCCATGATTATGTCTCCCTATAACTTATCAACCCCTATAACCTCTCACCATCCATTCCCAATTCTAATCAGGGTGTTAAAGTTCACATTCAAGTTCTTCATCCAAGAATATGACTGAAAAGTATATAAAATTGTATGAGACATATTGTAAATATTAATTTAATTATATTTTTATTTGTAAGTGTTGTTCATGTACTCCAAATAATGGGGGCAAGAATTCCATTAGAGTCTAGACTGGTTTAAGATTTGCTTAAAGATACTTTTCCTGCACCCTATTCTTATTTTATAGGTTATGATTATCCCTAGGATATAGATTAAATTATGTCACTTTGGTTGATATAATAGGAACTAGAGCCTCAATTGTCTAATTAATTTTTACCCTATGAATGACAAGAGTCCAATGAATTGTCTTCTAGGTTATCCAATTATCAAACATTAATTCATTTCTGACTGAGAGTTCTTACCATTCATATATTCTTAATACTTGGATAGGTTATATGTAGAAAACCTATTATGTATGTTTTACCAATGTCACTTATCTTAAATTTTCCATTTATAAGAGGACATACTTAAATAAAAAACCACTTTGAATAGCATGACCCAATATTTGATGAAAATGTAAATAGTTGGGATGATCTATATGGTAAACATCATTAGGTTGCCTTTCCTCTTTTAGCATGAATAGGTTATTTTTCAAGGTTTTTATGAAAAATCTTGAAACCTTATCTTTTAAAAAAGAGTAGGTTTTTTTTCTTTGGTCCTCATGTCACAGACAACATTGGTCATTACTTGCCTCTAGATGAGGGTGGATTTTCAATTATTATCACTCCCTAGGAGGTATGAGGTGATATGAAGATTTTCTTGGTACAATAATAGTTTTTGGATATAGTATATGAAAGGCAACGATGGCCTCATCCTTGAATAAATTTCCCCTAAGTAGTAGGCACGGATTGGGATTTGGCCTTAGTTCACTAAATAACATCCTATAGACATTGCATTATTTTTTCAACCCATCACATATAAAACCCATCACATAATAGTGTTTTCAACCCATCACATATATTTTCTACACAAATATCTAGTAGATTGTCTTATAAAAGTTTCATATTGAGTGATTTTGTTAATCCATTCCATTTATCAATGAAATCAAAACCCTCTCTTTTTCATGCTCTGTTCAATTCTAGAGGCTTAAATCCACATCTTCTTTAGTGCTGAGATAAAATAGTAAAGGAATTTATGGTGAAGGAATTCAAAACCCATGATGAATCCATATATAAAACTATTATACCAGAAAATTATATTCCCAATATAGTTTTTATAAAGTATCCAAGTTTTTCTTACTCCTATTGATCTAGTGTTCCCATCATGGGAAACACCGGGACATGAATGTAATGGGTGATTCTCTAAATATCTCATTCCATCAAAGGTTGGAAATATAGGGTTCCCAAATTTAGGAGGATAAGGAGTGGTTTCTACCCATTTGGGGTATGGTTTACTTTCAATAAGCACTAGATCAAACCTCCCTTCTATATATTCCATTCAAGAAGTAAGATAGTCGATGGAGATGAGAATACTTGAGGAAATAATGTTTGATATAAGACCCGAACACTAGTCGATGAATCTTTTTGTGACCATCCCACCTATATATACTCTTAAATCCTAATTAAAGTTGGACCTATCTGAAATTACTTGATTGAGGGAATGTTCTATCATAGTGGAGGAAACTATTAGTCTCCCTCAATCACTATATTTAAGTACACCATTTAACTAGACCTAGAGTAAACATGGTGCTTAGACTCTACTCTTAGGAACTGGGTAACCTTAACCTAGTGAGTGAGAGAAGAAACGCTCACTTGTACATTAATATTATACTTAGTGGGAATATTAACTTAGCATAATTCGACATTGATTCATTCAAGATAGTTTATCTTAGCCTCATGTTGTGACATTTTTAATTAACATAAATAACTTTGACCTCTCTAGGTAGAGAGTAAGATATAATCAGGAAATTAATTTTATATTTTGAGTAAGGGTGTCAGGGGTGAGGGGATTGATCATTTGGAGTTTCCAAGTACTAGTATTTCCTATGATTTTGGGTATGTATTCCTTTCTCATGTGTTTTAGTGAAAAATATATCTTGGGAAAATATTTCTTCATTTCACGATTTGACACCCCTATCTTGGCCTACATCCTTTACTAGATCAACAATGATGATGTTCACTGATGCATACCTAGAAGTGGGAATCATTCCATCCTCATATAAATAATGGGTGAATCTTGATTCCTTGTACTCACATTGAAAGTCACATCAAGGGCCTCCTTAAGGTCTCATTTTTAGTGATCCTTTTTGGATTATGACCTCTATAAGGTTTAACCTTCTTTATCAAAAATTCCCATAGAATTGATATGTGGATAGTGATCATGATGGAGTCTCCAATATTCCTTAATAAATGTTCCTAAAATAAAAAGTGTGTTTCATGTAGTGATATAAATAATGGGGTTTTTGGCTACTAGAGGTCACCACCCAACCTAGAAAAAACCAACTTCTAGAGAGGAGGGGATAAAAATTCCCCCAACCAAGAGAGATAGGGCTAAATTTGTTCTACCACTGGTACATCTTGAACTCATTGAGGATTTTATAATCCTAAGGTATAATGATAGTAGTAAAAATCCCTCTATCCCTATGTGATGGGGTTTCTCTTGGATGGATACCATAGAAGATGGAAATACAATCTTCCCAATTTGATGCAGAAGAATAGATTTTGATTTGGGTGAAATATATTTTTATAATATGATTTTCCTCCCACATGAGAATTTATTATGGTTTAGGCCTTTTCCCTTATAAATTGAGATGATTTCACACCCTTTTTGGAGGCTTATCACAAGATCCAATAAATGGATCATTCCATTTTAATATTAAACCTTTTCATCTTGGAGATAATTAGATTTTTTTGGACAAAAATAGTGCAATATACAGATTTGGGAGTCAAAACCTCTCTTTTAACAAAAACATTATAGGATTACCTCTTTAGGGAACTCTATTATCCTACGAATGAGTCAAATTGTATTAATCCATATTCATCCCAACCTTGAATACGTACCTTTTATGAGGCATTAGAATTTATCTGTTGAATTAACTTTAGACTATGGAGAGAAGCTTCAAACATTTTTTCATAAAGTATCTCTGATTTTTGGTTTTGATCTACTGAGAAAGTAGTAAGATTGATCTAATAACAAGGATTTCTAACATCTTATAGATGAGTGTCATAATCCTGATAAGATAGGTACTTGGAATTTAGGTGGTGAAGGTTCACCCATAAGTTTATGGTGTAATAAGTGAATGAAATCCTATTTCAACATACTCAGGATGTTATATCAGGGGGTGGAAATGGGAGAAATCATAATCAATAAGTTATCCTGAGATAATTCATTCAACATGTCCATTTCACCCTTATAACCATTAGAGTAAACATATTGCACCTAATAAGATTACCCCAATTTTTCCCAGTGTTTTATCAGATATGGGAGGGTTTCCCAGAGTCTCTTTAATTAAACTATAATATGTGATGGGTGCGGGGGATAGTAACACTGAATGATGACCTAAATTAATTGTTGTTGAAAATGAAGTATCACTGAAAGGTGTTGAGGCTGTGGGTGTAACCAACCTCAATCCTTTAAGAACCACTATGTATAAGGGTGTTATTAACCTATGTTTGATAAGGGGGGGCCATATTATCATGGTTTCTATAGAGGACCTCCCAGATATTTAATTAGAGTATCAGGGGAGGACCTATATGGATAAATATACACTTACTTTTTTAGGATGAGTCATCAATATCACGGTATACTATAGATAATTGTTTTAAGGCATTGAGAATTACAACCCTGGTCAATGTAATAGTATATTCCTACTCTTGGGTAACTTTATTCCTTGAGAAATATCTCCTTTTTGATGGTATCTTTGGGGAATATTGGTGATTAACTTAGATGAGAGTCTTATTGGGTGACATTTTTATTATTGATAGAGTTGGATGATGAGATTCTTTTCATCAGGCATGAATATAGGTATACCCACAATTTTTCATCACGATGTGTAGATATATCCCTTCATACTAAGAAATAATATTTCTATATATTTTAGTAGAAACTAAGATGCATTGTTGTTCTTCTTCGGGTTGAAGGGAAACAATCATGTGTGCCTGCTTATGAGTATCTTCTAAGATATACCGACTATCCTATTGGATGAATGTGGGAATATGGGGCCAATATTGTGTTTTTATTAGATTACACAAGAATTATCTTGAAGGGGAGTGGGGATTTGAGATTACTTTTGAGTAGTTGTTGATACGTGCTGACAAGATCCTTCACTATCGGCATGAGAAAAGATATGGTCCTGCTCCTGGGTGATTATTAGTAATTGTTGAATATCACCTTCTACTATCACCATCAGGATGTGTTGGCAGCTTTTTTGGATAAGGTAAAGAATATAGACATTTCCATTTATCAAAACCAAAATGTTTTGATGTTTTATATAGTGATATTGGGATATAGGATCATTCTTTAGTGGTAGTGGGGATGTGTTCCCACTTTTGTCCTCTAGTTGTTATCGGGAAATACCAGCGATCTTTATGCATAGGGGTGGAATATGGACCTACCCTCTAGTCATTGTTGGAATACAATAGTGTGATCTTAAATCCAACATAGTGTATTGGTAGGATTTTCTAGTATGATAATGGATATAGGCCCTCTCTCCTTCCTGGACATGGTGATAGTTCTCATATTGGGGAAAAAATATAGGGGCTTATTCCCAATTTCCTCAGATTTTTTTCCTTAGTGGGATCTCCTTCGAGTTTCCAAGTCTTAATAATCCAAGACTAAGATCCTGTGATTAGTCTCCTTAGTTCAATCATAAAAAAACAGGGTTTTATGATGTTTTTGGTGATGCTGATGGGTAACAGAATCACTCTTAAGAGAATCCTATCAAATAGAGAGGCTGTAGTCATCCTATTCATCCACCCCTAAGATAAGGTAGGTTTTTATTGTATCACTCTAGGGAGAAGATTCGAAAATAGATCAAATTGGCAATGGGAACCACTAACTTCATCATAGTTCTACTTTGGTAGCATGGGATATGAGGTTTCATTGCATAGATGTGATCACATGGAGGCTCCAATGTCATAATGGTACCATGTTATTGATATTCCCACACCATCAAATTCACCTATTGTTGTTGGAGGTATTTTGTAGTTTATGTCATCCATCGTTTTGTGGGGCCATGAATTTTTCATAAAATGAAGCGTAAGAGAATCTACTGGATAAATATGTCTTTGATTTGGATTGAAGGGATATCTTAAGAGGGGTATCTCAAAGGAGAATACAATAAATAAAAACATTGATTAGTGCGGTATCACAGGTAAGCACATGTTCGACCAATATTTTTCACATGTGAAAGATTCACATCAGGATCACCATTGTTTTGTATGAAATATACAAAAAATGGATCGATGCTATGAGAAAATCATTTAATTTTTATTATTAAATAATCTATATTTTTTCACTATTTTTCTATTATTTTATGAATATATTTTTTAGGGACAAAAAAATACCCAATGGATCACGAATCTATGATAATAGATGTCATTACAAACATGCTTTCCAATGGTAGGAAGTCGTTGAGGTTTCTGGGTAGTAACACTTTTGAAAACTTGTTGAAATGGAGGGTGGGAGGTCTATTTCATAACACCCTTTAGGAAGGGGGGTTATTACCAACATTGATACTCTATTATATATCTAAATAATTTTCATGAATCCTTCATAAATTCATTATATTGGACTCATAACCCCTATTCTAATTATTTATCAAAACCATGTAGTGATGTGAATAGTTGTGTGCATTATAGGGTTTTCACCTTTAATTTACTTATTAAATATGATTAATTTAATATATTATGTTTTAAAGCCACACAACTAGGTGACCTGAAATTTATTATCTTTTAGGGAGGTGATGGTTGTTAAGGATTTTCTATTTAACCTCAAATTGGTGTCCTACGTATCTTGTAAGAACATGAATGAAAACACATATTTTTATTCTTCTTAATGGAAGCATCATCCTTTAATGTTCATATGATTAGGACCGATCCATGTAGTTTAACAACATGCTATAAGGATAGTTATGTGCAAGGTTCCTAACAATGGTTAATTTGAGACTTATACATGGGAATCCATTTCTACTTGTCCTTGATGGTAATATAGACTAGATAAGAATACTATGATGATTATCTAGAGATAATATAGATCTCTAGGTTGGGGCATGGTTTCATTCAGCATATGGACCAATGGCAGAATAAGAGTATTGGTTATTTGGCTTGGACCTCAAAGATGCATCCTACGTATTCTATTAAAATTGAAACCAAATCCCACGTTGTTCAAGTTTCATAGTTTACGTGTGAGTGGAAGGAATATACCATGTAGTTTAACATCCCATGGTATAGATAGTGTCCTGTAGTTTTACATCATGTGACTGGGTTGAAAAAGTCAAAAAATGTGAAACAACAAAGGGCCAAATGAGGATTATGCAGATGGGGGTTTCCCTTGTGTATTTTATGTCCCTTTGAGTGGATAAGAAATCCATCATTAAGCTGGAAATCGAGGCTTACCCCTAAAAAGAGGCTTATATTGGGGGGATTTTAAGTGTTGTGATGCCATGATCAAATCATATCCATAATCCCATGCGAATCATTATTATTGTGAGAAAAAATAGATAATAAAATATTGATAACATTTTATGGGATTGCATAATTAGATTTGAATGTGATCTATGCATTGAAGCTACCCTTCGTGAGTATTAATGGATTATTGATGGTATCTTCTAATCGGAACCATCTTGGTTCTTATACCTAAATAAGAATCACTTCCTCTTATCTTCATTCTTATTAGTATGCTAGTATGAGATATGGATGTATGCGATGTAGGAAATCTTACTAGAAAGAATAGTGGATTATTTGAGGAGGGATGCCCGAATAGGAATATATCACCTTCAGAATGATAAGTTAGGGTTTACACATTGGATCCACCCTTTGTTATATATAATAGAATATTGAGTAAACAATAAATCTATCATTGTGTTAGTGTTTATTGGAGTACGAATCCAGAATGCGCATCGTGATCAAGGAGAGATCAGTTTAGTTTCTACCCAATAGGGTTCTCCATTATCAATGGAATCCATGATTTTGATTCCCCTAAGGATTATACTCATTTGTGGGGATAATTGAAAATCCCCCATTTATAAATGGAATCCATGATCGAAGGGGTACACACTAGTGTACATTCCCTGATCATATAAATCGAGCGGCTTAGGAGGAGGCATAGATGGATGGATACCCATATATGGTACTTGGGTGAAGATGTGATTTTCCATGGAGAATATGGTATTCATGGTTCCCTTGTGTGGGAGTTATTGAAGTAGTGCTCCTTAATGGAGGATCTTGAAGATGTATTTCCCTAGTATAAGGATCTAGGAAAGCCTTATCCTAGTGATGACCTAGTGAACGTGAGTCACCCTAGAAAGTGTTGTGGCATGGATTTACCCAAGTGAGGGATTTACGAAAGATAGTTTACCCCAGTGAGGGGAATAATAGGTTATCTTCCTAGTGTAAAACCTTAGGATATGGGATGACCAAGTGAAGAGTTGTGGGAAATGGGGTTCTGAAATAGGGAGCCTTGGGTGATGGGTTACCCAAGTGTACAACCTTGGGGAATGGGCCACCCAAGTGGAAAATATTGAGTGATGTATGACACAAATGGAGAGCCTTGGGTGATGGGTCACCCAAGTGCATGAACTAGGTAAACGGGCACCAAATTTCATATTCTTGGAAGATGGATCACCCAAGTGCATATCCTTAATGGATAGTTACCCAAGTTCACATCCTAGGGCGATGGGTCACCCAAGTGGAAAACCATGGGTGATGGTTTTATCAAGTGCACAACCTTGAGTTATGGGTCTCCCAAGTGAAGGTGATAAGATAAGTACATCTCCCTAGTTTATGAATATTATGAGAAAAGTTGTCTTTTGGGATCTTTATCTCCTTTAGATGACCCAATTTCCACTTAAGTTAACTCTCTTAGGTTTAATGTTCCATAGGATACCTAAAGGGGGATTTTGAGACCTGGGTGAGGTGGATTTAGGTATCTCTCTTTGTTATGAAGTCATGGAAACCCATTCCCTTTTGAATTATCAAGGGGTCTATTTATTAGAAAATATAGAGGCTTGTGTGAGATATGATAGGTGAGATGGGTGGCCTGCACATGTGGATTGGGAGATGCAACCAAGGTGACCAAAGTTAGCCCTATTCGATGTAGCCTATGTGACTATAGGGGACTCTGGGTGATGTAGCTTGGGTGACCATTGGGGAAACTGGGAAATTTAAAGGGACTTATCCTAGGGGATCTTTCCCTTCTTAACCTTGATCCTTTGACCCTTAAAGAGATTTAAAATAATCATGCATGGTCACAGAATCTTAATTACTAGTATAATATGATATTAATATGTGAATTATATTCTTTATTATGTAATGGTAATATTAATATTTAACTCATTATTAAGATACCCCTTTAATTTGTAAAAAAGTTGAAAGATTCTCATCACCAATTTCATTTTCATGAATCACAACTAAAACTATCATGGAATAAAATTATAACTTTATAAATAATTATGGAACATATATTCATGTAACTTTTATAATCTTGGAATGTTGAACTTAGTATCAAATAATGAGGATTGATATCTCCATTATCAAACTTGTCTGAATCAATAAATGTTACCAACAACCGATAATGAAAATAAAAAATAAACAACTAAAAAATATATAATAAATTATTATAATTGGAGTATAGAAAAGGTAATATATATTAATAAGTTTATGGAATAAGTGATTAATATGGTTATTATTATTTTATATGAAGTTAAATAACTTTCATGGAGTTGAGATTAAAGGTAAGGTTTTCCTCATATTAATTTTCATTCATTGAGATAAATTCCATATTCACCACTTCATTTCTTTTATGTTCTTAATATACTTCCCATAGATGTGTTTTTATCAAATTTATTATGTATTTCAAATGCTTTACAAATCCATATAATGTTATCTCTTTTAATAGGTTTTGATTCAAAGGATAATAATGTCATAAGGGGTTTTCATAAATCAAATTTTATTTATTTGAGTTATATATTTCTTCTTGAACACCATTATCCTAAGTTTTTTTGTTTTGTCCAAGGATTTCATAAAATTATATTTCAACTTTCCTTTATATATATTTACAATTATTTCTCATGAACTCCTTTATGAAGTATTGTTACTTCATAGATTATGATATTCATAAGGGCTTCCTTAACTCAACCCCTTTTCAATGAGTTATAATATTTATTCTTGATATTATTTCTTCTAATATCATTATATTTCTTCCATTTCTTTATATAATATGACATACCCTCTTTATTTGTATTTAAATTACCTTTTTAATTGAAAACCCATTCTTTAATGTATTTCTCGCTTTATTAAAAATGTCAGGGTTAAGAATAATTCTCATACTCTCTAATAATATATTTCTCTTCCATGTCCATATTATTAATTTGAAAAAAAATTATTTTGTTATTTTTAAAGAAAAATATATATTATCTCATGAAAATTTATTATTTATATTCACCTCTTTTCAAAAATGAAGTTTTATTATCCTTTTTATGATATAGGTTTCAATAAATGCATTTTAAAAAAATAAAAAGGATTTTCCTTTCAACTTAGTGTATTTTATATTCCTCTCCAAATTTCATATTTTTAACATAACTTATTTTCATGGTTTTAGTATTTTGAATTCAGTTAAGACTAATGTTTTAAATTTTATCTTTCATCCCATGAAATATATTTTTAATGGTGACTTAGAAGGTTATTTTTTTCAACCATATACAATAAATTTATGAAAAATATTTTATTGTATTACTTTCATTTTTCATATCAAAAACATATTTATCCTTTTGAGTATGTTTCGTGTATTACTCTCTAAATTATCTTATATATTTATATTTCACATCTCACCATGTTCATAAGTGTTATGTTCTCCATCACTCTTAATCTCTATCTTAAAATTATTTTATCTATCATATCCATGTTTTTTTATTATCATGGATGTATAATATATCATTTCCATCATAAACTTAACCGTATATCACTTAATATATATGGTTTGAATACTTTACAAATTTAAGGGTGTTTACCAATAAATATAATCCATTTATGGATTAAGATATTATTGATAATCCGTATACTAGTTATTTTAATAAATATAATCATTAATTACTACGAAAAGTTGACTATGTATTGTTAATTCATTCCATTCATATATTGAATGCATTGAACATAATTATTGATGAGTGGGCATTGGAATTTTATATCCCCTTAATGCATTGGTAGGTATCATGAGAATAACTAGCATGGGTATTTGGTGTATGTCATCCCATTTATTAATAATGTCTTGAAATAAGGCCTTAATGATATGTAATATATCTTGTAATGAGGACTTGAGGTTATGTAATACATCTTAGCATCATGCCTTTATGGTATGCAAGGTGTCTTTGTATGAGTCCTTTATTGGAGTTTGTGCCCTATAACTATATATTATTTGATTACAAAATATTCATAGCACTGAATATTAATCTTATCACCTAATGATTATTATTACATATGAAATTTGTATGATAATTATTTAAGGATATATGTCATAATGAAAGTTCATAAAAACTCCCCAATATGATGGGAACCTAAAAGTTAAATGATTGTATTCTAAAATATTGGTTATTTCAATTGATGATATCATTTTATAGTACAAAAATGATACAGGTTATTAGGGGTGGAGACTCATAATACATTGATACACCTTCTAATTGTGTACAACCATTGTAATATTATGAGTATGATAGATTATGAGAACATAACCCGCTAGTAGGAAATCCAAATTTCTAGGTTTCATGGGATTATACTATATAAAAATTTATGAAATGGTCCTCATAGTTAAATATTTTTATTAATTCATATCATGAGTTGCATACTTTGAAGTATTATGAAAACCATGACAACAAGTTCTATTAGCGATGTTAGTTACATTGGATGCATCAAGAGTGGTATTACATTAATGAATAATGTGACAAAGGATTTTTTTTCCTTTTATTATTTTATTGAAATTTGATACCTCAAGCCCTTTGATGGGAATGAAATTGCTTAATTAATTCTAGGAACATAGTGTTCTATGGATAAATTCATTTTTGGAACATCAAAAAGGAGACTTCAAGAACATAGGTTGATGAAACCAGAATTTAGCCTGCTTGATTAGAGATATCATGACATATGATTTTGGGCATGTAGTACCCTATAACCTATAAGTGGTATCATAACAGTCATATAATAATTTATAATTATTTTTTATTCATTGATCGATTATATGCAATTGATGTTATTTTTTCACGTATAGTTTATTCATTATTTAATCCAAATTTTAGTTAAAATGTTTTTGAAATATTAATATTATTTATCCAAGTCTCATATAATTTTTATAAGATCATGAAAAATGATGAAAAACTAGATATATTGTTGGTAGGTGCTAAGGATTTTGGTCTGTAGACATATATACTTGGTGTGTGACTAAAATTACATGTAATGTAATCAATTTCACTACACCTAAAAGTGTCACAGGATATAATATGCTTTAAGAAGTAATAACATGTGGTTGACCCATCGAACCCAACACATGGTTTTTCAGACCATGCAGTGTGTTTCTGGCATACACGTCATGTCATCTATAGGGTTTAATAGTGAAATTTTCACTTACCATGAAGTAAAATACGTGACATATTGATATGTGAGATTGATAGGATTTATCATGATGTGATAAATAGTTTGTAACCAGCATATACTCCATGTTACTCATTATTTCATTTGTTTAAAGAACACATCGAGTCCATATGCATGTTATGTGAACACATCACAAGTAGAACACATGGTGTGTAGCTCGTTTGAACATGCTAAGAAACCCAGCCAAGATACTCGAAAATTACCTAGGAGTTTATCCCAAATACACTACATGCGCTAAATGTGATGCATAGCTCATTTTCACAAACCATGTAGTAACTTTGTGAAGACCATAATTAAATTTCATAAAGTATAATTAATTTTAGAAATAAAAACATAATTACACTATTAACATATGATGTGTTGACTATGTAATAAAGTTTTATAGAATTAAAAAGTGATTAATTAATTCCATGTAATTATGTGTAATTACTACTCTAGCTATTTATTTTACATATTTATTTTATGATGTGGGTCTCCAAGTTACCTTAGATGGTCATTAAGATATATACAATTAATTAATTAATTAATTGAAATAATTCAAGTGTGTTTATCGTAATAATAAATAATGAATTGAAGTGAATACTTGATTGTGTATGTTTTTATTTTTGTTACATTTTTGTAGATAACCATGATCTTAAATAATACTATGTATGTGATAGGCCTATTTAATTTATTATTGCATGGTTTTTGTAGTAATTTATTAAATTAAATAATGGTTTGTGAGTCTTTCCTATCCTCTCATTATGTAGTGGCCTATATTCCCCTGATGAATTTTATGAAAACCACCTTAACCAATACTTTTGTTCCCATCACATGTGTGTGAGTTAAATAATGTAATAGATGAATCTATAAGGTGAGTGGAGGTGGTTCATGTTTAGAGGCTTGGTGAAACCAATCTAGGAGAAATATAAGAGCATAGGTGGAATGATGTAACTAAAACCATGCTTGGTTCCTGAAGTTAATTCCCTTGGTTTAGGGGTTGGATTATCATCTACCAGATAAATCCTCCATTAGATAATCTTATGGTCATACCACTTTATTTTTTTATTTCCGTCAATTTCATGGTAAATTATTTATGGATCTTAAAATCATTAAAATAAATGAATTAACAAGAATTCTGAATGGAATTAAAAAAATTGGATTAAGTGTAATTTTAATTGAGATATGGTTAATTACTTAATTAAAATCTAACTAATATTTCCAAGAATGTTGTATGATAAAATGGGAAATTTACATATAAAAGAAAAAATCTTTCAAATTTAAATATTAATCTGACATAGCCTTCCATTAACTAGGTTAAAAACAGACCACCATTCAAAGTTCTTGACACTACTAATTCAAGGTGCTTTAAACTATCAGGTATTTTTAACTTGATTTTTTTGGTTTAATTAACTTATTTCACATCAATTTTTGACTACCCATGCAGGACCTAGTGTAACTAAGAGTCCATTAATTGAGGAAAATCTTATCTAAAATTTATGTAATGGGTAGTCCACTTAACAGATCAAGGAGCTATAAGTTAATGTAATTATCATGTTACTCTCACCTAAAACAGTTCAAATTACTTTTCAGGCCCAATTATATGTTATGTGAGTGGGAATATGAATCCTTTCTAGTAGAATATCCATGAGGCTAGATATACTAAAACCAATGATGAGGGATATTGGGATTTTATAAAATAGTTTGATACTGATAAATAAATTTTATTATTTCATATAATATGGTAATCAAGATAAAAATTAAAACATTCCTTTATTTAATATAGAGTATGTAAATAGAAACTATCATAACATAATGATACTTCAATAAATAGACTATATCCTTACTGGAAGACAATTCCAAGGGTGGTGTAGTTGTTTCATACATTGAACCAATATAGAAAACATTATAATATGTGTTATAATCCTCTATACCCATTCATCCACCTCATACAATTAGAGAATAAGAAAATGATGCCTACATGAGGTACATAGGGATACTTCAATTGTTTATTGCATAAGAATATTAGTTATGTCCATATAATTGATAATAAAATATTAGGATATAAATTCATATACCATGATATCTAATATCTTATCTATTGAGAATGAGAAAGAGAGACTTGAGATAAATTAACTTTTCACTAAACTATACTTGGGTAAAATAAAAGAGGGTACTATATATTGATATTGTATTAAATATATTAAAATTCACTAATTAGTTATTAATGTTTTCTATTTTATATATCTAATAAATTATTTATTAATCTCATATAAACATCCTTAACTTCCAAGTTATCCTTATTTATCTTATGAGATGAATAATAAAGATGAACAACTCATGAATATTTTTTCAAAACTTTACCAGGTAAATAAGGGTTGTGTGAAACTCAGTTCCACAACCCTTGTAGTGAAAAACCTGAAAGGAAAAGCTGAAAATCCCATGAATGTTTTAGAAAATTTTTCCTTTTTTTTCAATGAGATGATAGATTTAGAGGTTTCATGATTAATAAGAAGTTATTTACTTCCCATGTTGATAGTAAGGTCATTTAAAAAGTAAGTATAGTGAATTAAAGAATAAGCGATTATTTTCATCTACATCAGGAATGTATTCATAATATTATGTTTCCATCTCACCTCTTAGATATTTAATATGTATGTATTTTATCATAAGAAACAAATAAGTAAGGTTTATTCTCCTAGTGGATACATTGTAGTTGAATTATTGTTTATATTTTGTGTCACCTATGTATTTATCTTACTATAATGTTGGACACAATGAGACATTACTTTTTTTTGAAATTAATGTTGTTATTATATTATACACTTAATTAATAGTCTAGAAATACTCAAATCATTGATACCAAAAAAGGAGTTTATAAAGGGTGATTCCTATGTCATCCAAGGTGTGCATATAACTTCTAATTGACTTAATGAACTAATTATAGTTTTTATTGATCTTCTCAGACATTTATCTTAGTGACCATTCATACATAATGAGATATTATTTAATTTATGAAATAATTTTTGTTTTGTTTCTCAATACATTTCTATTAATTCAATTACACTAGAATCAATCCCATTCAATAGAAAATAATTATTAATATAAATTATAATATTTATACCTATTTGTGTAAAGATAATTCTTTTTTTAACAAAAAATAAAATGTTTTTGTAAAATGATATATCCTAAAGAGTGTTTTTTCTCCTTATAGATAAAAACTATTTGGTATTATCATCATACATACTTATTGAGTTTTATACAAATAAACCTTTATAAATAAAGGTATTAAATAAGTGTTTTTTAATTTATTTAGCTATATATCATAGAAAATTCGAAGGTGAATTGAGTGGTAATTTATATAAAAAAATATATTATTTTAAGAAATTTTATGAAAGATAATCAAAGTAATGAATAAACTTGAAAAAATATACAAGATCATGGGGGCTGGTATGCTGAGAGTATCTTAACCAAGTATTCATTGATCATTAAAAGTAGAGTGAATGTTTTCCTAAACTCACATTACCATTTCACACCATATATATGGAAATAATTCAAGCTAGTATGGTAAATATTCATACAAATATTTAATCTCTTCTATGATTCATTTCCTTACATGTTTAATAAAATAACTGTGTAAAAACAAACCATATTACAACGATATTGACTAATGGATATCTTATAAAGTTATGATATAAAGGAAATGCATTATTTCATTTCCTAATGTGTTTTTATGGGATTTTTTTGTAAGGCTGGTGAAATATTAAAATGTACATCATGAAAACACAAGGTGTGGGTCAATTAATGACCCTATTACCACTAAGGATATTAACATCCCCATGATAGAAAAATATATTAATAATTCTAAATTTATTTATATTAGGTTAGTACATATATTTTGATATAGTGGGAGTAACAAATACTTAAATAAAATATTGAATCTATATGCACATGTTGGAATAAGAACATTAAACATGAATGTTAGTAGGGGGAATTATTCCAGAGCCACATACTACATTGGATGGTTAAAATCATAGTGTTAGTTTTAATATTCAAAATGGTGGGTGATATATTTTATAAGAATAATAAATCCTAAATATGTAAGTAATATAAAACTAGATATAATATACAAGTTCTTATGAAATAAAATTTGGATTCCATGTACCAAAATTCATTATCTCTTTTGGTGGTTGATATAAAGTTGCAGGTGGGTATTCAATAGAAACAATACATTGATTATTAAAGTAATGTACCAAAAAGGATTGTCTAGTTAAATTATGATATCATGATTTAATATATTTTAATTATACTTATCATAGCTACTATGACCATTATATTAGTCATCGGATATCAAGGCCACCTCCCTTGGAGGCATCATTATGGAACATGTCTATGTGATCTAACCAGAAATGTAGGAAATGTCAAAGAAATAAAATATGGATTATATGTTTTAAAGATACATCTTTGGATCAAAATGGTTCTAATGATCATAGTTTATTCACTTAAAATGAAATATTATCACGTTTCTATAAGAGGTTAGTTGGAGTACTACAATTTGTAAGAATGGAATGTTAGAAAATATATAAAAACTAATTTATTAGTCGTATAGTTATATAAGACTATATAATTTCTCAAAAAAATGACTTAAGTAGAAACCCAAGTTTCAGTGAACATGATCTATAGCTGTAAATTGAGGGTTTTATAATTCCATGTCATAATACATAGTGGAAATGGAATTTAAAAATATAATATAGAATAATACACTTGAATTGCTTCTAGTGTCACATGGTATTCTTGTGATGGATAGAATACATATGCCTAAGAGTAATTTAGAAATATATCTCACTTTCTATAAAAGTACACAAATATGACATTTCTTATGCATAAATAATATAATAAAAATATCAAATGAGACCATGAGAAATACATTGATTGAAATTTTAAACTATCTAACAGTGCTTGAAGAAGAAAAGGTGGATGAGTTCCTAGAAATTGGAGAAATGAGAATACAAGTTTTTTTTAGGGAACTTATTTTTAGATCAATTAATATAGTATAACAGTAAGGATTAGGTAATATTAAATGGTTATTCATATTATATCTAGTAATGTCCATATCCACAATATATAGAGTAAATTTAGGCTTCTAGTCTAGATTAATAAGAAAGTTACATTTTGTTCAAAATTTTGGATTTGTACTTATACAGTAAAGTTAAATCATATCACGATGACCTTGTATCTATGGTATTATCCAAATTTTATAGTATTTTTGAGAAAAAGGTATATAGTTGGTCATATAATATCTTGAAGGTTTTCTTAGAGAGGTGAGGTCTCAGTAAGCAGCTCATCCACTAGTAGCATGATGGAATAAGTAGCTATAACCATATCTTTGCAGAAGCATATATAACATGTAAGGCTAACCAATAGTGTTATTTGATGTTGGCTCTAGTTAAAGTGGGAGTTTGATGAATTTAGTTCCGTATAACCAACAACTATTTGATTACTGGAATATTCACAGTGTTGGATATTAATCTCATCACATGATGATTTTGCTTTTTCATAACATAAGTGTGATAATGTTATAAGGATATATGTTATAATGAAAGGTTATAGTAGTTCCCTGCTATGATGAGAACCTATAATTTTCATGATAATATTATTAAATATATGTTCATTAACATTATGATACCATTTTATGGAACATAAATGATATATTCTATTAGGGGTGGAGACTCTATGGACTTTGAGACACCTTCTCATGGTGTATGCCCATAATAATATTTAGAGTGGGAGATTCTAAGAACATAAACCGCCAGTAGGAAATCCCCATTTATATATTTCATTGGATGTTCCTATATACAAGTATGTTTAATGGTCCTTAAAATCGAATATTATTATTAATCTATATCATAATCCACATACTCTGATGTATTGATGAAAAATGTGATGACATATGCTCATGGATAAGTAGGACACATTGTGTTCATCACAGGTGATATTACATTAACTAATAATATAAGAAATGATTTTTCCCTTATATTATTTAATGGAATTAAATATCTTTGGATCTTTTATGGGAATGAATCTTATTTAATAAATCCATGAACATGGTGTTCTATGGGAATGTTCATTTATAAAAATTGAAATAAATTGACATAAAAAACATATTTTGTTGACATTGGTATGTGTCCTTATTGATTATATAGATCATGATAAAGGGATTATTTACATAGTGTGAGTTTATATGAGGTTATGTGTAAATGAAACATTAACTTCTTTATCTTTAGGATCCTTAACAAATTGCTAGATACTAACCTTGGACATTTGGATGTGTATCTTAATGCCACTAAGAATGACATTTAGAGGGTAACACGGTAAGTATATCCATGATTTATGTTAAATTCAACATGAATTTAATATGTTTAATAAATATTATTTCCATATGTGATTTAATAATTATTCATGTTTGGTTGATTTCATATATTCAGTTACCAATTATTCAAGATAAAATTGTGGGATATGAATATTTAATAAATATCTATTCACCATGTATTTATTTATTTAATTATGTGAATATATAATATTTATTTACATATATTTTATTTGAATGGTAATAAATTTTTATTTATTTGGTTAGGTGAACATTTAATTAAATATTTATTCACTGATATATGGAATTTAATATTTATCTATTTATTGGCATATAATGTGGTGAAATTTATTTATTTAATTAATTATACTTTATTAAAAGTCCGTTAAATATTAAGAATAATAGGAGGGATGATATTAATGGTCTCGTGAGTGATGATATATGAAGTATTATTTGAGTAAATAGTAATTTGTTTTTTCAGAGAAATAATATTTTTTATCGATGATTTTAACACATGTAAAATAAATAATAATAATATGATTATTATTTAGATATGGGGTTTTCTAAGGATTAATATAATGATAAGGTAACATTTTCAATTATTTATTATCTAAACCCATGTCTATAAATACCCAATTATATCATTTTATAACCTAAGATAATCCTAGCTTCCATTGCTCAGAACAATTTCTAGAGAAAATAATATCATTTCTTATAGATATTTTCTCTATGAATTCTCTCAATAATAGAGAGTGATCCTACCAATTACCCACTAGAGCCTAGAGAGAAATAGAGTAATTCTTTCCCACCTCAAAAGATTATATTATGCTCAATGAAGATCGAAACAAGTCCTAGAATCATCTGTACTAGCACCTGGATATTTCTATAAAAATAGTTAAAGGTTCATGGAACACATGTGGATATCCTATAGAGAAAATATATCATTTATTCCTTTGAAATAAAGATAATATGAGAAGAAAACTCAACCAAAACATTAATAGAGAAAGAATTACAACTAGAGGTAATTCTTAACATTGAATCAAATTAATTATTAATTATATGTAATGATATTATATAAGGGATTATGAGGTTGTATTTTATCAACTTAGGTGGATAAATTTTAAGGATTTGATGAAATATATTGTTTTTCAGGGGCTTAATTACTTTTGTTGTGCACCAGAACATTCAGTCTTGATTGTAAGATTAAGATACACAACATTATGTATTACTTCACCATGAAAATAGTTATTGTTATGCATGTGATAGTTTACATTTCTATGTAATCCATGTATATATTATATACTCATGATATCGATTATATGGTATTATTTTATTATTATTTATTCCAGAAATATTATTTTTTATTTTTTATTCCACGATAGATTTTATTGTATGCTCTCCCTTATTCAGCATTTAAGCTCACCCTTCTTATGTTTCCTTTTCCCTGGGTCTTGAAGAAGATTATTAAATATGACTTTTCTAGATATGTATGTTGTTTGAAGGATTTTTTGTGAGATTTTTAAGTGTAACTATAAAATATGAAATCATTTATTTAGTGGGGAAAATTCTCATTATATTTAGAAATGTGTATTTTGTTAGTTAAAAGTTTTTTCAAACTCTCTAAAACACTAAACATAAAATGTACTTAGTTTATAAGTGACTTAATACATGTGGTTGATATTGTAATAATTGATGGATAAATTTGGGTCACTTTAGTTGGTTTCAAATCTGATATGTTAATCATACAGTCATCGTGGTCTACAGTCAAACCGAATTTGTTAAACATAAAATATAGCATATTGCTGACCATGGTCATTTATCAAGGATTTTGTGTCATCTCTTCACTATTATCAACCACATGTTAATAATTTTTATATTTCTTTATTATTTAAAATAAAATAATGAAAATGTGATGGGGTTATTTAGTTATTTTTTTAGTTAGACAATTAAAACTAAAGAAACAAATACATAATTAATTATAAAGATGTGTGATTGGTCTTTAGGTGAATTAAAATCCATTCCATCATCATTGTATTTTTTCTTAATTATATAACTCAATAATCATAATAAATATCATTCATCCACCTACCCATGACAATTTCTTAAGAATTAAGTCACAAGTGAACTCAAAATTACACGATCACACAAGTTTCTAATTTATCATTCTTGGTGAATGGGTAAGAATACTCCTCAACAAAGAAGTCAACCCACTCATCCCACATAGTAGCTACCACATACCATTTAACCTCTCAATTCTCTCACCACTGCTGGTATGTTTAGTTAAACAATATTTGGGAAGAATTGAAGATAAAAAGATAAAAGGGTAAAATAGTGAAGTAATTTGGATAGAAAAATAGAGTCACCACCACCACTCACCTCCCTCATCAACTGACTAAAATAAGAAAAAAATATTTGATATAAAACATAAAAAATTCAGGGACAACACTATGAATCCCATTTAGTCCACCCACATTAGTCTAGCACTCTACCATCATGATGATTGAGATCACAAGCACATCACATTGATGAAGAAACATAAAGGAAATAAATAATAGGAGAATAAAACAACACATTTAAATATGGAATGAGTAAAATTTCACTTCATAAAGCATAAATAGAATTATATTGAAAAAAAAATTATAAAAATGTTAATAGCAGTCCACCCATGGGGGGATTTTTTTCTCACTCACACAATATAGCCTTTATATATAGCATCCCTCACTCTCTAATAAAATTGGGAAAATAAAATTATCCATTATAGAGACTCATCACATGATCAAAATCCATACACCTTCATGGATAATAGAGGTATATTTTCTTTAGGACATCACAACTATAGTGGAAGATGAATTCTGATTGTGGGTTTTCTTGAAGCACAATTTGACATTTCCTCACATGATGTATTGGAGAGAATTAGTTCACATGATTCTACAGTGGGATCATTGAATTTGAGAGATATTTTTTAGGTGATTAACCTAATTTTATGGATTTAGGATTGGTCTCTATTTGGGATGGACATTACTACACTTGGGGTCTGAATTAGGACTTTATGTAACTTTTATGGTAGATCCATCCTTGCAAAAGGTTCAAAATGTGGTCGGTTGAATTAGAGTCTTGGGGTTGGTTCAGTTGGAGCATCATGATCAGTTGAGGATCATGGTTGGTTGAGTCCCATAGTTATTTGAGTAGTTTATGTCATTTTAATTCATTTCTAATAGTCAGTTTAGTCTCACAATTGGTTATGTTGAGGTGCCTTGTATTTTAGGGTGGACTTTGGTTAAAGATAAATGTGATCTAGATGGAACCTGGTTTATGCGATTAGAGATAGTATTGGTTTGTGAAACATGAAGAGGATATTATTGGGTGAGTCTTATATATTCTCATATAGAGAGATCTACACTGGTTTAAGAATTGGGTCGAATACTATGTGCACAGTTCACTTCAATCATGCAGCTAGTGGATTGGGAATTGTTGATACCCCCATCCTCTTCGAAAAAAAACCTATAATAAGAACAAAATTCGAGATCATAAATACATAATCATCATGGATCACCTCCTTTTACTCAATGAGATTGATTTATTTATTTTTCCCCCTTTACTTGATTTTATTTTATCCATTTCATCTGATCATGGGTCGAGCTCTTAAATTTTGTTTAGAATCCCTCATGAAAAATTGGGATATGACTGGTTTAATCGATAGGAGGCAGAACTAGGTTGGTGAAAGAGCCATTTATTTTAACTGGATAAAGTTTATCGATCAGTAAGAGTGTTAGAATGAGAATAAATTTTGGTTGTTGTGATATTCTCACTAAAAAGTGAGGGTTCTCAGATGTGGTTGTAGTGAGTGGGAATGTAGGAACATTAGGTGGAGCTGTCTTGGGTGAGTGGTGAGATGATATGGATCTTACCTGCTAATGTCATGAGAACCTGCAAGTGAGTTTAAAGTGAACTTGGTTTGTAATTGAATAATTAATGTGTCCAAAATAATTTTTTTAAATAAATACTAGGATAAGTCATTAAAAATTTAATTTTAGTTAATTTTTAACCCAAAAAATCCAATGTTTATTCCACAACACATTTATTTACAAAATTTACATAAATATTAAAGAATAAAATTAAACCCATGTATTTGATATAATATGGGGGATTTAAACAGTGAATTGATGATAATTTTTTTTGATAAAATATAATTTTATAATATGTATAGAATATGTTTATTAGCACTAGATTACAGAGTGTGTGTATTAAGTGTCACATTAAATCCCTATAAAGATTATCTTGGATTACAAATTTGACCCATAATTGTTATTTTTAATACTTTCAAAAAAACATAGAATCATCTATTTTTTCAAAAATTAATAAACTATAGGATGTTTTTTTACCATCTGATGTTTTTTAAACAACCATAAGAAGCCCAAAAATCAAGAAGAAGAACTAAAATCAACCTTATGAACTTTGAACCATGATAATTTTGAACCTTATAAACTTTAATAAATGTTACAAAGAAACTTGGAAAACCTTAATAGGATGAAAATAAACCTCACAAAGTTGATATAAACCTTATGAAATCTTTATAATGAACCTTATAAAGATTATAATGAACCTTAAAAATATTGAAATGAACCTTATAGATTTATAACATAAACATTATTCCTCAAACATTTTCCGAGATCTAACCAGAGAAAGATGGAAAAAACAACCTTATAAAAACATGGTGAATTCTCCATTCCATTTTAATTATTAATTATATGGTCAAACATTATTAATATTCAAGGTAAATATTATGAACTTCTCCTTTTCTAAATTTAGAAAAACCTGAGTATCCAAGAATTGTTCAAGTAATTCTCAAATCATCTAAAAACATCTCAAACACATAAAAACAACTCAAAACCATTTCAAAATTCTTTATAATTATCCAAAAATTAATTATTGAAAACAAATAAAAACTTGAATAATTGCATTAGGAAATTCATTATATGTGACTGACCTAGTGGGTGATATACTGGGATGTATGATTGTATGAATGCATTATTAATTTATTTTAGAATAAGTGTTTATGGATTGATATGGTTTTCTTCTGGTTGTAATTTCATTTATGCATAATATGACTAATGAATTGTTATTAATATTTGGTTATGTATTCTATATTAATAGTTATAGTATTGGTGGAATATTATCCCCAATGTATGATTCATTCCCTCACCTCAAGTCAGTATCCTCTTATATTTGAAGAGGCATGCATAATTTCATGTGGTGACTCGATTAGAGTGTGGTCAAGTGATTTTAGTTGAGTTATATATTATATTTGGTTATTTGGGGTACAATTACATTAAGAAAACACACACTTCACACACACCGGCATAAAAGGAAGTTCATAACCCTAAGGGATAACCCACCAAACAAGACGCTTTATTACATAATATTTTTGACCCGAAAGCCCAGTGGGCATGAAGACCATTACATTCTTAGACCATGAACCATTATTTGAATAGTAACATGGCTGCTATAGTACCCACTATAGTACCTCCACCAATATGGTACTTTGCTACAGTACCTGTCGCTACTACAGTGCCGCCCGTCACTACTACAGTAGCACTACAATACCCACCGCCACTACTATCCCATTATAGTTCCCACCACTACTATAGTGCCACTTGGTAAATAGTTCTGCCACTCCTACAGTACTAATATAGTACCTTCACTCAATGGGGTTTTAACCCCATTTTTATGTAGTATTACAGGGTGGTTACCACTAAGCCAATCCCCAACTACAAGTGATTTTAGTTGAGGTTTTTATTTTTTTAATAAACTAATTAATAGAAGAAAAAATTATTTATTTAATTATTTATTATATTTCTATTCATTTAGTTATATTCAGATAAATTTTAATACTTGATATTATTCTATAATAGGTAAAAATTACATCCCTATACTATTTCCCAATGCACATCCTATTATTTTTACATTATCATAGAAATAGTTTGGAATTATGTTTAAAAGTTGAATTGATAAATTTTCAAAATTTAATTAAATAAAACGGATATAATTTTTTAGTTTATGAGGTCTAATTTATATTAGGTTGAATCTATGGTATTTTTAAAAAATAGTCTATTTTTGGGAAAATAGTGAAAAATATCAATTTTTTAGAAATTTCATTTATATTCTTTAAATATTGTGAATCCCTTTCATTAAACATAATAAAATTAATTCCATATTAATCATTATTATATTTTGTTTTTTTATAAGATTATTTTTATGCTTAAAAACTCATTTTTTTCTAAAAAAATGTTTTCATTGTGTTTTTCACACTTATATTAAAATTAATTTTTAAAACATATAAAAATTTAATCTTGAAAAATATAAATAATATTTTTAATCATATGTTTAAATTTTATTAATAAATTGAATTTCATTTTTGTTCATTATGAATAATAACATTGGTAAAAATGTTATCAAGGTAAATGGGAAAGACATGTGAATTAAGGATAAAGTTTTGTGATAAGGTCATAAAATATCATATTAATTAATATTGGATTAGGGGATTTATTTAATTATCACCATAGATTTTAAATTTAATTTTTAATGTTCCATGTATCTAGGGGTGAGACACTTATAATATTTAATAGTTAAGAATAATTACATGTGTGCTACTCACCTCAGTTATAAAAGGTCACCTCTTATCCCCTCATCCTCACACCAGTTAATCCATTTAGTCCAACAAATATATACCCAAATACCTTCCAAAAATACCTCCATACATTCTATCAGGTTTTTCATTACCAAAATAAAACTTTAAGAAGTATTAAGGTGTAATCCAAAGGAGGTTTCCCAAATAATTTGTATAAATATTATCTGAGAGTTTTAAGGTTTATTTCTCCTTGAACCTCCTTCAAATATTCTATAACCATGATTATATTATAAAATTAGTATCCTAAATATACATTAATGTTATTATATTTATGGGAAACCCTTTACATATCCTTTTCAATAACATCCAGACCCAAATCACTGATTTTGACCAAAAATACCACATGACCTTAGGTGTGCCTCATCGTATGATAGAGGCTTCTGACTAGAAACAATGATCTCAATTGGAATCATGGGGAGACTATAAATTATATAATAGTTTTTAATAAAAATAAATAATCTAATATATCATAATATAAAATCATAGAATACTGATACCAACAACATATCCCCAATAATGAATGATTGCATAAACAAAATACTCAACAGTCATAACAAGGATAAAACATTAACTTCCCACAAGGATGATGAAATTTATATATAAATAAAATTAAAATATAATAAGAGGCTCTAAAATTTCAAGACTCACCTCATCCCACTCTCTAGGCTCATAGCGATCTATCTCGCTAAATAATGAAACCCTAGCCTCTATTAAATATGCACCTCAAAGAAGTCAAAGCTACTCGGATACCCAAGTTCCATGGTTGCCCAAGAAGGGTGTGAGTAAAAATCATCAGGACACCACCAATGAATTCCAACACCTAACTAATAATATAAAGTGTATATGAATTTGATAATATTATATTAAAGTAAACAAAAAATACATAATAGTGCAAACATAGCATTTAATCACCAAAGAATAAGAAAAAAACAACAAACATATATCAAGTGGTCGTGTTCCTATCAAGCTACCATGGTCCCTTAGTTTTATCAACTTTTTATTTATGTATTTATGGATATAAATGTGGATGTAAACATCTATCTCAACACATACCGATATGTGTCCCACACCCTTGTATTGGTTGTAACCCTATACCTATCAACCAATGTTTTTCCTTTATTGAAACATTACATGCCCCACCTAAAAGGTGATCATTTTTTAGAATACTATACACCCAAACCTAATGATGGTCATTTCCAGGGATTCTAAATGACACGCCCTAATGGTGGTCATTGTCCCTGATTAATATTAAGTCCCACAAGACATTATTGGCATAATTGGATAATCATATCAACCAGGCATTGAATTCTCCCACTTTGTCCTATAGCTGATAGATTCTCAACCCATGAATGGTCTCCTACCATGTCAAAAACATGTCTTTTATCCAAGCTATACCATAAAATTATCTATAGTCTACTACTATCATCACATCATCACACTCCCCTTCTAAGGGGTTATCTACATAGAACTGAACAACTTGATCATCTTGATACCTAAAGAAAGGTCACATAGGCTATGAAATACCACAAGAAATACATAAAATGACAAGGAACAATAAGAAAAATCAAGAACAGATCTCAAGAGGCTACACCCACACCCACATGTGATCACTAGAAACATAGTTAAACAAGTTATGCCAACAAAGTATCACATTGAAGAAAAGATGGTATATATATGAGAAGATCATATCATATTATGACGAGTAAAGTAGAAACAACCAAGTATATGTGATCATTATCAAACAAGGGAAAATATACCTAGAAATACTCATGGATAAAAGCATCATAAAGGGTCTCACATGCTACACGCATGTTTTCCAACTATCAAAAATGGTCTCATGGGCTCTATTTCTCATATAGCATAACCACATATCAAAGACGGTCCATGTAATCTAAGGAAAAAATTAGTGATCAATCTTTATCCATTAGAGACCGAAATAAATCCTGTACACAGAGGACTATCATGGCCATTGAAAATTTATCTAATTACCTTAGGCATAGTTCCTTTAATTAATTAAGACTTAAGGATCATTAATTAATAAAGTGTTACTTGTTATTCATAACTCATTATGAATTTAGGGCCATTAAAAAAATGTGTAAGAACTCATATATCATGCCAATATACATGCTTATTACCAAATGGTAGAGTACATGAAACCACTAATCTCAAATGGAGTCAACTACAAGCCAATATAATCCCAATAACCTCATTTGAGTCATCCAAGTGCATTCAAACTCCAACATTATCCATGGGGTTCTTATCATTCAACAACATTCCAATTAATTAATTATAACTAAATTACAATTAATTGAAATATTAAAATAAATCACATTCATGGGTGGAGGAACATTAGACGAAATAATTAGCAGACATCATTACCTAGTCATAACCTTGACCAAACATCCATGGGAGGTTCATCACACACTTTTGAATTCAATTCGAAAACCCCCATTGTGTGGAAAAAATACAGGGTCTAATTTAATATAATTAAATTGGACTCATTAGGAAGATATTGACCAAATAGGAAGATATTGACCAAATAGGAAGATACTGACAAGGTGATTCATCTTAGACACAACATCATCCAATGGAGTTCGAACCACTCCATACACACTCTCTGTTCTAAGAAGATAAAAATACCCAAATCAAATCCATGTTTCTATGGAAAATTCAACATAAACTGACTAAAAACCATAGAAATAATTATCAAAGGACATACCTTGATTAAAACATCCATCAATGACATGAGTTCATCATCACGAGACATCATCGAGCCATGTCGATCCAAAGATCCATCAATGTCAAATGACTACATCAATATTTAATGGAATTGTCATCTGATCCTTAAAGAAATAAGACATTGATGATCAATTGGTATCTAAGATGATAAAATTAGAGGGAACCCTTGGATAATTGAGATTTAAAAAGGATAAAAATGGCTTATAAATACCAAAAGGATCATCCATGATGAATGAAAACACGATCCAACACATTATGAGGAAGAAGGAGGTCATAATTAAAGAAGAAATAAAGAATCTCAACCATATTCACCATTTTTTTGATTATATATCCACCCTAGATCAAGGAGAAAACTTTGAGGGAGGAAGAGAATAGTCCAAGATAGAATGGATCTCTAAAAACCGACTTAATGCATATAAAATAAATGAGTTCCCAGTGGATAAAATGACCAAAAAAATTCCGTTAAGACATTCCAAGCATGCCACATGGGTGAGATGGTCAAGGTACACTAGATAGACGATGGAACACCAGTTGGTTGGTGAGCCAATATGCGTAGAAGTCTCACTTCTAGCCACACTATATGGTTGGTGAGTCGTTTTGGGTTGCATGGGCTTCTACCCACCCCACCAGCTTGTCGGTGCTGCTAGTACATTCAAATTTTATCTACCAAGAATCTAGCCTATGAACAATCCTTATATCACCCACTAAGCTTCCATTTAAGTAAAAAATCTCATCATAAATGTTTTCAAAAAATAATCACCTCAATCAAACACCTAATTATTTTAATGATTTTCGCACTTATATGAAAAGATCAAATTCCTTTCAAAATTAAAAAGACATAATGGTGTGAAACATTACAATCTCCCAACCACAATAGTTCTCATCTTTGAGATGTTGTGGGTTTATGAAAATAATTCCACTAGATCTACCTTGATCATCATAAAAAATTATTCGTCTGTATTCTATACTCGATCATAAACTCATTAACTTAAGGAAACCATCTTTTTATAATATCCATCATGCTTCTGTTTCACGACTCCAAGCATAAACATCAGAAGCTGAGCCAAAAGATCATTATTGTGAAACATCAATATCGTGATAATTGCATCCATCTAACATGAAACCCCATATTTTCTTACAATGACTCCTTTTTATGACTCACAATTCTACCCACCATAGTAATCATCATAAAAAATAAGACTCTAGTATTCTAATGACATTCCTAGGTGCAGTTTAGTTCCATCACACTTCATCACACAATACATGAGTTATTTATCGAAACCCAAACCTCATTCTCAATTCCAAGGTAAAGAAACAAGTCTCTATCAATAAATGAAATGTAAACAAGAATATACTTCGAAAAAGGTCTCAATTTATCCTTAAACACGTCTGTATATTCAAAATGAAGAGCTTGATGTGGTTCCAACCAACCACTTTCAAGTTCACACATATTCACCTGTAAGTACCCCTCCATCTAATTACCTATAAAGGTGCATGGAATAAACAACTAATGGTAAAAATATATATAAATTATTATGTCTTAAGACACTAAGGAACCATTAATAGTTCAAAATCCTTTAAAAATTCTATACTGACCTCCAAGAAGTATTCCTGATTTGTACACCAACCTCTTGCACCAGCCAGAAGGCATAACCATGCATCAACGCACCAACGTTTCGACTCCCTTTCAACTCAAACAAATTTCTCCCCGAGTCCTAAGACCACATATAACCTCCATATAATTCTACATCCATATAAACATCATACATTCAATACAGAACTTGCTAATCTCAATCCATTAAACGTTGATCTTCTGGAGTCATTATGATCATCTAACAGTTTATCTTACACAATACCAAAATAATTTCCACAAGAGTGTTGTTTCACATGTGACCAAGTCTATGCTATCCACAATAATAGTATCTTTATTTTATTCTATAATGTATACATAAGTATTCCTAGTCTATGACTAGTCTTTACCAAACATGGTGAATAAGTATGACTATCCATTCAACTGATTTCCATGAAAAACACCACGCACTATGAATACCTGTATTTATCAGAACATAGTTCAGTACATCCAACTATTCATTATCTATGTGTGTAATGTTTTCCACAGTCTAAGTTTAGGTTATAACCTCTATTAAGATAGGTCTCATCCCCTTATTGAAGCTGCTACTTCGAACCATGTCATCACTATTAACGAAAACTTGGGATGACCACACAATAGTGCCCATTTCCATTATCGACACCATCTTCCATCAAAGGGAAAAATCCCCAATAATTAACCATTGGGATAGTAAACCCATTTAGTTGAAAAAAAATATACCAATTTACCACACCTAGGGTGATCCTAAACTAAAAAATGTTAGTGACCTACCATCACAAACTCCATCAGGATAATCCACAGAACCAAGAATTTCTCAACGGTTAGTACACCACTCCACTACCTCCTAACCATGTGTAATAACTATGTGTCAAATAACACATTGAGGATTTCCCATCATGGCATGGAAACACCACTCTTTACTCCAACAGAGTGATTCTATCATGATTCAATGGCCTCCAATATGGAATCAATTTCCATTACATCTATCCACACACCACAAGGTGATAGATCCACCAAATAGAGAACTCATAGTGGTCCTCTTTATAATAGGAAAATATATTATATATCGTTTCACCATGAAACACACATCACATGGGTATTATATCAATATTTTTTGCATCCACCATGATTTTAAAACCAAAATTGTAACACAAGTAATTTCACTCAAGGTTCTATATTCTCTCGAGTTACAAGAAAACATATAATACCTTCTTCTAGGACTTCCAATGGTTATTGAAATGTACACAAAATTATAATTAATAACCCCTGAAAATAATTTGGATGTTATATCATAAGGAATATCATCAATATGGTTACTTCTAAGTAGTATGAGGCACCAACATTATAGTAAATAGAAGAACATTTTTAAGGAACAAGGTCTTTAACATCACTCACATAATGTTTCACTTAAGGTTACAACTCAGGGAACATCATCTTGTAAGAACATTAAAGATAATAAAAAAATGACTCAATATTATTCTAAACATGTTTAGATTCCATTAATTATTGGTTTAGTTAATTATAATTCTATTGGGTTCTAGATGGATAACTCCACATAAAACAAAGTTAGAAATTCAATTAACTAGATCCATCTAAAGGATACTTACACATGGCTCTTAATGAGTTAATTAATTCCAAATAATTACCCAGAAAAGTAAACCTATGAATAGAGGAACTATATCACTATTACCATCATCATCACCACCTAGGTTCCCACACTGTAGTCAAACATGAAATGTTATCAGAAATAGACCGGAACATAGGCTAGTAAAAACTCATAAAAGTAAATTATATGTCATGTTAAACCTATATGTTGAATATGATACATGTGAAACATCTTATTGATATGGAAAAGAGTCAAACCCATATGAAATCATGGGCCAAAAAGATCCTTGTATATCACATGAGGTGAAAAAATATGATCACAATAATGTAAACTAAGAACATCAATCTCATGCCTTGATAACCAAGATTTACCTTGGAAATGGTGTTCGAGATGCAATAGTATGAGTTTAAATAGAAGCTCAAACACATTAATATTTTTTCTATCTACTAACTCTCCAAAATAAGAATAATAAGAATAATTTTATCCAATACCATTATGTGACATCATGACTTGAATCACCGAGTCAAATTCAAAATTCTACATGACATTTATCACGCCTACCCATATTCTAGAGGTTTTTGACAAATAGCACAGGTCTGGAGTGGAATCACTGGGAGAAAATACCCTCTATCATATTTCACAATAAAAATTAATAAACAAACATACAAAAATATATAATTATATTAAACTTTTAGAAATAACATATCATCAGTAATGAATGAATGTGTTAAGAATAGACACACCAGTCATAACAGGGAAAAAACATTGACCGACCAACAAGCTAGTCATAAATTAAAATAAAAGAAAAGGAAACAAGAATAAGAGGATCTGTAACTCCAAGCCTTAGGACATCCCATTATCTACACTTTTAGTGAGCTTTCCCACTAGAAAATGGAACCCATAAATCAATAAAATCTATACCTGTAAGAAGTAAGGGCTTCTCAGGTACCCAAGTTTCATGGATACTCGATTAGGGTGTGAGTAAGATTAATTAGGAAACCAAAAATGCGATCCAAAATCCTACCAGTAGGATGAAATGTTTTTTTCATGTGACAAGATTATAAGAAATTAAATAGAAAATATATTACTATGTAAACATAGAATATAATAAAAAAGTCATAAACAAGAAAACAATGACCATGTGAACAGTTGTTGTTTGCTTACCAAGCTGCCACAAACCCATGGATGTACCTTCTTCTTTATGATTCCAGTATGGATGTAAACATGGATGTAAATTTCTATCACTACATTTCATGAGATGTGTCATAATTATAAGTATTGTTCGGAACCATACACCCTTCAATTGATGTTCCAACTTTAAGGAAACTTTGTACAACCCACCCTAAAGGTGGCCATTATTAGAAATAGTGTTCACCCCACCCTGATAATGGTCATTAAAGGGGACTTTGCACACTCTACTCTAATGGTGGTCAATATCCTCAAATGATAGTAAGTCCCACCCTACATGGTTGATGTAATTAGACAATCACATTACCCCTACATGGAATTCTCCATCTTTGTCCTATAGCCGATGGATTCTCAACCCAGTCACGGTCTACTCCCTTCTTAAAAACATGTATGTGATCCAACATATAACATTCAATGATCCATAGATTGTAGCCATCACTATACCATCATACTCCCCCTCCAAGGGTTTCTCTATCAAGAACATAATAACCTAATCATCCTAATACATGAATCAAGGTTCCATAGGCTATAAAATACGACAAGAAATATGTATCATATCAAGGAATAATAAGGAAAATCAAGAACCGATCTAAAGTGTCTACACACCCACCCACCCAACCACATGCGATCACTATCAAGCATGGTCAAACGAACCATGCCAAAAAAAGTTTCATATTAAGGAAACAAGGTTATAATTATGATATATGCATAAAATATTTTCATGAGGATAGTTGAAAACACAAAGTACATGTGATCATCATCAAACATGGAAGTTTTCTATATATGCATACTCATGAAAAAAAATAAAGGGTCTCAAGGGATACACACATGTTGTTAAACCATTAAAAATAGTCTCACGGGCTATAGGTATCATGTATCACAACCACACATCAAATAGGGTCAACATAATCTAATAAAAACATTATTGATCAATCCTTGACCACTGACATATGACATCATGTCAGCATACAAGAGACCAATATGGACCTTGTAACTTTATCGAATTACCTTTCGTATGGTTCCTTTAATTAATTATGACTCAAGTATCATTAATTAATAAATAATTAGCTGTTATTCATAATTGATTTTGAATTTAGGTTCACTATCCCAATGTTGGAGACCTCTTATCTCATCTTAATAATTGTGAATATTACCAAAGGGTAGAGTATACAAGACATCATACCTCAAATAGAGTTAACTCCAAGCCAATCAAAGCTCAACAGCTTCATATGAGTCATCCAAGTCCATTTGGCCTCCAAAATTCTCCAAAATATTTTTCTAATTCCAAAATATTCCAATTAATTAATTATAAATAAGATTACAAGAACTCACATTCAAGGGAGAATGAAAACTAGCAGAAAGATTTACTAGAGATCACTGCCTATTCATAACCTCGACCAACTATCCATGGAAGGTCTTTGTCACACTTCTGAATTAAATCTTGGAAAAATCCCCATTTCATGATAACAAGACAATGAATGATTTAATATAATTAAATTGGAACCTTTCATAAGGAACCAAAAAAATGACACACTATAGCCACAATGTCATCCAACAGGGTTTCATCCACTCCTAACACACTCTCATTTCAATGATGAGAAAAATATCCAAATCTAATCCATATTTCAAAGGAAAATTAAATTTAAATATTTCAAAAACCATAGAAAGAATTATTGAAGGACATACCATCATCAAAACTATAGTCATTGACACACATTAATCATCATGGGACATCCTCAAGAAATACCAATCCAAATATCCATCAATATAAAATTAGTATATTAATATAAAATAGAATTATTATCTAATCCTTAAATCAAGAACATGATGATAATCAATTGGTGTAAAATATGTTCAAAAGAGGGACAATATGAGGAGAATTGAAATTTCTAAGGATTTAAAAGGATTAAACTTACTGAGAGGATTATCCATGATTAAAAAAACATGATATACCACCATAGGAGGAAGAATGAGGCCAATATTGAAGAATTAATAAATAATACCACTCATATTCACCATTTTTGAGTCTATATCCTCCCTAGATCAAGGAGGTAACATGATGGAGGAAGAGGAGAGTCTGTGGCTGAATAGATCACCAACAACTTAGTCAACCAACATAAAACTATAGGGGTCCTAGTGGAAAAAATGATGAAATAAACATCCATTAATCCATGCATAGTATGCCATACTAGAAAGATGGTCAAGGTCCACTGGTTGGTTGGTGAACTCATCTTGTCAGTAGGCTCACTTCTTACCTCACCGGCTAGCCAGTGCAGGCTCAATAGCTAGCCGATGAGTCCTGCTAGGTAGTATGGAGTTCTTCCCACCACATAATCATTCTAGTGGGGGATACTAGAAAGTTAGTGCTGCTTTCATAGCCCAGTTGTTTCTACTAAGCATCCAACCTACTCTCAAGCCTTGTGTCACCCACCAATCTTCAATTCAAGTCTAAAATAACCTCTTTAAGGTGTTCAAAAAAGTTGCATATCAGTTTTACACCATGTTTTTGGAAGATTAATCTACTTAGAAGAAACTTTAATACTAACTAAAAAATTCAATAACATAATAGTTTGGAACATTACATTTTCCATCCTACGGAAAATGAAAAGATTATTCGTGAGTGTGAATAGCCTAACATCTCCATATAGTGGGGTTATTTTTTTCATCACCACATTACATGGATGATTATAAACATATAAATAATTAATATATATTATATTTATGACATAATTAAGATTATGGAAATATAATATATCATTTAACTTCTTACCCTTACACCCTTTAAAAATGATAATGTCACTCATGCATATGTGTGGACTACCATCTCCATGAAGCGATATGATTAATTTTTCATGTACACATTTCATGGATGATTATAAAATTACATTGAATGTATAAAAATGATAATTATGTCATGATTAATATTTTTTAAAAAATGGATTCATGAATCCTTTGACCACGACCAATGAACTAATGTTATTTTTAGGTTATAAACTGATGGATCCCAAAATGTTCAACATCAACTAAACTGATTTACTAACTCTATAAGACATGATGATAACTAAAATAAAAGGGATTATAAAAAGTTAATAAACCTAAGAAAAGATATCATATTAGTAGAAAATTAATATTGTTTTATTATAAAGTAGATAAAGTACATATGTGGTGAGTCAGGTTTAAGGTAAGGGTTTATTATACAATCTAACTTTTATTGGAAATTATTTCTCTTTAAATGTCGATTGATGGAAATAATGAGTTATTAATATTTATACTCAATATATTTTATTCTCATGAGTTTAGAAATGGATTTTATAAATTTTAATTTCATTTTCATCTATTTCTTATATAATATAACTGAGAAAACATTTTTTAAATAAAATATTATTTTATTTATACTTAGGTCAAAGAACACTTCCTCCCATGTCCATGCTTCATAAAATATTCTCAAGAATATTATTTTCAATGATCAAATGAATATTTTAATTTATTTTCGACCATATATGAATTTATTTTCAAAATTTTAAGAGTAATCTTAATGTTGTTTTCCAAATGAAATACTTTTGACGTTTTACCAAAGGAATAAAAGGAATATTTGTTTTAACATTTACCACATGAACTAATTTTCCAGCTTTTATAACCTTATTTACTTTGAATATTCCTTTAAAAGTTTTCATGGTAATTTTTAATGAAAATAATTTTCTAGATAATTTAGAAATGTTTATTTAAAAAAATTTCAAAATAAAAGAATACTTTTCTCAAGTTTTCAAATAAAGGCTTTAATGTTCTTTTTAAATTGTTTACATCTAAATTAAAATCCTTTGATGAATCTTATGATTTAATGGGGATATACTATAATGATACCATCCACATTATTAATATAGATAGATTATGATCATGTTGTTCTATTTATTAATTATAAAAAATATTAACATTTTGTATGCTAGTTTCTCAATAAAATGTTTATGTTTATTATGTATTGAATTCTTATTAATTTATTTTATATGATTGACACATTGGAATTATTTACTGATGGAAGGGTATTACTATATCCCCCCAATGAATCCATAGGCATCATGAGACAAACTAGTTTTGGTATTTGGTGTATACTGTACCTATTTATGTATGATTTCTTGGAACGAGGCCTTAATGATACGATTATGATGTCCAATATTATGAATTATATAATTATAAAACTAGTTATTGTTATCCTTGTGATTATTTATGTTTTTATTTCATACATGGATATATTAACCTTTTATGATATTAGTTATATAAAATATTTTATTATTATTTATCCCTTCTATATTATTTATACTTTATTTAATCTATGTAATCTTTTATTATATGATTTCCATTACTAAGTATCTAATTTCAACATTTTATTTTGTTTTTTTCCATAGGACACAAAAAAGGGGTCTATAAAATATTTTAGGGATATAATACAAGAGATAATAATTTTTTCACTGGAATTTTAAGTTGTATTTCATGTTTTCAAATATAATGTATGAATTTTCTATGTATATAGTCTTCCAATAATACTAAACTATTAGATCCTTCAGGATATGATTGCTTGTATCTGATGACAATGTAAAAAGATAAAAACTGACTTTGGGATACTGGAGTTAGGGTGTTATAGTTGGTATCATAATAATTTTAGTATAAACCTTACGTACTAGATTTTTGAAAACATAGGTTAGAGAACATAACCCTATGACAGACTTTGGGTATAAGTCTAATTATAGGATAATATCATGAAGTTTTGGTAAGGTAGATAATGTGAGGTTTCCTAGAAATGACATTCCTATCTAGATACTATAAATTGGATGAGGCTATGACACATACGAACCTAGGGGAAAAAATCTTAAAAACCCCCAGTTGATTATCAACTCAATATTTACATGGTGCACACTGAGTGGGACTAAGATTGAACACCTATGTCAAGACCCGTTCTCGAGGCCCATGCCGTGACTACCCCAAGCCTGACTTCCATAGGCCAGGGGCTGCGACTAGAACCAAAGGCGTGAATCCCGATAAAAGGGAAGGCATTCCCTTTATATAAGAAAACAAACACCACAGAGTACGCAAGCTGAAGTAAACACTAAGTAAACTGTGTACAAAAGTAAGTGATGGAAAGTAAATGAGCCAGTATACAAACCCAACTGAAAGTACAGTACAACTGAGATAAGAATGTACAACAACAGAAAAGTAAAGCTAAAACCACCAAGAAGTCCTCTGGAACTCCCACCTGAAGGGTGGGTACAGATAGTCTCGCCGGCTCCTCGGGTCTGGCCATCCACTCCGTGTACGTCCCACCTGATAGTCCACCTCCGTATACTGTCCTGCTCCTCAGGTCTCAACCACGATCAGCGTTGTCTGTTGTCTACAACCAACACAACGTAGTGTGGGCATAACCCATGTAGGGGTGAGTATACGATACTCAATAGGGACCTCGAGACCCCCGAAGGCCTCCCAGAATCCACAAAGGATAAACCACAAAGGAAAGATACAAATACGAAGTATAAACCAACACTACTTAGGTATATTCCCATACATATACCAAAGTCATAAATTCCAGTTCGACTCCAACTTCCGAGCCCAAGTTCAACCCAGTCCACATAGGAAAGTACAACCCAATCCACAAAGGAAAGCTCAACCCAATCCACACAAGAAAGCAAGTCAATCATATCGAAGATAATTATTGAAAGTCAAGACTCAGCTCACAAATATATACTACTCATGAAGAGGGGTGGAGATGCATAGATGTAGCCTCTGAATCATCTCCTCTGTCGAACCCACGTAGGATCCAAGTACAATAGTCGTCGCTGCCGAACCCACGTAGGATCCAAGTACAGTAACCATCACTTTAGAACCAACGTAGGATCCAAGTATAGTCGTTATCGCTGCCGACCCCATGTAGGATCCAAGTACAGTCGTCATTGCTGTCGAACCCATGTAGGATCCAAGTATAGTCGTCCTCACTGCCAAACCCACGTAGGATCCAATTACAATCGCCATCGTTGTTGCAGTTGCAGCGACCTCTAGGGTTCCCACACACAGCACGCTTGATTTTGGGAGGATCCACTCCACGAGCCAAGGGGTCAATACATCAACTATCATGAAGTCTGGAGTTGATGTATCACAAAGTTCTGTCTCATCAATAGGAACTCAACACGACAGACGACGCGTTAATCGGACACCCGGTCTGAGAGTTATTGGCTTTTTTTCCCAAGGGCCCGGTTGGTTTTTAAGCTAAAACCAACCCGACCGTATTCTATCTCCATCCAAACCTTGAGTGGAGTAATCCAAAAGAACATTATCACTAAGAGGAATTCAACATAATTGACAACATGTCATTCGGATATCTGGTCGTTAAGTTATAAGTGTTTCCGCTCCAAGGGCCCGATGGGTTTCAGGTTCAAACAAACCCAGATATACCCAAAATTTACTGAAACCTTGTGTGTAATATACCTAAATGACCATCTCGATCCAAGTATTCCATCAGAACTAACGGTGTGTTGATCGGAGGTCTGTAGCCCAAGATATGGATGTTTGAACGAACTTGGTCCGAAACTAGGGGGTTTGGGCCTGGTCTGACCCGGCCCAATACCCCCTGGGTCGGCCGAACCGGGTCGACCCGACCCGGGTCCGGTTCCAACCCATTTGGGCGTGGCCCGGCTCAGCTGGCACAGCCCAGCCCGGCGGGGCGCGACCCAGCCCGGCTGGCACGGCCCGGCCCTACGGGGCGCGACCCGGCCCGCGGCTGGCGCGGCCCGGCCCGGTGGGGTGCGGCCCGGCTCGGAAGCCGACGGCGGCTCGGCTAGTGGCCGAGTGGGGTGTGAAGGGGGCGCGATTCCCTTTGTTTCGGAAACGGTGCCCCCCTGGTGGGGTCCTCCCTAGGCAGATCCGGGGGGTTATGCCCCCCGGTTTCATCGGAAACGGCTGGCCATAATGGTCGGCCGATAGTGAGCCGCCGCGGGATCCACGGGGGTCTTGCCTCCTGGAGCGTCGGCGGCCGGTTGTTTGGCCGCCCCTGCTGGACCACCACGGATCTTCCTCGACCGGCGCGGCGCGGCGGCACCGCGCCCCTCCGCCGCGGCCCGCTCCGACCGCGGTCCTCTTCATTCCCACGCGGTGCAACGACATCGCGCCGCCTTCGCCGCACAGATCAATGGGGATCAATAAGAAAAGGGGTGGAGGATTGGCCGTGTTTGTGCACTCTGATCTACTCCCATTATGACGATAACAAGCATCCAAATTAATCAAATAAGAACGTTAAATTAAACTTGAACGAAGATAACCACTACCTTGATAAACGATGTAGTTTGTCGGCGACCCGAAAGATGGCGTCGTGGGGTGAGGTTTCGAAGACGGCGTTGGCATGCGTCCAAGGAGGGGACGTATTCTCACACTAGCTGTGGAGAGAATAAGGAATGACATGCCGTCTCTCCTTGTGGTGACGACATTCTTCGTCGAAGGGTGTCGTTCTTCGCGGGAGGAACTAGATCTCTCTCCCTAATTCCTAACACAACTAGCTAAACCCAAAATAAAATAAGTCTCATCATATTTTATTAATTCAAGCCATGCTTTCAAATATTACAAATTCAAATTCCAAAACACTTAGTTAATTAAACATGAGTTGTCTAATTAATTATGTGTTAAGTTGGCAAGCTTTTAAGAGGGAGCGAGGGGAGTTACTCAAATAAGGTGGGGGGGAGTTAGAGAGTTAGGGAATGTGAAGGGTTAGGATCGTGTTGGCCCCACCTCACCTTTATCCACTCATGGGTAGTTAGTAACTACTGGGTCCTACCCCAACTACCACACTTAGGATACAAACACTTAGAATAAAGAATAAAAATTGTTCTATGGTTTTTATTCAATTCTTATTTAAACCACAAAATTAAACTCTTTCTCCCATGAAAACGCATCTATGGTAAAAGTCCTGTTAAGAAGTTACCGGCGCTGTAGTTCCATCGGTGCCCTTAGATTTCAAATCTGAGCACCGGTTCAAAAGATAGAAAAACCCGCTCGTTCGTTCACTGAATGTACCTGAGCTAAAATTCAGAAATTGATTCCGAGCACACTGGGCCTTGGAATCAGGTGACGTCAGAAACTGCGTACTCGTAAAATCCCAAAGAATTTAAGAAAAAAATTTCCTTGAAATTTATGGGTCTTTACATTACTCCCACCTCAGGGCTTTACATCCCCATAAAAATACATCATAAACTAGGGAAACAAATGAGGGTACTGTGCATGCATCTGAGTCTCCCACTCTCAAGTGCTCTCCTGGAGGTTCCCGTGCTACCACCTGATGCGCACTTGAGGAATCAACCGTACATGTAGGACCTGCTCCTATCAATCCTCGATCTCCACCGGAACCTCCGCAAATGTCGCCCTGTCATCGATGTCTAGCTCCCTGTGGTCGATGATATGCGTCGGGTCGTGCACGTATCTCCTCAGCTGAGATACGTGGAAGTCATCGTGCACCTGGTGCAACTGAGGTGGAAGAGCAAGGAAATAAGCCACCTCTCCTATCCTGCCGAGAACCTGAAATGGTCCGATGAAGCGTAGAGATAACTTGTTTCCCCGGCCAAATCTCCGTAGTCCACGTTGAGGTGAGACCCATAAGAAAACATGGTCGCCATCCTAGAACTCTAGTGGTCTCCGTCTCCTATCAGCATAGGACTTCTGTCGGCTCTGAGCATTCCTCATCCGCCCCTGGATGATTTGTACCTTCTCCGTCGTGGCCTGGACCATCTCTGGTCCTATAAGTGCTGACTCCCTAGGGTCTGTCCAACATAGAGGTGATCTGCAAGGTCGGCCATACAATGCCTCGTATGGTGCCATCTCGATAGTGGAGTGATAGCTGTTGTTGTACACAAACTCTACCAAGGGTAGGTGATCCTCCCAGCTACGACCAAAGTCAAGGACACATGCACGAAGCATGTCCTCGAGAGTCTGCATGATCCTCTCTGTTTGACCATCTGTCTGAGGGTGAAAGGTGGTGCTCAGGCGTAGCTGCATCCCAAATGCCTCCTGCAACCCCTTCCAATGCTGGGAAGTAAAGAGAGCATCTTGATCGGAGAAGATAGACGATGGAACACCATGAAGCCGTACGATCTCCTGAATGTAGAGACATCCTAAGATATCCACTGAGCCCTGCTCTATGATGGGTAAGAAGTGGTCCGACTTGGTAATTCGGTCAATAATCACCCAAATAGAGTCATGTCCTCTGGAAGTATGTGGAATCCCTGTCACAAAATCCATTGATTTCCCATCCCACTTCCACTCTGGGACCTCTAAGGGCTGTACCAAGCCTGCTGGTACCTGATGCTCTGCCTTCACCTGCTGGTAGGTGAGGCATCGTGAAACGAACTTTGCCACAACCTTCTTCATACCCAGCCACTAGTGCTGTCATCTGAGATCCTGGTACATCTTCACTAATCCTGGATGTACCGCCAATGGGGAAGTGTGGAACTCTATCAGCACCTCCTCCTATAATTCAATTGGTACCATGGTACGTCCTCTGAAAAGGATGACGTTCTCTCCTCCTATAGAAAATCAATCAGGTGCCTGTCCTATGGATATCTGTGCACGTCGCATCTCACAGTCAACGTCCCCTCGCTGTGCCTCCATGACCCTCTGAAGTAGTGGAGGAGTGACTCTGAGTAACTATAGAAAGGCTGCTCTATCTCTATCCATGAAGGATATCTGAAATGCGGCTAGCTGCTCTGTCGCCTCTCCAAGTAGATGAATGCCCAACCTTCTACTGAGAGCATCAGCTACTACATTCCCCTTCCTAAGAGTATAGACTATCTCAAAGTCATAGTCTTGTAGGAACTCAAGCCATCACCGCTATCTCAAGTTCAAGTCCTTCTGCGAGAAGATGTACCTGAGACTCTGGTGGTCAGATTAGACTTTAAAGCGCTCGCCCATCAGATAGTGCTGCTACATCATCAACGTGAAGACCACTACTGCTAACTCCAGGTCCTGGGTAGCGTAGTTCTAATCATACTACCTCAACTATCATGATCCATAGGCGATCACTGCCCACTCCTGCATCAGGACACACCCGAGTCCAGTCCCTGATGCATCGCAGTAAACTACGTACCCTACTCCCTCCTCCAGTAGCCTCAAGATGGGTGCACTGGTCAATCTCTGTCTCAGCTCTTGGAAGCTCTGTTGAAATCTATCTGACCACACAAAGGGTTTCCCCTTCTTTTTCAAAGTTGAAAGTGGTGCTGCAACTCTGGAGAAGTATGACACAAATCTCCAATAGTACCCAACCAGACCTAGGAAACTCTGCACCTCCATCACGATCCTGGTTGGCTCCCAAGCTATCACTGCCTCGATCTTCGCAGGATCCACCGAAAATCCCGCCTCAGAGATGACGTGCCCCAAGAAGTGGACCTCCAGAATCCAGAACTGACACTTAGAGAGCTTACCATAAAGTTGGTTCTCTCGGAGTGTATCCAGTACAACCTGTAAGCGGTAGGCGTGCTCCTCCTCAGTAATCGAGTAAATAAATATGTCATCGATGAAGACTATGACAAGTTGATCGAGGTAAGGCTGGAATATCCTGTTCATGAGACTCTTGAACACTGCTGGAGAATTGGTTACGCCGAAAGGCATAACCAAGAACTCATTGTGGCCATACCGACACCTGAAGGCCGTCTTCTGCACATCCTTGTCTCGAACTCTGAGCTGATGATAGCCTGACCTGAGGTCTATCTTCGAGAACCATCATGCTCCCTTGATCTGATCGAAGAGGTCGTCAATCCTCAGAAGTGGATACTTTTTTTTCACAGTCACCTGATTCAGGCGACGATAGTCGACACACAATTGCAAGCTCTCGTCCGCCTTCTTGGCAAACAAAATTGGGGAAGCCCAGGGTGAAACACTGGGTCGGATGAATTCCTTGCCCTGCAAGTCCTCCAGTTGTACCCGTAGCTCACGAAGCTCAGTGGAAGCCATCCAATATGCTGGTGTAGATATCGGTGCCATCCCGGGGTACAAGTCAATATAGAAGTCTACCTCTCTGCGTTGAGGTAGTCCTGGAAAGTCGTCAGAAAAAACGTCCGCATACTGATCCACCACAACAGGAAAACTCGGACTCCGCACATCAACTGCTCCTAGGATGAGACTAGCCAACTGAGGGGTGATCGGCTGTCCTCTCCTCTGTGTGAGTCCATCCTGCACTGCAAAGGCTCCCTTCTCGCCGGTGAAGGTGAACCTGCACCCATCTATGCGGACACACCGCACCTTGCGCCTTATATAGTCGATCTGAGCATTGACCGTAGATAACCAATCCATGCCCAAGATGATGTCGTAAGGCCTCGACACCGCTACAAGAAGATCCTAGATGAATCTCTCACATCCTAGAGTAAGCTCAAACTACCAGAACCCATGCGTAATCATCGAGTATGCTCCCGTAGGAGTCTCTAGCCGTAAGAATCGAGCCAACAGCTCCGTCAGAATCTCCGAGCTTCGAACAAGGGAAGAGAAAATGAAAGAATGACTCGCTCCTGTGTCTATAAGAACTGCAGAAAGGGTGCAGTAGACACAGATAGTACCTCGAATCATCTCAGGTGCACCGTGGTCATAGGCCTCCACTGCCTGAAGCTGAGCCTACCTCTACCCGCCATCTCCCTATGGTCGGGGTGGACCTCCTGGTGGTGGTGGTGGTAGAGCCCCGAAGCGTTGTCCACCACCTGCTGCTCGGCCAGCTCATCTACCTCGACCGCCTGATCCCTGTGGACCGCCATAGTTGAACCTATGCCTCTGCCTGGGTGGTCCCTCAACTGTCTGCTGCTCCTCTGCATGGTGGGTCGGGCAGTCACGATCCATGTGACCCTGCCCGCCGCATGCATAGCACTGTCTGCCTCTCGTATGACTGGCTCTGCTGCGTGTATCCCGCACCTTTGAACCAGTATCCTGAGGATGCCCACCTGATGGTCTGGTCTTCTTGGACCTCTGTGACATCTGTCTACTACCGGCTGTAGAAGACTCTACTATGTGTCACCCTGCGGTAGGCCTCGCTGCTGGTGTAGGCTCAGCAAGAAAGCTCTCCACAAGAAGGGCTCTCTCTAGTACTCCTTCCTGCATCGGAATGCTGAGGAAGATCATCGAAGACCTGATCTCATGCCTCAGTCCCTGCTCGAAGGTCCGGGCCCAGAAGAATGGGTCTCGTACCATGTTCGTGGAGTATCGCGAGAGGTCGGTAAATCTCGCTGAGTAATGGGATACTGTCATGCTGCCCTGCAGCATCTGTAGAAACTTCTGGATGCGCACTGCACAGAGGGTGGCTGGAATGAACTTAGAGCGGAAGAGGATCTAGAAGTCCGTACAAAGAAGAGATGCCTCATCGTGCACCTGGAGCATCAGGCTCCACCATATACCTGCTGCCGTGTGTAGGAGACTCACCACAAGGATCACCATAAGATCTGCTGGTGTCCCTACCAATCTGAAGACTCGAACAACAGCCTCCAGCCAATCCTCGGCTGCCTGAGGGTCCGTCTCCCAGCGGAACCTCGGCAGTCTCTGATGCTGAAACTCGTACGGTGCACTCAGGCGACGTGCACTCTCAGCTGCTGGTGCTGGTGGCATCGGTGGCTCAGTGGGTAGAAGTACCAGCGGTGCCTCCGCTGTAATGGGGCCCTGCACCGAGGCCTCGTCGCTCGGTGGGCTGCCATCTCGCACAAAGCTCGGAATCCTAGCTAGCTGTCATCGTGGGGCCATCCTGAAAAGAAACAGGTGCTCCACGGTTAATACAGTATACCTGGTGAGCTGACACAAAGTAATCACAAAGAAAACTTTTAAAACACACATGCAATTAATGTTTTTGTGAACTAAGTCGGAAATCAAAAGTCAGGGTCCTGGTGTATGGATATGTCGGCCACTGCACCAACACTGAACTCCCTAGACTGATAGCCACACTCAATACCCTTAACACTATTGCTTCACATAGAAGAAATTATTAGAGTCCTGAGTTCTGTGGTAGAACCGACTCCTCTGATACCAATTTGTCAAGACCCGTCCTTGGGGCCCATGCCGTGACTACCCCAAGCCCGCCTTCCATAGGCCAGGGGCTGGCGACTAGCACCAAAGGCATGAATCCCGATAAAAGGGAAGGAATTGCCTTTATATAAGAAAAAAACACCATAGAGTACGCAAGATGAAGTAAACACCAAGTAAACCGAGTACAAAAGTAAGTGCTGGAAAGTAAATGGGCCAGTATACAAACCCAACTAAAAGTACAGTACAACTGAGATAAGAATGTACAACAGCAGAAAAGTAAAGCTGCAACCACCAAGACGTCCTCCAGAACTCCCACATGAAGGGTGGGTACAGATAGTCTCGTTGTCTCCTCGGGTCCGGCCATCCACTCCGTGTACGTCCCACCTGATAGTCCACCTCCATATACTGTCCCGCTCCTCAGGCCTCAACCACGATCAGCGTTGTCCGTCGTCTGCAACCAACACAACCTAGTACAGGCATAACCCGTGCAGGGGTGAGTATACGATACTTAGTAGGGACCCCGAGACCCCCGAAGGCCTCCCAGAATCCACAAAGCATAAACCACAAAGGAAAGATACAAATACGAAGTATCAACTAACACTACTTAGGTATATGCCCATACATATACCTAAGTCATCAATTCTAGTTCGGCTCCAACTTCTAAGCCAATGTTCAACCCAGTCCACACAGAAAAGTACAACCCAATCCACACAGGAAAGCTCAACCCAATCCACATAGGAAAAGAAGTCAATCATATCGAAGATAATGATTGAAAGTCAAGAATAAACTCACACAGGTATACTACTCATGAAGAGGGGTGGAGATGGTTAGATGTAGCCTCTAAATCATCTCCTCTTCCAAACCAACATAGGATCCAAGTACAGAAGTCGTCGCTGCCAAACCCACGTAGGATCCAAGTACCGTAACCATCGCTGCCGAACTCACGTAGGATCCAAGTACAATCGTCATCACTACTGAACCCACGTAGGATCCAAGTATAGTCGTCATCACTGCCGAAACCACGTTGGATCCAAGTACATTCTTCCTCACTGCCGAACCCATGTAGGATCCAAGTACAATTTCCATCGTCGTCGCACTCGCAGGCAGCTCTAGGGTTCCCGCACATAGCACGATCGATTCCGGGAGGGTTTGATCCATGAGCCAAGGGGTAGATACATCAAATATCACGAAGTCCGGATTTGATGTATCACAAAGTTCCGTCTCATCAATAGGAACTCAACGCGACAGTCGGTGCATCAATTAGATGCCCGGTTTGAGAGTTATTGGCCTTTTCATTCCAGGGCCCGGTTGGTTTTTAAGCTAAAACCAACCCGACCATACTCCAGCTACGTCCAGAACTCGAGTGGAGTAAGACAAAAGAACCATCTCACTAAGAGGAATTCAACTTAATTGATGGCACGTCATTCGGAAGTCCGGTCATTAAGTTATAAGCGTTTTCGCTCCAAGGGTCCGATTGGTTTTGGGTTCATACCAACCTGGCCATATCCAAACTTCGCAGAAACCTCGAGTGTAATATACCTAAATGACCGTCTCGATCCAAGGATTCCAACGCAACTGATTATGTGTCGATCAGAGGTCTTTAGCCCAAGCCATGGGCGTTTGAACAAACCTGGTCCGAAACTACGGGGTTTGGGCCCGATCCGACCCGACCCAATACCCCCTGGGTCGGCCGAACCGAGTCGACCTGACCCGGGTCTGGGTCTGGCCCATTTGGGCGTGGCCCAGCCCGGCCCGAGGCTAGGCGCGGCCTGCGGCCCGGCTCGGAAGCCGGCTGCGACTCGGCTTACGGCCGAGCGGGGTGTGAAGGGGGCACGACCTCCTTTGTTTCGGAAATGGCGGCCCCCCTGATGGGGTCCTCCCTAGGCAGATCCGGGGGGTTACGCCCCCTGGTTTCATCGGAAACGGCCGGCCATAATGGTCGGTCAGTAGTGAGTCGTCGCGGGACCCATGGGGGTCCCTCCTCCTGGAGCGCCGGAGGACGGTTGTCCGGCCACCCCTGCTAGACCACCGCGGCGCGACGGCGCTGCGCCCCTCCCCCGTGGACTGCTCTGGCCACAGTCTCCCTTGGTTTCTCCAGCGTGGCGCGACGGCGCTGTGCACCACCACCACATCCCACTCTGTCTGCGGTCCTCTTCATTCTCGCGTGGTGCAACAACACCGCGTTGCCTTCACCGCAAAGATCAATGAGGATCAACAAGAAAAGGGGAGGAGGATCGGCCGTGATTGTGCGGTCCGATCTCCTCCCGTTATGACAATAACAGACAGCCAAATTAATCAACGAAGAACATTAAATTAATCTTGAACGAATATAACCCCTACCTCGATAAACGATGTCTTTTTCCGGTGATGAGGAAGATGGCATCGTGAGGTGAGGTTTTGAAGACGGCGTTGGCGTGTGTCCAAGTAGGGGACGACATCTCACACTAGCTGTAGAGAGAAGAAGGAATGACATGTCCTCTATCCTTGTGGTGACAGCGTTCTTCGTCGAAGGGTGTAGTTCTTCGCATGAGGAACTAGAGATCTCTCCCCAATTCTTAACACAACAAGCTAACCCAAAAATAAAATAAGTCTCATCTTATTTTATTAATTCAAACCATGCATTCAAATATTACAAATTCAAATTCTAAAACACTTAATTAATTAAACATGAGTTGTCTAATTAATTATGTGTTAAGTTGGAAAGCTTTTAAGAGGGAGAGAGGGGAGATACTCAAATAAAGGGGGGAGTTAGGGAGTTAGGGAATGTGAAGGGTTGGGCTCGTGTGGGACCCACCTCACCTTTATCCACTCATGGGTAGTCAGTAACTAGTGGGTCCCACCCCAACTCCCACACCTAGGATACAACCACTTAGAATAACGAATAAAAATTGTTCTACGGTTTTTATTCAATTATTATTTAAACCAAAAAATTAAACTCCTTCTCCCGTGCAAATGCATCTATAGTAAAATTCCTCTTAAGCAATTACTGGTGCTGCGCTTCCATCAGTGCACTCAGATTTCAAATCTAAGCACTGGTTCAAAAGATAGAAAAATCTGCTCATTCGTTCACTGAACGTACCCGAGCTAAACTTCCGAAATTGATTCCGGGCACACCGGGCCTTGGAATCAGGTGCCGTCAGAAACTGCGTACTCGTAAAATCCCAAAGAATTTAAGAAAAAAATTTCCTTGAAATTTATGGGTCTTTATAACCTAGAAAAACATTCCTAGGGGATAAAAATTTGTTTATTCTGATGCTCTTTATGAAGAATTTGAATATATTGTTAAGATTTGAATATATTCCCAAATATACTAAGATAAAATTCTAATATTAACTACGCATAAATATTCAATTTATGATAAGTGTTACACAAGATTTATAATTATAAACTATATTTTAAAATTCATAATAACACAAGTTAATCTAATTTATGACTTCGTTTAAAAATGTCGCATAGTGGAGGGAATGGAAAGTATATAAATTCATGTAATATATATATAAATTTCCCTCCAGATAAATACAATGAATCTAGAGTTAGAGTTAAAAAAATTATAACTATATCAGGGAAGTGAATTAAAGTTATTACCAATAACCTTGTCTGTATGGAGTATCCTTTTGATCGCCAAAATACTGTAACAATGTTGGACTACTTCATGCAACAACAACCACCATCATTCAATAGGAATAATAACACATTAGTATCTATTCAATGGATCAAGTCCCTAGAAAATTAGTGAAAGAGAAAAGTTTTCATATTAGTTTATCATTTCGAAGGAGACACTAATAAATGGTGGTCATTAATCCTGGACACTAAGGAGTTATAGAAATAGATAGTGTAAAGTTGAATAATTCCAAAGAGATATTATTTTGAAAATATTTTCCTCATCTCAAATGAGCTAATATAGGGAGGAATTTCATCATTATATTGAAATAAAAAGGATAAAATGTTATGAAAATATGAAATTAACTTTAAAAGGTTAGAAACTCATGCTACAGATCATGTACATAATCCAATAAGTAATATTAATCAATTATTTGATGAGCTAAAGGACATCCTTCAAATGGAATTAGTCTCAAAGAAATTTTAAGTATATAAGGATATAGTATCAAGTGCTATCAATATCAAGAAATATTTCTCTAAATACTATTTTTTCATAAGAAAACCAGAAATGAAGTGGGTGGTTGCAAACTCTAAAAAAAGAAATTTGGGGAAAAAGAAGAAGAGAAGGGTGGAATTTTAAACTAGTGATAATTTTCAAATGAAACATCATTGACCATGTTTTATGGGAATACATGTTTTATTCAAGTGTAGAGAGAAAGGTTAGTAGGCCCATGATTATTATTGAGTGACTCCTTACACCACTTATTTTTTTATAATCACAAATCTTTAATTGTTTTATTCTATCCTTTAACCACTTTATATTTTTATTATTAAAAATATTTATTCATTTTATTTACATTAAAAGTATTAATACATTGAATTGTATAACTATAATTGATATCAAATGTATTAATTAAATTATTCTTATACTTTATTATATCATAATACTTCTTTACAATAAATTTCATTAGATGCCATGTTTTGATTATTCATAACATGTTATAAAATTTTTATATTATGTTCCTAGGCTAAATAATTCATTTGGGACATTTAAATGTCATTTTACACGTTTTTTACTATTCCCAAATAGACAAACCATGTATCAAGTTATCCCACATAGAAAAACCATATATCCAATTCTCCCACATAGCCAAACCACATAGTCAAATTTCCAAATTCAGTTTCCTTATATATTTTGGCCATAACTTGGGATACATAAATACAAATTGAGTGAGTCTTTTTGAGTTGTAAATATAATAAAATTATCTACAATATATTATAATAAATAAAATTATAAATATCAATTTATCATGTTCAAAATTAGGTTAGAAGTCACTATATGTTTTCAGTGTGGATTCTACTATTTTTCATAAATATTTTGTTACACTATTTTAATGATAATTTGGGCTATATACATAAGATTAAGGTGATAATTAATTATTTGTAATTATAATTAATTTTTATAAATATAATTATACTATAAACAAATATGTTTCTTCCATTTAGATGGTCTATTTCTGTATAAAATTTGATAATTCAAACATTTTATAAATTTTAGACTTTTAGGTATGTAAATTTGGCTATGTGAATTCACTTATGTCAATTCAACTATGTCAATTAATTTAAATGAATTTGGATATATCAATTCAATTATATGAATTCAACTATGTTGATTCAACTATGTAAATCTAACAATATTTATTCGCCTTTGTGAATTCGAAAAACATTGATTCACCTATGTAAATTATGCCATATAGATTTATCTACATGAATTAGGAATCATGAAAATAATCTATATTGAAAAATTTTCTTATGTGATCAAATTCACTAATATGGTAATGTGAGTTTCTATAGGTTGTTCTAAATCTAGAAATATTATATTTTTTATATTGTTTGACATTTCAATTTACTGGATGTTTATTTTGAATATTCTTAATGTTTTATTTGTCCCTAATTTAGTCATGAACTATTTTTAATCTATGAGAATAGGTTTTAGGTTGTTTTATGAATAATTAATTGATTTTTACATGGTATTATGTGTGTATGGAGATTAGAGTTGAAATTTTGGAACTTGATATATTCAAATACAAACTAGTTGGAATATAAAGAGTATATCTGGAATATATTGTCGGTGTTTTTTCAAAGATAATGATATTGATTAGTAACAAATAAATTAATTTTTCTAAACTTGATTGTATATATTTCTTGAATTTTTTACTACATATAGAGGAGAGATAATTAACATGAATATTATTTGTATATCATTTATGAAAAATGCACATAAAACATTTTTATGAGAAATAATCATGAATAGTATGAACATATAGAAAATGTAAATTTGAAATTAGAATCATTTTTTATATTAAGAGTTAGTATCCCATGAATTATAGTAGTATTCTAAGGAATTTAATATAAACATTTAAAGATGTATTTATTTCTATTTATTTATTATTATAATGATATTATTTTCACAACATGGTTTTATTTTTATAGTATATAAAAAAAACTTCTACATGAAGATTTTATGGATAGAGTTTATGAAGGAGAATTTTGGACTTTAATATGAAGAAAATACTGGTTGATATATTGGAGTATAAAAGGACCGATGCATGTTGTGAAGTGAGATAAATGTGACTCTATATTAATATTACATGATTTATAGTTCACATTCAAGTCCTATAGCTTAATTTTTAAATTTATTGTTTAAGTAAACTGTTGGTTTCCAAAGTTTAATTATTTCAACATTTTAATGGGATTGAGAACTACCTGATCCAAATTCCAGTATCTTTATTTACAATCATTCACTGAGTTAACTTGTTTTATTATTTCTTTGTAATATAAAAATTTGTGTTGTATAATCACACATTGTGCATCTTGCATAAGGTTATAATACCCTAAAAAAGGTACATTTGAGTTTAGTATATCCCCTTTTAAAGTTGTATTCCAATTAAACTGTAAAATAGTATAGTAAAGGACCACTCATGTAAGAGTTAGGGTTTATTCTCTCATATTAGAGGACTGATTTCTTCTTAACCCATAACATTGAAGAGGTTAGTAATTATCTTGTAAAAGTCTTGGTTGGGTATGCACTAAAAAAATATTGGGTTAGGATTCCACCCATAAAATATTAGGTTTCATGTAAACCCAAAAAATAAAATAGGTTAGGATAGAGCCTGTAAATTATTAGGTTGGGCCTTCTCCTATAAAAGGTTTAGTTTTTGTATGAAACCATAAAAGATAAGGGAATTGTTCTATGACTTCAGGTGTGAAAAATGTAGATTTAAAGAGTTTTCACTCTTCTTATGAAGTTATATACCATAGTGGGTTATATATACCAGGTTGGTGTTTAAAGAGTGGAATATGATCATTTAGATCCAAACCACTATAAAATTATTGTGTCCAAATTTTTTATTTAATTCATTTTATTTTCCCTCTATTTTCTTATATCATTGTGGTCAAATTGTTTAGTATTTTAACTATTCATTTTCCCCTAATAAAGTTTAAAAAAAATTAACTTTTCAAAGAAATATAATTCAACCCCTCTTATCCATTTTCATCACCCCATCGGGACCTAACAATTGATATTAGAGCTTGAATATTTTAAGGATATGATTAGTTAGCTTATCAATCTGATACCTAAAAATTGATATAAGTGCATCACCCTTTAAGGATAAGTTAGTTTTTCACTTTTTTTATACCAATCAATTTATTTAAGGGGTTGGATATTTTTAAGATATAATTATTTTCATTTTATTATTTATATTAATTGTGATAAATTTTTATCTAAGCCCTTAACAAGACTAGGTGAATGATCATTTTCAATGACAACTAACTTGAGGAATAAAAATTTGTTGATTGTAAAATTTCCACCAAACCTCAATATTAGTAAGTATACATAGGGTAAGATTTATATGGAAACTTATCTATAGATTATTGATATTATAAATTGGGATATTATTATTAAACATTATTTTTTAACAAAATTTTATCTGATTATTTTGAAATGAAATGATTAAATTATATACAATATTAATCATAAGGTAATGAAAATTATTTATTTGTATTTTTATAGAAATATTTTTAACAAAATTTTTAAGTAAAAAACTCATAAAATTTGTAAAAATCTTCAAATGAAAACATTTAAAGAAATAGATTCTTGGAAAATGGTTTTCTTTAATTATAGAATGTTGAGGCACATAGAAATGGATTATCTATCCAAAAAAGTTTAAAAATATAATTTTCTAGAAGTAGTGATCACTCAATGTAATTTAAATTTGTATTTAGATTATTAAAATATTATTTTATATGGTTTTAGGAAGAAAATGACATATTAAACCATATTTTATGAATCTCAAAATTCATTGTAAGGTCAAAAAATAAGAAAAATAAATTTTTGGCTTCATGGAGTGATTCCCAAAGCTCATGAAACAAGGATGAAAATAAAAAAACTGGTAATGTTTTATTTTTTTCAAAATATTCTAACGTAACATATTCACCTCTATACTCTTTTTAATATGATAATTTTTCATATACTAGAAAAAAATAAATATATGTGTGAAAAATATAACAAAATATATCTATTTTAGTTTTTATTACTATGCTTTTAACAATTATATAGATTATATGACAAGTATTTGAGATCAAATGTAAATTTGTGATTCATATGAATATAAAATGAAATAAATTTCATCTATATATACTCCACTCAAATAAAAATAAAAAGGTCTAGAGAAATTAAGAATAATTTACTTATTAAATTAATGAATGTTGATACTTAAATTTTAAATATCATAGAAGATAATATGATGTTAAATAAAAATCTTAAAAACACAAATTCTTCCACAAATGAAAAGGTTTGGGGTGATTTTGAGTTTATTTAAAAAGAAAATTAATGTTTGAAGAATTACTTACATAATGTTAGAATTTAAAATATTTTCTTAAAAAGACAAATTTATAATAATTTTTATTCAAATTTCAATATTTTAAAGACTGCTTATTTGAAGAAATGTGATGTAAAATGAATGTAATTAGTTGTGATTTTTTTATTCCTACTATGTTTAGAAACAATTTTAGTGAATGGAAAATATATTGGAATCTCTTCAGTTAATTGTTTAAAATATCGATATTATGGTTATTATGCATGTGATTTTCCTTTGATGTTAACTCAATATTTTGGTCATAAAAGTACTTTTATTTATAAATATGATTTCATGGATAAAATATCTAAACCTTATAATGATTGGGTACCTAAAGGCATGTATTCTAATTTATATGAAATTAATCCATTCTTTTTACCTAGGTAATATATATTTTCTAATTATTATGTTCAACATTAATGTCATTATAATTTTATCCTTGGCATTTTGTTATGAGAATAATAATATTTGGTATTTAATTATGGATAATATTAAATAGATTTTATCATTTTGGTACTATACTATGTACTTCAATATTTAACATTTGTTCTGTTCAGTAAACAAGAGTAAAATTATGTTTATATTTTCATTTCCATTTGGTCTATGAATAAATTATTTTAGAGGTAAATTATGGTTTACTTGTATGATATTATTGTTTTGTTGAGTTAAAAATTCTTTAAATGTCTTATAACATGTTTCATGGATCCTTGTGATATTATATTATCTTTTAGGTGGAGTTATCATTACTAAAATTAAAATATTACTTTTACTGTGTTGATGTTTAATTTTGAAAGGAACACATAAATTTATGGGGAGTTAATCCTGTTCTTAATTCTAAATTCATATTTTACATTTTAGGTATTTAAACCTATAAACATAGTTTTATATGTGTAGCTTTCACAAAATTAAACTTATTTATGTAAAAATATGTGGGTATTTTATTTTTGAATTATTAAAATACACATGAATTGGTTTTTTATTATGAATATTAGGAAAATAAAAGTAAGAGTTAAGAACTACTTGTTTATTTTTTTTAATTTATTCCCTACCTATGAAAAATTTAAAAGTTTAATATACATATTTTTAATTCTCTTTTTAAAATCTTCTTAGTTTACTTGTGAAGTATTTTAAAGCATAGATTTTTTTTCAAGATTTAAATATGTATAATTTTTAATTTTTAAATATGATTTTTAAAGTTAAATATGTATAATTAAATGGTTTATTGTCTATTTTATCTAAGATGGAATTCAATTTTTTTTATAAATTAGTCTCGTTATTCATGGAAAAGTAGCTGGGATTGAGAAGTTATTTTTTCATTTGAAATTTCTATTTTTAATTTATATGTACAACACATAAATTAAGGGAGACAAAGCCTATTTCAATTATGATTTTTTATAAAAGTATTAATATATTAGTTTTATTTTATGAATGTTGGTTTTTTTATTTTAGCCATGCTAAAATTTTAAATATGTACTTTAGTACAAATCATGGAAAATTAATTTTTAATTTATAAAATCTTTTTTAAATTGTTTAAGCATGAACAATCATGGTGGTAAAATATTTGATTTTTTTTTGTTTTTAAATTCTTGTTTTTCATTATAAAACAATTTTACTTTTATCTTATAGAAACATTTTTATTATTTTTCACTCGTGGAGAGTCATATTTAATAATTACTATGAGTTTTTATATGTTTATTTTCTAAAATTTTCATATCAATAATAATTTTATTGTAATATGTAAAATGATTCTTTGTATTCTATTTATTAATTTATATATGCATTTTTTTATTATATTTTTGTTTTATGTTTTTTCCATATAAACTAATTGATGATCACTTACTATTTAAACTTATACTTTTCATAAAAGGTTATTTTATGAATATTTTCTAATTTATTTTTTATAAATAAGTTTTCAAATTTTCTCAATTTATAAAAAATATTGAATTTGGTATATATAAGTTGACTATTACTCTTATATTTATTTTAATATATCTTCACTTATTAATAAAAATTTTGAATAATTTTTAAACATAGGTGGAGTTAATTTGTGACATCATTTTTTGATGTTGAATTTAGAAGAGTTGGTTTCTTTCACATTAACATAAAAGATATAAATTATTAAAATATTACCTTTTTGATAATTTTAAATAGGGGGAAAAATTTAGAAATTATAATTGGTTTTCTAGTTATAAAAAGGGGAGAATGTTGAGTGTCTCTTTGAATAACTTTATGTTATGATAATTTCGAATTTTTATTGGTTTTATTCTATCCTTGAATAACTGTATGTATTGATACTTAAAAAATATTTATTTTTTTATTCCTTTAAAATTATTAACCCCTTGAATTGTGTAATTTTTTTCGTTATTGTATTTATTTATTAAATTATTCTTAATATTGATTATATCATAATATTATTTTCTTAAAATATCATTATATTTATTTTTTTATTGTTCATAACATGTTTTAATGGTTTTATATTATGTTCCTAGGATAAATATGTCATTTTGATCATTAATTCCATTTTTACTTATTTTTAACTATTTAATCATAGCTAATTCTCTTATGTAGCCAGACCACATAACCAAAATTTAAAATTCTTTTACCTTTTGTATTTCAATCATAATATGGGATGCATAGTTCAAAATTTAGTGATTCATATTTATTTTTAAATCTAAGAAAATTATCTACATTTAATTATTATAAAAATAATTTTGAATCTATATTTATTAAGTCCAAAATTAGCTTATAAATCACAATATGTTTTCAGTTTGAATTATGCTATTTTTTTAAAATATATTTCTAGTATAATTTAATGACCTATTAAGATATATAGGTCCAATTAAGGTGATTCTTTATTATTTGGAAATATAATTAAATTTTATAAATATATATAAAATTTAGCAAAAGATAATTCAATCATTTATAAGGTATGTTTTAAATCTAAAATTTGATAAGTTAAACAAATTACAAATTTTATAATTTTGGTTAAGTAAATCTAGCTATGTGAATTAACTTTCTTGAATTAACAATGTGAATTTTATTTTGTGAATTTTTTTATGTCAATTCAATTACATGAATTTGGATACATCAATTTGCTTATTTGAATTCAGATATATTGATTCACCAACGTGAATTCATCTACATCCATTCACCTATGTGAATTTGACTACAATGATTCGTCTATGTAAATTATTCTATATTGATTCATCTATTTGAATTCGACTACATGAAAATATTCTATGTAGAAAAATTTATTACATGATCAAATTCATCTACACGGTAATGTGAGTTTCTACGAGTTGTTCTAAATTTGAAAATATTCCTTCTTTTCATATTATTTACATTTCAATTTTATTAAAGTTTATTTTGAATATTCGTAATGTTTTATTTGATATAAATCTAGTCATTAATTATTTATAAGCCATGAGAATAGGTTTTGGATTATTTTATGAGGAATTAAATGATGTTTATATAGGATTAAGAATGTAGGGATATTAACATTGATATTTTGGAACTTGAGTTATTCAGATACAAACTAGAAAGAAAATAAAGAGTATGTTTTGAAAAATTTCAAGGGGTTATCATGGATATAAATATTGATTATTAAATATTGAATTAATTATTCAAATTTTTTTATATGTATGTCATGTAATTTTTTTACTGAATATCAAAGAGAGATAATTCACATGAATATTAATTGTCTCTCATTTATGAAAAATACTTGTGAAAAATTTATCTGGGGAATAAGCATTAATATTATGAATTTATGCAAAATGAAAAGTTCAAATTCGAATCATTGTTGAATATGAAGAGTTAGTCTCACATGAATTATGGGAGTATTCAAAGTAATTTATTATTCACTTTTTTGATGTGTTTACTACTATTTATTTATTATTCTATGATGATTATCTGTAAAATATGGATTTATTTTTATCGTATATCAAATCTTCTTCCATGTGATGATTTTATGTCTAGAATTTATGAAGGAGAATTGTGGCCTTTAATGTGAATAAAATATTCATTTCTATTCTTATTTATAAAAGTACCTAGGAATATAGTGAAGTAAGTTAAACATGAATTTTCTTTACTCTTACACAATACATAGATTAGAATTGAGTCCCAGAGCATCATTTTTCTAATGCTTGTCAAATTAAACTAATAGTTTCCCAATATTCATTGTTTTAACATATTTAAGGGCCCAAGAACTACATGATCCAAATTCTAGTATCATCATTAAAAGTCATTCATCGGGATGAATTGTTTTATTTCTTAATTATGATGTAACTGTTTGTGTTGTATCATCACACATAGTGCATATTTACCAAGGTCATACTACCCTAATAAAAGATAATTATGGTTTTATTTTATCCCCTTATAATAATGGGTTCCCTTTAACCCATAAAAAACTTAGGAATAGACTACACCTATAAGGGTCAGGGTTTAGGCTGTCCCCTTAGAAGATCATGTTCCTCTTGACACATAATAAGTAAAATGTTAGAACTGAGCCTTTGAAATTATATAATGGGTTTGCACCTATAAAATACTATTTTAGGTTCCCACTTATAAAATCGTTGGATCTATCTAATCCTAAAAAAGTAAAGAGGTTATGATTGAACCTATGAAATTCGAGGTTGGGTCTTCTCCTATAAAAGGCTGGTTTTTTTTCTGAATCAATAAAAGACATGAGAATTTGGTTAATAGCCCAATTGTAAAAAAGGAGGATATAAATAGTTTCCATTTTATTTCAAAAGTGATATACCATAGTGGGTTCGATACATCAACTTAGTGTGTGAAGAGTGGATTAGGATCATTTAGATTTGAACCACTATAAAATAATAATGGTTATAATTTTCTTTCATGAATTCTATTTTCTCTATATTTTCTTATATTAGTGTTGTTTAATGGTTTAATATTTGGAATGACCAATTTTGACACATAAAGTTTAACATCAGATTAATTTTTAAAAGAAATATGATTCAACCTCCTCTTATCCATTTTCATCACCCCTTAATGACATAATAATTTCACGGGAAAGAAAGAATATTTCATTGTTCAATGATTTTATTGTATAAAGATGAGGCAATATTCAAATGAATTCCCCAAGAAACAAGGGAATTTTCACAAATAAAGGTAAATGTATAAATTCCCATCTTATGAGATCCCTAAAACTAAGGTTGAAGTTTCTAAAGATGCAGTTTCAGGTACTTTGAATTCAACCTAAAATTTTGCCAATGAATTATTTTATTCTAGATATTCACACTCTATTATATCTTCTATGTTTTCAATGAAAATTAAACATTTCCTTATCACATCAATAATGGAGTTTTCTATTAATAATCATAGTGGAAATATTATTTCAATAAGAATATATTACTCAATTCCCATTATGAGACAAGGAAATACACTATTTTAAAATATGATTATTATACCTATGGAAACCTTTGATATAATCCTATTTATGGGTTGGTTTTCAAATTATAATGAAAAATTTTATTTCCAAGAGAAGGAGATTATGATTCACAATGGTGATGTGGAATCCCTTATCTTTAGAGGAGATGCTACATCATTTGAATCATTTCTAGATCCACCTCTAGTAGCTCTCCATAATGAGAATCTTGAAGAAGAAGAAGAGAAAACACAACATATAAATGGGTATGGAATCCATAGAAGAGTGGATATACTTATCATGCATGAATACATTGATGTGTTTCCTTAAGAACTACTTGGACATCCACTAGAACATGAAGTTGAGTTTTCTATTGACCTCGTCCCTGATGAAAAACCTATATCTAAGACTCCCTACATGATAGAAACTATTTAATTATTGGAACTAGAGAAAACATTATAGTACTTGTGTGATAAGTGATTTATATTCCCTATTATTTCAATATGTGGATCCCCTATTCTATTTATTAATAATAATAGTGAGTTTATGAGGTTATGGGTTTATTATAGGGGAATCAGTGTTATTTCTATAAATATCAAGTATCCTCAACCCTATATCGATGATTTTTTTTATCATCTTCAAGGGGCTAAATATTTTTGATAGATTGATATTCCTTCTAGGTATCATCAACTACAAGTAAATAAGGAAGATATCCCAAATATGACATTTCATACAAGGTATGTACATTATGAATTTATAGTAATCCCTTTGGATTAACTAATACACACTCTATTTTTATGGATATGATGAACAATGTTTTCAAGGTTTATCTCAATAATTTTTGGTGGTATTTATTGATGATATCTTAGATACTATAAAATCTATGATGTGCATGGAATTAATTTGTGAACCATTATTAATACTCTTAGAGAAAATGATTTATAAAGAAAATTTAGTAAATGATATATCTATCTTTCAGAAGTTTCTTTTCATGGTCATATTATCTCTAAAGATGAAATATAAATTGATACTTTAAAGAAAAAGGTAGTTATGGAATGTACAACACCAAAAAAAATATAAATTTTGTATGAATTTCCATGGATTAGCAGGTTAATATCGATGATTAGTTCAAAAATTTCCTTGATTAGCTAACCCGTTAACCATGTTGACACATAATGGTGTAAAGTTCATATGGATAGAATAATGCAAATAATTAAAGAGGATATTGTTCAATCCAATCATATTAAATTTACCATTTATAGGGGATGGATTTGTGATATATAGTAATAAATCAAAGAAGGGTATTAGATGTATCTTTATATAGAATGATAGAGTTATTTACTACGAATCAAGATAGTAAAAGATCTATGAATAGAATTATACAACAAATAATATATATTTAGAAGATGTAATATTTTCATTGAAGATATGAAAGCATTACATTTATGGGGAAATATGTGAAATATATACAGATCACAAAAGTTAGAAATACATATTCTAAAAAAAGATAAATGTGAGGTAAATTCAATAGTTAAAACTACTTATGAATTATAATCACTCAATACACTTCCACCCTAGGAAGGAAAATAAGCTGTTTAATGTGTTGATTTGGAAGGATCAGGGAGTTTTAACTAAAATTAGGATTGATAAAGTTCTTATATTTATAGATTTATTAAAATTTGATATATGAATCATTAAATAAGGGGAAACATCACATCTATTCCAAATGATTTCAAGAATTCCCTTATTGGGGAAAATAAAAAATTCACAACATGATGATAAGAATATGAAAAGAAAATAAAATCCATGAATGATGGGAAGTTGGTAAAATTCATATATAAAGATTCTATATTGGATTTGGAAATATTCTATGCATTCTATCAATCCCAGATTAAAAAATAGAATTATTAGATGAAACTAATAACTGAAATTTCTCTATACAACCTTATATAACCAAAATGTATCAATATTGGAATGATTTTTTTGGGATAATATGAATGAGTAAATTGAAATTTATCTCTAATGATTCCTGATTTTCTAATAGGTAAAGGCTAAGTGAAAAAAAACAAAATCTAGTCACGCAACCTCAGCCTATTCCTATGTGGAAATGAGCTGATATTACCATATACTATGTCATTATATTGAAAAAGAATCATAGAAAGAATAATTTAATATGGTTTATTATTGATATCCTTATCAAGTCTACCAATTTCATCAAAATAAGAAAGATATATCTCTTGAGCTCCTTATGTATATCTATATTAATAAATTTTTGTGGGTTTATGGTGAACCTATTCCAATTGTATATGATTGTGATTCTCAATTTACAATGAAATTTATAGTGAGACTTCATAAGTCTATCAACATTGAGCTATGTTTGATTACCTACTATCATTACAAAATTTATGGGAAATATAAGAGGATTATTCATATATTAAAAGATATATTTAGGTCATTATCGATTGAATTTCATGGTATATGGGATATATATTTACCTTTGTTAGAATTTTCCTGTAATAATAGATTTCATTCAAGAATTCAAATTGAACCATGTGAAGCATTGTAAAAAAGTAGTTACTATAGTCTAACTTGTTTTGATGAAGTTGGAAAATTAAGACAAGATCTCATTGAAGATACACTGGTGAAAGTGAAGTCTATTTAGAATAATATTAAGGAAACTAAAAGGAGTCATCAAATCTATATTGATAACTAAATGAAGGATTTATAACTTGAAGTGTGAGATCATATTTTATTGAAGGTATCTCCATGGAATAGTGGTATACATATTAGAAATAAATGGAAAACAACTCCTAGGTTCTTTAGTCCATTTGAATTTCTAAAAAGAATTAGAGAAATGGACTTCTATTTGGTAATTCCACCTATCCTCTCTAAACATTATAACATGTTCCATATCTAATTATTAAGGAAGTAAATACCATCCACAATGAATGTTATCAAATATAAGGAAATATAATTAGAACCTGATTTATCTTACTATAGAGTGACTATCAAAATTTATTACAATATAGATAAAGTGTTGTTGTTTCAGACAGTAAGGCTGATAAATTTTATTTAGAGAAATAAAAAACTAGAAGAGGAAATATGGGAGGAAGAAGATTCTATAAGGAAGGATAAACTAAATTTATTTAAGAAATAACATTTACCACAATTATTTTTATGATTTTTTAATAGGGTGATAATGTAATATCATCCTATAATAGGTAAACATTTCATACGTAGACTATTTCCCAATATACATTTAAGTATTTTAGCATTATAATAAAAATAATTTAGGGTTATAATTTAAATTATAATTTATAAATTTTAGAAACCTAATTATATAAAATGGATATCATTTTTTAGTTTATAGTCTCTAATTTATTTAAGTATTTTTTTTATAAATAGTTGTATTATGGGTGAATAGTGGAAAACATTGATTTTGGAAGAAATTTCATTTTTTATTTAAATCAAGAAATTCAAAGACACATTATGTATAGGATTTTTATTTAACGAAAAATAATATCTCTTTAGTTAAACATAATCTAATTAATGTTGTTTGATTCTACATTATATTTGGTTTTGGTACAAGATAGTCTTTATGCTTATTTTTCTAAAAACACTATTTTTCATTACATTTTGTGAACCAATATTAAAATTAATTTCTTCTATGTATAAAAATTTAATAGTTAAAAATAGATCTCATATTTTAAATTTTATGTCTAAATTTATTAATATTTCAATTTAATTTTTGGTCATTTTGAATGGTAACTCTCGTAAAAATGTTTTCACCATGGTAAAGGGATGAAATGGGTTAACTAATGTTAAAATATTGTGATGTGGTCCTAAAATCTCATATTAATTATTTTTATATGATGGTATTTTGAAACATATCAACTTATATTTTAAATTTATTTTTTAAGTTTCATTTATCCATGAGTTGACATTTATAATATTTAATAGTTATGAATAATTACAAGTGTGCCACTCACCTCACGTATAAAATGGATCCTCACATAATCTATTAATTATAAAAATTAATCTAATTATCTCTAAAAATATTTACCCAAATACTATACAAACATCACTTATCCCTTCTTAGAGGTCCTAGTCCCACCAAAAGACTACTTCCAGAAGTCATAATGTGTAATACAAAAAAGGTTTCTCAAAGAAGAGGTATAACTCTTACCATAGTGTTTTTATGTTTATTTCTCCTTCCACCAAAAAATATTTCATAACCATGAATATATAATAAAATAAATTTATTCCATATAGATAAATTTTATTAATTTTATGTAACAACCCCTTATCATCTCCTTTTCTATCATAGGGAAAATGAAAACATCTATTGTGCGTATGTACGACCTACTGTCTCCATGTTGCAGTGTAATTCATTTTTTATACCCACATTAATTAGGTGGTCATAAATATATAAATAATTAATATATATTATTTTTTTGAAATATTTATTATTCTTAAAATATAACCATTAACCTTCTTTCCCTTCCACCCGTTAAAAATGATAGCATCGCTCGTGCGTATGTGTTGACTACCACCACCACATAGCAGTGTGTTTTTTTATGTTAAAATTTCATGTATGATTATAAAATATTAAGTACTGTATAAACATGATAAATATTTCATGATTAATATTATTAATACAATGAAACCATTACCCCTTTGACCATTCTCAATACAACAATGTTATTTTGGGGTTATAAACTAAAGGACCCCAAAATGTATAACGTGAGCTCAACTGATTTAAAAAATTTAAAAACATGATCACAAATGAAATAAATGGGAAAGAAAGGATAATAAAGATAATAAATGTTATTTATAATGTATAAAGTTAATATAATTTTATTATACAATATTTAAAGTATGTATATGGAAACTCGGACTTGAGGTAAGGATTTATTCTACAATCTCATTTTTATTCTAGATTGTTTGTGTTTAAATATCCATTGAAGTAAATTATGAGATCTCAATATTAAAAAATAATTTTTTTATCATTTAGTTATTTATGAATATTACATGTTTTCCCATCATTTTTATCTATTTGGTACTTAATACGATCAAGAAAATGCTTTTAAGAAAAGAAGATCTTATTTCCTCCTTAGTTGATGAACTTTTTCTTCCATGTCCATGGTTCACAAGAAGTTTTTAATAATTTTATAATATATGATCAAGTGATTATTTAAAGTCATTTTCCACCATATTTGAATTTATTTTCAATTATTTAAAATGAATATTCTTATAAATTTTCAATTGATGTACTCTTGACTTCTTTACTAAAGGTGTGGAAGGAATATTTATTTTAACATTTACCACATGAAAGGATTTTCCTGCCACCATCAACATTATTTTCTTTGGATATTACTTCACATGTTTTTTAGGTTATTTTCTAAGAAATTAATTTTCTCAATATTATTGAAATTTTTATTTAAAATTTTATAAAAAGAAAAATATATTTTTAGAGGTTTTCAAAGAAAGGTTTGAATGTAATTTTAAAAGTATTTTAATCTTAGCCAATATCATTTGATGACTCTTATGCTTTATTGGGGATATAATATAATGATAACATCCATATTATTACCCCTTATGTATTATGATCGTGTTGTTTTTTATTAATTGGGAAAAATATTAACATTTTGTATGATAATTTTTCAATAAAATTATTTAAGTTGATTTTATATTGAATGATTATTCATTTATTTTATATGATGAGTGCATTGGACTTAGTAAGTGACTGGTGGGGCTCCTTATAGCCCCTCGATGAATCTGTAGGTATCATGGAAAAAACTAGTTTGGATAAATGGTGTACACCATACATATTTATATATGATGTCTTGGAATGAGACCATGCTGATAACATTATATTATAATACATTATGCATTCAATCATTATGAAACTAGTTATTATTATCCATGTGATTATTTATTTTGTTATGTGATCCATGGATATATTCTAATTTTATATTTTTAGTTATATGAAATATTTGATTATTATTTACATTTACCATGTTATTCATGTTTTTATTATTCTATGATAGCTTATATTGTACGTTTTCCCTTATTGAGAATATGATCTCACTATTTTATTATGTTTTCCTTTCCTTGGGATATCAAGAATGGATCGATGAAAGATTTGAGGGATATAATAGAAGAAATAATAAAATTATCAATGTAATTTTAACTTTTATTTCATGTTTTCAAATATAATGTTGGAATTTTTTATGTGTCTAGTCCCATAAGACTGCTAAACTATTCGATCCCTCAAGATTTTTGTATATTGTGTCAATGTAGTAGTATAACCACTGACTATGGATTATTGGTGTCGGGCTGTTACATAAATATTAAAATTATATATTTTTAATACATTAATATATATATATATATACACAAACACATGCACACAACTATGTTATAAATAAATATATAAACAAATAAACACACACAAATGTATATTTCTATATATGTGCATATAATTATGTTACAAATATATACTTATAACATATACACTAATACGTATATATTTATATATATAAGTAATGGAATATAAATATATGATATATATTATGATATATATTTGTATTTAATAATTATTAATTATAACACACACACCCACCACACTCATAAATATTAATTTATTATAATCTTACCTATATATTATATTTATTATTGTATTAAAATTTATATACTAACATTATGATAGACTCATTTAAACATATTATATTATATTAATTATAATATATGTTTTATCAACATTATAATATATATATATTATATTAACATTATATAGATATATAATATTATTATTGTAATTATAAATATATATAATTTATAATGATTATATTATAAGTGTGTGTCTTATTATAGTTATCTGGGATAGATTTAACTCCATCCTAGATAAGTATGAGCACACCAACATATCTGAGACATATTTTAAATGTATCATAGATAATAGTGTGTGTGTATGTGTGTGTGTTACTTTTTAATATGTAATACACTAATATCTATTAAGATTAATATTTAATAAAATATTTTAATATATTAATATGAATACACTAAAATTATATTTAAAATTTCATATATTAATACATGTTAACATTAATATATAATAATATATTATAATTTTCTTCCTAATATAAATAACATTATTTTTATTAACCTTATGTAATTTTTATTTATATATTATATAATTGAATTATTATATATATGAACATTTTAATTTTTATATTTAATATATTAATATATGTTAATGTTAATATATAATAATTTATAATATAAAATAAATTAAATAATTATTACATATATATTTAAATGAATAGATAAATATATTTTATTTTATTTACTTTATAAATAATTTTATTTTTATACCATATAATGTTATATATAATAAATCATATAGTATTAATATATATAACATTGTATATAATATAGTATAATATAATATAATATAATATAATATAATATAATATAATATAATATAATATAATATAATATATTATAATATAATATAATATAATATAATATAATATAATATAATATAATATAATATAATATAATATAATATAATATAATATAGTATAATATAATATAATATAATATAAAATAATATAATATAATATAATATAAAAAAATAAAATAAAATAATAAGATATAATATAGTCAACCGAGGAGCACTTGAGTGTTTATACCCTTAATTTGGGGCTTGAATCATCTCTAGTTAACAATATTTACTGGAATAGCCAGTATATGTGAGATAATTTCATGTCCAATTAAAAAAATTGACATTGGATTGAAAAGAAATAAAAAAGTGAGATTTCAAGATTTTTTAGAAAAACCCAGTCATGATCTTATCTGCATTCATGTTTATTAGACTTGAAAAACTATTCAAAAATTTTAAAAAAGTATAAAACATGAAAAAAATAAGAACTAAATAATTATAATTTTTTTTTCTGAAAAAAATTAATGAATGTGAAAAAATAAATAACAAACATATAACTATTAATTTTAGAAAAACCTAAAAATTTAAAAATTTAAAATAATAAAATGAAAAAATATTAAGTAATTGAAATTATAAAAACATGAAAAATTTATTCTGAAAAAAATTAAAATGTTCCAAATTGTTGAAAAAATTAACAAATTCTATTTTATTGAAAATAATAATTTTCTAATAGCATTAAATATTAATTTTTTCAAACCTTATAAAAAATAATTTTTATTTATATTTCATAAATAATAATATCAAACTCAATTCAAAAAGAAATAAAAAATTACTTTAATAATGAAATTTTTTATATTGTTATAAAAAAGTAAAAATATTGTTATCCATATTTAAAATATTTAATGATATTTAAAAATAGTTAACAATTACATTAGTATAAAAAAATATTTTTTAAATACTAAAAAAATGAAAAAAAATCATTTTTAAATAAGAAAATTATATTCAAAAAATTATAGTAATTTTATAATGAAAATTTTCATTGAAAATTTATATTAGAAAAGTAAATAAAAAAGGCGAATAAATATATCCATTAAATAAATTCAAAAAAAGTACAAAATAAACTTTTGTAGTAATTTCATAGTAGAAAATTCCACTAGAAAACATCATCTAAAAACATGAATTCTAAAATTTCATCACAAAATTCTAACTAAAAATTTCACTCTAAATTTTTATTGAAAAATTCTATTGGATTTTTTTAATAAAAATTTACATGAATGATTACATTTATAAAACACACTAAATATGAATTTTATTTCAAGAAAAGTTATAGTCAATGAAGGATAATATCTCTAATAAAAAAATTATGAGGAATGTTTAACTTCCTCTGAAAAATTTCAGTTGAAATATCCACGAGAAAATTCTTGATAAATCTTTCACTAGAAAATTTTCATGTCAGATTTCACAAGAAATATCCAGTGAAAACTTCCAATGGAAAAATTTACTATAAACATCTAATGAAAAAATACAGTGGAAATATCCACAATAAAATTTCAATACTTCCATAGGAAATAATAGAATAACTATTCATTTGAAAATTTAGTGGAAAATTCCAATGGAAAATTAAATTGGGAACTTTGGCTGAAAAATTCCAATAGAAACTACCACAATAAAATTACAGTGAAAAAAACACTAGAAAATTTCAGTAGAAACACCAATTAAAATGTAGAAAATTAAGTTAAAAGTTTTACTAGAAATTCTAGTGAATATTACACTAGAGATTAAAATTAAACATCCATTATAAATTCCAAGGAATATTCCCCTAGAAATTTTAGTAAAACCTCTATTGGAACATTCCACTTTAAAAATCCACTAAAGATTTCCCACTGTTAATTAAAATTCAACTATAAATTCTAATGAAACTTTTACTAGAAATTCTAATGAAATATCCACTAGATATTCCTATAAAACATCTATTAAAAATTTCCATGAAACTTACATTGGAAAATTCTAGTGGGGTATTCCATTGGAAAATTCTAGTGATAACATCAACTTCCACATGAAAATTAGATGAAACTTTCATTGAAAATTCCATTGAACTTTATGACAAAATATTCTAATGAAATTTCTGTGGGAAATTCCTGTAAAATTAAAAGTAGAACATTCTAGTGGAAAAATTTAACAAAAAATTATAGTGGTAGCTTGAATTTCAATAGGGAAATTCTAGTTAATATTCTAGTGGATCATTATACTTCCATTGGAAATTTCCTGATATAACTTCAACTTTCACTTTAAAATCCCAATTTCTACTTTAAATATAAACTCCAGTGAAACTTCCATGAGAAATTTCAGTGAAATTGTCATTGGAAATTATAGTGAAACTTCTTTTGGAACATTCCAATGTAAACTTCCCGAGGAAACTTCTAGTGGTAACTTCAAATTCCACATAAAAATTTTAGTTGAAGAATTTTTTATAAATTCCCATGAAACTTTCATTGAAAATTATAGAGAAGCTTAAATTTTAAATTCTAATGAAACATCCATTAAATATTATAGTGAAACATACAATATAAATTCTAGTTAAACTTCCATTAGAAATTATAGTGGAAGATTTCACAAGAAAATTACACTGGTAATTTAAAATTCCACTTGAAATATTTTTTTGAAAATGTCATGACCTGATCCATTGGGTCCCACCTAGCCAACATAAGGCCAAGTGAGACAACCTAAATCCCACCTACAATAGACTTGAAGATGGTGACTATAAGGCCCCGGCCTTAAACCTTACTTAATCTTGAGTTATTACAAGATTACACATTAAGGATCTTTTCGGGTTTAGAGTTTTAGAGAATTAGATCATAAAACTTGCATTACATTCCACAAATAAACAAAGTGGTTACATAAAGATAGTATTATTCTTTCCCATCAATGGAAACATATTTAAAATAAAACATGGATTCCTTCTTGACACTTCCTTGACACTATCATCATATCATGTACCTTTCCCTTGACCTGTGAAAAACCTTTCAAAAAAACTTGGGATGAGCATAAAAAGCTCAGTAAGGGATATAAAAATATGGAAAGGAAACATGGGTACATATATACATAATAATGAAATCATACTTTACCCATAAAACATAAGAACTTTAACATCCCTCATCAAATCATGAATAAATCATAGAAATCATAAGACATAAAGGTAACTTGAGGCATTCACAACATTCTTACGTAGGGAGTAACCCTCTTGGTTACGCTTGGAATACCCATCACAGTATATTCCCTAAATCTCTTCGAAGAAACCTTAACATTTCGCTCCTTCACGTTACCCAATGCATTGGAGATCTATATCGGGCTCACCCGCCCTTAGTTTATCATAGAACCGCCCGTCTTCATAATAATTCCCAAGAACCTCAACATAATCGTATCACATAAAACATGCATAAAGGAAACATAACATTTCCACCTTTAAATCACAAGATATCAATACAACACATTGATATAAAAACATTATGAAAACCATTTTCAATACCAAAATAAAATAAAAGTAAAACATGGTATTTATTTTTCTTTAAAAAAGGTATGGCTTATAGAGGAAGCCGAAACTCAAATAATGGTCACGGCGGCAGAGAAGTCGTTGTCGCCGCATACGTACGACAAAAACATTCCCTTTTGTCATTTAGTAAAACGCTTCGTATAAAAAAGATTCATTTTGGATAAACGTAAAAGTCAAAGGGGTTTATACACCGTATAAAAGAAGGCTGTGTATAAAACAAAATATGCTTCAATGAAAGGAGATTGAGACGAAGTCCCATACCTCAGGTCTGACTTGACTCAGTCGTTCTTTAATCTACTGAATAATAAACTTGAGTTAATTTCTACTTTTTTAAGAACCTTTTTCAAGTTCATTATTCCTTTTATATCACTTATTTCCATGTCATGAACACTATGTAATTATTTAAGTTAATAACGGTCGTTTTCACGATCATTGGTACTTGAGTCAAAAATAAGCCCTTTATAATTACAAGTTGTTCATGTATCCATTATATCTAGAATGTTATTCATGATGTAGATATCATCTATTTCATATATATCCAGTACATGCATGCATTTATAATATTACATAATCATTTAGAGGTAAGAAATGAAATGCACCGTTCATGGTGATGGTAAGCCGTACGTACGCATGAACGCTACTTTCATTTCTATTTCGTATTTTATAGAATGGAATCATAATTATATAAAGGTATATTATAATTCCAGTATAATATCATATATAATATTATAGTTCCATCCTTTATACGTCCCACATATGGTATTTAACGAATCAAATCACTTTGAGGGGGCGGTAGTCCGCACTTCCTTAAATGAAGATATCGCGTTTACCCATAATGGAAACCATAAAGGTATGCCCAAAATTAAAAATACAGAATCTTAAGGAAAAAATAAACATATTATATATCATATATAAATATAGTGTCATCTTAATGGCCACCTTTGAAGGTGTTAAAAGAATGTTGAACAATCATCGTTTCGGGAGGCATAAATTCACCATCCACGGAAACAGTATGTTATTTAATGATTAGATGTAGGTGTGTGTAAGTGTAGCTCGAATACTTCTTATAACAATATCCTAGTATATTTAAGATACTGGAGTTGTTACAAAATAAATTAATAAAAAGAGTTTAGGGGGTTGGAGAAGCAAAATAAAACAAAAGGACTCAAGTGAAGACATTACCTTAAAATCGGGTAACTCCCTTTGGTTTGAGCTCAAAGGCTTCCTTGGGAAGACTTCTGCCCAATGTGAGGATTCAAGGAGTAAGAGAGGGATTTGGAGAGACAAAATGGGCAGGGGTTGTCCGAGCCAAAGGCTTTGGGAGTGTGGGTAAGGAGGTAGAGGTGGGGGCCTTTTATAAGAGGAGAGGAGGGGCACTCTTGGAAAGTAAAGAAATGTTACATTATTTTAAAATGAGTTTTGGATTCAAAAGGTCCCACATGGATATAATTCGAGGGTAATGTGATAAGGGTTATAAATCCACCCATAAAATAGGTTTTGGACATGTGTAGTTCATAGATTTTACATTATCATTTCATTTTATTTAAATCCTTTATTAATGAGGTAATCGCTGCATCATCATGATGTCATAAATAATTTAATTTATTTAAAGTCTAAAAATTATAAAAAAAATACAATTATGTAGGAAATCTTTTTATATTTCCAATTACTATTTATAATAAAAAATCTGACTTGTATAACCCCATTTAAAAATTGGTTTAGTAAAACATCTCATGTTTTTGTCATTTTTACTTTAACATTAAATAAAAAGTTATGTAGGTCATTTCCCAACCAAAGTGGCTCCATGGGGTCCCCAAGTTGACCCATGGATTTTATTGGTCGCCCATGACACATCCAATGAGGTTATGACATGTGTCAAGCTCATCTCATATTATTAAAACATTATTTTTACCATAAACTACACTAATTACCACTAATCGCGATTAAGAACTTACAAGTTACTATTCACCAAAAAAATATTTTAATCTCATTGAACCACATTTTACTTATTAATGAAAACCATGTCTGTCAGATTTTTGGAAATCAAATCACAGAAGTGGAAAAGTTTCATTTAAACGAAAAATCAGTTTCTTTAACTACCACTTAGTGGTTTCACTATTCATCAAAAATTGAAGTTTTTCAGAAAGATACCAAAACTTCACCCTAAGCTATATTTGATATTCCAAATTCAAAAATGATGTCTATTTTAAAAAATTCAAAACATTTAAGTTGCATTAATTAATTTAATAACTAATTCTCGTTGTCATGAGAAATAGCGTGTTTTTATTAAACAATAAGTATCAAAAGATTGACACTAGTTTAAGTCCAATTTCAAAGTGAAATTGATTCCAATGACCACCATTGGATAAAATGGTAAAAATATATTATAATTTAACTTCAAAACCAATTCAAAAGATAATCTAACCATATAATTAAATTAAATGAAAAAGTAGTTTTAATGTAAAATGCAGTATTTTTCACTATTCATTAAAAAATGATCATTGTCAGAAAAATACCAAACATTTATCCAATGTAAATTTCAATGTCCCAATCATAATGAATATGTTTATTTTGAAAAATATAGATTATAAAATTGTCAAAAGCTTGATTCAAAAAGGGTTTGCCATAAAAAGGCATTAAAACAATCTTTTAAGAATATTAGTGTATTCCATGCATAAGATTGTATTTATTTTCATTTTAATCCTCTAAAACACTATCTTAATCATTAATAGATATAGATAAAAATATCTATTATTCATTACTTACTTGGGATGTTACATCCTTCCCCCCTTTAGAAAATTGCATCCCCGCAATTTATTTACTTATCGAATAAATGGGGGTACTTATCCCTCATTGCATTTTCAGATTCCCATGTTGCCTCTTCCATCATGTGGTTTTTCCACAAAACCTTTACCTGATTAATCACCTTATTCCGTAACACTTGCTCCCTGTGGTCAAGAATCTGGATTGGTTGTTCCTCATAAGATAGGTTCTCTTCCAGCTGAACTACCTCTGGACTCAAAACATGAAATGGATCTGGCATGTACTTTCTCAGCATCGAAACATGAAAAACATTGTGTACCTGAGATAAACTCGGAGGTAAACCCACTCGGTAAGCAACAGATCCAACTCTCTCCAGAATTTCATATGGTCCAATGAACCAGGGACTCAACTTTCCTTTCTTACCAAATCGCATCACACTTTTCCATGGTGATACTTTGAGAAAAACATGATCACCTACCTCAAAAGAGAGATCATTCCTCCTGTTGTCCGCATAACTCTTCTGCCTACTCTGAGCTATTCTCATGTGTTTCTGTATCAGCTGAACTTTTTCTGCCAACTCTTCTACCAATTCTGGTCCCATCAACTTCCTTTCACCCACTTAATCCCAGAAAGCTGGAGTTCGACACCGCTTCCCATATAATGCCTGAAATGGTGCCATCTGTATACTAGAATGAAAACTATTATTATATGAAAATTCAACCAAAGAAAGATGTTGGTCCCAACTTCCCTGATAATCCATCGAACAAGCTCGTAGAATATCCTCCAAGGTCTGAATTGATCGTTCTGACTGCCCATCTGATTGAGGATGAAAAGCTGTACTAAAATTTAATTCAGTACCCAACGACTTCTGAAGGCCTTTCCAAAAGATAGAAGTGAACCTGGGATCACGATCAGATACAATGGAGAGAGGAACTCCATGTAACCTGACTATCTCTTTAAGATACAAATGGGAAAGTTGATCTAGGGAAAAAGTATCTCATATAGCAAGGAAATGAGCAGATTTAGTCAAGCGTTCAACAATAACCCAGATTGCAATATTACCTCGAGATGTCTTCGGTAATCCCACAACAAAATCCATGGATATATTCTCCCATTTCCACTCTGGCACTGGTAAAGGCTGAAGCACCCCTTTCTATAACTGCCGCTCTGCTTTAACCTGTTGACATGTCAAACACTTCACAGTAAAATCAACAATATCTCTTTTCATTCCATCCCACCAGTAATACTCCCGCAGATCTCTGTACATCTTAGTACTGCCAGGATGAACTGAAAACAGAAAACTATGAGCTTCACATAAAAAATCTCTCTTCAACTGTGAATCACAAGGCACACACAATCTCTTCCCAAATCTCAAAACACAATCATTATCAGTGTTGAATTCAGGCAACTTACCTTTCTGAACCAGCTCTACCTTTTCCTGTAACTCACTATCTTGTTTATGTTCTTGCTTGATTCTATCTGATAGAGATGATCTCACTGATACCTGAAACAAAACAGAAGAACATCCTGCACCAAAAACTTCTATTCCAAAGTTCATCAAATCCTTAACCAAAGGATCACGTTCCAAACACAACATTGTTAATTAAGCATTACTTTTTCGACACAAAGCATCAGCCACTTTATTTTCTTTTCCCGGATGGTAATGAATTGTACAATCATAATCCGTGATTAATTTCATCCATCTCCTCTGTCTCATGTTTAACTCTTTCTGAGTGAATATATACTTTAAACTTTTGTGATCAGTATATATTTCACACTTTACTCCATAAAAATGATGTCTCCAAATTTTTAAAGCGAAAACAACAGCAGCTAATTCCAAATCATGTGTAGGGTAATTTACCTCATGAGTTTTCAACTGTCGTGAAGAATAAGCAATTACCTGATCATTCTGCATTAGGACGCAACCAAGTCCTTTCAATGAAGCATCACTGTAGATAACAAACTCACCATTCCTGGAAGGTAGTGCCAAAACTGGAGCTTTCACCAATCTTCTTTTCAATTCCTAAAAACAATCATCACATTCTTTTGTCCAGATGAACTTAACACCCTTCCGAGTTAGCTTAGTCATTGGACTAGATAACCATGAAAAATTTCTAACAAACCTTCAGTAATAGCCTACCAAACCAAGGACGCTACGAATCTTAGTTAAATTTGTGGGTCTTGTCCAGTCTTCCACAACTTTTGTTTTTGTAGGATCAACAGTTAACCCATATTTAGAAACAATGTGACCAAGGAAAGAAATTTGTTGCAACCAAAACTCACACTTGCTGAATTTCCCATACAATTTCTTTTCTTTTAAGGTTTGCAAGATAACCCTTAAATGTATTTCATGCTCCTCTTTACTTTTAGAAAACACCAAAATATCATCAATGAAAACCACCAAAAACTTATCCCAGAACTCATAGAAATTTCTATTCATTAAGTCCATGAATACAGCAGGTGCATTGGTTAGCCCAAAAGGCATTACTACAAATTCATAATGGTCATATCTTGTACGGAACGCGGTCTTCGGAACATCTGCTTCCTTTACCTTCAGCTGATGGTACCCCGATCTCAAGTCAATCTTTGAAAAATACTGAGCTCCCTGGAGCTGATCAAACAAATCATTGATATGAGGAAAAGGATATTTGTTCTTAACAGTGATGTTATTCAAGGCTCTATAATCAATGCAAAGTCTCATTGAACCATCATTCTTTTTAACAAATAAAACAGGAGCACCCCATGGTGATATGCTAGGTCGAATGAAACCTTTCTCTAATAAATCTTGAAATTCCTCCTTCAACTCTAAAAGCTCAATTTGAGCCATTCGATAAGGGGGTTTTGAAATTGGCTTAGCATCAGGAACTAAGTCAACAGTAAATTCAACTTCCCGGTCTGGTATTATTCCAAGCAACTCATCAGGAAAACATCAGGATACTCATTTACCACTAGCACATCATTAATCTGAACAGTTCCTTTATTTTCAACGATGTGTTCAAGGTAACATTCATTTCCATATTTTACAAGTTTCTCGTCCTCTTGATAAGTTATCAACAGTAAGGGTTCATTCTTGTACACAAACTGAAAGTCTTTCTGAAAAGAAACTTCTTTAGCTCTATAGTCAATCTTAGCATGGTAAATAGAGAGCCAATCCATACCTAGGATGACATCAAACTCTAATAGAGGTAGAACAATAAGGTTTGCAAGTAGGTTCTTTCCACATATAAGGATAGGAAGATTCTTATAAATTATTTTTGCCTCAACATTTCCCCCAGGTTTTTTTACCAAAAGTTCAGGAGTCATTTCTTGAGATGGTATTCCCATTTTACTAGAAAAGGTTTCAGAGATGAAAGAATGTGTAGACCCTGAATCAAAAAACACACTGGCATAATCTGAAAAAACAAACAAAGTACCTGATACAACTTCATTTGATGGCCCGACATCTACTGAAGTAGTTGCAAAGGATTTCACCACCCCTTTCTGCTTGTAGTCTAACTGCTTCCCATAACTCAACCTCTTTGTCAGACACTCTTTTGCATAGTGACCCATCTAATTGCACTTATAACATTTCACTAACTGTAAATCAAATTTGGTATTACCTTCACCTTGATCCTTTTCAGTGCAATCACGAGCCTTATGTCCCATATTACCACATTGGTAGCACTTTACAGAATTCAGAAGACATTCCCCAGCATGCCTTTTTCCACATTTATCACAAACTGGAAACTTAGTTTTCTTACCATCAGACTTTTTTGAAGAATTCTTACCTTTCTCCTACCACCTTGGTCTCTTCTTATATTGGTTGTTATAGAACACTTGATCATCGATAAACTCCATTTCCACCTTCTCAGCACATTGAACAAGCTTTTCATAACTTTTAAACTCACGAGGAGCTAATGCCCTTCGATATTTTGGCTTTAATCCTAAGTAAAAACGATTGATTTTAATATCAGGGTCTCGGATAAAATTTGGAGCATACCTTGCCAATCGAGTGAACCTTTCTTCATAGGTAGCCACTGATTCTTCCTCTTGCCTCAATTCCAAGAATTTCTTTTCCATCCTAAGTCGAACAGCCTTAGGAAAATACTTTTCAAGAAACATACCTTTGAATTTATCCCAGTCGAGAGCATCAATCTCATCAGCGTCCCTGATATTTTTAACCATCGACCACCACTGATCTGCTTCACCCTCCAAACGGTAAATAGCAAGACTAACATTTTGATTGTCTGAACACCCCATGACATCAAAAATCTTCTCTAGTGCTTTAATCCACCCTTCAGATAGCACAGGGTCAGATGATCCTCTGAATGATGGGGGATGTTGCCTCATGAAATGTTCCACCACTAACATGTTCCTCTGCAGTTGATCTGGCTGATCTCGTGCATGGATACCACCACCATTTATTGCTTCAGTCAACTGCACCATTACTGCAACAAACTGTTCAGTTCCAATTCCAACCATCTCAGGATGCTGATTCGGAAGGTTATTTCCTTCTATATGCCTTCCTAGCACTGCTTCCCTGTTTCCTCTGTGGAAAACCATTCTGAACAAACATGTCTTAGATGAAGCAACATGGTAATCTTCAAATGATATATCATTTCAATTTGACCATAAAAAACATTTTTTTGGATAATAATTTAATAGAATTCTAACTCCTAAAGTTATCTATACCGACCTTTGATACCAACTATAAGTCCCCAGCCTTAAACCTTACTTAATCTTGAGTTATTACAAGATTACACATTGAGGATCTTTTCGAGTTTAGAGTTTTAGAGAATTAGATCATAAAACTTGCATTACATTCTACATATACACAAAGTGGTTACATAAAGATATTATTCTTCTTTCCCATCATTGGAAACATATTTAAAATAAAACATGGATTCCTTCTAGACACTTCCTTGATATTATCATCATATCATGTACCTTTCCCTTGACCTGTGAAAAACATTTCAAAAAAACTTGGGATGAGCATAAAAAGCTCAGTAAGGGATATAAAAATATGGAAATGAAACATGGGTACATATATACATAATAATGAAATCATACTTTACCCATAAAACATAAGCACTTTAACATACCTCATCAAATCATGAATAAATCATAGAAATCATAAGACATAAAGGTAACTTGAGGCATTCACAACATTCTTACGTAGGGAGTAACCCTCTAGGTTACGTTTGGAATACCCATCACAGTATATTCCCTAAATCTCTTCGGAGAAACCTTAACGTTTCACTCTTTCACACTACCCAATTAATTGGAGAGCTATATCGGGCTCACTCACCCTTAGTTTATCACGGAACCACCCGTCTTCATAATAATGCCCAAGAACCTCAACATAATTGTATCACATAAAACATGCATAAAGGAAACATAACATTTCCACCTTTCAATCACAAGATATCAATACAAAACATTGATATAAAAACATTATGAAAACCATTTTCAATACCAAAATAAAAGAAAAGTAAAACATGGTATTTATTTTTCTTTAAAAAAGGTATGGCTTATAGAGGAAGTCGAAACTCAAATAATGGTCACGGCGGCGGAGAAGTCGTTGTCACCGTATACGTACGACAAAAACATTCCCTTTTGTCGTTTAGTAAAATGCTTCGTATAAAAAAGATTCCTTTTGGATAAACGTAAAAGTCAAAGGGGTTTATACACCATATAAAAGAAGTTTGTGTATAAAACAAAATATGCCTCAATGAAAGGAGATTGAGACGAAGTCTCATACCTCGGGTCCGACTTGACTCGTTTTTCTTTAATCTCCTGAATAATAAACTTGAGTTAATTTCTACTTGTTTAAGAACCTTTTTCAAGTTCATTATTCCTTTTATATCACTCATTGCCATGTCATGAACACTATGTAATTATTTAAGTTAATAACGGTCGTTTTAACAATCATTGATACTTGAATAAAAAATAAGCCCTTTATAATTACAAGTTGTTCATGTATCCATTATATCCAGAATGGTATTAATGATTTAGATATCATATATGTCATATATATCCATTACATGCATGCATTTATAATATTACATAGTCATTTAGAGGTAATAAATGAAATGCACCGTTCATGGTGACGGTAAGCCGTACGTACGCATGAACGCTACTTTCATTTCTATTTCATATTTTATAGAATGGAATCATAATGATATAATTGTATACTATAAATCCAGTATAATATCATATATAATATCATAGTTCCATCCTTTATACGTCCCACATATGGTATTTAACAAACCAAATCACTTTGAGGGGGTGGTAGTCCGCACTTCCTTAAATGAAGATATCGCGTTTACCCATAATGGAAACCATAAAGGTATGCCCAAAATGAAAAATAAAAAAGCTTAAGGAAAACATAAACATATTATATATCATATATAAATATAGTGTCATCTTAATGGTCACCTTTGAAGGTGTTAAAATAATGTTGAACAATCATCATTTCGGGAGCCATAAATTCACCATCCACAGAAACAGTATGTTATTTAACCATTAGATGTAGGTGTGTGTAAGTGTAGCTCGAATACTTCTTATAACAACATCCTAGTATATTTAAGATACTGGATTTGTTACAAAAGAAATTAGTAAAAAGAGTTTAGGGGGTTGGAGAAGCAAAATAAAACAAAAGGACTCAAGTGAAGACATTACCTTAAAATCGGGTAACTCCCTTTGGTTTGAGCTCAAAGGCTTCCTTGGGAAGACTTATGCCCAAAGTTAGGCTACAAGGAGTACTATAGGGATGTGGAGAGACAAAATGGACAGGGTTTGGCCGAGCCAAAGGCTTTGGGAGTGTGGGTAAGGAGGTAGAGGTGGGGGCCTTTTATAAGAGGAGAGGAGGGGCACTCTTGGAAAGTAAAGAAATGTTACATTATTTTAAAGTGAGTTTAGGATTAAAAAGGTCCCAAATGGATATAATTCGAGGGAAAGGTGATAAGGGTTCTAAATCCACCCATAAAATAGGTTTTGGACATTTTTAGTTCATAGATTTTACATTATCATTTCATTTTATTTAAATCTTTTATTAATGAGGTAATCGCTGCATCATCATGATGTCATAAATAATTTAATTTATTTAAAGTATAAAAATTACAAAAAAAATACTATGATGTAGGAAATCTTTTTATCTTTCCAATTACTATTTATAATCAAAAATATGACTTGTATAACCCCATGTAAAAATTGTTTTAGTAAAACATCTCATGTTTGTGTCATTTTTACTTTAACATTAAATAAAAAGTTATTTATGTCATTTCCCAACCAAAGTGGCTCCATGGAGTCCCCAAGTTGACCCATGGATTGTATTGGTCGGCCATGACACATTCAATGAGGGTAGGACATGTGTCAAGCTCATCTCATATTATTAAAACATTATTTTTACCTTAAACTACACTAATTACCACTAATCACGATTAAGAACTTAAAAGTTACTATTCAACAAAAAATTATTTTAATATCATTGAACCAAATTTTACTTCTTAATGAAAACCATGTATGTTAGATTTTTGAAAATCAAATCACAGAAGTGGCAAAGTTTCATTTAAACAAAAAATCAGTTTCTTTAACTACCACTTAGTGGTTTCACTATTCATCAAAAATTGAAGTTTTTCAGAAAGATACCAAAACTTCACCCTAAGCTATATTTTATATTCCAAATTCAAAAATTATGTCTATTTTACAAAATTCAAAAAAAGTAAGTTGCATTAATTAATTTAATAACTAATTCCCGCTGTCATGACAAATAGCGTGTTTTTATGAAACAATAAGTATCAAAAGATTGACACTAGTTTAAGTCCAATTTCAAAGTGAAATTGATTCCAATGACCACCATTGGATAAAATGGTAAAAATATATTCTAATTTGACTTCAAAACCAATTCAAAATATAATCTAACCATATAATTAAATTAAATGAAAAAGCAGTTTTAATGTAAAATGCAGTATTTTTCACTATTCATTAAAAAATGAACATTGTCAGAAAAATACCAAAAATTTATCCAATGTAAATTTCAATGTCCCAATCATATTGAATATGTTTATTTTGAAAAATATAGATTATAAAATTGTCAAAAGTTTGATTCAAAAAGGGTTTTCCATAAAAAGGCAGTAAAACAATCTTTTAAGAATATTAGTGTATTCCATGCATAAGATTGTATTTATGTTAATTTTAAGACTCTAAAACACTATCTTAATCATTAATAGACATAGATAAAAATATATATTATTAATTACTTACTTGGGATGTTACAGTGACAAGTTCTAAGAAGTAATAACTAAAATAGGAGGCATTTTCATAAAGTACCTGTATACACGCACCCAACCATCTCATGGAAAAGTGAAAGGGAATATAGAAAAGACTGTAACATATAGAGTATCAATATACATGAAATAAACTCTAGGGAATACATAAGAGTATAATAATATAATCAAAAGAATTAAGGGAAAAAATAAATTCCCAAATAGAAATAATTTCCTAACCTGATATCAACTGGAATAAAGAAAAATTGAAGAGAGCGTCACTCTTGATCTCTATGTATGGCCACCATACACGGTCGATGTACCCTTGTATCACTAAGCTCTGATGATTTATCCCTTGATCTTATCTTATTTTATACAAGACATGAAACATATTGTAAAAGCCTATATAGTTTGACTATATACATATTTATAAGGATGCCCTGAAAAACACTAATAGAGAAATAGATAGATATAATAGAATTCATTGAAACCAAGAGTAAGAGGTAAAACATAAACCAATATATATGATCATAAATAAACCTAGAGAATATATAAAGGGGATCTCTATATATGTATCCATTCCTAGGATGATTATTCTTCTTGTAGTTTCAAAGGTCAATATTAGTTTTCTACTATCTCACATGTCTGTCCAAGAATGTAGTGTGGAGGACCCACACCTCACCACTAATCCACAACATAAGGGGGAACAATCAATAATAGAGGACTTTCACCTTAGGGAATTAGGGGGTGTAACTAAATATATATTGTACCTTAACCCTAGTACGATAGAGGTGTACCAATCTGTAGATAGAGGATTCACACCCTAGTATGACAGGGGGTAACACTTGTAGGTAGGGGACTCGCACCCTGGTATGATAGGTTGCGTACCACTTTGTAGATAGCGGAATTTAAACCTTGTGTATCAAGGGAGTTCCACACATTAGGTATAGGATCCACTAGGACTTATTCCCTAGTGTGACAGGGGGTTGCCAAACCTCTAGTGATCCCTCCTGATAGCAACTATCAGTCAAGCATCGTTTGAATAAGAATCACACTACAACACCTTATATCATATATCCAAATTACCTATGAAGTATACCATAAAATTCTATCGATAAAAATACTATTTAAATTATACCCATAAACTAAAATTAAAGTCTATAATAAAGATATATACTAGGTGGAAGTCCCTAAGAAAAGTGTATGGTATGTATTTGGGGTGACTCGGTGTGTGACCTCTTTTGGACACCTAGTTATGTACTCACATTACCCTGACTTGGATGTAAATTTAGGACTACAAGACATGTATATGTACTACATGACATATCAAGGCCTCTTAGGTCCTACCCATGTGATTCTGGCCATGCTCGTGTACATCTGACCATGCCTATGTACATAGGGTCATGCCCTTGTGCTTGGCCATTCTCGAGCCCATATACTCCCAAATACATATTGATCTACCATCACAAGATATCATGACATTTATAGGGCATATATTTTGTGTGATATTTATCTCTTCCCAAAACACAAGCCTTCACATCTAGGGGACTACAAGATATATGTTCTTCATATTACATGCCATATAGTAAGGGTTTCACATAAACCAATGTTCCTTCATGTGGATCTCAGATATATCTTCTCCACTAATAAATCCACTAATTGACTACCAAAAATCATAGAGTTTTTCCTCTGACTACTGATCTACTGTTTCTAATGGATAGTAATTAGAAATTTGTTTTCCCACTAATGAGCACTCATGCCTCCTATCATTGATCTAGATCTGAAGTCCATGGAGGCATCACCTGCTACTCAAAATCCATTCCAATCCATACAAAAATCCCCATTTAACATGGAATTCACACAACCACCATGAAAATGAGGGCTCAATCACGCTCTAACCTTTCACAATAATGTAGAACTATGGATCTTTGGGCCAATGGTGAATAAAAATGATAATAAATTCACATAAAAAAGAAAATCCATCATTTTATAAGAATTCTCAGCCAAAGATCATGCAAGCAGGATGTCCAATGGTGATATAAAATAAAAAAATGAGTTTTATCAGATTAATCAAACTGAAATCTTCTAGGGATGATGAAAAGTTCAATAAATCACATATCAAATAAGTAGAAAATTAAATACATGATTACAAAATAAAATTGGGTGCAAATCCAAAAATAATATTCCCTACCTCGATCAAGGATCGAGTGTTGGTGAATACCATGTTTTTAGTGTTGAATGATACCCCCTGCATTCGTTGGATTCATTTTGATCCACACTGATCAATCATCGTCATCCCCCGATCATGTTACAATAATCAAGAATGACCATCAAACTCTTAAATCCTCTTTGGGTTATACAAATAACCCTGGAGAAACATCATAAAGATTTATTTATAGATTATTAGTACATGTTAGGTCATTTATTTTAAATAAATAAATAAATAAATTATTTATTTTATTAAATGCATCCTCTAATGGTAACCTCCCATGGAATGTTTGATTACGACCAACATTAGGTCATGCCTATGGTAAAACCCACATTTCAAAATCAGATGTGGTCTCTGATTTCACAAATGTGGTCACTTATAATGGGAAACCCATTTTTATTGAAATGAAAATGCACAATTGAATTAAAATATATTAATAATTTTAATATATTAATTTTGAGGACTTGAGACACCCAAACATTGTACTGAATCTGAGGATAAATCAAGATAAGTACATAATAATATGCAAAGGAAAAAATCCATAAAATTAGAGTAATTAAATTCTAATCTCCTTCAAATATTGTTTCCCTAAAAAGCACAGGGTATACAAAGGGGGGGGGGGTACTAAGCCTATATTTGTATCTCACTCTCCAAAGATATTTCTTTCATTTTTTCTAATTCCAAAGAACACGAACCAGATGGCCCATCCATGTAAGATCCTCTCCTTCTGATCCTAGATTTCCACTAGGTACTCTGCAAAGGTGTCTCTATCCTTAATGTTTATCTCAACATAGTTAATAATGTGTATAGGTTCATGAAAATATATCCTCGTCCATGAAACATGTAAGATGAAAAGAAATCTATCCAACTATTGGGTAAAGGTTAGGCAGTATGAAACCTGACTAAACCTTCGCAGGATCACAAATAGCCCATTGAATTTTGATGATAGCTTTTATCCCAAAATGAACCTCCATAATCCTCACCATGGGGAGACTCTTAAAAAAACAAGGTCTCCCTGGTAAAAAAATATGGACCTATGATATTTATATTCTAAATATTTCTATCTATGCTAGGCTATCCTCATATGAATGTCGATCACCTGAACCTTCTCCATCATTTCCAGCACCATCTATAGCCAACAAGAGATGTCTTAACAATATTAGTCCAATATAAGGGCGACCTGCAGGGTCCCCCATAAAGGTCCTCAAAATGTGTTATGTAGATAATAGAGTGATAACTATTATATAATAAAAATATACCAATGGAAAGTGATCCTCCTTACTTTGGTCAAAGTCCAACACATAATCCCTCTATATATCCTCCAACACAGGTATTGTTCACTTAGTTTGCTCATCCGTATAGGGGTGAAACACCATGATAATCTGAAAATGGGTCCCAAAATAATTATATAGGCCCCTTGACAACCATGATGTAAAATGAGTATCACATTTTGAAGAAATCATCTTGGGTACCCCATGAAGTAGGAAGATCTCCCACACGTACAAATTCCCTAAACTTTGAACTAATCTCTTCTCTCGGGTGGTATGTAACTGCACCAAATTTTTAAATCGATAAAAAATAACCTAGATAGAATTATAGACTATATTTTCCCATGGAAGACCTATCACAGAGTCCATGGATATGATATCTAATTTTCACTCTGAGATCTCAAGAGGCTGTGTCAAACCAACCAGAACCTAGTGCTAAACCTTCACTATCTAACTGATGAGACAATGAGAGATGAAATATGAAATTCTCACCTCATTCTATCCAACCAAAAATACCACTGATGGTACTTTTACATATTTTACACACTAGGATATATAAACAATGGGTATTTGGGAAACTCCCTCATAACCTCCTCTCTTAAAGTGAATAGAACTACCATCTATCCAAAAAAGAAGTATGAAATGATCTCATTCTTCATAAAATCCATCTGGTGTATCTTATGAGAATGTATGGTAATGTAGAAACTCACAGTAAATGTCTCCCAACTGAGCCTTTCAAATATAATGAAGAAGATGATGATTGACCACCATAGACTAAAGAAAAACTACATCCCTTTTATCCACCTAGGCCAGCTATAATGAATCCATATTCTTAGAAAAATCCTCCAACAAGAGAGAAAAGTTATTCCTATTAAGGAAATATTCCACCATATTTCACTTACTTGGATTATAGACTATCTTGAAGTCATAGTCCTATAGGAACTATGCCAAGTTCCTCTATCTTAGGATAAGATCTCTCTAAGTAAAGATTTACTTGAGAATTTGGTGATCTGAGTAAATAAAAAAATGATCACCTAGAAGATAGTGCCTCCACATATTTAGATTGAGGACTACTACTGCTAACACTAGGTTTTGAGTGGTGTAGTTCTATTCATGTAGTCTCAAATTCCTAAACACACATGTGATCACTGCCTACATATGCATCAACATGCAACTGAGCCCATATACAGAGGCATAAAAACACTATATACTCCACTCCCCTCTTCGGTAGTTTTAGAATAGGATCACTAGTCAGTCTTAGCCTTAACTCCTTAAAGGTTACCTAACATATATCAGTTCAAATATACAACACCCCTTTCTATGTTAAGGTGTTAAAAGGAGTTTCAATCCTAGATAAGTCCTACACATACCTCATATAGTACCCCACCAATCCCAATAGACTCCACACCTCCAACATGCTATTATTTGTCTCCCAGGTAAGTACTGCATTAATATTCATCAGTTACATAGCTAAACAAAGAACATATATGAAGTTCCAAAGAAATTAAATATCAAAGAATCAAAACTGGAACATAGAGTTATTACTAGAAAGTTGGTTATCATAGAGTAATTCTAGGACCATCCTCATATACTCTACATGATCCACCTTTGACACGAAGTAAATGAGTATATCATCAATTATGAAAACCAAAAATTAATCCATGTAGGGATGGATGATATAGTCTATAAGTTCCATAATCACTATGGTGAAATTTTACACATTGAAAGGAATCAACAATAACTCATAGTCACTATTGTGAAATCAGAATGTTGTATTCATAATATTATCCTCGAAACCATCAAGTGGTGGTATCCAGACCTGAGATTGATCTTTGAGAACCAAATCATAACACTCAAATAGTTTAAGAGGTCATAAATCCTCCAAATTTGTACTTCTTATTTATCATTACCTTGTTCAGGGGATGATAATCAATATAAAGTCTCAATCCCATATATGCATTTTTTCAAAAAAAAACTAGAGCATCCCAGGGGGACACATTAGGTCTGATGAAACCCTATTCTCTATGGTCCTCCAACAATTCCCCCATATCTCGGAGCTCTGTAGGGGCCATCTGATATTCCATAAAAGTTACCAGTGTGGTCTTGAGGTGAAATTCTATGTTGAAATAAATCCCCCACCACAGAGGTAGTCCTAGAACATCACCAAGATGATGTCTATATATTCCACCACTACCAAAGGGATCCATATGACTAAAGTTACCACTATTCCAAGTGATAAAACAACCAACTAATAGATGATGGGTTGCATATTCCTTCCCATAAGACACACTAAATCATAAATGAGATCCCACTCCCTTACAAAGGAGAAACTCATCACATTAGTCAAGAGGAATCTAACTCATATGTGATAGAAGTCAATCTAGGCCCAAACTATGGAAAACCAGTCCACATAGAAAATTGAATCATAAGGTTTCATCGTTATGACTAAGAAGTCCCATGAGAAATTATCTCCTCTAAGATTAATATCACACTGGTGGAAGATATAAGATATTTAATAATCGATCAATGTAGGATCCTTTAGCTATAGCTATTAGGTTAAAGTCTCAACTAAAAGATCTAGAACTTTCAAAATGGATAAGGTGATATAGGAATAACCCACCATTGTGGCTACTACTACTGGGGAAATAGTTATAAAATACACAGATTGTATCTCAAATCATCATGTATGTAGAATTGTCATAAACCTCCATAGAATGATGATATTTGTGGCCTCAACCAAAATCACCTTGAGCATGGTGTGGGACACCTGGTGGTAGTGGTGGAAGTAACTCATATCATCTCCTCCACCAAAACTCTTACCTATAGAGATCCACCTTCTCCTCTTTCAGCATCGCCTCTCTATGGGCCACTCTAGCCATGAAAGGGATATCATTGATCATGACACTACCTTTTCTGAGGTGGTATATACATATCATATCTACCCTTCCTAGGATGACGAGTTATGTAATCACATTCTATATGACCTCACCCATCACAATCATAGCACCCCCTTAACCTGGATGATCAAATCCTCTTCCTGGACCCTATACCATAGATCCAAATTCATGAGTCCTATTGTGAGGTGGTCTCCTAGGATGATACCTTGATGAATGGTGTCTGATAGATGCTGAAGTTGAATCATCCCCCTGATGAAACCATCTACTCCAGACACATTACATCCATCTTCTAGGAAGCTCTCTATAACCAATGCCCTCCCTAGCACTCCAGCATAATTAGGTGTGCACAAGGAAACAATGATTTCATAAATGTATCTGTGTAGTCCCTACTCAAAATCCTAAACTTGGAATATTCCACCTCGTACTATGTTGGGGAGAATTAGGTGATATTTGTGAACCTTGTAGCACACTCATCAACCATCATATCACCCTACTGTAGATCAAGAAGCTCCTTAATCCACGTGAGCACAAGAAAAAAGGGTAACACTCATCATGAAACAAATACTAGATGTATAACCATGAGGGAATTGTATCATCATGGGTATACATCATCAAAATCCAATAGTTCCCTACTCCTCTATGGAAAATAATATCTTCTAATTTGACTATCTGGTTGATCAAGGTCTAGACATGTTTGAAGAGTCAGATCACTAACTCAAGCCAATCCTCCACTATCTAGGGATCTGTCTCACCACGTAACCTTAGTGGTATCTAATACTGGAACATATATATAATTTTAAGACTATTTTCATTATTATCCTACCCTACCATTATTAGTTTTTTACTCAATAGGTTGTGGTACTACTCCCAGCATACCTAGAGGGAAAATCTAATGAGATTTCCCTGGAACTAAGGCCTCATCACTTAACATATCATCTTTATAATCCCATATCGATAACCTAGATAGGTGTACTTATAGAGTAATTTTTTATGTGATCATGTTTTTACATGATTATATGAGTATATATATATATTGGAATCCGACTCAAGAAGGATTATTAAATGACTCAATCCAATATGATGCATATATCAATGGTTCCATCTAACCATTGTCTCGGTATGTCGATTTGATAAGTCGGTAGTGAGAGTCCTGGTGAATGGATATGTTTTCCATTTCACCAACCTTATTTTCCTTGGCATGAAAGAAACACTTGATATTGTCTAACACTATTTCTCTGAGTTCCTAACCAATTATCACCATGGGCCTCACTCCAACACCAACTTCAGGGAAAACTCTTTCGATACCATTCTCTCATGACCTGACCCACTAGGGACTTCCTGGCTTATAGAAGGCAGAGTTTTATCACCCCAAGCCCACCTTCAATTGCTTAAGGGTTGAAAACAAGTGGTAATAAGGAATAACTGAAATGAGAGTCCTATTTCTAAATTACATCTACAAATGCACCCAACCATCTCCATGTAAAAGTGTTGAGGAATATAATAAAGATTAAATATATGAAGTATAACTATAAATGAAATACACTCTAGGGAATACATCAGAGTATGAAAATATAATCCAACACATAAAGGGGAAAAATATACACCCAATAAGAAATGATGTACCAAACTGATAACAACTGAAATAAAGGATTGCTGAAGAGATCCCCACTTATGATCTCTAGGTCTGACCACTAAACGCAGACAATGAACCTAAGTATCACTAAGATCCACATATATCTATGTTTACCTTCCCATTATCTTCATAAGACACAACAAATTTGGGAAAATCCTATGTAGGGGTGAGTATATGCACACACAATAGGATGCCCAAAACCCCAACAAGGGAGAAATAGACAAATAAAATAGAAGGTAGATCAAAATAGAAAATGCATGATACCAAAACCAAAGATATATGCTCATAAAGAAACCCAGATGAGAGATAAAGGTGATCTCGATATCAACATCCCAGCCTAGGATGATGAGTATTTATTTAGTTCCAATGGTCTGTATTTGGTTCCCAATATCTCACGTGTATTTCTTAGAAATACATGTAGAGGACCTGCACCTCACCATAATCTCTAATAGAGGACCCTCACTATAGTGCATCATGGGTGTGTCACTCAATAGATAGATGAAATGCACCCTAGTATAATGGAGGGTACCACTAAGTAGACAGATGACCCCCTCCCTAGTATGATGGGGGGGGGGTACCACTCAGTAGGCTGAAGACTCATGCCCTGGTATAATAGGGGTGTAACACTCAGTAGATAGAGGAATATCTACATAGTATTTTAGTGGGGTTCCACTCAGTAGGTATAGGACATGTATCCTGGTATGAGAGAGGGTACCACTCAGAAGTTAGAGTAATAATGGGCACCCATTCCCTGATGTGATAGGGGGTTTCAACCCCTATATCTCTATGGTGATCCTTCACAATCACTAATATCCATCAAGCATCACCTTAAGAAGCCTCACGCTTGTAACACCTTATGTCACATCTCAAAATCCTTGATAAAGGATACCATCATGTTCTATGTGGAAAATTACTCATGATAGGCTACTCACGGGCCAAAATACAAGTCTAGAAGAAGGTGATATGCATGGTGGAAGTACATGAGAAAAGTACATTGTGTGTACCCAGGATCACATGGTGTGTGACCTCACCTTGAAACCTAGTCATGTTCCCACCTTACCATGACTTGGATGACCATGCATTATAACTCAACATGTACGCAGTTCTACAAAATGTGTCTTGATACTTCAGGGCTTTCCCATATACTACTGGCCATGCCCGTGTACATCTGGCCATGCCCATGTTCCTAGCCATGACCGAGCCTATATACTACTTGAGTAAACTCAAAGCCACCAACATGTGATAACATGACATGTATGTGATCATACAGAACTTGTGATCTTTATATCTACTCAAAACCCTAGTTGTTATAGCCAAGGGACTGCACAACATGTATTCATTATAGTACATGCATCGTAGTCATGTTTTTCGCATAAACCAATATATCGTAATGTGGATCTCAGATCCATCTTCATTATAAAAAAATCCTTCATTTTACTATCCAAAATAGAAGGGGTCATCTCTGACTGTTGATCTTTTTCGTATGAAGGCCAGTAATTGGAAATCCATTTTTATGTCGATGATCCATCGCGCCACCCGCCGCTGATACATATCTGAAATCCATAGAGGCATCACCTTTTACCCTAAATCCATCTCGATCCATATGAAAATCACCATCCCACAAGACATTTTCACAACTACAATGAATCTGGGGATTCGATCAGGCTTGAACCTGCCTCAGTAATGTTGAACTATGACTCATGGGAAATAGTGAAGAATAATGGAGAGAAATGTACATAAACCAAGTAGATCCATCATTTCCCAAGATTTTTTTGACAACAATCACATAAATGGAATATCCAAGAGTGATAAAAAGGAAACAAGATAGTTTTATAAGATTAATCAAACCAAAATGTGTCAGGGATCATGTGAAGATAAATAAATCACATATCATATAAACAGGTAATTAAATACATACTAGGAAATTAAAATAGGGTGGAAATAATTAAGTAAAATTCTCTTCCTCGGTCAAGGATTGATCATTGGTGAAGGGAATATTTTCTAGAGATGAATGTGATATACTACATTCGCTTCCTGCCTCTCGATCCACCTCGATATTTCATCATTGTTCTTCGATCTTGATCAGCCAATGAAGAATGATCCTCCTCCTATCAAATCCCACAAGGGTTATGAGGATAACCATAGAGGAGCATCATAAAGATTTATTTATATATTATTGACCTAGGTTTGGTAATTTAATTAAAATAAATAAAATATTTATTTATTTTATTAAACACACCCTCCAATGGTCACCACCCATGGAATGACTGATGTTGAAAAACCTTAGGTCGCACCTAGGGTCTACCTCATATTCTGAAATCAACCGTGGTCTCAAAATTTTCATCTAAGATATATATCAATGAGAAAACAATTTTTAAGGAAATGATTCACTCACACATGCATTATAATATATAATTTTTTAATATATTAATTTTGAGGTCCCAAGACACCCAAACACCATGTCGACATTGTGGATAAAAATAGATATATATTGAAATATTCAATGTACTAAATACAAAAAACCATTTTCATTATAGAAACTTTCACTAGGAATTCTAGTGAAACTTCCATGATAAATTTCAATGAAAATTCCTCTAAAAAATCAAGTGAAACTACCATTAAAAAAGAAATTAATGCTAAAAAAATATTTATTAAGTCATTTAAAAAAATTATTTATTGTTTAAAAAATATATATTTTTTCTCAATGAATATATATATATATTGAAACATTCATTTCTTATTTTAAAAATTAATAATAAATATATTTTCTTTAAAGATAAAAAATAGTGATATCAAATTTGGTTAAAAAATTATTAATTTAATTTTTCTCCAAAAATTATTTCTTATACATTTAGAAATATTGAATTTATTTAGAAATATTATTTAAATCCTAAAAATATTACTAAAATGACTAAAAAATTATTTTTTCTTTTTTAAATAGTATAAAATATTTTATATATAAAAATTCCATTTTAGATAGAAAAATAATTTTTTTTATAATATAATAAACTCAATAATGTTTTATTCATTTATAATACCTCGTAAGACTTTAATAATATTAATGAAAATTTATTAATATTCCATAAATTGATTAAAAATCAATTTTTTATCACATAGCTATTTTTAAATTCTTTTTGAAAGACTTCACACACTTTTAAAAATAAAATAAAAATTATTTCATTTAAAATATAGTTGGTTTTAAAAAATATTATTGATTATTATTTTACATTTTTTAAAAAATATTATGTATTTAAAAATTCTAAATAATTTTTTTCAATTTTGTTCTAAATAATTTAAAATTTTAAAAGATATATCATTTGGTATTTTTTAGAAATATGTAGTAAAAAAATTATATAAGAAAAATATAAAGTCATCTCAAAATATAAATTATTTTAATATATAATATATTCTTTCTTGTTTTTTTATAAATTATATAATATTAGTGCAATTCATGAAGAAAACGGACACTACACGCAGCTTTTTTTAGGTGCCCAAATTTTTTTGGATTAGCATACCCCTTAGTTCATTACCTTCTTGGATCACTACATGTGTAAAAAAATACAAAGGTCATCATCTCACGTTATTACCAGATGATCCAGAATTTCATGGACCCAGAGATGATAAAAATGCTTAATATGTTATCCCAAATTGATAAAATTATAGGAATAAAGGGTTGTTTATAATCCAAAGATCTTTACTAATAATTTTTTGATGAATTCTCCCAACAGAAACTTGTTTTCCAGTACACAAACCCATGCATCCATGTAGGCCACATGTGCATTCCCTGATCTACTTCGTTCCACATGGCCTATGTATAAGGCCCCAGCCTTAAACCTTACTTAATCTTGAGTTATTACAAGATTTCACATTGAGGATCTTTTCAGGTTTAGAGTTTTAGAGAATTAGATCTTGAAACTTGCATTACATTCCACCTTTAAACAAAGTGGTTACATAAAAGACCGGATTCATTCTTCCCAACAACGGAAACATATTTAAAATAAAACTTGGATTCTTTCTTGACACATCCTTGACTATATCATCTTATCTTTTACCTTTCCCGTGACCTGTGAAAAACATTTCAAAAACTTGGGATGAGCATAAAAAGCTCAGTAAGGGTTATAAAAATATGGAAAGGAAACATGAGTTCATATATACATAAGAATGAAATCATACTTTACCCATAAAACAAAGGCACTTTCATACCTCATCAAACCATGAATAAATCATAGAAATCATAAGGCAAAAAGGTAACTTGAGGCATTCATAACATTCTTACGTAGGGAGTAACCCTCTTGGTTACGTTTGGAATACCCATCACAGTATATCCCCTAAATCTCTTCGGAGAAACCTTAACGTTTCACTCCTTCGCGTTACCCAATGCATTGGCGAGCTATATCGGGCTCACCCGCCCTTAGTTTATCACGGAACCACCCGTTTTCATAACAATGCCCAAGAACCATAACATAAATGTATCACATAAAACATGCATAAAGGAAACATAACATTTCCACATTTCAATCACAATATAACATTTTAGTATATTGAAATAATGAATCCATTCAAAAAGAAACCATTTCCAAAACCATTTAAAACATTTAATAAAGATATTTTTGAATAAAAGTGTCCCATACCACCTTGAAGCTTAAAATTTTAAACCATTAATATCCATATAAATAAATCCTTAAAACCATTTTTAAAACATGGATATTAATAAGAACAAATAATTAAAACATTTAAAACGATATTTTGGTTAAAGGGGTTTTACCAAAATTAGAGACACTTGAATACAATAATTGTGGAATAACATTTAGTCAGAACTTTATAATATCATGATAATAAATGGATTCATGATATAATACTCCAAAGGACAGTATATACACCATATAAGAGTGAATTGGGGTATAACAACAATGAACCCTCAATAGAAATGTCAAATTTGATGAAATCCCTTATAGAGAAGGTATCCTTAAATTAAGGACAAATCAATCTAAAAAATATGTGTGAAAAATATAAGTACACCCAATATAAGTGGATATTAAGTGTAAAACAGTAAAAGGTCATTCACACATATTCAATGGATGACATATTCAATGACTACATGTTGAACCCAAAGAAATCGAAATTGGGATAAAAAGTTCCCTTGACAGCCGAACGGCATCACATCAAAATGAGTTGATGAGAGATAAAAAGTGTATCTCATCACTTGGACATAAAATTTACATCAATAAGGATACATGAGAACATATCCCAACATAACAATATGTAAATTAAAATACCCAACAAAAGAATTCTTTTAAAAAAGAGGAGGGTGAAAGGTTCCCTTACCGACTTGGGTATCTTTCAAAACATACACCCCATGAAAGAAGGACAATAGATCATTGATGTAAATACTCATAAACGAAATTATATTACACAAAGAGTAGAATAATGGGCGGTACATAAACCACTCAATGGAATTTGTGGCAAATGTAGCATAAATCTCACGGGAATAAAAGTGAGATGAAAAATCCCTTACGAAAACTCGGCAGCCTAACGGCGCCACATAAAACTTCCGAATATGGATTGATGAGATCAAATAGGGTATCTAATCACATTAAAATAAAATTTAAAGCAAGAGGAATATAAAAGAACATCCCCCAACATTACAAAGATGAGCTTAAAGGAAGTGACATAAAGGAGAGTACTTAAAAAGAAAGAGAGAGGTTAGATCTCTTACGAAAGTTCGGCAGCCTAACGGCGCCACTCAAAACTTCAAAAATGGATTGATGAGATAGAATAGGGTCTCTCATCACATGAACATAAAAATTAAAGTAAGTGTAATATAAAAGATCATCCCAATAACAATAAAGATTAGCTTTAAAAGGAATGACATAAAAGTGTGTACTTAAAAAGAAAGAGAGGAGTAGGATCCCTTACATCGGATCCGACTTGACTCGATCGTTCTTTAATCTCCTGAATAAAAAACTTGAGTTAATTTCTAATTCCTTAAGAACCTTTTTAAAGTTCATTATTCCTTTTATATTACTTATTACCATGTCATAAACATTATGTAATCATTTAAGTTAATAATATTTGTTTTGCCGATATTTGGTTCTTAAGTCGAAAGTGGACTTCTTACAATTACATGTTGTTTGTGTGGCCAAATGTTTATTATATACAGAATTTTATTCATGATGTAGATATCATATATGTCATATATATCCAGTACATTCATGAATTTATAACATTAAATAATCATTTAGAGGTATGAAATGAAATGCACCGTTCATGGAGACGGTAAGTCGTACGTACGCATGAACGCTACTTTCATTTCTATTTCGTATTTTATAGAATGGAATAATAATGATATAAAGGTATATTATAATTCCAGAATAATATAATATATAATATAATAGTTCCATCATTTATACATCCCACATATGGTATTTAACGTGTCAAATCACTTTGAGGGGGCGGTAGTCCGCACTTCCTTAAATGAAGATATCGCGTTTACCCATAATGGAAACCATAAAGGTATGCCCAAAATGAAAAAAAAACAGAAGCTTAAGGAAAACATAAAAATATTATATATCATATATAAAAATAGTGACATCATAATGGCCACCTTTTAAGGTGTTAAATGAGTGTTGAACAATCATAGTTTCGGGAGCCAGAATTTCGCCATCCACGGAAACCGTATGTTCTTTAACCATTTGATGTAGTTGTGTGAGAATGTAGCTCGAATAAATCTTATAACAACATCCTAGTATATTGAAGATACTGTTTTTGTTACAAAAGAAGTAAATAAAAAGAGTTTAGGTGGTTGGAGAAGCAAAATAAAACAAATGAACATGAGGGAATGAATTACCTTTAAAAGTGTAACTCCTTTTGATTTGAGCCTAAAGGCTTCATTTGAAAGGATTATGCCCAAAGGGAATCCTCTAGGATGAGGAGAGGGATGTGGAGAGAGTAAATGGGCAGGGTTTTGCCGAGCCAAAGGCTTGAGGAGTGTGTGAAATGAGGTAGAGTTGGGGGCCTTTTTTAAGAGGAGAGGAGGGGCACTTTTGGAAAGTAAGAAATATTACTTTATTTGAAAATGTTTTTTGGTTTTAAAAGGTCCCACATTGATATAATTCGTGGATAAGGTGATAAGGGTTCTAAATCCTCCCATCCAATAAGTTTTTGACATGTGTAGGTTATAGAGTTTACATTATCTTCTCATTTTATTTAAATCATCAGATAATGATCTCATCGCTGCATCATTATGATGTCATAAATAATTTAATTTATTTAATGTCTAAAAATTATAAAAAAATTACTATGATGTAGGAAATCTTTTTATATTTCCAATTAATATTTATAATAAAAAATCTGACTTGTATAACCCCAATTAAAAATTGTTTTAGTAAAACATATCATGTTTGTGTCATTTTTACTTTTACATTAAATAAAAAGTTATTTATGTCATTTCCCAACCAAAGTGGCTCCATGGGGTCCCCAAGTTGACCCATGGCTTTTATTGGTCGGCCATTACACATCCAATGAGGTTAGGACATGTGTCAAGTTCATTTCATATTATTAAAACATTATTTTTACCTTAAACTACACTAATTACCTCTAATCGCGATTAAAAACTTAATAAGTTACTATTCACCAAAAATTTATTTTTATCCCATTGAACCACATTTTACTTCTTAATGAAAACCATGTATGTCATATTTTTGAAATTCAAAATACAAATATGGAAAAATTTCATTTAAACGGAAAAATCAGTTTTTATAAGTACCACTTAGTGGTGTCACTATTCATCAAAAATTGATGTTTTTCAGAAAAATCCCAAAAATTCACCCTAAGCTATATTTGATATTCCGAATTCAAAAATGAAGTCTATTTTACAAAATTCAAAAAATATAAGTCACATTTATTAATTTAATAATTAATTCCTGCTATCAGAGCAAATAGCGTGTTTTTATGAAATAATAAGTATCAAAAGATTGACACTGGTTTAAGTCTGTTTTCAAAGTGAAATTAATTCCAACGACCACTATTGGATTTAATGGTAAAAATATATTCTAATTTCACTTTAAAAACAATTCAAAAGATAATCTTATCATATAAATAAATTATATTAAAAAGAGGTTTTGAATTAAAATACAACATTTTACACTATTCATTAAAAAAATGAACTTTATCGGAAAGATACCAAAAATTTACACAAAGTAAATTTTGATGTCCCGATTCTTAATAAGAGTTTTATTTGGTCCAAAAGAATTTTTAAGAGTGAACAAAACTATATTTAATGATGGTTCAACATCAAAAGGTGATAAGTGAACCTTTAGTGAAAACTAGGGCATATACGCCTAAAATTGAATTCTTTCCGTATTTTAAGCCTCTATCCTTTATTGGACAAATGTAAAAACATTTAAAAACATATATAATCATATTTTAGTTATTTCTATCCATTATCGCCATTAAAACGGCTACATGTTAACTACCATTTAAAATAATATTATTTTATTATTAGAGTGCAACGTAAGATTCCCAAGAAACTCGTTGTTGCGTGTTGGGTACGCCATCGAGCATAGCATCCCCTTTAAAGTCATATTAATATTTTATTCACAAATATGGATAAATATGAAAATTTCATATTCTTTATTTACCTGGGGTGTTACATCCTTCCCCCCTTTTGGGAATTGCGTCCTCGCAATTTTTAAAATTGAGCTTGGAAACATCCTTGAACGTCCCACATCGGAACAAGAGTCGGTAAAACACTCACTTTAAAATAAAGTAAGATAAGTACAGAGGTCACCCGAGTTAACCCATACTAGGATTACAAGTATGAAAATATGGACATGGAGGGAAAAAAAGGGTCATGTTCTGATAGAGAGTGATAGAAAACATGTTTAGAAGAATGTTAACCACAAGAAAATCACAAACTTGTGATGGGTTAAACGGTATTCAATTCCCCAGTAGGAAAAGTTAATAGACAACATTTTTGTTTTAAGTTACCTTTTTATTGAGGAATTTATTCATAAGGAAACATAATCACTTATCATGTTGACTTTCAACTTTTACTAGATTCCTTAATCAAACTCATATTTTTTCCAAAAGACGAGTATTTAGGGAGACTTATTCGCATTAAGAGTACTATAATAAACTTCTAGAGAATCACCTAATCCAAAAAAGATAACTATATAAATCCCATGTCTTTAAGCTTTAACCAAAACCAAAACCAAAAAGGTTAATACAAGGTCAGATAATCCAGAAAAGGATAACCCATTAAAAAGAAAATCCATGCTTAATCTCCAAAATTTGTCCAACAAAACCCAAATTTCAACGAGGACCATCTGATAAACAATTTGTCTATAAAATTCTTCAATGTAAACCAATATAAGATTGAAACCAAAATATTTAAAGGATTTAGTCACATAGTCTTCTAAGTTAAATCGTAACATTTATCTCCAAACAACATCAGTTGCTCCTAAAGTCTCGTATTGAAAAGTATTTAACCTAATCACATATCCTCTATGATAGGTTAATAATTTTCATAAAAAACCCAAAATCAACTTACTCTTAAAAAAAAGAATTAGTCAAACTAACCAGGGACTTCACGTAGTCCAGTGGTAGGTGATAAATACCAGTTGCACTTTGATTGTGGGTTCGATTCCCGCAGCTTTGTCCGACGCGACAGGTAGTCACACGGTCTACGTGTTGTCCTTTTTCCAAAACTATATAATTCTCAAATCATTCCCCAAAAAGGGATAAAATCATCAAAAATAACCATAACATAATTTAACCTCAATTTTATCTCATGCCTTTCACTTCAATCATAAAATATAGTAACCCATAATTACCTCAAAAGTAAGGATCATATAAACCCAAATGGTTCTTTATAACTATGTCCACAAAAGAAAAGATAAATATTACTTGAATAAAATTTTCCTATATTAAACATCAGGGTTACACATAATATAAAAAGTCTTCTAATGTAACCCCATCATCAAAAGAGACTTAATACTCTTAAGAATTTCACCATAACTCTTGAAGCCCTTATATGTTGACATCTTACTCATTCAACATTCTTCATGATCCATTATCCATTCCTTTCCAACTTATTCCGAAATACCTCTTTCCTATAAACAAAATCATGAATCATATCCTAAGATTCCAAAATAGGAAAACAATAGTCATTAAATAGTACATACCTTTGATTGGTCATTGTCAGTTTCTTCATCCTCAATCGGAATGGAATTAGGTATTGGTAAACGAATATTGGTACGCTCTTGGTGACCCCATTCACAAAACTTCTTCATAGGACATGTGTTTGCATAATGACCATGCACACCACATTTAAAACATTCAATTGATCCCTCATAAAGAACTTCTTTCCCTTTCCTCGAGTCAACTGGATGCTTCCTTTTTCCATGGCAGGTTCTTGATTTATGACCTTCATTTCCACATCTATAGAATATTTTTGTCCCTTTGAAACATTTTCCTAGGTGTTTCTTTACACATCTTTGACACATAGGTTTTTGAACACACTTACCTTTATGATTATTACCTATACATCCGTAGGGATTTGTTTCTTGCATATATGATGCCTTAGAGAAATCTCCAAGGTTTAGGTGGTCAATCATGACTCCAGATAGTTGGTTGAGGATAATCACAAGAGTTCTCATTGCAGCTCCCATATCATTCAGTTGCTTGCTCAAAAAACTGTCACAGTTTCCTTCACATCCACTGTTACTTTGGTGCCTGCTAGATCCAGCCATTTACTAAAACAAAAAAGCTCAGTGTGAGTATATCAACAAAACCATCATGTACTAATGAGTAAGATAAACACTAAGATATACTTACTCATTCACTTTATCTAAAACTAGGACTCTTTCTGAAATCCTAACCATTATGGTAATGTCACTTATGCTTAAAGAATACCATAACCCCTAAAGTTATCTAAACCTCCCTTTGATACCAACTATAAGGCCCCAGCCTTAAACCTTACTTAATCTTGAGTTATTACAAGATTCCACATTGAGGATCTTTTCAGGTTTAGAGTTTTAGAGAATTAGATCTTGAAATTTGCATTACATTCCACCTTTAAACAAAGTGGTTACATAAAAGACCGGATTCATTCTTCCCAACAACGAAAACATATTTAAAATAAAACTTGGATTCTTTCTTGACACATCCTTGACTCTATCATCTTATTATGTACCTTTCCCGTGACCTGTGAAAAACATTTCAAAAACTTGGGATGAGCATAAAAAGCTCAGTAAGGGTTATAAAAATATGGAAAGGAAACATGAGTTCATATATACATAAGAATGAAATCATACTTTACCCATAAAACAAAGGCACTTTCATACCTCATCAAACCATGAATAAATCATAGAAATCATAAGACAAAAAGGTAACTTGAGGCATTCATAACATTATTACGTAGGGAGTAACCCTCTTGGTTACGTTTGGAATACCCATCATAGTATATTCCTTAAATCTCTTCGGAGAAACCTTAACGTTTCACTCCTTCGTGTTACCCAATGCATTGGAGAGCTATATCGGGCTCACCCGCCCTTAGTTTATCATAGAACCACCCGTTTTCATAAAAATGCCCAAGAACCATAACATAAATGTATCACATAAAACATGCATAAAGGAAACATAACATTTCCACATTTCAATCACAATATAACATTTTAGTATAATGAAATAATGAATCCATTCAAAAAGAAACCATTTCCAAAACCATTTAAAACATTTAATAAAGATATTTTTGAATAAAAGTGTCCCATACCACCTTGAAGCTTCAAATTTTAAACCATTAATATCCATATAAATAAATCCTAAAAACCATTTTTAAAACATGGATATTAATAAGAACAAATAATTAAAACATTTAAAACGATATTTTGGTTAAAGGGGTTTTACCAAAATTAGAGACACCTGAATACAATAATTGAGGAATAACATTTAGTCAGAACTTTATAATATCATGAGAATAAATGGATTCATGATATAATACTCCAAAGGACAGTATATACACCATATAAGAGTGAATTGGTGCATAACAACAATGAACCCTCAATAGAAATGTCAAATGTGATGAAATCCCTTATAGAGATGGTATCCTTAAATTAAGGACAAATCAATCTCAAAAATATGTGTGACAAATATAAGTACACCCAATATAAGTGGATATTAAGTGTAAAACAGTAAAAGTTCATTCACACATATTCAATGGATGGCATATTCAATGACTACATGTTGAACCCAAAGAAATCGAAATTGGGTTAAAAAGTTCCCTTGACAGCCTAACGACATCACATCAAAATGAGTTGATGAGATATAAAAAGTGTATCTCATCACTTGGACATAAAATTTACATCAATAAGGATACATGAGAACATATCCCAACATAACAATATGTAAATTAAAAGACCCAACAAAAGAAGTCTTTTAAAAAAGAGGAGGGTGAAAGGTTCCCTTACCGACTTGGGTATCTTTCAAAACATACACCCCATGAAAGAAGGACAATAGATCATTGATGTAAATACTCATAAACGAAATTATATTACACAAAGAGTAGAATAATGGGCGGTACATACACCACTCAATGGAATTTGTGGCAAATGTAGCATAAATCTCACAGGAATAAAAGTGAGATGCAAAATCCCTTACGAAAACTCGGCTGCCTAACGGCGCCACATAAAACTTCCGATTATGGATTGATGAGATCAAATAGGGTATCTCATCACATTATAATAAAATTTACAGCAAGATTAATATAAAATAACATCCCCCAACATTACAAAGAGGATCTTAAAAGAAGTGACATAAAGGAGAGTACTTAAAAAGAAAGAGAGAGGTTAGATCTCTTACGAAAGTTCGGCAGCCTAACGGCGCCACTCAAAACATCCAAAATGGATTGATTAGAGAGAATAGGGTCTCTCATCACATGAACATAAAAATTACAGTAAGTGTAATATAAAAAATCATCCCAATAACCAGAAAGATGAGCTTTAAAAGGAATGACATAAAAGTGTGTACTTAAAAAGAAAGAGAGGAGTAGGATCCCTTACCTCAGGTCCGACTTGACTCGATCGTTCTTTAATCTCCTGAATAATAAACTTGAGTTAATTTCTACTTCCTTAAGAACCTTTTTAAAGTTCATTATTCCTTTTATATTACTTATTACCATGTCATAAACAATATGTAATCATTTAAGTTATTAATATTTGTTTTGCCGATATTTGGTTCTTAAGTCGAAAGTGGACTTCTTACAATTACATGTTGTTTGTGTGGCCAAATATTTATTATATCCAGAATTGTATTCATGATGTAGATATCATATATGTCATATATATCCAGTACATTCATGAATTTATAACATTACATAATCATTTAGAGGTAAGAAATGAAATGCACCGTTCATGGAGATGGTAAGCCGTACGTACGCATGAACGCTACTTTCATTTCTATTTCATATTTTATAGAATGGAATAATAATGATATAAAGGTATATTATAATTCCCTTATAATATCATATATAATATCATAGTTCCATCCTTTATACGTCCCACATATGGTATTTAACGAATCAAATCACTTTGAGGGGGCGGTAGTCCACACTTCCTTAAATGAAGATATCGCGTTTACCCATAATGGAAACCATAAAGGTATGCCCCAAATGAAAAAACACAGAAGCTTAAGGAAAACATAAACATATTATATATCATATATAAAAATAGTGACATCATAATGGCCACCTTTGAAGGTTTTAAATGAGTGTTGAACAATCATCGTTTCGGGAGGCAGAATTTTTCCATCCACGGAAACTGTATGTTCTTTAACCATTTGATGTAGTTGTGTGAAAGTGTAGATCGAATAAATCTTATAACAACATCCTAGTATATTTAAGATACTTTTTTTGTTACAAAATAAGTAAATAAAAAGAGTTTAGGGGGTTGGAGAAGCAAAATAAAACAAATGAACATGAGGGAATGAATTACCTTTAAAAGTGTAACTCCTTTTGATTTGAGCCTAAAGGATTCTTTTGAAAGGATTCTGCCCAAAGGGAATCCTCTAGGATGAGGAGAGGGATGTGGAGAGAGTAAATGGTCAGGGTTTGGCTGAGCCAAAGGCTTGATGAGTGTGTGAAATGAGGTAGAGGTGGGGGCCTTTTATAAGAGGAGAGGAGGGACACTTTTGGAAAGTAAGAAATATTACTTTATTTGAAAATGTTTTTCGGTTTTAAAAGGTCCCACAGTGATATAATTCGTGTATAAGGTGATAAGGGTTCTAAATCCACCCATACAATAAGTTTTTGACATGTGTAGGTCATAGAGTTTACATTATCTTCTCATTTTATTTAAATCGTCAGATAATGATGTCATCGCTACATCCTTATGATGTCATAAATAATTTAATTTATTTAATGTCTAAAAATTATAAATAAATTACTATGATGTATTAAATATTTTTAGCTTTCCAATGACTATTTATAATAAAAAATATGACTTGTATAACCCCACTTAAAAATTGTTTTAGTAAAACATATCATGTTTGTGTCATTTTTACTTTTAAATTAAATAAAAAGTTATTTATGTCATTTCCCAACCAAAGTGGCTCCATGGGGTCCCCAAGTTGACCCATGGCTTTTCTTGGTCGGCCATTACACATACAATAAGATTAGGACATGTGTAAAGTTCATTTCATATTATTAAATCATTATTTTTACATTAAACTACACTAATTATCTCTAATCGCGATTAAAAACTTAATAAGTTACTATTCACCAAAAATTTATTTTTATCCCATTAAACCACATTTTACATCTTAATGAAAACCATGTATGTCGGATTTTTGAAATTCAAAACACAAAGATGGAAAAATTTCATTTAAACGGAAAAATCAGTTTTTATAAGTACCACTTAGTGGTGTCACTATTCATAAAAAATTGATGTTTTTCAGAAAAATCCCAAAAATTCACCCTAAGCTATATTTGATATTCCAAATTCAAAAATGAAGTCTATTTTACAAAATTCAAAAAATATAAGTCACATTAATTAATTTAATAATTAATTCTCGCTGTCAGAGCAAATAGCGTGTTTTTATGAAATAATAAGTATCAAAAGATTGACACTGGTTTAAGTCTGTTTTCAAAGTGAAATTAATTCCAACAACCACTATTGGATTTAATGGTAAAAATATATTCTAATTTCACTTTAAAAACAATTCAAAAGATAATATTATCATATAAATAAATTAGATTAAAAAGTGGTTTTGAATTAAAATACAACATTTTACACTATTCATTAAAAAAATGAACTTTATCGGAAAGATACCAAAAATTTACACAAAGTAAATTTTGATGTCCCGATTCTTAATAAGAGTTTTATTTGGTCCCAAATAATTTTTAAGAGTGAACAAAACTATATTTAATGATGGTTCAACATCAAAAGGTGATAAGTGAACCTTTAGTAAAACTAGGGCATATACGCCTAAAATTGAATTCTTTCCGTATTTTAAGCCTCTATCATTTATTGGATAAATGTAAAAACATTTAAAAACATATATAATCATATTTTAGTTATTTCTATCTATTCCCGCCATTAAAACGGCTACATGTTAACTACCATTTAAAATAATATTATTTTATTATTAGAGTGCAATGTAAGATTCCCAAGAAACTCGTTGTTGCGTGTTGGGTACGCCATCGAGCATAGAATCCCATTTAAAGTCATATTAATATTTTATTCACAAATATGGATAAATATGAAAATGTCATATTCTTTATTTACCAGGGGGGTTACACTATGTGTTGAATGGTTCTTATAGTTGTGAATGATTTAATTTAAATTTTATTTTTATATTATAAATTTTATTTTAGAAAGATCTTTCTCAAATATAAGTGATAGATCAATGGGATGAGAATATATTTTTTGTCTGATATATAATAATTTTTTATTTTTCTAAAATGTATTGTGAAAGATGAATCTATCCCATATATAAATGCTACAATGGACGAATATTAATCCTTCAAAGATAAATGGGACAGAAAATATAATTTCAATCTTATATATAATTATTTTTTATTTTTTTAAATCATATCTGGGATAAATTAATCTATCTAGAATAATAGTTTTCTTTTCACCAATGAATTATCTAGGATATATTATATCTATCCATGACAACTTATTTTTTGGGAAATAAAATTTTTCCCAAGTAATAATATTAGAGACACCATTTATTGGGAAAATTTTTTTTGGGATGAATTTTCAACCAAGAAATGATTTTACGATAGATTTTTTATTATCTGAGAAAAAATAATTCTATCTCAGAAACATTAATTTCGTATAGTGATATAGTACCATATGAGATATGGGTGTTAATAATTTATTTATTAAATATTATCATTATAGGAAATAAATGTTATTTCCTATTTTGTTTGTATATATTAGCATGATATTTTGGATTTGATATAATTTATAAGGATTTAGTGAGAATATGTTTGGACTTAGAGAAGTTCAAAGTGAAACAAATAATAGTGTAAACCAGTTATATTTAAAGTGAATTTCACTTTATATCCTAAAAGAGTTTAGGGTATATTGATAAATAAAATTAATGTATTGAGTTCCATTTTGTAACAAAAAAATGATCTCAAAGAAAATTTTAGATGAAAGGTTCCAAGACGGCGATGATTAACTTAGAAATAGTTTTATGTAGATAAAAAAATTATTAACTTCAAAACATTTAGTGTTAGGCATTGAAGGAGTTTGAAAACTCTTCCAATATTTGAACATTATAAATATGATTCCTAAGTCTCTCCATTATTAAAACAATATTTAACCATAGATGTTACTCACTCAAGGAGTTTAGAGGGAGGTTTTATCATATAGTTTCATAGTGATGTTTCATTAATTATATAGATATGTAATGTGATTAATAAATCCCTAAAATTTATGTGAATATCAATCCTCTCTAGTGACATATCCTATAGGATATGATTATATTAAAGATTATGAATGGGGTTTTAGTATTATTTAAGAATTTTGCGAATATAAAATGTATCACGTTATTAAAAAGGTATTATATACATTATCATTCTATAATTCTATTGGATTTTATATAAAGAGATGAAATAATCTAATGATACATATTTTTTATTCTAGATTACCCACTTTGTATACCTCATGATGTGTCATACACTATGTCTTTTGTATACCAGGGGTGAATATTTCATATTGACTCCCCATACCCAAGGTTGGAATGATACGTAACATGAGAACCATTATTTTTTTATACAATTCTTAATATTAAATTGAGGTTGAACTAATCAAAGGGTGGTTGGGAATTTCACTGATCAAGTCATTGGTTAATGCTTGATCAATATGAGATTTATCCTCTCATATGATGAGTATGATATCTGGGCCAACGATTGAGATAGATCGAGGATGTGTATGACCATACCTTGATAGGGTAAATATAATGTGATTATCTATTTATATTAGGGTCTTGTGATGTTATCATCCACTTGAGTTAATGACATGTGACATGTTCATCCGTCTTGTCTGTTTATACTCGAATCAATGAGAACATATAAGTTGACTTTATGATATTGAAATGCATTGTATCCCATAGTCAATTGATGTATTGGAAAAGGGGATTATATTATTATGAATACTTGTATATGATATAATAGGTGGAAATATTTATAGAGATACTTGTGTTTTATAGAGATCACATTGGATCCCATTATAGCTTTAGTAACATCAATACTTTTCTAGATTCCACTCTATCGTCACCATGATTATAACATAGTTCATTTTTCAAGTCCATCATTCATGATTGGTTCCAAAATTATAATTGGTCTATAAAAATGATAATTATTTAATTATTATTATTATGAATATGATTTAATAATGTCTACTTTGACCATAGTTAACTCACCAAAGTCATTTTAGACATATGAACCAAATACCATCAAAACATCCAATGTTAATATAGATGATAAAGTAATTGAATATAATATGGTAATTGATAAAATAATACTGGTTATACATCACCCTATCTCTCTCACCTAGTATGTGTTGGGTTGCAATTGAGAAAAGTACCCTTTAGTGGTGTTTTAAAAGCGATCGATACTCCCATCGCATGAAGTAACAATAAATACAACATGAAATCACTCACATGAGTCCATACCCATAATTGAGATATTAAAATAAGTAATTATCATTATATTAATGAAACCATCATAAAAATATGTATATAAACACCATAAATTTCATCATCATAATATCAAAATCATCACTATTAATATTTTCATTTTACTTTCCATACCACCATTAATAAAATCTAAACTATCACAAGGTCAAGGTACTCATGTAAGTAACCATTACCCACATCATTTTCCAAAAATTTTAAGGAGAATCATATACATTTCATCTTCACAATAAATACACATCATCATCACAGTGATGTTTTAGGGTAAAACACTTTAGGTCAATTATTTGTTGCCACACAAGTCAGTTGATGAAATATTATCCAATGTCGATTAAAAGATGATCATCTAACCATGACTAAACTGTAATCCATTGAATAATATATGTCCCATCAAAGTACCACACTATGGATTTATTGACCTTATATAATTATTATTTATAGAAATAAAAATCTCATGATATTAAATTTAATTCCATAAAAAACAACCAAGTTCCTATTATACATCAAATCACACCACACATTGATAATATGTCATGGTAAAACTTGTTACTAGTTTAAGTTCAAGTCATATCCTCAAGTAGTCTACATTCACAATGGGAGTATATTTATTTTTTCCACTATTAATTATTCACATAAAGAAAATTAATCATCTTAATTATTATAAGTTTTTTCCCAACTCAAACTACCCACTAAGGGTTCATCACCACTCACTATTGTAAATAATATATATAAATCCTTATATAATAATGATTCATTGATCTTTATGAGAACTTGTAATTTTACTCATGAGTAAGGGGATAAAAAGAGTCTCCAACCAGTCCTCCCACATATAATCTCATTTCTAAAATAAATATTTATCATTTTTTCAACATTGGGACCTCAAATAGACAAATAAATGGAAATATCATGTTATGTTCATGAAAATAATATAGGTAGTTCCCTCAAAAAAAATTTGGTCCATTTTATCACTGATTATAATACCTAAAATCATTAAATATTAAAAACTCCCTCAAAATGAAAGCAAAAATTCTCAAAATTTTAACAATAATGATCTATGTGAAAAAATATTCATATTGAATATTAATTTATCAAAATATAACACTTAGGTGAAAAATATTATTTTATCAAAACTTATACAAGATGGGGGAACACACCATATCTGAGACCAATTCCACAAATTAAAATTACCTATCACATATTGGTATTGAATTACATACATCGATGTAATTATTATAGTGTTACATATGGATTGTAAAACTGATGTTGTATAAGAAATATTTTAAGAAAATAATACTAAATCTAAATAAGGAGAGAGAGAGAGATAAAATTTTATTAAAATGATGATGTAGTTATATAAAAATGATTAATTCATATAAGATATGTGGTGTAAAATTTACTTCCCCATATAAAAAACTTTACCATTATTTCTATATATAAATATATTTTTATTTAACATTTAGATTAAATTTCATATGACCAATCCAAGACATCACATGTTTCCCCACATTTTATATAATTATGGTATATATTTTTATATCAAAAATATATATTTGGGTTATCATCAACCCAGATATTTTGAAACCCCATTTTACTAGTCCAAAAAACAAAAACAAAAATAATTTAAATACCATTTTTTACTTCATTATCAACCTTATATCCACCCAAAACCACAATTGACACTCTCCTAAAATTTATAAACCACTATCTACTGGAAAATTAAAACAACCACAAACCACCTCACATATTCTGTATGACTCTCGTGACACATTTTATACATCCTTTGAAATGTCAAAACCCATAATAACTAGATTTATAATTCCCATATCCTATCCATCTTTACATCCCAAATAGATACACTAGAGTTGAAGTAATCATCATTACTTTTTTCCTACATGCCACACCTTTCCGTCCTCCCTCCTCACCATTGGGACCAAAAATTATTATCTCTTCACCATAAGGATTATTATAATATAAAAATAAAGAGAAAAATGTATAAAATGTGGACACTAAATGTAATGTGATAAAACAAAAAATTAATGGATAAAAAACCATGAGCTAAAGAAGGTTATCACTATGGGTAAAATGTAGGCACAAAAACTCTCTCACTATTACAATGGGACACCCTTGTAATTTTATCTCTTGAATAATATAGAAAAAAAATCTATACATCCCTATCTCTCATTTCACCCAAAGATAAAGGTTTGACCACCCACGTCATCTACCCTAGCACACCCCCATTGAGAAAAGCATGGGGGGATACATAATTTATAAAACAACGGGCTACTGATATGTCTCACACTTTGATATTTGATTGGGAACAAATAAAATTTCCAAAAAATCTTTCTATCTAAAAACTATGATGCTCCCATATCAACAAGACTGCTAAAGGATCTTCACCATCTGAACTTATTAGAGTGAATTTATTTCATAAAGAAATATGTGGGATTTTCTTTAGTGAGAATTTTATGGATGTCTACATTTCATTCCTCTACTATTTATTGAATAAAATGATACTATAACAAAGTGTGCTTCATCATGTAATGAAAATATGGATTGATTACAATTTATAATTCAATACAGCTTTTAAAAAACAATGGAATATTATCCTACCTATGTATGATCTCCTCCAACAATGTTCTCATCCAAATCACCACTTTATAAGATTATGCAACTACCATGCAGTCTTAATCGGTCTTGTATAAATCCAAAAATTGACTATAAAATTAAAATCCACCTCAAATGTCCTTCTATATGAGTAAACAACTATCCAATAGTGGATTTCATATGGCCAGAATCACCTATAATGTTTTAATCAAGATAGCATATAATAATAAAATTCAATCCTCCATAACATAATGTAGCATTAGGGATCTCCTTGATGTATCTCAAGATTATATTTACTATGTTCCAATTCCTTCATACTGAGATTCACTCTATAAAGACTACTTTTGACCACTACATGTATAATATGTGGTATAGTTTAAACCATAATGAATATAAGACTTCCCACTTCTGATGTATATTGTACTGAATGCATCTCCATCTTCTCAGCTTCAAAACATTGACTCATCTTAGAGGATAACATGAATTTAAAAGTAAGAGAGGTAAATATTAGGTTACAGTCTTTCATGTTGAAGCATTTCAAGACTTTACTCAATTAATTCTTCTATGATAGAAAAATCTTCCAATTATTTATATCTTGGTAAATATACTTCCCAAGAATCTTATTTATTGGTATAAATCCTTCATATCAAACTCCATAGCCAACCCTACCTTTATCTCATAGACCTGATCATTTTTGGGGCCCACAACTAACATGTCAACCACATAAAAAAGAAGAATTAAAAAATAATTTCCATCATAACCTATAAAATATGAAAAGGACTTGAATAATGTCCATTGTATCCAAGACTCGTGATATAGAAATCAAATCTTCTGTACCAACATCTTGGGGCATGCTTGAAATCATATAGTGATTTGGTGAACCTTTAAACCAATTTCACTCTTCCTTATTAAAAACCAATTGATAGAATCATATTGATTTCTTTTTCAAGATAACCATAGAGAAAAGTTTTCTTCACATTTAGTTTCTCATGATGTAAATTTTATATAACACATAATCCCAAAACTAACTGAATAGTTATAACTCTAACTACAAGATAAAATATTTCATTGAAATAAATACATTACTTTTGAGAAAATTATTTAACCACTTGTCTTACACAATATATTTATTTTTAATCCATTCCATATCACATGATCTTAAGGGACCATTTATTGATGATATCCTTCCTTCTATGAGGCAATGAAACAAGGTCCCATGTCTTGTTTCTGTGAAGGGATTCAATTTCCTCCTACATCATGACCATCCATGAGGATACATATGGACTCTAAGTCACCTCTATAAAATAATATGGATCTCTATCAGATTTCAACAAAAAATACACAATATTTCTTCTAGGGATATAGTCTTAGTTCCATATTGGTGTTTCTTTCTCTAGAGTTGATTATCGTTGACTACACTCAACCAGTACTTGATCATCATGTTCTAGTAATTTATTAATGGAAAAGTATTTATACTTATACTCATCATCTACCATAAATTCTATAGATTATGGATTCTATTTATTTAAGTCTCTATAAATCATCATTTTCACTTTGTATTTTGAAAAATTACACCACCACTAATGTTAAGTTTTTTGGAAGTGGGATCTCACAAATGATACCCCATCACACCATAAACTTATCTTAAGAAGTTACAATTTTTGGATATCAAATTAAAATTTCATTTTTCACAATCATTAAAAAAATGAATATATAGGACTTCCAATAACCATGGAACTAAGAATAGTTAAGAGATTTTCTAGTCTACATATCAATAAGTGTTTTCGAATCAATCACCATTAAAGGATATTGATTTATCACACAAAAATATGTATTTAATACTTATTCTAAAAATGTTATGGGAACTTTTATAGGATTAAATTTCTCCTTTGTTCTATACAATATGTTTTTATTCATCTGCTCTCCAAATTCATTCTACTAAGGAGTGCATGACACCATGAATTATCTCTTGATATATACTTGTTGAAAAACAAGTATCAAACACATAAATTGTATATTATTAAACATTTTAGTTTTCAAATAACTAATATTATTTCCATATTAAAGAACCATACACACTTTCAATAGTTTGAATAGTATAAGAACATACAGATTTATATTGATAAAGTACACCCAACATCTCTTAGAATGATCATCAATGAATGATATAAATTACCTTTATCCTATCAATGAAATAACTGGTTCATACCAAAAATTGAAATGGATCAACTCTAAGATCTAATTTCTCCTCACCATTGATGTCCTAAACATTAAATTGTGTTTATTTCTTGAAACAAAATGCTCACAATATGGTAAGGATACCTTTGGAATCCCAAAAAAACAACATCTAATCAGCATGAATCATCAATCCTAATTCAATCATATGACCAAGATTACAAATATTTGTAGTATTCAATGATTTTAGATAAAGTAGTTTTTGAAAAAACTACCTGCCCCTCCTTGTACATTTCACTAATAAGAATATAAGGGTTCTTTTATAACTTCTCTACCTTCATCACCCTAAGAACACCCCTTGTAATTTTCATAAGTCCTTTCTTAGTGTTTTTCTTCCACAAGATGTCCTCAAATTATCCCAAAAGAAATGGATTATTTTTTAGGACCATAACATGGTGTATTCCTCAGATAGTTTGAACTATACCATCATTCATCTTCTATTTTATGGTACCAAATCTAATGATCTATATGGTTTTATCATTACCAAAGTAAACAATTCCTTCTGGGATAGATTCATACTATTCAGACTATTCTCGTCAAGATGTCATGTGCCATGTTTCCCCTGAGTAAATTATCACTGCATTGTTAAGATGTGGTCTACTTCCATTATATGTCACCACTTCACCAACTAGTATGTTTCTATTTCCAAATTTAGTCACCACATTTCCATGAAAGTTATTCCCAATTATATTTTTATTCTAGCAATATTTCTTTATATGGCCCTTCATACCAAAATGTTAACATGTGACATTCATATTCTTTCACATTGATTTAGACCTTCCACAATTTTGGCTCCCAATAGAACCACACTCCACCATCCTTCCTCTCTCCATTGACGAAGCCTCTTATTGGTATGAAGTTTTTTATCCATCCTCCATTTTCTGGCACAAACTTTATTCTTCATGAACCATATCTAAAACATCATTGGAGCTAAACATATCTGTATGGATATTGTTGGCGAGGTTGATGACAATTTGATCATATGAATTTGGAAAACTTTGGAGTAGAACCTCCACATGTTTAGTATCCCCTATTTTTTATCCCAATGTTATAAGCTGAGTGAATAGGGTATTCATGGTTTTGTTGTGGCCAGTCACCAATAATGAATCCTACATTCAAAGAAAGTGTAATTTTATCTTGAATAAAATTTTATTATGCAATGAATTGGAATTTTATAACTTTGTTAGAGAATCACTTTTCATATTTTTCTTTGAAATTATTTATAGGAACCCATTTTCCAAATCTAAATGGATGATGTAAATATCATTTCTACCTATTTCAATCCACTTCTCATATTTTACACCATCTAGTATTTCGATAATTTCTGATAAGAAATTATCCTTCCAAATCACCACTTTCATATGAATTTACCATAACAAAATTAATCCCATTAAATTTTTTAAACTCTAATTTCACCACCATCTTAACACATCATCATCTGAGAACCTTCTATATTTCACAATGGTGTATTTAATAATCTCATTAAACTTTTTTATAATGTGAAATATAAACCGTATTCACTATTAGAAAAAATACTTAAATTAATGGGAATTATTAATAACAAAAAAGTGAATAGAACTTGCCTAAAACCTTACTCTGATACAACTTGTTGGGATTCAAAATGATTGGTCCTTCAGGGAATCGATAATTGTGAGATAAAAATAAAGTGAAAATTGTGGAAAATATGGACACTAGATGTAATTTAGAAATACCCCCCAATTGAAAAGTGTTAAAAAACAACAAGAAAAATAATAATCTCACTATGGATAAAATGAGTATACAAACATTGTCTCATTATTATAAGGAGAACACATTTGTAACTGTATCTCTTGAATAGTGAAGAAGAAACACCTAAAAATACAACAAATTAAAATAAGAAAGAGAGGATGGGTGATTCCTAAAAATAAAATAATGATAAGATGAAAGAACAAAATTCCTTTTATAGGGATTTGAACCCCTCCACATCTCTCTCTATAATTTAACACAAGAAGGTGGGGGTTAACCACCAAAGTCATATACCCAAGACCACTCCCTTTGATGAATGATAGTGAAACCGCTTGCCTGTTGGAAAAACTTACTATCGGAATTAAACATATATATGGATAGAAAAATCACCCCAACATATATATAGATTCAAATAATTTTGTAAAATCTCACTTCTCTTTCTCATTTTCCATTACCATTATCTTTTAAAACATTTATCACCTTTCATCACATATTCGCAGTAGTGTGGGTTGATGTAACCACCTTAGACCATGTTAGAGCTTGTATAGTAGTGGAATTACATTGACACTATAACCTTTAAGAATTAATTGACCAAAATTTTGTCCAATGGTTGACCATTAATATGAAATAATATATTTTTATTTTATTTTTTAATGTGACGATCTCTAATTTTACTAAAAGGAAATAGAAAAACCAATCAGAAATGATGATATTTAATCTTTACCATTGTTCATAATTTTTGAAATAATTACCTTGATCAATAAATGTATAAAGAAAATATTTATTTTAGAAAAATGAGTGTAAATTTAAAATAACAACAATGTGTTATAATTAATTAAGTTTAATTAAGAGTCATGAGTGAAATTAAAATGTTTGTTTAAGATACTACCATAAGGGGTCACCAGACCTTTATATTAATCCTCTAAAATGATTCCCTAATTTAATTTAACAAAAAGTGTAAGATATTTTTTTATAATACTTATTTCCACCTATTTATAGATAATTCCACAAAATGAGATCAAGTAAATCCTAGAGATTGATCCAATCTAATTCTATTATAAAATGAAACCTCACACAAATATAATAATAGAGTTGATGGAAATCCAATAAAGTCCATGGTTTTATTGAATTAAATATAAAATTTTGTATCCAAATTAATTAATTTATCAAACCAACTACTTAATTCAAAAAATGTGTGGAAGTTTAAGGTGTCCAAAATCAATATAAGCTTCCATATAGCAGTGCTTAATGGGTTGGATAGGGGTGAACTATATTGATGTCAAAATTTTGTGGGCCTAAAATTATAAATTAATTTAATCTTGTATTAGATGAAATATTAAAAAAATTATGTTCCACATGAAGAACGGACCAGACCAAAAAATGGTCTAGCTCACATATGTTGCAAAAAATAATAGTGGAAGCTACTCTTCTTCTACTAATGGGGGATACCAATACCGCCATATTTTGATACTTATACACACTACCACACATTAATAATTAATATATTAATTAATGTAATAACATAATTTAAATATAGTAAATATTATTATTTTTCAGACACATATTTCAAGTATATTCTACTAGGATGATACTCAAAATAATAAAATTAAATTACGAATCGAAGTAATATTATAATTTAAACATAGTAGAAAATTTTAATTTTACGACACATATATTTAAGGTATAATTCAAAAATGATGTATCTTTAATAGTAATAAATAAAAAATAATTTATGTAATTATATTATTAAAACATAATAACTATTATTAATTTGTAAATATGTGAATTTCAAGAGTACTTATGAAAGTGGATATTTATAACCATGATGACTAAATTAATAATTAAAGTAACAATATAATTATAGCATAATAATTTTTATTAATTTAATAATATATAATTTAGGGATATTTTAGAAGGATGATATTTAGATTAAGAAAAGTGAAACTAACCAAACATAAAAAAATTATTCCATAATGTTATTAACTATGGAAATCATATTAAATTAAATAAAATGTTGTAAATAATAATTATGAATGTTAAACCCAAAAAACATAAATTCACTATTGAAATTTCATCCATTTAGTTAATTAAAAAATTATAACAAAACCCCTTCATTAGAATCACATCATCAACCATAATATTTTAAATAAAATCAATAACCATTTAAGGTTGGATCACATTTAATAATTAAAAAATAAAGAAAAATATAAATTCAAATATACTATCAAAATTTTGAAAATCAAAAATTAATATAAACATTCACACACCAAACACCACAGTTGTGAAATAAAACACCCTTTAATGAACTTCAGCTTTACCAACATAACTAATCATGCTTCTAGAGGTAATGAACACTAGATATGAACAATCAACTACTTTACAGAGAATTAAGTATGACTCTTATAAGCATATAGTCTGTATATTCTACTAAATTGTTATAAAATGACATTAAAATCCCAATATAAAAACAATGAAATGACATATTCGATATCATTTACAAAAATATATTGGAGTAAGAATCCAAATGGGAATACTTTGCCTGCATATACACCTGTATCGATGATAAAAGGTGTTTCTTGAAATGAAAGGTTAAAACTATGTTACATATTAAAAATAGAAAACCATGGAAAGGGGTTTTCAAAAGTGCTACTTTTTCTTGTGATGGGTATTCAAAATATCAAACCGTACAAGGGGTTTTAGTGACATAAGCTAAAATATTTTTTTAAATAGATAAAGATACGCAAGTTCATGGACCAATCCATGAAGCCCATATTTTTTTAAAATATAAAACATTTGAGTTTTTTTTATGAAATAAGGTTATTTTTTATCTGATCTCCCCCCAAAAAATATTCTATACCATGCACTATGATCTCCTTAAGCACCCCTAATTCTATACTAATGAACACACACAATTGAACACCATTCTTTAGAATCAATGAAATCATCAGATTTTTGTTTGAAATCATATTACATGATAATTAACCATTTTTTCTCAAAATTGAAAAACAATTGTGTTAAATTTTTTATGTAAATAAATATTTATTTTATTAAAATATTTTTAACCCAAAACACCACCAATCAATTTCTAAAATCTACCTTTGGGAAACACCCAATTTGAAGATCAGTGAAACCACCAAATCCTTTTTTCCAGGTTTTTTTCTAGGTTAAATTTCTATTTTACATCCTTAGGGGTAAATTTGCTAAAATACCCTTGTAATATCATAAATTTAACCTATATTATAATCTTATGTTTTTTATAGTAAAATAGGGGTTTACTAGATATCAAAACATATTAGTCCTGTGAGGATTTTCATTACGTATGATTTTAATCATTTATGAGAAATATTTTTATATACCTTACACATGAGATTCATTTAGATACATGTGGCTATAATTGGATTTTATTTCTAGGCATGTAATATAAATCCTTAGTTTTATTAGGTGTTATAGATTAATATGTTCAGAATATTTAAATTTGGTTGAAGGAATAATATTTAAAAAATAAATAATTAAAAATATATGATAAATTTAGAATATGCATATCATTATTCCTTGATTTTATCCCATGATTTTAATTTTTAATTATACTTAATAATAACAAAAATTTATTATTTTTTATGATTTTCTGAATAATTTATATTTTATAAGAATTTATAAGTGGTTATAGAAGTTTTACATAGAGAAAAAAATCACACCATAACCTAATGATTGCAAAATGGTTATTTTAGAGATTTATAGCTAGAAATTCAGATATTATAATGATGTAATATCTAATTATCTACTTAAGAGTTTAAAAATAATTAATTTTTTTATAGATATGATAATTTTATATATTAAAATGTCCAATTATTCCATGGATATTGTGTAAAATAAAAAAGAGGATAATTCGATGATGTAAGAATCATAACAAATTGAAGTATAATATTCCATAATTTTTAAAGTAGACTGGATATAAAACCACGATTTTTTATCAAATAATTCAACATCCTTAATAGAGAAACAATTTTGAATAAAAGATATTAATTTCAAATCATAGTAAAAAATTCAAAAGGATTTCACCATGAATCAAGGAAATCTTGATGAATCTAAAGACTGTGATACAATAAGAACCATTAAACCATAATATTGGAAGATATAGAGTTCAAATTAGAAGATAAAAGAGACTAGTGGAACAAAGATAAGGATAATTTTCAATGAAATATGTATTATTGAGAAACAACTAGCGTTAAACTATGATTTTTCAACTTGTATATATTTTTAATATTTTCATGTTAGGAAGAAGTCTCCAATGATTTTTAGAAACTTTTATTATTCAATAGAGAGTTAGTACACAAGGAACTTTATTATGGAAGTCTTAATTTATCATCAATTGAATTCAATTAATTCTATTATGCACTTTGTAACAACCAATGATTTTATAAAATATTTATCCTTAAATAAATATTGCATTGAATATATTATTTCATTCATAACACTGAACTAGAATGAACTATGATATATTAATAAAATAAAATAATTAAATATATCTATTATAACAATTCCATTGAATTGGTAGGTATAAATGAAGATAATTTAATAATGAAATTTTAAATAAATGTGAACTATTTGCATCTAGAAGTATGATCCATCATTTTGAGTCTCATTTTCACAAGCTTGGAAAGTAAGTAGCATAACTAGGGTTCTCCCAAGATTAATACCAAGCTAAAATTCAATAAGTAAGACTTGAGAAAAATCATATAAAATATAAGTTCAATATTTTGGAAATCACTGTGAGATCCATGAAAGCTGAACCACCACCCGTGATAACAAACAATGCTTATTTTACCCATGTATCTTATATGGAGACCTTAAGGGGGTTTTAAGTAGGATTTATAATGATATAAACTAGTAATTATTAATAAAATTTATATTTTATGACATTAGGAATTTTTAAAAGGTCTACTAAAAAATTTCATTTTATAAATACTTTTTTTCATTATGTGTTCTTATATTAAATACAATTTCACTCATAGAAATAAAATATTTATATCATTTTTGAGTTTTAACATTAGTTTTTATCCAATATAAATGATTTCTTTATTTTAAGTTTTGTTTTTAATGTCAATTTAAATAAACAAATGTGAAAACAAATTTTGACATCAGTTATTATAATAATTGACATCAAAAGTTCACAAAAAATTATTTTGATGTTAATTATTATGATAATTGATGTTGAAAGATACCTTCAAAATCATTTATCATAATAATTGATCTAGAAAGGTTTAATTTTTTTAATATTTTAAACTACATTATTTCATTGGAAGAAAGTGACCTGATAAACTAGAAAATTGCAGAATGAAAACGAAACTCAAAAAATATTCTTAAACATTCCTCTTAATTTACTTTCCAATTATGTTGTACTTAAAATGTATATGTTTCTAATTGATATTCACTTTGTTTTGAGGAAGGAACTCATGTGGTGTTACAACCCCCTCCGGCCAAAGATACCACAATGAGGGGAGAGAGATAATGACCCCCATGTCCCACCTATAGTAGGCCTCAGTTTGTATACAAGCACTGAGGGTATAAAAATATCATAAAATGGGTGGCGTTACCATTTATAATAATTTATTATTGGGCGATAATATGAATCATATACAAAAAGACTCCATGAAATAAAATAAAGTAAACAAAAACCATCCCACAATGCCTGTTTAAACAAAATAGTTACAGATAGAAGTCTCTAAAGTAAATACCCAAAATCAAAGATAAAGAAGTGTCACAATAACTATCCAAGATCTGATATAGTAATGTCCAACACGGTCCACAAAATTATCTTGGAAACCTAGACACAATTATATATATTTTGTGAGTATACAAGTATACTCAGTAGGAAAACCAAAGTCACTCTTGCACATGTGAAAGAAACATACTAATGCACCAGTGAGAAAATTGTAGAACCAATAGAACCTAAATTGGTTAACTATACATCCTAAACTCACTATGTAACACTCAAAAAATAAATCTTTCCATGTAAAGTATTAAAACATGAGTCACATTGGTAAAGGTAATCCCAAACTTCTTTCCTCCTAGCATTCTTCTCTCGCACCCCAATGTCGTATGTCTTGACGTTTCCATATCTTCTGAATACCACACCACCCCACAAGAATGGTCATGAAAAATAACACCCAAAGACACCTAAGTTTACTTCCCCACAAGAATGGCCACATCAATTCTTTACCAAAAACACCTGGGCCACAAAAAATCTACAACCATAACCAGAGTAGTAGAGTATCATAAACATGAAGGAAAATGACATCATTTTCTCCTCCTACCATGAATGAACTCCACCATACACCACCACAACCCATATCATCCATTCCATATAAACATGGTAAATGCAACATCTCTCTTGAAGACGCCTAGGCTTACCATCCCATAATAAAAAACACATCACATCTCACCCAAAGATACTGAGGATGTCACAACCACATAGTCTGTGGAATACCCACCTTTCCTAGAAGAGGGAGAAAGAAAGACGGGATATCTAGCCACAAGTCCTCCTTACTAGATGTATGGAAAATACCCCACATATAAATATGAGTTATGACACATAGTGATCAACATGGGTGGGGTGCATATAGAAATCAAACAGAATATAAAAGTATATACATATAGCCATAGAGAATCCCAAGCATTGGGTTCACAACCAAATGATAACCAAATTACAAAATCATAACTTTTGCTACCACCACTAAATAAAAAACAACACACAACAAGCTTGAAGAACTAGTTTTCATTTATAACATATTTCCATTATATAACCCATTAATTTCATTATTATGAATCAACCACATTAACCACACATCCCATTATTTATTTATTCATTAAAAAATTTCATCACATTGACCAAACCAAACCCATGAATTTCAATAATTATTAAATAATTATTTATTTTATCACTACTCAGGAATCTAGCACAATAAAACAACACATTACAAGTAGCTAATCATCCCCATCATACAATCACCTCAGTACTGTAAAAGCATGGCCAAACAATCAGCACCTCACTACCCCAAAACAACAGAAAAAAACCACCACTTCATCACCCAAAATTCTAGCCTCACAACCACTACCTCGCCACCCCAAAAGCACAACCACCACCTCTCCATACCAAAATCATGACCACACAACCACCACCATGCCATCCCAAAAGCATCACAAGCCTAAAATCATGGACACATCTCACCCATCATCTTCAAATTGTATTGAATGCCACACATTATTTTCCCGAAAATCATGCATACACATCCAAAAATATCAAATACTATTTTATGGATTTAAAAAAGTTGTTTTTATCACATTTCAATTCATTTTAGGGGTGTTATCACACAATCCATAATCTAGGGAAAATATTTTACTGAATATATATAACTAGAAATCTAATTTTGATTCTAGGGTGATATCACATCAATCAAAATATAATCAATAGTCACAACACATTCATGTTGCTAAAACAAAGACCCCAACAACTACATTTTTCATTGGGGAATCAAACCCATACAATCCATCATATCATAATAATATCAAATCTGTGAAATCTTGAAAAACATTCCACTTTCCACCCATAAATTTGAATTATCCAATTCATATATATAATTAATATAGAACAACCATAACCCATAGATTAATGAAATTAAACAACTCTCGCATAATACACAATAAATTGAAATGAGTGATTCCATACCTTAAATAATCTTTGATGACTCTCTACAAACTGTATGGTGAAGTACAGATACTAAAAAACCACAACTACAAATGGGAAACCAATAAGAATTGTACATTTCACCAATGGATCAGAAAAAAAAGCCCAAATCACACCCCAAACCAAAAAATCATTTCTATAGTGAATCTCTAAAAGAAGAACCAGAGGAAACTAACCAAGAATATAAAAGATATTACCACCGATAGCCAATAGGAATCCATTGAATCCAATGAATAGAAGCATGAGTAAGGGATTACTAGATGTTACCAAGGCACCTAGGTTTCATCTAGAATGAGAGGAATATAGGTACAAATTAATGAATGTGAATGGATTAAGAAAATAACTTAAAACCTGGATTCTCACTAGTATCATGTTGTGTAACCATTACAGAACATGTAATCCTTGGGTTTCTAAAAAATCCCACTTTCATTAAAAAACACACCACATCAACATTTATTTATTACACATATTGAATTCCACTTAAACAACATGTAATCCATCTCACATATTCCCCCATTTCCCACAAAAATTTCATGAACTTACCAACTTAATAATCTATGAACCATTAGTTCATATCGTGTAAACATTTCATGATGTGAATTTCTTGTAGTAACTCCAATGCATCTCCAACGTCTACCCAAAAAACTATCGGAACCTCCCCTGAACACCTCCAACCACAAAAAATGGAAATGTACTGTTTTATGAAGGAACTAGTTAGTACATCAGATACCTCTAAACTGATTCTCAAGGTTGAGTATCCAAAACAAAGCCCTGAAGGTAATGAGGTATGATCAACCACCGCACAAGATACCTCTCAAGGATAACATCATACCTAAAAGTATACCAAAAACCAAATATTCCAAACCAAATGGCCACAAATATTTTTGCATGACCTCATCACTACATATCCACATCACCAAACGATCCAACATCCAAAAATACAAAACCAAAAACCACCACAACCAACAAAGAACACTTTCCATAACATATGAATTAGGGAATTTTTTCCTCCATGTTAGGATTCTTATCCACTCTAAGCATCATTGAATCAACTGCATGGGTCTAATAAAATCACGAAACAATGAATCTAAATTAGGAACCAAGTCCAACCCTTTTATATGATATAAATTTATCATACATTATACATCAAGGAAAATTATACATATCATAAACAATATGGATCCCAAAATCAAATTTGAAGAGAAATAGAGAAAAAAACTCAAAATAACTCTAGGTACTGGGCATGAATCCTTATCTCTCACTCCGAAGTACACTCCTCCAGGCCACCATTCCTCTACAACACATGAACCAAAGAAATGGTTCACCCATGCAATGCCTTCTCTTAGTGATCCCATATATCTATTGGTCGCTCAAATAATTTTTCATCATCCATGATATCCAACTCACCTCAGTCAATAAAATGGGATTTATCATAAAGTTAATAACGAATCTAAGAGATGGGGAAGACATTGTGGACCCTCTCTAGTCATAGTGGAGACACCAAAGGAAATTCCACCGTACCATCTCTTCCTAGAACCATAAAGGGCCCAAAAACCTGGGAGAAAACGTGCTCTCATTTCCAAACCTATACTTCCCACGTAATGGAGAAACCTTCAAGAACACAAGGTTTGCAAAATCAAACTCTAAGTGCCTCCTCCTGTGATTAACAAAAGAATTTTTTTCGGTCCTATACTGCTTTCATCCTATATAAAACCAATTGAACATTTGTTTCTCTACTATGCACCACATTAGGACCAAGAGCTACTAACTCCCCAATCTCCATCCAACAAAATGGATAATGAAACTATCTCCCATAAAAAGCCTCAAATGGGGCCATGATAATGGATGAGTGATAACTATTGTTATAATAAAACTTAATAAAGGGAAAGTGTCATTAAAAAAAATACACCAATGTACAAGAATCATTCCCACAACATATCCTCTAGAATATATATGACCTGATCCATCTTCTTGTTTGTTTGAGGGTGGAAATTAGTGTTGGGGAGTAACTAGGTGGAAAAAGCATGCTATAATCCTTTACACACTCCTAAGGTAAAATTTGCATCCTAATCTAATAAAATTGAACATGGAACTCCATGAAAGTACACCACCTCATCAACATACCTCTTAGCCAAATCATCCACTACACCCAACTCCTTGATTGATAGGAAGTGTTCCAATTTATTATACTGATCCATGATCTCCCTAGTATAATAACAACCTCAGTGATCTTGGGGTAACCTTGCAACAAAATAAATTTATATGTAATTACATTTTAACTCGGGAACATAAAAATGATGAAATAAACTCTAATGAACATGATGCTTAACCTTTACCTTCTAGATAACCAAACACCAAGCCTCAAAATTTTCCACCACCCGTTTCATCCTGTGCCACCAAAACTGATTCCTCAATCCAAGGTACATCTCAAAAAATCCTAGGTGTACTGACAATATGAGATATGCAGACAATAAAGGACTCCATAATGAAACTCTATCAGAACAAAAGACCTACCGTGAAAGAATATCTGGTTCCAAAAATCCAATAACCAACCCTCTAGAGCATCACCGTGCCCAATAAAATCGCACACCTCTACCTATTTGTCTCCCAACTAGGACTCCCGCACCTTTTACATTAGAGAAGACTAAACCTTCATATAAATCAAAAATAACATACTACAATCTACCACTAAATATATGTGAATGGATTTAAACTTCCCCAAGGCTCTCTGAACATCCATAGACTCCCGAACAACATCTCTCCCTGACCTCTTGCTCAAAGCACCAGCCACAACATTCCCTTCTCATGAGGTATAAGAGATATAATTATAAAGAAACTCCATACACCTCCACTATCAAAAATTCATATTGCAATAAGAAAATATATACCTCAAACTCTTGTGGTACATGGAGACCTCAAATCACTCCCCAATGAGGTAATATAGCTAAAACTTTATCAAAAGAAAAATCACTGCCATCTCCAGATCATGGGTGGCATAGTTACTCTCATGGGGATTCAATTGAATATACCCATAAGAGAACACTTATATCTGATACATCAACACACATCCCAATACCATATGGTAAGAATCACCAAACACCTCAATCATTACTCCCTTTTTAGGATATTGAAGCTTTGAATCACTGACCAAATTCCCTTTCAGGTAACCAAACACTACCAAACACCTATCATTCCACACAAAATCATGATCCTTACTGGTGAAAGCTATTAACAAGGCTACTACTTGAGATAATTTGGGTATAGACCTCCAAAAATTTCCTATAATACCAAGAAAACTATGAACTTATTCCATGTTCTTAAGTGATGACCAAGAAAAAATCACCTCAACTTTCAATAGGTGCATTGCCACACCTTAATGAGAAAACACATTCCTATAGAAATGAAACTAACATATCCAAAATATACACTTGGAAAACATTCCATTAACATGGTGTTAATGTAGAACATGTAAGACAAAAATAAGATGATTAGTTTGATCCTCCTATAACTTCGAGTAGATCCAAATATCATTGATGAATATGACAATGAACCATTCAAGGAACACATAGAATACGGAGATCATAATCACCATGAAAAATGATTATGTGTTAATAACACAAATTGACATGACTACAAACTTCAAGTTCCCATAACTATATCATATCATCTATCTGGATCCTCAAATCCCAAAACTCAGAAGGTTCCATATGATAATGAGCCATCAAAATCTAAGATGCACTGGGTTGTAAGTATATTTAGAACTCAATATCACATCGAGGGGGTAGTGTGACAACCTCCTTGGTAAAAACATCAATAAACTTCCCAAAACTCTTGTCGACCTTCATTATCCAAACATACACAGATCTATCAAAATCCCAGAAATCAAGAAAATAAGGGGCTCTACATGACAACTGGCCACATGGAAACCAAAATCACCAATTAAAACCACACACTAGCCATTAACATTTGATAAAATGAATCTCCTTTATAAGTTTTCGATAATAGAGTACACAGAATACAACCATTAAATGATGAGTAAAACATCATTTGACTACATATGTAGCAAGAAAATATCCCAATGATAATTATGTAGACTAATAATTAGTCTACACCCCCGAAACAAATCAAACAAGAAAGTACGGACTTTGAATGGTGTTGTTAACACTAGAGTCATGTGAAGCCTCTCGAACCTAGTCCCAGATCACGTACTAGAGTGGGTGAAACAAAGGAATTCAAAGCACCAAAATCAAATATAGCACAAATAAGGGTACTAAAAAAATCTATCGTACCTATTCTGATCTATGGCCCCTATGGAACTCCCATATCATGTACATACGACTAACAAGATCATATACTCTAACTATATGTCGATGAAAAACTCAATGAACATGTTTTGGTCGAGGTCCCTAAACACAGGGAATATATTGAGGTTAGGATATACATGCTCTATCTCCCCATGAAATAGTATAATCATGATTACTTTTATATTGAAATTATTTCATTAGAAACTATTACTAGGGCCAATGCTGAGCCAATCCACCTCCACCAAAATAATCTTGAGGAACCACTGGGCACTGGTTCTTAAAATGTCCATAAAACCCAAAACCAAAACACACTGTCCTAATATCTTTAGGAAAACAATGGAAACCATTGTGTCTAGAAGGGAAAAAGGGAAACTAATAAGTTTGAATCCCTTTTGGTTGAAACCTCAAGGGACATGGAACCTGAGACCTACCATTGAAAACCTCATTGATTCTCCTGTCATGGTAATCCTTATTTTAAGTGCATCCACTTGATCACCTCCACTTTATTTTGAACCTCCAGATACATCAAATATGTAAAAGGAGTAACTGGACACTATATAAAAGGACATAATACCTCCTCAGGATGTCTCACACAAGACTCCTCATCAAAAAAATGATTATGGGAAAACAATATAAGGTCCTTGAACATAATTCCCAACTCCCACACCGACATACTCCCATACTGAAGATAAAGAATCTCATTCTTCTTCATTGCCTTCATGGCTGACAAAAGGAATTATTTATAAAAGTTGACCCATGAAACATATAACTCCTTACACTCTCCCAGATACAACACCCCCACTAAAGCGTAGCTCCCCGCATATGACTGACTACCAAAGGAACACCGTGTTCTTACAAGGACTATGTCAAAATAAAAGAAATTTTGAGATTCTCTAGATTTATCTCGAACACCACATCTAAAATGCTACCCTTATACTTCCATAAATACAAATTTTGAGATGAATGAAACACCCCTACTAAGCCTCATCCTCCTCTTCCAGATCAAACCTAAGGTGATCAATCAAATCATTCAACTAAAACTCAAATCCCTGAGCCACATAAAAACAAGGAATATAATCCATAGCTAAAAAGAATACCAGAATTTCCTAAGATTAGTAGTATGGAATTTTATTTGGATTTATATTAATTAACTTTATTCATTTAAACCATCCTGAAACAACCCAATCCATAAAAGAAAACAAGTCTAATGATGAATTAACATCTCCTAGACCTCTACCCTATAAACAGGTCCACCAAACTTGGTCATTCAATAATCTTAGAGTTTGTTCATTGGATAATGGGTGGGGGGGCTAAAATCCCATGTCTTAAGCGATCTCCATATCCTATGTCATATACTAAGGTCAAATGGAATTTTTTCATACCAACCTATACAATCCTTACCATGCCTAACTCAAAAATCCAACCAATCTCTCATCCATCACCTCTAATACAACTCTATCATGAACCCATCCTGCCAAAGACACATCAATGAGAGGAGGGAGATAACAACCCTTGAGTCCCACAAACAATTGTCCCTAGGATAGAGACTAACAATAAGGGTATAAAAATCTCATAAAATGGGAGGCATTACCCTCTATAATAATGTTTCATTGGGAGATATGATGAATCATCCACAAAAAACTCTATGACATAAAATAAACAAAACCAAAACCATCCCACAATGAATATATAAATATAACTAACATAGATAAAAGTCTACAAAGTAATTACCCAAATGAAAAGCTAAATAAGTTACTCAACAACTATCCATGGTTCGAGCTAGTGATCTCTAACACGATCTACATAATCATCATGGAAACCTAAAAAGAGTTTTATAGACATATGGTTAGCATACATCTAAACTTATAAGAAAAATGAAAGTCTCTCGTGCACATGTGAAATAAGAATACAAATAAATCTATGAGAAAATAGTAGAACCAACAATTCCTAAATAGGTTAACTATCCATCCAAACCTGACCAAGTCACACTCACCAAATAATGAAAGGCAGGTAATGTAATATAACATGAGTCACAACAATAAATGGTACCCTACAACGCTTTCCCACTAGTATGCTTCTTTTAAACACCAATATCATACATCATAGTCCTTCCATTTCATTTGAATAATACACAACCCCATAAGCATGTTCACAACACATCTCAGTAGAGGACACTTGGGCTCATCATTATACAACCATGGCCACATCACATCTTTCCTAAAAACACTTGGACCATAACAAATCTACAACCATAACTGGAGCTGTATGGTATAATGTACATGATGGAAATAGACCTTGTTCCCTCCTCTTACCATGGATGAACTCCACTATAAAACACCTCATCCCATATCATCACACTCAGAGACACTTGGGTTATGCCACATCTCACCTGAAGACACCTCGTCTCACTGACCCACAAGAATGACCACATCACATCTCACCCAAAGACATGCGGGATATCAAAACCACCATCTAGTACACTATCATACATCTATCCATAATTGAATATGAAATACATACCTCACTTGAAAGAGAGAGTGGGAATGAGTAGGTACCCAACCATCTATCCTCCTCACCGAATTTCGGGAAAACAAACCTCCTATAATTATGAGTGTTGAAACATATTTCTCGATACAGGTGGGGTGTATATAGAAGTCACATGTAATGTAATAGTATATACTTATATCGAAACGCAATACTAACCAATGGGTTCACAACCAAACTCAAACCAACTCCCAACATCATCACTTTTTCCTCCACCTCTAAATGCATAACAACAAACAACAATCCATAAGCCCCATTGCTTATATCAAACCAATTTCCATTATCCATCACATTCATTTCATTATTAAGAATCAACCACTTTAACCACACATCCCATCAATTATTTATTCATTAAAAATTTCCATACCATTAACCAAACCAAACACGAAAAATTTCAATCTTCATTAAATAATAATTTATTCCATCATTACTTGGGAATCTAGCACAATACAACCACACATCACAAATACCTAATCGTACCCATAGTTCCATCAACTCTCCAGCCCAAAATCATGAAAAAATCACCTCCTCACTGACCCAATAGAATGACCAAACAACCAACCCCCCATTGCCCCAAAATGATGGCCGCACAACCACTACCTCACCACCCCAAAATCACAGCCACACAACCACCACATCACAACCCCAAAATCATGGACACACAACCACCACCTACCTCTCCAAATGCCTGACAACACAACCACGAACTCGACACCAAAAAAACATGGAAAAATCTCACCCATGAGCCCCACATCATAATGAAAACCACACATCACCACCCTGCAAGAATGATCACACATCACAAAACATAAAATACCATTTTATAAATTTAAAAAATGGGTTTTTATCAAATTTAAATTTATTTTGGGGGTTTTATCACACAAGACATAATCAAGGGGAATCCATTTAATTAACAAGATTTAAGTTGTTTTGCAATTTTTTTTGGGTGATATCACAACAATCACAACAGACACAATAGTCACAACACATATCATAAAGTGAAAAAAATTCCAAAAAAACCATAATTTTTTGCAAGGAATCAATCCCATATAATCCATCATATCATAACAATATAAAATATGTAAAAGAATGATGATCCTTCCCCTCTCCCCCTTCTATTTAAATTTTCAAATTCATATCTTTGATTAATCCATAACAACAATAACCCATAGATGAAAAAGAGGAAAACCCTCTCACATGACACACAATAAAGAGAAACAAGGGATTTACTACCTTAAATAAGCTTTGATGACTCAATGAACACTATAGGAAAAAGAAGAAAAACTCGCAAACCACAGCCCCACATGAGAAACCAAAGATCAACCTACAATGCACCCAAATACCATAAAAAATAAAAAAAATCACAACCCAAACCAAAACATAATCACCATAGTTAATCCTCAAGATAATAACAAGAGTAAAATAACCAATAAGAAGGAAGGTATTACCACTTATTGCCAAAGGGCATCCATTGGATCCAATGAATTGAAGTAGGAGGAATGGGATAAAATATATTCCCAAGGTACCTAGGTTTTTTTAAAAAAATGAGAGGAAATGAGGTTCAATTGATCAAATGATAATTGTCCAAGGAAATAACTTATGACTTGGAATCCATTCAATTTTATGTTGTGTAACCATTACATGACATGCAATCCTCATGTTTCTAAAAGATTCCCACTTTTTATGAAAAACACATCTCCTCATCCTTTATTTAATACATTTCATGAATTCCACTAACAAGAAATGTAATCCATATCATGAATTCCACCTATTCCTGCAAACTAGCCATGAAACTATTGGAATCACAATCCATAAACCATTATTTCATGTCATGTAAACAATACACAACATGAATTTCCCGTATCAGCTCTACTACAACTCAAAACTCCACCCAAAACTCCTGAAACCTCCCCCAAACACCACCAAACACAAAAAACGGAAAAGTAAAATGAAATAAAGGCAAAATAAACTACATGTGGAAAATTTAAAAGTGATTGGGAAGGTATTTTATCCTTGAACTGGAAAATATCATACGATAACTTCATCTTCTCAATTTGAATAGAGGATGTATTCTTTAATAAAGAAAAAAATAAAAACAATAACAATGGATAAAAAAATCACAAAAAAAATAAATTATGATATTATAATGATAAATTACTTGTTGAAGTCATTGAATGAATAACCTATTGAATGATGATGACAATTGAAGATGATGTAGATCTGAAATGAATAAAGTGGAAGACTCAATAGTTATATAGGGTACATGAAAATGTTTTATTTTGGAATAAAAAATTATAGGTGATATTATTAAAATTAATGGTGTTTTATGAAAAAATTCAAACACTACCTTTTGAAAAAGGTTTTAACATCATTTTTTTAAAAACTGATGTTAATAAAGAATTTTTAAAATTGTTTTTAAGAAAACTAACGTTAAAACCTAGAAACATATTCTATTTTTACACTAGTATTTATAAAAAAGTTATAATTTTAATTTGAAAAAATTTAATTTGGTTTTTAATTTACCACATTAATAATATCTTAGGGTGAAATTTTTATATTTTTCTTAAAATATTGATTTTTATATGAACATTTGAAAATATAGTTTTACAAAGACCATCACTTTTAAGGAATTTTTAGAATATAAAAATAGATTAAAGGTTTATGAAATATTTATACTGAAAAAATATGTGATCAAATTAGTGAAATAAATTATTTAAAAATATCATTTTAGATTTTTAGATTTATTTTTAACACTTTCGAAACATAAGTGGTATTTTATTAAAACAAAAGAACCAATTTTCACTATTTTTTTAAATTTAGTAATTAATAGGATAAATTTGATTTTGAATTAGTTTTAATGTCACATAAATCTCCATTTTAATCATTAAACCAATAAGTTTCATAAGAATTAATTTTATAAATTATTTTTGTGTAAAATCATTTTTATGCATAAAAAAACATTTTAAAACAAATCATTGCAATTTGAATATTTCTATTAAAATAAATTTACACCACCTATACAAATTAAATCTTGTAAAATGGATTACATATTGAAATTATTATAATCAAAATTAGGTAATAAGTTCAATTTAATTTTTGAGAATAAAAATAAGTTACAATGATAAAATATTTTCCCCGTGGTAAAGGTTAAAAGTGTCTAATGGGATTAACCTAAGATATAAGGCCACAATTAGGAATTAAAAATTCCTAAATTTGGTTAATTGAGTTAATTTAGACACTAAATTATACTATATTGAAAATTAAACAAAATTAGATCTGTATTCCATGAGAAATTATTTTACTTTATTTAAAAGATCTTAATATTTATTTGAGTGCCACACCCTTCTCCTATAAAAGTATCCATAAACAACCCCATCAAATTCAATCCCAAAATTTTAATTATAACTTATATTATACATAATTTAATTCCAAAATAATAATCTCCTCTTTTATTGAGATTATTTTCCCTTTATATTTCCAAAATCTCTTTTAAATCGAGATGGATTCCAAGCAAATATTAAACTCTTATATGTAAGTATTTTATACTCTATTATAAATATTCAATTTGTTATTATTATAACTCTAATTAAAAATTATTTGTAATATTATTATCATTTTTTAAATAATTAAGCTTCTAGAAAATTAATATTACCATTATTCAATTTCTTTTCTTATTCGTTCAGTCATTATAACATGCTCCTTTTAGGGTCGGTTTTTCCACTAATGCGAACAATGTTATAGTGATTATATAATTAATGTATAATAAGTCCTAAATATTGGTAAAATTATATAATAATAATAAATTTGATATGTTATTACAATTATATTATGATTATATGATAATAAAATCATTCCATAATCACACCTATCTAACTAATTCTTGCAAGTTCACGTTTTAATCGGTTTAACCACAAACATGAATAATGATTTGAATTTTTTTCTCTATTTGTTATTGAAACATAATTTATTTTAATGTATGATATTAATATATAATTTTTTAGTGATAATATTATAATTTAAACTTGATACTAATAAAAAATATTTTTTTATGATTAAGGTTACTCAAACAAACACGTTTTACATCTCATTGTTATGTATCATATCTCAATGTTTGATAGGTTGAAAATGATACTTCATAAATAATTATGGAAATTATATTTATATTAAATTTACCATTATATATAATACTAACTTATAAACATATATTTGCAACCAAAATAATTATAGAAAAATAAACATAGAACCATTAAAACTGTTAATGACCAATAATTAATATTAACTAAAAATGGGTAAAAATTATGTAATCAAATGAAAATAAAATATGAAAAAAAACATTCAATAGATATTAATTTAGTTATAAAATATATTATCAATGCGTCTATAGATATTATACTATATGATATAATTCATTTGACTGAGGAATAATCCATAGTAAGGGGTTTTCTTGATTCAACTTCTTTTCTTCTGTTATAATTTTTTCTCGTTGATTGAGATATTGTTTTATTCCATCCTATGATGATAGTATATATTATTTCACACTTTTATTTGGGTAAATTATATTCTTACGATAAAATACATAATCTTTTATTAATTTCCTTCTTCGTAAAATTTGGTGATGTTTGGAATAATTCCAATCCTCTCCACATGAATAGTTTTTCTTCCATATATATATATATATATTAAACCATCCCACAAATGTTATACATTATTATTTTGAATTAAAAATATTTTTTATTTCTTATTATTTTTATATTTATCTTTAATTATTTTTAAATCTAATATTAATCACTATTTTTATAATGCGAGTTTCAATAAAAGTATTTTTAATATTGAAAATATTTTTTATTCACGATCATATATGTTATCCTTCACTCCAAATTTACTTTGAGAAAATATTTATGTATATTAAATTATATATTTTTTATTTAATTTAATGTGGGTTTTAAAAAAAAATCAAGTTAATCTCTTGAAATGTTTTTTGAAGGTAACTCATAACTTCACCTTTTATTAAAAAGTTTAAAAATGTTTTTTGAAATCTCTTTTCATGATTTCACTTGAATTTTCATATCTATATCTAAACTATCTATGTCCTTTGGATTTATTTTTTATTAATCACCATTTAAATTCCTATATGAAATAATCCTTTTTGGTGTTTAATTTTTGGTATAAACAGATTTACTTTTGATATTAGGCTATGAGATACCATTTCGAAATGATATGAATCCCATTTTCTTTCCATGGGTTCTCATCGAATGAATAATGACTAATATCTTATGAAACATATATGTATGGATTATAATATTTAGGGTCCTATATATCCATATAATATATTGGTTAATGATTGATATATCATTATATAATGATTTTTTTGTGTGTAAATTTTATTTGGTCACAACATGATACATGGACATATTTTTGGTTCACAATATGATGTGTGTACATTTTTTTGTTCATAACTTAATGTGAGTGAAAATTTTAATTTTCTCACAATTTTATAATTTCCCTATTCTTAAATTTTTTCCATAATTCTTTATTATGTTAATTTTCAATAACATGTCATAATTATTTGTCACATGCCTAGGATTAAACCCCATGGATCATGTTTATTATCATAAAATCTTATGCCATGGTACATGATTATTTATTTTATATTACATATCATTCTACCATGAAATATAAACAAATATTATTTTTCTAAATTTTTTTAATAATAAAATTTTTCCATTCCCATGTTTATCATATTGTTATGTTCTAAACCATGATGACATGTTGAAAAGTTTTTTACTTACTAGGAATTTGAGCTTACCCATTTCTTACCCTCCCCAAGTTATGAAGATGATTATAAATTATGTGGACTATATAAGGGGGTCCAATGTGATTAGATTATGGAGAAATATTCCCATGTATTTTAAAATAAGTTCTTTATATAAATAATACTCAAATCATTTAGACCTTAAATTCTTAGGATTTTGAGATTATATGTGTGTTGTACTATTTATCTTAAGAAAATGATGTAAAATAAGGATGTGTTTAGCTTGGTTTGTCTCATAATGTATTAAATATTGTATTTTAATCTCAGGGTTTTACATCCTTATATTTTAATTTATCATTTAATATTGATTTCTTGTTTCTTAATGAGTGAGTATTTATTTAAAGGATGTTGAATTAAGAGAGTAAGGATGATTTTTTATTTTGAATAATTTATTTTTTATTGATTAATTATTTTTATTTAGTATCACACTATGATTAATGTTTACATTATTATTTATTGATTCTATGAGAAAAGTAATGAATATGGGAGGAAAAACAATGTGGCATTGAATGATTTTTTTATTATATTAAACTTGATGCTATTTTTTAGTTGATATTGGAACTTAATGCATCTTAGTTTAAGGAGGTTATTTTCGTCATAAATAATAAAAAGAGTTAAGATAGTATTTATTAAAATTTATCTAATGGAAGTTGGTTAGCTTAGGAATACAATAAATAATAATATAAATTCCATTAACAAGTAAATCAGATCATATTTTTATAAAAATGATCCACTGAATTTGATTTACCATATATTCTTTCCAAAGAATAAGTGATCAATTTTTTGTGTTATGTTTTAACATTCATTGTAAATTTAAATTCAAAAAATGATAATCCAATAATCAAGAATTGATAAAGATTTATATTTTTAATTTTTTAATGTTCTTATTGGTTTGAAATTGGACTTCTATGTTATACTACATTTTGGTAGTTTTAGTAAATGGGTTAAGATAAAAATATAAATTCCAAACATTGGTATATGTCCCCAGGAAGTGATAATGCCCAGGAGTGTGTCATATTTTTGAAACCCCTATTAGGCATATCAAACAAATATTTGAAATAATTTTTTTTATTAATATATTTATTAATAAATTATAATATGTTATTTTAACCTTATATTTTTATTTTTATTCCTTTTTACATTAATCATCTTGCTTGTTTTTGTTTTTGCAAGGTGCATGTGCATAAGTTGAACCCCTATCACTTGAACGAGAAGAATAGATACTTATAAGCCATTATATTTCAACCATTAGAGTTTTAAATATCTATTTTGATGAAAAATATCATCAATGGTTATCCAATTTTGGCCCCAACGTGAATAAGAATGAGCTACGGTGGGGTTTTTCCATGAGTTCCTAAGAATGAAAGATGAAAAGATTATTATAGTCTAAAGAATTCTATAAATAAACAGATACAATCCTACTATTATGAGGGGGGGGGAAATTCAAGAAAATATTTTTTATCTAAAAATGAGTGTATTATAAATGAAACAAAATGTTGGGAATTTTTTTTTCATGTGAAGCGAAGATCCTCACATACACTTCTCTAATTTTCTAAAGATTTGCAGTACCTTAAAAAATAGGGTATCTGATGGTGATATAAGTTTGAGAGTCACCCCTTCCTAATTACATGATAGGGAAAAGGTTTGGTTGAAAGCATTTAACATTGGTTTAACCACTATATGGGACAATCATGCATGTGAATTCCTAGAAATTATTTCCCACCATTGAAAATGATGAAATTATGAAATTAAAAGATTTTTTTGAAATGGGATAATTAATTCATATTTGAGGCATGGTAATTCATTAAGGAGATTCTTAAGAAGTGACTACACCATAGATAAGTCCTTCGGATGCACTTTCAAATATTATACTTTGGTTTTCCACCTAATTATTGAGCCACTGTTGATGTAGTAACTGAATGAGAACATATAGAAAAGACACCAGATATTGTCCATGAAATATTGTATGAATTAAAAAATATTTTCTTTTAGTGTAATTGAGAGAGATACCCTAATATAATATGTATTCACTAATTTAATTAAAACACCAAACTGACATCCCAAGTGAAAACAATGTTTAAGAAATTAGTTGCACTATAAAATATTAAAATTAATTAAGAACTAATAGAGAAATAACAAACCCTATCATGCGAGATATATAGAGGAATAAAACTATTTTAGGATTTCTATGATTTTAATTCAGAAAAACAAATGGTTGAAGTATGTTTAATAGGGTATGTCAACCCCAAACAAGGCTTACACTGTGAGTGGGTGGTGAATTAAAGAGTATCAATTAAAACATTCCCCTATCAATGATCTTGTTCTGTATTTAATGGGAAAACTTATATTTATTTTCCTTATAGATACAATGTATTAAAAATAAAGATAACATTAAATTTTACTTAGATCACCAAAATATGCTAATACAAGGAGTATTTATGATAATGTACCTATGAACCATAGAATCTAAAGCACACTAATTTTTTTGTTACATAATGAATATATCACATGAAAAGTCTTGGTTTAAAATCATGAAAACTTAAACAGTCCCTAACCATTCATATGTTATGTAATTAACTGATCCTCTTTGTAGAATAGTTATCACTGCTCCTACTAAGATGATCTTATTCTCCATGGTACGGTGATGAGAAAACACACCTATAATGGTGTATAAATTTAGAATAGTATTCAAAAACTTATAGAGTGATCACAATATTATAAAAACCTCATCTTTATCTTCATCCTTATATCACTCAAGGCTTGGAATTTCTCATCTTTACATTTTAGTCCCCCTTCCTAGAAATTCCCTAAAACACCATATTAAAAAAACATATTGATGAAAAATACCTGAAAATTTTCTTCTTATTTTCAAATAACATTCTATAAGTTCCCTTATTTATCTCTCATATCATTTGGATTCCAAAAAAATCTCCTTTTCTCAATCCTGAAATACTGCACATTTTTATTCACATATCTTTATTTTCTCCTCATTTTCCATTTTTGAAATATTTCTATCTTTCCTCATGAGGAACATCCTCTAAAGTGAACACCATGATTTCATCTCATTTTTAAATGAAATACATTCAACCAAAAATTTTAGTATATAACACTTCAAGATCTCCATATAGATCATGTATTAAAAATACAGATATCACAATGATGTACAGTTCTCCATATTTCCACTTTTAAACATTCTTGGAATGTTTCATAGATAAACATATCACAAAAATCGCCTTAAAATGTATATAAAAATCATGGAATTTTTTATCAACATTCCCTTGAATATATTATTGAGTTTCTCCATGCACATCTAGTGTTTTATTATAAATAAAAATAATACAAAACGTTTTAGGTGGAGATATTATAGATAATTCACTAAGGGGTGATATTTACATAGAAGATCATGTTTATAAAGATACCATGATATTTATGTAGAACATGGTTACATAACTCCCTTTGATTATTATAACTACAAACGACAATGGTTACATAGAGGTGAATTATTTTTCTGTTGGATAAACTCATGGTTACATAGTATAAGGATGATGTTTATAAAAAATGATCTTTAAAATCTTGAGATGATGCATATTCACAACTGGATAATTATTAATTAGATCAAAAAATAATGTCTACACAGAGACCCTTCATCCTTACACATCACTAGATTCTTACACAGACCATGAAAATGATTCTTATACACTGAGAACTGAGTCAAATATTAAAAACCTACTGCTCAACCATATTTTCCAAAATTCCTTTGAACCACACAAGAGTTGATCAAAAACTATTCGAACATTTAATAAATATACTCCAAAAGAATACATAGTCCATATTGAATCTTCCTTCCTATTTATTGTCAGTAAAAATAACCCAAAAAAGAATAGATATGGTTTTTTTCTAATAGGGTATAACTATCCTCAACTATACTTTCAAAATAAGTTTATGTTTGGATTCAAAACACCCATGTATAGAAGAAAAACTCTAGAACATTAACTATGGAATAAAGTATAAACATTCTAGAAAGATAATAATACCATTAAATCATTGTCTCTAGACTAAAAATAAATAAAACACCCCTCCCAAGCACTAAAATTCCACCCTTATACATGCAAGAAAAACCCATCTCTTGAAAACAAATACACAAGTTGAAATAAAATAAAATAAGGAACATCAAAAATAAATTTAATAGGGATTGGAATTTAGTTTTATATCCATGGGAGAGATCTATTTATTTATTTAAACCTACAAAAGAATAAAATATTATAATGAAAATTAACTATGTCAGTTGATATTAGATCACTATAAGTCATATGTACAAGTGGTACCACCCCATATATTTATAGTGGGCCCCAAATTGTCAACAAATTCCATCACAATATATTATTAATGGTGGAACCACCAGTAGTTTTGTCTACCATTAATTTCCCATAGGTCACCCTACCTCAATCATTATCTTCCAATGAATAGTTTAAGTCATTATCATACATCCCTATGATGATTCACATGGCTCTTTAGAAAACATCCATAAACACCTTATATAACACCATCAAAGTGATTATTACATGATATAGAAATTTTTAACTCCCATTATCAACACATAACCACTTTTCCATCTAGTTATAGACTATCCTACCTCTTGCCAGTCTCCTAATTATGTGAACCTCAATCAGTCTAAGTCCCTTGATCTCAATTCCCTACTTCTAGATGTAAGAAAATAAACTTTAACATTTACTTCACACATTCCAAATAATATCACACTTTAAGAATAATTTAAAGGATTCAAGCTTCCTCAAACAATTAGGAAAAAATTTGATCATCCCAAATTCCATTGCAACAGATAGCATCTCAATTTCAACTTATGTTAACTCATGTCCCATCAAGGTAAAATACTTCCTTAGAATTTCTCAGACTAAGACGTATGAAATCATGTTAGATAGATTTTTACTTTCACTAATATTCTATAAATACAACACCCAATCATTTAAAATTTTCTAGATGAAATGACATTTTAGATTAACACCCTTTATTTATGAGTGAAACGATATATTTTTAGCCAAATAAATTGTGCACTGACCTTTATAGGTAAAAACACAATTTTTATGAAACTTTTGAGTTTCTCTAAGAAACACTTCAGCTATATTAATTCCTTCCCTAATTCTATGATAACCAAATACTCTATTTTCATTGTGGATAGTGCTATAACTATCTATAATCACAAAATCTAACTTAGGGATATCCCTTCAAAGGGAAAAACATCCTATGAAACATTTCCATGTATCTATAACCCCTTAAAATTATACATAAACATATCTCTATAATGGTTGATCCATTTCAAAACATAGGGATACATGATTTAAACCATCAATATATCATAGAATCCCCATCACAGCTTCCCAATTCACATTTTCTAGATTTTCCATAAATCAACTAACAACTCCCACAATATGTTAAATGTTCAAACATATAGAAACCGTAACATACATCATGATTCTAACCACTGGTTAAAAATAAAAATTATTAATGTTCTTAGCCTCACATTATATTTTCACTACTTTTATTTGGATAACTTGAAGTGTTTGACCAATGGGGTAGACATTGGTTTATATCTAGTCATCCTAACTATTTTGATGAGATTCAAGATATATTCCCTTTAAGGTAAAAATATTGTTTTGGTATTACTGTATCTTTAATTACATATCCCAAAAAACTTATTAGCTACCCTAAAATCCTTCATCTTAAACATTTAAAATAAATATGCTTTCAAATATTGAATTTATTTCAGGTTTGGACCTACTAAGAGCATGTCATCTATCTACCAGATAATAATGATGTAAACTTTATTCAGAAAGTACATACTAATTAGCGAAAAAATACTTTGATTTTGGTGATCTTGTTCATTTTTAGTTGATTTTTGGCCAAACACACAAACCGGGGGAAAATTGAGCAAAACATACAACTACACGACATGTACATTATACACACCAAGTACACTCAGACTCAGACATATATTGGCCTGCACAATTACATTCCCAAGTTACCAGAAGCCTATACATGCTGTGTACAAAACCTAAATGTCGTGTATTGTATTTTAGAAGTGGTTGGTGGTCAAGAATAAGTCTACAAACCCATGTGGTTGGCTGATGTTTACACACCATGTACATGCATATATACATCATTTATCTCTTTCTAGAAGTGGTTGGTGGCCAATTAAAGAGAGTAAATGTTGTGTGTGGTAGTGCTACACACCATGTACATATACCTACCAAGCGGTGCTGTGTTCCGAGTCAAATATAGTGTGTTAGGCCACCTACCGGTGGAGAAAAAAAATGACAAAAGTGCGTGGACAAAAGTACACGCCGTGTACTTTGGACACACACCATGTACTTCTATTTTCTATAAATAGTGGTCTTGGACTTTGGTTCACAGGGTGTGGAGAAAAGGGGTGAAGGTCCGAAAGAAAGAGGCTCTTATGCCATGCTACCATTATTTTACTACTTTTACATTCCACCGTTCTATAGAAGAGCCACTCTCACCTCAAAGTTTCTACGATGATCACATTAGGTATCTATGATTCTATTCTTATCTTTTCTTGTATGTGTAACTAAAAACACAGTGTGTTGGGGTTGTGGGTGATGAAAGAGTTGTAATTTATATTAGTTTTTATGAATGTGTTTGTTCAGTTCGCCTCTTCTTATTCTTCTTTAATAACTATATCTTATCGCTGAAAATTCTGATCCAAACCAAGGGATGAATTTTTAGGGATTCAAAAGAAGAATAATGATAAATTCTTCCATGATCATTGGACATATTCATCAACTCAAAAATGGACTAATCCTGATAAAGAACTATGAAATACTGACTACGGGACTAAGAATTCAGTCTCCTCAACTCAAAAAATAAGTTTACCGGACTAAGGAAACCTTATTACAAATTGAATCCCAGAGAGTGGGGTTATTATGAACAACACAACCTCATTGGAAATTTTATTTAATAAACAAACTCTTAATAATCCACATCCCCAATGATTTTTTCCTCCATATTTGCACCCAAACCAATTTCCTGTATTTTTTTATCCATCATGTAATTTTCTAAAGAAATATAAATTCAATTATCTTTTTATCTGAACATTAAAAAATCAACTCTAAATTCAGTACACTTCACTGAGGAAAAAATAAAAATTGGTTAAGAAATACAATAATAACTTCTTCTTCCTTGTGGATCGACCCCTTACTAGTACTATAATCATTAGGGTAAAACAATTTGGGGCACCGATAACATACCTTTAGTAAAACGACAGAACAAATGTTGGCGCCATTTCCAGGGAAGAATGAAAAGTTAATATTTTTCTTGTTTTAATTAAATTTGTATTAAATTTTAGTGAAAATAATAATTATAAATTCCCAAAAATCTATTTTCTAATATCATTTTTGTTTATCTTTCTTCTTCCTTATTTACGCTTGGTGTGTTTCGTATTGTGTAAGTCTATAGGTGCATAATCGGCTACCTCACTCATTCTAAGAACATTGAGCCACCGTGGTTTTTCCCAATTATCCCAGAGATTGAATAGAATCTCTTGAGAAGATAATGATCACTCATGGTCGAGCACAACCAAAACAATCCAATGGCATATAATGAAGAAGGAAATACAGCTGTTGTCTAAGGATCTGGACAGTTGTTAAGTCTGGATGACAACTGGAACCAGCAAGCTCCAATTGCTCCCGGATATGGCCGACAGTAGATCCAACAGTTCCAACTGAAGAAGATTCCATTATTTCAGCTAGGTCAGGGGCTGTACTTCACCCCTCAGGAACAAAAATACATGCTAGCTCCACTCCCTTAGTATCCACCTCCACGCCGTACTATTATGGAGTACGACCTGCCATCTATTAATGGATTTGACATGGGCATCGTCCATCCACTAGTGTAGGCCCAACACTTCGAGATCAAGCCTTCTATCATGCAACTGATCCAAAACACCGTTCAGTTTGGTGGCTTGCCTAGAAAGTACCCCAATGCCCACCTCTCCAATTTTTTGGAGGCCTGCGACACGTTCCGCTACCACAGAGTGTCCACAAACACCACTTGTCTTCACCTTTTCCCCTTATCTCTAAGGGATAAGGCGAAAGACTAGATTAAAGGTTTCCCGCAATGATCTATCCTCACCTGGGAGGAGTTAGCCCAGGAATTCCTGTTTAAATACTTCCAACCCTCAAAGACGGTAACGCTGTGGAATGAAATACACAACTTCCAGCAGCACGACTCAGAGTCATTGTATGAATCATGGGAGCGCTTTAAGGAGATGTTGCAAAAATTACCACTCAATGGACTCCCACTTTGGATGCAGGTCCAAATCTTTTACAGAGGACTAACTATGGATTCAAATTCCATGGCAGATGTTGCTGCTGGGGGTACAATTTTGAGGAAGTTCCCCGAATAACTTTTCAAACTATTGGAAGACATGTCTGCCAATAGCTTCCAATATAATTCCGAGCAGGGCACACAGAAATGAGGTATGAATAATATTTATTCCACAACTATGATAGCTTCTTAGTTGGACGCTGTTTCCAAAAAGATCGACGTGCCAAATCTGAAGGGGGCATCCCAAGTACATGTAGCAAACCATCCGGCGTGCATCGAATGTGGTGATAACCACATCATGGGAGAATTCCCGGGTTCTATAGGTGACCTTTCGATAAGCTAGGTGAGCTATGTTCCCCAAAAATGAGGGCTAAACCAATACCAGTAGTACCAGAACCCGACATGGCATGATCAATAGAACAAAGGATGGGGCCAACAATAGCAGAATCCTCCACCCCAGCAACCGCCCATCTATGGTCTGCCTCTTTATCAGAACTAGTACACGAGATAGCAACAACCCAACATGGTTCCCATTAGTAGAAATGGTATCATAACACTCGCCCATAGCAGCCACTACAGCCACCACCTCCACTAGCTGCATAACCACCTCAAACGGAGAATAACTCAAGGTTAGAGGATCTCATGAAAAAATTTACATCTACTTCTGAGACCAGATTCCAGAATCAGGAGGATTCCATTCGAGGCCTGAAGATCCAAATTGGCCAGCTGGCAAACCAACTATCAGGGAGGCAACCCAGTACACAACCAGGTAACACTGATAAGAACCCGAGGGAGGAGGCTCATGCCATCACACTACAGAGTGGAAGGGAGCTACAACATTAGGAACTAACATAGCTAGTTGCACCTAAACCCCCTGAAAATTAAAAAGGTACAGTTATAGACCCCTCCTCATACAAAATCCCACTGATGGAGGCTCCACCAAATAAAGGGAAGGAAGTTGTCAAATTCTTTGAGCCTGCCTTACCCATCCCGGAGAGGATGAAGTAGAGAAAGCTAGACCACCAGTTCGGAAAATTCATGGATGTATTCAAGAAGATGAACAACAATATTCCATTTGCAGAGGCACTGATGCAGATTCCCGCTTATGAGAAATTCATGAAGGACATCCTCTCCAACAAAAGAAATATAGAGGATTTGGGCACCATTTCCCTAACTAAGGAGTTCCCAGTGGTCATCCAGCTTTTGATTCCTCCCAAACACCAGGATCCAGGTATCTTCACTATTCGATGCACTATTGGAACATGTGATTTTGGGAAGGCCCTCTATGACTTAGGGGCCAGTATCAACCTCATGCCCCTTGGATATTTTAAGAAGTTGTGAATCAAAGATCTGAATCCTACCCGAGTAGCCCTTCATCTTGTTGACCGATCTATCAAATATCTGAAGGGGCTATTGGAGGACGTGCTGGTCAAAGTGGGTAGGCTAATCCTCCCTACAAATTTCATCATCCTCGACATGGAGGAAGATGAGGAGGAACCTCTCATATTGGGTAGTCCTTTCCTTGCCACTGGAAAGGTATTGATCGACGTGCACGAGGGGGCTGATTTTCCGGGTAGGAGATGAAAGTGTCTCCTACAATGTCCTCAAATCTGTCAAGCATGAATCATTTTCAGAGCATGAGGGTTGTTATACAGTGACCACCATGGATGATCAATTTAGTAAAGAAGGGGATGATTTGGTATGTTATTTTACCTCAGATAAATTTATTATTCCAAACATTCTAGTCGATGAAGCACCAGAAGATCTGTAATTCCTAGAAGGCTAGGGAAGCCACTATTGGAAAAGTGCAGTTATACCTGATATTCAGAAGTGGGAAAAGGTGAAACCAGTTGTACCTTAGATTCTAAAGGTTCCTGAACTAGAACTGAAGCCTCTTCTATCTTCTCTTAAGTAGGGGTATTTGGGAGACCATAAAACATTGCCTGTCAAACTTAGTACAACATTATCACAGGAGAAGGAGGATGCACTTCTATAGGTTTTAAAACAGTGGAAGAACAATATTGGGTGGACAATTTCATATTTTAAGGGCATCAACCCTACCATTTTCACCCACAAGGTACTGCTTAAAGAAGGTGTGAAGAAATCTCAGCAACAACAACGACGCCTGAACCCCCCCCCCCCCATGAAGGAAGTTGTGAAGAAAGATGAAATTAAATTTTTGGATGCAAGAATCATTTATCCCATCTCAGATAGTCCTTGGGTGAGTCCCCTACAAGTAGTACCCAAAAAGGGGGTATCACTGTGATTTCAAATGATAAGAACAAGCTCATACCCACATGCACTATAACCGGCTGGAGTGTCTGTGTGGACTACAGGAAGTTGAATGATGCCACGAGGAAGGATCATTTCCCCAACCCTTCATGAATCAGATGCTAGAGAGACTAGTGGGGAACAACTTTTATTGCTTCCTTGATGGCTATTCCAGCAACAATCATATTTCCATTACTCCAGAGGATCAAGAGAAGAGCACATTTACTTTCCCCTATGGTATGTTTTCTTACTGAAGGATGTCATTTTTCATGTACAACACCCCCGACACCTTCCAGTGTTGTATGATGGATGTCTTCCCTGACATGGAGGAATAGATCCTGGAGGTATTCATGGGTGATTTTTTTCATTTATAGAATGTTATTAACCACATATTTGCGACACCTGGAGGTAGTTTTGGAAAGATGTGAGAACACTAACCTGGTTTTGAATTGGGAAAAGTGTCATTTCATGGTGTAAAGTGGAATCGTCCTAGGCCATAGAATCTCAACAAATGGGATAGAGGTTGACCCAATAATGATAGAAGTCATTTCATGGATTCTTATTATGACTTACATCAAAGCCATCCACAGATTTCTGGGGCATGCAGGTTTCTACAGGCGGTTTTTCTGCGACTTCTCAAAAATAGCCCAGCCCCTCACCAATATTCTAACCAAGGATTTTGTATTTGAGTTCGATGAGCCATGCACCACATCTTTTTAGCACCTGAATCAGCGCCTGGTAGAAGCTCCAGTGATGATTGCTCCCAACTAGGAGGAACAATTTGAACTGATGTGCGATGTCTATGACTATGCAGTAGGAGCATTCTTGGGCCAGCGGCCCGACCAAATTTTTCGACCCATCTATTATGCCAGTAGGATATTCAACAAGGGATAGATGAATTACACCACCACAGAAAAGGAAATGCTGGAAGTGGTGTTCGGTTTTGGAAGGTTATGTTCTTAATTAGTGCTATTTAAATTTATTGTTTACACTAACCATGCAGCACTAAATTACCTACCAAACAAGAATGATGTGAATCCATGACTAATCTGATGGGTACTTCTCCTACAAGATTTTGATCTGGAGATTCGAGACAAGAAAGGGAGTGAAAATTTTGTTGCTGATCATATCTCTCGCCTAGAGTTTCCTCATTTGGAGAAGGAAGAAGATTGGGAGACCAGGGAGGATTTCCCTGATGAGAACCTCTTTTTGGTCAAACAAACACCTAGACCTTGGTATGCTGATATTTCTAATTTTTTGGTTACATGTGTCATTCACCCCGACCTCTCCTTCAAGGAAAGGAAGAGATTTTTCTCAGATGTAAAGAGGTACTTCTGGGAAGATCCTCTACTATTCCGATCCTATTGAGATGGAGTGATCTGTCCTTCCATCCCAGAAATTGAAGTTCATGGCGTCCTAGAATTCTGTCATGCCTCGCCAGTTGGGGGACATCATGGGCCCGACCATACGATAGCCAAGATCCTGTAGTCTGGTTTTTTCTATCCCACCATGCATAGAAATGCCCGAGCATTTTTTCTTTTTGAAATCAGTTCTAGAGAACAGGTAATTGGGGGCGTAGTGTTGAGATTCCCTATCACCCCATCCTGGAGGTTGAGATCTTCGACGTCTGGGGCATAGATTTCATGGGTCTATTTCCCCCATCTTTCGAGAACACTTACATCCTGGTCTGCATCTACTACGTCTTCAAATGGGTAGAATCCACTACTACAGTACACGGCACGACCAAGGTAGTCATGGTCTTCTTAAAGAAACATATTTTCAACAGTTTCAGTGTTCCCCGAGTACTAATCAGCGACAGAGGGACTCACTTCAACAACACATTGATGAAAGGAATACTGTCAAAGTACGAAGTGAAGAATTATATTGGACACCATATAATCCCCAGTCCAATGGAAAAGTGGAGCCCTCCAACCGTGAGATCAATTATATTCTAGATAAAATAGAGAACACTTCGAGGAAAGACTAGTCCAATAAGCAACATGATGCTTTGTGGGCATATCAGACTGCTTTCAAAACACCATTGGGGATGTCCCCATTCTGCCTCATCTATGGAAAGTCATGCCATATGCTGGTAGAGTTGGAGCACAAATCCTACTAGGCTGTCAAGGCTGTGATTTTGATATTAAGGTAGCTGGAGAGAAGCGTAAGTTCCAACTATCAGAACTTGATGAAATCAGATTAGTGGCGTATGAGAACACCAAGCTGTACAAGGAGAAGACGAAAGTAATTCACGACCAGATGATTTCATGAAAATCTTTCCAACCCAGTGATTAGGTAATCCATTTTAATTCTTGTCTTTGATTATTCCTAGGGAAGTTAAGGTCAAGATTTTTGGGACCATTCTGAGTCATACAAGTATTCCATCACGGAGCGGTGGAAATTTCTGGAGAGGATGGTCAACCGTTCAAGGTGAACGGACATTGGTTGCAAATTTACCATCACATGGAGGAAATGGTGGGAATTTTGTCCACCATACATCTCAGGTAGAGTATAGGTATGTCGGTCGAGCCAACAACCTAAAAACAAATGCGCTTCCTAGGAGGCAACCCAGAGGATACACACTGTGTTCCACTTATCTACATTGAATGTACCTTTTCCTTTTCATTTATCTTTTATCTATTATAAATATATCGTTTAACTAAGTAATAAATAGGGATGATGTTGTTGCCAATGGTAAGGTCACTGGAGTATATCTAAGTCATCACCGATTCTAATCCATCCTGACCTACCTTTGGCACGAGGTTCCTACTTTTTATCTTTATGTTTTCTTACACGGTGTGTGTGGTATTTTTCATATTATATATATATATATATATATATATATTCTTAGAAGAAAACCCATGATGGGGATGGATCGGTTGGCCAAGTTCCTAACCCGGTTCCAGAAGACCCGGGTTCGAATCCAGACAACCGCCCCATTTCCATCATTTTTCCATTTAATAATACCACATGGCATGTCTTTAAATATATGTCATGTGCTCCATGTTTTCATTACTAAACTAAAAGGATTTTTAACAAAAAGGAAATACAAGTGGTTTAAGTTGGAAGATTGGTAGAGTCTCATCCCTGAATCCAAAAGACTTGGGTTCGAACTCGGTTAATCTCTCTGCTTCATCCCTTTTTGTATAATTAACAACCACACGCCGTGCATTTCCTTCTTCTTGTGTAGTATAGGCCTTATACATTAAATATATTTAAATAATAAATAGGATAAAAAATACAACCTTTGCTCCGGTGGTTGAGGACTTCCATTCGGAACGGCCGATCTTCGGTTCGAACCTCACACCAAGAACCGGACTAAAGGTTATACTTCTCTTTTCCCAATTTTCGAACACACGATGTGTATTTCCCAATACATTACGTGTATAGTCTTATTTTTGATAAATTATATATATTTCTTTTTCTTTTTCTTTTAATTATTATTATTAATTATTATATAGTTTACCATAATATTGGTGTATCTATATATGTATATATTAAACAAATGTGGTACATGACATGTATCAACAGACTACATGTCGTGTATCTCAACTATAAAAGTCGCACCCCATTGGGATTCAGCCCGTGTCATATAGAACCCCCCCTCTCCCCATTTCTTCTCCTACACACTGCTCAGCCTCTCCCTCCCAAATCCATGGATTTCGAGTGTTTTAGATTCTAATTTTTACTTCATTGTGATCCTCAGTCCAGGTACGCCCTTCTACACCCTTTATTTCAAGTTTTCATAGGCTTTTAGGGTGATTTTTGGATCGGCAGGCCATTCAGTTTCTATGATACACGAGCACGATTTGAATAACACACGCCATGTAATTTTGTACATGGACACACACCGAATGGTTCACAATTTGAAAATACACGATGTGTATGTTCGGTACACACCATGTACCTGCCCCCATCGTGTCTGTGTACCTTTGGTACATTGCCTCGCACACCATGTTCACGTACATAGCGTGTTTGTTCGGTACATGTCATGTATACCATTTCTTCCGGCCATTTGTGTCTAGCAATTCACACGACCATACAACCTATACTCTTTCATATACCGTGTAGTCCTTTCACATGGCGTGTCCTGTATTTTTAGCTCTACTAGACGGTGGCCGTGTCTTTGCCAACACACGACTAGGACCACTTTGCACGAAAATGGTGTGTATGTTCAGTACACACCTTTTATCCTTCCCTATTCTATTCCATGCTCACTCAGCGTATCTATCCAGAGAACATAGGATGCTAACCCACTTTCACTACATACTGTGTACTCTAGATATACACACGGTGTTTGTTTTATTTTTCAGTGTTCTCACATTTTCTTATTTTCCTTTTCCTTTTCTTTTTTCTTTTTTTGGTTCTTCTTTCTCTTTCATGATACAGATGATAGAGACCCTTGACGTGGGAAGCAGCCCGCCTCTTCCATTGAGGGAGAGAGGCCCATTTTTTATCGGATTCATTTCCGGCCCGCAACGCTGCCATCTTCAGACTATCTGGTGTACCAGCCTCCTCTGCTGGCCATCCATCCACCACCTGCCTTTTCCACAGATGCTGGTCCTAGTACCGCTGCACCTCCACCATCCCACACAGAGCCTCCAAGAACCATCATTTCTTCTACACCAGCCACCACACCTCATGTGCCCTCATTAGTCACCGCTAGTCCATCATCAGCCACCCTATCTAGTGAGCCTCTGTCTACTATAGCTACTCCACCACCTGAGCCAGCCCCTGATGTTGTCCCACCTGGGCCAGGCCCTACAGGTGTCCCATACCCATTCATGATTTTCCCGGTTACCAACTTGGCCCATGACAGAGTCCAACGTTTCTCTTGCTACCCGATCCTATTGAGCAGCTGGTATCTGGATAACAGCGTCCCTCAGTAGTTGGGTATCTAGGGAGAGTTGGAGGATATCCTCATACACGATCCATTACTCATGATCTTCCAGGTCGACACTCCTATTTTCTGAGATTTATTTTTGGATTCTTCTACTTCCTTCGAGTTCGACAGGCCCGAATACCGGGAGACTCCTGGAGATGCGGTCCTGGTGGTCCAATTTTGGCTAGGTGGACGACCCTTCTCTCTTACTATGACTGAGTTTGGCTAAGGGTGTAGTTTCTATCCTCATCCCATCTCCCTAACCCCTATCTCCACCCCGACCCAGACCGAGCGCTCTGAGCTCGTTTCCATGTTGCGAGAGATTGTTGGGTCTGACCACCGATACACCCCCACTTCCAAGAAAAGTACCATTATTGCTGATCCTATACTCCACTTCCACCACCAGTGCTTTAGAGCCACCATTTTTCCCCACCATGAGGATATGGGGGTCATGAACAGCTATGACATGGAGATCCTCACCTGTCTTATCTAGAAGGACTACCCGTACCTCCCTTACCTTGCAACCTCCTATTTCTACGCCATGTTTACTGGATGTCAGGGAAACATGAACAGTGGGTTTTATGCCACTCGCCTTGCCCACCACCTCGGGGTTTTTGAGCCTTCTATTCCCTATGACCATTTAGGTTTCCACCAACAGATGGACATTCTCATTCTTATTCACATGGGATTGGTTCGGAAGCTGGGGGGTGCTTACATCCTTGTTCAAGCACCACCCCAACCACCTTCTGACCCTCCTGCACCCACTGATGAACCTGCTCCTCCTTCCCCACCCCTTTTGGCTTCCCCAACCCTCCCCCCTTCATCTGACCTTCCTTCTTCTATTCCATCTACTACTGCACCTACCTCCGCACCCTCGTTGGATCTCTCATTTTCCCTCTTCCTAGCCGCAGTGGAGCAGCACATGATTCGTCTCGATTGACATTAGGACTAACTTGAGTAGATATTGTGGATTTTTCTTTAGCATTATGGTATTTCACTACCCCCATCACCTGCCCCTACCCTAGCTCCTGGACCTTCGTCTGTCACTCCACCGTCTTTATTGCACTGACCAAAGATTCAGTTCTCATCTCCACTACGGGCCCAGCTACTGCCACTACTGCTTCTAGTCTAGGGATCACTACAGAGCCTCCTATTCTGAGTCCAGCTCCTGTGGATCCAAATCCTATAGCTTCTCTTCAAAGTGCAAATTTCGAGCCTCCATTTTCCATAACTCATGATCCTTATCTCCTGGTTGTTTCTATACCAGATGATGCCTCTTCTGAGGCGACCCCTTAGTTGGTTTTTGGACACATGTTTTTCATTATATATATATATTTGTGATATCTTGTGCCTGTGTATGTTGTGTATTCTTACAGTGTTCTCTCTCCATGACCATCACAGATACTCTTGCATGCTTTGGGCTGCACTTATCCACCACTTCCTATCTTTATTAACCTAGACATGAGGGGAGTATTTTTTTCCCATATTCCATTGTTTTATTTTTCTTTCTCGATTTAATTCTTTATTTCCTTCCCCTTGTTCTGTTCCACTGTTGTGTTCCCCCATTCCATTCTCTATCTTTATAGGGCACTTGGTGGACCATGTGTGATATTAAGTATGGGGGAACCTCTTGACCACTTTATTATTTTCCCTTATCATCATCTAGGAGACATCATTACTGGAGGATATATTTGAAAACGTGAAGAAATTTTGGTTAATCATATTTCTAAATAATAAATCTAAAAGTGGGAAAACTTTAAAAGTTGCATGCTTATTTTGGTTCATAAGTGTTTTAAATTGATTTTTGATATAGTTTAAATTGCAACTTGTTATCCTTAAATAATTACATTGTTTAGGCTAATAGATTATATGCAAGTCACAACCTCATTGTCTCTTTATTTTTTTCCCCACTCCTAAGAGTTATTCTAAACCCTTCTTCATATTCTTTCTAATACCCTATTTCTTAAGAGATTCTTAGGGTATACATACTACTTGGATTTTCATGTTTTTATTTTCAAAATATAAAGAATTTATGAATTACATTAAAATCATTAAGGCATTAGATTGTTTCAACCCTTTTATCTTGAGACCTAACCTACATCTGATCTTCATGAAGCCCCTAGAAACCATGAACAACCTTTATAGTAAGCCACATTACAAGCATATTTCCCTTCCTACCCTAATTCATTTATGATTTTTCATGATTATTCACTTGATCTTGAAAGAATTATTTGCAAGTACATGGAATATTTTTGTGAATTATCATGAAATTAAGTATGGGGGAGAGCCTCTTGATCATTTGGGGAAAAGAGGGTTCCAAACCCATATTTGTGGAATTTCTAAAAGGTCTCCTTTGTTCTGTTAAAAAAATATTATACAAACAAAGGAACCTTATACTCACTTATTGGTTTGTGAAACCTACTTAACTTAAGGACATGGTGGTGATGAGATCATTTGACAGAGCTTGTTAAGGATGTTTTTCTTCACTTAGATTAACTTTGAATATCATGCACTTTTATTTAATGAATTTAGCCTCCTTTTTCAAGCCTCAGAGTTATTTTTCACATATTTACCTACCAACCCTTAGCCACAGAGACATCTGATCCTTATTAAAAACCCCTCATGATTTTTTTAAATCAATTTTCTGAAGTAGAGAACCGGATTTCTTGCAAACCTATAGATAGATTGTATATATCATTGATTGAGAATAACTTTGATCTAAAATATCTTGAGTGTTGAGTATATTATTTCTGAGGTATATCAACAAGTGGTTTGCTTATTTTTAAAAGGTTGAAACATGTGTTTAAAATAAGATAAAAGTAGTTAGTTGAATTATATATGAGGCATGATTAGAATATCTTATGAATAAGAACTATTTTGTACCCTTTTCAAAATTTTCTCCTATGACTGTATCATTTACATTTATGGTAAACAAAAATACTTCCTTTTAAAATATAGATTCTTTTAATTAGATGTTGAGATTTTCTCAAGGTAAATAAAATGACTAAGTATGGGGAGTTTGATGCACCTGATTTATGTATACATTTCCACATACTTTAATGAATATAAGAACATGTCTTCAGAAAATACCTTCTAGTTAGGGAAAATATACTTTGATTTTGGTGATCTTGTTCATTTTCAGATGATTTTTGTCCAAACACACAAACTGGGGGATAATTGAGAAAAACATACAACTACATGGCATATACATTATACACATTGTGTACACTCCGACTCAGACACTGATTGGCTTGTACAAGTACATGCCCAAGTTACCAGAAGCCTATACAAATCGTGTACTAAAACAACATGCTGTATATAGTCTTTTAGAAGTAGTTGGTGGTTGAGAAGAAGTCTACATGCCCATGTGGCTGGTTTATGTTTACAATCCATGCACACGCATCAATACGACATGTCACCCCTTCTAGAAGCGGTTGATGGGCGATTAAAGAGAGTACATGCCATGTGTGGAAACGCTACACGTAGTGTATATCTACCTACTAGGTATCACCATGTTCGAAGTTAAAGACAGCGTGTTAGGCCACTTACCGGCGGAGAAAAAAATGACAAAACCACGTGGACAAAAGTACACACCGTGTACTTTGGACACACGTTGTGTACTTTTATTTTCTATAAATAGAGGACTTGGCCACCAGTTAAAGGGGTGTGGAGAAAATGGGTGAAGGCCCGAAGGAAAGAAGCGCTGCTACCATGCTACCAATATTTAACTACTTCTCCATTCTACCATTCTACCGAAGAGCCACTCTCACCTCGAAGTTACTATGATGATCACATCAGGTATCAGGGATTCTGTTCTTATCTTTTATTCAATGTGTAACTAAAAACCTAGTGTGTTGGGGTTGTGGGTGATGAAAAATTTGTAATTTAGATTAGTTGTTATGAATGTGTTTGTTATGTTATCCTCTTCTTATTCTTTTTTAATCACTTTATCTTATCACTGAAAATTCAGATCCAGACTAATGGAAGAATTTTTAGGGATTCAAAAGAAAAATAATGATAAATACTTCCATGATCATTGGATGTATTAATCAACTCAAAAATAGACTAATACAAATAAATAATTGTGAATCACTAACTACCAGATCAAGGAGTCAGACTTATCATCTCAAAACATAAGTTTACCAGACCAAGGAAACCTTGTTACAAACTGAAACCCATAGAGTTGGGTTATTATGAACAACACAACCTCATAATCAATTTTATTTAATAAACAACCTCTTAAGAATACATATCCCCAATTAATTTTTCCACTATATTTTTTCCAAAACCAATTTCTCGTTTTTTCCTTTCTCCGTAAAGTAATTTTATAAATAAATTTAAATTAAATTACCTTTTTATCCAAACATTATAAGATCAAATTTAAATTCAGTAAACATCATTAAGACAAAAATAAAAACTAGTTAAGAAAGACAGGAATAACTCCTTCTTCCATGTGGATCGACCCCTTACTAGTACTATACTCATTAGGGTAAAACAATTTGGGACATCGATAACATACCTTCAGTAAAACAACAGACCATAAAACTATCTGGATGGTTGTGGGTTTTACAATGCATGGGGAAATTTAAGATAAATATATTATTTCCTTTTATTGAAAATATTTTAAAACAATATTGGACTTATATTAATTTATATCATACACTTATTTTTCAACAAAAAAACATTTTTTCTAAAACACATTCATTCAATATGATAATTCCACTATCTCCATGGTTTGGTTTTCATAAAAATAACTCATTTAATCATTCATGGATAACACCCACTTTTTTAATCATTGATACTCATTAATTATTTTAAGATCGTAGGCTCTCCTACCTCTATAATAAGCAAGTAATATAAATTATTTTGGAACATTTAAAATGATTGTATGATATTGGTATATCATCATAACTCAACCCATGGTTATAGTCCGTATGGATCCATTACATCTATAATATTACCTTTCAGGGATATTCCAAGAGATTCCATAGTTCCAAATATTTTTGGTAATTCTTCTATCCTAGAAGATTATTAAGGAATTTCATTACTACCTAAACTTCTAAAACATTCGATCTTCAGGAACATCTATTCACATCTACTTGGATATGGTCAGTTGATTATTTTTTCTCAATGATATATTCCACCAAGTTCAAATATTTTTAGAAGATATTCTCATTGAAGAGAATATTTTAGATTCTAATGATATTATGATTTTCATTGTCCCAAAGTCCAAAATCAAAGTATTCATCACCATACCCTGTAGAGAAACATGATTGAGACTTTATTTTTAATTTTTTCTTGATACATGGCATCATCATAGTTTAAAAACATTAAAATGGGAAAATTCTACTTGGTTTTCAGATTATAACCATTCTAGAATATCTTTATATAATATCATTGAAGTAATTCTCTTCATAATACAAGATAATTTTTTTTCATCTACCCAAAATTCCTAGGGAATTTCATAATATAGTCTCATGCTTTGAGATTTCTTAGTCAGTGTCTGATTAATTTTCTCTACTACCCCATTATGTTACAATTATTTTGGAATATTATTTTCAAACTTGATTTAATTTCTCAAAAAATTCCAATGTAATTCCCAATTACAATATTATCCATCATTATCACACCTTAATCACTTAATATTACTTTCAACCTATTTCTCCACAATGGAATTACATTAAAAAATACCCTAAACACTATGTATTTGTGTTGTGGTTTTAAACCCATAAATTCAATGTTAAATAATTGATGAATGTAACAAATTAAAACAACCCACCATGAGAATATACTACTGTATTCTCCCAAACATTCTGATATACTAGTTATAACTTCAAAGACTTATGAATCCTTTATTTTCATTCCCAGGATACAACTATCACAAAATCTATAATCCATGTGATCATGATTCAAGACCCCTTTAACTACTAAGAGTCACACAATCTTATTACATAGGTTCTCAAGATGATAATAACACAACCACATAATTTTATAAGTTTTTATTCTAGTAATTGTCACACCACATGATATTCTCATCAAATATAATGTACCATATTTAACACCTTTGGAAACTACCATAAAACCTCAAGTAATTTTTATACTCTCTCTATTAATCTTGTTATTATTCCTACATCATACATATAACCCATGGGAATTAGATTATTTCATAAACCTAGTATGTGAAAACCTCCCTATAACTCCAGGAACTCGACTGTGTGGTGTAGTGGAGAAGTGTGGTTTGACATACCTTTGGACCCATGATTAAGAGGGGCTCTTTCCCCACTGAGACGCATTATTGTGAGGTGATCTAAAACCATGAGGGTGAGTTAGTGCCACCCAAAGAGGATAATATCGAGGTGTGGTGATTTAAGCCCCTTTGACTTGTTCCTCCAGAGAAGATGTACGAGATAATGGGAATAAAAGATGGATTCACTTGGAATTGTTAGATACTCAATTTCTAGGACTGAACTGTGATGTTGATATCCCCTTAGTCCCTTGTTTGGGTTTATTTGAATGAGCATATATATTTATCCTATTGTAGTAACCTCCCATTGGATCTTGGTTACTCTCCTTCTAAAAATGGTGAAGATGTGTGAGGTATTCCAAATGCATTCTATGTCTAAATTATCATGTTTGGACGAGTCTACTCTTTAGCTACAGGTAGTGAAGACCCAATGAGGAGTTTATCTACTCACTGTTTCAAGCTCCTTGTGTTTGGATGTGTCTACTTTTACACTCTTTTTGGGATGAGTTGTATTATTTCCATTCAGTTTTACTATAAATTTTCCTCTCTACTACTTTCATCTTCAGTGAATCCTTTACCATTCCAACTTCACCTTTTTGGGGTGTTCTACTAGGTATGTATATAATCACCCCTGCATAGTCTTTTCATAAAATGAGTCATGTCTTTTGCGGACTATGTACAGTTAAATCTTGATTTTAGAGGAGCTTAGGGATACAGGCTGGGTGGACTGCGTACAATGGCAAGAGTTGGGATACAAGAGTGGGCTCTCTCAGATGTTACTCCTTTACAATTTCCTTTAGGTTAGGATAGGCTAGTTTGGGTGTGTGTTTTTTCTCTTCACACTTCCATTGACAATACCATACTCTTGTACCTTCTATAGGTTCATGCATGTCCATTTTACATTATAGAATTTTGTAATTTTTTCTACTTTTCCTATCAACCTTTTCATTGATTTGGCTACATAAGTGTATATAGGTTTATAGGAAAAGGCCTCCCCATGTTTTTTGTGCCTTAAGTGATTTTCACTAACCCTTGGCCTATCAAGGTGGTGTTGAGTTAGTTTCGGCTCGAGCCCTAGCCTAAGTCGGGTCATGAAAGAGTGGTATCAGAGTTGGTTCGACCCTTGGGATGTTTTTCAGATGTTTCCCTAAAAGGGTCTTGGTTGGGTTTAGGGAAATAGTGTCAAAGTGTCTCGAGAATGGCTCTCATGCCAGGGAGTCCAGTGATGGTTTGGGCAGCCAATAAAGCTTTTCACTAGGACCCTAATTACCCACTTGTTGACTCAACACCCTGAGACATTTGTTTCAGGGAATAATGGTACATGCATCATATAGGATTGAATCTTTTAAAGTCCTTCTTGAGTTAGATCTTCATCATCTTTACACACACACACAGATATATATATGCTCATCTGACTATGGTACTCCATGATAATTTTCATGATGCCTCCATGATGATAGCCAACCAAGATACTAGATCCAATTTTATGACAATGACCCCATGAGATAAGAGGTATATGTTCATGGTCCATTATGTGATCCCATTCCTCCTGGTGGGTAGGTAGCATCACCCCCACCCATTTAGCAGTAGATAGTCCCAGTAGAGTAGGTTGAGGATGGGCGCAGGCTGGGAACCCTCTGTGGGTTCCAGCACCAGAGACCATTGAGGTTCTGTTGTGAGATATATCCTTAGGCAGTAGAGGATTGGTTAGAGTCGGTGGTCCACATATTTAGGCCTTTTTAGACACTAGTATATCAGATGGTGGCTTTCGCATCTATTCTTTTCCATGGAGTAGTTGGGTGCTGGTAGAGCTTAGTTACTCAGATGCACGATGAGTCGACAGTCTCATGGGATGACATCCATCATTTGTTTCATGAGAAGTACTACCCATCCTTCTTATGATTCATTCGTATTTAGGGGATTTGTCAGGAAGGGATGGAAGTGGAAGAGTATGTGGTGAGGTTCACAGACCTTATGCGCTACTCCCTTCACATGATCGTAGATGGTTACTTTCAAGCATTAATTTTCAAGTAGGGACTCCAAAAAGAGATTTGGGCAAGCATGATTCCCTTGTGAATCCCCACATATTACAAGGTGCTGGAGTGGGAACATGTTACAGAGAACTTCCTGATAGAGGGAATTTAGATAGTTAGAGATGGTGGTAGGTGCGACAGAGCCGATACATCTACAATAGCAGGCAGATTCTAGAGATCTCATAATAGGAGACCCTTTCGTGAGTAGGCCCAGGTACATGGCCATGCCATATAGGGGTATTGTAGAGCACTGGGGAAGCCCGGAGAGGGATGATACTATTCTTGTGATGGGATAGGTCACATGGAATGGGACTACCTAACGAGGTGTGATGAGAATCATAAAAAGGTAGTGGATGGACCACCACGACAAAGACTGTTCCATGATCAAGGATCTACCATGTGGGAACAGAGGGTCCCCTAAGAGGTGGAGCTAGAAGACGAGTAGGAGGAACTACAAGTGGGGCATAACAGTATGAGGTTCCTTCTCCTCCTCCACCTAACGACCCATATCAAGCTCAGGGAGCTAGTGGCTGGGGTCGTGGGAAGTTGTGGGCTTTAGACGTCTACGATCCTGTGGTGCACGAGATGATTCAAGTTACAATCTATGTTTACTCTAATATTTCCTCAGTATTAGTATACACATGTTCTAGTAATTGTTTTATCTCTCATATCTTGGTGTGGTATCTAGATCTCCCAGTAGATATGTTATCACAAAAGCTATTCTTTGAGGTTCCAATAGGGAACACTTCCTCTGTATTTTCATCTGTCTGTAGTGAAAGATATCACTTAGAGGAGAGAGGTTCACATGGGACCAACTAGTTGTCACAATGGAACCAAATGGCATTATATTGGGAATGGATTAGCTTTCCATGGTTAGATACTATATTGAATGTCACTTCATACTATTCATATGTTTATGCAGTGATGAGATGAGGTTCTACTTTTTCGGTGAGAGCGACCTCATAGAGGGAAAAAAGGTGCTTTGAGAAAGAGGTTGTATCCTATTACCCATTAGTTAGTGATTATGATCCTTTGTGCAGTAGGCACTTAAAGAGTCTAGATTGATTCATTTTTATAGGATTATATGTACATATTTCCTGAATAAGTTCCAGTACTACCTCTGAGGTGAGAGTTTGAGTTTTTCATTGATTTGAAACCAAGGACTTCCCTTATATCTTCTATGGCATATCATATGAAACCCACTGAGCTATGGGATCTACGATTGCATCTAAAGGACCATTGTGAGGAAGGTTTCATTAGACCCAATTTGTCCCCCTATGAGGCACTAGTTTTGTTTATGAAGAAGTAATACAAGAGATTATGACTTTGAGTGGATTATCATCACCTAAACCGGGCCACTATAAAGATCAAGAACCCCTTTTCAAGGATTGAAGGCCTCTCTGATCAGTTGTGAGGTGCAAGATGGTTCTCCAAGATTGATCTCAAGTATGGATACCACCAATTATGGTTTCTGAGTCCAATATTCTGAATTTTCTCTTTCAATGTCTCTATGAGTACTATGAGTTCCTAGTAACGCCTTTCGATGTGAAAAATTCCCTCTCCATTTTCATGGATTTGATGATCATATCTTCTGACCTTACTTGGACCAATTTTCATTTTCTTCATTTATGACATACTCTTCTACTCTCTAATAGAGGAGAAGCATTCATAGCACTTGAAGATGGTCCTTGATTTACTTCAGGAGCACTATCTTTATGGAAAGATCTTGAAATTCTAGTTATGGATACATGAGGTTCACTTTCTAGGGAATGTTACTTCCGAATAAGGACTAAAGTGGATCAAGAAAATATTGATGCAGTTATTTCTTGGGGTCCACCCAAGAATGTGTCGAAAGTGTAGAGTTTTCAAGGGTTGTTAGTGTACTATAAAAGATTTATGGCATACTTTTCTAGAATCACATTCCCTTTGACCACTCTGACATGGAAGGGACATTCGTTTACCTGGTCTGAGATATGCCATAAGGCCTTTGAGGAGTTGAGGAAGAGGTTTAAGAGCACCCAAATTTTGAGACTACCAGATGAAGGAGTTTAGTTTGTGGTGTATTGTGATGTCTCGGAAGCTAGACTCAGTTTTGTGCTGATGCAATGACAGGAAGTCATCATATATAGGTTGGGGCAGTTGAGACCCCGTGGGAATAATTATGTGACTCATGATCTAGAACTAGAAGTGATGGTTTTTTCATTGAGGATTTTGAGTAATTACCTTCTTGGAGATTGCTTTTTGGTTTACTCTGAACACCAGAGTCTCAGGTACATATTCACTCAGAGAAGCCTAAACCTGGTCCAGTGACGTTGGTTGGAGTTCCTACAGGACTATGATTTCAAGATATTATATACTTCAGGAAAGGAAAACATTATAGTAGATTACATTAGAATAAAGTCCAATAATCACCTAGTATTGATGATTTGGAGTAATTGGTTTCCTTGTAGCTGACCCTGGTGGAGTAGGAGGGTACAATTTTCATACAGTTGATGATGCTAACTGCTTCGATCCTTGAGCAAGTGAAAGAGTCATATATGGGATACATGAACCGAAAGTTATGTATAATTCAATATCCACATGAAATCCACCAGATGGATATTTTAGAGGAGGAGATCGTGAGATTTTATTCTAAAGGTGAATAGTGGTTCTAGTCATGTTACAAGAATAACTGAGGTGGGAGTTCTTCACTTCTTCCTTAACTATACATTCCTACGTAGGGAAGATGTACATGGACCATACGTGATAGTTTTGGTGGTTCAACATGAGATGAAGCATAGATGAGGTCATCTCAATATGCCTTACATGTCAGCTGGTGAAGGCTGGGCATCAATTTTTGGTGGGTTTATTACAGCCTCTTGATATTCCATAGTGGAAATGGGATGGCATATCCCTGAATTTCATCACAGGGATTTAGTGCACAACGAAGGCCATAATACCATCTGGGTGATAGTAGACTGACTCATGAAGTTAAAACACTTCCTTTCCATCAGGGAGTAGTGTTCAAGGGAGAGTTTTGGATAGTTATATGTATGATAGATCATCCACCTTCACGGGGTACTCTCGACGATTATCTTTAATCATGATGTGCGGTTTAAATCACAATTGTGGAGAGACCTATAAGAGGCATTCAAGACCCATCTGAGGATGAGTACAATATTTCACTCCCTGACTGATGGGTAGAACGATCACACTATCTAGGTTCTAGATGTTATGTTGAGGTCCTATGTGTTGGATTTAGGCCAGATCTTGGAGGATCACCTTCCCTTAGCGGAGTTTTCATACAAAAATGGCTACCACTCCACCATCAATATGAAACCTTTTGAGGCCTTTTATGGGAGACCCTATAGGTCACCCTTTTGTTGGAAAGATACTGGAGAGTCCTCCATTATGGTCCTAGAGTAGGTGTAGTTAACGATGTAGAAAATGAATATCATCTGTGAATAGATGAATATAGGACAAAGTATAAAGAAGTCCTATGCAGATTGGTATTGTAGGCCCTTAGAGTTCGAGCAGGGATACCAAGTTTTCTTGAGAGTCTCCAAAAAAGTGGAGCTCAAAGGTTCGGTAAAAGAGTTAAGATATCCTCGAGGTTCATTGGGCTATTCGAGAACATGTAAAGGGTCTACAAGGTTTCATATCACCTCACCTTACACACACATATGGAGTGGGAGGATGACATTTTCCACATTTCATGATTGAGAAGATACATGTATGACCCCATGAATGTCATTGACTGAGAAAATTTGTACATAGAGGATGGATCCATCTTCACAAAGAAACTAGTGGCAATCAAGGAATGATAAGAGTGGACAATGAGAGGATGATACATCCATTTGATTTGAGTGTTGTGGCAGCACATAAATGTGAAGAAGAGTACCTGGGAGAGGGAGAGCTAGATACAGGCTCTGTATCCCAAGTTGTTTTATTAGTTTTTTTTCAATGATAAAAATCATAAAGAATTAAATGATGTAGAGACTCAATTTTTTATTGGTAAGACTTTGAAATATTTCTAAATATTTTTCTGAAGCTAGGAACTGAGAGGACAAGTGATTATGAGGTTTGGTGTGCCAGAAATTAAATCAATAAAAATGTTAAATATATTTTATACTATGAACACAGTTAATTTAATAAACTAGGATAACTTTTAAATGGGTGATCGGATCCAAAATCCAGGACCATATTTTGGTCCGGGACATAGTGTTTTCCCTATGAGTGACATAAAACGAGTCAACATGGTACATTATAACCTCTCTCTCATTGGTGGTGTGTTTATAGTGGTTAAATAATTAATTTATCTAACTAATTAAATGAAACATTAATTAAGTGTGAATCTTTAAATAACTCCCTATATAGATTTTCTTGGGTTTTCATAACCCTGATCTCTACTAATAATTCCTCCCTTCTTCTCTTCTCAATTAACAGATGAAGAATGAGTGATGAAGAATGAATAACCTATGATTTATGGTGGATAGAAGTGCAAAAAATGTAGTGGCTCATCCCAAACCTGTTGGCAAGTGAATTATTCACCAAATATTGATCCAAGACGATTTAGGACTCACCTTTGGTGTTTTAAAACCATGGAATAAATTTCTGAGCATGTTGAACATTTATTCTGCAATCCTTGCCCCCTTTGAATGATCCCAATTGCTAAAAACATATGGTTTATTTATCATTCATCTAACTTGGATGCCCATTCTTGATTTTTTTCCAATAAAATATGGAAAATGATCTAAAACCCTCTTTATGGTTCTTTACACCCTAAAATATTTTTGTTCTTCATCATCCTAACCCTCTGGTTTCCAACTCAACAATTTCCGAGAGACCCGTACTCGATCAGGTGCCCGGATTCAAGATGGATTTTCCAAACAGTGATGGAATCATGATAAAGGCTTAGATATGAAAATTAAATGATGAAAGGATGAATAATCCGTAGATCTAGTAACAATCCAGTGAGGATTGAATACACAATGGCGTATAGAAGATCCGTCCTAACCCTCATTTATGAAAGAGGCCAATTTGTGATTAATAATGATGAGTTTTTGCATTATTAGGTCAGATCTGGTATTTTCATAGTGGAATCAGGTGACTTTTTCCATAGTTGGAGCATATTTGGAAGTGACGGATGAAAATTGAAGAATACTTAGGGTTTCTAAAAAAACCAGACTACATGTTGTGTACCTCTAAGAAGACACAACGTGTATCCTCCCTCAACGGTGGTGCTAGGGTTTCAGGTTAGATAAGGATGGAATAGAGTGTACACCCCTTGACATGTCATGTATTACCCTTCCAATGTGAACAAGCCCTATGAAAGAACACAAGGCTAGACCCATACCATGTGTTGACTATATAGGTTGTCCACATGGATAATATCCCATGTGGACCAACATGCCTTGTATGAGAGTACACAGACATAGGGTCCGAGTACACGGACATGGCTAGCAGACATGGTATAGTCCCTGAATAGGTGGGACATGTCATGTAGTCCGCCTAAATGGTGGGTAACCCTACACAGATGGGATCCATTTACCGGCCAGAAGACATGACCAAGTAGTAGAGAAGGACCACACACTGTGTGGTCCCCTTACACGCTATGTTCTTCTTGAGCTCTTCCAAGTGATCTTTAAACCTTTACATATCCTTCGTTTGGACTTGGATTGTGGACCATGAGATGCCTATCATAGGTGTTTTTTTCATGTAAAAAGTGATATTTACCTCATAAGTATCTTTCTAAGTACGACATGAATTTTTTGGGTTGGAACACATAGAGATGACACTTGATGATGACAGTGATCAAGTAGGATTACCAGAGCAGTTATGGACTGACCCTCCAGTTTGGATGGGTAGTGTAGTCCCTAATGATTCTAGGATGACCCTCTAGTTGGGATGGGTAGTGTAGTCCCTGAATATGTTAGGATGACCATTCAGTTGGCATGTATAGTGTAGTCCTGGATGATACAAGGCTAACCCTCCAGTGGGACTGGGTGGTGTAGTCCCCAAGGATTCTAAGTTACCCTCTAGTGGGATTTAGTAAGTGGGGTTCCTTGAAATTCTGGGCTGACCCTCCAGCTGGTATGGGTTGTGTAGTCCCCAATGACCTTCCAAGCATAACCCTCCAGTAGGGCTGGGCAACAAAATCCCCCTAACAACTCACTGGACTTAACCTCCAGTAGTGTCTAGGCAGTGACATTCCCTGGTTCCTATCCCAAGTTGTACCCTCCAGTAGGACTGGGTAGTGGCATTCCTTGGTGACTACCAGAGAAGACCCTCGACTGGGTGGCATAGGGGTGTGGCGTGGCTTGGCTTACCTTTGGACGAGATGTGTTTTTGTGACTCAATCTAAAACTGTACAGGCAAGTCATTTCCACCCAAAGTGGATAGTATTGATGTGCGGTGATTTGGTAACCTTTGACTTGTGCCTCTTGGGAATACGTACGAGACACTGGGCATCAAAGATGGACTCACCTAGAACTATAGGTTACTCACTTTTTTGGGCTAAGCTGTGATATGGAGATCCCCTTACTCCCTTGTTTGAGCTTCATTGACTCTCTCTCTATATATATATATATATATATCCAATTACTATACCCACTCCTTGGGTCTTGGTTAATCTCTTTCCATGAGAGGTGAAGATGCATGGGGTATGCCACGTGCTTTCTATGTCTAGATTATCATGGTTGGACGAGTCTACTCTCCAGCTATAAGTAGTGAAGAACCAATGAGGAGTTCATCTCCTCACTGGTTCGATCTCCTTGTGTGAGGATGAGTCTACTTTCACTCTCTTGTTGGGTTGAGTTGTACTCTTTCCATTCACTTTTATCATACCTTCTTCTCTATACTTCTTTCCTCTTAAGTGTATCTCTTACCACTCCCCCTTAACCTTTTTATGGAATTCTATTGGGTATGTATATAATCACACCTTCATGGGATTTTCCCAATACTTGTTGTGTCTTTTACAGATGGTGTACAGGTCTATTTTAATCCCATAGAAGCTTAGGGATATGGGCTATGCGGACCATGTATAGTGGTCAGAGTTGGTATACAAGAGTAGGGATCTCTTGCCTATTACTCTATTTCAGTTTCCATTAGATTAAGATAGGTTTCTAGTTTGGGTGTGTGTTTTTCCCTATTAATTTTCATTTGATGCTACCGTACTCTTGTACTGTCAAGAGGTTCATGCATTATCATTTTACTTTATATAACATTTCACTTTTTTTCTACTTTTTCTCTACACCTTTACATTGAGTTGGTTGCATGCGTGTGTACAGGTTCTTAGGAAAAGGCCTCCCTGATTTTTTTATGACTTCGATGCTTATCTCCAACCCCTGACCTATGGAGGCAGGCTTGGGGTAGTTTTGGCTCAAGCCCAGGCTTGCGTCAAGTCGTGACAATAAAATTTTATTTCAAGAAACTTCTCCTAAAATTGAAAAATTTCCATGATTAAATTTACTTACTTGATTTAATTCCATTTTATAAGAACATTTTCTCCCTTAGTCTGTTCCTCAATTAATTTCCACTTCATCTCTTATTCCAAGAAATGAAGGTGAATTTTTTCATTCCTAAATCATTAATAGATCATGAGATCCATAAGTATAATGGTAGTTAATTTCATATACCTTTAGTTTAAATCTCAATAAAAAAATTTAGTATAGGTTATCTAATATGCATAAATCCTCATAAGGGGAGATAATACATTAATATCTAAACCCACATTTAAAGTTTATATTAAACCATTCAATAAATGGTCAACCTTGTAACCCTTACAGAATATAAAAATCCAAAAAATTGGAAATAATTTCACTAAATTAGCTTATCATTGACCCTCTGTATATCATAATATATCTCTTGGTTGTCATATTCCAAACATGTGAATACCCTCATTGTATATTCTCTTGAAATTTGGTAATTAAATTAATTACCATAAACCATTTTGGAAGACATGCATGCTTCCTTATTCAAAATATTATAGGATATATTCCTTAAATCCATGAAGTTGTAAACTTCATCCATAATAATATATCCCACTTTGTTAAGAAATCCTTTGTCATTTATGAGGTCAAAAAAACTATTTAAATCTACTTTATCCATATTACCTTATATTTATCTATATAAAATATCATTTTCTCATCCTTAGGAACATGTTAAGGGCTACCTTCCCTTAATGTAACCTTTCCATTAAATCAATTTTATAGGCCATCAGTATCATTTAACTCATTCATGAAAATACTTAAAAAACTTCTAGAAACAATCCTTATTTTTTCACGATTCATATAAAATAATATTTTAATTTTAAAACAGATACACTTCAATCATCATACATTATTCTTAATCTATTAATTAGGCTCCATCAACATAATACTTAATATATTTTTTCCAAGAATATGAAATATGATCATATATAAAGGTTCCTCAACCACAATATAATCAAACCTATTACATTTAAAGTAAAAAAATACAAGAATAACATTCTATATCATTGACATGTCATTTGCAGTCACTTTATCTTCATCAATATAACTAATACTTGTACCACATTCCCAATTCTCTTAATGAGATTTCCACTTTTGAAATTAATTGTATAATTCCCATACTTTTCACATCTAATAATTTCAATTTTAACCCAGTTCCTTCTAGATCATGTTAGTGACTAAGACTATAAAGCATAATGTGAGAAACACTTATCATAACAGAGAACTACATATTCATGAAAAATTACTTATTAGACGACTAAATCCTAACACCTTATTTTAAATATATGACACCTTAGGCCTATCCTTAGATACTTCCCTATAAATATCATTTGAAATGTCCCCAGGGAACTCACTAATGTTTTCTATCATGCACTAACCCGGGTCAACCCTAAACCGGTCACCAAATCCGATCTGTGGTATGGCCCAAAGGGGATTCTCAATCCCTAAGGGCTGGAAACTAGTGTTAGGCATCAACATAGTACACAAGGAAATGATTTCTCCAAAAAAATAATAAAGAAACTAAATAAAATAATGATTAATAAAAAAGTTCAATATAAATAAAACTGAACTAAAGATATTTTATACAAAATCTAAAAATAGAACCACACTACAGAACAAGAGCAACCGAACCAGATGACAACACAATTTCCATGTGACCCTATGGGTCATTCTCCAACAAAAAGATAAACCATCTCCCAGGGTGATCAAACTCATGATGAAATAGTCACCGAAGGCTAAAAACAAAAAATAACTATAGGTGTGAGTACTAAAACTCGGTATTCTAGCCTGATAATATATTCTCAAAGTAATTACTTTAAAATAAAAGAAACATAAAATTCAATTTTGAAATAAAATTTATAAAAGTAAGCTTTTCTACACATTTTAATTTAACAAAGTATGGCCCGTTGTCTTTCTTCATTTCTAAAACTAGGATTTGTTACCAATGGTGATACACTATCTTTTTAAAGGGGTAAGTGATGCTCTTATTTTAAAACGACATAAGAGAGTATAAAATGATTTTTTTTAAACATTTCTCACGAAATATTTATAATAAAACTCATCACTTTACAAGAAAAACACCACAAATGAGAACACTGAAATCATACATAATAAGGACAATGGAAATAAACATACAAGTATCTTAATCATCCCCAAAAGAAGATACATGATAATAGAAATGGGTGAACCTTAGAGATTGTGAATAATCCAAAACAAACTAATACATGAGACCCATCCTCGGAAGCATGCCTCAAATGATGAAGACCAAAGCACCATAAATACTCTCAACCACCCTAACTTAGGACAGACCTAGGAGAAAATCCTATTTCAATAATCCCAATATATCCAACTACTATATCCCACTATTTAGTGAGTAATCTAGCCAGTGTAGCAAACATTCTCAAAAAAATCCCTCATTGTGCTAGGTTCTCATGTTTAATGTTTAAAGGGGGTGAACCAACCAATTATATACAAGCATCCAATCACAAGTATATAATAATAATAATCCAACAACATTCCTCACTCGAGTCACTCCAAGGACTGATCTCATGCCATAGAACAAATAGAACACAAGGAGTCTATACTGAAGATCTCTAATAATGGATTTCAAGTATTTCACAATGAGGACATCCTAACCATTAAATGTATATAAGTCATGATAATCATCTAATAGAGGTTTTCATAATAAATACCTTCATCATTTTTAAAAATCTTCCAAGCATGCCTTTAATCCTTTTCCATAAACCAACATTCATCAAATATACAAATCCACCTTTCATAAAGTGTGTAAACACGCCATTTTACATTTCAAAAATCATTTAAAAACTCTTTTAAAATGTTTACATAACACTTTAAATCCATGATAATTTCAATAAAAATGAAAATCAGTCCACTAAATATAAATATGTTCCAAACCACAATAAAATCCAATACAATTTCTTTTATAAACACCAAAACTACTTATAAAACCCATAAAAGGAACCCCAAACATATTTTCACAGGATTCCAATATATTTACCAACCCAAACCATGAATTTTATATAACAAATCACCTATAAAAGACAACCAGTCATTTAATCAAACACTTGGTGTGCATTATTTAAGAAAAAATTATATTTATCACATAACAAGGCATAAAACACCACTTTTCGTAGCCAATAATTTATCCAAAGATCACACAAAACCATTTAGAATATATGGAAGGTGTGAAAAGAATGAATTTAAAGATTATTAAATTCAAAAGTCAAGTGTATGGTAAAACCTACCTAAAATCCATGGTGCACCGATGATGCACACCAGAAAATGCACCAATAGGGTTCCAAGAGCCAAGATCTATTAAGTGGAACCATAAGTGAGAAAAACCCCTAATTTTTCACCACCCTAGGTACCCAAATTGGCCAAACATGGCTACTAGGGTTATAGGTGGAAGGGAAAAGGGAATAAAATCAAAGGATAAAGATATAGGATCCCTAACCTTTTGATCTATGTGAAGAATCATCAAGAAACCACATAAAATCACCTTGGAGGGTATTGGAGGAGACAAAATTCTCCCTGGGAGGTTCCCAAGTTGTGGTATTTTGGGTGGGGTGTCCAAGGGAAGAAACCTGCTTAAAAAGAAGAATAATAAAATCCCAAAACACACCTTCCTGACTGGGTTTCATGGTTATCTTGCACGATATAACAAACTGTACACAAACTATTCAATTAAACTCTATTTAGTGTTGAATGGGATGCACACTTTTTCTGAATGGTTTGTTAAACCATGTGAAACTATGTGACCCCCTGGACACTTACTGCATGGTTAAACTAACTATTCACCTTAACCGTGTGGCCTTGAAAAAATCCCCAAAATTCACACTTTCCACCCCAAAACTCATCTAACTCATGGGGATAAACAATATAACAAAAATTCCCCATAAAAAAGTGCCACAAGGAGTGTTACAACTAAATTTTAAATCAACCACCAACTCATACCTTGCCTCTAACAATGGATAAGGCAAAATACCACCCAAAACTTCTGATAATGAAAATTTAAATCAAGAACACCTGAGACACTAAATTTAAACTTGGAACACCCAAAACCAAGAGAAAAACTAAGAACCAAATGAAAATTATTAACAAAGGATGAAATTGAAAATACGATTGTTAAAATTATCCCCACCATTATGCTTTCTTCCCCCAAGAATCCATAACATCTACAAGTTTATCTATCAAAGACTAATGATTTCCACAACAATATAATCCAACCTATTAAACCAAGAACACCTCCACCACAACCAAAAAAAACTTACACCTCTTGACCGAAACAATGAAATAAACCAAAACCATTTCACACTAGACCAATATCTGAAATTAAACTGCATTCTCAACATGGGAGTCCAAAATGGTCTACCTAATATTAGGAAGCAACAAACACTGATCAGGTTTTGAAGAAACTTAATCGAGACCTGTTGTGGGTCTCCCCACCATTAATAGCAAACCATAATGAACCAAAAAAAAAGAAACTCAGCACGATACAACACTGTCCTTTCCCACACAAGCCAACCAAAACCCTTCCATTTCAGCCTACCAACCAAAACAATGAAGGATGTAATAAGAGAAATTAAACCACTCACTCCCAAAAAGAGGGGATGAGGACTAATTCAACACTCCTCACACCCTCGGTGGTCTCCTGGATATTTGGAAAGATTTACATTGATACCTAATGTTAGAGCTCAGATGTTTGAAGAATCTGCTACAACAAAGTCAGGAACTGATAACCCCAACCAAGAACATTCATCGATCCATTATATTAAAAGAAGAATAAGAATTATAGAAATGAAAACCACAATTCTATTGAAAATGGTAGTTCATTAAAAGACTCACAATATTCCATTACATTTCAAAAACCAAAATTCCACTGGCACATCCGCTGCAAAAAAATAACCCTTGCACTAAATGAAACTTAAAACAATGAAGATTTAAATGAGTTCACAATAGAATGTCACTTATGAAAGTTGTCTCCATGACTCATTCTAAAAACTCCCCAAAAAAATGCTGCAAGTGACCCAAGAATCCACAAGCATGGTAGGTTTTTGGAGTACTAGGATATGATGGATTCTTGCATCCTGGATTTCCACACTGATAACACACCAGAATCTCATTCCAAAAAGAGGTTGACGAAAGTTCCTTATGAATTTTGATTCCATAGACCGCTCCATCAACTTTAAATCTATTTATCATTTCTTTATTGGAATTCTCCCCACTGCTTCTTGGGATTGAATGAGGTAGGATTACCTTGAGCACTTCCACTATTGTGGATTAAACATGAATATATTGACTCACCATGTTAGTAAAAGAAGTTATATTGATCTTTGAAACCATTGACTATATATCAGGACGAAGCCCAACCTCGAAGCATCGAGCCATCATGGGATTATTTTCAAAATACTATAGAAGGTAATGAACTAGGTCCAAAAACCAATGGAAATACTCAAACACTATTCCATCACCCTATTAAAAACAATACATTTCCATCCCCTATTTCACCCTTTATTACTAAGATAAATACTGACAGATGAAAAATCCATGAACAACTCCAAAGTAATATCTTCGTGAGGCTCGTTTCGAGACACCAACTTCCACCAATTCTATGGTAAAGCTTTAATCAAGAAGGAAACAAACTTAAACTTCAATAACTTAGGAAATTATATTAGTCTAAAGTTCCTTTTGATCTTTCATATCCACTCTTCAACTTTGAGAGGATCTGTTTGTCTATAAAAGAGAGGTGAATTTAGCTTCCAAAACTCAAGCACAAAATCCTCAGGTTGATCAACTGGAAATACCACTAATGGGGAATTTCAAATAGTCAAACTATGATCAACCATCAAAGATCTATGGGGAAAATCACTGGACAAAGAAAATCCACAAATAAAATCAAGTTCGTCTCAACAAAAAAAATCCTCAAGAAAAAACACCATATATGCATAAAACAATAAACATAGGAAATCAATCCACTATTACCATAAAAATTATTTTTTTTAAACATATTTGATTTAAAACAAACCTGGTGGTTTGAATGATCACCATTGGTATTCCTTAGAGTCTTACTCACATGCATGTTTCCATGCCACCCCGATCAACCATCCACCATGCTATACCAAGCATCCTTCAACATTTCCAAATACCACCATGCATGTGAGCACCAATTAGAACACCAAGGATAAAGAAAAACAACCTCATTTTCCAAAACAAAACATTCAACCCAATTCAAAAATCATGGACCTTCCAAAGGAACACTAACCACCAAGTCAAAAATCATTTTAATATTCCACACATTAAGCCATTTTACCATGCTTGAAAAAGAAACCCCATAGATTTCCATAAAAAATAATTTTCACTTCATTTAAAACATTTTTCCCATAATTCAACAAATCCCATTTCATAAATAACCATTTTGTTAAAAAATAACTCCATTTCAAATAATATAAATTTCCCAAAAAAACATCTGTTTTCCATAAACTCCATGTATTGTTTATAAAAGCCTAATTTCGTTAAATCATTTAATTTTTTTTTACCACAAATAGGTTATTTTATAAAAAAACATTTTTCTAAATTCTTTCAAAAAGGTTAATTCTGAAAATCCATTTTTCCCACTTTTAAAAATCCCGGCCATTACCCCTAAAACCTCATTTTCACAATCCAACACATTGGTTTTTAAAACAATTCTCATAATTCATCTAATAATCAAGGAGACTCACAAGAGGGAACTAGTGTTGATGGGTGACATGACCATATGGTTGGAGGCTATATGACAAGCACACCACCAAAATAGAGAGCCTTCTAGGACCATGCCCCTAGATCCATATAACTTTATAGGAATTGAGAGCTCATAGAGACTATTATCCCAACTCCCCTTTTCATATCACACTAACCAAAAAATCCCCAAAGACCAAAGAAACTAACAAAACCAAACTTCTCATGGAAACCTGAGGATATGAACATGAAAGAGTTGGTAATGCTCTTTCCTCGCCTACCTCTTCAGTCTCAAAAATTCTACTCCATCCACCTTGACATCCCCAAGTAAAAAAGGGAGCTCTGAAATGAATGGTCCTCTAAGTCCCAACCTCCTCCTATAAAATCTTTTCACAAACCAAACCAGATAAACCTTGAACGAGTCACCTGAGACAATCTGTGGCATGACCTGAAGGGCATTCCCGATCTCCATAGACTGGAAAGTAGTTTTAGGCATCAAAAGAGTACACAAGGGAATGATTTATCCCAATAAATAATAAAGAAACTAAACAGAAAAATATGAATAAAACAATTCAATATAAATAAATCTAAACTGATGAAATTTTATACAAAATATGCAAAAATAATGAAACTACACAGCAATACCAACTGAACCAGATGACCACACAATCTCTATGTTACCTCATGGGTTACTCTCAATCACAAAAATCAACTATATCCCAAGGTGATTGAACTCAAGCTAAAACATACACCAAAGGATAAAAATAGAAAATAACTATAGGCTTGATTATTAAAACATAGTAGGCTTTCCCTAAAATGTAATTTGAATGAACTTCCTTTAAAATAAATGAAACTTTAACTTCATGTTTGAAATAAAATTTATAAAATTATTCTTTTTTACACGTTTTATTGAAAACAAAGTATGCCCTCATTATCCTTTTTCATTTCAAAAAATAGGATTTGTTACCAATGGTGATACCATAGATTTTTCAATCAGAAAGTGATGTTATTATTCAATGACACTAGAGAGTATAAAATTATTTTTTAAAACATTTTTCATGAAACCTTTAGAATAAAACTAATCACTTTCCATGAAAAACACCACACATGAAAACGCTAAAATCATACATAATAAGGGAAATGGAAATAAACATACAAGTATATCAATCATCACTACTGGATGATAATTTATAATAAACATGGGTGAACCTAGAAGATCGTGAATAATCCAGAAAATAATAATACATGAGACCAATACCCGAAAGCATGCTACATATAATGAAGGTAAAATATCCCTAAATAATTTCAACCAACCTAACTTAGGATAGGTTGAGGGGAAAATCCCATAACAAAAAACCCAATACATCCACCTACTACAATCCACCAGCTAGTTCATAATCTAGCCAGTACAACAATTGTCCTTAGAAAATTCTCTTACTCTACCAGGTTCCCATGTATAATGTATAGAGGGGGTGATCCAACCAATTAAAACCGAGTATCCAATCACAAGCATATAATAATAATAATAACTTAATAACATGCCTCACCTCGTGTCACTCCAAGGACTGATATAATTCCATAAAACAAATATAACACAAGGATTTTGTACTGAGGATCTCTAATAATTGATCCTAAGTATTACACTATGAGGAAATACCATCTATTAAACATAGAAAAGAATTGAGAATCATCCACTAGAGGTTTTCATAATAAATACCTTCATCATTTTTATAAAGTCTCAAAACAGGCCTTTATGAATTTTTCAAAAACAAACTTTCATCAAAGATACAAATCCACCTTTTATTAAGGGTGTATGCACACAATTTTCCATTTTAAAAATAATTTAAAAACTCTTTCAAAATTTTTATGTCACACTTTCAATCCAAGACCATTTTTATAAAAATTCCAATCAGAACACTAACCAGAAATACGTGCCAAACCATCATAAAATCCAATATAAATTCTTTTATAAAAACCAAAACTAATTGGGAAACCCATACAAGGAACCCAAAACAAAATTTTTATGTTTAAAATATATTTACAAACCCAAACCATGAATTTAATATAAAAAATCACCCATAAAAGAAAACCAAGAATTTAATTGAACACTTGGTGATCATTATTTAACAAAAAAATTATTTGTCACATAAAAAGGCATAAAAAACCACTTTTCACACCAAACAATTCATCCAAATATCACACAATAACATTTATCATATATGGAAGGTTTGAAAAGCATGAAATTAACTATTCTTAAATTAAAAAATGCATGTCCATGAGAAAACCTACCTCAAATCCATGGCACATCAATGATGCACACCTGAAAACACACAACTAGGGTTCCAAGATCCAAGATCCAAGATCTATCAAGTGGAACACTAGATGAAAAAAATCCCAATTTTGCACTACCCCAGACACCAAAATCAGCCAAACATGGCCACTAGGGTTAGAGGAGAAATATAAAATGGAAAAAAATCAAAGGGGAAAGAGAGTGGATCCCTAACCATTCGATCTGAGTGAAGAATCACTAAGAAACCACATAAAAATAACCATGGAGGAGCTTGGAGGAGCCAAAATTCTCCATTTGAGGCGTCCAAGTCAGGGTATTTCAAGTGTGGTGTCCAAGGGAAGAAACCCCACTAAATAAGAAGGAGAAAAGCCCAAAATACCCTTTCCCAAATGGGTTTCATGGTTAGCTCGCACAGTTTAACAAACCGTGCACAAACTGTGTAGGTAGCCACTATCTGTTATTGGATGGTCTGTACACTTTGAATACATGGTTATTTAAAACATGTGCAAACCATGTGACCACCTGCACACTTACGTAATGGTTAAACTAGCCGTGCAGCCGAGAAAAAGTCCCCAAAAATCACGCTTGCCACCCCAAAACTCATCTAACTCAAGGGGAGAAACCATCCAAAAAACATACCATATAAAAAGGTTCCACTAGAAGTGTTACCAATAAATTTCTAATCCACCTCCTTCTTATACCTTCCCTTTAAAATGGATAAGTCCAAATACCACCCAGAACATCCAAGACTGAAAATTAAAATCATGAACACCGGAGACACCAAATTTGAACTTGGAACACTGAAAACCCAAGAGAAAAACTAATAAACAAAAGAAAATTTTAAAAAAATGATGGAATTGAAAATCCAGGTGTGAAATTTTCTCATCCAACTTTCCAAAGTTTTACTAAACCTTTCCTTTGATACAAACTATAGTGAACTAGGTTTGACATACAATGATATTACATCATTCTAGATGAATATTCATCACATTACAAAAATACCTGACCATGAACCATAATAGTTTAGTGTATTTGGAAACTTGGGACCCAATATTCTAATATGGAAAAAGAACTTACATCTCTCCAGTAAAGATCTTCCTTTTTAGTACTCTAACTTAAAACCTTTCTTCATGACCTGGGGAAAGGAAACATTATAAAGGGTGAGGATAGATGCTTAGTAAGGGTAAATAAAGGATATATGTAAGCACAACATGAGCATAAGGGTATAAGAACACAAGAATAACATTTTATGATTATAGCACACATATAAATGATCATATACATGAGTAATAGAATATAGATCGACAGTTAAAATGATATGAATCATAAATAAATAAAGAGGATTAGCCACAAGAGTATAACATTGGAGTAAAACATATAATTATGGAAAATAAATTAGATTATAATGTTTTGATCATGTTTAAATACAAAAAAAAAGTTCACTCATTAAGTTAAGGACATGGAATTAGACCCTCTCATAAACCTATCGACATGAAACCGGGTTCATAAATAACATTATGAACATGTAATCTGGTTTATGAAAAAATATCATTCCCAAGAAGTCAAGGTCCATTAACAAAACATGTTAGGGAGATTCATGGGGACTACACCTACTGGGAGGGACAGAACACCATCCCCAGTCACATTACTTTCCTTATAATTGATCGGTTTTCCCCAACTTCCCATATTTAGTCAAGTTTCCCCATCTTCTCATAGTGAAATGGGTTTTACCATCATCCCATAGTGAATTAGGTTTCACCATATTCTATAGTGTATCTAGCATGTAGAGTTGATTACCATCATTAATTCATGAGATATAAATCTTTACCCAATGCATTGGAGGGTGATATAGGTCCCACCTATCACATTATAAATATAAGGACCCACCCATAAACATTATATAATCCCTTAAATTATTTTTGAATTAATTTTCTTACATTCCTAGATATATTTTTAGTTTATAGTTTTATAAAATTAGTACATAGTTTATATATATAAACCTACAAGAATTAAAAGTGTTTACTACTAAAATAGTATCAATTTATTTTATAATAAAAAAGTTTTTAACAAAACATGAAATCTTTTTATGAAAAATCTTTACAACATCCATCTTGGCCTCTTCTTTTCTCTTTACCATCCTTAAAACCTGTGAAATTTTTTTAAAACTTGGTATGTACAGAGAAATTTCATTAAGGGACATAAAATAAAGGAAATGTTCGTTTATGAATAGTTATAAACAAATGAAATCATTTTCACAAATAAATATTTCTTATATATAGGTATCATAAACTCACTTTTTTGAAAATAAGAGATTTCCATAAAACAATGAAAAAACAACTAAAACCATATAGGTAACTTCGGGCATTAATTAATTAATATTTTAACACTTGAGGCTACTATATTATTTGTAACCCTCATGAATACCTTATAATGTAACCCTCACGACTACATTATGGTGTAACCATCATAGTTACACTGGGAATAACCATTATAGACAACTTCAAACATAATCAAAGAAAACACATTAGAGGGAGATATTGGTCCCACCCTTGATCATATAAAATTCCCAAAAACCAAAAAATAATCATAAAATATGAATACTTTCATCATAAAATCATTCCTTTTTAATTTTGTAAAAATAGAAATTTAAAATATAATTTTTAAGGAAAAGTCCCTTACTTCTGGTTCGTATTACATAAAACATGTTAAAATCTATAATATAATGGTTTAAAGAGTGTTATTAATATATTAAATAACAATATTAATACTTATAATTTCTTATATGATCTTATAATAACATATTTCCACACATTTATTAATATTATTTTGTTATTTTTATTGTTTCTAGTGCATTTATTTCATAGTTTCCATGATTGGTTCATTATGGATATTTATGTCGAATGTAAGAAAAACTCCATAGGTGGAATGAAATGGTATTTTTATGTTTTCAGAATTTTAAATAATACCATATATATATATATATATTTGATATGATAATTAATCATTATATAAAACATTAATGAAAATGATTTAATTTATTTTGTCCGTTTTTATAACCATCAAAAAAATATATCATTTTATTCAATATAATGTTTATATATTGGTTAAATAACATTAAATATCATATAATATTTATTATAAAATATTATTTAATAGTGATCCTGGTATTATTACCAACCTTAAAGGTGGTAAAAGAAAAAGAAAATAAAATAAAAGAAAAAGAAAGAGGATTTTATCTCTTGAATTCTCCTCCTTGAGAACCTCCTTAAGGAACCTAGTTTTGGTAATTTGGTGAGATCCCAAGGTCTTGGATATGTGGAAGATGCATGGTAAGGGATTTGGGTATATATTAAAAAAGATACAAGTCTTTTATGTGTGAGGAGAATAGGTGGGGAGAGGTGGTTTTTTAAAGTGGAGGAGGGGTGTTTTCTCATTATTATATCAATTAGTTTATTATTTTGTATCAAGAATATGGATAGTTTGATAATTATAAGTAAATATATTAAAATAATAAATTATATTTCGATATTATGGGCTTAAATTATCCATACATCATGTATGACTCAATAATTCATGTATTTGTTAAATAGCGTAAATTGCAGTATTTCATTATTCACCAAAAATCCAACTTTTTTCAAAAAAATACAAAAAAATCACCCTAACCATTTTTCAATTTGAAGAATTAAAAAATTAACTCAATTTTTTGAATATAATTTTATAAATATGATAATTTAATATTTATTTAAAATCCTCATTTATTTCAAAAAATACATTTTTTAAAATTATACTTGATTTATGACACTAAAAAATTTCTTAACGTCACATAAGATTATCAAATAATAATAATACATAAAAATAATAATTCATTAATAAATTATATGAAAATATGTTTTTTAACCATTATATTAATTATAAAATTATAATTAAAAATTTATAACTTACCGAAATGTCAATAATTAATTTGTCATTTATAAAACATTTATTTACTTATACCATGAAATAAATATACAATATTTTCATTCATAGGATTATAAAATTTTATTTATACTTCTATAGGTGATGATGCCATTATTTTAGAATATATTCCTTAATTTTGATAAATACCACTTATTTCATTATACATTTATGATGAGTTCAACTATTTAATTCCTAGATTTCAAAAATTATTTTATAATTACCTGGGTTGTTACATTACCCCCCACCTTCTAGAAATTTTGTCCCCACAATTTTTATTCACTTATTAAAAAAGTGAGGATACCATTCCCTTATATAATTTTCTGTTTCACATGTTTCTTATTCAACCATGTGGTTTCTCTCGAAAAATTTTATATGGTGATTTAACTTATTCCATAATACTTGCTCTCTATGATCAAGAATATGAATAGGTTTCTATTCATAAGAAAGGTTCTCTTCCAAATGAACTACTTCTGGGATAGAACATTAGATTAATCTAGAGTATGTTTTATTAACATCGAAACATGAAAAACATTGTGTACCTAAGATAAACTCGGAGGAAAAAATACACAGTAGGAAACTTGTACACCTTTTTCCAGGATTTCATAATGACCAATGAACAATGGAATTATCTTTTATTTCTTAACAAAATGTATAAAAATTTTCTAAAGGGATATTTTAAGGAAAACATAAACACTTACCTCGAAAGAAAAGTATTTCCTTATCTTACCTCTATAACTTTTCTACCTTCTTTGAGTTGTCCTCATGTGTTGATGGACCATATTCACTTTATCTAACACTTACTGTACCAATTATAGTCCCATAAACTTCTATTCCCCTACTTCATCCTAAAATACTAGACTTTGACACCACATTCCATATAATGGCTTAAAAGGTTCCATTTGTATACTATAATAAAAAAATTATTATATGAAAACTCAACTAATGAAAGATATTGATCCCAAATTCCTTGATAATCCATTGAACAATCTTGAATAATGTATTCCAATGTTTGAATTGTTCTCTCATTCTATCCATCATATTGGGCATTAAAGGATGTGCTGAAATTTAATTCAATTCCCAATGAATTTTGAAGGACTTTAGAAAATTTTGAATTGAACCTAGGATCATGGTAAAATAAAAGAGAGAGAGGAACTCCATGAAACCATACATTCTCTTTTAGGTACTTTTGAGAAATCTAATCAGAAGACATACTATTTCAAATATAAAAGAAATATGCATATTTAGTCAGTTGGTCAAAAATAACCCAAATCACATTGTTAGCTTGAGAAGTCTTTGGTAGTACCACCCTGAAGCCCATGGATATATTTTCTTATTTCCAATTCAGTACTAGAAAAGGATGAAGCATCAAATTTGGTATTTATTTCTCATCTTCAACCTATTAACAAGTAAAACATTTCATGGTAAAATATGCAATATCTATTTTCATTCCATCCCACCTGTAATACTACCAAAGGTCTTTGTACATCTTAGTTCTGCCCAAATGAACTGAAAATAGAGAATTATGAGCTTCACTTAAAAATTATTTTTTCATCTAGGGATTACAACACACACATAATCTCTTTTCAAATGTTAAAACAAAATCTTTATCAATGATAAATTCTAAAAACTGACACTTTTTAAAAAACACTACCTTTTTTTGTGACTCATGGTCTTCCTTCTACTCTTTCTTAATTTTGTCTGAGAGAGATAGATGCACTAACACATGAAAAAATAGACACATTTCTTGAACCAATAACATTGAATCCAAAATTAATCCAACCATAAACCAAGTGGTTTGGTTATAAACGTAACATGGTTAATGATGCATGATGTTTTCCACTCAAGGAATACACTACTTTATTTGATTTTATAGGATGGTAATTGATCATGAAATCATAATATTTTATCAATTCCATCCATATTCTCTACCTCATGTTCAATTATGTTTATATAAATATATAATTCAAACATTTATGGTCAGTATATATTTCACATTTTCCACTATATAAATTATGCCTCTAGATTTTCAAAGCAAAAACCACAACTACTAATTCCAAATCATGTGTAGGATAATTTAACTATAGAGGTTTTAGTTGTCTTGAATCATAACCAATTACAAAATCATTATACATCATAAATAACTAATCCCCTACAAAAAAGAATCATTGAAGATGAAAAACTCACCATTTTGAAAAGGCAGATCCAAAACTGAATCATTCACCAATCTTCTTTTCATTTTATGAAAACATACATCACAATCCTCTATCTAAATAAATTTAACCCATTTTCTTGTTAACTTAGTTAACAGTCTAAAAAACAATTAAACGTTTTAAAAACCCATTGGTAATAGCCTACTAATCGAAGTAAACTATGAATCACTATAATATTTGTAGGTCTTCACCATTCATCATCAACTTTTGTTTTTGTGGGAAAAACTATTATTCCATACTTATTTACAATTTTCCCAAGAAAATAAATCTATTGTAACAAAAAATCACATTTTCTAAATTTTCTATATATATTATTTTCTTTGAGAGTTTTCAATACAATCCTTATATTTTTTTTCATTATGCTCAAAAATTTTCAGGAAGACCAAATTATCATCAATAAAAATAACAATAAACATATTGAAATATTCATTGAAAATTATATTCATAAGATCCATAAATATAATAGGATATATTTTCAATATAACAGTAATAACAAAAAAATCATAATGCCCATATCTAGTAAAAAATGTTGTTTTTAGAATATTAACCTCCTTCACCTTCAACTGATGGTACCCAGATCACAATTCAATCTTAGTTAAATTATGAGATCCCTAGAGCTGATCAAACAAGTCATGAATATGAGGTAATGGATAATTATTCTTAACAATAATTTTATTCAAATATATATAATATATGAAAATTATCATGGAACCATCTTTCATTTTATCAAACAAAATAGGAGAACCCTATAGTGAAGTGCTAAGATGAATGAAGCCTTTATCAAGAAAATCTTGTAACTTCTTTATCAATTAATGAAGTTCTATTTGAGATATTTTATAAGGGGGTTTTGAAATTGGTTTAGCATCTAGAACTAAGTCAATTGTAAATTCAACTTCTTGATTAGGTATAACAACAAGAAACTCATCAGAAAAAACATGTGAGTATTTATTTAACACCAGAACATCATTTATATGAGATTTTCCCTTGTTTTCAACATATGGGCAAGAGAACATTATTTTTTTATTTTAATAGTTTCTCAGATTCCTAATATACTATCAATGGTATGGGTTAATTCTTGTATAAAAACTAAAACACTTTATAAAAACGAAAACTTATTTATCTCTACAATCAATCTTATAATGATTAACATAAATCCATTCCATAACCATAAAAACATCAAACTACACTAAGGGAAGGAAAAAAAGGTTTGAAGTTAATTAATTTACATAGAAAAAACATGAATATTCTTATAATGTGGTTTTTCATTAATATTTAACCTTGTTGTTTTATCCATAAGTTGTGGATTCATTTCTAGAGGTGAAATCTCTAATTTAGAATTAAATTATTCAGAAATAAAGGAATTTTTTGACCATGTATCAAAAAAATTAGAAAAATACATGTAAATAAAAAAATTACCTGATACCACTTAATTAGATGTCACAATATCTACTGAAGTAGTCATAAAGGATTTCACTGCACCTTTATTCTTATAATATCGATGCTTTCCATCATTCAGATATTTCTTTGGGTTGGTATTTTCATAATGAACCATATCACCACATTTAGAAAACGATATAGTCTTCCTAGAAGAATTAATCTTAAGTTCATTTTCATTGCAATATTAGGCCATATGTCCAAACTTAATAAATTTAAAACACATTCCCATATTTTTTATGGCATTTCCTAGGGTTCTTTTTACCATATTTTTCACAAACTATAAACTAGACTTTATTAACTTTAGACTTATTTGATTTATTCTTACCCATTTCCTACCATCTGGACCATTTCATATGATTGTTTTCAAAGTGCATGTGATCATTAGAAAATCCATTTCTACCCACTCCACACATAGGAAACTTTTATCATAATTTTTTAATTCACTGTAGGCCAATGGCCATCAATATCATGGATTCAATCCTAAGTAAAAATGATTTATTTTACTATGAAAATCCTGAATAAGATTTGGAACATACCATGCCAAATAGGTGAAGTTTTATTTATACACGACCACTAAAGATTATTACTTATGTTTCAATTATTGGAATTTATTTTCAATCCTATGTCAAACCACCTTATAAAAATATTTTTTAAGTAACATATTGCTAAATTCATCCCATTCAAAGGCATCGATCTCATCACTATCCCTGATATTCTGGACCATTGACCACCACTAGTTAGTTTCACATACAAAAATGTAAATATAAAGACTAACTATTTTATTATATTAACACCCATTAAAACTGAATATATATTAAAGGGTTTTAATTAACCCTCCGACCACCATAGGGTTAGAAGATCCACTGAAAGTTAGAGCGTGTTTCCTCATAAAATGTTCCATTATCATCATGTTCCTTTTTCATAGTTCTGGTTCTTATCTTGTATGTATTCCACCACCATTTATATCCTACCTAAGTTGAGACATTACTATTAAAAAAATATCTATTACAATTCTAACCATTTGAGGTTGCGTATTTGGAAAGATATCAACCTCTTGGTGCCTTCCAACTTTAACTTCCCTTTTTCTTCTGTAAAAACCCAATTTGAACAGACATATCTTAGATGAAGAAACATGGTAATATTCAAATTCAATATCATTTAAAAATAAAAATAAGGTAAAACTAATTTATGATATTATATTAATATCATTATAACAGCTAAATTTATCCAAATTGTTCTCTGATACCAACTATGAGGACCCAAACTTAAACATTATATAATCTAGAAAATTCTTTTAGAATTCACATTCTTACATTCCCAAATTTATTTTCAATTTATAGTTTTATAAAATTAGGAATTATTTGATACATATCAAACCATAATCATATAGTGTGGGTAGTACTAAAACAATATCCATTACTTCTATAATACAAAAGTTTTTAAAAAAACATGAAATCTTTTCATGAATTTTTTTTCAAAAAATTAAGCTTGGATTCTTCTTTTCCCTAAAACACGCTTAAACCCTGTGAAAAATATATTAAAACATGAAATGAACACAAAAATATCAGTAAGAGACATAAACTATAGGAAATTTTCATCATTGAATACTTATAAACATATGAAATCATTTTCAAAAAGGCATATCTCTCATCTATAAGTATTATAAACTTACTTTGTAAAAACCATAGATCTCCATAAAACATAGAAAAAATAAATAAAACCATATCGGTAACTTGGATAATTAATTACATAATATTGTAACCCTCATATATACCATATTATTTTTAACCCTCATAGCTATCTTACAGTGTAACGTTAATAGTACCTCATGGTATGACCATCACACTTACACTTGGAATAACCATTACAACCAACTTCCAATATAAACATACCCAATGAATTAGAGAGAGATATAGGTCCCACACTTCATCATAAAAAATTCCCATGAACCAAAACATATTCATAAAACATGAATACTTTCATCATAAAAACATTCCTTTTAAATTTTGTAAAAATAGCAATTTAAAAGAAGATTTTTATGGAAAATTCCCTTACCCTGGGTTCATCTTACTTAAAACATGTTCAAATATCGTCTATAAAAATTTAAATAGTGTTATTAATATATTAGAGAACCATATTCATATTTATAGTTACCTTTATGATCTTATTATAACATCTTTCCACACCTTTATTAATTATATTTTGTTATCTTCATTGTTTCAGGTGCATTTATTTCATGGTTTCCATGGTTGGTTCATCAAGGATTTTCTTTTCAAATGGAAGAAAAACTCCATAAGTGGAATGAAAAGGTATTAATATTAATATATAATTTTAAATTATACCATATATCATTTTTTTTAGATATGGGGATGAATCATTAGATAAAACATTAATGAAAATGATTTAATTTATTTTGGTAGTTCTTATGAAAATCACAAACATGTATCATTTTATTCAGTATCATATTTATATATTGGTAACAGTTCATTAAATAAATTATAATATGTATAATAAAATATTATTTGAAAAGTCCCGAGCTTCACGTACATGGAAATTACATTACTTTTTCGAAATACTTAAAACATGACAAAAACAATTTCCCAAAGTCCATATTATTTTAGTGCATTTGGAAATAAGAAAACATAAAAAACTGGTTCATAAAACATCCACATCATCTCCTACTTTTATCCTTCATAACTAGAACCCCTTTTTGACACATATTACTTAATACCCTTCTTCAAATCCTGGGGGAAAATAAACCTGAAAATGGGTGATCTCAAATTCTCAATAAGGGTAATCATGGAAAATATCTTACAAAACGTAAACTTAAGAATGTAAAAACATGAAGATAACTTTTGAAAAAAAACATACCAAAATCTTCAGTCATGAAATAAATCTTGGTAGTATGTAAGGAATATATCATAAAAGAACATTAACCATGACAAAATAGCATTGGAATAAAACATGGAATTGTGGGAAAAAATAAGAACATAATATGATTTCCATAGTAGCCAAGGAATTTCTTCCATGACCATCACAGCGGAAAATGTCCATTACCGAACTGGGTTTACTTGTTATTCTAGCCACTTATTACTGAACATTTTTTACTTTATGTTCCATCCCAACATGATTTAATTGTTATTCCAGTCATTTCTATTTCATGAGATATAAATATTTACCCAATGCATTGGAGGAAGATATAGGTACCACCCATCCCATAATTTAACCATTCTTAAATGTTTCACAAAAACATGAATCATTCATCATGGCATAACGCAAGAAATAAAATGGGTTTCTTATATATCATTCCATAATAACATAATCCATATAAAATATCATTCCATTGTTAACACAATCAAATCATAGTAATAATAGGGAAAGAGACATAAACCTATTTAAATAGCATCATCTTATATGAAAAATAATTTCAATAAAACACTTGAACTTAATTCTTGAGGAAAATATCCTTTCTTCTTAAAAACATTTTCTTTTATCAAAATGTCACGCAGTTTTAAATGAAAATAATTTAGTTGAAAATAAACATGAAAATTTGTAGAGGAATCTTCATGGAAATAAGGCCTAATAAAACCGTAAAAATCCATTCATTCTATATAAGTTAAAAAACATTCTCCACTTACTTTTATCGGAAAAGTCAAAAAATACCTCATATAGTAAACAAAAGAAAGATTGCATCCATACCATGTAGTACAATTAAAAAAATGGTAAAAATGACTTTAAACATACATATAATAATAGTAAACATTTTATGAAAATATTTTTAGAAAACAAGGACATGGATGATAAATATATCCCCAGTTAATACTTAAGTATAAACAATCTCAGATAAAAATGAGATTGCAAAATTATCCCCTACCTTAGGTTCGATTTCTTCCATATGTGTCTGAAAATCCTATATAATGGGTTTAAAATATTATTATCTTCTAAAAGAACTATAATTATATATATTAAATCACAAATTATTCACATATGACATTATATTACCCATTCATTTATCAATTCCATGTAGATTCAACATTTTTGGTAATAATCATTTTATTTATCATACGTGTTTTGACTTGTTATTATTGATATTATTACTTATATCGTGATTTAATTAATTAAAAAATGTAAAAAATTATTTATATATCATATATATTCGGTATATAAATATATATAATAGATAAATAAATGAAATGGAATACACCGTTAATGGAGACGGTCAGTCGTACGTATGCATGAACGTTGTTTCCATTTCCATATTGAATTGAATGGAAGAAAGTAAATAACATATATATACATAAATATAGTAGAATTATTATGTCATATATTTCATGCTTATTTACTATATATACCTTATATTAATTCTTGAATGGTTAACGTGGAGAATGAATCTCATCACGTCATGGAGATGGTAAGCCGTATATACGCACGAGCGATGATATCATTCCCTTGATGGTTAAATAGTATGAAATTGGATTGTATATGAATTGTAAAGAATAATTATTATCTTATTTTAATTATTTAAATCCATTATACTCATCAATATACCCATCCAAATTAAGTATTATTGAATAAAAATTACACCACAACGTGGGGATGGTAAGCCATACGTACACATGCTTGGTGATATTGTTATTCGTAAGATGGATAAAAAGAGGTATAAGGTTACCCCATAATTATAATAACATCTTAGAATGTATAATATACTGGAGTTATTAATTTATTATGGAAACAACATAATAATAGGAAGTAGAAGAAGAAAATAATTTTGAAAGAGGTGATAAAACAATTACTGATTTTTCAAGTATCTCCTTTGGATTTGCATAAAAGGTCTTACTAGGATGGCTTTCTGCAAAAAGTGTGGAATCTAAGAGGAAGGGAGTAATGTTGGGAGCTTATTTGAGTAGATTTTCTATGACACAAAGGGCTTGAAATGTGTGAGTTAGTGGGTAGATGTGGTGGCCTTTTATAATAGGGTGGGGGCACTTTAGGAAAGTCTTGAAATATTAATTTATTATAAATTTATTTTCATTTTATAACGATACCAAACTCATTTATTTAAATTATAATATGCATATGGGTATAATTTCTCTCAACCAATAAAATTTACACATGTTTTGATTTCATTTTAAACCTTATCATTTTGATTTGTCCTTATTTAATCTATTTAATTTTATTTGTGGTAATAATATTCTAAATATTAAATTATTATAAATATTTACTTATGTGTTGTCAATTGTACATAATTGGACACTTTATGATATGTTAGACCATATAATTTACAATTTTTAATTTTGAAATACCTTTTTAATTTTTAAATAATTTAATCATATGTTGTTTTTATAAATTATCAATACTATTAATTTTGAATCTATTAATTTATTTGACTTTAAATAAAACCTACAAAGAATAAAAATTAGAACCAAAATAATTAATACACTCAAAAAATGTCATATGAACCTAAAAAATTATTATATAACATTGATTAGTTTATCTAATATTTTTTTAATATTTTAAAACCCATTTTTTTTAATTTTTATTAATAAAATAATTTATATATCACTATTGTGTCATCATTAATGGTAATTATATAAACTATAAAAATTCTAAATAAATTCACATGATATATATAATTACATTAGTTTTCTGAAGTCTATTTTTGTTCTATGTTTTACAAGTTTATCACTACATTAAAATTAATTTACTTATAAGATATATGAGAGTGATATGTTGTCACTTTCTTTTGTTTTAATTATAATTACATCACTTTAATAGGAAAAAGTCAATTACATGAATCAATTCCAACAATTAGGTGATTTTGGTCGAATTTAATTCATCCATTAGGATTTTGGTAGGTGTTAGGGTAATTTTATTATCTTTATCATATTACTTGTTACCCAAATTTACCTAATTTACCTTTAACTCTGGTAAATAAAAATTACCGTAGTAGATATTCATAATATACAAAAAAATAAAAGTAAACTATTAAAATAATTTGGACCTAATTATTCCAAATATGGAATCTATTTTTCAAAATTCAACAAATAGAAGTTTCATTAATTTGAAATTAATTCCCATTGTCAAAACCAGAAACTGAGTTTTTAAGAAGTAAACGCTATAAAAATATTAACATGTGTTTATATAAAATTAAATGTGAAATTACATAAAATGACCAAACGTGTATTAAATAATAAAAATATAATCAAATTACACTTTAAAACCAATTGAAAAAATGATCAATCTATATAAATAAATTAGAAGAAAAGACATTTTTGAATTAAAATGCAGTATTTTTCACTATTCATTATAATTGGAATTTCATTTGAAAAATACCAAAATTTCAACCAAGGTAAATTTTTATGTCCCAATTACAAATAAGAAGTTTATTATTTCAAATATTACTTAAAAAATTGTTAAAACTATATTTAAAAAGGGTTCTCCATCAAAAGGTGGTAAAATTTTATTTCATTGAAAAATACTTCTTTTCTCTAAAAAAATTGAACTTGTTCTTATATCATGTCTATAAAATAAATAAGATGAATTTTAATTTTATATAAAATTGAAAAATTGGTTAATAATATTCATAATGTATAGTTTATATACCATTAAATGATAATATTTTAATAATATATTGTTGTTAAGTAAAACTTGGCATTGCGTACAATGAAAGATATAGAGGAAAGTCTCTCTTGTGTGTAATGTAGGGCAATTCATTGTTGCATATAGTAAAATTTTTCTTTGGTTAAGTATAAAATAATTCAAACATATTTCTTTTATACATTGAACAAAATCTATACTCAGTGATTCATGTATCGTACACCAACTCAATGTTGTGTGTAACATAAGTTAAGCCAGTTTAGTGTGAAAGGATTGTTTGAATTAGTGCATTACAAGATATAAATGAAAATTTTAATTTATTTGAAAAAAATTGTTCTTAAAAACTCATTTTGTTACATTATACATCCATTAAAATGAATTTTTTACTCTAAATTCATCGAGGTTATAAAATTTTTACTACTTGAAAGTTTCTTTCATGGAAACCCACTTCATAAAAAAAATACTAAAACTTCATTTTAAAAAGAAGATTTAAACATAGAGGTTACCCAACATAACTCACCACTGGGTTTCCACATAGGATAACATATGTGGGAAGTTAAAACATGGATATTGAAGAGAAATCTAACCATCATGTTTTGATGGATAGTGATAGAGAACAAGGTTGGAGAAAGTTAACAACCGCAAATCCATAAATCTATGATGATGTAAGGGACCATCTAATTCATTGGATAAGAATATATTAAGATAACATTTTTGTTTTTCAATATACTTTCCCTAATGTTTAATAACCTTATAAGAAATACTTACTTGATTTTAGTACAATCTCACCGTTGGTCATTCCTTGAACAATTTCCACTTCATCTCTTATTTAAAGAAATGAAGTTGAATTTGTCATTCTGGAAATGTTAGCAGATCATGCAATAGAATGATAGGTCATTCTATCTATCTCAAAAAAAGGTTAGTACAGGTAGTCAAATATTCATAAGTCCACCTATAGTGAGATAAAACATTAATCTAACAAACTTTAATGAGGAAGTAACGTATACTATCCATAAATGGATAACATTACAATCCTTTAAAAAACTGAAAATATAAAATTTTAGAAAGCGGTGAACTAAATCGACTTAAAATTTGTCTCCTATATCTCATTAGGTAGTTCACAGTTGTCACATTCCAATCATGTGAATACCTTAATCATTTATTCTCTTAAAACATGATAATAACTTGAATTATCATAGAACCTTAGGGAAAACATGTATTCTGTAAAAATTAACTCTTTCCACACAACAAAATACCAAAAATTCTATATACTCAAACCATGATAACACTTTGTCCTTATATTATTCATGAGGTCATTAATACTATCAAACATCTCATTATCTTCTTACATATCATTCTTTTTCCAAAAATATGTCAATAATTTTTAATGGTTACCAGTATCATTCAACATATACTTTCTAATACTTAAGGACACACAATAGTGTAACAATCCTTAGATGTTTCTTTATTCCATAATACCATAAAATTAATTATAGAAACTTATTCTTGATAATCATGTAATCATTACACTATCTTCTTAAACCATTGACTGAGATTCATCATTTTATTTCTTAACACCTCTTTCATCTCATATATCATTTGTAGTCTCTTCATCATAATCAACATAAATACTACCCAAGCAACCATGCTGATTCTCTTCATTAGATTTTCCCTTGGGGAATCGATTTTTATAATTGCCACACATTCCACATTTAAAACATTTAACCATCATTGATGTCTCAGCAATACCATTATCCTTGTCCATTGTGTTAACTAAACTTTTTTCCTTTTCATTTACTGGATTTGTGTCCTTATTTTCCACACCCAATGCATCTTCTCATTCCTCTGAAATATTATCTTTGATGCTTCTTCCCACATGATTTTCATGAGGAAACTTGAACTTTCTTTCCTCTATTATCACTATAAAAATCCATCTTTATCTTCTTAGCTAGGTCAAGAAACTCACCAATGTTGAGATTATTGATCATATTATGAGATTTCTGATTAGGAATAATAATGAAGTTTATCCTTCCAAATCCCATTTCATTTGGTTTCTCATGAATAATGTCATTAAATTGTCCATCATATTCTTCATTAACAACAATCCTCCAATTTCTATCCATTTTCTAAAACCTAAAAAGAATAGCATGAGAGGCAAAAAAATATACTAGGAAAACAACATAATCAAGGGGAGTAAATTCAATCTCTAACATCATAGGTTTAATCCTAGGTTATTCATGATCATTACCATAATTATTGGGTTGTAACCTATAGTTATACTTACCCTTAGGGAAATCCAATGACATAACTTAGAAATCTCTCTAGGGATCTCATTAAATTTTTGCATCCTAGTTTCCAACGGTTAGCTAAACCTTCGCTATGATACCAACTGTAAAGAACCAAGATTGATGTACATGGAAATTACATGACTTTTTTTGAATAATTAGTAATGACACAAATAGACGCCCAAATAATGTATTAGTTTAGTGCCATTGGAAACTGGAAAACATAGACAACTGGTTTATAAAACATTTACATCATCTCCTGCTTTATCCTTCATAACTAGAACCCCTTTTTGACACATCTTACTTAATACCCATCTTTAAATCCTGGGGGAAAAGAAACATGAAAAGGGGTGATGTAAAATTCACATTAAGGGTAATAATTGAAAATATCTTATAAAACGTAAACATAAGAATGTAAAAACATGAACATAGCTTTTGAAAAGAGAAACATACCAAAATCATGAGTCATGAAATAAATTTCAGTAGTACATAATGAATAGATCATAAAAGAACATTAACCATCATAAAATAGCATTGGCATAAAATAAGGAATTATGGAAAAAAAATAAGCACATAAAATGATTTTTATAGTAGCCAAGGAATTTCTCCCAAGACCGTCATAGTGGACAAAGTTCATTACTGATCTAGGTTTACTTATCATTCCATCCATGTATTATTAAACAAGATTTACATGTCATTTCACCCTGTATTACTAAACCATATTTACTTTTCATTCCAGTCATGTCTATCTCATGAGATATAAATCTTTACCTAATGCATTCAAGGGAGACATAAGTCCCACCCATCTCATTATGAAACCATTCTTATATGTTCTACAAAAACATAAATCATTCATCATACCATAACCCAAGAAATAAAATAAGTTTCTTATACATCATTCCATTACACCATAATCCATATAAAATATCATTCCATCATTAACACAATAAAATAATAGTAAAAATAGGGATATAAACATAAACCTATTTAAATATTATCATCTTATATGGAAAATAATTTTAATAATACTCTTGAACTTAATTCTTGAGGAAATATCCTTTCTTCTTTAAAAACGTTTTCTTTTCTCAAAATGTCATGTAATTTTAAAAGAAAATAATTTTGTTGAAAATAAACTTGAAATAGTGTATAGGAAGATACATGAATATATGGCATCATGAAACTGGGAAAATTCATTCTGCCGTATAAGTTAAAAAAACATTTTCCTCATACTTTTGTAGGAAAAGACAAAACATACCTTGTATGGTAAAAAAATAAAGATTACTTCCATACCATGTAGTAAAAGAAAAAAATCGGTAAAAATGACTTTAAACATATATAGAATAATTATAAACATATTAGGAAAAAAATTAGAAAACATGGACATGGATGATAAATACATCCCCAGTAAATACTTATGTATAAACAATCTTAGATAAAAATGTGATTGCAAAATTATCCCTTACCTTAGGTCTTATTTCTTCTGCATGTGTCTGAAAATTTTATATAGTGAGATTAAACATATTATTTACATCTAAAATAACCATAATAATATTTATGACATCATATATGATTCAATTATGACTTTATATTACTCATTCATTTATCAATTCTATGTTAAAGTGATGTTTTGGGTAATAATCATTTTATTCATCAAACATGTTTTAACTTGTTATTATTGATATTATTACTTAGATAGTGTTTTACTTACTTACATAATATAAAACATTATTTATATATCATATATATTCAGTATATAAATATATATAATAGATAGATAAATGAAATGGAATACACTGTTCATGGAGACATAGGTCGTACCGACGCATGAACGCTGTTTTTGTTTCCTTATTGAATTGAATGGAGGAAAGTAAATGATATATATATATATATATATACAGTATCATTATTATGTCACATTACAAAAAATGACCATTTTTTGGTAATTTGTTTTGGAAATAGTAGCGGTTTAAACCGCCACAATATGATTCTGCGGAGGTTTCCAAAAACCGTCGCTAATGTGTGTGTCGGGATACAACATGTTGCGGTTTCCTCGATTTAGTGGTGGTTTATGGTAACTGTCATAGTGGGTACATTCCATGACGGTTTTTATGTATTTAGTGGTGGTTTTCCCCTCAAAATTGATATTTTTTTAGTGGCATTTATAACCACCGCTAAAACAAATATCAGTTTCGCCAGGATAAACGACCGCTAAATCTATAAAAACCACCATAGAATAATAAAGGAATATGAAAATGTGTAGTGGTGGTTAAAACCACCACTAAATTATTGTCTGTAGTGGTGGTTTTAACAATCTCAGATATCAAAGTACCCTAATTTTAGTGGCGGTTAAAACAACTGCTAAATATATTATATTTATTATGCAGCAGTTAAAACCACAGCTAAATCCAGATTTACAAAGAAAATGCAGTTGATACTGCAGGCCCATTACTAATTCCCTGAAAAAAAAAACATTACAATCAATATAACATATAACATATCATAACCACAACACACAGCAACCACCTCAAATCACAAACACCCCACATCACCACCACCACACATCATAACCATTGCACATCACAACCACCATGCATAATTTAGTTTCAATAAGGGTTTTTATTATAAATACTAAATTATTATTAAGGGTATTCACACAAAAATAAAATATTTCATGGGAAACCAATTTAATAGTTCGATATATATTCTTAGTCGTTTTCATATGTGGTGAGGTTATACAAACATACATATAAATTTTTATAAAAACCAAAACAACACACTATCTCAAAATAAGTCATAATTGGAAAACCAAGTAAGTGTGGCCATATAATAATAAATAACAAGAATAAGTAAAAATCATGTGATTTATACCTTCCCCTAAAAATTCAATTAATCTTGTTCACTATTTTTATTAAGATTATATGTACTATTTAACCAAAGAAATACAAAAGCATGATATTTCCAAATCTTAGAACATGGAGTGGTCTAAGCCATAGTAGTTCTTCTATATTCTTCCATGTATAGAATCCATGACCTAGTTCCCATTTTCAAACCATTTTACCCACACCATTCCCAAGGATACAATGTGGTGAGATTGGGATTCCTATTTTGGACAGGTGGTCCTTCGATATTCCATTCCCACCCAAGGGCATTTCATGATTCTCATGGTGCATAGGAAAACCACTAGGACAACACACATAGCACCATGTCATCCCCAAGTCATGGTTATATATCAAATTTTACACAAGAGTATGCCCAACATAAAACCACCTCCTTAATATCCATAAAAGTCATTACACAAGCCGTAGTGGCCTTCAAAAGGCTAAAACACCACCTTAAACCTCAAAATCACCACAAAACTCTCACAAAACATCCCCAAGAACTGATAATGCACAAAGGGAAGTTCATAAAGGGTATTTACCAATAAACTCATTCTATTTATTTTGGTTTGCCTATTATTTATCAATTCTATGTCAAGGTGATCACATTTTCCCCAAAATTATAAAACTATGTATGGATTGATTCCTATTTTCATGGGATACATAGTGATTCCAAGATCTACAATCTCAAACCCAACCAAAAAATTGATATCAAATCCCCCACATTATCATAGTGACTGGGTTTCTTCATTCACATTAGTTTTCCATCAATAGGGTTGGCATCAAGACAAGTTCATTTTATTTTAAACATCAGTTTAAACTACATTAAACCTCATATAATAAGGTATTTTTCATATGATCTTAATCTATAGATTATTTTAGTCATTTTCACATGATGTTGTTAAACTATGTGATGCATGGTCTATCTTGTAAGAGTTGAAACTTCTTAGAGCAGTCTACCTAGTAAGACCTGTCTTCCTCGACATATTCTCCAAATCTACATAAGGATCCTTAGCATGTGGTTATTATCCATAAACCTATGTTATGAAAAAAATGACTCTTACCCTAAGAAAGAGACTAATATTCATAGGTTTATTATATAAAAACTATATGTGGATTGATTCATGATGTTTCAATATATGTAATGATGTTGGCATTTCCTATAATAGGCCTTGGTGAAAATTATAATCACACTGGTTATACCCTAAAGGCGAGACCCTTCCTCATTCACATCATTTTTTTATATTTCTTTCTCACATAATGGTTCCCATACATCTCATTATTCTCCTCCTATACATGAGACAAATTTTTATAGAGGACCTTTTCCAAGAACTATGAATGGATTTATTCCTATTACTATAGGATATGTTTTTGATCGTTCATCCTTGGGTAAAAAACCTAATAAATTTAGGAAAAATAAATCATAAAAAAATGATTCATGACAAAAAAGAATCGACATATATGGTGCATACCACACTCAAGAAATCAATACATAAAAGGAAATATCAGAAATCAATAAAATACTTAAAAGGAAACATGAGAAATCAAGAAAATGTTAGGTTATGAAAATTTTTGGTGGAAACTATGTGCCACACATGATATATATACAAATTGAATGTTACCATATTTTTCCAACATATCAACAAAACAACTAATCATGGTCTGATGATGAACAAATCTCGTCACCCTCTCCACCTCCATCTCTACTTCCTACTACCACCTGAAAGAACATTATATTAAAAATTAAATACTATTGTATATTTATATTTAAACTTAAAACCAATAAAAGTTTTCAAGATAAATGCTATCGAATTTCTGTGATATACCAACTCACCACCATTCGATGCAATATTATTGGGGGTGGATATGAGCTTCTTCTAATGTAAATCAATCAACGCTTTCTGTAAAGCAGATATCTGAGCCCCCTGGTTGTGAACTGTGTTTCATAGAGAAACAATATCTCTCTGAGTATCTCGGGGTATAGACTAACTACAACCAGGAGTAGATGCAGCTACAATCCCAAGTGGCATTCCAAAGACCTCAGATGGTACAGGTCCCAAATGCATCTCGCACACTCTACCAGGATGCTCCTTCCCAAGGACTTTAGTAACTGGGTCATCCTGGGAGACTAGGTAGGACTCCGCAGGATTGAAATCCCACAATTCTTTAATTTTTACTTATAAATCAAACAACAGTCATATTAGAAGAAATATATATTAACATAGTAACAACAGATAATAAGTTATTATAATTAAAAATGAGTCCATACCTCAACTTCTTTGGTAGTCTCATTAACAAAAATTCCATTAGATTTTTGGTGAACATTTAACAACACTTCTGTTTGGGATGTTTCATGCCCTAAACTCTGTGACTGCATTAAAGATACATAAATAAACAATTCAATTTATTAAAAAATAGTATTTTCTTAAAAATATTTAAACTAATGAAAAGATTACTAGAGCAGATCAGTTTCTAGAAAAACTCTTTGACCCCACAGTGTGAGGGATGACCTTCTTAGCCCGACTTGATGAATTCTTTCCTGAAAGATCTTGAAATAAATAAAATGCAATTTAATAGTAATGTATTAAATTTCATCTCCTCTTCATATACAGTTATAAATGTAAAATGATATTATTATAGTAATATATATTTAAATACCATCTACTTCTCATCACGATGTCTGTCAACAAAAAATTCCCATTGCTCTTTGGGTACCCCATCGGGTAGCTTGTCATACATCTGTTGGGAGGTCAAAAAAGTATCATTGACATCACCCCATAATCTTCATTTAAATTCTTTCCATTTTTTTCCAAGATTTTTCAATGTCCACTTTCATGCTATTACATCAGCAACCGTAACGTGGAAAAACATATGTACATAGAAATTCATTTTGAAAATATTAACAACATGACATTTAATTACACCATAATGTATTAAAATTAGCTTTATTTGGGAATAAAAAACATCATTTTCTCAACATGCGACAATATTTCTCTAATTATAATATGAAATAGGAAGGGAAATAGGCTCTACGACCAGCTGGCCTAAAATCTAGCCAAGTAATCCTGCGACATCATCCGTAGGGACCCCATATGAATTAAATGGGACAACTATCTTCTCTCTGGTCAGATTCCATACATCTAAATTTTTTTTATATTTTTATCTACAGTTTCATTGTTTCCATATTTAATGAACAAACAGTTGGTATAAAAAAATTTCAATAAATTTATTCATATTAAAATTTGTACCTATAACAGTCACCATCCAGTATCCCCGTGAAGAACTAGAAGTGGTGCACTTCTCCCACACTGTTGAGGCTCCTGAAGTGGAAGGCGATGACTGAGCTACTGAAGGGATGCTCACAGAGGGTGTGAGGGATGGTGTAGGTGGAGATGGTGTAGGGGGGCAGGTGTATGGTGTCTTAGATTTTGTAGAGAGGGAGATAGATGGATCATAATTTATCTCAGTGGTCAATAAAATAGTATTTCGCTTCCTCCTTGGCATTATTATCATTTAATAAAATCAAATTATGTTCATAACATATATTTCAAAAAAATTATTCATAAAAAAATTAAAAAAGATAATAGATGCACAACACTAGCAAACAAAATATACATAACAATGATAATGAATGATTTCACAAATGAAATAAGTGGTTGCAAAATGAATGCATAACTTTACATACAATCATTTTCTCCTTCAATAATCTCGGTTTCCTGCTCCATTACTTCATCCACTTCATTCATCCTTTCTAGGATAATATTTTCAATATCATGGGGGAAAAATAATTTTGATTCTTGTTGTTGATGAGATTCAATGTCAGAGGTAAAATCTTACACTTCATCACCCATATCATACAAATCTCTTTATTTTATGTGAGCAACTACACTCCACCCTTCATCCACAACATCATTCAAATAATATACCATTTTTACTTGGGATGATAAGATATATAGATCATGTATTTCATGATCACCAACATCCATCAAGCGAGAGAATTTTATAGAATTAAATTGCAAGGAATCTCATTTAACACCTCTGATAATATCGACCCAATTGCATTTGAATAAAGCAATTGAAAAATGAGTGTGGTAGTTTAAGTCAATAATATTGGTTAGCTCTCTATAGTATCCCACTTCAAAAAATGTAAATATACCACTATTCTATGTTTTTAAACCCTCTTCTCAATCAAATGTACGAAATATAAATCCATTCACATTGTATGCATCAAACTTTCTAACTTGTTTTAGAGGACCTCAAGCAAGAAACATCAAATCTTTTGACAACTCTACTCGAGTATCAGTATTCATGATATGAAAAGAGAAATATACTTTATTAGAATTACAAAATATATGTGTCAACCTAATATTTGTATTTCTTTCAATATTTATGAACATACATGTTGTGAAAACCATTCTAGAAGCTCTTTATTAACATATTGTGTTATATCTTTCTCATTTCGTGTTTGGACTCTCATTTATCTCATTGTTTTTATCCTCAACTCTTCAATAAATGGATCTGCGAATTCAATATTTAGCAGCACATATATATGTGCCTTAATAATTCCATTTATGTCAGTGTAACATTTGAGGTCCTCCCAACTAATCGGCCAATAGCAAGAAATATTTTTTTATTTCCCATGTATTTGAGAGTGATTCGATGTGCTGTCAACATGTCCAACTCGATTAAATCTTATCTCAATATCATCCAAGTATCTAGAAAAAAAGGTAAGACACTCTTCTTCCAAATATCCTTCAGCAATAGAGCCTTCTGGTTGATCTTTATTTCTCATGTATGATTTCAAATGCCCAAGATATATGTGAAATAAAAAAAACATAATTATGCATTTAATTAAGTACAAAAACTTTTTAATTAACTGCAAAACATATAAATAAAGTACCTCTTAATTGGATACATCCATCGATAATGAATGGGGCCTCCTAATTTATCTTCCTCAACCAAATGCACAGTTAAATGAATCATGATAGTAAAAAAAGACGGAGGAAAGATCATATCCATTTCACTAAGTGTCAATAAAAAACCTCTCCTGAAGGTTTTCATTCTCAAATGGATGTAGATATTTCTCACATAGTTTCCTGAAAAATTTGCAAAATTGGAGTACAACAGTAGTAACTTGTGCAGGTAATAATGTATGCAATTCCAATGGTAGTAACTACTGTAACAAAATATGTGAATCGTGACTTTTCAATCCATGTAACTTACAATTAATTAAGTCAACACTCCTCAAGATGTTACTTGAATACCCATCAGATAATTTCACATGCTTTCAAATTCAAAGGAATGTATCTTTATCCCTATTTTTCATTGAAAAATTTACTGGAGCATACTTTTAATTTTCATCTGGAAAAAGATCATGTTTTATGTTCATTACTTGTAAGTATTTCTGATCATTGAGATTATCCTTCAACTTTTCATGCTCATTAAGCAATGTGAAGATCAAATTGTCATAGAAATTCTTCCCAATATGAATTACATCAAGACTATTACACAACAAATTAAATTCCCAATATGAAAGTTTGAAGAATATACTTTTTTTCCTCCATTGTTGCATTATGATTTCACTTGATGATGCACTTCGAAATCATTTCCCACTATCATTCAAATGATAAACCTTCAAAAATTCTGTTTCAACTTTTCCAAGTTGTGTCAATATTTCAGAACCAATTAACAACTTTGTATATGGTCTATAATCAATAAAACCATTAAATTTTGATCTGTTTAGAAGAAATCTATGAGATGAACCAAGAAATCTTCGATGGTACAAGAAGAACCATTTTCTACTGTGAGTTATCCTTTTGGGATCAAAATTAAAGTTACAAATAGAACAATCCAAACTCTTGTAAGTGTTCCAACCAGATAAATTCCAAAGCCCATGGAAGTCACTAATGGTCCACATTAAAGCAGTATGCATTTTGAACATTTTTTTGAAGAAGAATCAAATTTCTCAACACTATTTCTCCATAAATATGGTATTTCATTGATTAAAGGATACAAGTATACATCAATATCATTTCTAGACATTTTTTTCTGGGAATAATCATCGAAATGATAAAATAATTTTGTTTCATATACATCCACAGAGGCAGATTGTAAGGGATCAAACCAACTGGCTAAATGCTATAACTAGTACTCAAAGTCCCAAATTGGTTGAATCCATCAATAGACAATCCCAATCAAACATTCCTTGGATCATCTGAGAAATATGGATGTAATGAATCAAATGTATTCCACGATTGTGAATCTCATGGATATCGCATTAACCCTTCATTGTTATTATCTACAGAATGTCACTTCATGTGTTTGGTGGTTTTCGATGACATGAATAATCTTTACAATCGAGACCTTAAAGGAAAGTAACACAAAATCATTACAGGTGTGTTCCGTTTCTTCTTCTTTATGGTATTATGTTTATTTAGACTTCCAACATCACCCACTGACTGCCATCTAGAAAAATAAATTTTTTTGCAATCCTATCTACTTGAATTCTCTCACCAATAAAGCATACAATCATTGCGACACACATATATTTTTGTATAATTCAAACCAATCCTGTTAAAAACTTTTTTATATCATAAAAATACTCAGGGATGTTTTCTTTAGGAAATTCATCACGCAATAATTCCAATATCATGTACATTGCCTTATTTGTAATTACACATAGACATTTTATATGGTACAACTTCAGTAAAAAAAATGTTTTTAATATTTTAAACATCCACTATACAACTCTTGATTACCATCTTCAACTAAATCATGAAACGTATTTTCCTTTGTGAATTTTTCTCTTACATTAGTCTCCATATAATCAAGAGGAGGATCCACTAATATGTTACAATCTTCATCTGGTTGTCCTAAAGTCTCAAAAACATCACTTGTCACATTTATATTTGTATAACCCTCATTTGGTTGTTCTGATATGTTTTGATATTTACGGCGGTGTCTTTTAGTGCCAAATTCATCATTTATAAGGTTTTTCATTTCATTTCCCATTGTTGACGAAGTTGGGAGCTCATTCTGTGGATTGACATCAATGCTTAACCTTTATGTAATATTCAATTCTCCGTGAAAAATCCAACACAAATATTGAACATTGAATTGATTCAATATTAAATGTTTATAAACTTCATCTCTCTTCAACCATCTTCTAAATTTACATTTAGGAAATGGACATCTTATTCTCCCTTCAATGGATTGATTAGAAATTTCAAAATGTAAAAACTCCTCCAAACCCTTAATATAGTAAGGTGCGTTCCTCGGTAATGTGATCCAAATTTTATCCATGTATATCACAATGCTCCTACATAATATTAAATAAAATTAAAACATGTAACTATTAATAAATAGGGAAAGAGATTCATATATACTAGTTGAAAAAATATATAAATATGTTAAATATTTGGAAAAAGTCTATGATTATATCAAAAAAATACTCAAAGACACTTTTTCCCAATAGCCCATGGTAAGTTAAGGCACTTTAAGATGATATCTGGCCAATAAATTTCTCATAATATACCTATTAAGTCTCAAAAATACTATCTCATGTCTACCAAGACATCCTAAACTATATAGAAATTTAAAAGAAGAGGCATGAATTCCTTTGATACCAATTTGTCACAAACCAACCTAGATAACCTACCTAAGTGGCATATTATAGGGTTCTTATGTAGATCAAAAATTTAATGGATGAACAGATACATAAAAAGAAATAAGAATGAGGTGGAGAAAATAGATAAATATTATATTTTTTAAGATATACATGTGTGATAAAGGATAAAGATAGAGGAATCATAGAGGAAGGGAAATAGATGTTGGGATGATGGGAAAGTGTCAAAGGTGGTGATAGAGGAATGTACGTATGGAGAAAGATATAGAATATTTTTTCATATGCTAGAAAAATCACCCAATTAAAATTATACATCTGTAAATGCACCTTATATTAGTTATGTAAGAATGAAACCATTACCAAATGTATTGATCCATCAATTGTAAGTATAATTTATATTATCATGGGGTTATAAAGAAAATTTTAGTTTAACATAACCATTTTATCAACTTGAGTAATATCCATCAAAATACATGGTTCAATATAGACGTGTGCATTGTGTATTTATAAGTATAAGACATTAATTTTGGGTATTATACTCAGTAGGCCATTTTTTGGTGATTTAACACAGTTTGTATAAAAATCCTACCAAAATACCATAAAATGATTTGATGATTATATTTTCTATGTTATTTGAGAGGAAAAATATATCCATTAAATAAAAATCCCCAAGTTAATTGACTATGTTTCATAAGAGGTCACAAAAATGTAATTATAAAAAGACACATACTGTATAAGAAAGATAAAACTAACATGATATGGTTTTATATTTAGAAAATATGTTATATTTTATTGTTTTATAATATAAATTTAATATCCTATATAGAGTACTATGTTTCAACTAGTCATTATTAACCACTCTATATGAATTCAATAAAGGATTCCAAATTGAGAAATTTACTTCTTCTTTTTCTTCTTAAATTTATGTATTATTATTGGTGGGTATTCAAGATAATCTATTCATGGGTGAATAAAAGTGGTAATAATAAGGGATTTTTTATAACATTTCCCTGTGATTTAATTTATTGATAGATCAAAATTTAATTTCTCACTTCTGAGTAGAGGAAGAAACATATTGGGCACAATTGACCGAAATATAAATACCATCAGAAAATCCATGGCCATATTAGAGGTTATGCTATTCTAGAACAATTATTAAAAGAATAAATAAATAATTAATGCTTGATATTAGAATGTATAAATCCTAATTATTTCTAATTTTAGGATATAAATTGATAATATTAGACACAAAATTATTATAGGATTTATCCCATATTGTCACCTGATCTGGAACTCTCTCATATAGTGAAATCAGGTCACTTATGGGATGTCAATCATGCCTCCTCATATTACATAGTCTTATAACTAGATTCAAGGGTTTGATGATATATCATGGATACTATACCCCTTTATGTATAGTTATAATATAGTAGAAATAAAAAATCTAAATAAATATCATTTTAATGGAAATAGATGAAAGAGTGCGACATACTACTTGGAAGAAAAAGGATGAACCAATAAGAAAGTAATCATTAATCATTTAATAGCATGATAAAAATTATCAAAATGGAAAACTAAATGTAATACAAATAAAAGGACCGTCTCACAAGAATAATCTCAAAATACCCCGGTCCTGAGCCCCATGTTGGTCTCATATCCAAACTCCATCCCACCCAATAAGAAATAATCAACAACAAGGTCCATTTACCTTGTCCAATCCTATGTCCATATAATATTTTCTACCACCAATTGGTGGCAAAAATATAGTGTTATTACAAATCATTAGGTCGACACCACCGTTTCTAATCTAAACTTGTATGAAAATAAGTTCATGTAATGAACTGATAAATAGGTTTATTAATTAAGAAATAAATACAATATTACTATAAACCTAATTCATAACCATTCCAAAATATCTTTGAGAAAGTTTTAAAGCCATTCCAACCATCACTATAAAACCATGGAATGATAAAATTAGTGGTAAAATACCATTGTATATGTATTTCAACATCATGTCTAATCCCTCTAGATAATCATTTCACCATCCTGAACATATCTGTCTCTATAAGAAGTATGGTATCTAGACATATCCCTTTATATAATCATTAAAATATTAAATCCATCCAATCCCCCTATATAAGAATTACATCATTAAACAGGGCCAATCACTCTATGGAGGCATTAAAGAGTGAATTTGTTCCTAGCCTTGTATATAATAATTACAACATGAAACTCAAAATAGGTCACAAAAATAAGCATATCACAGTATTATATCATAATAATAAATGATAAATTCTAAAAATTACAATATTTATTTCAATTTAATATTTATTTTCATAAAAAATTATTGTGAGTAATTTCTATTAACAATAATTTATTACCAAATTCATGTTATATCCTGAAATCACCTAGGTTTTTATATCATGATAAACAGACTTTAATCCATTTTTCAATTCATTATTAATCAATAATATCCACAACCATTATTACCCACAAGTTTGACTACAATATCATTTAATCTAAAGGGATCCAAGGAATAATCTCACCCATGATTTATAATCATTTATCATTTAATTAATTAATATCAACATTGTGTTAGAAAATTCGTTATACTACACATTATTAACAATTAAACATACCATTAGGATTGGTCTTAGAATACCTATATTTTTTTAGGAGATCAAAAAAACTAAATTAAAGAGAATTTTATGGAATTTTATTTACTTGAAGTAAACTTAGATGAATATAGTTTATGCAACATAATTGGTCGATCTGTTTCAAATAAATTTGAAGGATAAAAGACTAACTAAGATGAGAATCGTCAAGGCGGAGAGGGTCTAGGGATTCAGGGGTTACAGGGGGGGAGGTCTCTCAGGGTTCGAGGGAAGAAGGGGATTATGGGGGGTTGGGGGAAGTGTTGAGGTTGAATAAAAAAGTTTTAGCGGCAATTTATAAAAAACCGCACCTAAATCATTAATAAAAAATTAAGCGGCAATTTAGTAAACCACTGCTAAAAAACCACTACAAAAAACTATTAATGTTGTAGTGTCATATATTTCATGATTATTTATTATAAATCCCTTATAATCATTTTTTTAATGGAAAACATGGAGAAATAATCTCATCGTGTCGTGGAGACGGTAAGTCGTACATACGCACGAGCGATGATATCATTCCATTAATGGTTAAATAGTATGTAATTGGATGGTATATGAATTATAAAGAATAATTATTATTTTATATTCATTATTTATGTCAATTATACTCATCAATATACCCATACAAATTAAGTATTGTTGAATAACAATTATACCACAGTGTGGAGACGGTAAGTCATACGTACACATGCATGGTGATATTGTTATTTGTAGGATGGATAAAATGAGGTATAAGGTTATAAAATAATTATAATAACATCTAATAATGTATAATATACTGTATTTATTACTTTTTTTAGAAAAAATATAAGAATAGGATGTAGAAGAATATAAGAATTTTAAAAGAGGTGATAAAACAATTACCTCTTTTTCGAGTATCTCCTTTTGATTTGCAGAAAAGGTCTCACTAAGATGGATTTATGCCCAATTTGTGGTCTCTAGAAGTAATGGAGGGATTTTGGGAGCTTATTTAATCAGATTTTGGATGAGACAAAGGGATTTAATGGTGTGAGTAAGTGGCTAGAGGTGGTGGCCTTTTATAGGAGGGTGAAAGGGCACGTTAGGAAAGTCTTGAAATATTACTTTATTATAAATTTATTTTCGGTTTATACTACTCTCAAACTTATTTATTTTATTTATAAGATGATTATTGGTTTATATCCTCTCATCCAATAAAGTTTATAAATGTTTTTATTTTATTTTAAACCTTATCATATTGATTTATCATTATTTAATCTTTTTAATTTTATTTGTGGTAATAATATTATAAATATTAAATGGTCATAAATATTTACATATGTGTTGTAAATTGTAAATAATTGGATAATTTATGAAATTTTAGACCATATATTTTTCAATTTTTAATCATTAAATACTTTTTTGAATTTTAAATAATTTAATAAAATGTTTTTTTATAAAATATCAATAGTGTTAATTTTGACACTATTCATTTATTTGAATTTAAATAAAATCCACACATAAGATAAATTCAAAAAAAATATTTATTACACTAAAAACTTGTCATAGTAACCTATAAAATTTTTAGAGAAAATTAATTAATTCGTATAATATTTCTTTTAAAAATTTTAAAAACATTTATTTGATATTTCTATTAATAAAATAATTTTTACATCACTATTGTATAATCATTAATGGTAATTATTTAATCTCTAAAAATTATAAATAAATTAAAATTATGTAGATAATTTCATTAGATTTATGGATACTATTTATTTTTGATGTTTTATCATGTTTATTACAACATTAAAATTATTATACTTATAAGATACATGAGAGTGAAATGTTGTCACTTTATTTTGCTTTAATTATAATTACATCACTTTCATCGGAAAAAGTCAATTAAATGAATCAATTAAAACCCTTAGGTAATATTGGTAGAATTTAATTCATACAATGGGATTTTTACATGTGTTAGGGTAATTTTATTTTCTTTTTTATATTGTGTGTTACCCTAATTTACCTTATTTACCTTTAAATGTTGTAAATAAAAATTATCGTAGATACTATTTATAATATCCAAAAAAATTAAAGTAACCTTTTAACATAATTTGGACCCAATGATTTCAAATATGGAATCCATTTTTCAAAATTCCACACATATATGTCGCATTAATTTAATATTAATTCCAATTGTCAAAACCATAAAGAGGGTTTTTAAGAAGTAAAAACTATCAAAAGATTGACATGTGTTTATGTCCAATTTAAATGTAAAATTACATATAATGAAAAAAATTGGAGTAAATTTTAAAAAAAATATTCCAATTACAAATTAAAACCAATTAAAAATATAATATAACTATATAAATAAATTAGAAGAAAATGCAGTTTTGAATTAAAATGCAGTATTTTTTCACTATTCATTAAAATATAAATTTCATCAAACTAATACCATAATTTCAACCAAGGTAAATTTTGATTTATTTCATCTAAATAAGAAGTTTATTATATCAAATATAACATATAAAAATATCAAAACTATATTTAAAAAGGGTTCTCCATCAAAAGGTGGTAAAATTGTATTTCTTTGAAAAATACTTCTTTTATCCAAAAAATTGAATTTATTCTTATACCATGTCTATAAAATACATAATATGAATGTTAATGTTATATAAAATTCAAAATGTGTTTAATAATATTCATAATTGATAGTTTATATCTCATTAAATAATAATATTTTAATAATATATCAGTTTTTAGTGAAACTCGGTATTGTGTACAATGCAAGCTATCGAGGAAGGTCGCTCTTGTGTGTAACACAAGCCAAGTCAGTGTTGCATATAGTGATATCTTCCTTTGGTGTTATGTATAAAATAATCCAAACATAGTTATTATATACATTGAACAAAATCTATACTCAGTGTTGTGTGTATCGTATGCCAACTCAGTGTTGCATGTAACATACAACAAGTAAGTTTAGTATGAAAGGAATGTTTGACTTAGTGAATTGTAAGATATAAACTAAAATTTCAAATTATTAAAAAAATGGTTAATAAAAAATATTGGTGTTACATTATTTAACCATAATAATGGTTTTATGACCATCCTTGAAGGTGATAAAAGAAAATTAAATGAATGTAAAAGAAAAAGAAAGAGGATTTTACCTCTTGAATTATCCTCCTTAAGAACCTCCTTATGGAACTTGGTTTTGGCCTTTCTGTTAGACCAGTAGGTATCATATGTGGGAAGTGTCCTTGGAAGTTAATTAGGAAGAAATTAAACAAGATACAAGGCTTTTAAGTGTGAGTATAAGAGGTGGTGAGTGGTGGGATTTATAGTGGAGGAGATGAGTGTTTTCTCATTATCATATTCATTAGTTTATTATTTTGGCTCAATATTATGAATTGTTTGAAAATTATCACTATATATATTAAAATAATGAAGGATATTTCATGACTATGGGCTTACATCATCCATACATCATCTATGACATAATAATTCATGTATTTTTTAAATATCATAAATTATCGTATTTCACCATTCACAAAAAATTCAAATTTTTTAGAAAAATAAAAAAAATAACCTTAACCATTTTTTGATGTGTATAATTCAAAAATTAACTCCATTTTTTGAAAATAATTTCCTAAATATGATAAATTTATTTTGAATTAAAATCATTATTTATTCAAAAAAATATAAGATTTAAATTGATAACTGATTTTATAACACTTTGAGAAATTACCTACGGTCTAATAAAATTATCTAGTATTCATAAGAAAAAAAACACAAATTTATTAATACAATCTATGGAAATAAAATATATTTTAAATCATTATATTAATTATAAAATTGTAATTAAATATTAATAACTGTCAAAAATACCATCACTTAATTTATCATTTCTAAAACATTTATTTACTTATATCATGAATTAAATATATTATTTTTTTCATTCATAAGATTCAAAAAAAATATTTATACTTTCACAGGTGAGGTTACTATTTTATTAGTATAGATTCCTTTATTTTGATAAATACCTCTTATTTTATTTTACATTTATAATGAGTTTTACTATTTGATTCATGGATGAAAAAGATTATTTTATAAGTACCTAAGTTGTTACAATAAAATCATTAATACATTTTCCACAAGATAATAAAATTTTCTTCATATCAATACCCATAAAAATATAAGGGTTTTATAAAAAACATATTATAACTCATTGAATGAAATGGGTATTATAAACATGCCATCATTTTATAAATTTCGGTAAATGTACAGGTTTCATAATGATTTCACCCAAGCATAACCCTTGAAAATATGGTAGTTCTAAAAGCATATAACCCATGTAATAGAAAAAAAAACCACAAATATATAACTCATGAAAGAGAAAAGGGTTCCTTGACCATTATGCCATCAAAACATAAACCATTCAGAAAAAGAATATGAATTTTACCCTTGGATCATATCCCCAGCATGTCTTAAACTATATCAAAGAATGAAACCTTAGATGGATAATTATTTTGAAAGATCACTTGGAACATTTCTATTTTAAAATAATCTTTTTTTGAAAATCAATTTTTAAAACATGAAATATTTTCAAAATCCAGTTATTTGAAAACCCTTTTGAAAAACATATAATGAAATCTCCTAAAAATACCTAAAACGTTTATTGAGGAAAATATCCTTTCTTATTTAATTTTTTAAAAATATAAAACCTTTTGAAAACTATTTTATTTGAAAATAACCATGAGAAGTTATAAAATAAGATTAAAAACATTTTGAAAACAATTTCATTGAAAATAACATCAAAAAAATATGATGGAATATTTGAAAATAATTTAAAACAATTTTTTAACATAATTGTTTTTTAAAACCTATTTTATTAAGAATAACTTTGAAAACATATAAAAGAATGTTTGAAAATAATTTAAAATAGTTCTTGAACATAAAACGTTTTTGAAAAACATTTTCTTTGAAAGCCACTTTAAAAACAATGAATTTCCATAATATTAGGGGAAACATTTTTCTTAAAAACAAATCTTGTAAACATTAAACGGAATATTCAAAGGAAGTATTGTCATGATGGTGGATAAATCTGTACATTCTGAACATTCGTTTTGTGTCACAAAAAGTTTAGAAAGGTGCCTCAATTAGAAAATGACAAGAAGATTCTTTTTTAAAAAACATTTTTTAATAAAGGTAAAATATGGATAAAAATTAATTTTAAAGAATAAAGTAGAATAATATTAATTTTTTGAAATCATTTTAGAAAACATGGTTTTGGAAGAACACATATTTTTGACTGAAAAGAGAAATAATGTCATATTTTCATAACAACAATTTCCTAATATCTTAAGTAACAATGAGTGTAAAATGTTACCATTACATGTATATAACATGAATAACTAGAGGGTAGTAAAATTAATGATATTTCTTAAGATATGGATCAATAGATTACATCAATGGAAGCTTAATTATAAACAATCCCAATAATAATGAGATTGTAGAAATAAACTATTGCCACTTTGGTAATGTTAATCATAATCCCTATGAAATAATAACATTAAATTAAGAATAAAATTCCATTAAAATAAGTATAATCATGATATAACATATAAAATTTATGTATATACACCTCATAGAAAAATATGTGTTTATATGATGGCACATATCTCAATGAAAAAAATTGAGAAAAAATTACTTTACCGATTTGGTAAATTTTGAACCATAAAACCTATGGAAGAAATATCATAAAATGGATATATAAATAATAAAAAATATAAGTATGATAATAATATAATACATTTATTGGAACTATATAAACCACAAAAAATAAATATGTTGCTAATAAGGCATAAGTATCACAAAAATAAAAGTTAAATGAGAAAACCCTTACCTTAAGTCTTGAATTTATTCATACACATTAAAACCTTCTATATAATAAATAAAAGTTTATTATACATATACCACTTAACCATCATAAGAAACTGTGTTTTTGAACCGAATGAAATTCTGTGGGAATTTGAATTTTGGTCATTACTAGATGGGTAGTTTTTAAAATGAATCTTTGAAAATTAATTTCGAGAGTTAGAATGTTTAGAAGTTATATTTTTGGACTTGGGTTATGAACTAATAACTTTCCTAGGTGGATTGAGGAGTTTCAAGAGTGGATGAATAAAGAAATCAGGTTTTTGAGGACTTTTAGAGTGCGCATAGTGTTTCCGAAATCGTGTGGCCCATATCAGGTAACTGTGTGGCTTGTTACATGTGAGACAGAGGCATTACACACATCCTGCACATGGTTTTTCAAATCATTAGACTATCTGCATGGGTGATGTTTTAAGGTAGTACCTCAGCACTGTTCATCGCACGGTCTATGCACATTTAGGCTAATTGTGCGAGACAAACCATGTAAAGGGAGTTCCTTAAATAGGAGGTGCCACATAGTTGGAACACGGTTTTCCAAAATAGTGTGGCTTACACCAAGTGGTGTGTGTTAAGAAATTTTTAAAAATAAAAAATAATAAAAAATATCTTCCTCACCCCACCTGCATACATGATGCACCAGGGGAGATACCTTATTAGTCATGTGATGCCCTCCCTCTAACACCCTCTCTGTCTGTTGATTCATCATGGTTCCTTGAATATTCTTTACCAGATCTTCGAGGTAAGTTCTTATTCCTTATTCTCCTCCTTTTCTTCAACCATTTTTAGGTTTTTCTTCACTATATTTCACTTGTCCAAAACCCTAGGTTTTGTCTAATACCCAATTTTTGATATTCTTTTTTTATTATGGTGTGCAAAGGCCTCCTCAGGACACATGGGATTGAGTTCTGGAAACCTACACCAAAGGAGAGGGGGTTCAGGTTGTTTTGATTCTACATCACCATCTAAGGTAAGGTTTTATAACCGTTTTTGGTTTTTGCACCATGTTTTTTAGGTCCTTGAGATGTTTATGGGTCTCGAGTATCTTGTGTAGTGAGTTTTGGTTCCATTTGAAGACATGTGGGCATATACAAAAGTATATATATATATATATATATATATATCCTCCAGGTGCATATTCCCTCATGGAATAGGGAATACATGCATTAGGTTAAGGGTATATATATATACATGGAAGTATGTGCACGCGAGTGAATGACAACTTCGAGTTAGAAAGCGTCAAGTGACAAAGTATTGGGTTGGTCTTATTTTGAGGTAGGGTCTCTAACCTCACCCTTTGGTTTAAGAATGAATTAGTTTCTGATTTAGTGCTTCTTGATAATTTGAATTTCAATTTTATATTGAACATCTTAATTTAGATAAATGATTTGTTTGAGAAACAAAGTCACATTTCTATAATAAAACCCTCCAATGGAGGTGCACTGCCTTCAAACCAAAAAGTTGTGATATGTGTTATATCAAGATTAGTTATAGTTTGATATATCCATATGTATTTCTATTTGTGTCAATATATGGTATGTCAATGCATGGATTCTTCGATATTATTGAATTTTGTTTCCCACATGAGTTAATAGAGAAATTATCTATGCAGTTGTTGTTAAGAAAGTTGTGCTTGTTATATGGATTGTTTCTTGTGTGAGTATTTTAAGTATATTAAAGGTGAAATAGATTGATAATCTTGAAGCATTCCTTGGTTTTTATTTCTGAATAAAACTTGAATGAATTTGGCCTTGTACACCCTTAGGTGTCCCTTTTACCCCATTTCTATCAAATGTATAATTTATTTTCATAATTAATTTTAAATTAAATGGGTTAATTGGGAAGGGATTAGTGACCATGACCCTTAGCCCTATGTACATCATTTCTTGATTAAGCATGAATTTACTTTGTATATATATTCCCATGTGAGATGGAACTACCACACTATGTAGCTGGTCATTAATATTAAGAAGATTTTTTAAATATTTGACCGTGTGAGTTAAATGATAACAAATCCATGTGATAAATTGATAGGATTGTTAGGCTTGTTTGGCTTGTTATAGTGGAAGTGGTCATGCGAGTATTTGAAAGTCCCTTGAATTACTAGCCCTTATGAGTTAATTTGAGACCATTCTATGTGATGGATTGATTAAGCATGGAAATTATGTTACCATAATATGATCTTGTGAGTTAAATGATGTTAAATCCATGTATTAGTTATTATGCATGTGGTTATTATTATAACGTCCAGGTTCTATGTGCCGCCGAAAGGTTCCTCATACCCGGTTGGTCACATGACCTCAAGCACATTTCCATGAACTCTAGAGGCTTCCAACTAGTAGTGAGGGCCTTCGGTGTGATAGTGGGTAAACTATTCCCTCATTGTTAGAGTAATACAGTGGAAATAAATAGATAGTAGTAGTGAAAGCAGTAATAATAACATGCAACAGTAAACAACGGAAGACTGCAAGTAGATAAACAACTAGAGCACATATATAAATGATGCATGTCACATATTTATAGGAAAGCATCAAACAATTAAAAATTCTAGAATATAGTAATGAACCAAATTATAATGGAAAACAAGTAAATAACTCCGACAGAATATCAAGCCTCAGCTTGGTCCTATGATCTCCTGCTCCACATCAATCAAGTACCTAAAGTATAAGGGAACTTTCCTTTATCTATTCATGCAACAATATAATCTTTTTGGGCCCAAAATCATGACCCAAACAGGGTGTGAGATGAATACCAGTAGGAAACCACCCAATGATATGTTCATAACAGTCAGTGAATGTATATGGCAGGAAATATGAAAAATAAATTAATAAAAAAGGAAGTACTCAAAAGTAAACAATCATATAGTTTCAACTAAATTCATTTACATTTATTAAATAAATAAACAGTCTCAAGAAACCCTATGGGAAGTTCTCGCAGTCTAACCGCTCTGGTTTATCTTAATAAAGACTCACTGAGGAAGCACTCATTGGCAATTCCCCCTATGGTCTTGTAATGGTAAACTACAGACACTTTGGGGAAGCACTCAATGTCCAATTCCCCGTATGGTCTCCTAACATGGAACTAAAGACACTTTGATGGAGCACTCACCTCCATCCCCACTATGGTCCCATAATGTGAAAGTATAACTGACACTTGGGGAAATCCATTAGCATCCATTTCCCTTATGGTCTAACTACACCAGGTTCCCACAGCCCTATATAAGTTAATCATGCACAAATGATATCTATCATCCAAGGTAAACCTCAAAGTACTACTTGGCTAAACAGCTAAAATGCATATAACAAGCATGTCATAGAATAATAAACTCCATCCTGACAACACTAGGCATGGAAATAAAAATAGCCTAACAGGAAATTCTAGACCCAATGGTCAATATAAAACAAACATGGGAAAACACATCCATAGAAAGGTAATAAACCCTATTCATAATCAAACACCCCTACTCAAGAAAAAAATCATTATAGGAATTAATAGGGTTAACTTACCTAAACACACAATAACCTAAACTAGGGTATTGGGAAAGTTTTGCACATATAATTCCAAGACAACTATGGAAAGGCACAAACCACCTACCTCGATGTTGTACGGTCGATATAGTTGAATCACAACCTTTTATTCTACTTAGAAAATTTTAGATATATAAAAATTTCTAAAACTTTGAACCAATAATATCTCACAAAAGAGGAGAAATCAAGAGAAGTGGCTCTAGAAGAAGTAATAACTCACTGATGTGATTCCAATGCAATTGATGATGTTTGATTCAGAGCACAAACGGTCGATCAGGGGCTCAAAGAAGAATCGGTGATCTTCAGCCACTCCTAGAAGAGACGAAGATAGATGAATATGTTTTTATAAACGAGACGTGACCCCAGCCCGATTTATCAAATAAAAATAAAAATACATCGTGTGTTCCCTAAGGATACATGACATGTATATGCCTTTACCAGGCTCTGATTTAGGTGGTATCCAGGTCATCCCACATAGCCATGTACTTGGCCGTTACATTTCTAGTACACGACTACCTACAGAAACCAGGTACATGATGTGTACTCCTAAGTACATGTCGTGTAATCCTATGTACATTGTGTGTACTTCTAAGTACAAGGCGTGTACTCATAAAATTTATAGAAACTCCTCTTTTTCTCAAAAACACTAGAAATCAATATCTATACCTAGAATGAAGATCTAGGTTCTTAAGAACATCCCCCCTTAAAGAAATTTGTCCCTGAATTTCTCTATGAAGGAGGAGAATAAGAAGAATTTTCGAACAGCTTTGGACAATGTGATTGCGCATTAATCTCCCTCTCGCATGTCTCATACTATACTCACCCATGCTGCCATAACACCCATACAAGAGGAATAGACCAACCACAAAGAACCTTCATGCTATGATCATAGATCCAGATAGGATTCTATTTGAATGAGGCATCCACCTCCAACTCAACCTCTTCGAGTTAAAAAACCTGAGATGGGTTTGAGAAGTAATGTATTAGCTGAGAAACGTGGAACATATCATGCATTGGCTGGTACCTCTGAGGTAACTACAACTGATAGGGAACCTGCCCGACTCTCTCCAACATCTCAAATGGCCCAACGTATCTCAGTGAAAGTTTACCCTGTATCCTAATCCTCCTATGTCCCAGCCTCGGTGTGACCCATATGAAAATTTGATCTCTGACCTCGAACTCCAGAGTCCATCTCCTTCTATCATTATAATACTTCTATCATGACTATGCAGTAGCCTTCCTATTCCAAATCAATTCCACCTACTCTGTGGTCTCCTAAACAAGATAAGGTCACAACTTAGCTGTCTCTCTTACCTCCAACCAACATAGGGGTTATCGGAATGTCCTACCATACAAAGCCTCATAACGTGCCATCTAAATTGTTGATTGAAAAATATTATTATAGGAAAACTCCACTAGAGTTATGTGATTCTCACAAGAACCTCAAAAATCTAGGACGCATGCTCAAAGAATATCCTCCAGCACCTAAATAGTACACTCAGATTGGCCATCTGTCTAGGGATGGTAAGCTGTACTCAGAAGTACCAACGTACCCAAATCCCTTTATATCTCCTTCCAGACCCAAGAAGTAAAACGAGCATCCTTGTCTAAAACGATGGAGTCTGGAACCCCATACAAATTTAAAATCTCCTAGATGTACAACCTTCCTATCTCATCAACACTAAAGGTATCCTTTATTGGTAAGAATTTTGAAACATTCATGAGTCTATCAATGACAACTCAAACTGCATCATTCCCTCAAGGTGACCTCAGTAAACCTGTCACGAAGTCCATCGCGATATCATTCCACTTACACTCAGGAATGGGTAACTGTTGTAAAAGACCTATTGGTCGCTGATGCTCCTCCTTCACCTACTGACAGGTGGAACACCTCATCAAAAAACTAGAAACATCTCTCTTCACACCTAGCCACCAATATGGATGGTGTAGATCTCCATACATATTGGTGATGCTAGGATGAACTTCCAAAATAGATGAATGGAAATCCTACATCAGCTCCTCGCATATGTCTACCGACACCCATACGCACCAATGGAATTTCAAGATCTCATCCTCACCTATAGTCCATCCAGGAATAAGGTCCTCTCCTGAAACACTCTCCCACAGGACTAGGCCTTCAGCATCTAATAACTACCTCATTCTCACTCTCTCAAGTAGAGTAGAGGTAATAGCTATAGAAGAAAGAATGGTCTACCCCTATCTGTCATTCACCTCCAAATTCATCTTAGATAATAGATCCATAATCTTCCACTAACTGCTATCCTATTGAGCTTCCTTTATGTGAGTCCTCCTGTTCAATGCATCAGCCACTACGTTGCCATTCCCATGTGCATATGCAAGATCAAAATCAAAGGACTGAAGGTACTCAACCCACCTTCGTTGTCTCAAATTTAGATTTCACTAAGTAAAGATATACTTGACACTTTTGTGGTCAGTGAAAACCAAAAAAAGATCTCCAAATAGATAATGTCTCTAACAACATAAATCATGAAAAACTACAACCAACTCGAGATCATGCGTTGGGTAATTCCTCTCATGTGGACTCAACTGCCGAGACCCTTATGCAATGAATCCTTCCCCCTGCATAAGCACTTCCCCCAGCCCGATGCCTGAAACATCACAGTAAACTGTATAACTCTTTCCTGACTCTATAAAAACTAGTATTAGTGCAGAATTCAACCTACCATTCAGCTCGTGAAAGGCTGAATCATAGGAATTTGTCCACAAGTACTTCTCATCATTCTTAGTCAGGCCCGTTAGTGGTGCTGCTAAGTGTGAAAATTCTTGTATAAAATGTCTGTAGTAACTAACCAACCCTAGAAAACTCTGAAGCTCAAAGAAATTCTTCGGATGCTCCCAGGAAACTACTACTCTCACCTTCTCTAGGTCTACTGATACTCCTGTCTCAAAGATGACATGACCTAAGAAGTGAATCGGGTCCATCCAAAAGTGTCATTTTGAGAGATTTGCATATAACGGATGCTCTCTCAGTGTACTCAAAATGATCTAATAATGGGTATCATGGTTTTGTCGAGTGTGATAGTTTTCCATGATATTTTCCACAAAAACCACGACAATGTAATCCAAGTATGGATAGAACACTCGGTTCATCAGTGCTATAAAAATTGCAGGCGCATTCGTGAGACTGAACAGTATAATCACATACACTTATAGACCATACATACTCTGAAAGGTTGTAAGAGGTATATCTGATAGTGTAACGCTAAACTCATGATAACCGGATCTCAAGTAAATCTCTGAGAACACTCGAGCTCCTCAAAGTTGATCAAAGAGGTCATCAATCCTCGGTAGGAGATATCAGTTCTTGACCCTCAATTGGTTCAGCTTATGATAATCCACACAAAGTCTGAGGGTACCATCCACCTTATTTGTAAATAGGACAGAAAAACCCCAAGGAGAAGTACTGGGTCGGATGGAACCCTTTTCCTGTTACTCCTATAACCGCTTCTTGATCTCCTGTAAATTTTGTGTAGCCATCCTATAAGGGGGAATGGACACCAGTTCCACTCCTAGAACAAGCTCAATAGAAATGTATACCTCTCACTCCAGAGGAAATCCTGAAAATTCCTTTGAAAAAACATCTTTGAAATGGTCCACCACCAGAGGAAAGTCCATCTGTGATGACCCCTGGTCATCAAGATACATACTAGCAATTTGGGCTGTAAATCCTCCCAACCCATGATGCTCAGGTCCTGCTCTGCTCACCGGGATATCCCATTCACCCTTGTGTAAAAAGGATCCTCCCTCTGGTGATGTAAAACTCACCCTATGACGATAGCAATTGAAAACTTCCTGAAATGGAACTAACCAACCCATTATGAGAATGACATCATATCCCATCATCTAAAAGACATAAAGGTTCCATAAGAAGTGATACCCATCAAACTCAAGAGGGCACTCCTTGCACTGACATACACTAGTCGTTCTAGTCCCCAACGGAGTGTCTAACCTCAAGATATCAGCAGAAGAAAAGATACAGATCCCTAGGATCTCCCCAATAGCAACAGATATGAAACTATGGGAATACCCTATATCGAAAAGTACAAAATCTAAATCTGAGGCAACTAGAACCATACCTCTAACTATATAGGGTTTTAGATCCTACTCTATCACAAAATCTAACCTGCACCGCGACCCTATGAAGCTGACTGAGATCCCTGTGTTGATCCACCCTACGGCTATTGAAAACCCTATGTCTGAAAATTGTGACCACGAACTCCACCTTGGCTTGAATAGCCTGAAGAACTCCATCCCGCAGTCTAATGTGGGACTAGTGGTCCTGCTCCAGTATGAAGAGTCGAAACATAACCAGTATCACAAACTACTGGTGAGAAAATCTAACATAAGCACTAAAGATAACCCATCTTGCCACAAGATCAACACTCAACTGGGTCTCTCGATCTATGTGTCTGTGTATTGCCACTCTTCCAAAATAGTTAGCACACCACCTGGCCACCAGGGGAAGTATTCTTCCTACTTAGATCTCCATGCATAGACTCTCTACGATAATTCCTTCGGTCAGACGGAGGGGTACTAACTCCGGATGCTGAGCCACCCTGGCTCATAGCCCTAGAATCCCTCAGATTTCACTTTGTGATCAGTGCCTTCTTGACTATGGAAGTTATGAAATTCAACCTAAAGATTTTCACCTGAGATCAGATGTCATGACTGAGACCTTCCTCAAAATTCTCACGAGAAATAACTCATCACCCCTGGAATGGGTGTGAAGTGTTGTAGTTCTGTGAACCGAGAAGGCTACCCAATGAAAGAAAGAGTACCTAGCTCCAAACTCATAAACTCTTAGGCTTGGTCGGCCCTCAAAGTCTCCGGGTAGAATTAATCATAGAAGGCATGCTGGAACTCTTCCCAAGAATTACCCTACTAGTTCTATACATGTGAAATGAAACCCCACCATCCCTTGTAGGAATCCCGAAGCATGTACGTAGTGAGATTCACCCTCTTCTCTGGAGGCATCTCCATATGCTCAATGATAGACAACATGACTTATAACCATGAATCTACTTCCTGAGGTCCTCTTTCCACTGAGAAAGTGGGAGGATTATTCTATTGAAAAACCCACTTGAATTCTTCCATAGATGGGGAAGGATGCGGTGCTCCCCTAAAGGTCTGCATAAACCTCATGAAGCCTTCTCGAAACTATGCATCAGCACCTATATCTGAAATAATGGATGGTTACAAGATAGGCATGATGGTAGTATCTATTAGTAGTCCCTGATCTACCATGTTTGGTGTCTATTCACTACCCCATATCTGGCATACAACTAGAGGACTTCATGGTGGCATGACTCTACAAGGTCAAGTGCACACCTTAGTTCAAGAATCTAAAGGACTGAAACTTAAAAGTTCAAGAAAGGAACAGGAGAAAGAATGCATTCAAGATTTTTAAAACAGGAATACACAGCATGTATGACCCCTACACAGAGTGTTTCCTTGAGCTTTTACATGGGCGTATACTTCTACCAAACCTGGTCATGTAACACCCCATTCACGCGATGTGTTCACCTAAGGACACAATGTGTTCTTGAATCCTTTTCCCCTACCCAAGTTCCTCTATAGGGTCAAACCACACAGTTCTCCTAGGACAAAACTACACGGCGTGTTTATGCCAGGCACTAGAAGGAATCCATCGATCTGTGTTGTTAGTTACATGGCTGATTACATGGTTAACTCCACAAGGCGTGTTCAAGGTGGGCACGACATGTACTACCTAATTTTCAACTACCTGTGTCATTAGTCACACGATCAGAGACGCAGTTGACTCTACATAGTGTGTTTATACCATACACGGTGTATACTAGAAGGATTTCACTGACCCGTGTTGTTAGTCACACAACCAGATACATGGGTTACTTTACACAACATGTTCAATTTGGACACAACATGTACAACCTAAGATTCATCCATCTGTGTTGTTAGTCACATAGTTGTACAAATGGTCCTTATAACATGGCGTGTTCGTACGGTACACAGAGTGTTCCTCCAAGGACTTTCCATCCCCATGTTTCTGCCCATATATAAATTCACACAATTATGGACTACATGGCGTGTACAAAAAGTACACAACTTGTACTTAAGAAAAGTTGTTCCTTCCCAAACAGAAGGACACATGGAATGATTTCATCAATACAAACCGTGTATTTGTGTTTTTATGGATAGTAAGCCTCAGAAACTACTTTAGAACCCCATAAAAAACTAAAAAAACATTTAAGTACCAAATTATGATCTGTGGAGTCCCATACTACCCATGAATCAAATCTTGGAATCCTATTTATATATATCATAAGTCATAATAGTTCAATAAATACATGATCTACAAAATTTCGATCCATGAGGTCCTATAACACCTCAGGGACCAAAGTTTGGAACTCATTAAAACGGAACCTTACATAAAAAACAATACCCTATTAAAAATAAGGCATTCTATCAAGGAATATATCACAACAACAAGCATATCTAGCACAAAATCTATCACAAAAACATGTAATCAATAATGCACCCTAAATGGAATGATAAGAATGCATGACATGTGATCTATAGAAAGTTCCAATACGATGCATGATAAGGAATAACCTCGTCTCATCGAGTTGAAATAGAAATAAAACCTCAACTACATCCATAATAATTTCACAAAACATGTAAATCACCCAACAGTGAAATCAAATCAACTATAATAATTGAAAAACCAGAAAAATTGCAATAAACGATGTAGATTGGATTTTCCCTGTACACGGGTTAGCTAATCCCGGGAACAAATTATTACCAAGTGCCTATTCTTTCTTATCCCTGGCTATAGGCTCTAAACAGTAATTCAAAGAAGAAAAGAGAATCCCTCTGATACAACTTTGTAACATCCCTGTTCCGGGTGCCACCCAAAGGTGCCCCATACCCAGTTGGTCAAATGGCCTCAGGTACATTTCCCTAAATTCTAGAGGCTTCCGACTAGAAGTGAGTTCCTTGGGTGTGATAGTGGGGAAACTATTCCCTCATTGGCAGAGTAACACATTAGAAATAAAAAGATAATAGTAGCAGAAGTAGTAATAATAACATGCAATAGTAAGCAGTGGAATACTGCAAGTAGATAAAAAATGGTGCACATATATAAATGATTCATGTCACATATGTCTATGAATGCAGCCAAACAAGTCACAATGCTGGAATATAGTACTAAACCAAGTTACAAATGAAAACAAGTAAATAACTCCAGTATCATCACAAGAATTAGCTTGGTCTCATGCTCTCCAACTCCATAGAAATCAAGTATCTGAAGTAAAAGGGTGCTTTCCATTATCTATTCCTACAAAAATATAATCTATTTGGGCCCAAAAGCATGACCCAAATAGGGTGTGAGATTAATCACATTAGGAAACCACACAAAGATATTTTCATAATAGTTAGTGAATATACATGGCAGGAAATATGAAAAATTATGTAATAAACAAAAAAGTACTCAAAAGTAAACAATCCTACAGTTTCAACTACATTCATTTACATTTATTAAATAAAAAACCCAAAAATATCAAGCAAACCTTTGGGAAGTTCTCATAGTCTAACCCCTTTGGTTCAGCTTAACAAGGACTCTCTGAGGAATCAATCACCTTCAATTCACCATGTGGTCTCGTAACGGTAAAACAAATAAACTCTAGGGAACCACTCAACATCCAATTCCCCTTGTGGTCTCGCAATTTGGAACTAAAAACACTCTAAGGGAGCACTCACGTCCTTCCCCCCTAAGTTCTTGCAACATGAAAGTATAACAACCACTCTGGGAAATCCCTTAGCATCCATTTCCCCTATGGTCTAACTATACCAGGTTCCCACAGCCCTATGTAAGTCAATCATGTGAAAACGATATCCTGCAGCCAATGTAAACCTCAAAGTACTACTTGGATAAAAAGCTAAAATACATATAACAAGCATGTCATAGAATACTCAACTCCATCCTAACAACACTAGGCATGGAATCAAAAACATCCTAACAGTAAATTCTAGACCCAATGGTCAATATAAAACAAACATGGGAAAACACATCCATACCAAGGTAATAAAACCTATTCATAATCATACACCTCTACTCAAGAAAACAAATCATAACAGGCATTAATAGTGTTAACTTCCCTAAACACGCAATACCCTAAACTAGGGTATTGGGAACTTTTTCATATATAATTTAAATAAAACTATGGAAAGTCATAAACCACCAACCTCGATGTTGTACGGTCGATATAATTGTATCCCAACCATTGATTCGACCTAGAACGTCGTAGATCTACAAAAACGTCTAAAACTTTCAACCAAGAATATATCACGAAAGAGGAGAAATAAAGATAATAGGCTCTAGAATAAGGAAGAACTCACCAATGTTATTCCAACATAATCAACAGTGTTTGATTTAGAGCACAAACGGTCGATCGGGGGCTCGAAGAAGAATTGGAAATCTTCGGTCGCTCCTGGATGAGACGAAGACAGAAGAAGATGTTTCTTTAAATGAGATGCGACCTCGGTCTGATTTTTCAAATAAAAATAAAAATACATTGCATGTTCCCTAAGGATACACAGTGTGTATATACCTTTTCCAGGATCTACTTTATGTGGTCTCCAGGTCACCCCAATGTCCATGTACTTAGCCGATATATGGCCAGTACACGACTACTTGTGGCAACCCGGTATACGGCATGTACTCATAAGTATATGGCGTGTACTCCTAAAATTTTTAGAAACTCCTATTTTTCTCAAAAAACACAAGAAATAAATATCTATACCTAGAATAAAGATTCAGGTTCTTACACTTGTGATATGAATTGTGCCCACATGAGTAAATGAGGGTCCAAAACATATGAGGTTGGAAAATACTTGAATCACCCTTTTGAGGTGAGTTTGTTAAAGGATTCTCTTGGTTTTGACCTTGGAATGTTAAATGAATTGTTTAAAATGAATTGAAATGATTAAATGGTTAATATCTCTAGGTGATATGTAGATTCATATTAGAATGACATAGATAAAAACAATTGCATTGAACCATGTTATGCCAAGGTTGATACAGGGATCCAATTGAAGTATTCCATGGATAGAATCTTGAGGATTGACTTATAAGCCAAGTGATACATAGAATCATATTAGAATTCCATGGAAGGACTCTGAAGGGTATTTTATTTATATTCCAAGTGATAAATGGATTCAAATTATAATTCCATGGATGAACTCATAGGGGATTTTTTCATATATGTCGAGTGATACATGGATCCAGTTATATGAGGGATGACATGGATGAAATCAAGGGGAAATGATATATTTCATGGGTGATACATGGGGTTTCCCTATAGGACCACCAAGGACATACTTTGATTACATGGACATTATATCCCACCTAGAGTGATACTGGGTTCCTGATAGGTTCACCAGGGATAATCTTATAGGGTGTTGTTTGATATTATACTTCAATTGATACTTGAATTCCAAGATAGGAATTCCAAGGATAGTCTCAGGTTCAAAATTTATTAATGAATAAAATGAGTCAAGTGATTCAACTACCATGTCAAATCACAAGCTTAGTTTCAGTCTTACTTATGCTTATTTGATGGCTTGATTAGGCATCTTGGGTGTATCATACAGGGGACATCGAGCTATGTGTAGTGTCTTAAGACTTATTTAATTAATGAGTTAAAACCTCTTTTGAACATGGTAAAAAGAAGTGGTATTGGATATTAAATCAGAGACTTCACACTTAAATTAGTTTGATTAAATATATTTGAGTATATGTGGAAGCCTATACTTTATAGGTTGCTTACTTTTGGTTACTACCTTATTTGTTATATAACTGCCTCCCCACTGTTATATTTTCATAGAATAGGTTTTATTGGGCTTGACACTATGGGTTCCTGCCTACTGAGATTTATATCTCACACCCTACTCAGGTACCATTGGTTCCCAAGTAGACCTACTTGTTTTTATGGCTATGGACCTTGCTTGTGATATATTGCTTGTATCTAGAAGATGGGAGAAAAGGAATGAGTTGGATCTTAGGATGGTCATGGAGATCGCTTGAGGGGATTTTCTATCTTTACTTTATTTCTTTATTGAAATGTAATTCATTCTTTTAGTTACTCTTTTAGCTTATATATCATCATACAATATGCATGCATTGTATCAACTAGCATTGTCCATTTTTTGTTTTATGTTGATATTGTATATGAATTCTGATGCTTATCATTGATTTATAATTTTTTAATTTTTATCTAAATATTATTATCTATTACCACTTTTCACTCTGAGAATGAGGGTATAATATCCTCATTGAACTACCATTACACCCTTGATGGTAGTCGGTAGTCTCTATCGATCAGGGAGACGTGCTTGAGGTTATGTGGCGATCGGCCTGGCTACCGATTTAGTGGTAAGTCGGTCTAGGAAATTATAATCATATTTAGATATATAATACCATATATTATTTTATTATGACTCTATATTACCCATTTATTAACAATTCCATGTTAATTTTATATTTCGGGTAATATCCGTGTTGTTTTTTTATATGTTTTGAGTTGCTTTTCTTGATACTCTTACATAGATTGTGATTTAATTATTTCAAGAATGTAAAAAATATAAATATAATATATATTCAGTATAGAAATATTAATAATATCTAAAAAATATTGAAATATGAAGTGTAATACACTGTTCATGGTGACCGCAGGTCGTACATACACATGAACGTTGTTTCTATTTTCTTGTGGTATTGAAAGGAAAAAAAAGTAAATGAAATATATGTCTATATATATATATATTATAATTATAGTATAATTATAATGTTATAAATATAATATTAATTTACCTAACCCATCCTCAATATATTCATTGAAAAATGTGAAAGAATCGCATTGCTTTGAGGAGGTGGTAGTCCACACATCCTCAAATGAAGTTATTATATTTAAAAAAAATGTAAATTATAATGGTATGTCTTATAAAATAATTTAATAAGAATAAATACATTAGAAATATCATATATATCATATAAAAATATAAATTCCATCATTATTTCCAACCATTATAGGTGGAAATGGAAGAACTAGAGACATCAGTTCGTGAGGAGGTAGTCCGCCATACACACAAATGATGACTGCGTATCCCATTTGATGGAAGTGTGTGTGAATATAGGAAGAACCATTAAAATAAAAAAATATCAATATATTTATTATATATACGTTATTATATAATAATATAATTATAATAATTTAGGGGATGTATAATTAAAATAAAACAAAAGATCATGTGGAAGGATGTTACATCATCTTTGGGAGATTCTTGTCGCTTTTCACTAAATGAATTACTTGGTTCACTTTATGAATAAAGTGAGGATACTGGGGTGAAAATATGGAATATGGGATATTATTTTAGCATTTTTTGGATGAGCCAAATTGGATTTAGAGGTGTGAGGAAGTGAGGGGGTTGTGTTCTCATTTATAGTGTAGCAGGAGTGACACTCATATAAATATAAAAAGATAAACACTATTGAGAGGTCTCCCATACATCATGTGCCTAAAATAATTGTAAATTTTCAATTAAAGGGATTATATGGTCTAAATATGCCTGAAAATGGATTTTTGAAAAATTTTAGGGTATTTGGACCCTAAGTTAATTTTTTCCACTAAGTAAACCTTTTTTTACCTTAATCACTGTAATTAATTTTTGTTAAATTCATTAATAGTTTTGGTCAAAAATATGTTTAACTTTATAAATATTTTAAATTATTCTTATTCAAAATATGGAATCAATTTTTCCAAATAATAAAAATATAAGTGTAAAAAATTAATTTAAAATTAATCTCACAGACGTGTCGTCAAAGCGGGTTTTTTAAAGAGAAAAAGTAAAAAAGATTGAAATGTTTTTATATCCAATTTCAATGTGAAATTGGTTCCAATTACATTAATTGGATTAATTAATATATATTTGATATAATTATACCTTAAAACAAAATTAATATATAATTGAACTATATAAATAAATTTTATGAAAAAGTAGTTTTGAATTAAAATTCCATGTTATTCACCATTCAACAAAAAATGAAACTTCTCAGAAAAATTGAAAAAAATTATCCCAAAGTAATTTTTGATATTATACTTCCAAAAATGATTTTTTGTCATATAAAAATTATAAAAGAGTAAAAATTTAGATTTAAAATGGGTTATCTATTAAAAGGCGGTAAAATTACCATTTAGAAAAATACATCTTTTTAATCATAAAATTTCATTTATTCTTATCTTATACCTATTAACTCTATTAGATGAGTATGAAAAAACATGATTGAATATATAATGTATAAATTTTAGTGAAAAGACTCATTAGAAGTTGTTTGTTTAATTTATTGGTATAAAATTGTGTTTGTACATGGAAAAATAGTTTTCTCAAAAAAGTAGTTTTCTCAGAAAAATAATTTATCAATTTTCATATAGTTATTACATTCATTTATAACTAATTTATAACCAAAGTATTATTTTTATATAAATTTTTAAATAATATTTTCTTAATATAATGAATATTATTCACAACTCCCATTCTAATGGCTAGTGGTAATTATAATAATATTTTAATAATAAAATTAATAGATCATTATTGTTTGGTAAAACTGGTCTTACATATATCCCAAGGTATCAAATGAACTTGAAATTGTGTGTAAAACAATCCAATCATGGAGTTTCATGTACCAAAAGCTAATCTATGTGTTTCATGTAGTGAAATATTTACTTGGTGTTGTGTGAAATGCATACCAAACTAAGTGCTTTAATTTAACAGAATCTATATTCAATGTTGCGTGAAATGAAAAATATAAAAAAGAATAAATTAATTCAAAAATATTCACAAAATATTGGGGTGTTACATTTTAACCCTATTAAAATTAAATTTTCCCACCAAATTTTTGTTGGTTAACAAAGGTTTAATACTTTAAAGTAACTTTCATAAAAACTGACATCATAAAAATGAATACTAAAAATTTATTTAAAAATGGAAAGTTAGGAACATAATTGTTACCCAATGTAACAAATAACTAGGATTCCACATAGAAGAACATAGGTGGAAAGTGAAAAAATAGACATATAAGAGTATTCTAATCATCAATTTTTGATGGAGAGTGATAGAGAGCATAATTAGAAGAATTTTATTTAACACAAATACATAACACAAAGAGACTTCAAAAAGGTCATTTATATCATAGAAAATAATGATAATGTGATAATTTTATTTCAAGTCTTGTTTACTAAAATTGGAGACTTTTCATGGTAACAATTACTTACTTTATTTCATTCTATTTTATATGAACAATCTCACCCATGGGTTGTGCCTTCATCAATTTTCACTTCATCTCTTATTCCATGAAATAAAGCTGAATTTTTTCATTCTTGATGCATTAATAGATCATTAGATCATAAATATAATTATAGGTCATTCAAACTACCTTTATTTGACATCACAATAAAAAATGTTAACATAGGTTATCCAATGTGAATAAATCCTAATATGATGAGATGATACATTAACATATAAAACCTCATCTAAATTTTAACTTAAAAGATTCCATAAATGTCCAACCTTATAACCCTTACAAAAGATGAAAATAAAAAAACTTTAGAAAGAAGTTCATAAAAATAAGCTTAACATTGATCCCCAATATATCATAGAGTATATATTGGTTGTTACATTCCAAACATGTGAATACCCTCATCATATATTCTCTTGAAACATAGTAATAACATGAATTACAATAAATAATTTGGGAAAACATGCATGCATACTTATACCAAATATTTCTAGATATATTCCTTAAATACAAGAATCTGTAAAATTCATCCATGATAAAATACACCACATTTTAAAAAAATCCTTTTTCATTTTGAGGTCATAAATAAAATCCAATTTACATTATCCATATAAATATCTCTTTATCCATATAAAATATCATTTTCTCATCCTCAGGAACATGTTAAGGGTTACCTTCACTTAATGTAACATGTTCATTAAATCAATTTTCTAGGGCATAAATATCATTTAACACATTATTGAAATTACTTGAAGAAAAACTTCTATAAAGAATCCTTATATACTTCATGATTCATATATCATAATATTTTAATATCAAGACATATACACTTCAATCATCCATATTTATCCTTAAACTGTTACTTAGGCTTCGTCAAGATATTCTGTAATAACTAATTCTAAGAATATGGAATATGAATAATGTCTAAAGATTCCTCAAACTCAATAAAATCATGATTCTTAAGTTTAAAGTAAAAAAATACTATAAGAACTTTCTTTACCTTTCACATGTTGTTTGGGATATCTTTATCTGTAGTAGTATAATCAATACTCATACCACCTTCCCAATTCTCTTCATGAAGTTTCAACTTAAGAAATCAATTTTATAATTCCCATACATTCCATATAAGAAACATTCAATGTTAACATGGTTCCTTCTAGTTCCTATATTCACTAAGATGAGAAAGTATAGTGTGAGAAACACTTATCATAGAAGAAATCCACATAATCATGAAAAAATACTTACATGATGTCTAAATAATGACACATTATTTTAAATCTATTACATAGTAGGAATATCCTTAGATACATACCTATAAATATACATAGAAATATCCCTAAGGATCTCACAAAATTTTTATAATATAAGTTTCCAAATGTTAACTAAAATTTCATTTGATATAATCTATATAGACTTGGTTTTTTTCCTTATAAGACTTTGGAATATTTCTACAAATATTTCAAAATCTAGGCTCTGAGACGGCATGCAATTCCGAGGCCCGATGTGCTGGGAATAAATTATAAAAAAACTTAAGTCTTTTTTTACTATTCACATGATAGAAACATGATATATCTTAAACAGTAGATCGAATCAGAAATCTGAGGTCATGGTTGAGTCCGGAGTATAGAGTTTACCTTGGAAGGGACATTACTTTTGTGGGTCCAGACCTTCTATAGAAAAATCCATGAAAGGAATTTTCATAAATAAAATAATTAAAATTACTTATTTTATCTCAAACACCAGATCAAATAACATCTAAAAAGAGATTCATATTGGAAATCTGAGAGCACTATTGAGTTAATAGTGCGGTGATTCCCTAGGGGTGACCTCAGGTGAGAGGAAACAGGAGGTTTATATCTCGTGACCTCTGAAAGTTTCCTATAAATAGAAGATTAAGGAAATGAGCAGGGGTTTTATGCATTTTCTCTCACGCATGGGTGAAGCTCCACTCACCCTTTCGATGAAGATTCAATGGCTGTTCTTCATCAGATCACGATGAAACATCAGGCACCGGTAGATCAGAGTGCAATGAACAAAATGGCAGAACAAAAAATCAAGTTAGGATTTCTATTTCAGATTTTGTAGCTCCCGATTGATGATTTTGTAGTCATTTTTTAGTTATGATCAAATTTGCTATATTGAAACCACTTTTCAATGGACAAACTTATAACGGCCATCATTCGATTAATTTTTTGATTTCTCTTTTTTCATGTACTTCATCCGTTCTAGGCCATTCTTCGTCGTTAACTTTTTGATATGATGAAACGACATACAAAGGTCGAGTAGAGCATCGATCTGGGAATTTTGGGATTCGGTGATTCTAGATCAATGATGATTTTGAGTTTCAGGTATGGGAGGAGGTGAGATAGTGAGCGGAAGTGGTCCCAACTTTTTTCCACGTCGAAATAATGACGAAACTTAGAGCATAGGAAGATTCTGTGTTGAGTGCATCTTGGGGATCATAGATCTGATCTTAGATTTTTTTTCCGAGCACCAGGGCTCCACCGGAATTTCATGGAAGTCTTGTGGCAGCTGGTAGTGGTGGTAGTGTGTCACCGCATAGAGGAGGTCATGACCAGAGGGATGTGACTGTAGGGTGCCGGCACATGCGGGGCATACTGGGGGCAGATATCGGCTTCTAGCCGGCAGATCTCGTAGGGCCGAGGGGTGGGTGGGCTAGCCCAGGCGAGGCAGACCGACCAAAGCAGGCCGGTCCATCCAGTCGAGGCTTGATCAGGCCAAGTAGATTTCAATTTCCCATATCTTTCAAACCAGGTATCCATTTGATGGTCCGTCTATGACTAGACATTCCTCTTATCAAGAAGGACCTTTTTAAGCATGTTTGGGAATTTTATGTCTTGGGGTAGAGGCTCGGTGGCACAAAACATCCTATAATAAAAATTATTATATAATTAATATTATTTTGGGAAACATGTATTGAACTATAAGTCTGCATACGATGCCTGATTGATGCGCCGTTAGAGGTGTTGTGACCCTAGAGTTGAGGTGGACATTTCAAGGAAAATTTCCAGTGCTTAAACCAGATTTTGAGTTGTGGGCCCCAGGAGCCTTGTTTTGGGAATTTGAAGTGAAATGTGACTTTTTCACCAAGTGTCCATTTGGGACGAATATATAGCCGCCACTGTGTGTTTCTTCATGAGGATTTCAAGGATTTGATCTGTAAGATGTGTTCTGGGATCGAGGCATGGGCCCCATGAAGCACCACTTAGGTAAGACACTAAGAGATGAAAATTTATCACCATGAGTCTGTTTTTGGTGAATGAATAGTCGATCATGTGAACTTTTACACAAGGATCATAATGGTGTGGTCTATTTTGTTATTCAGGGCCTTTTTGAGGAGAAATGCTAGTAAAATTATGCTCTCTCCCTTTAGATCAACAATGACCAATGCGCACTCTTCAACCTTTTGGTTAGAGGTTCCATGTACTCTAGGCGTACAATGGCATGGCTTATGGGCACTACTTCACAGTTTAGTACATGAGTATGGCTAGGTACTTGGCTAAGTTATGAGGTGGGGTCACACATCTTGTGGTCCCCACATGCGTTGTGTACTACTTTACGAATCTTCTACCTCTCGTATCTCTTTCTTATGAACTCGAATTTTGGCTCATGATTAGCCTATCCCGAGTGTTTCCCAACGTAGAATATGATGGTTCAATCTATAGTGGATTTTGAGATATTATGTGTGATGTTATGGATGTGACACCTATCTAGAGTGATACCTGATGACTGTAGTGTAGTACATTGATGATTTCCTAGAGGTATCATCTAGTAATGATGGTAGTGGTGTTTCAAAATCTCTAGAGCAGTTTCAGATTACCCACTAGTGGGACGGGACAATGGTGTTCGTTGTTTACTCTTCAGGGCTTACTGTCAGTGGGGATGGAAAGTGGTGTTCTCTGTTTACTCATTAGGGATTACCCTACAGCGGGGCTAGGAAGAGGTGTTCTCCATCCACTCTTCCAGTATTTCCCTATAGTGTATTAACCTTTAGTGGGTATGGGATATGGAGTTTGCTGATGGAAATACCGAGAATACCTTCCAGTGGGGTTGGGTAGTGGGTTCTTGAATTTGATGCACGAACTCTCAGCAATGTGGATTATGGAAGAGAGATTTTTTTATGTACCTTTATAATCATGAGTAAGAGGGACACTTTTCCCACCAAAAAGTGTCCTTGTGACGTGACCTAAAACTGTGAGGACGATTTAGCGTTTCCCAAAGCAGATAGAATAAATGTGTTGTGATTGAGTTTCCTGACATTCAGTCCAGGGAGGACATGTGGGATACATGGAATCAATGTTGGTTACTTATGGAATAGTTTTTGACTCTTTTCTTTGGCCAAGCATTGATATGGATATCCCCTTACTCTCTCATTTTGGATTCTTTGGTTGATTATATATATATGTATCATTTTCAGTACCCACTCCTTGGGTTTTTGTTACATTACTTACAGGAGAGGTGAAGATTCATAGGGTATGACACATTCTTTCTATGTCTAGATTCTCATGGTTTTATGAGTCTACTCTACTTATATAGGTAGTGATGACTCGATGATGAGTTCATCTTCTTAACATTTCTAGATCTTTATGTTTTGGATGAGTTTACTGTGGTATCTTGTTGTGTTGAGTTATACCCTCTTCTATTATACCTTGTCATATCTACCACACCCCTCTTCAGTACATCTTTTGATGCTCCCTTGAGAATTCAGGGGTATCCCATGTAGTATTTTTATACTCACCCTTACTTGGTATTTTCCCACACTTGGTGTTCCCTTGTAGATGATAGAAATGTTGATCATGATTTCAGAGGATCTAGGGATACATGGTGCTTGAACCGCATGCGGTGGTTGTGACTTGGGTTTCAAGAGCAGGGCTATCCTAGAAGATTTATTTTTATACCTATTTTTGGGTTGTGGAACTTTTCAGGTTGGGTGTGTATTTTTTCCCATTCCCTTTTATTTTACTTTTCTTTACTTGTACTATTTAGAAGGTGATTCTATTTGGTTTCTTTTTTATATCAGTTTTGTATCTTTTGTTCCTTTTTCCTCTTCACTTTTTCTTTGAGTTGGATGTGTGTGTGTGTGTGTGTGAAAGTTCTTAAGAAAAGGCCTTAATGAGTTTTTGTGCCTTCAACACTAGTCTCCACCCCTAGCCTATTGAGGTAGGCTTTGCGTAGTTGTAGCTTGATCCCTGACATGGGTTAGGTTGTGAAAAAGAGGTATCATAGGTAGTTCAATACTTGGGATTTTGTTTAGATGTTTCCCAAAAAAGGTCTTAATTGGGTTTAGGGAAATAGTGTCAACATGTCTCGAGAGAAGATCTCAGTCTAGGGAGTCCAGTGATGGTGCAACAGCCGACGTAGCCATTCACCAGGACCCTGATTATCTGCTTGTCAACTCGGCATGCTGAGACATTTGTTACAGGGAACTTTTGTACATGCATCATATAGGATTGAGTATTTGAATATCATTCTTTATTCAACTCCCCATTTATGTTGATATATATATATATTGTCATTTGACCATGGTACTCTTTGATGGATTTAGGATCCCTCTGCGATGATAGCTAGCCAGGATACCAGCTCCGGTTCATGATGAAGATTTTGTGAGTGATGAGGCCTCAGTTCAGAATCCATCATGAAATACCCTTCCTTTAGGTGGGAAATTATCATAACATCCACCTATTGAGAATTATTTAGTCCTCAGAGATTAGGTTGAGGTTATGTGCAGGTTAAGAATGCTTTGTGAGTTCCAACATCAGAGACGGTCGAGCTTTCTCAGTGAGCCATACCCTCATGCAGTAGAGGTTTGGATAGATATGGTGGTCCACCTCTTAAGTATTGTTCGAACATCAATATTTTGGATGGATTATTTGGAATCCAGTCATTTTATATGGAATAACTGGGTGTTGGTGGAGTTCGGTCACTCAGATGCACGATGAGTTAGCACACTCATGGAAATACTTCCAACATCTTTTTTGTGAGGAGTACTAACCATCCTAGCCATGCACCATTAAAATTCAGAAGCTCCTATAGTTTTAGTATGGAGGGATGATGGTGACTAATTATTCAACTAGGTTCATGGAACTTACTTAGTACTCTTTGGACGTGGTCCACGATGGTAACTTCTGAGCCCAAAATTTTGAGCAGGGTCTCAATAGGGAGATCTGTTCTAGAATAGTTCCCTTGTGCATCACTACCTATGTTAGGGTCCTAGAGTAGGAACTGGTGACAAATATCATTATTCCAATTGAATTCTGGTTAACTATAGCAATAATTAGGCACAATGGAGCTAGGAAGTCTACCGCAGTTAGCGGATGTCCGTTGGAAGGATCTCGACACATTAGACCTCCGCATGATGATTCTCAGGCACAAGGTTAGGGATAGTGTATAGAACCGGGACAGACTAGGGAGGGCCAGTGTTATGCTTGTGTCAGGAGAGGTCACATGGCACAAGAAAATCTAACTAGATGTGGTGATATTTTCAAATAGTTGGTAGATTCACCCCTACGGCATAGGCAATGTCGTGATCATGAATCTCCTAATTAAGGATAGGGTGGTCCCCAGGGAGGTGGTACTGGTAGAGGAATTGGAAGAACTTTGGTTGGTGGAAGATGTTGTAAGGTCCTTCCACCACCACCAGTCCGCCCACATCAGACTTAAATATCTGGTGGTTGGGGTCATAAGAAGCTATATGCATTGAATTTTTACGATCCTGTAGTGCGCAAGATGATAAGAGGTATGCTCTGTGTCTCCTCTATAATTTGAGGTAGATCTTGGTAGACATTGTGTGAGGTAATATTTCTTCATATCTTCTTTCTTACGTTTTTACCTGGGTGACGTTGGGAGTTGGTGTAACCTTGTGTTGGTGTTGTTCAATGTAGTTTTGAATTCATGAAGAAGAGGGGTTCTTCCCCCATCGAGATGAATTTTTGTAACGTGGGAAAAACTATGAGGGAAATTTAGTTCTACCTAAAGTGGATAGTATCGAGGTGTGGTGGAAGATTACCTCTGACTTTTTAATTCTGGGTGATGTTGTGTGATGGAGTTTCAGAGAAGGTCTTGGAATTGATGATGGAGTTTTCTTACTTGACAATTTTTTCTCGCAATTCCATTAGTGGGTGTGGCCAAGTTCCTGGTTTGGGGGTTACTATCATTTCAAGAGAAGTGAAGACTCATAGGTTATGCCACATTCTTTCAGTGTATATATTCTTAGAGATGGATGAGTTTACTCACATGTCCCATTAGTTGGTAACATTCGTTATCAACATCAATCTTGATACTGCAGTAATCAAGTATAGGTTGAGGCGATGGAGACCTGATGAAAAGAACCATGCGAACCACTACTTGGTGCTGGAATTAGTAGTATTCACCCGGAGGATATAGAGACACTCCCTTCTGGGAGAAATCATTATAGTTTTTATAGACTAACAGAGTCTCAGGTATGTCTTCACCAAGAGAGACCTGAACTCGAGGTGGCGATGTTCGTTGAACTTCCTGAAGGACTACAACTTATCTATAGTCTATACTAGGGGAAAAGGGTATTTTTGTAGTAGATTACATTATCTAAAAGTCCCAGGCTATCCTAGTGTGATAAGTTTTGGAGTATTTATCTTCCCTGTAGCTGACCCTGGTCGAGCAAGAGGGTATAATTTTCTTCAGTCGATGGTGTTGACTCATTTACTTCTTGAGCATGTAAGAGAGACTCAGATGTGAGACATATACTGAAATGAATTGTGTGAATTAAATATCCAAAAGAAATGTACCAGATAGATATTATGATGTAAGGAATCATGAAACCTTATGGAAGGGAAAACCAGTGGTTTCAATTACGATGCAGGTGATTGCTGAACACTGAGTTTTAGCGAGTTGTTTCAGCCTCGTTAAATACCAGAGTGGAAATGGGACGACATATCCATGAGCTTCGTCACTGGGAATCCATGCACATAGAAGGGCCATGACTCCATATAGGTGTTAATAGGTCAACTCATGAAGTCATTGAGCTTCCTTACTATTAGCTAGTAGATTTCAGTGGAGTGTATAGGGCACTAGTACTCACGGGAGATCTTCCTCCTTCACAAGATTCCCTCAACATTTGTCTCTAATCATGACGTGTGTTTTATGTAATGATTTTGGAGAGGTCTAAAGAAAAAATTCAGGACCCATCTATGGATGAGTACATCTTTTCACCCCTAGACCGATGGGTAGACCGAGCATGCTATCCAATAGTTAAAGGATAAGTAGATGGTTGATGAGGTTGCCTGCCGCCTTGACCTATTCCCTCAGTTGGTCTAGGTGCATGATGTATTCCATGTGTCACAGTTGAGAAGATATGTGTGTGATCCTACACACATAATTGAAAGGAGAAGACCATATGTGGATGGAAAATCCATTTGGTTCATGTGTTATTCCAGTACAGAAACATGCTTGAGAGTTTCTGGGGGAAGGATACCCAGGTCTAAGCTCAGTATGCTGAGTTGTTTCCATAGTATGATTTTTAGGGATGAAAATTTTGAAGGAGGGAATGATGTAGAAACCCAGTTTTTTTCTTGTAAGCCTTTGGAATTTTTTTACAGATATTTCCATAGTTAGGTGCTAAGATGGTATGAAATTCTGAGGCCTGTTGTTCCTAGAATAAATTATACAAAAATGTTAAGTCTTTTTGTACTATTCACATGATAGAAACTTGATATCTCTTAAAAGGTAGCATAGATCATAAATATAAGGCCATAGTTGAGTCTGGAGTGCGGTGTTTACCCTGAGCAGGACAAACTTTTTTTGTCGTGTGTCTTCTGTAGAAAAATCCACAAAAGGAATTTTCATAAATAAAATAATTAAAATTAATTATTTTATCTTGAATGCCGGATCAAATAGAATCTGAATGGAGATTCAGATTGGAAATTTGAGAGCACCATTGATTTTGTAGCATGGTGTTTTCCCTAGGGGAGACCTCAAGTGAGAGGGAAAGAGACGTCTAGATCCCACAACCACTGATAGTTTCCTATAAATAAAATCTTAAGGAAATGAGCAGGGGTTTGGCTCAGTTCCTCTCATGTGTCAGATAAGTGTCACTCATCCTTCTGACAGTGATTCGATGTCCGTTCTTCGTTAGATCATGAAGAAACATAAAGCGTTGATAGACCACAGTGTAGAAAACACAACAGTGAAACCAAAAAATGAGGTAGGATTTCTATTTTAGATTCTACAGCTCCTGATTGATGATTTTGTTGTCATTTTCAACTTCTGATCAAATTCACTGCTTCAAAACCATTTATCAATGGCCCAACTAACAACAAACATCATCTGATTGAGTTTTTGATTGCTCGTTCTTCTTTTTCTTTGTCCTTTATTTGACCTTATTCATCTTTAACTTTTGATATGATGAAACGACATCCAAACATCAAGTGGAGCATAGATCTTGGAAAGTTGTGATCCAGGGATTTCGGATCTATGATAATTATGAGTTTCAGGCACCAGAGGAGGTGTGGTAGTGAGCAGAAGTGGCACCAACTTTTCGCAGTGTTGAATTTGTGACGGATCATTGAGAAAAAGTAAATTATGTAAATAGAGCACCCCAATGATCCTAGATTCGGTCTCAAATCTATTTTCCAAGCACCGGGGTGCCACCGACGGTCCACAGAAGTCCCACGGTGGCCGCTAACACCACCATCGTGTGGAGGAGGCTGTGGCAGTAGGGTTTCAGCATGCATAGGGAACACCATGTACGGAGGCTGGTTGGACAATCTGACACGGATGGTCTGTGGTCTAGTTGGTTTAGGCAAGCTCGAGTGAGGTGGACCAGCCAGAGCAGGCCGGTCCAGCGAGTTGGGGCCCAATCGGGCCAGGCAGACTTCAACTACCCATATCTTTTAAACTGGGCATCTGTTTGACATGCCCTTTATGGCCAAAAATTACTCTGATCTAGAAGGACCTGTTTAGGAATGTTTGGTGCTTTTTTTTATTAGGACAGAGGCTCGATGGCCCGAAACATCGAATAATAATAGTAATTTAATTATTATTATTTTTGGAAACTTGTATCGGACCGTATGTCTGCATACAACATCCAATTGACACACCATCAAAGGCAGTGTGACCCTGGATTTGAGGCGGAACATTCAAGTCTTATTTCGGGAACTTAAACCAATTTTTGAAGTGTGGGTCCTATGAGCCTCGTTTTGGATGTTTGTGGTGAAATGTGACTTTTTCACCAGGTGCCTATTTTGGATGAATAAATATCAGATCTCGTGTGTTTTTACATGAGCATTTCAAGGGTGTTATCCTTATGATGTGTTATGAGAAAGAGGTGTGGGCCCCATGAAGCACCGCTCAGGTACGATGCTAAGAGATGCATCTTCATCATAGGGAGTCTGTTTCGGGTTAATTAATAGTCGATCATATGAAATTTTCCATAAGGATCATAATTTCATGATCCATTTGGTTATCTGAGGCCCTTTTGATGATGCATGATAGTAATAGTTGGTTCTCTCCCTTTGAATCAACAATGATCAATGCGCGCTCATCATCCATTTGGCTAGAGGTTCCATGTACTATGGGTGTACATTGGTATAGCTTGTGGGTACTAGTTCATAGTTTAGTACCAGAGTATGGCTAGGTACATGGCCAGGTGATAAGGTAGGGTTACACATCATGTGGATCCCAAATTTTTCGTGTACCACTTTAAGAATATTCTACCTCTCATATCTCTTTCTTTTAAACAAATATTTTGGCTTGCGAGTAGCCTATACTTAGTGTTTTTTCTCATAGAACGTGATGGTTCCCTCTGTAGTGGATTTCAAGATATGATGAATGATATTCCAAGTGTGATACCTATCTGAGGAAAAAACCAATGACTCTAGTATAGTTTTCTAATGCCTTCTGAGAGGTACCGTCCAGTAGTGATGGCGGTGGTGTTTCAGAATCTCTAAAACAATGCCATCTTACCCTTCAGTGGGATTGGGTAGTGGCATTCTTCATTTAATCTTTAGGGATTACCCTCCAGTGGGGCTGGGTAGTGGTGTTCGTCATCTAATCTTCAAGGCTTACCCTCCAGTGGGGTTGGTCAGTGGTGGTCTCCATTCACTCTTTTAGGCTTACCCACCAGTGTATTACCCTTTAGAGGGGCTGGGTAGTGGTGTTCATTGAGAGAAGAACCAAGCATACCGTTTAGCGGGGTTGTTCATTGGGTTATTGACTTTGAGGAACAAACTCTCAACTATATGGATGAGTGAAGAGGCATGTTTTGATGTACCTTTAGAATCACAATGAAGAGGGATGTTTTTCAAAAAAGATGTATCCTTATGATGTGACCTAAAACCAATAGAGAGAGACTGTGCCACCCAAAGTGGATATTATCAAGGAGTGGTGATTGAGCCTCTTTGACTTTCAGTTTAGGGAAAACGTCTGAGATACTGGGTATTGATGATGGTTACTTCTGGAACTATTAGAGAATATTTTCTTCAGTTGAACTGTGATATGGAGATCCCCTTACTCTCTCATTTGGGATTATTTGGTTTATCATATATATGTATCCTTTTTCAGTACCCACTCCTTGGTTTTTGGTTACTCTCCTTCAAGGATAGGTGAAGATGCATGGGGTATGCCATGTGCTTTATGTGTCTAGCTTCTCAATGTTGTAAGAGTCTACTCTTCTAATATAGGTAGAGAGGACTCGATGAGAAGTTAATATTCTCACAGTTTCTATCTCCTTGTGTTTTGGATGAGTTTACTATGCTATATTATTGGGTTGAGATAAACCATATTCTACTGTACCTTGTTCTATCTACTATTCCCCTCTTCAGTACATCTGTTTCTGTTCCCTTGAGCCTTTAGGGCATACTACTGAGTATTTTTATACTCACCCCTACTTGGACTTTTCCTACACTTGGTGTGACCCTATAGACAACTGACAGTTTGATCACAATTTTAGAGGAGCTTGGGATATAGGATTCTTGGACTGCGTGTGGTGGTTGTGACTTGGGATTTAGGAGTAGGGCTCTCCAAACTGATTTACCTTTCTACATGTTTTCAGGTTGTGGCACTTTTCTGGTTGGGCATGTATTTTTTCCATTCCATTTTATTTTAATTTTCTATACTTTTACTATTTAGAGGGTGATTCATGTTTGGTTTCCTTTTTTTAGTAATGTTGTATCTTTTGTTACTTTTTCCTCAGTAATTCTACAATGATTTAGCTACGTGTGTTTGTACAGGTTCTTAGACAAAGGCCTCCACATGTTGTTGTGACTTATGTGCTAGTCTCCACCCCCTAGACTATGGAGGTAGGCTTGGGGTAGTTGTGACTCGAGCCTTGACATGGGTCGGGTCGTGACCGAAACTATAGAGACCTTATAATAACATACATGTATATTACATAATTTTTATAAATATTAAGAAAATTGAAAAAAACATGTTTGAGTACCATAATAGTTTAGTGTATTTGTAAAATTGGGACCCAGTATTCTAATCTGCTGAAATATATTCAATTTCTTTAGTAAATATCTTCTCGTTCAGTACTCATACTTAAAAACTTTATTCATTATTGGGGGGAAGTAAATATAAGAAAAGGTGATCTCGGATCCTCAGTATGGGAAAATAAAGGAGATACGTAAGCATAACATGAGCATAAGGAAATAAGAAAATTATAATAACATTTTAAGATCATAACCTGTATATCAAAGATCATTTAAATGAGTCATGGTATAAGTTTTTGTAGTTTATAATACATGAATCATAATGAAATCAAGAGAATAAGACATAGGATAATATCATAGGAGTAATACATATACTTGTGGCATACACATTAGTTTATAACATTGTGACCGTGAGTAAATAGAAACAAGGTCACTCATTATGTTAAGGACATAGAATCAAGCCCTTGATTAAACTTATTGACATGAATCCATGTCCATGAATAACATTGATAACATGTAATCGAGTTCATGAATAAAAATAATTTTCTAGAAGTCAAGGCTCATTGTAAAAACTTATTAGGTCACTTCATGGGACTAAAACTACTAAGAGGGACACACCACCATCCCCAATCATAGTCCTTTCCTTATTGTGGATCAGTATTCCCTATCTTCCCATAGTAGATCTGGTTCCCCATATTCCCATTGTGGATCAGTTTTCCCCATCATCCATAGTGGATCAAGCGCATCTTCATTATTTCTATCATTAACTCAAGAGATATAAATCTTTACCCAATTCATTGGAGAGAGATACAGGTCCCACCTATTAAATAATAAAATCATAATTATATATTCCATAAGATAATAAAACATTCATCATTTAATTACCCATAAAAATATAAGAGTTTCATAAAAATAATATCATAACCCATGAAATGAAATGGTTATAGTAAACATGACATTATATCTTGAACTATGTAAATGATATAGGTCTCATAATTATTTAATCAAAGAGTAAACCATAAAAATAATTGGGTTTTGAAAGCATAAAAACCAAGGAATAGAATCATGTTTCACAAAAATTTAACCCAAGAAAGAGAAATGGATTTCATAACCATCATCCCATTAAAACGCAAATCATTAAGAGAAAGAATATAAATGGTACCCTTAGATAATATCCCCAATATATTATAAACTATATTAAAGGATTACACCTTAGATAGAGAAGGATTTTTAAATATCACTTGGAACATTTATAAAGGAAAATAATCTTCCTTTAAAAATCACTTTTTAAAACATGAAATATTTTCAAAATCCATTTATTTGAAAACCATTTTGAAAAAAATATAATAGAATATTTTAATAACACCTAAATAATTTATTGAAAACCTTTTTAAAACTAATTTCTTTGAAAATAATAATGAGAACATATAAAGTAACCATGAAAACAATTTTGAAAACCATTTCTTTGAAAAAAATTGAAATCATATAAAGTAATATTTGAAATTCATTTAAAATAAATATTTAAAATAAATAATTTCTGAAAACATTTTTCACAAAAAATAACTTTGAAAACATATAAAAATGTTATTAAAGTAATTTAAAACACTTCTTGAACATAAAACATTTTTGAAAACATTTTTCTTTGAAAACAACATTAAAAATAAGGAATATACAGAATATTAAGATGTTTTTTTTCTTAAAAATAAATCTTTTAAACATTCAAAGGAAGCTTCAATGGAATCATGGTAATGATTTTATATAAATCATTACATGTCGAACATTCTTTTTGTGCCATAAAAATTTTAGAATGGTGCCTCAATTGGAAAATGACTAAAAGATTCATTTTTTCAAACATTTTTTAAAAACGTAGAAATGGGGAAAATGTATTTTAAATAAAATAGTATAATATTATAAAATAATTGAAATCATTTTTGGAAAACATGGTTTTCTAAGAACACATATTTCTAAGAAAAAAGTAAAATTAAGTTATATTTTCTTAAAAAAACTTTCCTAATTATCTTAAATACCAAATAATGTAATATATTGTACCATTATATGATGATATGAAGAATAACTATAGGAAAATAAAATTCATGAAATTTCATGAGAGATGGATCATATTATTTCATCAATAAAATCATAATCATAAACAATCCCGATAGTGAAAAGATTGTAACAATAAATTATTACTACTTTGGGAACATTGAATCATAATACCCATGAAATAATAATGTTAAATAAAGTTTAAAATATCATGAAAAGAATCATATTAATGATATAACATGTAAAATTGAATTATTTACACATAATATGAAAATATAGGTTCAAAACATGGAATGTATCTCAAATAAGGAAAATTGTGACAAAATAGCTTTACCGATTTGGTAAATTTTGAACAATAAACCCCATCAAAGAAAGATCATAAAATTGATTTTTAAATAACCATAAATATAAGTATAAAAATAATAGAATAATTTTTTTGGAATTATATGGACCACACAATATAAAATAGTGGTTAATAAGGCATAAGTCTCACTAAAATAAAAGTGAAACGAGAATACCCTTACCTTAAGTATTGAATTTATTCATACATGTTCAAACCTCTATTATAATAAATATATTTTTATTATACATATAAAAATGAACCATATTCTTATATATAATAACATATATTATTTATTATGAATTTATATTTCCTATTTATTAATAATTCCATGTTAATATTACAATTTTGGTAATATCTGCATTGTTTTTAGTATATGTTTTGACATGTTATTCTTGATAATCTTACATAGATAATGATTTAAATATTTATAAAATGTAAAAAAAAGATATAAATATCATATAAATTCAGTATATAAATATTTACAATAATCTATAAAAGATATAAATATGAAATGGAATACATCATTCATGGATATGGTAGGTCATACGTGTGCATAAACACTGTGTCCATTTTCTTATCATATTGAAAAGAAAAAAACAAATGAAATATATATATATATATATAATCATTCATGATTAATTATTATGTATTAAATATCATATTCATTTACTAAACCCATCAATAATACATTCCATTCAATGTGTGAACTAATCATATCACTTTGGGGAGGCAGTGATCCACACATCCCCAAACAAAGTTATCTTATTTACACAAAACAAAATGTATGAAGGAATATTTTATATAATAATTATAGAAGCATAAATTAATCACAAATATAAAAAATATATTATAAAAATAGAAATTACATCATTATTTCCAACCTATATAGGTTGCAATGGAAGATCGGGTGATATCAACTCGTGAGGCGGTAGTCCATTGTATACACAAACAATGATTGTGAATTCCATTTTATGGAAGTGTGTGCGACTATAGGTAGAACCATTTACATATAAAAATCACAGTATATTTAGGATAATGTGGTTATTATATAATCATGTAATAAAAATAAATTTGGGGTTGTAGAATGAAAATAAATTAAAAGAGCATGTGGAATGATTTTACCTCTTATTTGGGTAATTCATTTTGGTTTAAAACAAAGGAATAACTTGGTTTGATTTATTTAAAAAGTGAGGATTATTTTTTGAGTTTATATAAGTTGGTATCTTATTTGGGATGGTTTTAGATGATACAATGTTCCTTGAGAGGTGTGAGGAAGTGAGGGGACTAAGTTTCCTTTTATAGTGTAGAAGGAATGACATTTTTTGTAAATATAAAAAGGTAAACACTATTGAGAGGTATCCCTTAAATAATATGCCTCCAATGATAGTAAATTTTCAATAAAAAGTAGGATATGGTAGATAAGTGGAAATAAAATGTTATTTGGACATGTATCTAGTGTATTTGTCCCCTAATTTAATGTTTAACCTCTAAGTGAACTCATTTTTACCTTAGTCACTCAAATTAATTTTAATTAATTTCACTAATATTTTTCATAAAAAAACTAAGTTGACCTTAATAGATATTATAAATTATTATTATTAAAAATATTTAATCCATTTTTCCAAATTATCAACATATAAGTGAAATAAATTAATTTAAAATTAATTTTGCAGACGTGTGATGAAAGTGGGTTTTTAAATCAAAAAAGTCAAAAAGTTTTAAATATTTTTATATGCAATTTCAATGTGAAATTGGTTATAGTGAAATTAATTGGATTAATTTATGTATAATTTAACTAATTATATTTTAAAACCAAATTAATAAATAATTTAATTACATAAATAAATTAGATGAAAAATTAGTTTTCAATTAAAACTTAGTATTTTTCACTATTCAACAAAAAATGTAACTTCTCAAAAAAATACAAAAAAATATTCAAAATTAAATTTTGATATTACTACTCAAATAATTAATTTTAATTTATCAAATAAAAAATACAAAGTATCAAAATTTATATTTAATATGGGTTCTCTATTAAAAGGCGATAAAATCACCTTTTAGAAAAATACATCTTTTTATTCATAAAATTTGTTTTATTATTAACTTATGCCTATAAAATATATTGGAAGAGTATAATTTCTTTGATATAATATATAATATATAAATTTTATTTAAAAAATTAATCAAAAGTGTTTTATTTAATTCATTGGTATAAAACTGTGATTTTACATAGAAAAATGGTTCTTAGTAAAGTAATGTCTTTATTTTAAAATAGTTCTTACATTAATTTATAACTAATTGATGACCCAAGAATTAATATTATATATATGTGTAAATTATATATTAATTATTTAATTAATCATACTCATAACTCCCATTCCAATGACTAGATGTTAAATATAATAATATTTTAATAATAAAATTAACAGCACATTGTGGTTTGGTAAATCTAGGTTGTGCATGTAATAAAAGCTATCAAAGGAACTCGAAATTATGTGTAAAAAATCAAAAAATAGTGTTTCATGTACTAAAATATAATCTATGTGTTGCGTGTAGTGTAATATTAACTTATTGTTGTGGGAAACACCATCCAAACATAGTGATTTCATATAACACAAGCTATATTCAGTGTTGCGTGAAATGAAAAATATCAAAATGATTAAATTAATTTAGAAATAAAATTTTAAAAAATCATGGGGTTATACAAAAAACAAAACATTATTTAAATATGTGCATTATTTATATGGTAATGGGGAATAAACCCAAACTTCTATGGGATTTTTTTCACTATATATATGGGAAAGGGGAGGAAGCCTAAGCCCCTAAGGGTCTCTCCCCACTATGTTTATAGAATGGGGTGTGAAACCAATACATTATGGGTATTTTCTCAATAATTATATGTTTTTATTTGAATATATAAATTAAATAATAAATTATTTTCTATTCTTACTTATAGTAAAAATTATTATGAAACTATTATAGGTTGTGAAACATCCCTATGTTATGTTTTCACGGGTCTTGATTATTAAATCATGTTTTCACACCCCATATGACTCGTATTTTATTTTATGCTAAAATCCTTTTGTTAGGTATCATGATTCAATATCTATGTATTTTTGGGTATTATTTTCTATATTATGTTCATACACATTGATTATGTTCTCATACCTGCATGCCTATCTTATCCTCATTCATGATCATTGATTATCATCTTTTATGTCTATCCTCATGGTGCGTCCGATCTCACCCATTTTTTATGATTCCATTCAATAGTTAATGAATAATATTCTTATGCAAGATTTGTATATAAGGGTTTCATGTAAAAATATTATTTACAAAAAATGTTGAATAATTTTTTTAAAATTAGTCGATTATGTATGTAATCTCCAAAGACACTAAAACAATAGGTTCTTGGGTGTGATTTTTTGTGAGATGTAATGAATATTCTTGTAAAATGATATAATATATGTTTATTTTATGGTTTGGTCATTATAATTGTCATCATAGTATAGTTTAGTTATTCTTTGGGATTATATTATACAAAATATGAGGATAAAACTTAAAATAACCTATGTTGAACCATAAGTGATATTGGATGAACCTAAAATTTCATAGGATGAAATTAAGGAGTAACGATTACAAAAATATTATGAATAATTTTACTTTTTATTGGATTTATTAGTATATTTACTATTTATAAATACTTACCCAAACCATTTTGGTTTTAGTAAGGATCATAATAGAGAATCATGAAATTGGGTTGGTGACAATTATGCACAATATTGAAAAAATATTATTTGCTTCAAGTTATATGAATTTAGATCATATCTTGAGATGTATATATGAAAATTAATTCACATAAAAAATTAATATATAATTAATTATCGATGGAAAATATTAATTATTTGATAATTTTATTGTAATTTTATAACTCCTCTCTGACAGAAGATTACAAGAATGTGCTTTCAAAAAAAATTATTATTCTCCCTTTAGTAAAATTTGATTTTTGTGTGTGATTATATTAGATCTCTACACATAGATACCATATTAATTAAGATTTTAAATTTAGTATGTAAGAACCCAGTTTTTACTGCAGAATACTTTGGAATATTCTTGACAGTATTCCTGAGCAGCGCCTTCAGACGGCGTGCGATTCCGAGCCCCGAAGGGAATTAAATTTTTAGTGCGTTCACACTAAAAATGCCAAACAAATGCGATAACTCCTAAACGGTGCACCGGGTCAGGGATCTGAGTGTACAGATGGGTCCGGAAGGGGGTTTTTACCCTAGGAACAACATAAAACTTGTCAGCGTGGGATGTTTGGATCCCTCACTCACTTTCGGAACGTTAAACGGATTAATTAATTAATTAATTCATTCATTTAATGTTGAAAGGCAGGTATCTCTTAAAAGGTGGTTCGGATTGGAAAACCGAGGGCATCGTTGAGTTCAGAGCGTGTCGTTTACCCTAGGAGGGGTGTAAGTTTTGCGGGCGCGGACCGTCTGTGAAAAATGGCCCCAGGGGCGTTTTCGTAATTTGGCGGCCTCGGGCGTTAAGTTTTATAACTTTTGAACGGGGTCTCGGATTAAAATTCTGAGATCGACGTTGTGCTCGGGAGGTTGTTTTTACCCTAGGGGAGGCTTAACATCGACCCTGCTGAGGGTTCGGGTTCGGGCTGACGGGCAAGTGGTTAAGCGTTTTCTATTTAAACGCTTAACTCACCCCCTCCCTCTTCCTCTTCCTCACCTGGATAGCAGCAGGAGGCACCCTTCTGACTCCTCCTCCACTCCGGAGAGGCAGCTCCATAAAGGCGACGACACGGCAGCGGATCGTCCGTGAAGCTTCGGGCAACGCCCCTGCAAGTAGGATTATTGCGGTTTCAATTTTTATTCCCGCACCTACTTTGAGTTCAATTTTATGCATCGATTTGCTGTTAAAACTTCGAACAAATAATATGGACGCGTAGTATACAATTTTTTCTTTCCGTCGCATCTTTCGGAATCGAAGTCCGAGTTATGAGGAGGCCGCATCGGTTCGGCGAAGTTTACGGGAAATTTGGGAGTTCTTGGGGTTTTCCGGCGGTCCGGCGGGGTTCAGGCGGTGGCGCGGCGTATCCGGGCGGCGGTCCGGCAAGCGGGCATGGCGGAGCTCCAGGAAGTGGCTTCGGGCAGCCTTCGGTGCGGCGGCGAGTCCTCGGCTGTGGCGGCTTAGCGCTGCGCGGAGTGGAAGAGCCGGCCGGCTGTGCCGGCCGGTTGACTCGCGGACTCGGGGTTGCATCGCGCGACCTCGCGGGGGGAGCAAGACCCGCCGAAGGTGGGTCTTCATGCGTTTTGCGCGACCGGCCCCTCGTGATTGGTCTGCACGTAGACCGCAGGTCCACATCCGGCCCGCTCGGCTAGGCCGCGGGCCGGCACTGCGAGGCGGGCCGGCCCAGGCCGGGCGGACCGGCCGGTCCAGGCCGGTCCAGGCCGGTCCAGCCCAAGGGGCTTTGCCCCTCAGTTTTCCGACGCCCGTAACTTTCACTACGGGCATCCATTTTGCGCTCCGTCTGCGGCGGATTGGACCTGACATAGAGGAGGACATTTTGATATGGTTTCAGGAATATTTAATTCCCAAAATGAAGGGTCTTGGAGGTGTGACGCGTCTTTAAGCTAATTGTTGTTTTTCCGGGAATCTTGCTTTGGACGGCGCGGACGCGTCCGACTTCTGTTTTGAGCGCCGTCAGTGACGTTGAAACCCTGGCGTCGAGGTGGAGGTTTCCAGGGTGGTTCCGGGCGTTGAATCCGGAGTTGGTGTGTGGGCCCCACGACCCGTCTTTTGAGCTGCGTGCAGCGTTTCATGACTCTTTCGTCGGACGCTCGTTCGAGACGTGCAAGCAGTCGTTTCCTAATGTTTTTCCGAGGGGATTACAGTGGTGCAATCTGCCCGCTCTAATTAGGCACGATGGTGAGGGGCCCACGAGGGTCGTTTGGGCGTCGACGGTGATTTTCCATCTTTATCATTGGGCGACCGTTTTGGACAAGTGAATAGTCCATCTTGTGTACTTTTTCGAGAGGATCACAACGGTGCGATCCGTTCGTTGTGTTTCGGGACCAGGATGTGGGTCCCATGAAGCACCGCTCATGTGCGGCGCGTCGGAATGCATCTTTTTCTCCGGATATCTGTTGCGCTCAAGTGATCAGTCTTTTTGACGTGTTTTCCCGAGGGGGTCGCAATGGTGCGATGCGCCCGACTGTTTTCGGGGCCACGGATCGGGATCACGGGGTGTCGTTCGGGTATGAGGCGGTGTTGGTGACTTTTCCATCGGATATCCATTTGAGGTGAGTGGGTAGTCTATCTCATGTGTTTTTTCGTGAGGATTACAACGGTGTGATCTGTTTGGTTGTGCGGAGCCTCTTGCGCAATCTTGTTAAATGTGGAAATGTGAAAGATGCTCTGATGGCGGTTCTTCTCGTCGTGTTTGTAGATAACCCTTGGCGTGTGATCGCGTGCACTCTCGTGTGAGTGAAGACGTGTGGATGGATATACCTCAGCCATTGAGGTGGCTGGTTGGAGTTGTTATGTCACGCCTTCTCGTTGACGTTGGGTGCCGAGTGCACGATAGCCTTAGGGCTGGAGACGTGGTATACTCTGGGAGTATACGGGAACCCTTGGAGGTACATGTGGTTGTTTGTACCTGAGGACGTTTATGCGCTTGGTTGGGTATTGACTTGGGGCCACACGTCGTGTGGGCCCCAAGTGCATGTTGTGTTCTGCTTTGCGTACTTGGACCTCTTGCGGTGTAGAGGGTCCCTCTGTGCTCATTTTTTGACTAGAAGGGTGGATTTTATTTCCCCTAGATATTTTCTTGTTTGTTTGACTAGTAGGGTGGAGTTTATGTCCCCTGGCTCAGTGCTCGTTGGTTTGACCAACAGGGTTGAGTGGTACCACCTGGCTTCGTTCTTGATGGATCAGCCGGTAGCAGTTCTAGTGACACCCAGTGATGGATCAAGCACTGAACCTATTTTGGTGAGTTGTTCTGGAGTTTGGTGGTTGCACGATACCCACTCCGTATTAGGTTGGCCAGTGTTGTGCCCTCCAGTAGAGATGGCCAGAGCAGTTCTGAGTTCTACCCTCCAGCGGGGATGGGCAGTGGGTTACTCATCAACTTCTTCAGGTTTACCCTCCAGCAGGGCTGGGCAGTGGGTTGCTCACTGACTTCTAGGGTTTACCCTCCAGCAGAGACTGGGCAGTGGGTTACCCGACGCTCTTAGGGTCTACCCTCCAGCAGAAACTGGGCAGTGGGTCACCCGATGCACTTAGGGTCTACCCTCCAGTAGAGACTGGGTAGTGGGTCACCCGACGACCTCTTAGGGTTTACCCTCCAACAGGGCTGGGCAGTGGGTCGCCCACCATCTAGTTCTAGGTCTACCCTCCAGCAAGGCTGGGTAGTGGGTCGCCTGTCGACTTATTCCAGGTCTACCCTCCAGCGGGCTGGGTAGTGGGTCGCCTAATGATGTATTATGGTTTACCCTCCATCGGGGCTGGGCAGTGGGTCACTCGTTGACATTCTAGACTCAGTCCTTTCTACCAGGCTAGTCTGTGGCTTTCCTCCGTGATCACCGGAGCGGGACCCTTGGTTGTACGGGTCGGTGATGGAACAACTTTGACTTTGAGGAGACCTCTCGACTGTAGAGCAGTGACGAGGTGTGGTTTGACTTTCCCTAGAACTCTCAAGTACAAGGGGCACATTCCCCACCAAGACACGTTCTTGTGACCCGATCTAAAACCGTGAGGGCGAGTCAGTGCTGCCCAAAGCGGATAGTGTCGAGGTGCGGTGATTGATCCCCTTGGTTTGCGGTTCGGGGCAGATGTACGGGATGTTGGGCATCTATGGTTTTCTTCTGGGACTATTGGATACTCTTTTCTTGGGCTAAGCTACGGGATGGAGATCCCCTTACGATCTTGTTTGGGCTTATTGTTTGAGCATATGGACTTGTATATACCTTGTTCTGGTACCCCCTTCTTGGGTTTGGATACTCTCCTTCCAGGGGAGTCGAAGACGCGCGGGGTATGCCACGTGATTTCCGTGTCTAGCTTCTCATGGTCGGACGAGTCTACTATCCTGCTATAGGTAGCGAAGACTCGATGGTAAGTTCATCTTCTTACCATTTCCAGCTCCTTGTGTCTGGACGAGTCTACCTTCCTTTCTCTTGTTGGGTTGAGCTAGACTCTTTACTGCACTCTCTGTTGTACTTCTTTTATACTCCCTATTTGATCTACTGCTCACCCTTCGGTACCTCTTTTGTTGCTCCCTCGAGCCTTTGGGGTATCCTACTGAGTATTTTTATACTCACCCCTGCTTGGGCTTTACCCGCACTTGGTGTGCCCTTTCAGACTACAGACAGGTGAATCATGACTTCCAAGGAGCATAGGAGCTTGGGAGCTTGGACCGCATGCGGTGGTCGTGGCTGGGTTCCAGGTGGGGGACCCGTCAGCTATTTCTTTTTGTTTACCTATTACTGGTTTGTGGCACTTTTTTGGTTGGGCGCGTGTTTGGCCCCTTTTCTTTTCAGCATGTACTTTGTACTGTTTAGAGGTCGATTCACATTTGTGGTTTATTTATAGTATTTTCCCTTTGCTTTTCTTTTTTACTCTGCACTTTTGCATTGAGTGTGCTGCATGTGGGTGTACAGGTACTTAGGTAATGGCCTCCCCGAGTTATTGTGCCTTCGGCGCTGGTCGCCAGCCCCTGGCCTATGGAGGCGGGCCTGGGGTAGTTGCGGCTTGATCCTGGGTAGAGTCGGGTCATGAAATAGTATTACTCATTCCCTCATTTTTTATAAGATATAGACACCATGAATTCAAAGTGATGTTATTAATACTTACAAATGTACCAACTATCTCTATAGACCTAATGAATAGATTTTTTAGAGATTACCTCAATAAAATTGTGGTAGTATTTATAGATAAAATTATAATATGTTTTAAGATAAATTAATATAATGATTATCATTTGAGTATTGTGATAAAAATATTGAGAAATAAAGAAATTGTATTCAAAATTTAGTAAGTCTGAATTCTGGCTATAAAAAGTATCATTCTTGTAGGATGCAATCACAAGTGAGGGTATATCTAAAGATTATTTAAATGAGATGGTACTTGAATAAAGACCTAGATCAACAATTTAAATTTATATCCATAGTTTTCATGTAGTGGATGGATATTATCGATGCCTTGTTAGATATTTGTCATGTTTTTTGAAACCACTAACTATGTTTACATGGGATAGAGTCATGCTCCTATAGATAGATGAATGTGAAGAAAATTTCAAGGAATTTTATAGAAGGGTGGTAATTACACCTATAATCACACTAAAATATATTAGATAATGGTTTGTGATATACAAAGATACATAAAATAAGGTTTTGGATGTATCCCCTTGAAAAATGGCATGCTAGTAGATTATTCCTCGCGTCAATTAATGGACCATGAGAAAAATAACCTAACATATGATCTAGACTAGGAATTGGTAATATTTTACTTAATTATATGGATGAATATTTGTATTACATGGTTATGATAAATAAAAATCTAAACACATTCCCATCATGGTGGTAATGGTGAGATTTTTAGACTTATAAAAGATATTAAGGTAGACATCTCATTAGAAAATACATCTCAAATCAAAACCATGGTATGAATACACTCATGTACTCCTATTAGAGAGAGAAACTAAAATTAAAAGGATGTAATTTATTTAGTGGGAGAATGTAACATCCTAGATTTATGTATGAAATTTATATCCATAGGTTACTTGTTTATTCTTTATAATAAATCAAAATATAAGTTTTAAATAAATCATATAATAAATGAATCAAATTATCAATAATTTATTCCAACATAATGGATCATTTTAAAAAAGCACATGAAACCATGTAATATATACCATGTAATACTACATAACATTAAAATTAATAAATTAAAATTGGAAATAAATTTAAAATAAAAAAAATACTACTATGAAATCTCATGTATCATTTCCCCCCCTTCTTCCCTTAAAAGGGGGTTTTATTAATAATAAAAAAATTTAAGGCATTCAGGCTGTTGGAAGGAGTAAAAAACCTATAATGAGAAAAAACATCAGCAAAGGATAAAAAATGTTGCAAAATCTAAATTTAAAACTATGAATAATAATTTTAATTTTTTTTGTTAGAATGGAATGTATTTATATAATGTAATAGGGGTCATATAACCATTGTATGACTATTATTAATGGGTATATAGTCGTTGGGTATTATATTATCAAATTCCTTACCAGATTATAATTATCAGTATATGCTTGATATAGAAAAATTTATTTTTAGGTTAAAAATATTCATTATCATTAATTTAATCAAAAATAAATAAATTATTTGGAATATAATTAATAGATACTAATTCACTGAGAAAATTATCAACGAAACTATTTTTATGAATTATGTATTTTTTTAAAATTTAATACTTTTAAAGAATGATATAAATAAAATTTATTAATAAAATTAAAGGAATTATTATTAAAATAAATGAATAACATATAATATATAATTATGAAATTATAAGTATTATTAATTCAATTATTCATTACTAAAAAAATGTTTCATTTAAAACATTGTTTTAATTATATATTTTATGATTTTATTTAAAATTTTAATTTATAATATTTAGAGTATGAAATGTAATGAAATATATTGGTTATATATATATAAAGTAAATAAATATCCATGTATTTATTATTAATTTGTTTTTAATAAAATAAATTCATTTAATGTTAACAAGACATAATATGAAAGAATTATTTTTCTATTTGTTGTATATTTTTTATTTTAATTAATTAATATAATTATTGTTAAAGAAATATTTTAATGAAATTTATTTATTATATATATATATAATTTAACATCCATAAAATGTATATTACATGGTAATTAATAAGATTAAATTTATTTTAATTACTAAAAATATATTTGCCAAATATTTTATGTGTTATGAGCTCTTATGTTAAATTTAATTTTTATAAATTTTAGAAATTGAATCCAATAAAATGAATTTATTATTTTAAATTATAATTTCTAAATTATTTAATAAGGTTAGTTTCATTTTTTGGCCTAAAAATAAGTTAATGAGGCAAAAATTGAGTTTCCATGGTAAAGGTAAAACATAGTTAAAGAGGTTTAACTAAGGGGGTAATGAAATAAAATATCATAAAAAATTTTCTATAAATGAGTGTATGAAAGAATTATTTACCCACTAAACTTATTTTAAATCCATTATTTTTTCATTTTGGATCCACTTCCTATGTAAAAAATAATTCCCTTACAAAATGAAGAATATGAATTTTATAAAATGCCACTCAAGGTCGCCTATAAAAGGTTCCATTATCTACTAACCTAAACCCACACATATCCTTTATTTTCCTATTGGATAAATTTTAAAACTATCTTTCTAAAAATACAATCCCACATTTAGGGACCTCAAGTCCCAATAAAGAGTCACAAATCCCTCATTCCCATGAGGCTCTCTAAGAGAAGGTTCAAGTCTTCAACACTAGCATTATCCTCCACTTAATCATATTTATTTATATTTTTTATCCACCAATTATTAAATCTCATTTAATAATATAATAAAATGTTTTTAAAATAATCAGGCTTATATAAATTTGATACTATAACAATGCATTAAAATGATCTTACTCATTCAGTCGTTATGGTGTGTTCTTGTTTGTGTCAGTTTTACAACCTATATGTACAATCATATAATGTTTCCATCATTAGTTAATAAAAAACATAAATAATAATAATATTATAAAATAGTTATTAATTTCGTATGTTTTTATAAAATTTTAGTTGTAATATAAAAAATCATATTGACTAATAAATTCATTTTTTTTAATTCAATAATCGCTAAAAAGAATATTTTTAAGCATTCCATGAAAACCATCATCATAAGTTCAATGAAATGAACCTTGGGATCCATAAATATATCAAAAATATATACTAAAAATTTAATAAAATTATGAATGTGATGAACTCGTGATCAATGGGAAAGGACCATAAATTTCAAATTGAAGATTACATAGAAAAACAGAACATTTAACACAAGAATATTAATTTTAATTTTAAAAAGTTAATATATATGTAATAAAGAATTATATATGAAAAATATTAATTAAAATAAATATTAAATATTTTATTATATATATGAATAATGAAACTAAATTTTATATATAGGGATTTAGAGCATGTCTGACCAAGAGAACGTTTGAGATAAGGGTTTCTTTTCCAATCTCACTTTAAAATAAATATCATATATGAAAAAATTAATATTTTGGGAAATTGTATGTAATTTATATCTAAAACTAAAATTATTTTCTATTACAATGGTTATTTTATGGTTTTAAATTTATCATTACTATTTCACCTCACGTTGGTTCACAATTTAACTAAAAGGATGCTTATAAGTGGAACTGACTTTATCTATTATTTTTATTCAAAACTATTTATCTTCTATGTTGTTATTTTTCATTATATTTTATACATTTCATTGTATATAATTTGATGATTTATTATTTTCATTTTTTATTGAATTTGAATTTATTTACAAAATCATAGAAGGAATATTTTTTTAACATTTCCCATATGGTCTCTTTCTTCCAAAATTTTCTTTATATCTCCTTAAAAAACTTCATTTTTGTTTTTTAATAATTTACAAAATTAGATTTGTTTTACATTATCATTATTTTTATAAAACTATTAATTTATAAATAATTTCATTTTAAAATAAATTTTGTAAAAAATAAGGGAAATTTATTTTTTTTAATTTTCTAATGCTCTTAAAATATTTTTTTCATCTATATCAATATACTTTATAATTATTAAGTTTCACTAAGGACATGTTTAAAAATATATCTTCCACATTATATATGTATATGATTCATTTTTACACTCTTTTATGATTCTTATGAATCCTAATTAATTTTCATCAGTTAATTGTACTATGATGGAATTTTAAATTCAATCATGTTTATATTACACTCACATATATAGATCTTAAATATGGGATTAGTAGGCCTATAATTATGCATCCCTCTAATGAATTGGGTAAATATCAATAACTATTCAGATGAAAATAAATGGGGAGTAAACATAATCCATTAATTTATGGGTGATACCAAAATTATATAGTCATCTAATGCATTGGGTAAAGCATTATATCTCATATGATGATAAGGAATATAGCATAAACCCAAACACCTAAGGGTATCTATCCATTATGAATATGTGAATGAGTAGTAAACCCAAACAACTAAGGGAATCTTCCCACTATATTCATGGGAAAGGGGTATAAACTCAAACCCCTAAGGGACATGGACCACTATATTTATAGAATGGGGAGTGAATCCAATCCCTTAAAAGACTTTTTCCATTATGTGATAATGGTCTTGACAGTGATCATTGACATAAGAAATTGTTTTCTATACTTAATTTTATTCCAAATTCTTAGGCCATGACTATAGGATATGAAATATCCTTATGTTATATTTTCATAAATCATGATTATTGACTCATATTTCTATTCCCCTATGGCTAATGTTTTATATTTCACCAAAATACTTATGTCATTACTCATGATTTATGATATATTTGTTATTGGGTATGATTTTTTATGTTATGTTCATTCCCCATGATTATGTTCCCATACCCACATATCAATATAATTCTAAATCATGATATTAAATTGTTATCTCTTATGATTAACCTTATAGAGAATCTGATCACACCTCTTTCTTATGTTCCTATTCCCCAGTTAATTAAGAAGTTTATTATGTATATTGTGTCTAGAAGGGTATCATGTGAGAAGATCTTTTGTAGGTGATTTTGAAAAATGTTTTAAAATAAATTGGTTATATATATAATCTCTAAATATATTAAACCTATAGGTTCTGGGGGAAAACGAGGCCGTACCCAAGTGGTAAGGGCTCCTTATTAGCATCCAAGAGACTCACGTTCAAAACCAGGTGGAGGCGAATTTTCAGGGTGCTGTAGCAGTATTATAGAAGTTACTATTCGATATTGTCACAGCTGGAAGTATTCACCTGATTTGGGATTTCGAACCACCGGTTTGGGCCTACAGGTCTCAAGGGTGTTAGGTCGGAACAAACCGAGGAAAGATGGCAAGAGGGGGGTGAATTGCCTTTTAAAAAATTGATTAACAATTTAAAATCAAAGTAAAGAATGCAGCGGAAAATAAAGAGGCAAGACACACGAAATTGATAACGGAGTTCGGCCAAAACCCGGCCTACGTCTCCGCTCCCAACTCAACCGTTGAGAGATTCCTACCGCTTGCTTTTCAATGGTTTTAGCAAGAAACCCACTAGGCTTTGAGGTAGCACTAGGACCTATTACAGCTTGCTTTTATTGGTTAAGCAAGAACCCACTTACTTTTAATGGTTAAGTAAGAACCCACTAGCCTTTTTAACGGGTGAAGGCTAGCTCACCGAAAACTCAAGCCTTTTAAAAGGAAAGTCTTGACTAACCTCTTCACACCTTAATGGTGGTGTGAGAACCCAAAAGAAAGGGGGATGAGAAAGAGTTTGGGGTTTGTAGGCACAAACCCAATTTTAAGCTCAAAATAATAAAAACAATAAAACCCGTATGTGAGGAAGACTTGGGCGCCTTTGATTGATTGGAGATGTTGAAGGCCGCTTCCAAGCTTCTTTGAAGGAGCTCCTTGGATGTGGAAGTTGTTGGAGCACTTGGGGTTCCTTTGGAGGAAAGCACCGGAGGTACGCCGAATGATCAACAAGGTGTCCGTGGGCTTCCGTATAGTTCTGGTAGGTGTCCGGGGCTTCCTTGGCCTTTATTTATAGGCATGGAACCCATTGGGGGCCTTCGAAGCCGTTGGAGAGGTCTTCGGAGCCGTTGGAGGCCAAAAGAAGGTTGACTGGTCAAAGCCAACGGCTAGTTTGACTGGGCTATCGGCTGGCCGGTACAGCTCCACCGGCTGGCCGGTGCCTTGGTAGAGAAGAAGAGTCTTGATCCAGGCTCTACCGGTCGACCGGTGGAGGAGCCACCGGCTGGCCGGTGGCAAGACAGTAGCAAATACTATTTGGGCTGGGTGCCACAGGTCGACCGGTGACAGAGCCACCGGTCGACCGGTGGAACCTGGCAGTGGGCAATGCCTCTGCCAGGTCCACCGGCTGGCCGGTGCCATCACACCGGTTGGCCGGTGGACTGAATTTCAGTCCACTTGATGTCCATTCTTGGGCCAATCCTTTGGCAATCTTTTTCCTATCATCCACAACACTTAAAAACAAAGTTAAACATATATGAAAGTGATTGTGAGGGCCTTCGACCCATAGGGCCTTTGGGCCACAGAGACCACGGAGTAGCCCAGTCCATACCGAGCAGGCCCTAGAAGAGGATGAGAGCAACAAGAATAGAAGACACTAAAAGCAGAGCTAACCAGATTGGAAGAATGGGAGGGTATGGAATCTGCCATCGGGACCAGGCACCGTGTAGCTTTGTACGGGGAAATGTTAGCTGATCAGCAATGTAAGGTAGAGAGCTAGGTGATCAATGACGCATATGTTAGGGAGAGGCAGTTCTAGTTGGGTTGGGCCTACGAGTCATGTAATGGGCATGGTATGCCTCTGGTCCTTTCGGTCATGTATTACGGGTCAGTCGGGCCTTGTGCCTTGGGCCTACAGGTCATGTACAGGTTCCCCTTCAACCCTTAAAAGGGGGATTATCCATAATAAAATAAAAAAGAAGGCCTTCGGTCCATTCAGGTATAGGTTCTGGGGTGTGATTTATTATGACATGTAATTATTATTCATATAAAATGATGTAATATATATATATATATGGTTCATCTCTGGATAAATATAGGAATAATAAAAAATATTAGAAAAATGGAAGGCATTTTAATTGAGGAATTATGATGAATTATTTTATATAGGTATGTAATATTATAAATAGAGAAATGTAATTTGGTTGTTATATGAACATTGGTTATATGATCGTTGGATATATGACCATAGGGTATACATGTATCCAATATCTAATAGATATATTAAATACTTTCTAATTAGAATATAGAAATTTCAAATGTGTTATTATTATTATATTTGGAATGTAATTAAAATATAAAAAATAATATTAGAATACAATAGAAAAATGTTAATTCATTTGTGAAAATATAATTTATTTTAAAGAAATTTTTTATTAAAAATTTTATTTTTAAATAATTATTTTAATAAAATGGATCAAGAAAATTTATGGATTTTTTAATAAAATTATTATACAACATCCAATAAATAGTCAAATAATTATAAGAAAAAAATTATTCATGCTCAGAGAAATATATTTTATTTGGAAATAATGTTTTAATATATATTATATTTTTCGATTTAAAAAATAATTTTTTTAATAAATAGAGTATAAAATTTATTGAAATATATTGTTTATATATAAAAAATGTATTAACATTCAAAGAAGGTTTATTAATTGGTAAGAAATAAAAATTAAATAATTTAATGTTTTAAAATGATATTTTCTAAGAATTGTTTTTTATGATTTATGAATTTTTATTTTAAAGATAATTTTAATGAAATTTAATAATTTTAAATTAATAAAATGGATTTTATATTTTCAATTAGGATTCCAAAGTTAGATAAGGGATATTGTTTTATTTTTTTGTAAAAAATAGTAAAATTTGATAATATAAGTTAAATATGACTTCACATATAAACGCACACAAACATAATGAAATTTGATCATGTTAGTTCCATTGGCCAAATTTTTTCACCAAAAAATATCATAGATCATTAAGATAGGTGGTGGAGTACTATGGAGTGTAGTGTAAGACTTGTGATAATGGAAAAAAACTCATTTCTTTATTCCAAATACTCCACTCACAACAATTATAAATATCAATCCATTTCTCCTATCTCAAAATGAACCTATAATTTTGTTTACTAGCTAATATTTTCCCTAATTATCTACCAAATAATCATGTATCATGTTTTGGATCTCTTGGTCTGTATGAGTCCCAAATACTTCATTTAAAATAATGACCTTAAGGGAAGATTCAACACTTCAATATAAGTGTTATCTTCTCCACAATCATTTATTTAATCTTATTCATCCAACTCTACATGAATATGATTTAAAATTTTAATATCATTTATGTTTACATCACTAAATTTCTATAATAGTCATATTAAAATAACAAAACAACATATTCATAACCATTCATTCCTTATAACATGTTGTTTTTTTGGGCCAGTACAGCCACCTACATGAATGATGCTATAATATTTCTATTATGGTTTATTATAGAAACCTAAATTTAAGTAATATATGGAATTAGTAATGAATTTATATGTTTTATTTCAATTAATTAATGGTAATATATATAAATATATTTATTAATAAAATGAATTGTTTTGATTAATTCAATAATAAAAAAATATAGAAATTTCTAATTATTCATCATCTTATAATCCATGAAATATTTTTGGAACTCTATAAAAACATCCATATCATTTTCATGACTATTATGGAGGTGGTTAATTAATGATCAAGAAGAAATGACCAAAACTAATATAATAGAGCAAGTGTGGAACAAATAGAACAATTTACAGCTAACGATTAAAATTAAATATAAACAACTAATAAATAGGTAAAAAAATAAATGAATATTATTATGTAAAAAAATATAATTTTTTTTTATAATGATTAATAATATACCATAGTTACTTATAAAGGGATTTAGTGAGTTTTTGGGCAAGAGAGAATCCTAGTTAAGATTTTTATTTACTCAATCTACATTCATTGAGTCATACTCTTACTTCTTTGACTATGTTCTTCTAAATTTAATATATTCTACCCCATATCTATATAATATATATTTTTTATATTTATTTATATATAATATTTATTTTCTTATGAAAATATTCTTTTTTTAATGATTCTTACTTCATAAAAGATGTGGTCATAAGAAAAAACTTAGACTTTCTGTTTTAGAAATATATCTTCAACAATTACATTTTCTCATTCAATAAATATTTATTTTTCTTATTTTGAAAGATAATTATATTTTACCTTATATAACTTTCATATCTATCTTTATCAATTTTCAAAAAGAAATTTCATATCCATTTTCTAGATATGGATTATATCAAAACTACAAAAATCATTATAAAGTATTTCTTTCAACTTCCATATAATTTTTTATATTTGAATCTATATTTCTAAAAAGTACTTATATTTATTTTTAAATGATTCATTATTGGGAGTTTCATTATTAAAATAAATTTTAAATGGTTTTTTTTTCACCTTTTGAAAATGATCTTTATGATGACTTGTATCATATTTTTACGACAACATTACCAAAATTTTAAGAAAACTCTATTAATTATCTTTCATTTTCCATGGTTTTTTTGAAATATTTCTCATATGTGACTAAGTTTTATCTTTAATTTACCACCCTCTAAATTCTATTATAATAATGTTATTTTGTGTGATTGAATTTTTGGTATCACTAAATCCTATTTCTGATGACTTCTTATGTGATATTGTCTCAAATGGGTCTGGTTACCATGGTAACCCAATAACCAAGCCAGGCATGACATAGATCAAAGGTCATTCCCAATCCCTAGGGGTCGGTTATGAACACATGTAATCATAAAAAAGAAAAGTGAGAACAATTTTCCCCCAAACATTGCAGAAGTAAAAGGAACAAGATAGTATGCATATCAAAATAAACTCAACTATGAGTAATTTACTAGAATTCAATCATGCATTAAATCCCAAAGTACTATAACCTAAGTACCAAAAATAAAGAAAACAACATGAGATCCAAAAGACACAACTCAACACATCCACATATTAACACCTAGAGCCTACTCCAAGTGGTGCCTTACCCCCACCTGAACTTAGAAGGAGATAATCTAAAAACACCTAAAGGAACAAGTATAGTGTAAGCCAAAGCCCAGTAGAATTTAACCAAATATTCCATAACAGTTGTCAATATCAAATTAACAATGAAATTTATTTCAATTTTTAAATGAATAGGTTTTTAATTTCAAAATCATATTACTCAAACCAGGATTTACAATTTCAATGATGAAAATACATTAAATGAATAAAACTTTTCAAAAATAGGATAAATAATTTATATATATATAAATAATTTTATATAAATTATAAGGAATGTAAAATAGTTTATAACAATGACATATATTCATTGGAAAAACAAACAAGTGAGAAACATGGTCATACACCAAATAAGGTACGATAGTTCCAGGTTATAGGGACCCCACACTCAAATTTATTGGTTAATATGTACATATTCCCCATTGATATCATGATAAAGAGGAATCATTACTATTGAATAAGGGATGTGATGTGCTGATATGATGTGTTAGAACATTGTAAGTTGTAATGTTCCTTCTAAATAGCTCACTAACTACCCAAGGATTTCATGTGATCATGTATAAAATAATAATGGGAAATTTATTTTAATATTACTTAAAGTAAAATTAAATCTATTATTCATTTCAAATATTCTAATTTTCCATTTAAAAACTATACATTGGGTTTTAATAAAAAATTCATTTTTCCATGATAAAACCACTGTTTTTATATCAAAATAATTTCTAATAAATTTTCAAAAATAGGGATTTGAAATTAATTTACAATTCAAATTCACAATCCAATTTCACAAATTGGGGGTCTTTTCCCAATTTCACACCAAAGTGAACTATAACCCCAATTGAAGGGAATTGGGTTTTTTTATAAATTGATTGGAAGAAATTTATTTAATTTATTCAATTTAATTTAAATTAAACTAAATGTAAATCAATAAGTTTAGGGTTAATTAAATTGGAAACCAAGGATGAAACCACCTACCTTTTCTTATGGAAACAAAAGGCTTGTAATAGAACCCTCCAACAAGAACGAAGGGGAATAAGATCTTGAAACTCAACATAGAAACAATATTTAACAAAATGTATCTTGGATTCATCAATACCTAGATGATCCAACAACTCATAGGAGGAAAAGATAAAGAGATGAAGAGACATGAAGAACTCTTACCTGGAAAGACACACCATGATCGCAAAAATGATCAATTGCATAAAAAGAATTATAGGGTATGAAGGCTCCTAAAATCACTTGGGGAAGGATCTAGGTTGAGATAAAGTAATACTAGAGGAATAAAAATGAATTTTTCATCTGGGATTCCTGTTCAAAAATGACCCTCAAGACTGTACATGATGTGCAATCTTATTACATTTCATGTAATTTTGAAATCCCAAAATCGCTGAAAAATCTTCCAACTCCTACTGAAAATGAATATAATTTTATTTATGAACTTACAAATTGTGAAACCAAATTACATAGAATGTAAATACTTAATAAATTATAGAATAATATAGATTTATGATGAGAATCCAATAAATCGCTAACTTCATCATTATATGTATCCTCCCAATCCACTCTTGGCCCTAAACAGAAAACAAAAAATATAAACAATGAAAAGGATTGAAACACACCTATTAGAAGAGTAACGATATGTTACAACCTCCAAACAATAAAAAATTTCTACCCCCAGAAACCCTATCAATAAGAATCCATATAAAAAAGGTGATGCCATTATTCTCTCATCATTTCCTCATGCTCCCATGTCTCATGAGAATTAGAACCATTTTTCCATAGAACACAAACCAAAGGTATTTCTATCCCATAGAGTACATTGGTTTTAAAATCTACTATCCTAACTAGTCGTTCATTCATGGATAAATCAGGCTCAGTCTTAAGATCACTCTAGCTCAAAAACATGAGATGGACTAGATAGATACTTTTAGAGCTCAGATACATGGAATACATTATGTATCAACATTATCTATGATGATATCGCTAAATCATAAGAAACTTTCCCTACCTAGTCAACAACCTCAAAAGTTCCCACAAAATTGGGATCAAGTTTCCCTTTCCTCCCAATCCATCAATAACTCAACTGAGGTAAAAAAATTTAGGAAAACATGGCACCAAATGAGAATAATAATGGTCTACTATGATGATCAACATAATACTTATACCAGATCTATGTTGTCAACATCATCCAATGAATCAACTGAATATTTGATGTCATCTCCTAGACCATGCTTGGTCCAACCAAGGAAATTTCACCAACCTCCATCCAACATAACATATATTTTCAAGGATGACCATACAAGGCCTCAAAAAATCCATTCTGATCATGGACTAGTAGATATTATTATAAGAAAACTCAACCATCACCAAGTGATCATCCCACACTCCACAAATTTTGTGAACATAATTGAGAAGAATATCCTAAAGAATATTTAAATATCTCTTTGTATATTCATCTGAATGTAGATGGTATACCATACTCAAAAATATGTGAGATACTATTTCCTCCGAAAGGGATTTGAAAAAATGAGAAGTAAACTAAGGATCCATATTAGAGACTATATAACATGGAACTCTTTACAACTGAAAAATCTCTCTCACATAGATATTTCCCAACTCCTCAACTTTAGTTGTATCATGAATGGTTATAAAGTCAGCCAATTTTGTAAACATATAAATCATAGCCCATATCATATTTTTATTTCTTTGGGTAAAAAACAACCAAACCATAAATTCCATTGAGATCTCATCCCACTGCCAAGTAGGGACTAGAAGTGGATGAATAAAACTCGAAGGTTTCTGTTGCTCAGACTTCACCTACTAGAATGTATAACAATGAGAAACAAACTCAGTAATTCCCTGTATCATACTTGGCCACTAGAACTAATTCCACATATCATATAACATCCTTATTGTTCATGGGTGCACATCCCACTAGGAGTTATGGATGTCTCCCTTAATAGATTTCCTTATCGATGACAGTACCACAAAATGATCTTGATAGAATAGAATACCCTCTTTTGAGAATGACCACTGGAAAACTGTATCCTCACCATAAACAGTGTCCCTAATGCTACATAACTCATTATAAAGGGGTTGATCCTGAAGAATCATCTTCAGAAGAGTGGATGTCAATTGTACACTGGAAAAAGAAACCTCATATTTTGACTAATGGACTCTAATATGAAACTGTGAAAATAGGACCATAAAATTCCACTCTTTCAAATATTATTTCATGGCCTAGGTTGAAAGAACCCTGATCAAAGAATCTGTGATGATATTTCCTTTTCATAGGTTATATGTGATGTCAAAGTTGAAATAATGTAGGTATTCTTCCCAATGCCTCTAGCAGAGATTCAAATATTTTTTAGAGAAGATATGACTCAAGATATTGTGTCCGGAATACATGGTAAACCATTATCTGTAAAGGTAGTGCCACCAAATCTTAAGTGCGTGCATCAGAATAGTACGTTACAGGTCATGGGTCAGATAATTCTTCTCATGTGGCCTAGGATGACAAGATCCATTGACAATGACATGATATCCTTGAAAAAGATAGTATCCTAAGCCTGAACTCGATACATCACAAAAGACCACATAGCCATACCCAAACTCTATAAAATTCAACACTGACGCAGTAGTCGAGAGATGTTTCAACTCAAAAAAAAACTTTTACATTTCTCGTCCCAAGAAAAATTTACTATCTTTTGAGTTAGTGTAGTCATTGGAGAATCAAAATTTGATAAGTCTTTAAAAAAATGACGATAATAACTAGCTAAGCATAAGAAGATCTGAGTCCCGAAAATATTATGTGATTGCTCCCTCATCATTACAACTTTTACATTCTCATAATTAAATGATATACCATGTTATGATATAATTTTTCTTAATAATTTCAATTCCCAAATATAGAAATCACATTTCAAAATCTTGAAATAGAGTCACTTATTTCTCAAAAAACCTAGAAATATTCCTAAATGATTCACATGATCCTCCTTGGACATTGGTTAATTGGTAATTTCATCTAAAAATACTACCAAAAAGGTATCTATATACTCATGGAAAATACTATTCATTAAATCCATGAAAACAGCATGATAATTGGTTAAACCAAAGGGCATATCAAGATACTCATAATTATCATACATGCTCTGAAAGGAGATTTTCTGAATGTATTGTTCTTTTATCCTCAGTTGATTGTAACCTGATCAAAGATCGATTTTTGAAAAAAAAATCATTTCCCCTTTCAACTGATCAAATAGATCATCAATCTAGTGAAATAGATAGTTTTTATTTACTGTCACTCGATTGAGCTTTTAGTAATCAACATAAAAGTGAAGTGAACCATCATATTTCTTAGAAAAGATAACACACATTTACCAAGGTGACATGCTCGGGGCATATAAATCCTTTCTTAAGAAGATTGTCTAATTGGGACTTCATAAATTTCATTTCAGCTGGCATCATACAATAAGATAGAATTGAAACTAGCTAAGCACCATGGATTAAGTCAATAGAATACTCAACCACCCTTATTAGTAGTAATCAAGAGAATTCAAAGGAAACACACTGGGAAACACGATGATGAATGGAGGGAGATCACTAGTCAAATACTCTCACACCAAATCAAAGGAAAACACTGATATCAATTTCCCCAACTCTAGATAAGAAGGTCTAGCTCTGATCGGCCATGGGTCTCATTCTCCTTGGAATAAACAACACACACCATCAAGTGATGTAAAGGAAACTTGTAAAAGATAAAAATAAATTTGGGATTCATTTTAAATGAGACAATCCATCCTGAAAATGATGTCAAGTGGTTTCATGTTGAGAACATAAAAACTCTAAGCAATCTCAACATCTGATAGAGAGAAGACGCATGTGGTAATATGGAGACCCTTCTCTCTCTTAAACCCAAGGAGTATATTAATATCCATGACATAAGATAAAACCTCCATTACAAGATTAAACATATTAACAATATGTGTTGAGATAAATGAATTAGACACACCACTATCAAATAGATCTATGATTAATGACGAAGCTATAGTAATGTTACCTCTCATGGTCGCTAGACCTATATCCACTTCATCTAGAGACTCTTCCACCATGTGAAGTAGGTTTATCCTAGAGGAATGTGTATGTAACCCTTTTATACATGATTTATCTAACTGTTTCATAGTTTTAGATGGTTTTGATGATCCCATGCCACTATGCGGAGCGGAATAAACCTGGAATAAACTCTATAGGTGACCTATGCATCTGTAGGAGCTACAGTTATTAGGTGCCTTAGTGTAACCCCTATTTGAATTTCCTAGATTTCCACACTGGTAATAAAATTAAAGTTCATTTTCTCAGCACTGAAGGAGGTCTATAATTACCCTTCTATTGATAACCACCATGAGAATCATCATGCTTCCTCTTCCACTTTGTGGAAAACATGCTGCAATTGGGAGAGAAAGAAACACCTAATAACCTTGATATTCCATCCATTTCCATATCAACCATCAGTTCTCTATCCCTTACATTATCAAAAGAAGAAAGATTCATCAAGAAAACCTAAAATTAATATCTTGACAAAGTCCCAACTCAAAACTTCATGATTTTATCTCCTCATTTGATATTATCTCATGTATGAAATGCACGAGCTCAGCAAAACAGTTTTCATATTTTGTCCCATTACTCTTGTCCAACTCAAGTTTGAAAAAATCCATTTCCTTGGATAGAAACACCCACATTGTATAGAACTAGTTGGTGAGAAGAACCTTTAAGTCCTTCCACTATAATACTTCATATATCTTCATTATTACCATCGTGTCCCATAATCTCTTGATCATTCCTTTAAGTACAATGGTGGAGCACTTTACTCTGATTTCTTCATGTATGTCAAAGAACCCAAAAAAATTCTCTATATTGCTCAACCACTCATCATCATATTGAGGATAATTTGAGCCTTTGAATAGAATTGGATTCTGGTGAATTAACTCTAGAGAACTAATCTTGAGAGATTCCATCTGAGGTACCATAGCTGGAACCTGAATAGGAACTAGAGGTGGTGTCTATCCCATAGCTTGGATGGTGCACACAATCACCTATACCAAATTTGGATCTATAATAGGATTCAATCAATGAGGTTCAAAAGCAACCACCTCCTAGATCTGATTCTCATGTCTTCTTGAATTCATGATTCTACACAATATCAATAGTCAGAAAATAAGACATTAGATTAAAAATCAAACAAATAAACAAGAGAAATGATCCCAATAGATAGAGCAAACAAGATTTGGATTTCACTATATCAAAATAAAAATAGGGTAAATGGTAGAACTAATCCAACACAAATACCTCAAAAGTCCCAACAAAATTTTACAATTGCATACTAACTTCAATACAGAAGCCCAACATGTACCTTTGATACCAAATTTTCACAAACCATCCTGGTTACCCTGATAACATAATAACTAAGTCATCCCTGATATAGCCTAAATGGAATTCTCGATCCCCACGGGTTGGTGACTAGCACCTGACATCATAAAAAATGAATGTGGGAATTATTTTTCCCCAAAAAATGCAGAAGTAAAAGAAACAAGATAGTATGAATATCAAAAGAAACTCCACTGAGAGTAATCCACCATAAGTGAAATAGGAATTAAATCCCAATTTACTACAACCAAAGTACCAAAAATAAAGAAAACAACCCGAGATCCAAAATACACAACTCACCAAGTCCATGGATCAACATCTAGAGCCTCCTCCAAATAGTGCCTTACCCCTTCTTGATCCTATAAGGATATAATCTACAAACACCTGAAGGAAAAAGTATGGTGTGATCCAATGACTAGTAGGATTTCACCAATGATTCCAAAATAGTTTCTAATATCAAATTAATGAATAAATTGATTTCAATTTTAAAATGAATAGGCATGTAATTTTAAAATCATATTACTCAAACCATTCTTTACAATTTCAATTATGGAAATCCATTAATGAAGTGGAAGTTTACAAAAATGTATTAAATAGACAATTTTATATAAAACAGTTTATATAAATCAAATTTCATGTAAAATAGTTTATAAAAATGGCACATATTCATTTTAAATACAAATAAGTGAGCAACATAGTCATTCGCCAAATAAGGTATGATAGTTCTAGGATATTGGGACCCCGCACTCAAAGTGAATGGAAAATATGTATATACACCCCTTTGATCTTAGAAAAAATAGGACTCATCACTATAACCTAAGGGATGTGATGTGATTATATGATGTTTAGATTGTTTTACATCATAAATTTTCATCAAAATAGCTCACTAACTACCCAATGATTTCATGTTGTCAATTATAAAACAATGATAGGAAATTTATTTTAATACTCCTTAAAATACAATTAAATACCATTATCCTTTTCAAATATTAAAATTTCTCATTTAAAAAAATACATGGGTTTTTAATTAAATACAATCCTTTTTCCATGATAAAACCACTAGGTTTCTAAGAAACAATTTCTAATATATTTAAAAAAAGGATTTGAAATCATTTAACAATTCAATTTCACAATCCAAATTCAAAAATTAAATTCAACAAATTTAATTTTTTTTAACAATTTCCATTCATTTCACAAACACACCACAATATATGGTAATTGAAAGGTTTTTACCAATTTCATGCCAAAGTGAATCAAGCCCCCAATTAATGAGAATTGGGTTTTTTATAAAACTATAGAGAGCAATTTATTCAATTAGAGAAATTTCATTTAAATAAAACTGAATTTAAATCAAGAAATTTAGGGTTAATTAAATTATAAACCAATGAAAAATCACCTAGATTTTCTTACGGAAACAAAAATCTTGTAATAGAACCCTCAAATAAGAACGAAGGTGAAAAAGATCTAGGAACTTAACCTAGAAAAAAGATTTAACAACATGAAGTTTAGATTCATCAATACCTAGATGATCCAATAACTCATAGGAGTGAAATATAAAGAGATGGAGATACATGGAGAATTGTTACCTCTAAAGACAAGTTGTGACCATAACTATGGTCAATCATAGAATGAAAAGGCCCAGAGGGATTGGAGGCTCCAAAAAATCACTTGGGGAAGGATCTAGGTTGAGAGAAAGAGATCATAGAGGATGAAAAAAATAAAGACTTCAGTTGGGATGCCTATTTAAAAGTCACCCTTGGTACTTTACAAGATTTGTAATCAAATTACACTTCATGTAATTTTAAAATACAAAAATCCTTGAAAAATCATCACCACTTTCTTAAAATGGATTAAATTTTATTTTAGAACTTTCATGTCATGTAACCATATTTCATGGAGTGTAAATCCAGAGCAGATTATAGAACAATCTGGTTTTATGCTGAGAATCCAACAAATTTCAGACTTCACTATTATAGGTATCCTCCAAATTCTCTATCGGCCTTACCTAAAAAACAAAGAAGGAAAACCACGACAAGGCTCCTGTTAGAAGAGTAATGGGATGTTACATATACCTTATGAAAATGTTTTATAAATCATTTTATTTCTTTGGGTTAATAATTTCATGATGTATGATTGATATCATATGGATCATATATGTATATTTAATCATTATGTGATAAATGATACTAGAATTATATATACCTCTAATAAAATGGGTAAATCATTATATCTCATGAGATTATTTTTCAATGTGTTTAGTTATGTATAATCCACTGTGTTATGGGACATGGGTGGAAATTACAAATAAAATATATTATGTTACATGGGTAGTGATTCCTGATCCACGATGTTATGATGGTCGTGGAATATATCCTTGTAAGATGTTATGATATTTAATGAGTATTTTTGTGCCACATTAAATAGTTATGTCACTATTGGTTCATGATTTTTTATTCCACATTCTCAATCCATTCTATATGTTATACTTTCATGAAGATCATTTTTTGGTTATACATTAATATTCCTTTATTGTTGATCAGGATATCATGCATCATGATCAATTCTTATATTTTAATTATATTATTATGTTAATCATTCCATTTATACAATATTTCCATTCCTCATATGTTTATGATATAATGATAAGTTCTCTATGACTCGTTGTTATTTTTTAATTGTACTGATCATTTGATCTCTTCCTTTAATATATATTCCCATTTTCTTTGGGTAATGAAAAGGAATATTTTTTATCGGATTTCTATAAGGAAAAAAGTACTATGAATTGGATTGGAATAAATTTTAACTATATCATGCAATAAGTTTGATATGTAGCTAATATCCAAAAATACTAAACCTTTAGGTCTAGGTAATTTGTTTTATTTCTTATTTATTATTCATAAAAATTTAAATTGATGTAAAAGATATGTATTCTATGTTTGGGTCACCTCAGTTTTTACCAGAGTGGTTTTATGTTATTGTTTGGCATTAGGATAATATATATAAGAAGATTAAACTTGAGGAAACCTTGGATGAATCAAAATAATCATATTTTTAAATGAAGTTATCATGGGATAAGAAATCATAGAATTAATTTTTCATATTCATGTTACTATTAACTCTTATTTTCTCAAGTTATTATTATTTATTTCTCACATTAACAATTTTAGTTTTGGTAAATGACAGAAACAAGGATAGATTGAATGAATAACTAATGAAATGGATGTCCCAATGGAAAAACAAATGGGATAAGAGTTGGTGAGAATAACGATATATCTATACTCACATAGGTTATGGGTAATTATATGAACCATTTTGGGCTCAAAAATACACCAATAAAGTAATAAATTGTTATTGATCCCTTCATGAGGCATCGACCAAAATCCTTTTGTGGATATTATAATCCACTAATTACCAAGAAATTAATCACTAAGATAGAAGCAATATTTGTTTTTATTCAATGCTAAAAGCATGAAATGGTATATTTTTCTAGTTATCATTTGGAAGGTGAAGTAGACCAATAGTGTAATTTAATCAACAACACCAAGAAAAAGAATGAAATTAATTCTACAAATTGGGCGGTGTTTAAAAAAATGTTCCCCTTATAAATTTTCCTCAAAATGAAGTATAAATTCATTATGATTAAGAAAAATACGGACGAATATATTGGTTCCTATAAATTAAACTTCATGAGACATGTAAGGTAAGCCTATGGTTTTATCATTGATTCTAAAAGAAAATAGAATAATTATTTATTAGCTTAATATAATGTCTCTAAAAGTGATTAGCACTAAGAGAATTTGGTAGCTACAAAAAAATTATATGATAAAATCAAAATATATAAATGGAAATTATATAATCTCATTATTCTTATTGGTTCAGGGATAAGAAATTAATAATTGATATTCATGTAATTTCAAATGATAAAAATCTTGGAGAAAATAAAATTAAATGGAAAATATGATAAAATTGTGAGAGGAATCACCCTATAAATTTTCTAAAATGAATGGAAAGATATTTATATTTGGTAGAATAGATCATGGATCAACCAATTATGGAAGAAATATGAATACTCCAATTAACATAATAAAGGAGAAAAAGGATCTACCTAATTCACAAAAAACACTTAAATGCTTCAAATGTAAATAAGTTTTTAATTTTTGAAATCAATACACTAATCCATGGGATACTGTATAAATTTGATATTTAAAACCAGAAAAAGAAAGGGAGTAAGAAAGATCTTATGTAATCACTAACACTAAAGTGAATCATGAAAATATAGTGGTGAAGGGTTCACTTCTTATCCACTCAAGAACTAATAACATATTATTTGATTCTATTTCCCAAAAATCCTTCATGTCTTATAATTTTATTAAGATTATTGATTCTTAACCTCATAGATTAGACACTAAGTTATCAGTGAAAGAAGTTAGTGGTGTGATGGTTGTACCTCAAGTTTATAACTCATCTTTAATTGAGATTTGAGGGAATATACTTCCCATAAATATAGTTATTCTCCATTTGATGGAATTTTATGTGATATTGTGTGTATATTGACACTCTCTACATAGTGATCATATAAATTTTCAGGATTGAGAAATCTTATTTCATAACCCAAATTGTAAAAATGTATTATAATGACCACCATTGAATTAAATTGTAAAAATATATTATAATTACACTTTAAAACCAATTAAAAAGATAATATAACCATATAAATAAATTAGATTAAAAGGAGGTTTTGAATTAAAATACAGCATTTTTCACTATTCATTAAAAATGAACTTTATCGGAAAAATAACAAAAATTTACACAAAGTACATTTTGATGTCCCGATTCTAAAGAAGGATTTTATTTTGTCAAATATAACATATAAAATTGACAAAAAGTATTTTTAAAAAGGGTTCTCCATCAAAAGGAGGTTAATTGACCTTTTAAATAATATTAGAATATTTATTCTTAAAATTGGATTCATTTGCATTTTAAGCCTCTATCATTTATTAGGTAATTGTTAAAATATTTAACAAACATATATAATAATTTTTTATTTAGTTCTATTCATTCCCTCCATTACAATGGCTAGGCGTTAACTACCATTTAAAATAATATTATTATATTATTAGTGTGCAACGTAAGATTTCAAAGAAACTCACTGTTGCGTATTGGGTACGCCATAGAACATAGCATTCCCTTTAAAGTAATATTAATATTTTATTCACAAATATTAATAAATATGAAAATGTCATATTCTTTATTTACCTGGGATGTTACATCCTTCCCCCCTTTTGGGAATTACGTCCTCACAATTTTAAAATTGGGCTCAGAAACTTCATTGAAAGCCCCACATTGGAAAAATATTCAATAAAACTATCACTTTAAAAGAAAGAAATAGAAGTAAAAAGGTCACCAGAGACAACAGATACTTGGATTCCATGAAAACATGGATAAAGAAGAGAAAAAAAAGGGTCAAGTTCTGATGGAGTGTGATAGAAAACATGTTTAAGAGAAAGTTAACCACCAGAAAATCACAAACTTGTGATGGGTTAAACGGTATTTGATTCCCCAGTAGGAAAATTTAACAAACAACATTTTTGTTTTAAGTTATATTTCATTTAGGAATTTTTTTATGAGCTTAACTAAAACATAATGAAACATACTTACTTGTCATGTAGACTTTCAACTTTTACTAGATTTCTAACACAAACTTCTATTTCCTCCAAATGATGAGTATTCAGTATGACTTGTTCACATTAAGAGCACTATAATCAACTTCTAGAGAATCGCCTAATCCATAGAAGATAAACTATATATTTCCCATGTCATTAGACCTTAACCAAAACCAAAATTGTTAGTATAAGATCAGATAATCCCCAAAAGGACAATCCTTTATAAAAAGAAATACTACTCTTAATCTCCAAAATTCAACAAAAAGAACCCAAGGTTCAAGAAAGACCATTAAATAAATAGATATCCATAAAATTCTTCAAAGTAATCTAAACTAAGATTGAAACTCAAATCTCTGAAGGATTTAATCACATCGTCTTCCAAGGTAAATCTTAACATTTATCTCCAAATAACATCAGTTACTCTTAAAGTATCATATTGAAAAGTAATTAACCTAATCACATATCCTCCATGATAGGTTAATCATTTCTATAGATAACCCAAAATCAACTTATTTCGGATTCATAGGATCATCTAACTAAAAAGAATAATTCGTACTAACCTGGGACTTCACGTAGTCCATTGGTAGGCGATAAATACTAGTCGCACTTTGATTGTGGGTTTGATTCTCACAGCTTAGTCCGACGCGATGGGTTGTCACATGGACTGCGTGTTTTCCCTTTTAAATAACTATATAATTTTATAACATTCCCCAAAAAAAGATAAATTCTTCAAAAATAACCATAACATATTTTAACCATAAAGGTTATGTAATAACTTTAATTTTTCATCCCAAAATGTATTAACTGGTAATTGCCTCAAATTCAAGGATCATATAAACCCAAATGGTTCTTTATAACTATATCGACAAAAGAAAAGATAATTATTCCTTGAATAAAATTTTCGTATATCAAACATCAGGGTTACACATACTATAAAAAGTCTTCTAATGTAATACCATCATCAAAAGAGCCTTAATACTTTTAATAATTTCACCATCCTAAAATCTACCATAACTCTTAAATCCCTTATATGTTGACTTCTTACTCATTCAACATTCTTCATGATCCATTAACCATTCATTTCCAACTTATTCTGAAATACTTCTTTCCTACAAACAAAATCATGAATCATATCCTAAGATTTAAATAATAGGAAAACATATGTTAAGAAATAATCCATAACTTTCATTGGTCATTGTCAGTATCTCCATCCTCAATCGGAATGGCATTAGGTATTGGTAAACAAATATTTGTACGATCCTGGTGATACCATTCCCGAATCTTCTTCGTAGGACATGTGTTTGCATAATGACCATGCACACCACATTTAAAACATTCAATTGATCCTTTAGAAAGAACTTCTTTCCCTTTACTAGAGTTAACTAGATGCTTCCTTTTTCCATGGCAGGTTCTTGCTTTATGACCTTCATTTCCACATCTATAGAATCTTTTTGTCCCTTTGAATCATTTTCCTATGTGTTTCTTTACACATCTTTGACACACAGGTTTTTGAACATACTTACCTTTATGATTATTACATGAACATCTGTAGGGATTTTTTTCTCACATATATGATGTCTCATAAAAATCACTAAGGTTCAGGTGGTCAATCATGACTCCAGATAGTTGGTTGAGAATAACCACAAGAGTTCTCATTGCAGCTCCCATATCATTCAATTGCTCGTTCAGAAAACCGTCACAGATTTCTTCACTTCCACTGTTACTTTGGTTCCTGATAGATCCAACCATTTACTAAAACAAAAAGTTCAGTTTGAGTACATCAGTAAAAAAATCATATAATACTAAGATATAATTATTCATGTTATCTTAAACTCATTCACTTTATCTAAAAAAACTATGACTCTTTCTGAAATCCTAACCATTATGGTAGTGTCACTTATTCTTAAAGAATACCCTAACCTCTAAAGTTATCTAAACCTCCCTTTGATACCAACTATAAGGACCCGGCCTTAAAGCATTACATAATCATGATTTAAATGAATAATTCGCATTGAGGATCTTTTTAGGTTTAGAGTTTTAGAGAATTATGACATAACTATTACATCTCAATGATTATAAAGTTGACACATCTACTCAGTCTCCATTTTTTTCACAAAATAAAAACTCTTGAACAAAAGAGTCATGTCTAGTTCCATGTTTTAGACAGCAAGGCATTCCCTTGATCCCATCCTTGACCCTATTCCACTTTATGTCCTGTGAAAAAAAATTCAAAAACTCGGGATGAGCATAAAAAGATCAGTATGGGATACAAAAATATAGAAAGAAAACATTAGTCCATATATACATAAGAATCAATGAAATCATACTTTACTCATAAAATATAAGCACTTTAACATAACTCATGAAATCATAAGATTTATGAATAAATCATAGAAATCATAAGACATAAAGGTAACTTGAGGCATTCATAACACTCTTACGTAGGGAGTAACCCTCATGGTTACGTTTGGAATACCCATCACAGTATATTCCCTAAATATATTTGGAGAAACCTTAGAGTTTAACTCCTTCACATTACCCAATGCATTGGAGAGCTATCTCTGGCTCACCCTCCCTTATTTTATCATGGAACCACCCAATTTCATAAACAATGCCCAAGAACCATAACATAATCGTATCACATAAAACATGCATAAAGGAAACATAACATTTCCACATTTCAATCACAAGATATCAATACAACACATTGATATAATAAAAAAATTATCAAAACCATTTTCAATACCAAAATAAAATAAAATTAAAACATGGTATTTATTTTTCATTTAAAAAAAAGTTATGGCTTATAGAGGAAGACAAAACTCAAATAATGGTCATGGTGGCGGAGAAGTCGCTGTCGCCGCATACGTAAGACAAAAACATTCCTTTTATCGTTTAGTAAAACGCTTCGTGTAAAAAGATTCCTTTTGAATGAAATTAAAATTTAAAAGGTTTTATTATACAACTAATAAAATAATTTCTTATATAAATTGAATTATGCCTCAACGAAAGGAGATTGAGACGAAGTCCCGTACAAAGATGATATCCTTAGATAAATCAGTTACATAATTATGTTTGACCAATATAAATACACCCAATATAAGTAGATATTAAGTGTAAAACAATCATATTTTATCCATACATATTCATAGTATGAAATAATAAAGAAGTAGAGGTTTAACCCAATGAATTGAAATTGGGTTAAGAAGTTCCCTTACAGAAATTCGACAGCCTAACGATGTCACTTTAAAATTCAGAAAATGAGTTGATGAGAGATAAAAAGGGTATATCATCACTTGGACATAAAATTTACATCAATAAGGATATATAAGAACATATCCCAACATTAAGAAGATGTAAATTAAAATACCTAACAAAAACAAGTCTTTTAAAAAGAGGAGGGTGAAAGGTTCCCTTACCGATTTGGGTAACTTTCGAAATGTACACCCAATGAAAAAAGGGTTCTACAATGAAGATGTAAATACCCATAAATTAAATTATATTAAACATATAATAAAATCATGGGCAATACATACACCACAAAAAAAAAGAAATAGTGGCAAATTTAGCATGAATCTCACGGGAATAAAAAGTGAGATAAAAACCCCTTACCTCGTTGTAATCAATCGTGTCGTATGACCAAATGATAATAAACACCAAATGAATCACATAATACCATGAATATAAATAGAATAACGATAATATATATGAAATGTCAGTAAAAAATACACCACATGAAAAAAATAAGTGGCGAACAATGGAAATCTCACGGAATTAAAAGTGAGATAAGAAATCCCCTTACCTCAAGTCCGACTTGTCTTGTTCGTATCTTTATATTCCTCTAAATCGGGTAACTCTTTTTGATTTGAGCCAAAGGATTCCTTGGAAATACTTCTACCTAAAGTGGGGATTCTATGAGTGAGAGAGGGATGTGGAGAGATAATATGAGCAAAGGTTGGACGATCCAAGGGCTTTAGAGGTGTGGGTAAGGGGGTAGAGGTGGGGGCCTTTTATAAGAGGGAGGAGGGTCACTTTTGGAAAGTCTTGAAATGTTACTTTATTGTAAAATGGTTTTCAGATTTTAAAGGTCCCAAAATGATATATTTCGAGGATAAGGTGATAAGGGTTCGAAATCCTCCCATCCAATAGGTTTTTGACAAGTGTAATTCTTAGATTTTACCTTTCATTTTATTTAAATTGTTCATTAATGAGGTAATCCTTGCATCATCATGGTGTCATAAATAAATTTGTGTATTTAATGTCTCAAAATTATAAAAAAAATACCATGATGTAGGAAATATTTTTATATTTTCAATGACTATTTATAGTCTAAGAGATAATTTATGTAAACAAAATTATAATTATTTTACTTAGGATATACAAACCTTTGTTATATTTCTCTTCTTTTTAAAAAATAATGTCATAAATGTCACTATTACACCCATGTGACTTCATGGGCCCTCAAGTTTGGTAAAAAGCTTCCCATGGTCGTCCATGACTCAAAAAAGATGTTGTGATAACATGTTGGGGTCATTTTATATTATTATTATATTATTTTATTACCTTTAACTGCCAGATTACTAATTAATCACGATAATTAAAGATAATTACTGTCGTTACTATTCATAATGTCCAAAAACAAAAAGGTCTTAATTACATAATTTGGACCTTCTGATTCCAAATATGGAATCCATTTTACCAAATTCCAAACACATAAATTTTTTTAATTAATTTAAAAATAATTCCCGTTGTCACAACCAAAGACATGTTTTTAAGAAGTAAAATTTATCAAAAGATTGACATGTTTTTACATCCAATTGAAAAGTGAAATTACTTCCAATGAACAAAATTTTATTAAGTGATAAAAACATAATTTAATTACACTTTAAAGCCAATTAAAATTATAATCTAAATATATAATTAAAATAGATGAAAAAGCAGTTTTGAAGTAAAATGCAATATTTTTCACTATTCATTAAAAATGAACAATTGTAAGAAAAATACCAAAAATTTATCCAAAGTAAATTTGATATTCCAAATTCAAAAATGATTTACAATTTACCAAATTAATAACATAGAATTTTCATTAATTAATTTTATAATTAATTCCCGCTGTCAAAACAAATAGCGTGTTTTTAAGAAACAATATCTATCAAAAGATTGACACTTGTTTTGTCCAATTTCAAAGTGAAATTAATTCCAATGACCAACATTGAATTAAATAGTAAAAATATATTATAATTACACTTTAAAACCAATTAAAATGATAATCTAACCATATAAATAAATTAGATTAAAAGGAGGTTTCGAATTAAAATACAACATTTTTCACTATTCACTAAAAATGAACTTTATCGGAAAAATAACAAAAAATTACACAAAGTACATTTTGATGTCCCGATTATAAATAAGGATTTTATTTTGTCAAATATAAAATATAAAATTGACAAAAGGTAGTTTTAAAAAAGGGTTCTCCATCAAAAGGTGGTTAATCAACCTTTTAAGTAATATTAGAATATTTATTCTTAAAATTGGATTCATTTTCATTTTAAGCCTCTATCATTTATTGGGTAATTGTTAAAATATTTAACAAACATATATAATCATTTTGTAGTTAGTTCTGTTCATTCATGCCGTTACAACGGCTAGGCATTAACTATCATTTAAAATTATATTATTATATTATTAGTGTGCAACGTAAGATTTCAAAAAAAACTCATTGTTGCGTATTGGGTACGCCATCAAATATATCATTTCCTTTAAAGTAATATTAACATTTTATTCACAAATATTAATATATATGAAAATTCCATATTCTTTATTTACCTGGGATGTTACAAAATAAGGTTATAATGAATAAATTAAAATTATAGGAGGTTCTAGAATCATTAATTCATGAACTTAAATTTGATTATTCAGGTCATTAAGATCAAGTGAGGAATACCTTCAGACTTAAGGTAATGGTTTTTTTATCTCACTTCCATTTTTGTGAGATATTTTTGTATTCACTACTATTACTTGTGTATGGTGTATGTATAATGAACATTGATTTTTCATATCATGAATAATTTTTTTCATGATATCAATCGTATCACTTGATGATTATTAATTTTGGGTCATATGATTCAATTGATTACAAAGATGTAAAGGTTTTCCACCCAAACCTACATTTTCATTCGGGTTACTTTTATTGCCTACTTACCACAATTAAATTCTTATGTATTATTATGTAATCATAATAAATTCTACGTGAGTGTTCTATTTATGTTTACCAACTATAACTCTTCTTTTTTTATTGGGGAGTCATATGTTTTAAAAGGATATTTTAAAAATTCTTCCTGGAATACAAGCCTGATTCAAGGGAATTTTTTAAATTCTTACCTATTTTAAATGGAACTCTATAATCTGTTTTTAGAAACCATTATATTTCTAAAATAAATAATTTTATTATGAAAATACTATCTTAATTCAGTTCTAGTTTAATATAAATACTTTTCCAAAAGAACTATTCTTTTCAAAGTGAAAGAGTATTTTTCTCAAGAATTACTCGATGATTTTATAAGACTATCTTCATTTATTTCAACACTCTTATTGGTTATTATGAATGATATCATATACCATATTTAATTTAATGGTTTATGATTAGTTTGACTATGGATGTGCTATCTTGATACCATTCATCACATTACTTCGAATGGTTAGTGTTTATGTTTAATGATTGGGGAAAGTATTTACATTTCATATGTTAGTTTCAATATGAATGTATATATTGTTTATGTTTATCCCCATTCATATGAGTAATTAATTTGAATTAGTAATTTATGGGTGGGGCCCATGACATCCCCTCGATACATCGGCAGGTCTCATGAGACAAACTACAGTCTTGGAACAAGGCCTTAACAAAATGATTATTTATGGTCTTGGCACGAGACCTTCACGGTATGGTTATGATGCATGGTATTTTTCATTTCATCAATATGAAACTAGTAATTTAAAGTTCTTGAGGTTAGTCAACTAGTATAATACCCATGATTATGCTTTATTATGGAATTTTTTATTCAACTCTTATCCCTACCATAATGTGTTTAAAGTTCATTTTTAAAGGCATGTTTGTTTAGTTATTCTCCATGCCTAATATTTATGTTTATGATATCTTCTGTTGTATTGTGAACCCTTATTGAGCATTTGAGTTCACACTCTTCTTATGTTTCATTTTCCCAAGACATTAAGGGGTATATTATGAATGACATATAGAAATAACCTAGGAGTTATGGATGTTGTAAAAGTAGTTTATAAATTTCTTTTCCTTTCATGTTGTAATGTTAAAATTATGTATGTATATTATTTCCAAAGCTACTAAACTACTCTGTCCTTCAGGATTCATATTCCTTGTTTATATGCTAATGTAATAAAATAAGGCACCGGCTCTGGGAAACTTAGGTTGGATCCTTACTATTGGTATCAAAGTAAGTTTAGTAGAAAACTTGGAAACTAGATTTAAGAAATGAAGATTTGTTAAAAAACCCCTAAGATAGTCTTTGATGATAAAACATAAAAGAACATCCTAGATTTTTTAGTAAGTAATAGATTATGTGGATATTTATAGAAAATAAATCCATGTATGGATACTACAAGTGGACGTGGTTCTGGTATAGATGTACCTAGGAGTGAAAACTCTGACAAGGAGTTTTGGGCTTAAACCAGGGTATCCTGGTACATGACAAAATGCCTTACTGCACACCTGGTTTGACACTCTTGGGGGATATGCTTAGGATAATTCAAATTTTCTTTACAAGCCATTATGAATGATTTAAATGTAAAATTTTCCTCAAAGAGACCATGTTTATGATTATGAGATTAGCTATGTATAGAATTTCAATTTATTTTAAGTATTTTCTAAATGTTGAGATTATACAATATGATTCAGAACCTAATATAGTGTATGCCATTATTTAGAAATGGAGCTTAGTGGAAGGAATGGAAACCACATGAATGATTATGTCCCATGCAGGGATTTCCCTCTGATGTAAGATAATGATGTTGGATCCGGTGCTGTGAATAGTGCTAAGAAACTTATAACTATACTGGAACAACTGAATCAAGTTATGAATAATAAACTTACCCATATGGAGAATTCGGATCCACAATGTGGGGGAGCTATGTTAGACCACTTTATGTGATAACACCCTTCCTTAATTAATGAGACTACAAACGCATTCATAGCGGAGTAGTGGATAAGTTTGTTAGAGAATATATTTCTTGCATTGGGATGTAATGAAAGAGAGAAGGTTTTAATGGTGGTTTATCATCTATCAGGAGATGCGAATCAATGGTAGTCTTTAATTCAAAACCAAAAGGAGGATGAAGAAATAAAAGAAATGGAATGGAGGGATTTTAATGAAATCTTCTTAGAAAAATAATTCCCTCATGAATAGCAAGAATACATGGAAAGGCGGTTTTTAAATCTGAGGTAAAAAGAGTATGAGAATGTTGTAAAGTATAAATCTAACTTCACAAGGTTAAATAGACATGTCTCAGACTACATAAATAATCCAAGGATCAAGATTGATCGATTCTTTGACAGGTTAAAACCATTCCTCTGATGGGCTCTAGTCTCCCAAAGCTTCTCATCATATGAAGATATAGTCTCAAGTGCCATCAATAAGGAAAAGGAATTCTCTAAGTCTTATGATTTTAATGTAAAGCAAGAGAAGAAGATGGTTGCTGAAAACTTTGGAAAAGGAAATAAGAAAATGGGGAATAAGGGAAGAGTTGACCTTTCACCCAGTGATAATTGTGGAAAGATACACCCTGGTACTTTTTTGAAGGGTATGGGTGTTTGTTACAAGTGTGGAGAAAAAGGACACTTATCCTAGGATTTTAAGGGGAAGAAAGAAGCTACCAATGTTAAATGGTACAGTTGTAGGGAGATGGGACATTATGAAAATGATTTTCCTAGGCATCAAGGAAATGTTCCCCAAAGAAGGCCAAGGGAGAAAAGATAAGCTTATATGGTCACAACTGTGGAGGTTAAAGTTCCTAAAAATGTGGTGAAAATAAATTAATCGTTTCCTAAAACTTATCCAATGGTTTATTTGATTATGGATCATTGAATTCTTTTATATCTTCCTAGTTTTCCATAAAAATTAGACATGTTCAATTTGATTTAATAAAGGATTTTTCATCCAAAACTCCTAGGGGACGTATCATTGCAACCAAGATGTATTGATTAGTCCCCCTCATGACACATAAACATGATTTAATTGATAACCTTATCATCATACCCATGATTTAATTTGACATAATCCATGGTATGATTTTGATTCCATGTTATCACGTGAAGATATATTATAAGAAGATGAAAGTTATGATTTTTTAGAACGGTGTTGAAATCCTTATCTTTAGAGTAGAAACCTCACCAGTTGATTCTCCTCTATATCCACACCCAGTATCTCTACTAAATTAAATTATTGAGGAAGAATTGAATTCAATAACTATGGGAAATAAAAGAAATTTTCAAATCAAGGACATGCCTATTGTGCAAAAATATGTTGATGTGTTTCTAGAGGATTTACTTAGACATCCTCTAGATCAGGAAATTGAGTTTTCAATTGATTTAATTCCTAGTTCAAGGCCTATATCAAATACTCTTTATAGAATGACCATTGTGGAATTTGTAGATTTGAAGAAAAAACTATATGAATTGAGTGATAAAGGATTTATTTTCCCTAGTATCTCTCCGTGGGGAGCCCCTATTCTTTTTATTAAGAAGAAAGATGGATCTATGAGTTTGTGAAATGATTATAGGGAGATAAATTATATAACCATAAATAACATGTATCCCCTGCCTCATATTGATTATTTATTTGATCAACTTCATGGAGCCCAATATTTTTTGAAGATTGACATTATATCTGGATATAATCAATTGTGAGGAAGGAAGGAAGATATTCCAAAGACAATGTTTTGAACCAGGTATTGTAATTATGAGTTTACAATAATTCATTTTTAATTGATTAATGCACCCTCCATCTTCATGGATATAATGAATAGGGTTTTCAAGGAATATCTTGATGACTCTATGGTGGTATTTATTAATGATATCTTGGTATACCCCAAAATATATGAAGATCATGAAAATAAATTGCACACTATTCTGAAGACTCTTAAATGAAATGAATTATATAGGAATTTTAGAAAGTGTGAATTTTGGATTCAATCAGTTTCCTTTCTTGGCCACATTATCTCTAAGGATGGAATATTTTTTGATACTAGGAAGACAAAGGATGTTCAAGAATGACCTACTCCAAAAAACATAACTGAGGTACATAGTTTTATTGGTTTATCATGTTATTATTGGTGTTTCATTTATAACATCACCCATTTAGCCAACCCAATGACCAAGATTACATGTAAAGGGGTTAAGTTTGTATGGAAAATAGAATGTGAGGACTGTTTCGAAGAATTGAAGAGGAGATTAGTTAATGATCTGATCTTAACTCTACCATTGGGGAATGATGGGGTTGTGATCTATAGTGATGAATCAAGAAATGACTTGGTTATGTCCCTATGAAGAATTATAGAGTTATTTCCTATGCATCAAGGTAATTAAAAATTCATGAACAAAACTAGCCTCCTCGTGATATTGAGTTAGCTGCTATGATCTTTTCTCTTTAAATATGGAGAGACTATCTATATGGTGAAAGATGTGAGATATATATGGATCATAAGAGTTTGAAATATATCTTCTCACATAAAGAACTTCACATGAGGCAAAGGCGGTGGATTGAACTACTCAAGGATTATGATTGTTCCGTACACTGCCACCTAGGAAAGGAAAATAAGGTATTTGATGCATTGAGAAGGAAGGATCATGGAGTTTTAAACAAAATGTGGATTGAAAGGGATCCTGTAATTATGGATCTAATAAGGATAGACATGGTAATTATCAAAGAAGATGAAACATCATTACTTTTACAATTGGTTTCCCTACCATATTTATTAGAAAGGATTAAAATCTCTCATCACGATGATGAGAATCTTTAAAAGAAAATTAATTTTGTGAAAGATGGGAAGTTGGTTGACTTCATATGTGAAGATGGAACTCTAAAATTTTAGAAGAGGATATGTGTTCACTCTTACTTGAGCTAAAAAGGGAGTTACTCAATGATTCCCATAGCTCGAATTTCTCTATACATTCTAGTAGCACTAAAATGTATAGATATTTGAAGGAGTATTTCTGGTGGGACAACATGAAGTGGGAAATTGGAGATTATGTATCATGATTTTTAGTCTGTCAACAAGTGAAGGTCGAATGACAACATCCTAGAGGATTCATGCAACCTCTACCAATTCCTACATGGAAATTAGATGACATCACCATGAATTTTGTTACTAGATTACCCAAAACTCTAAGAAATAATGATGAAATTTGGGTAATTGTGGATTGACTTATGAAATATTCACATTTCCTCACTATAAGGGAGATTTTTTCTCTAGAGAACCTTGCATGACTATATATCAATGACTTTATAAGACTTCATGGAGAACCTATTTAAATTGTGTCTGACCGTGATCCACAATTTACATCAAAATTATGGAAAAGTCTTCAGAAATCCCTATATACTGAGCTTCAATTGAGTAATTCTTATCACCTTCAAACTGATGGGAAATCAGAAAGGGTGATCCAAACATTAGAAGACATGTTGGGATCATTCTCACTCGACTTTCAAGGTATGTGGGATCAATATTTACCCTTGGTGGAGTTTGACTATAATAACAGTTTCCATTCTAGTATTCAAATGGAACCATATGAAGCATTGTATGGAAAGAGATGTCGTACACCAACATGTTGGGATGAAGTTGGTAAAAGGAAGCCAGTGGGCCCATATCTTATAGAGGAAACAACAATAAAGGTAAAGACTATCCAAGGCCATATCAAAGCAGCTCAAAGAAGACAATTTTTTTTTGATAATCAAATGAAGGATTTGGAATTTCAAGTAGGAGATCATGTTTTCTTAAAAGTATCTCTATGGAAGGGTGTTATAAGATTTGGTAAGAAAGGAAAACTGAGACATAAGTACATAGGTACTTTTGAAATTCTAGAGATAATTAGAGCTATTGCATATCATTTGGCTATTCCACCTATCTTGTCTAAAGTACACAAATTATTCCATATCTTATTACTGAGAAATTACATGCCAGACCCAACGCATGTCCTCACTTTTGAAGGTATTGAATTGGAACCTGACCAATCTTATTGTGAAGAGCCTATCTGGATTATGGACACTAAAGAATAGGTGTTGAGGAATCAGACGACTTGACTAGTAAAGATACTTTGGAAAAATCATAAAACTGAAGAGGCAGCATGAGAGCATGAGGATATTATGATGAAAAAGAACCCAAATCTTTTTGTGAGGTAACATTCTGGTAATTTTGAGGATGATTTTTTTTAAGGATGGGATAATGTAACACCCTAAGGATTTATAAATAAATTAATGAAACACTGAGTGTCTACAAAACACCACGTTATTATATCCTAGCCAGTAAACATAATTTTTCCACCTTTGTGATTTGAATTTCAAAAAACTGACATATACAGTTGCGTTTAGTAAGATATTTAGAGTCTAATAAGATAAGCTTAATTTTTGGTGAATAGTTACATACCCTTATGAATAGTAATATGACCCTTATGAATAGTAAATCATATTAATATTTCATTTTCTTAATTTAATAAGATATTGATTTCATGATTAATTTTTCAAGGTGATATAAAACAAATTATAGTTTTGAAATTATTATTTTTTGAATAAATTATGATTTTATTTAAAAATTAAATTAATAATATATAGAAAATTATTTTCAAAAACTGGAGTTCATTTTTGAATTCTACATGTCAAAAAATGGTTCGAGTAAATTTTTGGGATTTTTCTGAAATACTCGAATTTTTGATGAATTGTAAAATATGGTAATTTACCATATATATACATTATCAAATAAATTCACTATTCATAGAATCATGGATGATGTAATAAAACTTGGTTCAAACTTACATTCACTTATTACTATTATGGGTCACATGAATCAACACTATTGGTTTTCTTGTGGGAAATAATAAAATAATGAATAAGATATTCAAAAATCACCCCTCTCCTCCAATATAAAATCCCCCTCACTCCCTCTTCTCTTCACTCCTCTCAATATTTGTGCCTTGTCTAAATTATATTAAAATATATTCCCAATATCCTCCCCCACTTCCATAATCCCTTTATCTCATAAAAAGACAAAAACATCTCCCATAAATAGGCCCTCAAGGAAGATAACTTCTAGAGGTAAATTCCTCTTTTCATTTCATTTATTTCAAGTTCCTTTCTTTTATTTTTTCTTTCCTTGCCTCATTTCATCAAAATGTTTTGATGACTCCAGTAACTTACATGTAATGGATTTTTGTTATGATAATGTAATAATTCTTCCTCATCTCTCTTTTCCCCTTATTTTATACTACAAATGAAAACACCGTCTAAGATGGGTTAATTTATCACATTCAAGGATGGAGGGTTTTCAATTTCTATTACCATCTTCAATTCTGGTCATGAAACCATTTTGATGGTTGAAAAAAATATAATATATGTACTATAACTTATTTAAGGTTCTGTAATCCTATTGTACACATGATATTAATTTATAAATCAAAATGAGTTCTTTGTGATAAAGAACTGTCAATTAACCCAAACAATTGCCATTAAAGTTTTATATAACGATTCATCTTCACTCAAAATAACCTAATGAATTTTATAACCATGTAATATTTTGTTTTTTCAAAAATAACAGACAAATTATATTCTAGAAAACCATTCTCATTCTACATGTTTATCCATACTTGAAGATAAGTAAACTGATCATGAAATCCAAGTAAGAAAACTCTCCCAAATAATGAAATTGAATCTCTTAAACCATAAAAAGGACATGAATGAACCTAAATAAGGTTATAATAAATCAATTAAATTTATAGGAGTTTCTGGAATCATTAATTTATGAACCTAAATTTGATTATTCAGGTCATTAAGATCAAGTTAGGAACACGTTCGGACTTAAGGTAAGGGTTTCTTCAACTCACTTCCATTTTTGTGAGATATTATGTATTCACTACTATTACGTGTGTATGGTATATGTATAATTACCATTGATATTTCATATCATGAATATATTTATTTTCATGATATTAAATTTATCACTTTCTTATTATTAATTTGGGGGCATACGATTCAATTGATTACAAAGTAGAATGGGTTTTCCACACGAACCTCCATTTTCATTCGGGTTATTTTTATTTCCTACATACCTCAATGAAATTCTTATGCATTATTTTGTATGACTCATAAATTCTTTGTGAGTTTTATATATATGTTTAACAACCATAATCCTTATTTATTTTAATGGGGATTTATATGTTTTAAAATGATCTTTTAAAATTTCTTCCCGAAATACAAGCCCGGTTCAAGGGAATTTCTCTAATTCTTACCTATTTTCAAGGGAACTCTATAATTTTTTTAGAAATCATTATATTTCTAAAATCACTCATTTTATTATGAAAATTATATCTTACTTTACTTCTGGTTTTATACAAAGACTTTTTCAAAATAACTCTTCTTTTCAAAGTGAATGAGTATTTTTCTGAAAATTACTCTATGATTTTATAAGAGTATCATAATCTGTTTAAGAACACTTGTTGATTCTTATGAATGATATCATCTACCATATTTAATTTAATTTTTTCTGGTTAGTTTGACTATGTATGTGCTATCTTGATACCATTCACCACATTACTCTGAATGGTTAGTGTTTATATTTAATGATTGGGGAAAGTATTTACATTTTATATGTTAGTTTTAATATGAATGTATATGTTGTTTATGTTTATCCCCGTACATATGAGGAATTCATTGGACTTAGTAAGTGATGGGTAGGGCCCTCTATAGCCCCACAATTCATCGGTAGGTCTCATGATACAAACTATGGTCTTGGCACAAGGCCTTGACAAAATGATTATTTATGGTCTTGGCACGAGGCCTTGATAGTATGGTTATGATGTTTGGCATTATTCATTCCCTCAATATGAAACTAGTAATAGAAGTTTCATGAGGTTATTCGAGTATTATAATACCCATGATTATGCTTTATTATGGCATTTTTTATTCAGCACTTATTCCTTCCATAATGTGTTCAATGTTCATTTTTAAAGGCATGTTTGTTTAGTTATTCTCCATGCCTAATGTTTATGTTTATGATACCTTCCATTGTATTGCATACCCTTACTGAGCATTTGATATCACCCCTTTCTTATGTTTCATTTTCCTAGGACATGAAGAGGTATATTATGAATGACATGAAGAAATAACCTAGGAGTTATGGATGTTGTCAAAGGAGTTTCTAAATTGCTTTTCCTTTCAAGTTGTAATGTTTAACTTATGTATGTATCTTTTTTCCAAAGACACTAAACTACTTGGTCCTTTGGGATGCATATTCCTTGTTTATACGAAAATGTAATAAAATAAGGCACCAGCTTTGGGAAACTGGGTTGGGTCCTTACAAATATATACCCTATTTTTCTCTCTAAAAATCCTCTCAAGTATTTGAGAGCTTCTGGTCATAAGGAGTCCCAAATACTTCATTTCATAGAAGGTACTTAAGGGAATATTTGACATTTCAACATAAGTGTTATCTTATATTTAACCATTTATTTTTTCTTCTTTATCTATATATTCTTAATTTTTATTTTAAAATTTAATGACTTGTAAATTTAAATCATTACTCTTTTATAATAGTGATATTAAAATTATAAAACAATATATAATTTACCAATCACGCTTTATAGCATGGTATTTCTTGGTTGGTTTAACAACATACATGAATGATGTTTTAAAATTTTCATTATGTATGACTACGGACACCAAAATTAGGATAATAAGTGATATTAATGTTGAATTTATGTTATGATTACAATTATTAAATGGAAATACAAATAAGTATTTTTTTTAATAAAATTAATTGTTTTTATTGATTCCACAATAAAAACTACTTTTTTTCATAATGGCTGGATGAAAATCCATCTAGATAAAAGGAAACATAAATCTTACTCACATCAAGGGGGACTATAAAAATGAAGGCCATTGCATCATTTAGCACTATATTCACACACTCACTAGGAAGAAAACCCATATTGGAAACGGTTTGTAATGAGTGAATCTGAACAATCCTAGAGGCGAGATAGTCAGCTAATTGGTTCCCTTCGCACATGGTGTGAAGGATTTCCACCAAATAATTGATGATTCATTTTCATTGCTGAATGTGGTATATGATAGACTATGAAAGATGGATCTTCCCCTTGAGAGATTCATGTAGGACCTGGGAATCAGTCTCAATTGCTTCTAGCGTGATATTGTTAGATATGCGCAGATTCAATCCTTGAAGCATGGATTTAGCATCCACCCCGAGTGAATCTGTTGAGCCAAAAGAAGCTGAAAAAGCATAAATCATAAAACCATGTTTATTCCAAACCAGTCCTCCACCACACATGTCCCCCATACTATAGGAACTGTCAACATTGAGCTAGATCCCACTTGTTGGAGGCCTCAAGAACACCCAACATCCCTATGAGGGATTGGTAGTGCTAGTATCTGAGATATGGTTGAGAATTAGGTGTTTGAGAGAGGGATAATGATTCTTATGCCTGAGAATAAATAAAATTTTGCTACCATGCACCTGGTCCTCACAACCAGAGCTAGATTTGAGATCCAGTGGCCATTAATGGATGATTTTTTTGGGCATTCCATAAACACTATAACCCAATAACAGGAATGAAGATCCTCTCCTTCATTTCTAGTAAGTTATTATATGTACTTTGGATCCATTATTGAATGAAATCATTACTAGTGGAGGCATCCATTGCAATTCTCACAAAAACATCAACCGATCTCCAAATGTTCATTTCCCAATCACCTATGAAAAATATGTGAAGGATTTTCTTCTTCTTTGGGGTTGGCGCAGCAAATGAATTTTGAGACCATTGGGATGTCCTTGCGACATATTGTGTCATCATTGGGTAGGGAATTTTTGTGCACCCAACATATCATAAAGTTGTACTTCATAGGGGCCTCCTTTCACCAGAGACAACTTCTCCATGGATCAAGACCATTGCTAGAGTTGATGGTTATGTGGTAAGCCTTGGTATTTAAGACCCCCGATTGAAAACCTGTGAATATACATCTTTATGATTCAAGGGTAGGGGAAATAAGATTAAAAACATATTGTTTATCTTCATTGATAACTACTCGAATAAAGTCACGATGTGTGATGGATTGTCAAAAGGTAATGTAATGAATATGGAAACCTTGAAATTCGAGTATGGATCCAACCCAATTAGCATCCCAGAAGATAATATCACCACAAATGATTATCCATCGTGTGCTGCTTTGCAGATTCAACATGAGATTATTGATCATCCTCCAGAGCACAGAAGCATTGCCCCAGAGAAAAGGTGAGTGGTGACCATATTTGGTTGTAGTTAATGTTTCCCAAAGATATTGTCCTTGAATGTGTTCACAGGCTAGTCTAGAATGCAGGATATTCATAACATCCATCACACAGCTCAGGTTGACGTCACCTTCATTGTAGGGTCCTGTAATTTTCCCCCATGAAGCCCAGTGACACCTCCCCTTTGAGTGGGAATCCCATATGAAGGAGCACATGAGGGCTTCAATCTCCTTAATAACTGAATTTGGAACCTTATGGATTGAGAGGATATGCATTGTAATTGATGACATGACACAACTAACCAATGTAATTCTTCCACCGAACAATAGAAATTTATTCTTCCCATTGATAATATGAGACACAAAATTTTCAACCACTTTATCAAAGTCATGGATACACAAGAGACCTAGGGAGATGGGATCTACTAAGTACTCCATGGGAAAATTCCTTCTTTGAATTCCCATGGTTGACTCAATTGAACAAATCTATCTCTCCACGCAATGTCTTGAAATAAAAATTCTACTTTTTGCGGTAGATACATTGCCCACTCCTTCTACAATACTCTTCTAGAGTTCCACTAATACCGCTGATAGATCTCCTATCACCATTGACAAAAAGAAGCATGCCATCTGTGAATATGAGATGGGATACCCCTTGGGAACGATACCTACATTTGTAAGGGGTAATATTGCCTTGCTCCTAGGTCTTAATTATCAACCTGTTGAGAGTATCTTAATCTAAAATAAAGAGACTTGGGGAATGTGGATCCCCTTTTCCATGTCCCAAGAAAGATTTTAAAAAACCACATATCCTAACCTTTAGAATGATTGACACCCTGGAGGAATTGAAACACCTGAAAAAAAAGTCTACATTCCATGCTGAGAAACCCATACCTGTTAGATCCCTCAAAATAAAGCCCCATTCAATTCTATCATATGCCTTGTCCATGTATATTTTTTAAGCAATATTGGATCCATGATATTTCTTATTGATATTAGAAATAATCTCTTGAGTTATACCAATAGCTGCATGGATAGACCGTTGTTGAACGAACCCATGATACTCATTTGATATCTGGGATGACAAGTGGGAGGTAAGTATTCTGTTGAGCACACTAGAAATCACCTTGAAGGAGAAATTACACATGCAACGTTTCCTATATTGACTTAGAGAATAGAGATATTTCACCTTTGGAATGAGGAGAAGGTAGGTAGCACATGCAACTCTAGGAAGGTGACCTCCTCTAAAAGATTTGCGAATCATCATAATGAGTTCATCCCTCACCATTTCTGAAAAATCTACATAAAAGGATCCTGAGAGGTTGTCAGGACCTAGAGAGCTATCTAGATTGAGAGAAAGGACAACCTCTTTAATTTCATCCTCAGTTGGAAAGGAACCAATAATGAAATTATCAGAGTTAGAGACAACATGAGGGATGTAATCAAAGTGGTCTGCATGGCCACCCAGATACCCTTTCTGAATGTTGGGGTTAGGGTCAGCACGAAATGAATGAATGTGTTGAGCATACCTCCCACAACCTCGATGTTGTTGGTATAAGACCCATTACTCATTTGGATGTCGGGCTAAGTAGTCCTCTTTTTCTCCTTGATGCATGCATGGAACTAAGTTTTGTTTTTGTCTCCTTTCAGACATGTACCTTTAGATTGTTCATGGATCACACAATCTTGTTCTAATAGGAGCTCAACTAATTTATATTTTCGTGGACCATAGAGTAGAAGAGGTATTAATTCCATGAATCTTCTAGGGACTCCTCCATTAGATATATCTCTAATTTGAGGGAGGAATGGTCATTCATATTGTGTTGTCGCATCTCAGTCCATTGTAGTAGGTCGCCCTTTAATCGTCTAATTTTATTGTGGAAACCTAGCCAATTGGTTCCTTTCATCGGTGTGTTCCATGATGTTCTCAATGCCTCTGAATATCCCGGAATAGTTGTCCAGCAATTTGAAATGAAAAAGTAGCTAATGTTGTCCCTGCTCCCAATAATAGATACCAAAATCGATGAATGGTCAGATATGGCTCTAACAGGATGAGTCACCTCAATAGAGGGGTAGAAATATATGGCATGTATGTTTGCCAAGCAACAATCTAGATGACACCATGTATAGTTGGATCCCTTACGATTATTGAACCACGTGAATTTATCACCTTCATAACCCAGATCCAGGAGACCAGTTTGAGTCATAAAAGATGCCAAATCTTGTATTGCTTTCCTAGCGAAAAGGTTACCACCTTTCTTTTATGAGTTTTCCAAAATCACATTGAAGTCTCCAGTAGCTAGCCAAGATTTTTCCTCTAGTTTAAATGAATTAAGGCTTTTCCAGAGCTCCTCTCTCATGGAAGAATCACAATTACAATAGGCAAAAGTGATGAACTGGCTACTGAGACCTTTACCAACCGTAGTTGTGATGTACGGATCTGAAACACCCACCATCTCCACACTGCTGCAGGGTTTCCAGGAGAGCCATATGTGGTGATTGTTTGGATGACCATGCATGCATTCGTGAATGGCTATCCGCCGAGCAAATTCTCTAATACCAGAGAAGCATTGCTTGTGTTCCAGAGCTGAAAAAGGAGAAATGTTTCTATTATGACTTTCATTATCTATAAAATCAGTTTTAACCCGACCACCCAAGCCTTTAGGCGTCACACACTGTGAAGGAGATCATTGGGAGATGGAGATCCTGGTATTGTTGCCAGACAACGAGGATTAAAGTGGATTAGCAAGAGAGAGAGCTAGATCTTTCCTTTTCTGGGACCTGGTGCTGAAGGTGGGGCAGCAGGGGAAAACCCCCTTAAATATGACTCATCTTCCTATGTTTCGTTGAGTAGAACAAAGGTGTTGGATAACTGGAGGGGAGACACACACTCAGATCAATAGAGTGCAGGGGTAATGGAGGAGCAGGGGCCGCGGCTGGCACCAAATTGCTACATGGAGAAGCATGAAGCTCCTGAGAGTTATGAAAATGCGGAAAGGGCAATAACTGAGGATTGAAGATCACCATATCTAGACCGGTAAGGGGAGATGTAGATGACTAGGGAGAGGGAGAATCCAAAGGAGGTGGGGCTTGCCCTAGGGCCTGCCCTGGGCTCAGGTCTAGAAGATGAAGCAGATAACCCTAGAAGAAGCGCTGGAATAGAAGGATTCTAAAGGCCAAAACGGGCCACTAGCGTCCACCGAAGAGCGGGAGAGCTTTCGCTAAAGCCTCTACAGGAAATTCGAGCACTGAAAAACCTTCAATATAAGATGATCGGATGTCCCCTGAGGAGAACTGAGGAAAGGATGGAGGATCTGGAGGTATCAGTGGCAGAGGACGAAGAATAACGTCCTTAAGAGAGGGGGCCGGAGGCGGGACACCAGATTGCGCCGGAGAGCAGCACATTGGAGGAGAAAGGGGGTCCGATAGGCAGCGAAGAGAAGAATATGATAGATCCTATTTTAATAGCTACAAGAGTTTGAAAATGTGGAGGCCCGTTGACCGCGTTCTTTGAGTGGAAAGGCATTCATTTTCATCCATGGATGGGTATTCATTTTGATTCATTCAATAATAAAAAAAAATTCTAACGATTATTTATGAACCATTAATGTAAAATCAATGAAATAAATAGGGAACATCATGAATATATCAAAAATTTCAATATAATTTCCATTACTATTATGTAGGTATTGAACTTGTGGTCAAGGAATAAGTATTGAAACAACTATACCAGAGAAAGCGTGGAACATAAGGAACAAATTACACCTGATGATTAATTTTAATTATGAACAATTAATAAGTGCGTGATAAAAAATATAAATGAATCTTATTAATTAAAATAAATTAAATAAGGTTTCTATGTTGATTATTAATAATCCTATATTTTAATATATATGTATTTAGAGTATTTTCAAGAAAATAGGAATCTAAGGTAAGAGTTTTCCTGGCTCAATCACTTTTCACTGAGTCATACTCTTTATTTTTTAAGAACATTCCTATTATATTTATATACTATATACCTTTTATATATTTTATTTTATTTTTTCATTCATTCTAGTAAATTTTCATTTCCTATCAATATTTTTTTTCATTGATTCTTACTTCATAAAATACATTGTTAAGGAGAACACCCGCCCTCGATTTTAAGCATTTCTCTTCAACATCCATATTATTTTTCTTATTTTAAAAATTAAATATGTATTCTATTATTTGAATTTAATATTTCATTTTATAAATTTCCAAAATGAAAATTTCAAATCCATTTGGTCAATATGGATTACATCAAAATTGAAAAAATGATTATAATGTATTTCTTGAAACTTCATACAATTTTGGATATTCCAATTCATTTTTCTTATTATTTACAATTACTTCCTTTCAAGGATTCATTATTTAGAACTTTATTATTAAAATAATCTTGTAAAGGTATTTTTTGTAACATCCCTCTTCCTCATTGGCTTGAGAAGGTGGTAGGATGATACTAGGCCTTAAGCGACATCCTCATGATGTCAAAGGGTGACAATAAATGCCAAAGCGTTTCAATACATGTGGGGGACAATTTACCCTTTAAGAATAAAACAACTAACCAACAAAACATAACCAAACATAACACTATATGATGCACGATAACGATGGAAGATAACTCAACATTTCTTATATCAAGATCATACTCAAATAATGTTCCACAATGGAAGACCACAACATCAAGCAAAATAGTGTAAGATGAACTAATAAAACTCCAACACAACCAGAAGACTCATGCTCCACAAGCTCCATGCTTCAAAATCACCAAACATCCCCAGTATCACAAAATAGTTCTAAACATGTGATACTTTACCTTGTCCCATGTCCCGGTAGATGACATCTGCAAAAGCACCGTTGTTCCAAAGCACGAGTGAGTACTAAAACTTAGTAGTTTTTTCCTCAATGATTTACCTACTCATGCCACTAGGATAGAAGAGTTAACAACATTTATGTACAAAGTTTATACGAAAAAATGTCCAAAATATTTTATAACTAAATATAAAGAACTTCTAAAACAGTCTATAACCAAATATAAAAAACTACCATATTAACCAATTTTTCCAAAAAAAATCATTATTTGAGAAAGTAACCAAACCATACTTTTAAAACCATTCCACCAACTTCATTTCGCATAACCATTTTATTTCACATAACCACAATACCTACTATGCATTTTTCATTATGACAGTTCCATACTCATGAGCGGCCTCTCATTGATCTACCATGTCGTCACAAGGTAATTATTTTCCATGTTCCTCTACACCTTTGGCATCAAGGACAATGTCATATTTCAACCACTCCTCGCAAATACAACATGAACACCCATACCAATTATGCCCAAAAACCATTCCAATACCAAAAATCCAACACCATTTCAATTAAAAAATATTTTTATTAAAAAACTTTATCTGAAAAACCATTTAAAAAATCCCTCAAATACATTTTAAAATCACCATTTTAAAATCAAGAAACTAATTCATTTTTCACAACAATTCACCACAATCCCACAATTTCACCAAAAACCATAAATCATCACTAAAGAGGGTTTATATCCAGCTTTGCACCAAGATTTGACAATCAATTTCAAAGTTAATTTGAAACTAAGACAATCAATTATAGCGAAGGGAGTAGAGAGCGAATCCACCATCCTTGAGGGTTTTAGTGAAAATGATAAACGAACGAAGAACGCTAACGAAACGAGGTTAAATCTCCATGACCCGTGTCTTCCTCTAACATAAAAAAGACAAAATCTAATCTTATTTGGAATCTAAAACCTTAAATATACCCACAATGGGTATATATCTAAGAAACCGAGAGAATAAGAGAAGTGGATCTAAGAAATGCAACAAGAATGATGAAGAACAAACACATATCATGAAGAATTGGCTTCTAATCACCAAGTGAAGCCTTAAGATCACATATAGATTGATGGGAGAACCTTCCTTGACCTTTGGTGAAGAAAAATCCTGACTTAGGGATGCATAATAGGGAGAATGAGGAACTTAAAGGTAAAAATGCGTTAGATCCACTTTTTTATGATCTAACTTTAACCATGTGCAAGGTTTAGTCGCAAGGTTAAGCAGACCGTGCACTAATAGTGAATTAACCACTTTCCTAAGGATGAACCTTCACATGGTCTCCTCGCACGATCTTCATAACCGTGCTCCAACTGTGCCAAAGCCACTGCCTCTAAATACCCAAGCTATTTTTCATGGAGCACGGTTTCTCTTAGGCTGTCACACAGTTTGAAAAAACCGTGCACTGCCCGTGCGCCTTCCCTTTATCCCCAAAAATAGAACTAAAGTTCTTCCAACTCTTAGAAAATTCACCCATACACTTTATATACATAAAAATCATAAATAAAGGGGTTACATATCCGAATCTGGGGATGCTACATTCTCCCCACCATTGGTCTTTTCATCCCTGGAAAGTAGAAAACCACTATTTCCCCAAAAGAGTTTAGGCCATTGATATTTCATTTCCTTCTCGTGTTCCCAAGTACTTCCTGAACATGACCATTTTTCCAAAAAACCCATACTAGACTGATAATTTTTCCACCCAAGACTTTCTCTTGCTTATCCAAAATCTACACCAGGATATGTACCAATGAAACATCCATCTCTAGGTGAAAGTGATCCCATCTGATCACATGGTCATGATTAGGATGCTATTTTTTCATCTATAATACATGGAAAAAATTATGCACCGCATTGAATTGTTTAGGCAATGCCAACCGATATGACACCTCTCTAAACCATTATAATATCTCAAAATGGACTATGTATCGAGGAAATAACTTTACCTGCTTCCCAAAATGCCAATGACCAAGCCTTGGAGAAATCCTTAAGGACACATGATCACTCACCTCAAAAGACAAAGGGCTTCAATGAGGATCCACATGAGAGTTATGACGACTCTAAGCTGTCTCCATCCATTTTCTGATCAACTGGATCTTCTCCATTGTTTCTTGGACAAGTATCGTCCTAACCAGTGAAGTCTCAACTGTTTCCACCCAACATTGTGGAGAAAAACAAGGAAACCCATACAATGCTTCAAAAGGAGCTATATATATCGAGGCGTGATAGCTATTATTACATGAGAACTCCACTAAGGGTATGCTCTCTTCCCATGAGCCACCAAAATCCATTACAAATTATTACAACAAGTATTCTAATGTTTGTATCATCCTTTCAGATTTCCCATCTATCTAAGGATGATATGCTGTACTCATTGTCAACTGATTTCCAAGGGAATTCTATAAGGATTTACAAAAATGAGACATGAATCTCAGATAACCGTCTGAAACTATCAAAACTGGTATTCCATGTCTCTTTACAACTTATGGGGTATAGAGTTTGGATAGATCCTCCACCCTATGAGTTTCACGAATAGGGATGAAATGTACTGATTTGGTGAGTCGATCCACTATTACCCTTATGGAATCGTGTTTCCGAACATTTATTGGGAGACCTATGAAAAAATCCATCTATATTTTCTCACATTTTCACACTAGGATATGTAAAGACTACAATATACCTTCTGGTCACCGATGTTATGCCTTAACTGGTGACAAGTTAAGAATCTCGAAATGAACTCAACCACTTTCCTTTTCTTGCCGCTCCACTAGAATTGTGCTTTCAAAGCCTTATACATCTTCTTTATTATTGGATGAACAACCCATATTTAATGGTGGTAAACAAGATGAATTTGATTCTGACAAGCCATAGGTACAACCATCTGATTCTTGAACCAGACCACTAAACTCCCATCCAACCTCTAGATCTCAATGGCCTCCCCACCATTGAGTTTTGAACTCATTTTAACACATTCGACATCATATGTCTATGCCTCCTTTACCATCTTCATCAAATTAGGAACAAGTGTGATTAAAAAGTAAACCACGACATCACCTCGGTCCTCACATTTCATACGCATGTTGTCTAGAACCAACATTAGCTACCACTCATTAGAAGCCTATTTTTCCAACTGAGTGTATGACTTTATGCTTAATGCATATGACACTAATTTTCCTTTTCCCGGTGTAGACATCAATTCAAAGTTGAACATTTCAAGATAATCCATCCACATAATTTGTCTCACATTCAAATCTCTTTGTGAGAAAATAGGCTTCAATCTCTTATGATCCGTGAACATAGTAAATTTCTCACCGAATAGACAATAACACCAAGTATTCAAATCATGGACAAATGAATCTAACTCCAAATCATGTGTTGGGTAATTATTCTCATGCACTCTCAACTACCTTGATCCATAAGAAACAACATGGTCTCCTTTCATGATAACGCATCCCAACCCAGATCCTGAATAATCAAAATACAACACATAACCCTGTCCCGATTCCGGCAATATCAAGATAGTTGTTGATGTAAGAGGAAATTTCATCTCTTGGAAAGACATATGGAATTCCTCATTTCATTGGAATGAAACATTATTGTTTTTTAAAGATGTCATAGGCGATTCTAGTCATGAGAATTCATGAAAAAATCATCGGTAATAACCAGTGAGACCATAAATTCATATCTCAAAGACATTATTCAGTGTTTTCTAATAGATAAAAACATATTTTTTTTGATCAATAGAGACACCTTTTTCAGAAATTATATGGCCAAGAAAGCATATTTATTGTATCCAAAAATGAAACTTAGATAGTTTTTCTTATAAGAAATGATCTCTGAAGATTCCCAACACTGTCACTAAGTTTTGTTCATGTTCATACCTTGTCCTTGAATACACCAGTATGTCATCCACAAAAAACACAAAAAAATAATCCAGATATCTCTAAAATATCTGATTCATCAATTCTATAAATAATGTTGGGGCATTTTTAAGGCCTAAAGGAACTAAAAAATATTCATAATGGACATATGTGATTTTTAATGTTGTTTTCAGAATATCATCCTTTCAAAATCGCAATTGGTGATATCCTGATCACAAGTCAATTTTATAGGACCATCATGCTCCCCTAAATTGATCAAATAGATATTCAATGTTTAGAAGTGGATATATGTTCTTTATCGTAGATTTGTTAATCTTATGATAGTCCATACAAAACCTTAGAGTTCCATAAGATTTCTTCATGAATAAGACTGGCGCTTCCCATAGAGATGTTCTTGGCCAAGTGAAACCTTTACTTTCTAGATCTTCCAACTTCACTTTCAGGTCCCTTAATTATGCTGGTGAAATTTGATAAGAGGTAAGTGATATAGGAATTTTCCCTGGGAGGAAATCAATTGTAAACTCTACTTCTCTTACGGGTATCAACCCTGAATTTTTTTTGAGAAAAACATCTAGAAATTTATCCATTACTACTAGAAAACTATTACCCTTAATATCATCCATCAATACCAAAGTCAAATCCACCAACAGGTAAGAGAGTATTCCCACTACTGGTGCCAACAATCCCATTGCACCTATCTTTTCAACCCTTTCTCCTCTGAATAGATTCTTAATACCATCCTTAGTTGTGAAACTCACTGTTATTATATAATAGTCAATGTGGGGCTTGAATGTTTCAACCAATCCATATCCATGATTATATAATATAAATCCATCTCAAACACTAAGAAGTCCCATTTCAGTTCTGCTCCATCAATAGTTATAGAACATGCTCTACACAGAAAGGCTCAACATTCTCTTTGATCTAGAAGAGTTTGATGTTTTATCAGAGATGTCATCATCTCAAGTTTTAAACATATAAAATCAACAGCATGAGAAGAAATGAAGGAATGTGATGCAATAGTATAAAACAAAACTTGCATAAAGGTAAAATTAAAAATAATTATACCTCTCATCATTGATGGTCTAACCTGATCATCTATAATCATCCGATCAGCTCCATATAATTTATTTGTCACTACACTATGCTCTTTTTTTCCTTGTGAAGATTTCCCTTGATAAGATGTCTTGGTATTCCTAGAATCACTATGGAAAGCTCTATTCTGCTGACATGATTGATTCTATTTTCCTCACCTTGTCAAAGCATATGATGCTTACGACACCTGAGAAGTGTCATGTGCACCTGACATTGGAGCACTATGACAATAGTTCTTAAGATGTTCCATATTGTTGCAATTATGGCATGATCTTAGTGGTGATGCACACTTTCTCTTTATGTGGTCGAAGGAACCACATTGGAAATATCCAACCTTTTTCTTTAGTCTCAGAGGAAGATTCACGGATCCAGTTGTTTGATTTTGATTTCCACTCCCACCCTAGAAGTATGTTTCCCTCTACCTCTTGCTCCTAGCATTAGAGTTCTGATCATTTCCCATGGTTACCATGATACTTCCTCCAACCATAGCTCCTGATATATCCCATTCTACCACTGTATCTCTATTAACCGTCTTTTTATAGTCTATAATACATAGCACTACTATATTCAAGTGAATCTCATATCTCATCCCTAATTCAAAGATGCATGCCTTCAAAATGAACTAGAATAAACCTCAGGTGAAAATCACACTAAATTCTTGAAGTTAACCTCACACTCAACGATAGAGAAATTTTCCTACTTTAGGATGAAGAAGTCCATCATCCTTTGAATATTGAACATGTGAGGATATAATTGTTTAGTGAACAATTCCTCAAATCCATCCAACTAAGGCCTTAATCTACTCAAGCCAACACCGCTAGATACCACCATTGATATGAAATATACTCAACAATATATGTTACCAACTTAAATTTTAGCTCCATGGGTGTGTCGATGAAATGATGATACGATTCATCCTATTCAACCACACCTCAACATTTTTCTGGTTCCGAATCACCCTGGAAGATGGGTGGATTCTATTTTTTGAATTTAACAGAATGATCAACATGCCTTGGATCATTCCTCTAATTCCATTAGTGCATAACTTGAAATGCTTGGAAGATACTCTAAACCAGATCTTGGTTCGCATGTGGCTCAGGTGCAACCACATTCTATGTAGCTTCTTTTAGTTGGTTTCTACAGTTCTTATATGGTACCATTTTGTAAACAAAAAAAATTCCATAATTCTCACTCTCTATCCACTAAAGGCTCAAAATTTAAAAATTTACAACATCAACTATCATAACATGGTTTTTCAAAAATCAACCCTTTTTCACATTCAACCAATTTTTAAAACATTCAACTTTCTTTCGAAAATAAAACCATATTCAAAATACTCCGACTATTCTCTTTTCAAAGTCTTTCATTTGAAATAAATGCAACATTTGTCAAAAATAAACAGAGTGTATCAAATCATATATCATTACTCAAAATGAAATATGTAGTCCTAGTGGTAAGTCATTTATCTAATGTATGTCATGATTATATCATTGGCTAAACCCATGATAATGTGGTTACAATATCCTATAAGTGTCTATGAAACACTTATGTAGCCAACTCCCTTGTAACTTGAAGATCAACATTAAAAGGTTAGCTACGTCTTTTTTTTCTCTATATTTCAAGTCCGAAAATCCTACTCCTTTATATGATTCCAACCCAAGGAATATAAAAGAATGAATTCAAATATTAATACAAGAAAACTGATGACTACTTGTTTCATAAGGAAAAGAACAAGATGATACCATTTATCTCAAATAGGCTTTTGGACCGAACAAAACAGACACCATTTGTAACATCCCTCCTTCTCCACATTGTCTTGAGAAGGCGGGGGGGGGGGGGGGGGTTCTACTAGGCCTTAAGTGACATCCCCAAGACACTAAAGGCTAGAAATAAATGCCTAAGGGTTTCAAAACAAGTGGGGGACTATTTACCCTTTAAGAATAAAACAAATAACCAACAAAACAGAACCAAACATACCACTATATGATGCATGATAACCATGGAAGATCACTCAACATTTCTTATATCAAGATTACACTCATATAAAGTGCCACAATGGAAGACCACAACATCAAGGAAAATAGCATAAGATAAACTAATAAAACTCCAAGTCGACCAGAAGACTCATGCTCCAAACGCTCTATGCTCCAACATCACTAAACAACCCAAGTATCGCGAAGTAGTTCTAAACATGTGATACTTTACCATTTCCAATGTATCGATTTATGAAATATAAAAAATCACCCAATTACCAAAGTGGGGGTGAGTACTCAAACTCATTAGGTTTTCCCCAATGACTTCCCTACTCACGCCACTAGGATAGAAGAGTTAGCAACATTTATGTAAAATAGTTTATATAAAACAATTTCCAAAATAGTTTATAACTAAATATAAAAAAGTTCTAAAATATTTTATAAATAAATATAAACAAATACCATATCAACCAATTTTTCAAATGAAATCCATTTTTCAAGAAATAAACAAAACCATACTTTTTAAACCATTCCACCAACTTTATTTGGAACGCCTATTTTATCCTGTACAACCACAATACCAACTATGCATGCTTAATTATGACAGTTCCATACTCATGAGTAGTATCTCATAAATATATGATGTTTTCACAAGATAATTATTTCCAATGTGCCATTATACCTTTGGCACTGATCACAAGGTCATATTTCAACTGAGCCTTGTAAATGCAACATGAACACCCATACAAATTATGCCCAAAAACTATTTCAATACCGACAAGAAAAAACCATTTCAATAAAACAATATTTTTATTGAAAACAATTCTCTAAAAAACCATTTAAAAATATAGAAAATACATATATCAAAATCACCATTTTAAAATCAATAAACAAATTAACATTGTACAACAATTCACAAAAATCCCACCATTTCACAAAAAACCACAAATCATCACTAAAGAGGATTTATATCATGATTTTCACCAATATTTCACAATAAATTTCAATCAATTAAATCAATTTGAAACTAATATAATCAATTTTAGTAATAGGAGTTGAGAGTGAATCCACCTACCTTGAGATTTTTGAAAAAACGATAAATAGATGAAGAACGCCAATGAAACTGGGTTAAATCTCCATGAACCCACCTAAGATCTCTTCCCCTAACATAAAAAGACCAAATATACACTTATTTGGAATCAAAAACCTCATATATAACCATAGTGGGTGTATATTTAAGAAATCGAGAGAAGAGGATCATTAGATCTAAGAAATGTAACAACAACAATGAAGAATAAACACATACCATGAATAATCAACATTTAATCACCAAGTGAATCCTTTAGATCGCCTCAAAATTGATGGGAGAACCTTTGTTGACATTTAGGGAAGTGAAATTTGGATTTAGGGCCATATAGTAAGGAAAAAAGGCACTTAAAGGTAATAATTTGTTAGATCCACTTTTTTAGGATCTAACTTTGACCCTGCGCATAGTTAGGAAAAACGTGCGCTAACTGTGCGTTAGCCACTACCATAAGGATAAACCTTCGCACGAACTTCTTGTATGGTCTCAATAACCATGAAACAAAAATTATGAATCCATTAACTCTAAATAACAAATCCATTTTCAAAGCACACAGTTTATCCTAAACTGTCACACAATTTAGACAAACCGTGCGTCGCCTGCGTGCCTTCCCTTTAGCCCCCAAAACACAACTAAAGTTCTTAAAACTCTTCCAAAATTCACCCCTAAAACTTATATACATAAAAAGAATAATTAAGTGGGTTACATACCATAAAATGAGGTTGGTACATTTTTTATCCTTTTTAAATTATTTTAAAGGTGGTTTATATCATTATTTTTATGACAACTTGACCAAAATTTTAAGTGAACACTTTTCTTGATTTCTCTTTAATTTTAATGTTTTTCTATACAATATTATTAATTTATGAATATTTCATATCTTCCACGTAACACCCTCAAAATTATCTTAAAATATTTTTTTTGAGTGATTGAGGTTTGGGTATCATCTAATCAAATTTCGATGACTTCTTAGTCGATGCCTTATGAAAATTTTAGAGTCACATTTTATTCCCATGGGATAATAAAACAATGATGTATGATTGATATCATGTGGTAAATATAAATATGGTTTATATTTATGTATTATTTTGGCGTATATTTATATAAACCTCCAAGAAATCCGGTAAATATTTATTTATTTTGAGATTATTATGGGATGTGGGTAGTGATACCCAATCAAAAATGTTTTGGGATATGGGTAGTGATTCCCAATATAATATATTATGAGAGGTGGATAGTAATTCCCAATACAGTGTGCTATTATAAAATCCTATGTAATTTTAATTTTAAATGAATTTCATGTATTATAATTATTTTTGAATTAGATTTTATAATGTTATAATCAGTCTATGAATATTAAGTAATTTTCTAATAAAAAGGAAATGGTTTAATTCATACTAAATACATTTATATGTATTATATGATTTTTTTAAATATTTTTATTTATAAATTAATGAATTTTAATTTTTAAAAAAGGATATAATTTTTGATATCATAAAATCAAAATTATTTTAGAGTCAACTTTATGAATTTTTAGAAAAAATTCATATTTGGGTGAATAATAGAATCTATAGATTTTTTTAGAAAACTCTATTTAATTTTAAAATATTTACGTAGTCTCAATTTATTTTTTTACTTGTTTTAAAATTTATTTATTTAATTATTATTAAACATAATATAATAAATTTAATTGGAATAAAAATTCTACATTTATTTGGTATAAAAATGTTTTACCTAAGAAGGTTTTTTTGGGAAATTTTTTTATTAGGTTTTGTGGGTTTATTTTAAAATATATATCTCCCAATTATTGAAATTGAATTTAAAAAAAGGAATAAATATTTATATTCAAATATTAAAAAGTTGGTAATTTTTATGGTTTTTTTTGTCATTATGAATAGTAACTTTGGTAAAAAAAGTCAGTTTTCACAACAAGAGTTCAGATAAGTTAAAAGGGTTAGAACTAAAATAATAAGGGTTAAATTGAATTAAAAATTATATAAATCCTATTTTATGTTAATATTTAGACCCTATACCCTCCCTTGTTTTAAAATGGAACATTTTTGGGCCATTTGGATTTATAAATACATTAATATATTTTAATCTTATGAAGAATTCCAAATCTATCATCTCACTAACTTTTAATTGGACACCCCCTATTCTCTTATCCACATTACAAGAGTCTACTATATTAGACAATACCTACCCAAATAACTTCCTAAAATATATTCCAAATCCTATAGGACTTGGTTTGGTCATAATTCCATCATTGGAAAGCTTTGGGAATAAACCTAAGGAAGTTTTATAAAGAAGAGGTATAGTTATTAACAAATTGTTTTCCTTTTTTTCTTATTTTAACTCATTAAAAAATATAATAAAAATTTTCATATAATAAAATTGTTATATAAAATATACTTAAATTTTATTAGGTTTATGGTATAATCCTTTTTCATCTACTTATCCATATAAGGAAAAATAAAAAAAACCACTCGTTCATATGTGTAGAGCACCACCTCACGAGACCATGTATTTCACTTTCAATCACTGAATATTGTGGATGGACATAATTATGGATAAAAATGAAAAAAATATGATATTTATTTATTATATTCATTCTTTAATGATAAATAAATATTATAATTCTTTCATTAAAATTCAAAGAAAAATAAAAACATTGCTCGTGCATACATGCGGTTTATCACCTCGTGAACTAATGTATTTTATTTTCCATCACAATATCCCATGGATGGTATATATAAGTTTATTTAAATAACTAATATTATATTTATAATTTAATTAATATTTTTTAAAGATAAAATAAATCTTAACTTTTTCCCTCATGTTTTTTTTGAAAAATGGAAACTTTACTCATGCGTACGTATGAACTACCATCTCTTTGTTGTAACGCAATTAATATTTCATAACCATCATAAATAGTTGGTTTTAGAATTATAATCAATTTATAATGAATCAATAATATTATGGAAATGATGTATTCATGATCTATTTGACTGTATTCAACCTACCAAATCTGTTTCTGACTTATAAGCTGAATGTTCTCAAAACATCTGACCTGAACATTATCGATTAAATAATCAAGAAAAATGGATACAAGTTAAATAAAAATGATTAATAAACATGATAAAGGTTATAAATATAGTTAATATTTAATATAATTTTATTATTTTAGAAGATAAAAAATATATGTGACAAGTCATACTCAAAGTAAGGGATTTCTAGTCTTGATTCCCTTTCTTTGAGACATAAGTAATTTTAAACAAATTTTGAATTTTTTGGTGTATAAAATACATTATGGATTTATTTTTTAATAATTATATAAAAAATAAATTGTTTAAAAATCTATTCAAATTTTTTTCCTTTATTTTCTCATGGGATTAAAAGTTATCAAGTCGTAAAGGATATTTTATCTTAAAAACTAGTTTTCAAAAGTTTTGACGATTTATATCTAATATTTTTACTATATATAAATATTGTTTTATGGATTATTAAATAATTAAATAAATTAATTAAAAAAATTCATTTTCCCTATCCTTGTAATTTCTTACAATTTCTTTTGAAATGAATATAGTTTTGTATTTCATATCAAATTTTTAACTTTCATTATAATGTACAGAAGGGATGTTTTTAAAGTATACTACATTAAATTAGTTTTCCCCCACCATAACCACTATTTTATATAGGGATTTTATTAAAACATTCGATTTTATCTTCAAATAAAAACCCTTCTTAAAGTTTTTCTAGGTATTTATTTTTGAAAATGGGGTTTTATTGGAATAGGATATATTTATATCCAAAAATTATTTTCTTATGGGTTCAAAAGTATATTTTTAATAGATTTATGATGGAAATGAATTTTTTGTATGTTTAAAGTATGTCATGGTATTTTTAAATTTCATATGATGATTACTGATCTTGATATATCTCTTCAATGCATCAGGTAATGATTATGTTCTTTGGAGAATTATGTTGGAGTTATCAAATTAGATTATTCCATTTCTAAGGGTTATTATAAGGGTTCTTTGAATATGATACCCCAAGGAACCTAAATGACTATTATATGTTTTCAAATGAGTTTTAATTGAAATATTTTAATTTTATAAGAGAAGTTAATGATATTTTTAATGTAATTATTTTCCCCATTAATTGTAAAATTGTATGTCTTGAAGATGGGTTCTCATGAATTCTATGAATCCATCATGATTATAATTTTTAATTATATTTTATTATAAAGTGTTTTATGAAATGTTATTGGTAGTAAAACTTATTTAATGTGTAAGTAAATTATTATTTGAGATCAAAGTTTATTATTTTAAAAGCAAACTCTCTTATATGAACTTTTTGTTTTGAATTGGATGAATGAGTTTCTTTTCATCTTTGTTTATGTACCTTATTAAAATTTTTGTGCTCATAAATTTTTTTCAAATATCTTTCACCATGTATTAAGAATTATTAGGAATAATTATTAAGTCAATTGATAAATCATAATGATTATTTAGTAAAATAAAACATGTTTCTTTTTAAAGGAACTATATTATGGAAATAAATAGATACTAATTGGAACTTTCCACCTTGTAAGGTATTAGATTATAATGTAATAGTTATGACATAATTATCTTGAACTATAAACCCAAAAATTTCCTCATGAATGCAAGAAAATGATTTCTTGACTTAAAACTCAATATTATGTAATTTTTTAAGGCATGGTCCTTATAGTTGGTGTCAAAGGAAAGGTTTAAATAACTTTAGAGGTTAAGAAAAAATAATTGAAAAACCATGATAGATTGTAATTTATTTTTATATTGAAATGATATAGAATTTTAATTTTACCATATTACTTTATCAAATATATATTTATTCAGAATGAGTTTCCCCTAAGGAAATATGGAATTTGAAGTAGTAAGGCACCAAGAGGACAATATCCTTCCAAATCAGCAACTTTAAAATTTTGGAATTGGAACAAAGAACTTCTTTTATTTTGATGTAATATTTAACACATGATATAAATGGTCGTGATATATATTTATGATAGAAACCATGTTCACCAAAGATAAATATGTCCTATTTATATAATTTTATGAGACAATACCCTTGAATATTCAATGGATCATTTTCCTATATAATAACTGAAGGATGGGTCAAATCATTAGACAATATATTTAAATTAACGGGTTTTATAGATCATCAAAAGGTGACTCTTGTTACATAACATTTTGAAGGTGAAACTGATTAGTGGTGGTCAATTGAAATGAATATCCGAGAAAGAGAGTATATTGATGCTTTGAAATGGGATGGATTTAAGAAATTTTTACATGATCAGTATTGTCCTAGAGTTATTTGACATAGAATAGAAAAGAAATTATTATAATTTTGGAATAATTTAGAAGTTTTAGTTTCCATTTATAAAGAAAAATTCACCCATTTGGAAAGGCACTAATAATATTGTATCTGAGATATTGATAGTAAAATAATCTGGTATACTTAAGATTTAAGGCTAGAAATCAAATAGCATTGACTTATTAGGAATGAAAATGATATGATATTTTTTTTCAATGTCTTCAGAAGTTAGAAATAGAGTTTTTACGACCATTTATTCTATTATTATATGTATAAAATGAGGTCTAGATAGAAGTTAATGGGGAATCATTCGTCAAATAATTCTAAAGTTAAGGGAATAATTTTTTCATCTTGTGATAATTGTGGTAAAAATAACCCTAAAAAATTTATTTTGAATATTAGAAAGTGTTGTTGATGTGTTATTTTTTGAAATGTGGATTGCGAATTTAATGAAAATGATCAAAATAGTGGTTAGAAAAATAATTAAATGATTGGATTAAGATGTTTTACTTGTAATTTTATAGTTCATTATTAAAGTACTAATCCAAAGATAATAACAAAGGATGGAATTCATCAAGATAACAAGTAAAAAAGGTGTGTCTAAACCCTTTGAAACTACTTCATCAGGTATAGGACCATACATCTATGTTTTCCCTTTACATCTCTTATTTATTCATATTATTCCAATATCTTGTTCGATTTAGGGCCTAAAAATTCTTTAAATTATTTGGAATTTGCCGATAAATTAGAAATTTCAACTTAAGAAATGATTCTATAAGTTTTTGAAGAAAAATTTTGAGATGTATTAAGTGAAAAATAAATTATAAGAATAATTCTATTATTGTATGTGGAAATGATTTAGCTGTAATTTTTTTTATCTTTTCCCTTTTAGAGTTACATGTTATTATATATATGGATTTAATTTTTGTTTATCATGCTCAGATAGATCATAGAGATAAATAAGTTGTTTTATAGAATTAATTTTATTTTTTATATATGAATGAATTCATACGTTCGATAACATATCAAGATGTTGAAAAATTTATTAAATATGTAAATGAAATTTATATTGCACAGATTGTTGAGAAGAAAGAAAATATTTAAAATTTTGATATTCCTATAGAAAATTAATATCTGGATGTATTTTCTAATGAATTTCATTGCATTATTCATTTTCAAGAGATCAAATTTACTATTTACTTATTACTTTATGCTAAGAAAATATCAAAAACTCCATCTGAAATAGATTAATTAGAACTTTTGGAATTGAAAATTTAGTTACAAGAGTTTCTTGAAAAGGGGTTTATTCTTCCCATCACTTCATTGAATTGACTATAGGGCATGGAATAACATCACTATTTTGAATAAATATCAATTTACCCATATAAATATCTGTTTTGGTTAGCTTAAGGGGGGTCATTATTTTTATAATCTTGATCTTAGGTATGAGTACCATTAGATAAAGTTAGAGGAGGATAAAATTATGAAGATGTCATTCCACACTTGGAATTAGAATTTTTGAGTTTTTGGTTATATCATTTATGTTAAAAAATAATTTATATATATTTATAAATCTTATGAATAGATTTTCCATGTGTTCTTCGATAAATTTCTGGTTGTTTTCATTGATGATATTTTAATATTGTTAAAAAGTTATTAGGATCATAAAAAACCCCAAAGGATTGTTTTGTAAACCTTGAAGGAAAAGATGTTATATGGCACATTTAGTAAATGTGAATCATGGTTGAGAAAATTTTCTTTATAGGGAAATATTGTAAATAATTAGAGAATAATTTCTAATCTAGGTAAAACTAAAGTGGTTGATGAGTGTATAAGACCTAAAAATGTAATATAGATTCATAGTTTTCTTGGATTAGTTTGTTAATAATAATGGTTTTTTGAAAATTTTTCTTGATTATATATCCCACTAACTAAGTAAACAAATAAAGGAGTTCAATTAATATGGATGAATGAGGGTGAATAATGTTTTTAGGAATTAATATGAAAATTAGTCAATACTCTAGTTTTGGAATTATCATCCGAAAACAGTTTTTTTATCTACAATACTGGTTATTTTAAGGGACATGGTTGTGTTATGAAGAAGGATGATCAGGTAAATAGGTATGATTCACAAAAATTGAAACCTCAGGAGATAAATTATTCTAAATGTGTCCATGAACTAGTTGATTTGTTTTTTTATCTTTAAAATATGGATACATAATTTATATACAGTAAAGTGTGAAATATATATTGATCATAAAAGTTTAATGTATATATTTACTCTGAAAGAGTTGAATATGTGAAATAGAATATATCTAGATCAAATTAAGAATTTTAACTCCACAATTAATTACCATATTAGAAAATAAATCACAATAGTTGATGATTTAAGATAAAAAATATAAATAAAAATTAACTACGATACATTTAGAACATGATCCTTTTTTGAATTATTTGATGAATACCGGTTTATAAATTATGTATATAGGAACTTCCTTTGTTTTTTATCAAGTATTAGTGAAGTCATATTTATAAAATATAATTAAGATAACTTAGAAGGAAGATCATGTTTTATAGGAAATGATATAATTGTACATAAAAGGTATGTTCCCTGAATTTCATATTAACAAAGAAGGTTTTTTGAGATTCAAAAAAGAAATACGGGTGCCTTAGGATTCCTAATTGAAGAAATAATTGTGGAGTAAAGCCCAAATTTTTTTTATTTATCCGAGTAGTAATAAGATGTAAAGATTGATTTATGATTATTAATAGAGGGAAGAAATAAATAAAGACATTAATGTTTTTACAATGAATTTTTTGACTTTTCAACTGGTTAAAGATGAAAGACAACTATTTAGGGGAATTGATAAGAATTTTCTAGTGATTTAATTGAATGGGATAATATATCTACATATATTATGTCATGATTACCATATACATATTGAGGTAATGATGCAATTTGTGTATTTTTTTTTTCGATTGACAAAATATATAGATTTGATTCCTATATTTTATAATTTACATTTGGATCATCTATATAGAATTTATGTTAAATAGATCATCATATTTTTCTGAGTTCCCTCTTTCTATTGTCTCTAACCATGATCCCTGGTTTAATTTTTATTTCTTGAAAGGGATTGAAAATGCGTTAGGTACTAAATTAAATTTCATTACAACTTTTCATACTCAATATTATGGATAATCAGAGAGAAAAATTTAGATATTGGAAAATGTACTTAAATCCTATTATATGGATCACCATGAAATTTTTGATAATCATAAATCATTAGTTTAATTTTCTTAAAATAAAAATTTTCATTCCAATATACAGATGACACCATTTGAGGCATTATATGGAAAACAATGTTGAACTCTATCTTGTTGGGGTAAATCTGGGGAAGTATTTTTTTTTGAACAATAATTGATAGATGAAATGGTTGAGAATTTGATGATGATCTAACAATATATGAGGTTGAATTAGATAATGAAAAAATGTTAGGCAGATAATCAGAGGAATGATCTATCATTGAAGGTAGGTGATTATGTTTTTCATAAAGTATCTCCATGGAAAAGTGTTATTCATTTTGATAAGATGGGAAATTAAAGTCCATAGTGCATTGAACTATATGAAATTCTAGAGAAAATTGGATTGGTTTCTTATCAATTTTTCTTACCTAAGAGTTTATCCTAGGTACATGATGTGTTTCATGATTAATTGTTATGGAAATATGTATCAGATTCATATCATGATTTTAGACCTAAAGTAGTATAGTTGGAAGAAAATATTTCATATGAGGAACAAATAGTTTAGATTATTATAATAGTGAGAAGTTGTATCGGAATAAGGTGATTCACTAAGTTATATTTTTGTATAAAATCCATATTAATGGAGAAGAATCATGGGAATCCGAAAATTCTTTGACAGAAAAATACCACCAGTTGTTTATGTAATGAAAATAATTACAGGGAAGTTATTTCTAAAAGGGGGTAAGAATGTAACAACTTAGGAAATTTTTATAGTAAATAAATATCATGATTTATAAAACTTTTGATATTAAATTTTACAGAGTTATATACACTATATTAATATTAATTATTTTTACAATAAAAAAGAAAATTGTTCTATTCATACTAATTTTTTTACATGTATAACAAGGTTTTATTTAAAAAAAATTAATTTCTAAATTCTATAATATTAATTAAAAAGAGGATATTATTTTTATTATCACCATGTTTATATTATCCTAGAGTGAATTTTCAGAAATGTAAAAAATGTTTTATTTTTGGGTTTATTATAGAAAATGCCAATTTTTAAGAAATCAAAATTTTATTTTTAAGTATTTACATAGTCTCATTTTTTTGGATTGGTTTTAAAATTTAATTATTTCATTTTGATTAAAAATAATCCAATAAATTTCATTGAAATCAATATTATACTTGATTTTTGGAATTAAAACCTTTTTATACATAAAAATTCATTTTTCTGTAAAATCTTTTTTTGTTTCATTTTGAGAATTTATTTTAAAATTAATTCCTACATGAATATAAATTTAATTTTATAAAATGGGATAAATATTGGGAATCACAATTTCTAAAATTATAAGGGTTAAAATGTCTTGAAAACTTATATAATATCAATAAGACTATAATATTTTGACCCTATCTCATAACTTCTTATAAAATGGTTTTTTTAGTCCTCCATTCTAGAGCAAGACATTAATATATTTTAATCATTAAAAAAATTCCATGTGTTTCCTCTCTCTCACTTATAAAAGGATACCCCATATTATCACTTATACATACTTTAAGATCCTCTTATCTTAGCTAATAAATACCTGAATCCCTTCATAACATTCCTACCCACGTCTTATAGGTCCTGGTTAGATTATAATACCATCCTATTAAGGATTTTAGTAAAAACCTATGATCATTATCCAAAGACAAGGTATTGTTTTAACTAAGTGTTTTTTAGTAAGTATTTTGCCTCATTTAAAAATATATTAACCACTTTCATATAAAAACCAAAATATCTACCATATACTAAAATGTTATTATGTATATGGAATAACCCTTTTTTCATATACTTTTATATCTAATAGAAAATAAAAACATCACTCATTCGTATGTGAAAACTACCACCTCACGAGATGATGTATTTCTTTTTCATCATCAGATCTTATCATTAGTCATAATTATGGTTAAAAATTAAATATTATATTATATATATTATTATTATAATTATTTAATTGGAAATAAATATTGTAATTATTTCTTTTCTATTCAATGAAAAATAGAAGCATCGCTTCTGTGTATGTGTAGACTACCACCTCAGAAACTGATGTATTTTATTTTTCATCACCATCCCAAATGGATGGTATATAAGTCATTTTAGGGAAATAATATTATATTTATAATATAATTATCATTATTTGATGATAAAATAATACTCACCTTTTTTCTCTCATATTCTTTGATAAATGTAAATTGTACTCATGAATACGTACGAACTACAATCTCCATGTTGCAACATAACTCAATATTCCTAAACATACCACATAGTTTTCTATAAAAGTATAATTAATGTATAAAATTATAATATAACATTATAATGATTTTGGAAATGATATAATCATAATCTATTTTACCATAGTCAACCCACCAAATAAATTTACAACTTCTAAGCTAGATATTTTTAAAACATCCAATGTGAACTTAATATATTAATTAATTAAGTAAAAATGGATATAAATGAAATAAACGAAATAATAAAACTGAGAAGGGATATTATGAAAGTAAATAATTAACATAAGTTTATTATTTATGATTATAAATAACATATATGAAAAGTCGAACTCTTTGTAAGGGATTTCTAGTCTCAATTTCCTTTCTTTGAGACTTAATTTATTTTCAAAAAATGTTTAATTTTTTGTGTATAAAATAACTTATATATGTATTTTATCATTATCATATAAAAATTAAAGTGTTTAAAAATCCATTCATTATTATTTACTTCAAAGATTTATTGATTTAAAAGTTATCAAGTTGTAAATGATATTCTATCTTAAAACCAAGTTTAAAAATGATTTGAATATTTATTTATAATAGTTTTCCTCCACATACATATTGTTTTATAGATATTTAAATATTTAAATAAATGAATTAAAAATTTTATTTTAACTCTCCTTTTATATTCTTACAAAGGCCTTTGAAAATTATCTTTTTTTCACATTTCATATTAAATGTCTGAAAATATTTACAAAGTAAAAAATGGAACATTTTTTAACATACAAGATGTCAAAACAATTTCCCACCACCCAAATATTATTTGATATTTTTATTTATTTATAATTATCTATGTTAACTTAAAATAAAAACACTTATTTATTTTTTTGGATATCTTAGATTTTAAAATGGGGGTTTAAAGGAAAGGGAAATATCAATATCTGAAAATGTTGTAATTATGGGTTAAAAAGATTTTTTTTATTTTAATGATGGAAAAAAAATATTTTATTTGTGTTTTAAATATGTTATGGTCTGTTTAGAATTTTTATAATGAAGTATGAGACTGATATATCTATCTTATCCATTATTTATGGATTGTGTTCTTTGGATAATTATGTTAGAATTAACAGAGTAGGTTATTACATTTTTATGTGTTCTAGTTAAGGTTCTATTAATATGATTTCTTAAGGCTCCTACATGATTTTTTTTGATTTGTAATGATTTTTATGGAAATATTTTTATTTTATATGGTAATATAATGAACTGTTTTAAAGGTAATATTTTCCTCTTAAGGGTAAAAAGGTTTGTTTTAATAAAATATTGTTAATGGGTTATCATTTTTTCTAAGAAACCCTCATGGTTTTTAATTTTACTTTTTATTTTATTATACATTTCTTTATGAAAAACATTGGGAAGTAAATCTAATTTCATGTGAAAGTAAATGATTATTTTAGATTAATGATTATTATCTTAAAAGTAAACTTTCTTATATGATCACATGGTTTTGAAATGGACTAAAAAGTTCCTTTTATTATTTATTTATGTCCATTAATGATATTTTTATTGTCATAACACATTTAAAAATATTTTTCATAGGGTTTTGAGGTTGATTTGGATCAATGTTGGTTTCATGTTGAATATGGTGATTTTTTTAGGAAAATAAAACATGTTTCATTTTAAAAATATTCTACTGTGTAAAAAATATATACATAGTGGAAGAGTCCAATTTTCAATATATAGGTCTATTTTGTAAGAGTCATGACCGAATCACCTAAAATGGGAATCTTGAAAAGGCCCTCTTCAATAAAATAAAATAAATTAATTACATAAAACTCAAGATTTTGAAATGTTTTAGTGTAAGATTATAAGTATGATGGACTTTGAAGTGATCTTTGACATATATATTTTTTGTATATGTTTGTTCTAAATTACCATGTTACGTCACCGTAGTTTAGCATTAAGGATTACAAATTCTTATTCCATGGAATATGTTATGATTCTATGATGATCCTTTTATTATTATCATTATTATGACATTATCCATGATTATATTATCATTCCTTATTGTCACTTATTATGTTTTCATTATCTTATTCCATTAATCATCCAATTTATCCCATGTTGATTCCATGAAAATTATTCATGATAAAATTAAATGTTATATATGACCCAATAATATATTTTTCCCTTATTGAGTGTTTGATCTCAAAATTTTCCTTATGATTCCCATTTCCTCAGGTAATGAAAGAACAATATTATGAATGAAATTTATTTAAGGAAATAAATTATGATGAGTGGTCTTAGAAGAAATGTGCATTATATCATGAAATAAGTTGGATATTTAACTAATATCCAAAGACAATACTTTTGGTTATGGGAATATGTTTTATTTGTGAGTTCTTATGTATAAAAACATAAAAGATATAAAATATATGTATGCTATATTTGGGACATCTCATAGTAGTACTTTCAAAATATTTTTCAATTCTTAATATCATTCATGTGTTACAATTGTTTTTCATTTCAATTTTTTCTCCAAACATATAATCATGGGTGTATGTTAATCCAAAGGACATATCAGAGTAGCTATGCATATAATGATTGGAAGGAATCAATGTAGAAAAGACCTGAATGAGCTAAAAAATATTATTTATTAATATTACATGATTTACAATTGAACCGTTACAAAATGTTCTCTATCATTTATCTTTACAAATTACGCACCCATAAAATATCTTCCCTTATTGTTTTAAATGTTCATACTCAAATAATACAATGATTGGTTATCCTATTTTCTTAATATAATTTTTTGGTTCACTTTATATATTTTTATATAGAATTTTTACATATTTATTTTTTTGGATACATAAATAATCCTTGACCTTTAATGAATGTTCATATGAAATATCCTACCCAATTTCATGAAAACACTCACATATATTTCCAAAAAGTGTCTTATCTCCCATGATACAATGAAAATTACCAAACCACCCTTGTTGCTAATTATATCCATGAAAATACTCAAGACATATGTAGGTTATTATTTTAAGACAATATTATGAAAACCTTCCAGGTTGTACATGTATTTTAGGATGTGAAAATAACTGGGCAGATGTATTGGTTGGTTCTAAAAGAGTTTAAACAATGGGATTTCTAAACTGATGTTTTAATCATTTCATTAAAAAATCACAATTCCAAAAATGATTTTAAATAGATAAATGACTAAATATTGTTATCATGAAATTAACTAATTCTCTCAATAAAAGAGAAAATGTTACAATGTGAATTTTTTTTAGAAAAATCTATGGACTATAGAATATCAGATCGAGCAGTACTTCATGGTATGTGATTCCATTACTAGTGTAATTGATATGAAATCTTCGAAATTTAAATCATGGATGAGAACACATCAGTATTCCTATAATGTTTAGATAATTAAATTATGTTAGTCTATCATAATTGTTTATAATAATCAAATAGAATTGGGAATTTAGTTAAGATCAATATATATATATATATATATACAAACTTTGGAAAACATTAACTGAACATATTATAAACCCTTAACCCATAATTTTTTTGTTTCTAATCCCCATTAAAGTACAAGTAAGATCATTGAAATTTTGTATAAAATAAAAGTATCATAATAATAAAAATGTGATGGATAGATAAAACGTATATTATTAAAATTGAAAAGTATGAGTAATCTCTTTCCCAACTGGTCTTTTATAATCTTATCTTCAAAAAGAAAAAATACATTATAAATTAAAAAAAACATTTAATTAAAAAAATAGGGAAAAAATATAGTTTAACTGAAAAAATACATTTCATTTTCACTATTTATAATTAGACAGATCCAGTGGTCATCTATAATCAAAAGGTGGTTTTAGCTTCTTTGATAGAAATCACTAAATTCAATTGGTTTCACTATTCTTATATATTTCTTTTCTAAAGGTCCCTTTATACAATATAAAATATGGCCAACCCCTAACCCATGATGGCTATGTCATCCATGGTGGGAGTTAGAATATAGAGTGATTTTTTCACTTTTATTTATAGATTTATCAAGATCTGACCTTAAAAATTACATAATATTTTGTTTTAAATAATGATTTTTTACATTATTAAGGAAATTTTTAGGTCTGTACGTTTATAGAAATTGGAAATAACAGTTATATAATAAACCCATACATAAAAAATTGGAAAATTCTACCCAATATCCATTTTTTCCATAATAAAACATTTTTAAAACTAATCATGTTATTTTCATGAAAAATATTCATGATTTTCAAATTTAATTAATAATTGTTCCTACTCATCCATAAAATCCTATGAAAACCCCTTGAAAATGTGTGGTGAGCACAAAATTCTCAATATGGGACATAAAAAAAATAAAAGAAACACATTAGTCCATTTCTAAACCATGAGATCTTATATAAGAGTTTTCCTTAAGAATAATAAACTTCAATCTCAAATAATCATTTAATTACACATGAAATTATATTAATATCCCAAAGTTTTCCATAAAACACATTATAAGAAAACATAAATACAGAATCATAATCATTAGTGTTTCTTATAAAATCTTATGACCTAAGAATTTTTTTTCTTAAAAACATACATTTTTACCCTTAAAGGGAAAAATCATTCCATTAAACAAAATATCACAATAATACCTTATAAAAAAAATATTTCCATGAAAACACATTAGAACGAATTGAAATTTCTTATAGGTTCCTTGTGAAATTAACATCATTGAATAATAAAAATAATTCTTACAAATGGAGTAACCTACATGGTTAATTCCAACATAATTCTCCAGAGAACATAACGATTAACCATTTCATTATAGAGCTATATCAGGCTAACCCACCATCATAAAAATTATGAAAGTACCAAAGAATACATAAAATACATAAAATATTTTATTTAAATCATTACACTGATAAAAATATAATTTTAAAATAATAAGTGAATCATGTTTGGATATTGATATATCCATTTCATTTAAACTACCATTTTCCAAATAAAAATACCCTTAATAGAGGGAAGATGAGTTTTTATTTAAACAAAACATGGAATATTCTCATATAATTCCAAATATTAAATAATAGTTTCATCAGTGGGAAAATCCATTGACATCATATATATTAAAAAAACATTCCTTTTGCACTTTATAAATAAACCCAGACATTTTGTATGAAATACAAAAAAAATTCCTTTCAAAGGACATCATAAGAATGATAAAGGACAAGTAAAATGACCTTTTAAATTTATTTATCTATAATATTTACACATCCATTATATAATTTGGATATTGTTGATTAATATTAGAATAAAATATTCCAAAAATTTTAAAAATAGGTTTTCAGATAAAATATCCTATACTACTTGATAACTTCAGAAATAATGAACTATTGAAGGATATAACTTTGAATATATTTTTAAACAATTAAAATTTTAACTAATAAAGATAAATTACATCTATAAGGTACTTTATTAACCACACAAAATAAAACATGTGGTGAAAATAGACTAAGTTTCAAGGAAAGGGAATTGAGACTTAAAATCCCATACCTTGAGTCTGAATTTTCATGTATGTTCATTATCATCCTGAATAATAAAACTTTGTTAATTATTTAATTTAATAATAATAATTTTCATGTTTACTATAAATTTTATATCACTAACATCCATTTTTTACTTAATTAGTTTTTTTATTAAGTTCATATTGGTGGTTTTGATAACATCCAGCTTATAAGTCAGGGATGGATTTGGTAGGTTTGAATGACCAAATGGATCATATTTATACCATATATTGAATAATAATCATGTTATAATTATATTTTTTTATAACATAATGATACATTTAGAACCAAATATGTTATATTGATATGAAAAATTAAATACATTACAATATGGATGAGGTAGTCCGAATGTACATATGAGTAATATTTCAAATTTTCAATAAACATTGGGGAAACATGTCTTGTATTATTTTAAATTTAAAAAATGATAATTATATTATAAATATAATATTATTTATTTAAATTCACTTATTTATATAATCCTTATAATATGGTTATGAAGAATAAAATACATCGGTTTGCAAGGTAGTATCTCCCATGTACACATGGGTGATGTTTTTATTTTTTGTTGAATGGTAAAGAAATAATTTGTTTATTTATTTATGCTTAAAAAATTAAATTTAAAAATATATATCATATAATTTCATTTTGATACATCATTATTGTTTCCGACACTTTCGCCGAGGTGCGCACATCTGTCTGTGGAGGGCACGCAGCTGTTGCCCCACATTCCCACTTTCCAAAGGCGGGAAGCATCCGTCGCTTATTCAGGGAAGTTTGCTCCTCGATCGAAACAGGATGATGGGATGTCGATTCCTCCTTCTGTGGATTCTTCCTTGGAACTCGTTACCTAGTATGAGTCTCCCTTATATATTTGAATCGTGGTTCATGAATCTCGTTCCTGGTGCCATATCATTGTGGACGTCGGTTAATAACACTACTTCTGTCAGAAGATTCCAAGGGGTCTTAACATGGTAAAACCCTTCAGTAGGAGTAGATGACAATATCAGGCAAGTCGGGGCATCTCTGGATGCGTGGACATTGAGGAACCTGTATTCTTCCTCCTAAGAGGGCATCTCAAAGGAGCATAACCCGAGGCATACCATGTTAGTCACTAGGTATCTTATGACAGAGGCATGTCTTTGAGGTTTTCCTCATCTTCCCATGCTTAACATGGGGTATGATACGAGTTTAATGTCTTGTAGATATGGTTACTCCAAAGGCGCGTCTTCCAAGGTTTTCCTCAGGCATCTCATGTTTAACAAGAGGTAGGCCACAAGTTTAATGTCTTGAGGAGACGGTATGAGGGTGATCAGAGCGTCCCATAGAGACAGATCATATTGGTACATCCCTAGGAGGGAGCTCCAAGAGTGTTTACCAGGTAGATGGATCAGAAAACTCAATAAGAGTAGACCCAAAATGGTATGTCCCATAAAGGGAAGATGTCACACTCAGAAGGCTGATCTGGACACCATTGAGGGCGGATCAGGGAGTGTACACCCCATAATGTAGGAACACCAAGGTTTACTTTTGGCTGGGATTGATCCTCATGGAGGTTTCCTACGCACCCTGTGTAGACGACAGGGATAAAAACCCACGTAGTTCGAAGGGGTGATGAATCTGGGTGTACACAAAGGACAACAACCTAGATACATGATGAGGATTATGCATGGAAAGCTACCCATCACAAGAGGGATACTTTTGGTTGTATGGATATGGATTTTGTGGGGATTATGCATGGTTATCTTCTCAGGTACTACTAGGAGCAGTGAGGAGGTGGATGACATGATCCCACCTAGATGTGGTGGCCTGGGTAAGAATCAGGGTGGATGATGGAGAGTTGAATGAAGTTAAGGGAGAATGATATAGAACCGACGTGAGGACAACGGTGATGTTGGGCTTGATCCTCAAAGAGACTTCCTATGTATCCCTATGGAAGGGAATCAAAGTTCGCATAGTTCGGTGGGATTATGGGACACCTGAGGAGGCGGCTCGTGAGAAAGTACACGTGGATGAGATCCAGAGGAAGTGGAACCCTCGAGTTGGGGAATGATCGTCCCGGAAGACATGGTATCGAGTGATAGATCAGGATGGGACATGAGTGATGGAATTGAACCTCAGGGAGGATTCCTACATATCCCCATGGTAGGGAATCAATGTCCACGTAGTTCATCTGACAAAGACTAACCGTTTGTTGACCTCACCTGTTTTGATAATCTCAATTATGTTTTAATATGTTTTGATAATCCTTCATATATGTTAAATTATGTCATCCTTCTATTGAGTTGAAAAATATATCAAAATAATCACTGGAATATGTTAATCAATGTTTATCTATGTTTATACATGTTTAGAAATAATACTAACTCACTTTGGATATGATTTTCATAGAACAAATAAGTATTAAGTTTACGAGTCACCGATACAGACCTACCGATACGTAGTCACCGATACTGACATAGACTACCAATAAACAAAGATCAACGATAGATAGAGTCTACTATAATAATCAAGATCTACCGATACAGACAAATAGACAACTATTGATATGAAGTCTACCGATAAAAACAGACTGCTACCGATATGAAGTCTACTGATACAAATAGACATCTACCGATATGAAGTCTACCGATACAAATAGACAACTACCGATATGAAGTCTACTGATACAAACAGACGACTACTGATATGAAGTCTACACATACAAACAAACAACTACCAATATGATGTTATCGATGGAGAGACCCACTGATACAAGAATGCTACCTTTATAGAAGAACCAATGATAAGAGGAGCTACCGATACAGAGTCATTTTCACTGATACATAGTCTACCTTTATAAAGAGTAACATCTACCATTACAGACCTACTGAATCAAGTCCACCAATAAAATCTCACTGACACTAGGAGATACCGATGGAAACCAGTCACTATATCTCTAAACCCTACTTATGTTTGTTTATTAACAACGGTCATATTTGGTGCTTTTAATGCAACTGTTATTAATTAATTTATGTCTGTTTAATGTCAGGAGACCATACCTCGAACCTGTAAAAATGTAATCATTCCCATTTTTAGAGCTAAAGAAATATATATATATATATATAAGGGAACCTCGAACTAAAAAAGAGAGATATATCAGTCCTTCCATGCACATACAAAACATCCTTCTGGAGATACACAAGGACTTACATGCATATAAGAAGAAGGAAGAATATATTCTGAATCTGTAAAACCTGATTATTCAAGGAGTAAAGAGCTCCAACGATTTCACCTATACTCAAGCTGATCAGACTGATCAACATGGACCTGGAAGTCAAATACAAAAATGGCACTCTGTTTCTTGTCTAAAAACCAAAGAAGGACTCAAAGCTTCATCTGCATCAATCCAAGGAGTCCAGAGCTTCACTCAAAACACATAGAGCATTCTAAACTCATCTCTATTTGTTTAGATCTATTGTCTTTTAATTTATTTACATATTGAGCAGTGTGTGTTCTGTATTTTAAACACACCCTATCTCCTGTGTTGAACTGGAGGATTTATAAATCCTCACTCAATCTTTCCCTTACACTCTTATATTCCACTGTGGATAGTGGTAGAGGTCTAGTGTGACCTGGACAGCCTGTGAGCTATTGTTATTTTTGATTTCCCACATAGACCTGTGGTAGAGGTCTGAGGACCTGGACAGTCTGAGTACTATTGTAAACCCCGATGAGGGTGTGGATCAAAGTTTTATATAAACTGTTTGAGAGGACTAATTCTTGGCTTGAGACTGAACCTCTTGGTTAAACCTGCTGTGCATCCTATTTCATTTTAAACTATATCTTTTATTCGAGTACTAATTAATTTGAAATTAAAATCTGTTTTAAAGTAACTCTTATAGTTAAAATAGCAAGTGTTTGTAATTTTTTTTTCTGTAAGTTTGTTTCAAAAGCTAACTTAATCTTTAGATTAAGTTAACTGAGAAATAATCAAATTGAGAAACTAATTGAAACCTTTTAAACTTTATAAATTCACTACAGTTTAACTTTTATTTAATTTAGGGAGATTACATACAAAGATTTTTAGCATAAATTTTAATTGGAAATCAATTCACCCCCCTCTTGAGTATCCACTTCGACCAACATTTGGTATCAGAGGTAGGTTTAGTTGAATGTTTTTCAAAACACTCTATTTGTAAAAATGTTTTTAACTGTGATTTTAGTTGTATCTTAAAGATATCAAAATTTCTGTTGTTTCTAAATTTTTACCTCTTTCAATATATTAGCTAAAATTTAATTATGGATAATAGACTAGAAGGTGCATCTACCAACATGCCACCTTTCTTTAATGGTGTTAATTATGCCCAATGGAAACTAAAAATGAAAATTCATTTAGAAAGTATGGGATTTGATATCTGGACTGCTATAGAGACTCAGTATAAGATTCTAGAAACTGAAAGAACTACTTGGAATGAACCTACTAATGTTTCTTGTAATAATAATTGTAAAGCAATAAATGATCTGTATTGTGCTTTAGGAGATGAAGAATTTAATTGAATATATGCTTGTAAGACTAATTATGAAATCTGGGATACTTTGGCTATTTCCCATGAGGTAACAACCAATGTTAAGGAAATGAGATTGAATACCTACACTATTAAGTATGATAATTTTAAAATGAAGCCTGATGAATCTATTTATGACATGTATCTCAGGTTCAATGAAATTGTAAATACAATGATCTCACTTGGAAAAGCTGTTCCTAAAAAAGAGAAAATCATGAGGATACTAAGATGTCTGCCAGGCAGATGGAGAGGCACATTAGTTTCAATTAGAGAATCTTGTGACATTATTGATTTTCCTATCAAGGAACTCATTGGTAAATTGATGATGTATGAAGAATAACTGAAAGTAAAAAAGGAAGAAGATGATGAACCAAGAAATAAGTCTGTAGATTTCAAGACTTATGCTTCAAAAAATAAGAACAAAGGGAAAATTCAAAGTGAAAGTGATAGCTCAAGCCATGATGAAAGTGCATCAGACAGTGATGCTGAAATGGCTCAGATAGCCAAATGATTCAAGAAGTTTTATAGAAAGAAGAATTTTTTCAAAAATTCCAATTATAAGGGAAATTATGATAATAAAGGTCATTGGAATAAGGATTGGAAAAGAACTAACAAAAGTGATGACATAGTCTGCTATGAATGCAAGAGGAAAGGACATGTAAAAGCTGACTATCCAAAATTAAAGTACAAGAAGAAATATGAGTACAAGGAAAAAAAATATAAGAAAGCTATGAAAGATACCTGGAGTGATTTATAAGACAGTTCAAGTGATTCTAATTCCACCGAGGATGAAAAATATCAAAAATCTAATATGTGTTTCATGACAAATACATATGAGGTAACATTGGATACTGTTGTTTTAAAATCATATTATTTTGGATATGATTCTGATTCTGATTATGAAAACATGTCTAGTGAAGAGTTATTTGAATATTGTAACATGCTAGAAGATATTTTCAATGAGCTAAAAGGCAAGTATAAAACCTTAAGGAAACAACATTATTTAACTAGTACTGTCAAATCTGCAATAGAAGTAGAAAAGGAAAAGAATTCTCAACTGTTAAAAGAAAACACTGAACTGAAACTGTCTAATGAGAAACTCAGGAATGATTTAGAAAAATTTAATAATGGAAAGAAAACTCTTACACAAATTATAGGCAAACAAGTAGCACTAAAGTTTACCACTAGGTTAGGATATCAACTTGGACAGAGACAAATCACAAAAAATAGATTTATTCCAAAAACTGGACAGTTTACTGCTAGTTCCAATTCTGGAAATTCTTCTGTCTCAACTAGTTATTAACATAGTTATAGATCAAAAAAAGTTTATCTTTCACAGTATTTTGATTCTATTGATTATATGAAACCCATTGAAAAAATATGGGTACCAAAAGTTTTTCTTGCTAACCTGTCTGGAACCAAGAAAATATGGGTACCAAAATCGTAATCTTTCTAAACCTATTTTGTAGGAAACACGATTAAATAGTTTCTGTATGAAGACATGGTACTTGGAAAGTGGATGTTCAAGACATATGACATGCGACTTCTCATGTTTTAAAGCTTAGTCAAAGTTGATGGAGGACATGTCACCTTTGGTGACAACTTAAAAGGAAAAATCATCGGCTTAGGCAAAATTGGTAACATTGATTCAATTTTGATTTCTAAGGTTTTACTTGTTGATGGACTAAAATATAATCTGTTAAGAATTTCTCAGTTTTGTGATGATGGATTTAATGTTAAGTGTGAAAATGATTCTTGTATTTTTTTAATTCTAAAAATGTTTTAATGTTTCTGCCTTAAGAAATGAAAATGTTTATACTGTGGATTTAAACTCCTTAGATAAGCAAAATATTACCTGTTTAAATGCTTTTCATAAAGAATCTTGGATTTGGAATAGAATATTAGGACATTGTAATATAAACTCACTTAAGAAACTGACTATGAAAAATTTAGTTAGAGACCTACCTCAACTTAAATTCTCATCAGAAAAAGTTTGTACTCCCTATCAAAAGGGAAAGCAATATAAAGTTTCATTTAAATAAATGAAAGAAGTTTCAACTTCTCAACCTCTTGAGTTGGTTCACAAGGATTTATTTAGATCATCAAGAGTTTCTAGTTTAATTGGGAAGCACTATGTCTATGTCCTTATAGACGAATTTTTAGATATACTTGGGTATATTTTCTAGCCCACAAAAGTGAAGCTTGTTCATACTTTATGAAATACTCCAAGTCTATAGAAAACCTTAGTGGAATTAAGATTAAAACCTTGAGAAGTGATCATGGTTGTGAGTTTTAAAATCATGAATTTGAATCATACTGCTCACAAAATAGCTACAATCATAATTTCTCTGCGCCTAGGACACCTCAATAGAATGGTGTAGTAGAAACAAGAAATAAAACACTTCAAGAAATTGCATGGACTGTGCTAAATGAATATGACTTACCTATTTATTTTTTGGATAAAGTTGTCAATACATCTTGTTATATTATAAATAGAGTATTGAATAGACCTGTTCTTAAAAATACCCCTTATGAATTATGGAATAATAGAAAACCTAAGGTTAGTTACTTCAGAGTTTTTGGTTTCAAAGTCTTTATTCTCAATACTAAAGATAATCTTGATAAGTTTGCATCCACATGTGATGAAGGAATCTTTCTAGGTTATTCTTTATCTAGAAAACCCTATATAGTTTTTAATAAAAGAAACAAATGTGTGGAAGAATCTGTTCACATCAAATTTGATGAAACTGATCCACATAAACCTAAACCTTCTCTTTAAAATCATGAAGAAGATTTTTATGTTCAGAACCTTAGTGATAATTTCTGTGAAACTATTGTAAAGACAAATAGTTCTAGAAATATTCCAGAATCTTCTTATGATGAACCCAAACCTAGAAGAACCTGAAATTTCTAGTCTTAACTTTACTAGATCAACTAGGATTCTAAAGAATCATCCTTTAGATGCTGTTGTAGGTAATCTTGATAGAGGGACACATACTAGAGATTCTCTAAGAAACTGGGTTGAACATCAAGCCTTTCTTTCACACTTAGAACCTAAAAATATCAATGATGCAATCAATGATGAATTTTGGGTAATGGCTATGCAAGAAGAATTAAATCAATTTGAAAGAAACAAAGTCTTGGAATTAGTTGACAGACCCAAGGACACTTTGACCATAGGCACTAAATGGGTTTTTACAAATAAAGTTGATGATTATGGAAATATATTTAGGAACAAAGGAAGACTAGTCGCATAAGGATATAGTTAAGAGAAAGTAATAGACTATGAAGAAACCTTTGCACCTGTAGCTAGATTAGAAGCTATTAGGATTCTATTTGCCTATTTTTCTCATCTGAATTTCAAGTTATATCAAATGTATGTTAATAGTGATTTTCTAAATGGTTTTATAATTGAAGATGTTTTTGTTGAACAACCACCTGGATTTACTAATCTTCATTTTCCAAATCGAGTTTTTAAGCTTTCCAAATCTTTATATGGTTTAAAATAAGCCCCACGATCTTGGTATGATAGACTTAATAGTTTTCTTATTTCAAAAGGTTTTTCTAAAGGGATTGCTGATCCAACTCTCTTTATTAAAAGAATTCCCAAATATGTTTTGATAGTACAAATATATGTTGATGATATTATTTTTGGATCTTCTTAAAATGCTTTGTGTATTGATTTTTCAAAGAGTATTCAAAATGAATTCGAAATGAGTTTAATGGGGGAACTCAAATATTTTCTTGGAATTCATGTTTTTCAAAATGAAAATGGTATTATCTTAAATCAAAGTAAATATACAAAAGGATATTTTAAAATGTTTTGGTTTGGATAGTAGTAAGGGTAATGACACACCCATGAGTATCACTTGTAAGTTGGATGCTGATGAAACTGGAAAACCAGTGGATCAAACCAACTATAGAGGTATGATAGAAAGTCTTATCTATCTTACTGCTAGTTGACCAGATATTATGTTTAGTGTGTGTATGCGTGCAAGATTTCAAGCTAATCCAAAAGAGTCACACTTGCTTGCTGTTAAAATAATTTTCAAATATCTTAAACACACTACTAACTTAGGATTATTTTATCCAAAAGTACAATCATTCGATTTAATAAGTTATTCAGATGATGAATTTACTGGTTGTAAGTTAGACAGAAAGAGAACTTCTGGAACATGTCATATTCTAGGTAAGTCCCTGATATCTTGGTGTAGTAAAAAGCATAATTCTATTGCATTGTCTACTACTGAAGCAGAATATATTTCTACTCGTAGTTTCTTTGCACAAATTATGTAGATGAAACATACATTATTGGATTACAGATATCAGTTTAGACATGTATCTATAAACTATGATAACACTAGTGCGATCAATATATATAAGAATCCCATATCTCACTCTAAGACCAAACACATTGATGTAAGGCACCACTTTTTGAGATACCATTACCAAAAAGGTGATATTACTCTTGAATTTATAGGTACTGAACATCAATTAGCTGACATATTCACTAATACTTTAAGTTCAGATAGGTTAAGGGACATTAGACATGAGTTAGGAATGATAGACTTTGTAGAAGAAAATCCTCACCATTTTCCAAATCCTCACCGTTAGCCAAATTCTCACTACTAGAGAAACCTCACCGCTAGAGACCTCACCGATAGATAAACCTCACTGTCAGGGTTCTCACTGGTAATTGTCACCGAAACCTCACCCCTAGAAAACCTCACCGCGAGAAAAACTCACTTATAGAGACACCTCACCGCTAGAGAAACCTCACCACTAGAGAAACCTCACCTCTAGAGAAACCTCACCGTCAGGTTTCTCACCTGTAATTGTCACCGATATCTCATGCGCTGTCTGATTTTCATTTTCTTTAGTCAAAACTCTTATTGTTTTTAGTATAATTTTTTTATTACATTTTGATTCCTAAATGATAAAAAAAACTAAGCCTTAGTCACATTTCAATCCACCACAAACTCTCCTCTCTTCAATCCTCACTTCTCAAACCCCCACATTATGCGTAACCCTAAGTTCTTTGATTGGAGATGGAAATAACAAAACTCCCGATTTTATGGGATGATAGTGATGCGCCATGTGCAAAGAAATAGAAAACATGACTCGAAGGTAGTGGAAGTGAAAGTAGAACAAGGTTGGGGAAGCGTGCAGTGAACCCGCATTTGCAAAATATAGAAATAGTAATCGAAAAGGAACTCAATGAGGAATGTATCTTGCCTAGAAAGTATTTGGTTCTTAGAGTATTGGAGGAATAGGGATGGCTTGATTGTTTTGAAAACAATAATGGACCTCATTATTTGAAGTTGGTTAAGGAGTTTTATGCTTTTGTTCATTTTGTGAAGTCTGAAGAAGAAAACAGAATGGTTTCATTAGTGAATGGCAAGGAAATTTCTTTTCCTTCTGTTGAATGGGATGAATGTCTGAAAGTCCTGAATGAGGGTGTATTTTGTTATACCTCAAAGACAATACCTCCTACCAGTGAAATTTTTGAATATGAGGTTTCTTTGGAAGAGCTCACCGATAGTGGAAAATAAAGAAAGGTAGTGGCTACTAAGATGGATGGAGAAAACCAGCTATTATTCAAATTCATCCAACATGTTCTAAGTCCAAGAAGAGGGGAATTTGAAAATATGAGATACCAAGATATTTATTTGTTGCATCTTCTGAGGCATGGTGTCAAGATAAATATGTGCAGGCTGTTGATGATCCAAATTGAGGATATGACTAGGCCTAAGTCAAAATCCAATGCTTTATTCTTTGCAAAGTTGATTTCGGTAATGATCAAGGTGAAAGGAGTAGATGAGTCTTAGGATGAGATAGTAGTTGTGAGGAATAGTTTTTTCATCACAAGAACAATCTGTATGTATATGAATATTGGATGGAACCCATGGAGAAGGAAATGGGTTATTGATGACGAGAAGGTGTATGATAAGTTCAACCCTGTTGACCATACCAATAGGCCAAGAAACAGAAGAGATCCAGGTCTAGGACCTGATGAAGAGGAACCATAGTATAGTGATGATACTGATGAGGAGGATACCTCTGTAGCTGATGGAGGGGATCTTGACTTGCCTCCAAGTCCAGTTGTTGGAGTTGTATCATCTGGAAAGGAAACTGTGTTGGGAGTAAGCAATGAAAAAGCACCTATTGATGATGAAGACCAGCCTACTCTAGAGAATGAGAAAGAACAAGAATCTGAAAATGAAGCATCTGGTTCTGCTTGCTTGAGTCTCAGTCCACTAATTGGGTACTCATAAATTCATACTGAGGAAATTATTGAAGTAGACAGACCTGCATCTAGTCCTCAGTCACCCCAGGTTGGGACACCTGATCTGGATAGAGTTGTGAAAAACTCTTCTAAGGAAGACCTGCCTACTCAAGCTGATATTGATGTACATGCACAGGAAAATGTACAGATTAAGGGGGAGAATCCCACCAGACATGGTACTGTTTCAATAACTCAGGAGATTGAAGACTAGGCCGAAGACCCATGTTTTGTAGTTTTTGGGTTAGACTATCCTGATTCAGAATTTGAGACACCCATTTCCGGAATGGCCCGAAGGCCTTCATTTTTATTGATTTTTGATAACCCCCCTTTCAAGGGATGAGGGGGAACCCTTAAAAGGCCCGTAGGTTCAGAGATTACATGGCCCATAGGCTTATGAGATTACATGACCCAAAGGTCTTATGGAATTCAAACAAGACAATCTACAAGGAACTTCCCCTCCCCAGCATCTGCATCTTGATAGTATCTCTCCACCTTTGCATAACCATCTGGCTAGGCTTCCCGTGCAAGCACATGCTGGTACCGATGGCATAGCCATACCCTCTCATTCTGAAAATCCATTTGGCTCTACTCTGGTGAGTACACCTGATCTGAATCCTCATCAGGGGATGATCCTTTTATGTAGTGTTTCTAGGTCCTGCATTCATGTGGCCCGAAGGCCTTGGGGTGGCACAAAGGCCTTAAGGTGGCCCGAAGGCCTTGCAGGACCTGAGGACCAAACCGGTGGCCCGAAGGCCCAGATGGATGAACAGTTCCTACTGATACAGTACCGAACAATGCCTACTACAGTGCTACTACAGTACTGCTATAGTACCCTAGAAATATGCCTCCACCCGGATTTGATCTCGAGTCTCTTGGATGCACCTAGCGAGTCCTCACCAACTGGGCTGAGGCTCTTGTGATTGATACACCCATTAGACGACCTCCTGTCTCGTATAATCTACTTTCTGAAACTTTACCTGAGGATATAGTAAGAAAATCTGACTTAGACAAGTTGAAATCTGATCTTGAGACCTGTTTTATAGAAGAAATGAGAAGAATAGAAACCTCGTTAATATTATCTATTCAATCTGTGATGACTGAATCAATATCTGGTGTTTTGGATGAATTCAAGACCTACCAGAATCAAGTTTCATGCTTGGCAGAGGATGTTGAATCTCTAAAGAAATCAGTTTCCTCTTTGGAATCTTATATGAGCTCTAAATATCAAGCAGACAAGGATTTGTAAATTTTAAAAAGTGTAGTTATCTAGATGGTAATAGTTTTTGAGGAATTTAAGATTTCTATGGATCAGCATGTTAGCACCCAAAACTCTATTATGAATAATCTCATTAGTGGGATGACTAAATCTTTTAAGGAAATAGTAGCCTTTACTGTTGCACCTCTGAGTACTACCATGCCTTCTTTGGATATTGATCAGATTCGAGCTATGATGAGAGAAGAGATTAGACCGTCATCCACCAGTGACTCGGTAGACTCTACTGCCTTGACCCAAGTGGTGACTACCATTAGGGATATAGGGAAAATTGTTCAGAATTTTATGAGAGAGGCCACTGATTCCCAGAAAGTGGTAAAAGACAAAGTGGATTACTATTTCCAAAGGGTTTACACTAAACATCAGTTGAACAATCATTTGAAGATTATGTTAGAGAACATGAAACTAAATCTAGTCACTCAAGCTTTCAGAGAACAAGTAAGAAAGATTAGGGAGTTGACTCCTGCTCTAGAAAAGTTTATGGAGAACAAGGATGACTTTATCTCTGCTATGGAAAGAGGAAGAGGATTCATTATGGACTTTAGGAATCTTTTGATGCCATTTTTTCATGTAGACAGTACTCCTATCATTTTACCTCCAGCTCTGCCTACCTCTGCTCAGTCTGCCTTCATTCCTCAGATAACACCAGCTCGAGCAATTAGAATTCTCTTTACTATGATCACCCAGAGGGCTCCACATTATAGTCCCGACACTGTATCAGTAGCTCAAACTCCTCTAATTATCACTGGTGTTCCCTAGCCTCCACTTGCATCTACCCAGCCTGAATCCTTTTCTGATTCCAATAGAAAATTCAAATCCCATACTGAGGAGGTGGATTGAATAGTGTCTAGGACATTTGATAGGAATCACTTGTACTCTTTTTGCTTCAATTTTTTATTTCTCTTTTTTTGCCCAATGAAATATATGTGATCTTATTCTATTTTACCTTCTGTTACTTCTCTCATCCATTGTTTTCTACTTTTTTCTAATCATAAAGGGGGAGAAATATGAGCATAATATATTCTTCCTCTGGTAAATTTTTTTATAACTCTACCTCTGATATAGTGGTTTCATACCTCTGATACATTTTAATATAATTCTCTCTTCTCTGATACATTTTAAAATGTCATTCCTCACACTGAGAAGTGAGAACCAATGTATTTTATACTGATATATTAATGATTATTTTCTATCAGAATACCATAATTTGTAATTATCAAAAATGGGGAGATTGTTGACCTCACCTGTTTTGATAATCTCAATTATGTTTTAATATGTTTTGATAATCCTATCTATATGTTAAATTATTTCATCCTTCTATTGAGTTGACAAATATATCAAAAATAATCATTGGAATATGTTAATCAATGTTTATCTATGTTTATACATGTTTTGAAATAATACTAGCTCACTTTGGATATGATTTTCATAGAACATATAAGTATTATGTATTTGAGTCACTGATATAGACCTACCGATACATAGTCACCGATACAGACATAGTCTATCGATAAGAAAAGATCACCGATAGACAGAGTCTACTGTTATAATCAAGATCTACTGATACAGACAAACAAACAGCTATTGATATGAAGTCTACCGATACAAAGAGACAGCTACTGATATAAAGTCTACTGATACAAACAGACAACTACCGATATGAAGTTTCCGGTGGAGAGAGCCACCGATACAAGAATGCTAAATTTATAGAAGAACCACTGATAAGAGGAGCTACTGATACAAAGTCACTGTCACTGATACATAGTCTACCGTTATAAAGAGTGACAACTACCATTACAGATCTACTGAATCAAGTCCACCGATACAAGCTCACTAATACTAGGAGCTACCGATGGAAACCATTAACTATATCTCTAAACCCTACTTATGTTTGTTTATTAACAATGGTCATATTTGGTGCTTTTAATGAAAATGCTATTAATTAATTAATGTTTGTTGAATGGCAGGAGACCGTACCTCATACCTATAAAAAGGTAATCATTGCCATTGTCAGAGCTAAAGATATATATATATATATATATATATATATATATATATAAGGTAACCTCGAACTACAAAAGAGAGATCGATCAGTCCTTCCATGCACATACAAAACAACCTTATGGAGATACAAAAGGACATACATGTGTATAAGAAGAACGAAGAATACATTCTGAATCTGTAAAACCTGATCATTCAAGGAGTAAAGAGCTCCAACGATTTCACCTATACTCAAGGTGATCATACTGATCAACCTGGACCTGGAAGTCATATACATTAACAACACTCTATTTCTTGTCTAAAAACTAGAGAAGGACTCAAATCTTCATCTTCATAAATCCAAGGAGTCTAGAGCATCATTCAAAACACATAGAGCATTCTAAACTCATCTCTATTTGTTTAGCTCTATTGTGTTTTCATTTATTTACATTTTGAGCAGTGTGTGTTCTGTATTTTAAACACACCCTATCTCCTATGCTGAATTGGAGGATTTATAAATCCTCACTCTATCTTTACCTTACACTCTTGTATCCCACTATGGATAGTGGTAGAGGTCATGTGTGACCTGGAAAGCTTGTGAACTGTTGTTGTTTTTGATTTCCCACGTAGAACTGTGGTAGAGTTCTGAGGACCTGGACAATCTGAGCACTGTTGTAAACCCTGATCTAGGGTGTGGATCAAAGTTTTATATAAACTGTTTGAGAGGACTAAGTCTTGTCTTGAGACTAAACCTCTTGGTTAAAACTATTGTGCAACCTATTTCATTTTAAACTATAACGTATATTCTGCTACTAATTACTTTGAAATTCAAATCTGTTCTAAAGTAACTCTGATAGTTAAACTAGAAAGTGTTTGTAATTTTTTTAGTCAGTAATTTAATTTCAAAAGCTAAATTAATCTTCAGATTAAGTTAACTGAGAAATAATCAATCTTTGAGAAACTAATTTAAACCTTTAAATCTTTATAAATTCACTATAGTTTAAATTTTATTTAATTTGGGGAGATTTCATACAAATCTTTTTAACAGAAATTTTAATTAGAACTCAATTCACCCCCCCTCTTGAGTATCCACTCCGACCAACACTGTTGACTGGGGACTTCAATGGATTACTGTTGATTGGGGGACTTTAACGGCTTACCACTGAATAGGGTTGAAAACAGCTTACCACTAAATGGGGAAGAACCTCAGGGAGGCATCATATGTACCCTGTCTATGAAGACAGGGATTAAAGCCCACGTAGTTTGGGATGGTGTTGGAGAACTAACGTGGAGTGGTTCAGAACCACAAGGTGTTGGGATTGAACCACAGGGAGTATTCCTACGTACCTTACCTTGGCAAGGATCAAAGTCCACGTAGTTAAGGATGGTGTTGGTGAGCTGGCGTGAAGGGGGTCGAAACCAATGGGTGTTGGACTTGAATCTCAGGGAGGCTTCCTATGTACCTTACCTTGGAAAGGATCAAAGTCCATGTAGTTTAGGATGGTGTTGGTGATACAATGTGAAGGGGGTCAGATCCAATAGGTTTTGGGCTTGAACCTCAGGGAGGATTCCTATGTACCTTGCCTTAGAAAGGATCAAAGTCCACGTAGTTCAGATATGGGTGGTGGATCGACGTGAAGATGGTCGGGACTAATGGGTGTTAGGATTGAACCTCAGGGAGGCTTCCTATGTACCCTGCCTTGGCACGGATCAAAGTCCACGTAGTTAGGGATGGTGGGAACCGACATGAAGGGGGTTGGAACCAATGGTTGTTGGACTTGAACCTTAGGGAGGCTTCTTACGTACCTTGCCTTGGAAAGGATCAAAGTCCACATATTCTGGGATGGTGTTTGGGGCTTGCACTCTAGGCTGACCAGGTGCTGCTAAGGAGTGGAATTGGTGGATGAGACTTATGCAAGGAAGCGGCCCGAGTGCCACTGTGGAGTGGAAATGGTGAATAGAGATTATGCAAGGATACTGCCTGTGTGCCACTATGGAGTGACAATGGTGAATGGGGATTACGCAAGGAAGCTACCCAAGTGAAGCTATGGAGCGAAAATGGTGGATAGGTCTTATGCAATGTAGCTTCCCATGTGCCACTATGGAGCATCAATGGTGGATGATGATTACACAAGGAAGCTGCCTAGGTGCCACTATGGAGCGGCAATGGTGAATGGGGCTTATGTAAGGAAGCTTCCCAGGTGCCGTTATGGAGCAACAAAGGTGGATGGGGCTTATGCAAGGAAGCTGCCTGGGTGCCGCTATGGAGTAAAAATGATGGATGGGGCTTACGCAAGGAATATTCCCATGTGCCGCTATGGAGCGACAATTGTGAATGGGGCTTACGCAAGGAAGCTGCCCGGGTGCTACTATGGATCGACAATGGTGGATGGGGCTTACGCAAGGAAGATGCCCATGTGCCGCTATGGAGTAGCAATGGTGAATGGGGCTTACGCAAGGAAGATGCTTGGGTGCCTCTAGAAAGTGGAAATGGTGGATGGGATTTACGAAAAGGAAGCTGCCTAAGTGTCGCTATGGAGTGGCAACAGTGGATGGGGCTTACGCAATGAAGCTGCCCGGTTGCCGCTATGGAGTGGAAATGGTGGATGGGGCATACGCAAGAAAGCTTCCTCGGTGCCGCTATGGAGTGACAATGGTGGATGGGGCTTACCCATGGAAACAACCTGTAATGTATTCCTCATGTCTGGCTATAAGGGCATCCCAACACACGAGTAGGTTGAGGCCTTCACCTATGCGCTAGTGCACAAGAGGGATAATGACAAGGGGGTTGGAATCAGTCTGAACAAAGGGAGATGAAAAGTTTGAATCACATGACCGACATTCGGAATGCGGTGTGGGTGGTGTTATGATGGAGGATAACTATTGACCATGTTCGAAACACAAAATCCATATCGTGTTAGCCTAAAATGGGAAAAAAAATGATGGTCAACTGCTGACCATGTTTGAAACACAGGACCTGAATCAAAGTGTCGTCCAAAGTCTTTCAGGGTGTTAGACCAGGACGATCGGTGATCTGAGGCGGCATGGGACCAGGCTGTTAGGGGGTCCCTTTAGGCATGGAAGAGGATGAAGATCCGAATGGAGGATACACAAAGCGTGAGGTGGAGTGATGGAATGTTTAAATGAATTCCAACACTCTTAAAATTATGCCATTGTAATCATGGAATAAGGTATCTTATGATTTTCACAAAATCCATCTCTTATTTGGAACAAGAGGCATCCTATTATTGAATGATAAGGCATGCTACAGTTTAAATTCATGTAGAGAGGACTGTTAGCATCTTTTTCTTGGAGCATAAGGCATCCCGTATTTGGAGCAAGAGGCATCGTATGTTTGTCATATAGGGTGTGCTACAATTTATAGTCATGTAGAGAGAACTATTGGTATCTCATGCTTGGCGCATAAGGCATCTCTCGTTTAGAGCAAGAGGCATCCTATGTTTGTCACATATGGTGTGTACAGTTTATAGTCATGTAGATAGGACTGTGAGGCATCTTATGCATGGATCATAAGGCATCTCTTGTTTGGAGCAAGAGACATCCTATGTTTGGAACATAGGGAGTACTACAGTTTATAGTCATGTAGAGAGGAATATTAGGAATCTTATGCTTGGAGAATAAGGAATCTCTTATTTGGAGCAAGAGGCATCCTATGTTTGTTTGTATAGGGTATACTATAGTTTATAGTCATGCAGATATGACTATTGGCATCTTATGCTTGGCGTATAAGGCATCTCTTGTTTGGAACAAGGGAATCCTATATTTGTAACATAGGGTGTACTACAGTTTATAATCATATAGATAAGACTGTTGGAATCATATGCTTGGAGCATAAGGAATCTCTTGTTTGGAGCAAGAGGCATCCTATGTTTTTCATATAGGGAATGCTATATTTTATAGTCATGTAGAGAGGACCTTTGGCATCTTATGCTTGGTGCATAAGGAATCTCTTGTTTGGGGAAGGATGCATCCTATCATTGGCACATAGGGTGTGCTACAATTTATAGTCATGTATAGAGGACTATTAGTATGTTATGTTTGACGCTAAAGGCATCTATTGTTTGGATCAAGAGGCATCCTATGTTTGGAACATAGAGTGTAATACAATATATAGTCATGTAGAGAGGACTATTGGGAATAAGGTTCCTATAAATGGTTTGTGTTGGGACTTACGCAAGGGCAACCCTCTCCAGTTCAACCTGTCATAGGAGTCAGGTGATGGGGTGTGGATGAGTTACATGAGAAATGGTTCAACTCAAGGTACTCATGGGGATTGATGATGAGAATCACAACTCAAGACATGAAAAATTAATAAAGAAGAATATGTTGACCCAAGGTGATTCTTGTTGTGCAGAAGAGTATCTCAAATCATGGTATTCCATAGGTGGAAAGCGGCTATGAATAAGGGCGCAATGGAAAATGCCGACGTCCCGACCTGAAAAGTTTACAGTGCGACTCTCCATATTTCATGAGATTCAGTGACGGTAGGAAAGGGACCAGCCCGGAGGGCTGTGACCGCAACCCGACACTGATTCTGAGTGGGGGAGTGGGGGCACAGCCCCCGCGGTATGGACCAGCGGGCACATGCCTGTATACTATTTCACGTAATATGGGCTACATGCAGGATGAGCTGTGCACAAGATTGGATTGTGCGACATAGGTGTGCACAAGATTTAGAACCTTGGTACTATTTCATGTAAGATTGAAGTCTTGCACGCAAGATTGGAAGTTTTGCGCGCAAGATTGGATGTTTTGCGCGCAAGATTGAAATCTTGCGCGCACATGACTTAGGTAGAAAAGTGGTTGGGTGAGGATCAAACCACTGTGGGCCCGCGTGAAAAGCGGACCCATATGGGACCTATCACGAAAGATTTCACATAGAGAGTTCCATTCTTCCATGTGGGCGCAGAAGATAAGGTCTTACACACAACATATCAACAACTGACCTATGGAGAGCACTCTAGAGGGGTCGGGGCTGAACTTGTATTTATAGGCGAACTCGAGAGCGGTTGTTCATAAGATTCCGGGAACGAAAGTTATCTTATGTCCACCCTGCCACAGGTGTGTGCGCAAAGTGGAATTTAACGTCGCATTGGGCGCGTATGAATCTTGTGCGTAGATGCTAATCTTGCATGCACCTCTCAAAATTTGCGCGCACCTTCCTTAGATGTTTTTCGGGTGGCCTGGGCAGAAGATGGAATCTCATTGGGTGCGTAAAAGTTTTGCGTGACATGTTGCACGGAAGATTTTACTGTTGCGTGCAAGATTCCATTCTTGTGTGCAAACCATCCATTCTTTCACACAAAATTTCAATTCTTGCACCCAAAACCATACTTTGCCCCAAAATCACCCTGGATGGCCATTTCCAGCAGCCTGACTTTGAATGTCCATAACTTATGATCCGTAACTCTGTTCGGGCTCCACAACCAGTCAAATAGAAGCTTGCGAAACGAGCTACACTCCAGTATCATGTATGTAAGTATTCTATGAATTACATGGATTTCTTTTCTGGCACCAAAAATTATGACCAACTATAAGAGTTAATGATGAAAAATGAAACGCATCATCACATGAGGTGGTAGTCTGAACATGCACACTAGTGATATTTTTATTTTTCCATAGATGGATAAGTAGATGAAATAGATTTAAAAAAAACATAATAATATTTCAGTATATGGGAGATTCTGATTATATTATATTACAATGTTTAGTATATTTTTAAATGAATAAAAACAATAAATAAAATGAAAACACTTGTTTAAGAAATATACATCTTCTTCGATAAACCTCCTTATATTTACACAAAAATCCTTCTTATGATGGTATTATTATCAAATAGTGAAATATAGGACAATGGGAGAGATTTTAGGAAGGTTGTTTTATGGTAATTTTTCAATCTTATATTCTCTAGAAGTGTAGATAATATGGGGGAGAGAGTTTCCTTTTATAAGCGAGGGATATGACACAATTTAAATTTTTCAAAATTCTAAATTATATTACTGTCTTAATCAATACAAATTAATTCTAAATGGACCACTTTCGAATAAGGGGGGAGGATAGGGTATAAATATGACCTTAAAATAGTATTTAGATAATTTTTTAAGTCATTTTAACCATTATCATTTATGTTTTAACACTTTTAACCCATTTTAAATCTTACATCGGCAACTAGATTTTTTTTCCAAAGCTAATATACACAATGAATAAATATTAAAGTGGAAAAATTAAAAAAATATGAAAATAATGATTTAAAAAATTGATTTCATTTTACCAAATTCAGTTTCTATATGTGGATGAAAATTATTTTAAGATAAACTTGACAGCATGAAGAAAATTATTTTCCCAAAAATTGTGTTTTTAAGTAAAAAAATATTCTAACAAATCATGGTACAATGTTGATTACAAAGAAATTTATTTGGATATTTTTTATAAAAATGAAATAATTAAATTTTAAAACCAACAAAAAATAATATACTTTTTAAATACTATAAATAAAAAATAGTGTTATTAAAAAATGGTATTTTTTACTATTCACCAAAAAATCAACTATTTATGGAAATTCATAAAAAATCACATTAAGATAATTTTGAGTTTATTATATGATAAATTATTTCGATTTTTTGAATTTAAAATTATATAATTTAAAATTTAAACATTTTAAATAAAACCATATAATATATGTATACAAATTGAGTATGAATAAAAAAATTTCCTTTTTCATTGGAAAATTACTTAATATTATTATTGTGAAAATATATCTATAAAATCCCATTCATGTATATTTTCAGGCTTGAAATTTATTTCACATTAACATTACCTCATGTGTTACATTATTCCACTTTTGTAAATTGGTTCATTGTAATTTTATATATTATATAAACAAGCAGGGGTATTTTTCTTTTATAACATTTTATGATTCTCATGTTTCTTCTTCAATAATATAATTTTTACAAAAAAAAACATAACCTGGTGAATAAAATTATTCCATAACACCTACTCTCTATGATCATGAATCTGAAACGCCCCTTCGTCATATGAATGATTCCCTTCAAATTTGTCTACTTCAGGGTTCAAAACATGAGATGATTCTGGTACATATTTTCTTAAAAATGAAACATGAAACAAATTAAGTACCTATTATAAAATTAGAGGCAATTGCACTCTATATTCAACTAATATAGTATTCTACATAATTTCTTTTGTTCTAAAAAATATGGATGTAACTCTACCTAGTTTCCAAAATGTATTAAACATTTCCATGGAGACACCTATGAAAAACATGATCACTTACCTAAAATTAAAGATCCTCCCCTAGTAATCTATAAACAATTTCTCCCTAATATGTCCCATAATAATATATTTTTAACCATTTTCAGTTTATAAACAACTTCTTCTACCAATTATAGTATTAACAACATTATTTCCTTGACTTTAACCCAAGAAGAAAGAGTTTGAAACCACTATTCATCTTAAATGGTTCTATGTATATATTGAAATGAAAAAATTGTTAAAATAGAATTAAAATAAAGAAATATACTAATCCTAACTTCAATGGTAATCCATATAACATGTTCTACGAATTTATTTCAATATCTTAATCATTATATCATACTGTCCATTAGATTGAGTGTGAAAATATGTACTAAATTTTAACCCAATACCGATCAAATTTTCATGTCCTTTAAAAAATTTATCTTTAATCCTATTATCACAGTTTGATTAAATAGAATTTAAGACCCCATGTAATCTAATGATCCCTTTAACATAATATCTATAAATATTATCCAAAGACATATTATCTTATATAAGAATAAAATGTATATATTTAGTCAATCAATCCAAAATTAGCTTAATTACATTATTACCTTGATATGTATTTTGTAATCGCACTAAAAAATACATGGATATATTCTCCCACTTCCATTATATCACTAGAAAATGTTGAATCATTCCCTTCAGTCATTGTCATTAAACTTTATCCAATTGACAAGTAAAACACTTCATAGTAAAATATATAATGTATTTCTTTATTCCATTCCACTAGTAGTACTCTTGAAGGTCTATGTACATATTAGTGCTACTAGGATGAACAAAAAATAGAGAACTATGAGATTTACCAAAAAATTATTTCTTCAATTGGGAAACATAAAGAATGAATAATATTTTTCTAAATCACAAAAATCATTCTTTGTCCATATTAAAATCATGCAACTTTACTTTCCTAACCAATTTTATATTTTCATAGAAAACATGATGCTCTTTTATATCTTTATTAATTATGAAAAAAAAATGACTACACTGACAACGGATACAAAATATAAAAAATTATGACATGAATAATTTCAAGACCAATATTCATCAAATCATTTACCAAAGGATCAAGTTCCAAATGTAATATAATTAACAACTCTTTATCTTTATGAATTAAAAAATCTCCTAATGTGTTTATTTTTCTAAGATGATAATTAATCATATAGTCATAATCCCCAATCAGTTACAACCATCTTCTCGACCTAATGTTCAACTCTTTCTAAGTGAATATATACTTCAAAATTTTATAATTGATATATATTTCACACTTTACTCCATAAAAATTATTTCTCCATATTTTTAAATAAAAACCACAGTAGCTAGTTTATGGTCTTGTGTATAATAGTATATCTCTTAGGGTTTCAATTGATCTAAATCATAATAAATTACATGATCATTATGAATCAGAACACAACCAAGTCCCCTCAAAAAATATTTACAATAGATAAAAAATCACTATTTCTGGATAGTGGGGCCAAAACTAGAGTATTCACTAATAATATTTTAAATTTATAGAAATAATCATGAAACTCTTAAATAAATATGAATTTAACTCTTTTTTAGTTAACATAGTACTTTGGCCTGATTTCTAAGAAAATTATTCAACAGACATTTGGAAATAACTTGAAAATTTAAGAAAACAATGATTCTTGGTGAGATTTAATGTTCTTAAACACAATTTAACCACTTTAGTTTTAATTGGATAAATAAATATTCTATCTTTATTTAAAAATTTTCAAAGGAATGAAATCTATCAAAATTAGAATACACATGTAATTTTTTTTTGAAATAACTTATTTTACTTAAAATATTGAGGAATAATAATTAGGTTTTTTCTTGATCTTCATAAAATTTAAATTTTACTGAAATATTATCAATGAAAACAACCAAACATTTATCCAAGAACTTATGGAGAACTCTATTCATAAGATCCATAAATATAGATGAATAATTTTTCAACCCAAAGGGAATAAAAAAAACTCATAATTCTCATACCTAGTATAATATTACTTCTTAAAAATGTAATTTTCCTTGAAATTCATTGTAACTCCTCAACCCCAGATGCCCGAATCCAATACATTAATGTATTCAATTTGACTGATTACATAGAATCAAATCCCGAAGTACTGATCAATTTAGAAATCTTGGAAATCAAGATGACATACATGATACCCATAATATATTGGGAAATAGAAAATAAAAACATGATACATAATAAAGTGAAATAAACTTCATCCTTGAATTCTTATTCAAAGATTTAGTCTTCATAACCTAAGAAAACGAAACATAATAAGGGTGATCTCAAATGATTAGTAAGGGTAATTAAACCAAAAATCAATAATAAATCAACGGAAATAGACCAACATGGAAGGGTAAATAAAAAATAACACATTCCATTAAAAAAATGATAAGGAAAATTCAATAATTCTAGTTAAGGAACTAAAACACATGCTATTTAATCATTGAACTGAAAATGAAATGTATTAATAGATATATCAATGAAAAATATCATGGATAAATAATAATAGAAATATTATTGAATTAAATGATAATTATTTGATGCAATGTATTAATAACATTGCGACCTATACTTTTAAGATACATCCTCCAGAAAAATTAAAACTATAAGTAGAAACATGTTTAATTTGGCCAACTTAATCATCTCATGCGAACCTATCAATGTATTGAGGGGATATATAATGTATGGTCCCCACACATCATAACTAATAAAAATAATTCCTCATATAAATTAATCAAATTAAATAACATGCCTTATCAAATATCCATATTTAATAAAGAATACAGTTCCATCAATAATTCCATAGTTAATCAAATAACTGTCAATGTGAACACCATATGTAAAATGAGATACTGTATAGGAAATATTAATATACATTGGAAGAAATATGAATATTCAAGTAAACCTAAAATGAAAAATTATTAAAATAAAGTGACTATTTTAAGAGAAAGATAAAAATTATAAAAGTAAGTGATATTACAAAGATAATAATTAAGAACAATCTTTTAGATAATAATCTTTAAATATTCCAATGTGTCCCATTACACTTTGAAACCATTAAATCCTAATCCCCATGATAGAATAATATTAAATGAAACTTATAATATCATGATATTAATTATACTCATAAAATGACATATTAAAAGGTAGTATATACACCAAGTAAAAGTAAATTGGTTCATAAAAACAAATAAGTCTCACTCGAATGTAAATTAAGATGAAATTCTCTTACCTTATCCTTTTTTTGTTGTGTTATATTTAGGATCCTGTATAGTGGTTTAAAATATTTTAATAACTAATATAGTAACTATAATCATGTTTATAATACCATATATTACCTTCTTATAATATTTCATTACTCGTTTGTTAAAAACTTTCATTAATTTCACTATTTCAGAGGGTAACTGCCTAGTTTTCTCAAGTAAGTTTTAACTTGTTATTTGTTGTTATCATTAATTAGATCCTGGTTTCATCATATCCAAAATAAAAAATATGACTTAATTATCTTATATAATCAGTATATATGTATTAAACTAATCTACAATAATTGGAGATCCTCTGTGGATATTAAAGACATATATTGACCATGACATCAGTTTTTTCTAATATATTTGGAAACTAGTATAAATATATCCTCTAATTACTAGTTCCTCATAACATATTTATATAATAAAAATATAATTATTATTCCTCATATACATTAGGATCTTCTTAACATTAGACCAATGATTTTCTCCTAGATATGTTTAATACATTCTTACTATGGTTAAATCATCAAAAACATTAATCTTAGTACATAACATGATATATCCCAAGGAAAATGAATATGGTATCCCACTCATTCTCTCTCTCTCTCTCCTATTATATCAGAGGACATATTTTCCAAAAGAGGTGTATACAATGAATTATTGGAACCAATACCATCTTTGATTGTTCCATTATAAATAACTTTAATATCTAATAAATGTATGTACTTTGATGATTTTTAATAATAAGTTTGGATCTATCAAGAATTATCATGAATCCGAGTATATATAATTCTTCCACTAAGTCCTTCCTAGGGAAGCAATTTTTTAACCATTCCCTAACTGAATATTAGATTTGTAATTTATTTCTAATATGAAATATATAATCAATAAATACTACTTGTAATATGACCACACTCCCACAAAACCACTAGTAAAAATACAGATCATATTCATTATTTATGAAACCAAATTCCCTTATAGATTCATCAAACCAAATGTTCCATGTCCTAGATGTCTGCTTTAACCCATAAATTGATCCTATAAACTCATATATCTTACTGTAATTTCATGGAGTCACAAAATCCATTTGTTGTGTCATATAGACATATTCCTAAAAGTATAGATTATGGAATGTTGTTTGGACATCCATATTACAAATCTCATAGTCATGAAAATATTCTGTGGGATGTATAATTCTAATGGATTAAAACATGGAAACTAAAGAAAAGGTTTCATTATAATCAATTCATTGATTCTATTTAAATCCTTTAGCCAATATCCTTACTATATAGGTACTCATTTTTCCTTAAATGTTGAATTTATTTATTGAATAACAATTTCCACCAAGTGGTATATACATCAATGGGTGGATTACTAGAACCTATACTTTATTATGTTACATGGAATCAATCATATAATTCATGGATTCTTACCATATTACAACTTCTGATCCCTCTACTTACTTCACATTTAAAATATTATCATTATTATCAATCATTAAAGAGTTACCATCTTCAGCAACTAGAAATAGATATATTTTTGGTTTTATAACCTTTATGGTTAACCTATGTAGCAGTTGTGTTTAAAGAAAAAAATATTCCATTGGGACTTATGGGACATATTGCTATACCAAATTTTTTGTATCTTGAGCATCATCTTGACCAAAGTCTATCTTTCCCCCACTATCATTCTAAAGGTTATACACCCTCACATGAAAAATGTCATGTGTTGTGACCATCACCTTCTTAACTATGGGGTTTTTTAGCTAGTAACCTATTGTTTCCTTATGATACCATATGAAGATACACTTTATTTGTATCTAGGTGCATGTTTGTTTCTACTATTGGACTTAACAAATTACTCAAAATCCTAGGTCTGTATATATGAATATAAGTTTATTTCTATAGTATAATTTTAAAGGAGTACCATTTTACAATTTATTTGGTGTATGGTTCATTGTGTATGCAATAGTGTGTAATAAATATCTACAAAGGATAATGAAATACATACATGGATCATCATCAATGTTACCAAGTAAAACAAGGAATGGTTCCTCCTTTCACGAACATCATTACACTATGGTGTATAAGGAATATTTAGTTGTGATATAATCCCACAATCCCATAGAAATTTGATGAATTATTGGTTTAAATAATCACCGATTTGGTTGGATCAAAGCTTATTTACCTTCTTACAATGTGTATCATTTAGTTCATTCTTGAATTTAATTAATTTATCAAAATATTCCAACTTATACCTCATTATATAGGATTATCCATATATACTCAAATCATTAGTAAAAGTAATTAAGTAAGAATAGACACCTATATATTCTACTAGAAATGTATGACACACATCAGTCTGTATACATTATATAGGCTTTGTATTTGCTTAAAATTTTCCACTAATAGGTGGCTTGATCATTTTTTATTATAACAATGTGTGACATCTGTCAATTAGTTTTATCTCAAAAGATTCTATGTTACCATCTTAATAGGTATTTGTCAGATGATCCTCATTTACATGAAAAAGGTGTTTATTCTATAGCTGGCTGTTAAATGATTCATGAGAAATTGATTAATTATAAATTTTAAAAACTTTGTTTTTATAATTTAATACAAAGAAAATTATTTAAATGTTCCATACCATAACATATAATAAAAAATAAACAATTTTTATTTTAAAAAATAGAAAATAAAACCATATATATCTAGTGGTTTATATAAATTATGTTTTTTAACTGTTATAATTTAATACAAATATTTTAAATCTAAGGCCATCCTAGTTTGCAACAGAAGGGGGTTATCTTCAATGTTTGGAGTATCTAGCCTCACAATATTGACAGCCCATAAATCCAACTATCCTATTTCAATCATTCTAAATATACTTGTTTATTATATTTTAATATATATGTGAGTACCAAAATCTGTATCTAATACCCAATGTGTTGATATAGGATGATTTTACTCGATAATGAACACACATAATGATTCACCTTATTTCCTTAACTAAGTGTAGTTCCTATTTTAGATCCTTAGTTTTCCACATTTAAAAAAATATTTAATACTTTTACTTTTCCAACCTTTGGATTTTCCTTTTATTGTAATGATGATTCTTGAAATACTTATACGAGGAAAGAGTCTTGGTACCCTTTAACTTATTCTTCTTTTTCTTGTTCACTATAATGACCATAGTTTTTCTTGCCCCATGTCTTTATCAATCTAAAAAAATAAGAATAAAGAGTTCCAAAAGTGCCTTATCAGTATTTGAAATATTATAATATATAATAAAACTAGAAAAACTCTTATGTATTGAGGATAAAATAATATCTATGTAAAACTCATCAGGGATCGTAAACCCCAAGATGTATAAGCGCTCAGTATTGTTAATCATCTTAACTACATGAGAACCCAATTTCATTAAATCTCTAATATTAATTATAAAAAGTGTATAATAGATATCATTTATATCTTATATCACCTTATATTGATAAATATCCTATAGGTGAGACATGATTAAATACACATATATATCCCCATGTTTCATTAAAAGATCACTTGATGTGGAAGGTGACCTGAAAAATTAGACTTATTTGGCATTATCAAAATGTTTCATATAGAGATATTGTACTTCTTAATTAGCCAAATTTCATGGAACCTCATTAATATGGATTTAAAAACCATATAATATTCTTTCATTCCATAATATAACATGTAAATAGATATTACATTTTTGGAAATTCCTGCCGATGAGAATGTTAACCTTCTATAGAATGGATCATAGTGATATTGTTGATGTGTGATGGGATTCCATTTCAACAATAAATATGTAAATAATTTTTATCACTTTACATGGATTATAGATCAAATAGTAGATAAAATATAAAATTTTAATGTCCCACTATCTTATTGACTTCTAATCACAATCACCATTAGTTTTGGACTATTTTGTTACATGGATATTCTAGTCACAAGGATCCAAAATATCTTTTTCATTACCCCAAATAATGGCCTAAATTTTATTTCATGTGTGTTATGTAGGAATAAAATTACACTTGTATTTAGTCATGGTTATTTTTCCATTGAGTGGACTCCCCAGTCATGAAATCATGAATTAAGAGTTCCTCAACCATTACTTCTATGTTACACCATGTACTACTATTGAAGTAAACCCTTTATGTAAAATAAGTTAAGGATACCCAAAAACTAAAGTTAAAATTCTTTGATATTTGAAACACCAACTTAGGAGAATCATGTAATTTGACATATAGTCCAATTTTAACTATCTTAGTTGAAGGATATACCGAATTAATATTTAATTTGAGAGATTTTTTTATCTTTATATGAAAACTTCCATTTTATCTTGTTATGTGATTTCCAATGTTAAGTTGATTTTTCCTATGTTATTAGCAATGTATAGATAATATTGACACATAATATAATATTTATTTTAGTTCAATCTTGAATTATTTTCAATTTATTTTTTTAATTATTTATACATCCATAAATAATAAACCATGTAATTGATAGGAATAAAATAAATAAATTAGAATGAAGATTATATTCTCTAGTGGTTGGTTTATCCAGTGGATGATAATCCAACCATTGAACCTTGGGAATTAAATCCTAGAACCATGACATGTTCAAGTTAGATCATTCCACTTGTGCTCCCATGTATTTCTTTGATTGGTTTTTCTATAGCTGTGAACTTCAACAACCTTCACTCTCTTGGGAGCTCTGTCCATTACATAATTTTACTCAAACACAAGTGAGTGGACCCAAAAGATTTGTTAAGGGGGGTTTAAATAAAATAAACTTTGGAAACAAAATACCACACATAATGGGAGGAGGGGCATGACTCACCAACCGTTATTTAATTTAATAAATTATTATAAAAACCAGGAAATAATAAATTAAATAAACTAATCCCAAAAATAGGATGATCTAGTATCTTGATAATCCACATTTATGAAAAAATATGTAAAATTACACTATCTAATATTTAATTCAATTCATTCTATATTATTAAGATAAACATGCTTAAATTAATTCAATTAATTAAATAATTTTTTTACCTTAATGACCATATGAAGTCTCTCGGAGATACTCATCATAAATTTAATATGAAAAATAAAGTTATTGACCAATAATTACAATTAATTTCATGGAATTAGTTGAGAATTTATTAATTATTTAAACCTTATTACATAGTCAAGACATAAAATTAAAAAACTGTAATTTTTTTTTAATTCTCCAAATAATTATTCTTTATGTAATTTAATTATATTACTTAATAAGAGACTACAAGGAATGTACTAACAAGATAACAAATATTTTATTCACTTTAAATGTTTATGGGATACATTCCAAGGGACTTGTAATTTATTTCATCCAGATAATATGCTGTGTACTAATAAGCTACATCATGGGTTTCAATTGTCATGTGTTCGCGTAACCCTTCGATTGACCAGGAATGTTCTTTGGATGTGTTTAATAATGAGTCAAAAATTGTGTACACTATCTATACACCATTTTATTCATTAATTAAACATAATTCTTGTATCAAATGATGTTATGCCACATATTTAACAACACGTTTTTCATGAATTTCACCAGTAAACTGCGTAAACGACACAATGTGTACACCGACGACATGTTATGTGGTACAAAAAACCAAATTCTAGGTTGATCTAGTCAACACATTATGTGAACCAAATTATCCATGTGTCATTACTATTCATCACATCATGTATCCTATGACATATCTCAATGTAGTGAACTTAGGTACACAATGTTTACTTTTTGTCACACCCCATGTAATTGGGTTTTTCTGCCAAAATCTTCTACACCTCCTGATGTCCTATGTGATCATTATACATATATTTTAAATCTATATAAGATTATATAAAACTTAAATAAATAGAATCAATATTTAAAAAACATATTAATTAATTTTGAGATTAAATAATGAATAAAATAGAAGAGAAAACCTAACAACAAGTGTGTATAATTTATGAATTTGTAGTCCATTATTGTCCTACCATCATTGTGTTAGAGTAATAAAGGGTAGATCCAAACTTGTAGCGATCCACATGTTCTTCACAAAACTCTGATCATCTATGTTGAATTCAATGGGTGAAACTACAGATGAGTCTAATGCTTGTGATGATCATCGTTGATTATGACTGAATCCTTGGAAGGAGAATTGATTTTTTCTTGTGGAGGAAAAGGATTGATTTTGATTCTTTATATCATTCTAGGGTAGATATCTCTAGGTACTAAGAGGATTACTTCTATATTTCATTGTTCATAATGGCATAATAAATCTAGGGATTGTAATAAATTTCATAATCAGTTATATATAGTTCCACTTTTAGAAAATAAATAATTATGGATGAGACCTAATTAATTTCTTAATTAAAGGAAAATACCATGTCTAGATAATAATTATATTATTTCTATTTACATGAAATTCTCTAAACTCACTGATAAAATAAATAATATTTTTATTGAATAATTAAATTTAAATTTATTCAAATAAAATTTATTATTACATTTCTTACCGAACCATTAATCTTGGTCCACTAATCATTTTCAATATTTATTATTCCTTGAGTAATGACTATTTATGTAATTAAATAAATACCACAACATTATTATCCAACAAATATATAAATATCATATTCACTAAAACTAATGAATAAATATTTTTAAAATATTTAAGTAACTAAACCAATAAATATTTTTCTATATAGTTAATAAATCAGAATAAATAAAAATTTATATTCAAAAAATAAAATAAATAATCACCCTATAAATAAATATTTTTTATATATTAAACTCACATATATATTCTCTTAGATAACTTCTGAGTGAATATTTATGATCAGACCAACATAAATAATTATTAAACCACATACATGAATAATATTAATCCAACTTGTAAAATTCATAAAAAAGTTATCCAAGGATATGAATACACATTGTGTGTGATCCTCTAGGCACTTTTCTTAGTGTAATTTGGCTACACTGCCTAAGGTCCAAGGTTATCATCTAGTATCACACTAAGGATCCCATAGAAAATAAGTTTAATGTCACTAAAAAATGAAACATCATATTAATGTACACTATTAAATATAATCCCTTCATCTCAATATCTCTAATATAAATGGTCACATGAGAGTGCCATCAAACTATATTCTCAATGTCTTTTTATTTTAATTTTCAGAAATAAACATTCTCAAAAAATTTCCATGGCCATTGAGACAATTAGGATATTCAATTCCCATCAAAGGGCCAATGAGATTAACTTCCATTAAAGAGTATAAGGGAGTCACCATATCTTACATTATTCATTAATAAAATATCACTCCCAACACACCCAACACATCGTACATCACCACAGGAATATGTCATCATGGTTTTTATCAATACATAAATATATACAACTCATGACATGTATTAATTATAATCCTAATGTCTAAGTATCATTACAGACGTCTATAGATAAGAATACCCAATAAAACATATAAATGTGTATTTTCTATTGGCGGTTTATGTTCTCATAATCTCATATACTTAATATTACCAAGGGCGTAAACAATGATAATGTTTTTCAAATTCCTATGAGTTTGTACCCCTAATATATTTTATAAAATTTTCACATCAAATGATACCATATAATAATAGAACTTATATTTAATAATATTATTGTGAAACATCTACATTCTCAACATAATGGGGAACTGTTATGACCTTTCATTGTGAAAATTACAATTAGGACATTATCACATACTATGTCACACAAAATAATAATCCTGACGTGTTAAGATATTTTATAAATATTCAAATAATGAATATAATAAATCATAAATTATTTCAAAATTTTAGGGTAAAAAATCCAATAGACTCGCACTTGCACCAGATCCAACCACTACCAACCTTATATCCACTATATCCTACACGATTTTAATGATTATAATGAGATATAGATTTAGTAAAGGGTCCCTCCATGTTTTCTTCCATGGAAACACTACTCAAAATGACTTCACCCCTTTTATAAAAATACCTCAAGGGATAATACTTAGAAAGTATGGTCTTCATCCATTGATGTGACCCTGGATCCTTTGCAAGATCCATTGATATAGTATTATCCCAATACAATGTGATAGGGTATATACTAATAAGAACCACATACACATCTTAAACAAAATTCAGACTCCAAAAATCTTCTATAGCTGTATCAAAATCTTTTAAATACTCAAAATTCAGTATATAATTAGCAACAACTATCTTCTTTGAACTCTTAAAGCTCATATCTCCCATATTGAGACTGAAGTCATATCTCGACTGAAACCTTAGATCAATATGATCTATTTGGAAACTATCATCAGTATATCATCTGATTAATGGTCCCATATCTCCTCCATATACCTTGAACATATCATTAATACACATTCGATACTTAAGAATAGCCTTAACAGTATACCAATGTTGTTCTCATGTATCAACTTGATATCTTCCAACTATGATTAAAATATAAGAAAAATCAATCCTAGTACATAATATGATATAGATGGTACATCATATCATATATGTATATAGGATCCTTCTCAATATCTCTCTCCCTCTCCCTCTATTTGGTTGTGTCTTAGAACACATTTTCTTAGAGAGAGTTATAAAATGTGGCACTAAAATAAATTACCTATTGGATTATTTGATACCAAATCTATTTAGTATTTAGTAAATGTATGTACATTGACTTAGTACAAGAAGCCTTTTGGATATATCATTAATGTTCTTTATTTGAAGGATTTATCCTACTTCACCTAATTACTCTATGGAGAAGAACTTGTTTGACCATTACTTAACTAAATTTAAGAATAATATGTTGTTTCCAATAAGTAATATGTCATTATCATATATGAAAAATAATATAACCACACTCCCAATAATCCTTTTGTAAATAAAATTTTTACATTTGATTCTTATTAAACCAAGTTATATTATGGATTCATTCAACCAAATGTTCCATTTACTAGATGGATTATTTAACCTATAAATGGATCACTATAACTCACATGTCTTATTGGAATTTTTTGGAGTCATAATCCCTTCAGGTTTTATCATAAAAAACACTTCCTCATGGTTTCCATTAAGTAAATGTATTTTGATATCTATATGCCAAATATCATAGTCATGAAAACATGTTACGATGAGTATAAATTTGATGGATTTAAAAATGGAAAATGAAGAAAAGGATTCATCATAGTCAATTCATTGATTCTATTTAAACCCTTCATCCACTCCCCTTTACTCATAGGTAATAACATTACCTTCCATGTTCTATTTTATCTTGAATGATAATTTCCAACTGATGAGCCTTATATCAACTTGTATATTGAATCAAACCTATATCTGGTTTTGATGTATGTAATCCATCTCAAAATTCATATATTATTTCAATGTTATTGATTATGAGATATCTAATACCTCATTATATGAAATAATATTATTATTATCAACCAATAATGAGTCACCATATTCAATGTCTAGAAATACATCTCTTTTCAGTTAGCTAACTTATCTTATGATCCTACATAGTATTTTTGTTAAAAAAACATCTCCCATGGGTACCTATTTGAACTTTTCCCATAACAACACATATATCTATTGAACATCAACTTCATTAATGTCAATTTCACTCACACTATCATTCTAGAGGATGTGATCCCTCTCTAGAAAAATGTCTTGTCTTGTGACAATCACTATCTTGCGTGAGAGGTTGATTAGATAGTATCCCCTTATATTCTTGATATACCTTATAAAGATACAACTTGTTCCATGAGATGATAGTTTTTTTCCACTGTTGGACATAATAAAATCCTACAAACCCCATACACAAATATATGACAAAATGTGTTTATTTACCCTCTATTACTCAAAAGGAATACCATTTTATGCTTCATTTGGTAAAAAATTTACTGTGTATGCATACTGTATAATGAAAAATCCCCAACAGGATAGTGGAATTCTTTCATGAATCACCATAGAACATACCATGTCAAGAATGTTATGGTTCCTACATTCATTTAAAAAATTCTTTAGTGGTGAAAAAGTAATAGTGAGTTGGGATAGAAACTCACACTCCCATAGAAAGTTGATGAAATATTGGTTAACATATTCACCACTATGATTTTATATATGCTTCTTTATCTTCTTACCAAGTTTATTATCTACTTAATTCGTGATTTTTATTTTAATTTCTCAAAATATTATGACTTATACCTCATTAATTCAATATACCTATATCTACATAAATGCTTAATAAATGTAATGAATTTATAATAACAACCTCTAGATTCTTCTAGAAAAGGTATACACACATCAGTGTGTACCAATTATATAAGCTTTTTACCCCTTCTACATTATCCCCTAAAAGTTTTCTTGATTATTTTTCCTCATAAACAAACATGAAATATTTCTTGTAGTTTTATCTCTAAATAGTCTATGTAACCATCTTGATAATTATTTGTAAAACCCTTCCTATTTAAAAGGACAAGATGGTGATGTCACAACTGGGCATGAAACAAGTCATGAAAACTTGATTCATTTTCAATTTATAATACTTTTCTTTCATAATTTAATACGTAAGGGATGTTTTTTAAATGATCTATACCATAATATATTCCATCCTTATAAATTAAATTAATTTCATTTATAAATATGAAAATAAAACCATATGTATCATTTAAGATATAGAAATTATCTTTTTTTAACCATTTTTAGATAATAACATTATTTTAAAACTAAGACCATATAAATTGGAAACAAATGGCGGTGGTCTCCAATTGTTAGAGTAGCTAGCCTCACAACATTAGAACCAAATAAACCCACCACTCCTATTTAAATATTACTAAATATACATGTATCCTTAATTTTAATATATATTTTAGGACCATAAGTAGTATCTAATAAGAAATTCATAAATATAGAAAGATTTCAATTGAAAAAACAATGCAACTAAATATTCCCCTTACTTCTTTAATTTGGTGTATTTTTCCTTCTAGCAGAACAATATTCCATATGAAATCATATTTCATTCATTCATTTTAATATATCTGAAACATAATTTTCTAGATGGATGATTCTCAGGAGAATTATTTGTGGAATAATTTTTGAGTCCCTTTTATGGGTTCTTCATTATCTTATTCACCATAATGACCACAATATTTTCACACCACATGTTTTTATCATCATGGAGAATAAATATAAAGAGTTTTTAAAGTGTATTCTCACAATTTATCATACCATAGTTAAAAAAACTAGTGAAACTCTTATATAGTGATGATAAAATGAGATATATGTGAAACTCATCTGGGATCATTAACACCAAGATGTCAACATAGTCAATATAGAAAATCATCTTGTCCAAGTAACGTCTAGTTAACACTAACTATCCAAGATCACATGTGAATAAAGAATTTGATATCTCACATATCTATCATCTCATCTTATCTTGATAAAGATCCTGAAGGTGATACATTATGCAATATACATATATATCCTTATGATGATTTATAAGCTCATTGGTCATGGATGATAACAAGAAACATTGAAAAACTATGGAATCATACAAATGTTTCATTTAGAGAGATAATTATTCACCACTGGCCTCTTTTCCAGGCACTTTACGAATAATGTTTTTCAATATATATAATTTCTTTTTATGGCATAGTATAATGTATAAATATAGATACAAATAAAAAGTTTTAACTGGTGGATATTTTTTCATATAGAACAAATCATAGTGATATTGTAAAAGTCAGGTGGGTTTCCATATTTAAAATAAATCAGGTCATAATTTCTAGTAATTTATCTAGATTATAGATTAGAAAATAAATTTAATTTAATTAATTAATCTCCCACTATTTTTTCAAAAAATATTATCCATAACCATTATATTCAAAATATCCTCTCACATGGATATTCTAGTTACAAGGATCCTTATTCTACTTCTCATTTCCCAAAAATGGGTCTGACAAGTTATTGAAAGGGTTTTTGGATGGAATAACTTTACAAATGTATTAAATCATAGTTCCTTGATCCATTTTTTGGAAACCCCATTCATAAAACCCAAAATTAAGATTTCCTCATCCAAAATGTCTTAGTTACACCATGTCCTTCTTTGGAAGTAAACAATTGATGTAAACTAATTTTTTTTGACACAAAAAATAAAGTTAAAATTGCCTAAAAAATTCAATAAGATCACCTTGGGATGGTCAAGAACTTTGAACTATTGTTTGGTTTAAACTCTATTAATTAATGGTTATACTTAATTAATATTTAATTTGAGGAAATTTTTATTTTTATGACTAAAATTCCCATTTTATCTTGTTACATGATTTTTAATAAAAAGTGGATTTCAATTAAGTGTATAAAAATTTATAGATAAAGTATACATATATTATAATATTTATTTTACTTCTCTCATATACTCTTGTTTATTAATTATTTTAAGGAATTAAATATTTATTAATAATTAACCATACAATTGATAGAAATAAAATAAATAAATTTGAATGAACATGAGATTCTATAATTTTCGATTTATTTAGAGGATGATAAACCAAATCTTTAATATAAGGAATTAAATCCTAGAACCTTGCCTTGTTCGAGTTTCAACATTTCACCTATGCTCATGTGTACTTCTAGGATTGATTTTCTACAACTCTGAACATTATCATCCTCCACTAGCTTAAGTGATCTATATAATACATAATTTTACTCACTTATAGGTTAGGGGAACCAAAGTATTGGTGGAGGGGTGTTTATATAAATGAACCATGGGAATTAAAGTCTTTACATAATGGGAGGAGGGGAAGGACTTTCTGACAATTATTTAATTTAAAAAATTATTAAAAACACATGCAATGATAAATTAAATAAACCAATCACATACACAAATTGGTCTAAGATCATGGTAATTCACATATATGAAATTAATATTCAAAAGTAATCTAGCTATAATTCACTTCAATTCATTCATTATTATGATGATAAAGTTACTAGAGTTATTTAAATTATGTAATCAGTTAATTTCCATTATCATAATTACCATCTGATGTCTCTTGGATATACCCATAGTTAATTAAATTTGGAAATAAATGTCTATATTAGTAATTATATATAATTAAATGTAATTAATTGAGCATTTATTAATTGTTAAAACCTTATTACATAGTCAAAACCTTAAATGAATATAATATAGTTAGGATTTTAATTTGAAAAATAATTATTATTGATGTAATTTAATTTTTTTTCTTTACTTGGAGACTACATGGATTCTAAAAATGAGTTACACACCATATTCCTCAATTAACATGTATTAAGGATATAAAACTTGGTAATTTGTGTGTATCTCATCCAGATTACACAATATATATTAATGTGCTACATACTATGAGTTCCATTTTCCATGTGTCCTCATAACCCACAGGTTGACTTAGCGTGATATTTAAATATAAGGATTATTAAGTCAAATAGAATTTTCACTAGCTATACTTCATGTATCTAATTAATAATACAGATTATTAGTCTCATGGGCCATATTTCCTTATATTCTATCAATTGATTAGTGTGAATTTTATTGATAAACCTTTGCAGATGACACACCGTGTATACCAGCTACATGTCGTGAGGTCCGAAAGACTATGTGCAATGCTGGCCCAGTAAACACACACCATTCCCTAAATTCTCCACATGTCATTACTTATTTTCATGTCTTGAACCCTATAACATGTCTAGGTGTGGTGAACCTAGCTACATGACATGTAATTTTGATCACACTTTGTGTATTTGTTTCAATCAGCCAGAATCCTAAGAACCTATTGATGAAATATCTTATAATTAATTATCAATTATTTATCTCTTTAATATGATATGAATCTTGAAGGAATGGAATTAATATATATAAAAAATATAATTAAAATTTAGATTAAAGGAAAAAATAAACAGGAACTACATATAATATATTTACGGGTAATAACCATATATAAATTATCATGTGATCACTTTGATTCCAATTAAAGGTTCTAGAGTGTAAGAAAAGAATGTTGGGAAGGTCCCAATAGATTTTTTCCATCAAATTATTTGATTTCTACTCATAACTACATATAAATTCAATATCGGGACATATAGATGACATATATTTTCACAAATAATTTATAATTAATTTATCTAATTAAATAATTATCTTTTCTTGAATTATTTCTTCATTCATGAATCAACAATACACTATTTTATTACTGTCATTTCATCAGATTAATTAAGGGAAGATTAATATTAGTAGTGATCTAAATGTGCTCCATAAACCTCTGGTCATCAACATTTAATTCTTTAGGTTCTAGAGAAGATGAATATGATGCTTGTAGGGATCATAAATGATCAAAAATTAATCCTTCAAAATAGAAACAGTTTTCTCTAGTGGAGGAAGATAATTTCTTTGTTTTCTTCAAAAAATTCTAGAGGATATATCTCTAGGTATTAATATGATTTTGTTTAGGTTTCATTGTGCATAATGATGGAATGAAGTAAGGTCTTGTACAAAATGTCATAATTAGTTTTATATTATTCTAGGTTTGTAAAATAAATAGTTGCAAAAGGTCTCTTATTATTTTTATAATTCCCGATCAACCCAATGTCTATATAATAATAATAATAATAATAATAATAATAATAACAATTAATCGACATGTGATGAAGTCACATATAAAATAAATATTATTTAAAAAATTGAAATTTATTCAAATAATATATAATATGACATTTCTCACAAAACCATCAAACATGGCCATCTAATCCTTTACAATATTTATTTTTCCTTGAATAATGAATATTTATTAAATTAAATAAATGAGAAAAAATTATTTTCCAATAAATATATAAATATATAAATATTATATTCCAAAAAACTATTGAATAAATATTTATTTAATTTTCACATAACTAAATATATAAATTTACTGTTACCTTTTGAATAAATCATAATATGTAAATGTTTTATACTCACATAATTAAAAATATACTAACTTGATGAGTAAATATTTATTAAATATTAAATTTCCATATATACTCTCTTAGATAATAGTGATTGAATATTTATGATCAAACCAACATAAATAATTATTAAAACACATATGTGAGTAATTTATATTTAACATGTTAGAATCATATATAATTTAACTTAGGTTATGAATACTCTTAGTATGTTATCCACTATCCCCCATTCTTAATAGCATTAGGATAGACTATCTAAAGTAAAAGGATAACATCTAGAAATATAGTAAGGATCCCATAGAGAAAGAAGTTAACGTTGTAATGAAATTTAAGATCCGATGAGTTTATATTGGGTAATATAATCCCATTATCTTGATATCTATATTCATACAGGTTTCATGAAATTTCAAAAACATATATAATTGATTGTACTAAATTTTACTTTCTAGAAATGAACTTTCAGACAACACCGCTATGGCCATGGACTTAATCAGGAAGTTCAATTCAAATCAAATGGCATGAAATGTCAATTGCCATTAAAGAACAGAAGAGATAAATCATTTCATGAATTATTCATGAATACAAAGTTACTCAAGAGGAAACCAATATATCTTACTTCGCTATGAGCATAATTCATCATGGTTTTAATCAACACAAAAAATTATGAAACACATGACATGTACTAATAATAATTTTAATGTTTAAGGATAATTATACACATCCATAGATAGAAATACCCAATGAAACATATTAATATGGATTTTATATTCGTGGGTCATATTCTCATAATCTCATATAAAAAATATTACCATGGATGAACACCATGAGAAGGTGTCTCAAATTTCTATGGGTCTCCACTCTTGATAGAATGCATCATTTTTATCCCTTTAAATGATATCATCCAGTTATAGAACTTACAATTTATAATACATCCATGGATGTTCTAGGTTTTAATCATAGAGGGGAACAAATGTAAACTTTTTGTGTGAAAAGTACACTTATGAAAATATCACATACTATTCCACATATAAGAAAAATCAAGATGTGACATGATATTTTTTAAATAAAAAAAAAATTAATATAAAAAATCATAAATTAATTAAATGTTAGTTCTAGGGAACCAACTCCAAGAGACTCCAACTTGAATTAGAGTCAACTGCTAACAAATTTCAGTTTTCCAGATCCCACATTGTGTATATGCTTCTATTGATATAAGTATTTAGTTAAGGGGAATACTATATTTTATTCCTTGGATGATATACTTAAAGTGACTTCCCCATTTCGAGAAAAATCCATCAAGAGGTGATATTTGAAAAGTATATACTTTGTATGTTGATGTGACCTTAAATCATTTGCGAGAGACACCACTATAATATGATCAAAAATAAAAATGTGATAGGATATATACTTATAGGTCCCAAATAAATCTATTATAAAAGGTCTTGAATATAAATATATTATTTTATCAACATCATAAGCCTCTATATAATTATATTCCCCTTTATAATCAAAGATAGTTGACTACATTAAACTTATTTGGATAATATATTTTCTGTTTTATACTGAAGAAATATCATGACCAAGAAATCAAATAATTATAATATTTTTGGGAATTATCATCTATATATATGATTATGAATATTTCTAAATCTCTTCTATATATCAAGAAGATATCCACATTATGCCTAATATACATAATGACTGCCTCATCATTAGACTAATTCTACTATTAGGGATTAGATTGGTATTTTTATACCATACATAAATCATATGAAACATCAATACAAGTAAATAATAAGACATACATGATATATCCTATCATAGATGTGTATGAGATTATACTCATTTTTTTTTTCTCTCTCTCTCTTTATCTCTCTCTTCTGTTCTATATGATGAAACATTTTCATGGAGAGATTTGTACCACGTGACACGAGAAAAAATTCCCACTTGGAATGTTCCATAAAAAATATCATTAGTATCTAGTCTATGTATATACATTGAAATAGTCAAAGTAACCTTTTGGATATATTACAAATGATCTTTATTCAAAGAGTATAAACTTTTTAATTTATGTCCTTCAAGGAAATCACTTGTTTAACCATTCCTTAACTGATTATAATAATGGTATTCTATTTTCAATAAGTAATATTTCATCAATATATAATTCTAATAATATTACCACACTCCCACTAAACTGCTTGTAAATGAATGGTTTACATTTTTTAGTAATGAAACAAAATTTTCTTATAGATTTATCAAACCCATTTTTTTATGACCTTGATGCTTTATTTAAACTATAAATGGATCTATAAAACTCACATAACTTATTAGAAATTATTTGAGTCAAAACCCTTCATTTTGTATCATATATACATCTTCTATAAGGTTTATGTTAAGGAATTTTTTTTACATTGATTTTCCAAATCTCATAGTAATTGAATGATTCTATGGAAAAAGGAAATCTAATTGATTGAAAAATGGAAATTGTATAAAAGGTTTCATCATATCCCATACGAGGGTGCTGTTTAAACCATTCATCCTAAAGAATTGATTTATAGAAACTCACTTTACTTTCCATGAATATTTTTCTCTAGAATAACCATTTAACCATAATATGATTTACATCAACTAGTGGATTAGCTAAAACCTTGAATTAGTTCCGACACATGCAATCCATCTAAAAAAACATGTATTATTAACATATTCCATCTTATAATCTCTATACTACCTCATTTTAGGAAACATGATCATTATTTTCAAAAAATAATGAGTCACCATTTCTAGTGGGTAGAAATCCATATCTTTCTGGTTCACTAACCTCTTTGGGGCTCTTAGAAAGTATTTGTGATTCAAGAATAATGTATTCTATAAGGTTCCATGTGACTTCTTCCCATAAAAATTCTCATGTATCTTGAGCTTCAAATTCATCCAATTTAATATTTCTCTCAATATCCTTCTTGAGTATGTGATCCCTCTTAAGAAAATGGATTGTCTTGTGAAAATCACCTTCTTATGTGAGGGGTTATATAAACAATATCCACTTATTTCCATGTGATAATCTATAAATTTACAATAGACAACTTAGGGTGATATTTTTTTTCAATAATTGGACTTAACAAATTACATAAAATCCCATGCATTAATATATGAAAAAAAAGTTTTCTTTACCCTCCATAACATGACAGGAATACTATTTTCCACTTTAGTTGGTATATTTTTTAGTGTGTATAATAAAGTGGGTATTGCATATCCCTAAAAGTATAGTGTAATACTTTTAAGGATCATAATCAACCATACCATTTCATATAAGGAAAAATTCCTCCTTTCACGAGAAACATTCCACTGTGGTGTGTTATAAAGAGTGAGTTGGGATAATATTGCGACCCATGATTTTCATACATATATATATTATGTATTTTTATAGGAATACAAAATACATTATAGAAACCCATTCTTGAGGACTATAAAATTTTAGTGTATTTGGATACTAGGTACACAATCGTTTTAATTTAGTGAAAGATCTTCAACATCTCCCATAATGATCATCCCACATAGTACTCTTCTTATACATATTATACTTAAAACCTTTCATTATAACATATGGAATGAAAACATAATAAAGGGTGAGCTCATATTCTCAATAGGGATAAGCTAAAGAATTACGTAAATATAAAATGAGCATAAGGGTATGATATCATTATAATAACATTTGAAAAAATATCCTATATAGAAAATATCAAAATATTTAGTCCTGAGATAATTATTTTTAGTTCATAAGAAATTAATCATAAAGGAAATCAAAGAACATAACATTAGAATATGAAATAGAATTGCAGAAGACATAGAATTATAAAAACTCTTAGGTTATGGTTACCCAAAAATACATTCATAACATGTTATCCTTGGGTTAAACACCCGTGTACATGCTTCGGGCTTGGAATAACCACATATATACCTTCTTTTGGGCATGGGATAAACCCCCTTGTACCCAATTTCTGGCTTTGAATAACCTCCCATGTACCCTTTGAGATTATAAAACATTAATCATTACCCAATATATTGGAGGGAGATATAGGTACCACCTATAACATAATAAATATCATACATATGTGATCCATAATATCATAAAATATTCATCATATCAGAACATAAGAAAATAAAGGAGTTTCATAATCATTTCATCATAACATAAACTGTAGGAAATAAATATGTTTCATAATCAAAGCATAATCCATGGAAATGAAGTGGGATTCATAAGGATTTTATCATTTTATAACCTATGGGAGTGAAATAGGTTTCATAAAAAACTTTTCATCATAAACATAAACCATATAGAGAAAGCATAAGAATAGTATGATCAGATCATTTCCCCAATAGAGAATAAGTAACATCAATGGATTTCATATTAGATGAAAAAATAATTTGAAAATATAAGTTAGAACATTTATTAATGAAAATATCCTTTCTTTGGAAATAAAATTTTAAAACTAATCATTTTAAAATATTTTTTAAATCCATGTCTTTGAAAATAAATTTGGAAAACATATAATGGATGCATTAAAAATAACTTAAAACATTTCTTGTGGAAAACATCCCTTTAGTTTTATTAAAAATAAAAATTTTTAAAAATAATTTTCATTGAAATTAACATTAAAAACTTATAATAAAAACCTCAAATCAAAAAATGGTCATAAAAGTGGGAAATTTTTTTCATTAATTACATGTTAAATCAAATATTCTTATCACATTTTTAGTAATATCCAAATGGGAATAGATTGAAAAGTTATTTGAAGATTCCATTTAATTTTTTTTAAAAAAATTCATACATGGTTAAAAATTTATTTTAAAAATCATAGGAGAATAGTAAAAAAAATTGAATTTTTTTAGAAAACATGGTTTTTGAAGAAAATGAATTTCTGACTAAAGAGGAAAATAAAATCATATTTTATTTAAACATTTTCCCAATTATTTTAAGTACCAAATATTGGAGAATCTTTAATATTACATTAAAATATAATGAATTACTAGAGGATAATAAAAGTCATGTGAATTATTGAGATGTAGATCATAATATTTCAACATTAGAGACTTAATAATAAACAATAATAATAAAAGATTTTATTTAAACATAAAACCCTTTCCAAATTGGTAACATTTAAAACAAATCCCCAGGATAGAGAGATCCTAAAATGTATATGAAATTCACATAATTTTTAATAGAAGAATCATAAAATAAATTCATGGTTAGTATATACACCATATAAAAGATAGAGGTGGTGAATATAGTATGTGTCTCAAAATACTAAAAAGGGAGACAATAATCCCATACCATTTTAGTAATCATTTAAATTATAATCCAAAATAATTAATGACATCAAATGAAACTTTTGTATATCAATTTTCATAATTTCAATACTTTAAAATTTAAAACATTATACAGTCATTAATATCACAGGGAGACAATTATTTTCATACATTACATTAACCAAAATTTTCATTTTTCTTTTGTACTAATTTCTTTATTTCCATAATTTTTACACCCAAAACATATTCTCAACCCTCTTATATATTCAATTAAGTGATTATTTCCACATTTTTGACATATAGGAAACTGAATTTTCTTTAATCTATGGTCTCTACTACGTGAAATCTCAACAAAATCTATCATTATCTTCTTTAGTGAGCCCAATAGGTGGTTAAGGTGAACATTGTTAATCATGATCAATGAAAAATAATTATAAATAATCACAATATCATTATCTATAGTAATCATTCCCTTTTAATTCTCATCATAAAATTTTCAACCACATTCAATGATAACCCAATTCTTTTGGGTTCCCTCCATTGACTAAAACTATAAGAATAGTGTGATAAATTATAATCATAATTAGAAAATAAATAATAATGAAAATCACTTATAGGATTTAAAAATATAATAACTTAATTTTAATATATGAAACCCTAGATGTTTCCTAGGTCACTCATAGTCATAATCTATTTAAATCATTCCTGATGTTTTGCAAAGAGTTTTGAATTTACAAAGAATATGCCTTGGGAGTATCATACTGGTTATACAGAAAGGTATGTTTTCATGTACATGGTAATTATTGAGTTCATATAAATGAAACTGTTTCAAAGTTATTACCACTAGGTACCTATATACCGGAGCCACATCTACTTATAGTATTCAGATCTGGATATAATTTCTTGTAAATCACTCACTCAATCCTTTACCAAAATTAGAAATCATTTTTCTATACATTGAATCATCCTTAGAAATATTCTTAGATACATCCCTATAAATTTCATTAGAAATATCACTATGTATCTCAATAAAGTTTTTTTATCCCAATTTCCAAATTTTAACTAAACATTTCCATCAATACCAACTATAGTGACCCTATATTTTCAGACACTGATATTATATATTTTTAGAAAAATTTACAATAAACTACACAAAAAACACTCGAGGATTTTAATAATTTAGTGACTTTGGAAACTAGGTACACAATCTTATAAATTGGTAAAATATCTTTAACATATCCTATTAATATCTTTCTATATATAATTCTTCTTAAATAGACCTGACTTAAAACCTTTCATTATAACATTGGGAAAGGGATCCTAATAAATGGTGAGTTCAGATGCCCATTAAGGGTAAAATAAGAAATAAAATAAATATAACCTCAATATAAGGGAATGAGAACATGAGAATGACATATAAAAAACATACCCTATATATGAAACATTAAAATCTTGAGTCATGGAATAAATATTTGTAGTTTATAATACATGATTCATAATGTAAATCAAATATCAGGATCTATGGGAGAAAAAATGTTGATAATAAATATAATCATGGAATATACATAATCATATAAAATATTATGTTAAGTATACCAACCAAGACATTAACAACCTATTGTTCTTGGGCTAACCACCCATGTACCTACTTCATGCTTGGGATGACATCCTATGCAACCTCTTTTGGGCATGAGAAAACCTTCAGTGTACCCTTTTTTGGGATTAGGATAACCTTCTATGTATCATTTAAGATCAAATTACATTAATAAGATCCCAATTAATTAGAGATATATATATTTAATGTCTATATTTCTTAAAAGTAAGCACTATGTTCGACATCATACATGATACACCACATCAAGCTGAAAGGAACAAATAAATATTATGACTTAATATGGTAGTTATCACATATTATAAAATGAACGGAATGAAAAATATTAACTAAATTATTAAAAAATGGTTTACACATGTATATATAATTAATAATTTTTTTAGTAATTAATTATCAATGAAGATAAAACCCTTTCTTAAAATAAAAGGAAATGTTTTTTTGAAAAACTATTTAAGTGCGCACAAATGTGTTTATAAAATAATCAAATCACTCTAGTTGTATTATAGTAATAATATATATATATATATATATTTAATATTAAATATAATTTTTAACATTCATATTATATATTTTTTATACGTAATATAATACAAAATTAAATTTTATGCATAAAAGAAGTATTTTTCAAAGAAGTTAGTTTGTCTCTTTTTGAGGGAGTACATGTTTTGAATATATTTTTCTAAAAATTAATAAATTATTTTGACCAAATAATCTTCTTCATTTAAATATGTGTATACAAATTTACTTTGGTTGAATTTTTTTTATATATTTCTAAAATGATTCATCTTTTGATGAATAATGAAAAAATATTGCATTTTAATTGGAAACATATTTTTCATAAAATTTATTTATAGTGTTAACTTATACATTTGATTTGTTTTAAAGTATAATTAGATTAATTTTTAATAATTAATTTCAATTTAATACATTATTATCAATTGAATATTGAATTTGGATATAAAAACATTTTAATCTTCTGGATGTTTTTACTTTAAAGACCCATTTCCTTCGATTAGTCAATGACATTAATTTTTAATTAATTTGTGAAAATAATGTTTTTTTGAATTTTTAAAACTATAGTCCATATTTTTAATCATAATTTTTAAATTTAGAAAATGGGTCCCTTTTATTTTTAATAAAATTATTAATAGTAACTTTTGTAATTTTTATTACCACACTTGATGAAAAATCAAGTAATTAAGGGTAAAAGTAATATTATAAATATTATAAAATAATAGTAATACTTGCAATTTTTTTATTTTGTGAGTATTTTTGATCCCTAATAATCAAAGGATCACTTAAGAGGCAATTTATTTCCTTTTGTATGAGATTATAACCTTTATAATAATATATTTAAATGAAAGTCAATTTTTTCATACAATTGTTTTTTAATAAGAAAAATATATTTAATATGGTGTTATAAAAAGGATATGTTCAACTATAAATAATATTTAGAATTTTTTTTATATACCTCATGATAATTTATTTATAATTTTTAGTGATAAAATAATTATTTTAAATTTTGAAATAATTATGATCGAGTAATTGTTTAATTAAATGAAGAATAAAATAAATGATATTAAGAAAATTAATATAAATATAATATGACATAATTAAGGTCATACAAAAATTTTAGTGATTAATTTTACATGTTTTTGAAATGTTAAAAGATTATTTTCAAATATATCATGTTGTTTTGATATTTGAAAATAGTCATGTGATGAATAATGTCAAAGATGATATTAATGATACTTTAAATTAAATGATATTTCATTAAATGATATAAAATTAATCAAAATATAAAATTATAAAAATGATTTTAATAAGTCTTAAAACGTCATAAATTACTCATTTGTTAGTATTTTTTCATTTTATAGTAATTATATTAACCTTCAAAGTGTAAATTGCATGATATGAGGGTAAGAATTAAAAAGGTTAAATAAGGTTAACTCTTAAAGATAAGGATTAAAAAATTAGTCAAAACAAGTATAATTTTTGTTAAATGAATTTATTTCTACCCATTCTCAACCTATATTTGAAATAAATAACGTTTTATCCATTTTTAATATAAAATTAATTTATATTAATTAATTATTTTGAAGGATTCCAAGAGTGTCCCTCTCCGCTCTAATAAAAGGGAACCCATTATTATCAATTAAATACACTTAAAACCCTATTATTTTCAGCCAATATATTCCAAAATCCCTTCCTAGAATACATAATAAAATTCTATAGCTCTTAGTTCTGGCAGTACAATAACCTTAGAGGTGTGAAGGTGTCAATCAAATGAGTTTTTCCGAAGAAAATGTATCATTTTTAATTAAGTGTTTTTGGTTTGTTACTTATTCATCTTCCTTAAAATATTATTCCACCATGATGAAATAATAACTCAAGTTTTCTAAATTTACTAAGGTTTTATTATTTTAATATCATCATTAAAGTCTATCTCAACTTCTATCAAATGGGAAAATAACGAATCGTTCGTGTGTTTAAAAGAATACTACCTCGTGAACTGATATAATTCATTTTAAATCACTGTATATGAAGAATGGTTATAATGATGGAATTAAAGTGTATATGTTATATTAATTTTAATATTTATCATTATGAAAATATAATATATAATACACTTTCTAACCTTTCCATGCACAGAAAAATGATATCATCATTCCTGCGTACGTGTGAACTATCACCTCCACGAAATGATGTGATTCGTTTTTTATCGCCACATCACAAGAATGATATATATATGTATATTAAAATGATTAATATGATATTAATTTAATTATTATCATTATTCAATGATAAAATAATACATATATTATTTCTACAACGATCATTGAAAAATAGAAATGTTACAGATGCATACGTACGACCTATCATCACCATGATTATAATGATGTTCATTTTTCATAAAAATAATTAATGGTTTGATTTAAAAGAATAATTTTTGTACAAAAGTGTTTATTAAATCATTAATATTATTCATGATATGAATTAATAATGACCACTTTGTCCTTTAGACATCATACCAAAGTCATTACGGACTCATGTACCAAATATCATCAAAACATCCGACGAGAACTTAAATAATAATGTAATTGTTATAACATGATAATAAGTTATATAAAAGGGATAATAAACATGAAAAGGTTCTAAACAATGTAAATAAGTAACCTATGTTTATTATTCTGGAATATAAATATTGTACATGACAAGTCGAACTCAAGGTAAGGGTCTTCATCTTAATCTCCCTTCATTGAATAATATTTTGCTGTTATAAACCCACCATCTTTTATGAGGTATATATACAACCCCCTTTGACATATTATATTGTTAATTTATTTATTATGAATTTATTTTGTGTTTTTGTAAATGTTTTTCAATCATGGGGATTATGATTTAAATGTTCAAAGTGTCATGGGAGAGATTGAATATTTAAAAATTTAATTAACAAATGTCTTTCTCCATGTTAATATTTATATATTTATATGGATATAAAAGGATTATAAAGTACATTTTATGTCTATTTTTAATTTCATTCAAATTTTTTAAAAAGGAATATTTTTATGTGTTTTATGAAAAAATTTTAGACAAATTACAAAAGGAATGTTCTATTATTAATGTATACGATGATAATGAATTTATCGCCATTATGACTAAAATTTAATTTATAGCTTCCATTGAGAGATTAAATTTTTTCTTTAAATAAAATCATTTTTTCCAATTTGGGTATTTTTTAATTAGAAATAGGGTTTTAAAATAAAATGGTATTTTTATATGAAAGTGTTTTTCCTATAGGATTGAACATATTTTTCAAAGGGTTTAATGATGAAAGTGTGTTATTCATGAAATGGTACATGATCATTATATGAAACATCTGAGCCCGAAATAAATTATACAAAGGATTTAGCACCAATATAGCTCATGAGTGAGACCAATACTTCTTTTAAGAATGGTTGAGTGCCATTATAGCTCATGAGAGAGCATGATATAGCTTATATTAAGGTTGATCCCCATTATAGATCTCCAATGCATTGAGTAATAATAATATTTAAAGCTAGTTGAATAGTTATTACAACTTAAAGGGTTTTGAAAAGGGTCTAATAAATAATATTCTATAACCCACCTAAAAGAGTTTTGATTTATTTCTATTTTTTTAATGATTTTATTTGATGAAAACATATGTGTGTTTTTCATGTTCAAATACTTTGTTTCATTATTTTAATGAAAATTAAATAGGTTTTCATGTTTTCACTAGATTAATGGGTTTCTTAATTTTTATGTCCCTTATTGATATTTTTAAGATTATCAAACATTTTTTTAATGTTTTTCAAAGGACTTAAGGATGAGTAAGTATTGGGATATGTCATGTTGAATGCTGTGAAGTGGTCATAAATATTATCATCCTTTATTTTAAAAGTTTTACATTATGTAAAAAATGTACATTGGTTGGAAGTGTCCACATTATATTATTATGGTTTTGTTACATATAAGTTATAGCCTAATTATTTAAAGATCTAAACATGAAAATATTCTCATTGCTAAAGAAAGTAAAATTCATGACATAACTCATGATTAAGTAATGTGTTAAGGACAAGTACTTATAGTTGGTATCAATAGTCAGTTTAGACAACTTTAGGGGTTACTATATAGTTAAATAAAATATCCATAAATGATGTTTAATTTTTGGTTAATTTGAAATGATGTAGTATTATAAGATTAACTTTTTTTACTAATCTAAAATATGTCTGTTCAAAATAGTTTTCCATATAGAAAATTATAAAGATGTAATGGGAAGGCATCAAGATGAAAACAGACATACAAATCATCTTCCAAAGATGGTTGGAATTGGAATAGTTCATTTTGTTGTAGTGATGAGTAAATTGAAACATGCTTTAAATGGTGGTGGTATCCATGCTAGAGATAAACCTGATCTACCATTAAGGAACATGTCCATGGTAGAGAATTTCATGAAGAAACATCCCCCAAAATTTAGTGGATCATATGACCTAGTGGTAGCTGAACGAAAAATCAATTCCTGAGAAAAGAAATTTGAAGTTATGGGATGTTCATAACATAAAAATGATACTCTTTTAATTTATCATTTTGAAGGTGAAGTTTACCGATGGTGGTATTGGGTTAATAGTACTTGAAAAAAATATGATATTGATTCCATGGAATGGGAAACATTTACGATTATTTTCATTGGGAATTATTTCCCTATGGTCATTCGACTTAAGATGGAAAAATAATTATTCTAATTGGAGAAAAAGGATGATAATTCTATGGTCTCCTATGAAGAAAAATTCATAAGATTTACAAGGTATGTTTTGAATTTTATTTAGTTTATTGGTAGTAAAATTAATAGGTTTTACTCAGTATTGAACCCAAGTATTTGAAGAGATTTGGATCATGAGAATTTAAAATTTATGAGAAAGTTGTTTATTTTGATGAAAAAGTTGAGATGTAGTTTTCCAACAAATATATGCCACAAAATGATAAGAGTGAGAAATAGTTTAGGAGGTAAGAAATAGTGAAGCAAACAAATAATAATTCTGGAGGTAAGCCTAATATTTGTTCCATGTTTGGTAAAATACATTTTTGGGAATGTATGTAAAGAACTAGAAAGTTTTATTAGTGTGGTAATTTTGGTTACAAGGTTTGTGACTGCAAGGAAAATGGTCATTAACAATCCAACAATAAGATAATAGATAGCCTATCAAATTTAATATGTTTTAGCTTCCATGAGTTGAGACATTATCTAATATGTGTTTAAAGAAATTTACTTAGGGTTGAAATCATTGTGGTCAAAAACAAAATAGTTTCGGAAAATATTTTTCTTCTACTGTAGTAGATGTTGAGAAATCTAGTGAAGTGATGGAATCTTTAGAGATCTCGATATTTTTTAAAGGTCAACCATAAGTTCTAGGTTTTAAAAAGTCCTTTTGAGGTTTTAAGTGATGTGATCATAAGTGATTTAAGACCTTTTTAGGAGATGTTTTTTTGGGTTTATGATTATGTAATTATTTTGTTTAATGACAATTATGACTTTACTACTGGATATGTGTTATATTTTATTGATAACCTTTATGTTTTATGTTAACTTTTATGATTAAGGTTATTTTTGGGGGTGTACATCATAATTATAGTAATGTTATGAGGATGAAATTATTCTTATAAAATAGAAATATATTTTGTATATATATTTTTTTATGTTCTTAGATAACAAAGAAATTTTTCTACTCTAGGAAAATTATTTTTGAATGAAAAATATTACTCATTTACTTATCTTAATATGAAATCAATGAATTTTTAAGACGTTAAAAAATTATAGTTTTATGATGGATAAAATTATAATGACCTTATTCTATATCGCTCTCCATGAGAACCTAATATTTAGTTTTATATTCTATTCCCATGTTTTCCAACATGAAACCACAATATGTGTTATCTCAGGATTCCTTCTTACTTCCATTTCGTTATTTTAAATTAGATGTTCTAATACTCTTTTTTCTGATGTTGGATATGTACAATGATATTTTGAAAAGTAAAAGATTTAGTTTTTTATCCCTTTTTAACATTTTGGGGAAACAATTTATTAAATGGGGGTATAATGAAATATCCTATGTTTTTAAAAGGAAACTCTATGTCCAATAGCGTTCATGATAGGTCATATCGAGCTTAAACAGACAACTAAATGTTATTATTTAATATGGTAGTTATCACATAGCTGCAAAAATGGAGGGAATGGACAATATTAACTGAATTATAAAAATATAGAATAAAAATGTATAAAAAATTAATTATTATATTATAAATTAATTATCAATAAATATAAAACCCTTTTTTAAAATAAAAGGGAATATTTTTTAAAGAACTATTTAAATGTGCATAAGTTTATTTAAAAAATAATCAAATAAATATTATTGTATTATATTAATGAAGTACACACAGACACACACATTTATATATAATATTCAATACATTTTTTAACATTAATCTTATATGTTTTCTAGACATAATATAAGAACATATTCATTTTTTCTCTAAAAGAAGTAATTTTTAAAAATTATGTTTTGTCACCTTTTTATGGCACACTTGTTTTAAATATAGTTTTTGAAACATTTATAAATTCAATTTTAAAAAATAAACTTATTATGTGAAATAGGATTATCAAAATTTACTTTGGTTGAATTTTAGGTGTTTTTATAAAAAGGTTCATGTTTTTATGAAAAGTGAAAAATAATGCATTTTAATTGGAAACTAATTTTTCATCAAATTTATTTATAGTGTTAAATTATATTTTTCATTAGTTTTAAAGTATAATTAGATGATTGTTCTATCATTTAATCCAATGTAAGTCATTTGAAACAATTTCCCATTTAATTTGGATATAAAAATATTTAAATCTTTTGGATTTGTTTACTTTAAAAACCCATTTTCTCAATCCGTGAAAGGGATTAATTTTTAAATAATTTCGGAAAATTATGTGTTTTTTTATTTTTGAAAAATGGATTCCACATTTTAATAATAAGTTCAAAATATTGTAAATAAGTACCTTTAAATTTTGAACAAAATATGAATAGTAAATTTGGTAATTTTTATTACCACGGTTAATGGTAAATCTTGTTATTAAGGGTAAAATAATATTATAAATATTATAAAATAACACTATTTTTTTTATTTTTATTGAATGAGTATGATTCATCCCTAAACTTACAAGATCAGTTAGGAGAAATTTTATTTCCTTTTTATGAGAATATAACCTTTATAAAATTATATTCAAAGGAAAGTCAATTTTTGTCATACGTTTGTTTTTAACAAGAGAAATATTTATAATATGGGGTTATAAAAGATAAATAATGACTATAAATCATATATAGAAAGATAAAAACTTTATTAACATTATGTTCATTCTTTATAATTTTTATTGTGAAAATAATCACCTTAAATGGAGACACAATGGTGATGTAGTAATAGTTTAATTAATGGAAGAATGAAATAAATGATATTAAAAACAATAAAATAAATATAATATTATATAATAAACGTCATTAACATATTTTATTGTTGAATTTTTACATGTTAGTGACAAGTTAAAATAGTTTGTTTAGCGATATATAAATGTTATCATATTTTTAAAAATTCATGTTATTGATAATGTCATAATTGACATTAATGTACTTTAAAATAAATGATATTTGATTAAATGATATAAAATTCAACCAAATAATTTTAATAATTATTTAAATTTCACAAATGACTCATTAATTACTATTCTGTAATTTTATAGTAATTATATTAACCCTCAAAGTGTAAATTACATGATGTCATGGTAAGAATTAAAAATGTTAAATAATGGTTAAAGCTAAAAGATAACGGTAAAAAAATTAGTAAAAACATGTCAAATTTTTATTAAATAAATTTATTTTGTACCATAATCATCATATATTATAAATTAATAACTTTGGATCCATTTGGAATAGAAAATTAATTTATATTAATTTAATATTTTGTAGAATTCCAAGAGTGCCCCTCTCCTCTTCTATAAAAGGGCACCTATTATTCTCAATTAAATAAACTTAAAAACCTATTTTCTTAGAAAATATCAGACCAAATACCTTTTCAAAATCCCTATACACAACATAGAGCTCATAGTTCAGGAATAACACTCACCTTAGAGGTGTTAATCAAAGGAGTTTGTCTGAAGTAAGGGTATCATTTTTAATTAAGTGTTTTTTGTTTCTTCTTCCACATTATTAAAATGTTATTCCATAACGATGAACTGATAACTAAAGTATAATAAATATAATAAAATTTTATTTTGTTAATATCATCACCAAAATCCATCTACACTCTAATCAAATGGGAAAATAACTAATTGTTTATGTGTATGGAAGAATGCCACCTCACAAATCAATATAATTCATTTTCCATCACTACCTCTCAAAGATGATTATAATGATTGAGTTAAAGTTTATATGTGATATTAATGAAATATATATCATTATAAAAAGATAACATATCTTTCAATTTTTTACATTTTCATTCACCTGAAAATGATAACGTCGTTTGTGCGTACATGTGAACTATCCCCTCCACGAAGTGATGTGATTCGTTTTTCGTCACCGCATCTCAAGGATGATATATAGAAGTTTTTTTAAATGATTATTAAGATATTAATGATATTATTATTATAATTTAAATATAACATAATACTTCCCTTCTTTCTATAATGATTACTGAAAAATGGAAATGTTACTCATGCGTATGTATGACCTACTGTCTCCATGACTATAACATTGTTCATTTTTCAAAACTATAAATATTGGTTTTATTTAAAATTATAATTCATTTATAAAACTGATTATTATATAATGAATATTATTCTGAATATGAATTACTAATTGCCACCTTTAAATATAAACATCATACAAAATTCATTATGGACTCATGTACCGAATATCATCAAAATTTCCAATGTAAACTTAAATAATTAAGTAACTATAATTACATGGTAATAAGGGATATAAAAGGGATAATAAACTTTTAAAAATATATCAATAAGTTAAATAACTATACTATGGTTATTATTCATGAATATAAAGATTGTACGTGATGAGTTAGACTCAATGTAAGGGACTTTGTCTCAATATCCTATCATTGAGGAATATTTTGATGTTATAAAACCACCCTCTTTTATGAGGTGTATATATAGAACTCTTTGAAAAATCATATCATTAATTTGTTTATTATCATGTAATTTGGTGTTTTTTTGAAATTTTATTATTTCATGGGGATTATGATTTGATTTTTCAATGTGGTATGAGACACTTTGAATATTGAACGATTTAATTGACAAATCCTTTTCTATATTTAAATATTTATTTAATTATATATGGTTATAGAAGTATTATAAAAGAAAATTTATGTATTTTTATAATTTTATTCATTTTTTTCAAAATGGATATTTTTATATGTTTTATATGTAATTTTTAGACAAACAAAAAAAAAATAATTTTCTATTCTTAACATACAAGGAGACAATGACCTTTTTAGTGTTGTGACTATTATTTAATTTATATCTTCCTATGAAATATTTCATGTTTTATTAAAATAAAAGAATTCATTTCCTTTATGTTTATTTTGTAATTGAATTTTTTTTTTAAAAAAAATAGTATTTTTATATGAATACATTATTCATATAGGATTGAAATATTTTTTCAATGGGTTTTATGATGAAACTGTTCCATTCCTAACATGGTACTTGAGAATTATATAAAATAGGTGAGCCTGATACAGATTATACAAATGGTTAATCCCCATTATAGCTCATAGGTGAGTCCAATAGAACCTATATTAATGTTTTAGCCCCATTATAGCTCATGAGTGATCCAGATATAGATTTTACTAATTGATGATCCCCATTACAACTCACAAGTGAGCCTGAGATATCTTATATGAAGAGTGATCCCCATTATATATCTCTAATGTAGTGGGTAACAATAATATTTGAGGTTGTCCATGTGGTTGTTCCAATTGAAAGGGGCTTGAAAATGGTTTAATGTATATGATTATCTAAGTCACGTAAAGAGTTTTAATTTCTTGGTATTGGTTTTAATTATTTTCTTTGATAAAAACATATATATGTTTTCTTGTGAAAATGTTTTTTTTCATTCTCTTAAGTAACAATAAATGGGTTTTCATATATTTCACTATATTAATGTTTTTTTTCATATTTATGTCCCATACTAAGATGTTTATGCTAATCCAACACTTTTAATGTATTTTCATAGGACTTAAATATGGGTAAGGATTGGGAGATGTCATGTCAAATGTTATGAAGAGTGTTCATGAAAATGATCATTATTTATTTTAAAATTTTTAGATTATGAAAAAATGGATAGTATACAGAAGTTTAGACTTTTTATTATTATGGTATTGTTTTCTATGGGTTATGGTACAGTTATCCAAATATCTAAACCTGAAAGGATCCTTAATGTGAATTAAATTAAAATTATTGAATTCACTTGAGATTATGTAATTTTTTAAGATTAGGGCCTTATAATATATATCCAACCCATCACATAATGAATATCATACATATTTGTTACAAAATATCATAATACATTAATCATATCAAAAACCAAAAAATGTTTTTGATAAATATTTTATCATAACATAACAAGTAAAAATAATCATGTTTTATAATCATTTCATAATTTCATCAAATAATAACCCATAGAAAAAGATATGAATTTCATAATATTTTTATCATGGTATAATAAATGGAAGAGATTCATGATTCATAAAATTATTTTCATCCCAAATATAAACAATATAGAGAAAGAATACGAAAGGGATCCTTGGATCATATCCCCAATAAAGCATATGTATAATCAATAGATAAATTTTATATGGAAAGTGACATTAAAATATAACATTGAAATTTCTTGATTAAAATAAGTATTTGTTTAAAACAAATATTTTATAACAAAAAATCATATTAATTTGTGGAAATACTCTTTTTGAAAATAAACATTGGAACCTTATAAGAGATACCTTAAAAACCATTTAATACATTTTCAGAGGAAAATATATTTTAATTTAGAAAAACAATTTTTAAAACCATAAAAAATTATCACGATTCTTTTTCTATAAAACTAAACACAAAAAAATATTAAGGAATATTCAAATAAAATAATGGCTATGATGGAGGGAAGTTTCATTTATTCCATACACATTAAAATAAATATTCATTTCACATTTTTTCTAAAATCCAAATAGGTATAATTTAGAAGGTGATATGAATATTAATTTTAAAAAACATTTTAAAAATAAAATCATGGTTCAAAATTTATTGAAAAAATAATTAAATAATTGTAAAAATGTTTTGAAATAATTTTAAGAGAACATGGTTTCAAAAGAAAACTAATTTCGTACAAAATAGAGAGATAATTTCATATTTTATTAAAATGTTTTCCCAATAATTTTAAGTATCATAGAGTGAGAAAATTGATCAATTAATTGAAACTATCATGAATTAATTGAGGAAAATAAAATTCATGCTAATTCATGATAGGTCGATCATTTGATTTTAGTATGGGAAACTTTTTCATAAATAATACCGATAAAAGATAAAATTGTAACATAAAAGCATTGCCTCTTTAGTAACATTTGAAACATAATCCCCATGAAAGAAAGATCCTAAATTGTATATGTAATACCCACACTTTCTTAGATGAGAATTTTCAAATACATTTATGGGAAGTATATACACCACATAAAAGAAAGAGGTGGTGAATATAACATGTGTATCATAAAAGTAAAAAGTGAGATGAAAATACATTACCACTTAATTAATCTTTTAAATCATAAGACTAAATAAATAATGATGTAAAATTAAACATTTATTTTAATAAAAATAATAATATTAATGATATAACTTTTAAATGGGGTAGTATATACACTACACAAAATAAATGAGTGTTGTATTTTTATATGTCTCCCAGAAATAAAGGTGACTTGAAATCTATTACCTTAAGTTTTGACTTCCTTCATACACATTTGAAACTCCTATATAATAAATATATATTTATTATAAATAAATTAAATAATTATAATTATATATATAATACCATATATGTATTACTTATGACATTTTATTACCGATTCACAAATAATTTCTAGTTAAAATAATATTTTGAGTAATAACCTCTTTGTTTTTCAAATATGTTTATATATTTAATTTTCAATAATCTCAATTTGATCATGTTTATATTATAAATAGAATAATAATAATGAAATAATTATAATATTTATACATCAATTATACTTTTAAGACCAAAATTGAACGATATTCTTGATAAATGACGTACGTTACAATAATAAAGATGGTAGGTCATACATACACATGAGTAATGTTTCCATTTTCTAAAAATCATTATGGAAAGGAATTAAGTAATATTTTATCTTTATATAATGATCATAATATAATCCATATTGTGTAGATATTAAAATATAGAGTCACATAGCTTTGTGAAGGGGGTTGTCCACGTATAGACGAACGACATTATCATCATATAGTGAGTGCGAAGGTAAGAAAATAATATGTTATATTTTAGTTTCAAAATGATATATATGTAATTAATATAATAATTATTTCATTTATTCCACCCATAATAATTAATTTTATCCTTATTATCTTCCATGTATAGTGTTAGTTAAAATTAATGATAGTGCTTCACAAGGTGGTAGTCCGCCATACACACAAATGACTTTATCATATCCTATACAGAATGGAAATTTAGAAGGTATATAATATAATGACTCTAGTGGTATAATTATTTTATAAATATCATATATATACTTTATATAAATCATAATTCCCTACCATGGAAGGTGGAAATGGAAAATCGAATGACATCGGTTCATGAGGCTGTAGTCCGCAATACACATGAATGATGATTTCATAACCCATTTGATGCATGTGGGGATGGTTACGGGTAATGAATATAAAAATAAAATAAATCAGTATATGAAATATATGGGGGTAATTATAGGATCATGGTTTAATAATAATTTAAGTAGTTTGACTATGGAATAAAATAAAAACTATAATGGAATAATGTTACATCTTCTTTAGGTGACCTCCTATGATTTCATCCAAAATCCTTACAAGAAAGGATTTATTCCAAAACTAAGATTTGTAAGATTTGAGTAGGGAATTTGGGAATATAATTAAATTGGTCTTTTCTAAACATAAAAGATTTTATGGTGTGCATAAGATAAGAGAGTGGGTGGAATTTTATAAGTGAGGTGAGTGGCTCGTAGTTAATTTTTTAATAGAAAATGTTTTACCCATGTTTCTCTGATGAAAAAGATAAAAATGGAATATTATCTACAATTATATATTATAGGGCTGAAATGTTTATAGAAAAATATTTTATTTAAGTTTATAGGTCATTTAAACCCTTATCTTTTAAGATTAACCCTCAATAAACCCATTTTTATATTAATCACAATAATTAATTTTTATTATTATCACTATTAATTATGGTAAAAAAATTAAGTTTAAATATTTATATAATATTAATTATGATGATTAAAAATATAGAATACATTTCTATAAATTTAGTTCATATAATTGGAAAATTTTATTTTAAATTTAATCCTGTAGATGTGACGAGAAAGTTGGTTTTTAAAGAGAAAATGTTCAAACGATTATAAAAATTTTATACAAAAATTCAATAAAAAATGTAACCAGTGACCTAAATTGAATTAATAGATATATAATTAAACTAATTTTTCATGAAAAACAATTTAAAATATTATTTATCTTTATAAACAATTTAAACAAAAAGGCAGTTTTCAATTTAAATTCAACATTTTTTTACTATTCATCAAAAAATTAATTTTTTCAGAAGATTCTTGAAACTTAAACCAAAGATAATTTTGATATTATGGTTTAAAAATTAATTTTTATTTTTAAAATAAATTTTATAAGAGTTAGGTTTTTGTAGTTTGTGCTCAAAAATTTGGTAAAACAATTTTTTTTTGAAAAATATAGTTTTTAAGCATAAAAAGATTTATTATTATCTCATATAAAGAAAAAACATAAGTTGAATGTTAAAAACATTATTTATTATATAATATATAAATTTAAATAAAAAAATTCACCCATATTTATTTTTATAATTTATTGAGGTAAAATATGTTATTGTGCATAAAAATGGATTTTAAGAAAAATATTTACATTATTTACCAATAGTTTTTATTATCATTTAAAATTAATTGGTAAACAATGAATTCTTTTTATATAAATGTTTAGTACATATATTTTAATACTTTATTAAATCCAATTCATACCCTCTATTCTAACTAATAGATGATAAATATCATATTAAATAAAAATATATTAATAGTATGTTATATTTCGTTTAAACTTGGTGTAGTGTTTATCACAAGTTACACTCAATGTTGCATGTAAAACATATAAAATACATGTTACATATAATGAAAAATATTGATAATATTAAGTTTATTAGTAAAAAATATTTCATAAAATATTAGGATGCTACCTTCAACCCCCTTTTAAAATGAATTTATCACATGAAATTCGTGTTTGTTATCAAAGGTTTAGCATTTGAAATTACTTTATAGAAACCCACACCATAAAAAGGGTTAATAAAACAACGTCTAGAAGAATTGAAATGGATTTTAAAAATTCATTTATAATAGCATATACATGGTTTCCAAATAGGATTACATAGGTGGGATGTGATGATGTGAATGTAGAATAAAAGTGTAAATAATATTAGAGAGTGATACAGATTAGTGATCACATGAATATAGGTGATTTAGTGAAGGTAAATGACAATAAAACCAAATTAACATGAAAATGGTCCTTAATATAATAAAAATGATGATAGATATACAAAATATTATTTTAATATATTTTTCCTAATTTTGAGGAATACCTTTTCCATCTAGACTGAGAACATATAAAAAATTACTTAATTTATATGTTATTATTTTATAGGAATAATTTCATCCTTTAGTTATGCCTTGATCAATTTATAATTTATTTCATACTCCAAGAGGTGATTTTTTTTCATGACTATAGAACTAAATAAAATAAAATAAATAATGATAAGACATTTCTTCTATATCTAGTAAAAAAATATTAACAATGGTTATCCAAAATAGAAAATCTTCATACATGGAATTAATACATTAATCTCTAAAATCTCATCTGAATTTTAACTTCAACCATTCAATAAAAAGTTTACCTTATGACCATTCCAAAATTAAAAATTTATTAATAAGGCCGGTTAATTTCCCAAATTCAACATTAATCCTCCAAATATCAGTAAGTATATCTTAATGGTCTCATTCAAAATATATTAAAACATTAGTTATATACTATCCTAATAATAGTAATAACTATAATTACCATAAAACCCAAATGAAAACATGAATGCTTCCTCATTCATATAATAAGACAATAGATTATTGAATATATTCCATAAATCCAATAATGTTTAAAACTCCATCAAAGATAACATGAACCACTTTGTCAGCAAATCATTTATTATCACCAAGGTCATCAATACTATAAAATTTATAATATCCATATCAATCATCTCGTATACAAACTAAACCCCATTTTTCAAACCTCAAAAGTATATTAAGGGTTATCTTCACTTAAGCATGTGTCTTCCATAAAATATTACCTTTATATTAAATTAGTTTTCTAGGTCATTAGTAATATTTACCATATTATTTCATATCCTTAATGATATATATATATATATATATTCCATGATTCATATAAAATAATTATTGAACTCAAAAATATAATCACTTCAATTGTCTCACCTCTTTCTCAAACCATTAAATTGGCTTCATAATGTTATTACTTAAAACATATATCCTTTTATATGCAATTTTTACTCTCTTCATAATCTAAAATATAACCATTACTCCTAAAACAATACTGCTTATCCTCATGATATTTCCCCTAAGGAAATTTATTTTCCTAATGCCCATACTTTAAAAATTTAAAACATTAAATAGGTAATGATACCTTTGGGTGAGAATTGTTATCATATACTCTATTAACTAAACTTTTCATTTTTTACTTTGAATTTAAATACTTTATTTACTTTTTTCCACATAAAAAACATCATCTCATCCCTTAAAGACATTCCATAGAGTTATTCTTTCCACATTATAAAAAAATATGAAAATAAACATTCTTTCCTCTATGGTGTCCACTACCCACAATGTTGAAAAACTATATCCTTATCTTCTTTGGAGAGTTCACGAGTTGGTTAAGGTGCACATTGGTAATCATGTTAATTGATAAATGATTATTCATAATCATAATATTCTTCAATATAGTCATTATTCCATTTGTATTATCATCAAAAAATGTTACGCTACATTCATTATTAACCGAGTTCATTTGGGTTCCCATCATTGACTAAAACCAAAAATCATCATGTGAGTAGTGCTAATCATAATGGGAAACCAAATAATATTGAGAATCACTTATATGATATCTAAATGATAAAACCATATTTTTAATTTATGACACCTTAGGTGTTTCCTAGGTCATTCATATTCATCATCTTTTTAAATTCTTCAAGATAGTGTGAAAAGAGATTGGTAATTTCCCAAGAATATTCCTCTGGAGTGTCAAACCAGGTGTGCAGTAAGGCCCATTTTCATACACTAGGTGATGGTCGAGTCAATAAGAATACACCCCTTTCATAGTTATTACCCTAAGTACTTATATACTAGATCCAAATCCACTTTTATTATTTAGACATGGATTTATTTTCATGGAATCCCCTCACTCTATTATTTTCAAAAATTCAAAAACATTTTCCTATACTATAAATAATATTTAGACTTATCCTTAGATACATACCTAGAATTATCATTTGAAATATCACTTGGGATATCAATAAAATTTTTTTATCATAATTTAAAATGGTTAACTAAGAATTTCATATTGTACCAACTATAGTGACCCTGACATTTCATATATAGAAATTATATCTTTTTAGAAAAATATACAATACATTACAGAAAAATATGCCTGAGGAATGTAATAGTTTAGTTTCCTTGGATAATAGGTAAAAAAACTTCTAATTTGTGGAAATTTATTTAAAATATTCCATTAAGATCCTCTCATATAGTACTCTTCTTAGATATACACTACTTAAAACATTTTATCATAACCTAGGGAAAGTGAGCATAACAAAGGTTGATTTTAAATTATCAGTAAGGGTAAATTAAGGAATTATGTGAACATATCATGAGAATAACGGTATGATAACATGGTAATAACATATGAAAACCATACCATGCATATAAAAGATCAAAATCACGAGTCATAGAATAAATATTTTTATTTCATAAGAAACGAATCATAAAATATATCAAAGAACAGAATCCATGAGATGATAACACATGAATAAGAAATATAATTATTGTATATACATAATCATGTAAAATATTTTGTTAAGAATACCCATAATGACATTCATATCATGTTATTCCTGGGATAAAAACTAATATAGCTTCTTCAGTCTTGGGATGACCTTCCATGTACCATCTTTTGGGAATGGGATAACCTCTTTTATACCCTTATCTAGGCATGGTATAACCTCCTGTGTACCCATTGAGATCAAATTACATTAATCATTACCCACTTTATTATAGTGAGATATATGTCTCACCCATCATAGAATGAATGTAACACATATGTTTGGTATAAGATCATAAAACAATCATCATATCAAATCCCATAAAAATTAATGGGTTCATAAAAATTTCATCATAACATAACCTGTAGAGAAGAAATAGGTTTTATTATCATTTCATAATTTTATATAAGAATAACTACGTTAAAAATCTACGGGTTTCATAAGAATTTTATCATTTTATAACCCATGTAAGAGAAAAATGTTTCATAAACATATTGTCTTCATAAACATAAATCATCTAGAGAAAGAATAAAAATTTTATCCTTAGATTATATCCCTAGAAAAAAATTAGTGAAATCAGTGGATTTAATATTAGATGAAAAATTATTTTAAAATATATCATGTAACATTTATTGAATAAAATTAAAATTATTTGAAAACACATTAAAAAATCCCATTATAAAATATTTTTGAAATCATTTTCATTGAAAATAATCTTTGAAAACATATAATGGATGCATTAAAAATCATTTAAAATATTTCTTGAAGAAAATAAATTATCAATTTGAAAAAACCATTTTCAAAACATAAATCATTAAATTTTTTTTATATGAAATTAACCTTGAGAACATATAAAGTACGCTTCAAATAACATAACTTTTATAATGGAGGAAAATTGCATACATGTCTAACCTGTTAAAAAAATATTCCTTTCACATTCTTGGTAAAATCCAAAAAGGAATAGTTTAGAAAATGACATGAATATTAAATTTAAAACACATTTTAAAATTAAAAAATTGGATAAAAATTTCTTTTAAAAATCATTGGAGAATAGTAAAACATTTTTGATAACATTTAATAAAACACAGTTTTAGAAGAAAACGTATTTCTGACTGAAGATAAAAATAAAGTAACATTTTATTGAAAACAATTCCCATTTATTTTAAGTACCAAAGAGTTGGAAAATGGTAATATTACTTGAGAATATCATCAATAAAAATTGGATAAGAAAATTCAGGATAATTCATGATAGGTAGGTCAAAAGATTTTAATATTGGAGACTTAATAATCAAAAATACCATTAAATAATGAGATTGTAATGTAAAACCATTTCCACATTATTAGTATTCGAACTATAATCCTCATTAAATTAATATCCTAAAAAAGGATATTTAATAGCCATAAGTTTATTTATAATAATCATAAAATACATTCCTCAGATGTATATATTCCACATAAAAGAAATAGCTCATGACTACAACATGTGTCCCACAAAAGTATGAAGTGAGATGGTATTCCCTTACCTATTTATTAATATTTTGAACCATAAGCCAAAATAATGTTTTAAATCAAATTAAGTTTTAAATATTATTAAAATAAGTATATTCATGATATAACATGTCAAATTGGAAATATATACATGACACAAAGTGTAACACCCTGAGATTTTATGAAAAATATTCTTTTTAATTTCATTAATGTCTTGTGCTGTACGCTACATCAAAAGGAGCTTGCACAACACGAATTCCTGACTTGAATTGCATTACACGCAATCACGACCTTCCACAATAGCGTGTGTTGTACGCAATACCGAGTTTCGCTAAACAACGATATGTTATATAAACTAGCCGTTATGAATAGTAATACCCACTTTTTGAAATTTTATAAATTTTATCTTTCAAAATGGACTTCATTTTTGGATTTGGAATATCAAAATTAGCCTAGGGTGAAATTTTGGTATTTTTCTGAAAACTTTCAATTTTTGATAAATAGTGAAAACACTGGGTTACTATTTAAAAACCGACTTTTTATTTAAATAATTATTTATTTTATTTAAATTTATTTTAGGTAAAAATTGATACATACTACCTATATAAGTTCAAAGTAATTCATTGGAGTCATTTTATAATAATTTTAGATATATAAAAATTTTATTGAACTTTTCACCGTCTTTTACCCACCTCCTAGGAGAATTTTCAGATTCACATAAAACGTAATTTTACAGCTTCTGTGAGTAGAATTTTGAAAATCCGAGAGACACAGTTAATATCAAGGACTAAAATGTGGTTCAATGAGTTGAAAATAATTTTTTGGTGAATAGTAACTTTTTACTTTTTCTTACCACGGTTAAAAGTAAATAGGGTAATTAAGGGTAAAAATGATATTATTATTACCCTAACACCTGTCCTAATTCTATTTGATAAGTGTAATTCGACCAAAAACAACCTTTGTAATAAAATATGACCATTTAGGCCCACTTGGATTAGATTAGGACATTTAATATTAATTTATTTAAAGAAGGGTTAAAATAGTTAAAATCAAAGTTTAATAAGTAAATCATTTTTAATGTAGGGTTATAAATAAAATAAATTCAACTATAAATATTTATTAGAAAGATAAAAATATTTCCTACATAATGGTATTTTATTTATAATTTTTAGACATTAAATAATTTAATTTATTTATGACACAAAGATGATGCAGTAATTATCTTATTAATGAAATATTGACATAATTGATGTTATAAATACCCAAATAAATGTAATTTGAGACTTTTTATGAATTTAAATAATTTTATAGATTAATATGACATGTTAGTTTTGATTTAATGAACTTTTTTATAACTAATCATTCTGTTATGATTTTCACAAAAATCAATTACCAAGTAGTGTCAAAATTGACATAAAATAGTTTTTAAAACACATATTATATTATTAATTGTTATTTTATTCCTAAAAATATAACGTTCAGCCAAATAACTTAGATAAGGTTATATATATTAATAATAAACAACCTGGGGTTCATTTGGCTTTTTATAGTAAGTTTATTAACCTTATAGTGTAAGAAAACAAGAAGACACAAAAAAAGTAAAATTATTTAACTTAAGGATAAATCTAAATTATAAGGTTAAAATAGAAACCTAAACTTGTATAAATTATATTGGATGATAGGATTTAGAACCATACCCAAATTATATTAGAAATAAATCAATTTGGAGCTATTAAAAACCGAATATGACTTTATAATAAAATAATATTTTTAGTTTTTCCAAAGGTGCCCCTCTCCTCCCTTATAAAAGGGCACCTCCTCCCTCTCTTCCTCACATCACTTTGAGCCTTTAAGATCGGCCAAACCCTGAAAAATTATCTTCTACAGTTCCATAGAAACATCCTAGAGGTTCTGGTCTTCTTCAAAGACTAATTTTAGTGCCCTAAGAGGAGGTTTCAAAGAGGCTCTTCAAAGAAGAGGTAATGTCCGTTACCGATTCTTTCAACTCTATTTCTTCTTCCACTTATTCTTCTTTAGTTGTTTAATTATGAAGTAATAACATCAGTATAAATAATATACTGATATGTTATTATAATTATGAAAAAACCCTATTTCACCATCTATCCATCCTACGGAAAACGGAATCGCCACGCGTGCGTACGTACGAAATATCATCTCCACATCGTGGTGAAATCTATTTTTCCACCAACACCTTACATGGATGGGTATAACAGTGTAAAGAATAACTATATATGGTTATTATAAAATCATAATGATTCTTATATATTATACCATCCACTCCAATTCTATTCAATAATTATGGGAACGATATCATCGCTCGTGCGTACGTACGGACTACCGTCTCCACGACGCGATGAGATTCATTCTCCATGTTAACCATACATGAATGATCATAAAGTTTATATAATGAATATAAATTAAATATATGAAATAATAATTCTACTGGATTTATTTATATATATATGTATGTCATCTATTTAGTTTCATTCAATTCAATAAGGAAACGAAAACAGCGTTCATGCGTACGTACGGCCTACCGTCTCCATGAACGGTGTATTTCATTCCTTTTATCGATATATAATATATATATGTATATGATGAATATATATTATATATAAATCATGTTTTACATTCTGGAATTATGTAAATCAGGATATAAGTAATAATATCAAGAATGACATGTCAAAACACATACGATAAATGAAATGATTTTACCCAAAATGCTGCTTTAACATGGAATTTACAAAAGAACGGGTAATATAAAGTCATAAGTGAAACATATTTGATATAATAACAATGAATATGATTATTTAATAAGTCAATGACATTATTTAAATCAATATACAGGAGGTTCGGATACGTAGGAAGCATATCCGACCTAAGGTAAGGGATAATTTTGAAAATCTCATTTTTACCCAGGATTGTTTATTCGTAAGTATTTACTAGGGTTATATTTATCTTCCATGTACCTGTTTCTAAAAATGGTTTCATGTATGTTTAAAGTCCTTTTTACCCATTTTTGAATTTTACTACATGGTATGTATGGAATCTTTCTTTTATGAGGTACTTTTTTACTTTTCCGACAAAAGTACGAGAAGAATGTTTTTTTAACGTATATGACATGAAAGGATTTTTACGGTTTTATTAATCCTTATTTTCATGAATCTTCCTCAAAAATATTTCATGAATATTTTAAACAAAATCTTTTTCTTTTAAAATTTCATGATGTTTTGTGAAAAGAAATTGATTTTGAAGAAGAAAGGATATTTTCCTCAAGAATTCATTTCAAGTGTTTTATCAAAACCATTTTCCATTTAAGATGACATTATTTCATATGTGTATGTTTCAAGTATAATGTCTCTATGATTTACATAGTTTCACTTTTCTTATTATGAAATGATATCCATTTCTTTTATAAGGATTATGTGATGATGGGATTATGTTTATGAAACCCATTTTATTCGTTAGGTTATTATGAATGAAGTATGTTTATTTTGTGGCACAAGTAAGAATGATTTCATTATGAGATGGGTGGGACATATATCTCCCTCCAATGCATTGGGTAAAGATTTATATCTCATGATATAGACATGGATGGAACGGGAATTTAATCTGGTTCAGTGTTACAGGACTGAAACGAGGAGTGAACTTGATTCAGAAAGGGACTTTGTCCACTAAGATGGTCTTAGCATCAATGCCTTGGCTACTATGGAAATCATGACATGTTCTGAATGGTTTCCACAATTACATGTTTTATTCCCATGCTATTTTATCATGATTGATGTTCCTTTATGACATATGCCTTACGTACTTTCAAGATTTATGTCTTTGCTCAAGATTTTGATGTTTAGATTTTATGTTCAATTTTTTGCATTCAAATGTTTATGGATTGTTTTATGTTCTCTATGCTTACCCATACTGAGCATTTGAGCTCACCATTTATATTTTTTCTTTTCCCCAGGATTTAAAGAATGTTTTTAGGTAAGAAAACAAAAAGGGGAAGATCTTTATGGGAGATTTTAAAGATCTTTCACCATGATTAGAAGATTACGTCCAGAGTTTCCAAAGACACTAAACTATTACGTTCCTTGTGTGTCTGTTTTCGTTATGTATCAAGTATTCCGAAAAATTAATGTAATGTCCATGTACGTCAAGCTTTGTGTCCCTACAGTTGGTATCAGAGGAAAGGTTTAGTCAACCTTTGGAAACTAGGATGTGAAAACTATAGTGAGATCCCTAGAGATATTTCTAAGGTATGTCTAGGGATGTCCCTAAGGTTATGTATAAGTATAGGTTATAGTCCTAGAATTACGGTAACGATATTAGAATTAAACCTAAGATGTTAGATGTCGAAGGTACTCCCCCTTGATTATGTTATTTTCCTTGTATGATTTTTTCCTCTCACAGAATTCTTTTTGTGTTTTAGTCAATGGAGGGAACCAGAAGGAATTCGGTTAAAATTGAATCCAATGGACAAATTGGTGACTATGAGCAACAAAATTGCGTAATTCCTAGAGAGAAAGATATTGTGATTATGCCGAATCAGCCATCACGATATATGATTAACAAGGTGAAATTTAGTGGTATTCCTAATTCATAAAATAAGAGGAAGATAGACTTTTATGCATGTTCGCATATTGAGAAGTATAAAGAAAAGAGGATTGAGATTTATAAATAAGGGAAGAAGAACCTTGAGGAATACCTCAAATGGAGGGACATATGTTATCTGTGTGGAGAAAAGGGTTATAGAGTGACAGACTATTATGGAGTTCAATGTCTTATTTGTGGAGAACATGTGAATTACCCAACTCAATGCCCTGACCTAAAAAGTTACTTCTAAATCAAGGAAGGACTTATTCCAGGACAATCATTGAAGAGGATGGATTGAAGTGTTTATGTATTGGTATTCAAGAATAATGTTGTTGAGGTACTTTTATGGTGTATTAGAATATTTTTGTATTAGTCTATTGTGGTTTTCAATAATTTTATGGTACCGATAACCATGAAAAGTGATTCAAATATTTTGGAAAGTAGATGATATGCATATAATGAAGGGATAAGGAGAAAATTAAATGTTTGATAGTATTCATGAGCTCATGACTGATATAAGGAAATATTTATATCATGGTTTGAGTATATAGAATTTTTGGATTTTGGTATGTGGAAAGAGTTAAATTTTGACAGCATTCATGTTTTCACTAAGGTTTAATGGGTATTAATTTTTCAAGAGAATACATGATTAAGGTATTCACATGATTAGAATGTGACCAACAAGATATATGGGGGATAAATGATGGTATTCACATGCTTGGTTGATGACATTTCATGTAATCGTTTTCTTTATACTATGAGCTTGGACCGAAGTATTTTAGATAAAGATTGGAATGGATTATGTTGGAAATAAGTTATTATTGTTTAAGGATAGAATTTTTTTTCGATATTATTGATGGGATGTTATAGTAATGTAGTTTTAGAAAAAGGACAACCTGCATGATGGGCTACAGCCCATCGCGTCGGACAAGGCTGTGGGAATCGAACCCACAACCAAAGTGCGCCAAACCATTATCGCTTACCACTGGCCTACAGAAAGTCCCTGGTTAGTAGAAACTAGTTTTATTTTATTAAGAGGTATGATAGATGAATTATAAGTCCATGTTTGGAATCATATATGATTAAACTCACCATACATGGACTTATGTATTCGATAACTTTTTCTAACTTTTTCTTTGAGATAGATGGAATGACCCATCATTCTATCACATGATCTGTTAGCACTTCACGAATAACAAATTCAACATCATTTCTTTAAGAGATGAAGTGGAAATTGTTCAAATCACGAACAATAGTGAGATTGTACCAAAATCAAGCAAGTATTTCTTCTAATTCAAAATTTTCAACTTCAGGGAAATGGTATTGAAAACCAAAAATGTTGTCTTGGTGCCCTTATATTCGATGAATCAGATGGTACCCTAGATAATCACAAATTTATGGCTTTGTGATTGTTGTCTTTTTCATAGCCATGTTCTCTACCACTCTCCATCAGAACATGACAGTTAGATTTCTCTTCCATATCCATATTTTCACCTATGTTCTCTTATGTGGAAACCCAGTGATTAGTTAATTTGAGAAACTGTTACGTTTCATAATTTAGTTTTTAAAGTCATGTTTTGGTATTCCTTTTTACGATGTGGGTTTTTATTAAAGAAACTTTCGAGTAGTAAACCATTTATAACCCTGACGAATTTCGAGGGCGAAATTCATTTTAAGAGGGGTAGAATGTAACACCCCGAGATTTTATGAAAAATATTCTTTTTAATTTCATTAATGTCTTATGTTGTACGCTACACAAAAAGGAGCTTGCACAACACGCATCCCTGACTTGGCTTGCATTACACGCAATCACGACCTTCCACGATAGCGTGTGTTGTACGCAATATCGAGTTTCGCTAAACAACAATATGTTATATAAACTAGCCGTTATGAATAGTAATACCCAATTTTTGAAATTTTATAAATTTTATATTTCAAAATGGACTTCATTTTTTGATTTGGAATATCGAAATTAGCCTAGGGTGAAATTTTGGTATTTTTCTGAAAACTTTCAATTTTTGATGAATAGTGAAAACACTGGGTTACTATTTAAAAACCAACTTTTTATTTAAATAAATATTTATTTTATTTAAATTTATTTTAGGTAAAAATTGATACATACTACCTATATAAGTTCAAAGTAATTCATTAGAGTCATTTTATAATAATTTTAGATATATAAAAATTTTATTGAACTTTTCACAGTCTTTTACCCACCTCCTAGGAGAATTTGAAAATTCACATAAAACTTAATTTTACCACTTATGTGAGTGGAATTTCGAAAATCTGAGAGACAAGGTTAATATCAAGGACTAAAATGTGGTTCAATGAGATGAAAATAATTTTTGGTGAATAGTAAATTTTTACTTTTTTTACCACGGTTAAAAGTAAATAGGGAAATTAAGGGTAAAAATGATATTATTATTACCCTAACACATGTCCTAATTCTATTGGATAAGTGTAATTCGACCAAAAACAACCTTAGGAATAAAATATGACCATTTAGGCCCACTTGGATTAGATTAGGACATTTAATATTAATTTATTTAAAGAAGGGTTAAAATAGTTAAAATCAAATTTTAATAAGTAAATAATTTTTAATGTAGGGTTATACATAAGATAAATTAGACTATAAATATTAATTAGAAAGATAAAAATATATCCTACATAATGGTATTTTATTTATAATTTTTAGACATTAAATAATTTAATTTATTTATGACACCAAGATGATACAATAATTATATTATTAATGAAATATTGAAATAATTGATGTTATAAATAACCAAATAAATGTAATCTGAGAGTTTTTATGAATTTAACTAATTTTCTAGGTTACTATGACATGTTATTTTTGATTTAATTAACATCTTTAGAACTAATAATTCTGTTATGATTTTCACAAAAATCAATTACCAAATAGTGTCAAAATTGACATAAAATAGTTTTTAAAACAAATATTATATTATTAATTGTTATTTTATTCCTAAAAATATAAGGTTCGGCCAAATGACATAGATAAAGTTATATATATTAATAATAAACAACTTAGGGTTCGTTTGTCTTGTTATAGTAAGTTTATTAACCTTATAGTGTAAGAAAACAAGAAGACACAGAAAAAGTAAAATTATTTAACTTAAGGATAAATCTAAATGATAAGGTTAAAATAGAAACCGAAAATTGTCTAAATTATATTGGATGAGATTTTTTCGACCCATCCCCACATTAGATTTGAAATAAATCAATTTGGAGCTATTATAAACCGAATATGACTTTATAATAAAATAATATTTTTAGTTTTTCCAAAGGTGCCCCTCCTCTCCCTTATAAAAGGGAACCTCCTCCCTCTCTTCCTCACACCACTTTGAGCCTTCAATATCGGCCAAAACCTGACAAATTCTCTTCTACACTTCCATAGAAACATCTTATAGGTTATGTTCTTCTTCAAAGACCAATTTTAGTGCCCTAAGAGGAGGTCTCAAAGAGGCGCTTCAAAGAAGAGGTAATGTCTGTTACCGATTCTTTCAACTCTATTTCTTCTTCCACTTCATATTCTTCTTTAGTTGTTTCATTATGAAGTAATAACATCAGTATAACTAATATTATGATATGTTATTATAAGTATGAAAAACCCCTATTTCACCATCTATCCATCCTACGGAAAACAAAATCACCACGCGTGCGTACGTACGGAATACCGTCTCCACGCCGTGGTGAAATCTGTTTTTCCACCAACACCTTACATGGATGGGTATAATGGTGTAAATAATAACTATATATGGTTATTATAACATAATACTGATTCTTATATATTATACCATCCACTCCAATTCTATTTAATAATTATGGGAACGATATCATCGCTCGTGCGTACGTACGGACTACCGTCTCCACAATGCGATGAGATTCATTCTCCATGTTAACCATATATGAATGATCATAAAGTTTATATAATGAATATTAATGAAATATATGAAATAATAATTCTACTGGATTTATGTATATATATATGTATGTCATCTATTTAGTTTCATTCAGTTCAATAAGGAAACAAAAACATCGTTCATGCGTACGTACGACATACCGTCTCCATGAATGGTGTATTTCATTCTTTCTATCTATATATAATATATATATGTATATGATGAATATATATTATATATAAATCATGTTTTACATTCTGGAATTATGTAAATCAGGATATAAGTAATAATATCAAGAACTACAAGTCGAAACACATACGATAAATGAAATGATTTTACCCAAAATGCTGCTTTAACTTGGAATTTACAAAAGAACAGGTAATATAAAGTCATAAGTGAAACATATATGATATCATAACAATGAATATAATTATTTAATAAGTCAATGAAATTATTTAAATCATTATAAAGGAGGTTCAGATACGTACGAAGCATATCGTACCTAAGGTAAGGGATAATTTTGCAAATCTCATTTTTATCCGAGATTGTTTATTCTTAAGTATTTACTGGGGTTATATTTATCTTCCATGTCCCAGTTTTATAAAAATGGTTTCATGTATTTTTAAAGTCCTTTTTACCCATTTTTGACTTTTACTACATGGTATGTATGGAATATTTTTTTTACGAGGTACTTTTTGACTTTTCCGACAAAAGTACGAGAAGAATGTTTTTTAACGTATACGACATGAAAGGATTTTTACGGTTTTATTAAGCCTTATTTTCATGAATCTTCCTCAAAAATATTTAATGACTATTTTAAACAAAATATTTTTCTTTTAAAATTTCATGACGTTTTGTGAAAAGAAATTTATTTTGAAGAAGGAAGGATATTTTCCTCAAGAATTCATTTCAAGTGTTTTATCAAAACCATTTTCCATTTAAGATGACATTATTTCATATGTGTATGTTTCAAGTATAATGTCTCTATGATTTACATGGTTTTACTTTTCTTATTATGAAATGATATCCATTTATTTTATATGGATTATGTAATGATGGGATTATGTTTATGAAATCCATTTTATTCGTTGGGTTATTATGAATGAAGTATGTTTATTTTGTGGCACAAGTAAGAATGATTTAATTATGAGATGGATGGGAACTATATCTCCATACAATGAATTGAGTAAAGATTTATATCTCATGAGATAGACATGGCTAGAACGGTAAGTTAATCCCGTTCAGTGTTACAAGACTGAAACGAGGAGTGAACTCGATTAAGAAAGGGACTTTGTCCACTAAGATGGTCTTGGCAGCAATTCCTTGGCTACTATGGAAATCATGACATGTGCTGAATGGTTACCACAATTACATGTTTTATTCCCATTCTCTTTTATCATGATTGACGTTCCTTTATGATATATGCCTTACGTACTTCCATGATTTATGTCTTTGCTCAAGATTTTGATGTTTAGATTTTTTGTTCAAGTTTTTGCATTAAAATGTTTATGGATTGTTTTATGTTCTCTATGCTTACCCTTACTGAGAATTTGAGCTCACCCTTTATATGTTTTCTTTTCCCCAGGATTTAAAGATTGTTTTTAGGTAAGAAAACCAAAAGGGGAAGATCTTTATGGGAGATGTTGAATATCTTTCACCACGATTAGAAGATTACGTTCCGAGTTTCCAAAGAAACTAAACTATTACGGTCCTTGTGTGTCTGTTTTCGTTATGTATCAATTATTCCACAAAAGTAATGTAATGTCCATATACGTCAAGCTTTGGGTCTCTACACAAAGTAAATGTGTCATGAATTTTAATATATGTCACCCAGAAATAAAAGAGTGACTAGAAATCCATTACCTTATGTCTTGGAATCATTTGTACAATTTCAAAAATTCAGTAAAATAAATATAAGTTTATTATGATTATATTATAGAACAATAATTATATATATCACACTATATATGTTTTATTTATGAAATTTCACTACTTCATTACTCACAACTCCTTGTTAAAAGCATGTTTGGGTAATAACCACTTTGTTTTTCGTATATGTTATTATCATTTTTATTTTTGGACCTACTAATTTGATAATGGTTCCATTATATACAGAATAATAATAATGAATTAATTATAATATTTGAACATCAATTATTCAATTAATACCAATCATGAAAGATGTTTTTGAGAAATGAAGTACGTTACGATCATGGAGATGGTAGGTCGTATATACACATGAGCAACTTTTCCATTTCTCAATGATCATTATGAAAAATAGGTAAGTAATATTTTATCATTTTATAATGATAATAATATCATAAATAAAAAATTAATTATTTAAATATACTTATAGATATTATCCATGTGGTGTGGTTATGAAAAGAGAGAGTCACATCACTTTGTGAAGGTTGTTTTCTACACATAGACGAACAACACTATCATCATCGAGTGAGTGACAAGGTATGAAATAAAATGATATATTTACATTTAATAGTTATCTATATTTAGTTAATTTAATAAGTATTTAATGTATATCACATATATTCATTTATTTTATCCTTATTATCTTCCATGTAAAGCGTTAGTGAAAACAAATCACATCGCTTCACAAGGCAATAGTCCGCTATACACATGAACAACATTATTATATCCCCTACAGAATGGAACTTGAAAATTTATGTATTATATGATTATTAAAAGGGAATACAAATATTTTAGATATCATATATATACTTAATATACAGAATAATTCCCAAACATGATAAGTGGTAATGGAAAAAAATGATATCAGTTTGGAGGCTATGGTCAACTGTTCACACGAATGGTGATTTCATAACCCATTTGATGGAATTGGGGATGGTTTTTTGTAATAAACAAAACATAAAAATGTAAAGGTATATGGAGGATACTGATTTAATTATATCATCATAGTTTAATAATAATTCAAGTAGGTGGAGGAAGGAATAAAATAAAATGTTCATCGAAGAACATTACCTCTAGTTCGGGTAAACTTTTTAGGATTTCACCAAAAGACGTACAAGGTTAGATTTAGGCCCAAAATAAGTTTTATAGGATGATATGGGGGATTTTGGGAATTTATTTTGGTAGGAAGTTTCCGAAAAAGGGTTTCAAGGTGTGACAAAAAGAGGATAGGGGAGGCCTTTTATAGGCGATGTGAGTGGAACACTTGTAATTTTTTGAAAAGAAAAAGGTGTAAACAAAATTTTCTAATAAATAAAGGCTCAATAATAGATTAATATCAAAAATTATATGTTATATAGTCTAAATAAATACATAAAATATATTTTGGAAATTTTTTGAGGGCATTTTAATCCTTATATTTTTTGTTTAACCCCTAATAAACCCATTTTTACGTTAACCGTGATAATTAATTTTTACGATATGCACTATTCATTTTGGTTAAAATTTAAGTTTAACATATTTTATAATATAATAATTCTAATTCCATATATGGAATCTATTTCTATAAATTCACTTCACAGAAGTGAAAATGTGTAATTTAAAACTAATATCACATACACGATGGGAAAAAAAGTTTTCAAAGTAAAAATGTTCAAAGGTTTATAATTGTTTTATATAAAAATTCATATAGAAAATAATTCAAATTAAATAAATTGGATTTATATATATAATTAAAGTAATTATACTTTTAAACAAAATTTAATTGATATTTTATTTTTTTATATAATTTAAATGAAAAGTTAGTTTTCAATTAAAATTCATAATTTTTCACTAATCATCAAAAAATTTTACATTTCATAAAATTATAAAAAATTAACCCTATGTTATTTTTGTTATTAAAATTAAAAAAATAATGTTTATTTTTTCATAAAAATTTTCAAAAAAAATCAAATAATTTTTAAAGTGCATAAAAAGGTGCCAAAATATCTTTTTTTAAAAATACAGTTTCTAAAAATAAAACTGGATTTATACTTATATTTTGTCTAGAAATAACATAAGATTAATGTTAAATATTCAATTTAATACATAATATATAAATTTTTTAAAATAATTAATCTAGAGTTATTTTTTTATTTTTTTTTTCGTAAAATGAGTTTTTTCCATAAAAATAGTTTTTCAGAAAAAGATTTCCTTTATTTCAAATTTTTTTTTATTTTCATTTTTAATTAATTGGTTACTAGTGAATTGATTTTATAAAAATTCTTAGAAAATATTTTTTCTTAATTTAGTTAATCCTATTTACACTCATCATTTAGACAACTAGGTGGTAACTATCATATTAATGAATAATATTTTTATAGTAGGTTATATTTCATTTAAACATGGTGTATTGTGTATCAAAAGTTACACTCAGTGTTACATGTAATGAATGATAAACTCAGTGTTATAGATAAAAAACTTGCAAAAAGATTAAATTAATTTGAAATAATTTTTTCACAAAATCTTAGGGTGTTATAAATAAAATCCTACACCATCATTGGAAGTCGATGAATTCTTAGTTATATGTTCACTTACCTGATTAGATTGAAGATTTATAATCCTCATTCCAAGACGATTCCATACATAAATATTAAATTATATGGATTTATCAAAGTTTTGGACTTTTCAAAAATAATAAGATATATCTATATTTACCTAATTAATCATTAAAATTTTTGAGGTAAGAATACCCACCTATAAAATATAGAAAACGTGGCCCATATATATCAATGTCTACTAATTATAGAAGTTCTACATCACTTTAACTTTTTAAAAAATTTAACTTGAGAATTTTTCTTATAAACAAAAATGAGATCAATAAATAAGTTTTATCTCAAAATAGTATAAGTAACCTTCTTGATAGAGATTTTTTAAACACTTCTCATTTTCATAACCAAGACAGTGATACTATAAATGGGTGTGGAATCGACCATGTAAATGTGATTTATTATCAATTTGAAATACTTTTTTTTTCAAAATTTTGTACACAAATACAATTTTTTAAATGATCCATACTATAACATATGATTTCCTTACAAAATAAACAAATTTTATCTTTGAACTTGAGAATTAAACCATCTATATCTAGTAGGATATAAAAATTATGTTTTTGGTTATAGTTCAAACATAATAATAATATTTTTTATAACCATAACTATCCCAGTTGGAAAGGAAAGGTGGTAGTATCCAATAGCTATAGAAACTAGCCTTGCACCATTGGAAACCTATAAGTAAATCTCTCCTCTATCAACCTTTTAAAATATACTTGGATCCTATATTTGAATAAAAATGTGAGATCTAAAAACATTATCTAATAACCAATTTGTAGATATTTAAAGAATTCACTCCTTAATGAATTCAGCTGAAGCTTACCCTTGATTCTTTAGCTGGGTATAGTTCTTCATCCATTGGCCCAACTTTCCACTTTCTAAAAATATTTCATCATTTTCCTTTACCAATATCTGGATCTTCCATTTCTTATAATTATGGTTCTAAAGAGACTATAACTTGGTATGAGTCCTGATGGACCTTAACTTCTTCTTCCTTAAAATTTTCTTATTCACCATAAAGATCACTATATTTTTTACACCATATGACTTTATCAATATAGAAAATATGAGTAATGAGTTATGAAGGAGTATTATCAAAATTTCTCATATTAAAATTAACAATAAAACTAGAAAAACTCTTAGGATGTGAGGATAATATGTGATCTATGCACAATTCCTCTAGGATTGTAAACCAAAATATGTATAATCTCTCAGCGCATACAATCAACTTGACTATGTGAGTCCCAGTTGGCATAAAATATCTAACATTTTATGTGAATAATGCATTTGATATCTCATATCTCTCTTATCTTTCCTTATCTTGAAAAAGACCCCAATGGGGAGACATGATGAAATTCCAAACCATATCCTTCTATTTCTTTAAAATCTTACTAGACATGGAATATAACATGAAATATTGAACATCTATGGTATTATACAAATGTTTCATAAAAATATATGTTTCTTGCTCACTGGATACTTTTCTAGGATCCTTAATAATAGGGTTTTCTAACATGTATAATTTCCATTCAATGCTTATAATATCACATAAAAATCAATACCATTCCTATAAATTCTAGTTAGTGAGACCTTTATCCATCACTAAAATTGATCATATTGATATTTTCAAAGTATTGTGGGTTGATATTTATATAATAAATCAGAGAGTAATTTTTAATAATTTATATAGATTATATATTAGATAATAAATTTAATTAAATTTATCAATCTCTCACTATTTTATTGAAACATAGTATCCCTCACCATTAGTTTCAGAATATCCCATCTCATGGATATTCTAGTGTAAATGATCGACATTAATAGTCTCAAAACATATACTTTGGGCCTAAAAAGTTAGTAAAAGGGTTTAAGGTAAGTGAAACTTTCCAACTACATTAACTCACCATTCCTTAACCCATTAAGTTGAATAATTAATCCTTAAATCATGAATTAATATTTCCATAACCTTTACCTTTCATTTACACCAAGTCTTACTTTGTCATTCATTCTTTGACATGAACTAAGATACGTTGACCAAAAAACTCAATTTAAAATTCATTGATATTTTAAAGAACCCTAACATGAACCAATTAGAAACGTTTAACATAATTTCAATTTTAACATAGTTATTGAAAAGATTTACCAAGATACTATAACACACCAATATTTTACAGTTTTTTTCTTTTTAAATAAATTTAATAGCTTGCGTTGTATGCAACACTAAGTTCGAACTCACCATGATCTATGAAAAAATGAATGTTAAAACCTGGATATTAAAATTGTAGGAATGGAAAATATTGACCACATTGTGAAATTTATAATGTTTTGACATTCATCCAAAATATTTTATAGGCATAAGATAAGAATGAATTCAATATTATGCATTAAAATGAAATATTTTTCTAAAGGTAGTTTTACTACCTTTTGATGATGCACTTGTTTTAAATATAGTTTTTGACACTTATATAAATTCTATTTGTAAAAATAAAAGTTTTCATTGAAATAATAATATAAATATTTACTTTTGATCAATTTTAAATATTTTTTTACAAGTTTTATGTTTTGATGAATTGTGGTAACATATAGAAATTTAATTGAATTTTTTTTCTAAATAATTCATCATGTTAAATTATATTATTAATTGGTTTTAAAGATTAATTATATTAATTTTTTAACAATTAATCCAATTTAGGTCATTTTAGTAAATTTGAAACTAAATTTGGATATAAAATAATGTCAATATATTGAGGTTTTCACTTTAAAACCCCATTTTATTGTTTCATCAATGACATTATTTTTAAAGTAATTTCTATAGCTTATGTGTTTTGAATTTTTAAAAATTGATTAATTTTTTGGAATAAGTGGGTCCTAATTATTTAAATAGGTGTCTTATTTTTTTTTTTAATTTTTAATAGTAACTTTAATAATTTTTATTAACACGATTAATGGTAAATAAAATAATTAAGGGTAAAAATAATATTATAAATATTATAAAATTACCCAAAAAAATGAAAATTTTATTGGATGAGTGAGTGTAGAAAGAAATAATTCTTGGACTATGATTATAATATTTAGAACCCACTTGGATAAGAGTGTGACATTTATTATATTTTATGTAAAGAGAAGTTAAAAGTGACATACCCATATTTCAAATAATAATATAATTTTTAATATTGGGTCACATAGAAGATAAATTAGAATATTGATATTAATTTTAAATATAAAATATTTTTATTCAACCTCATAATATATTTTTAATTTATAAGAAATAAATAATTACCTTAAAGGCTTACACAATGATGATGCAATAATTTTTTAATTAATTGAAATATCAAATAAATGATATTAAAAATAATAAAATAATTATAATTTGATATAATTAATGTCATCCCAGAATTTTATTGAGTACCTAGACATATTAGTGATGTATTAATGTTTTTATATAGATTTTATCTTGTGTATTGATATTTTTATTAAAAAGTCATGAAATGAATAGTGTTTCAATTGACATTAATGATACTTTACAATAAATAATTTTTTATTAAATGATATAAAATTCATAAAAATATAAACTTCAAGAAAATGATTGGTAAATTTTTATAATGTAATATATGACTCATTTATGGTTTAGAATTTTATTACAACTATATCAACCCTTAAATAGTAAAAAACCAAGTTTTCATGCTTACAGTTAAAGGGTTTAACTAAGGGTAAATGCCAAGAGATAAGGGTATAAATGTAACCTAAACTTTTATAAAAATTATTGGTTGAGAGGATTTAGACCCATAATTATCTTATATTTTAAATAACTCACTTTATATCAATTTTTAATTGAAAAATAATTTATATTAATTCAATATTTTGAGTGTTTCCAAAAGTGCGCCTCACCTCAATTATAAAAGTGGATATCCTCCTTCACTTCCTCACACCACTTTGAGATTTAGAGCTCAAGAAAAACCTACCAATTTTGACTCCAAACATCAATAGACAATTTATTCAGGAATTATTCTTCTAAAAATACCGAATCTAGGTCCCTTTATAATAGATCAAAAGGAATTCCACCAAAAAAGAGGTAATTTTTTTACCAACTAATTCAAGTAAATTTATTCTTCTACATCATCTTTATGTGTTGTTTCTATATGAAATTAATAACTCAAGTATCATATAATTACTAAGATTTTACTATGATCATGGGAGAACCATATTCCATCTCATATCCAACCTATGAAAAATTAAAGCACCACGCATGTGTATGGATGACTACCGTCTCCACACCATGGTGTAATTTTTTCTTTATCACCACTTTTTTTGGATTTGTATAATGATGTATATTATGGATATAAATAATAAATATGATATTATATTGATTAAGTATAATTAATATACCATCCAATTCCATAACATTCATCATTAAGGGAATGATACTGTCTGTCGTACGTATGTACAACTTACCGTCTCCATGGCACGATGAGATTTATTTTGTAAGTTAACCATTAAAGAATGATTATAAAAAATTATAGAACGAATAAATATAATGTATATGAACTTAATATAATTCTACAGATGAAAGAAATATATCATATTAATAATAAACAATACTTACATTGTAAAATGACACAATTAACACTCAAAACCAGGGTACAAAGAGAATATTATTAACAAAAAGATATAAAAAGATCATATATGACATTATAAATATTGATAAAATTTTATTTTAAATTAATAACATGTTTTAAAACATTATAAATGAGGTTAAATAACATTCAACTAAATAAAACTACAATGTAAGGGTTAATTTTAAAATCTTATTATTTTTTGGGGTTGTCTACATATAAGTTTCTGATTAGGAATATTTATCATCGATGTCCATGTATCTTAAAAATGTTTTCCAATTTTTTAAATATTATCCTAAAACTTTTAAAGGCCTTTGTACCCATATTTTTCTTTTTATAAAATGGTTTTAATGGAATCTTCTTTTCATTTTCCAAATGAGGTACATTATGACTTTTTCAACAAAATACGGAAGGAATGTTATTTTAACTTATACAACATGAGAAGAATTTTCAGAAATCATCACACCTTAATTTATTGACAATTTATTTACATGTTTAAAATATTATTTTCAATGAAAATTTTTCCTTTAAAAATTGTATGGCCTTCTAAATAAATGATTTAAATGTAAAAGTAGAATTTATCTCAAGAAATTTTAATGATTTTATTAGAGTATTTTCACCAATGTCAACATATTTTGTTAGATCCTATGCATGATTTAGGTTTATCTTTTATGATACTATATTCCATATTTTATTGAAGGGTTTATGATTAGTTTGACAAAATATGTTCTATTTTGATACCATTCATGGTTTATGGTAAAAGTATTCACATTTTGTATGATAGTTTTTCAATATGAATTCTTATATTGTTTATTTTTTCATATAAGGTATGAATTTGAATTTTTAAATGATTGGAGGAGACTTCTATATCCCCTTGATGAATATATAGGTCTCATGAGAAAAACATGTTTGGGTATTAGATGATTACTTACACTTTTAAGAATGATGTCTTGGATGAAGCCTTGACGATATGTTTATGATGTACAACACTATGCATTACCTTATTAAGATATTAGTTATTGATATTCCATATGATTATTAGATTATTGTTATATCAATGTGATTATTTATATGGAACTATATAATTTTTATTTATTCTTCCCATATAATTCTCAAGATTATGTTTAAATGGATTATTTTTTAGTTATAATCCTTTACTTAATGATTATTCTTATTCCTCATAATACCATTCACTGCACCCTTACCCTTATTTTGAATATGAGCTCACCCCTTTCTTATGATTTACATTTCTTAGGATTCCAAGATGTTTGTTATGACTGATATATAGGGTTAAGCGAGGAGGATAATTTTATTCTCAACATATTTTCTATGTTTTACTTTATGTTTTAAAATGTAAGGTAAGGTTCATGTATGTAATATGGATTCCAAAACTGCTAAACTGATCGGTAATTTGGGATTATAATATTATATCTATGCTAATGTAATAAAGTGAGGCACCAACTCTGGGCTACAAGGTTCAGATTCATTATAGTTGGTATCAAAGAAATTTTTGTAGAATCCTTAGAAACTATATTTATAAAAAATATATTTAGAAATATAAACCTAAGACAGACTTTGACGATATATATAGAATAACATCCTATAATTTTGGTAAGGTAGATATTATATAGGCATTCCTAGAGATACGTCTATGTCTGTATACTAAAAGTGGATGTCATTCTGTCACAGATGTACCTAGGGGTAACAACTCGGACAATGTGTATTGGGATTGACTGGGCATAACGTTGTAAAAGACAACAAACCTTACTATGCACCTGGTTTAACACTCAGGGGGGATCTGCTTAAGATAATTCATATTTTCTTTACAAACCATTATGAAGGATTCAAAAGTAAATATGTCCCCAAATAAACCATGTTTATTATTGTGATATTATCTATACATTAATTTTCTATTTATGTTAAGTGTTTTACAAGTTCTAAATTATGCATTATGATTATTAACCTAATATAATGTATTTCATTATTTAGAAATGAAACCTAGTGGAAGGAATGTAATGGTTCATAATAACTTATAACTAAACTAGGACAACTGACTCAGGTTATGAACAATAACCTTACCTGCATGGAGCATCCAGATCCACAACATAGAGGAACAATGTTATACAACTTCACGAGATAACAACCAATATCATTCTATGGGACTACAAATCCATTTATAGTTGAAAAATGGAAAATTTATTTAGAAAATATATTTCATTCATTGGAAATAAATATAAGGGAGAAGGTTGTCATGGAATTTTATCAACTCTTAGGATATACATATCAATGGTGGTCACTGATTTAAAACACAAAGGAGGAAGAAGAAATATAAAACATATAATGGAAGGATTCTAAGTAATTTTTATTGGATAAATAGTTTCCCCTCAAAATGTGCGTGGACAAGGAGAGAGAATTCTTGAATATGAATAAAAAGAAGGATGGGAATATTTCTAAATAAGAAGTGAACTTTATAAGGCTATCAATGCATTCTACGGATTATGTACGTAATCTAAAAAGAACGATTTGTTGATTATTTTATGGGTTAAAACCATTCTTCCAAAGGGAACCAGTCTCCTAAAATTTCCTATCATATGAAGATATAGTCTTTTGTGATATAAAAACTAAAAAATAATTCTCTTTGTATTGTGACATTAAGGTAATGTAAGCAAAGAAGAGGGATTCTAAACACACTAAAAAGGAAATAAGGAAAAGGAGAAGGAGGGAAGAGTTGACATTCCATGCTATAATAAATATGGAATGAAACATTATGGAAATTTCTTATTAAAGATGATATATTATTAAATATGTGGGGGATAAGGAAACCAAGGCCATGATTGAAATGGAATGAAAGAATCTACCAATGTTCATTGCTACAATTATAAATAGATGAGACATTATTCAAATGACTATCCAAAGCATCAAGGAAAAATTTCCCAGAAATGGAAAAGGGATCCATACTATTCTTATGCGATCACATAAGCTAAGGTTGGAATTCCTAATTATGGGGTTGTTGGAACACTAATCATATACTAAAACAAATATAATTATTTATTTCATTATGGATCATCACATTATTTTATATCATCCTAGTTTTATAATAAAATTATACATTTCCATTTTGATTTAATAAAGGAGTTGTTAGTCAAAACTCCTAAGGTAATTTACATTACAAAAATGATGTGTTGGGTAGTCCCCTTTATGAAACATAAGATTTATTTTATTACTAACATTATCATCAATCCTATGGTTTAATTTTATATAATAATTAGTATGGAGTAGCTTTCAAAATATGATGTGAAAATTTATTACAAGAAGGAAATTATGATTTATGAGGAAGAAGAAGAATCCATTATCCTTAAAGTGGAATCTTCATCATTAAATTCTTATTTAGATCCACCCTCTATAGTTCTACTAAATTATATTCCTGTGGAGGAAGATAAAACAACACCTAGGGATGAAGAAAGGAATATTCAAATTTAGTATGTAATTAATTTAAATGAAAACAATGATGTATTTCCAAAATAATTTCCTAGAAACCCTCTAAAGAATGAACTTTATTTTTTGTTGATTTAATCCCTGATGTGAGACCAATATCAAAGACTCCCTATAGAATTCCCATTGTATAATTAATGGAGATAAAGAAACAACATGAAGATTTGGGTAAAAAGGTATTTATTCACCGTAGTGTTTCTCGATGGGGAACCCCTATTCGCTTTGTTAAAAAGAAAGAAGAATCCATGAGGATGTGTATTGATTATAGGTAAATAAATAATATTATAGTAAATAACATGTATCATTTTCCTCATATTGATGATTTATTTGATCAACCTCATAGAGCTCAATTTTTTTCAAAGACTGGCCTTTGTTAAATATATCATCAACTACGAGTAATGAAGGATGAAATCTCAAAGGAAAATTTTCAGACAAGGTATTCACATTATGAGTTTCTAGTAATGCTATATGGATTGAATAATTTGTAGGTTCTGAGTGTAGAGGAATCACATTAGTGGGTATAGCCAACTTTAATTTTAGCGTTAGAAGCGATCAATCCAAGATCCGTCACGATAATAAAACACTGGATCTTCAGAATAGAACAAAGAACAAAAAATAAAAGAGGGGAGTCCCAGAACCATAGATAAGATCATAATTTTTTGGTTATAATTAATTTAATTAATTTACAAGAATTACCTTGATATAATTCTTTCTTCGTTAATGTTTTCGGTCATGATCCAATGTGATCTGTCGTTGCGTCATAGAATCCAAGTGTAGGATTCCTCTAGCAGTGATCCACATGTGATCCGTGTATCTATAGACATCACCGAAGGGATCTCTAGGTGCTATCACAGAAGAGCCTTCGCTAGCGATGTCCACCTTCGATCACCTTGATCCGGTGGAGGTGGATCTCTCTCTCGTAGATTCAGAGAGTTATTGGTGGGAAAAAAATTATCTCTTGGGTTGAGAGATCTTTCAATATTTGTTGTACACAACCAACAAAAAAATGGCTAGGATAGTGAGAAATATATAATGGGGATTTTTAATTACCTAGAATAATAAAATGAATTAATTACCTAAAAACATTTATTCATTTCATTTAATTCTTAGTAATACCCCATTTCTAACAATAATAATTGACTATTATTATTACCTGACATGCACCCAATGAATTACACCTAATATTATTTAATTAAATAAATAATATTATTTCTCATAAATTCCTAGAAAAAAAATACATGGCGTGTATATTTAATATACAGGGCGAGTACTTTTGTTTTTCCATTCTCCTTTATTTCTTCCACTACATTTATTAGACCTTGAATAATGGATATTTATTTCTAAAATAAATATCATTACATTAATTTCTAATAAATATATTATTTCACCCACAATATATTCTCTCGAATAAATAGTATCGAAATAAATGTGATCAAGAATCCTTAAATAATTATTAATCCACAATCAGGAATAATCTTTATTCAACTTTTTAAATTAATATTTAACTGAGAAACTTAGACACACTTTTTCTGTGACCATATAGGCCTCTTTCTCAGTGGCATTAGGCAGAGCTTGCCTAAAGTCCAAGGTTAGTGTCTAGAAACACACCAAGGTACCCATAGATAAATAAGTTAATGCTGCAATGATGTGTCACCTCCTACTAATGCTTACTGTGTAATATAATTCGTTTGTCTTGATATCTCAAATCAAGCAGGTTGCATGCTAGTGCCATCAGCCCATATGCTCGATTATTCTTTCATTGACTTTCCGGAATTGAACATGCCCATTCCTCACCATGGCCATGGATTTATTTAGGCTGTATCAATTCCATCAAAGGTCCTGAGATATATACTTACATTATTGAACAAAAAGAAAAAATACTTTCTCGCATTATCTATTAATGCAGTATCACTCGTGACACACCCAACATATCCTACCTCGCCGCGAAAAGTGTGTCATCATAGTTTTTGTCAATACATTTAACTACATGAGTTGTAATACCCATTAATAATAATAATAATCTTAAAGTATAAGGACCTATAAACACGTCTGAATATAGGAACATCGAATGACACTATGAAATGTGTATTTCCTACTGGCGGGTCTCTTTCTCATAATATCCTCCTGGATATTACCAAGGGCACACACTATGGGAAGGTGCCTCAAAGTTTTATGAGTCTTCACCCCTAATGGCCTGTATTATTTGTGTCCTTCAAATAACATCATCCTGCCATAGAACATATATTCAAGAACAGTGTTATGGAACTTCTAAGTTCTCATCATAGTAGGGATTTACTATGACCCTTTAATGTAACAACTATCCTTAGGACATTATAACATGCATTATAACATAGAATTACAATCAATATGTGATAAGGTATTTATTAATGAATAAGGTAAAAAGTAGTTGGTTCTAGTCCACCAACTCCAACAGACTCCCACTTGGACTAGAGCCAACTACTAACAACTTTTAACCCACTATCTCTTACATGATATTCATGCTTTTTCTGAGATATGACTTTAGTCATGGGGTCTGCCACGTTCTCTTCCATGGACACTCTGCTCACTACAACTTCACCCCTTTGATAGAAATCCCTTAAGAGGTGATACTTCCAGAGTATGTGCTTCATCCGTTGATGTGACCTTGGTTATTTTGAAAGGGTCACCACTATAGTGTTATAACAATATAATGAGATAGGATCTTTACTGATAGGAACCACATCAAGATCCAAGACAAAGTTCTGAATCCAAACGGATTTCTTGGCTACATCAGAATCCGCTATATATTTGGGCTCCACTGTAGAATCGGCGACAACTAGTTTCTTTGAACTCTTCCAACTCACAAATCCTCCATTGAGACAAAAAACATATCCATATTGCAACTTTAGATCGTTCTAATATGTCTGAAAACCAATATCCACATACCCTCTGATGAGAAGCTCCTAGTCTCCTCCACACACCACGAACATATCCTTAGTTCTTCTCAGATACTTAAGGATAGTCTTTACAGTGGTCCAATGTTGTTCTCTTGGATCTTCTTGATATCTGCCTACCATGCTCAGTGCATAGTCAACATCAATCCTAGTACATAACATGGAATACATGATGGATCCTATAGCCGAAGAGTATGGGATCTTACTCATTCTATCTTTCTCTTGTTGTGTATGAGGAAAAATTTTCTTATAAAGATGTAGGCCATGTGACACTGGAACCAATCCCCTCTTGGGTTGTTCCATACTAAATATATTTAGTATCTAGTCAATATATGTATCCTGACTTAGTCCAAGCAGCCTCTTGGATCTATCACGAATGATCTTGATCCCTAGAATGTAGGATGATTCACCCAATTCTTTCATAGAGAAACACTTGTTCAACCAGTCCTTAACTAGCTATAAGACTAGTAAATCATTTCCAATAAGCAATATTTCATCAACATATAATACTAGGATAACGACTGAATTCCTATTAAACCACTTATAAACACATGGCTCACATTCATTCTTAATGAAACCAAATTCCTTTATGGAATCATCAAATTGAATGTTCCATGACCTGGATTCTTGATTTAATCCATAAATGGATTTCTACAACTTGCTAACCCGTTTGGCTTCACCTGGTGTCACCAACACTTCTAGTTGTGTCATATAGACATCTTCTTGAAGGTTCTCGTTAAAGAATGCTGTTTCGACATCCATTTGTCAAATCTCATAGTCATGGTAAGCTACTATGAAAAGTATGATTCTTATGTATTTAAACGTGTAAATTGGTGAGAAGGGTTCATCATAGTCAATTACTTGATGCTGTCAGAATCCTTTATCCACTGTCCTTGTTTTATAGGTTCTAACTTGACCTTCCATGTCCATTTTTCTCTTGAATACCCATTTTCATTCAATAGGCTTTACATCAACTGACTCATCGACCGGAACCCAGACACGGTTCTGATACATGGAATCCATCTTATAATTCATATCTTCAAGCCATTTTGCAGCTTTTGAGCTTTATATTTGTTCCTTGTAGGAGAGAGGTTCATCATTGTCCAACAATAATGATTCACCATCCTCAGTGACTAGGAAACAAAATATCTCGGGTTCCCTTACCTCTCTTGAGCTCCTACATAGTACTTGTGTTTCTGGGACCTCTTCCATGGGGACCTGTGGAACTTGTTTCTATACCAACTCATGTGTATCTTGATCATCAACTTTGTCAAATTCAAGCTTTCTCCCACTATCCTTTTTGAGGATATGATCCCTATTAAGAAAGACGGCTTGTCTGGCAACAATCAATTTCTTGTCTGAAGGGTTATATAGGTAATATCCTTTAGTTTCCTTGGGATATCCTATAAAGACACACTTCATGCCCAGGGTTTCTAGTTTGTTTCCTGAGAAGGCCTTAACAAATTCCTCGCATCCCCATACACGTGTGAGAAAAAATGGGTTTATTTCCTTTCCATAACTCGAAGGGAATTCCTTTTTCCTCCTTAGTTGGTACTCAGTTTAATGTGTATGCTACAGTCTGTAATGCATATCCCCAAAAGGATAATAGAAGATCTGCATGACTCATCATCGACAAAACTATGTCCAACAATGTGCGGTTCCTCCTTTCACTAACACAATTCCACTGTGGTGTATAAGGAGGAGTGAGTTGAGATAAAATCCCAGACTCACACAGAAGATCGATGAACTCATGGTTCAGATATTCTTCACCTCGATCCCATCGAAGCTTCTTTATCTTCTTAGCAAGATGATTCTCTACTTCATTCTTGAATTCCTTAAATTTCTCTAAGGATTATGACTTATACCTCATTAAGTAGAGATATCCATATCTACTCAAATCATCATTAAAAGTAATGATTTAAGAATAACTACATATATCTTCTACTAGAAATAGTCCACACACATCTGTGTGCACCAATCCTAGAAGCTCTGTTTCCTTTTCACCCTATCCACCAAAAGGAAGATTCATCATTTTATCTTGTAAACAATCATGAAATCTATCAAGTGGTTTTAGCTCTGTAGAGTCTAAATAGCCATCTTGGTAGATCATTTTCAAGCACTTCTCATTTACATGACCGAGACGGTGATCCCACAATTGGGTAATGTATGAGTCATGTGAGTTTGTTTCATTATCTATTTCCAACACTTGGTTTTGGTGATTTAATACATACAAACAATTATTTAAATGGGCCATACCATAATATACATTGTTCTTATAAAAGTAGCAACCCTTATTTACAAAATTGAAAATAAATCATTCCATAACCAAACATAATATATAAATTATGTTTTTGGTAACACTAGGTACATAATTATAGTTATGTAAAACCAAAATCATCCCAGTTGGAAATGAGAGATGGTAATTGCCAACAGCTAATGCAGCCAGCCTCGCGTCATTGGTAGGTCAAAGTTCCACCTACTCTCATGGAATCTTTCGAAATACACTTGGATCCTACATTTGATTACAGATGTGAGCCCCAAAAGCTGTATCTAATACCCAATGTGTATAAATGTAAAGTTTACACTTGATAATGAACACACCTTTTGTGTCCCCATGCTTCTGGGTGCAGTTCCTCTTCCAGTGGTCTTTCTTACCACATGAAAAACATACCACCTCCCATTCCTTTCCCTGGTTTTGGATCTTCCCCTTCTTGGAGGGATGATGATTAGGGGCTTCAGACCGTTTGTAAGTCCTTGGCCCCTTTTCCTTGTTCTTACTTTTCTTATTCACCATAAGGAATGTGGATTTGCAATTCCCCATGTCCTTATCTACTTGGAGAATTAAGGTCAGAAGTTCTGATAGACTATTCTCATTATTTCTCATGTCATAGATGATAATAAAGATATAGAAGGTCTTGGGAAGTGATTATAGGTTGAGATCTATACGTAACTCATCCGGTAACTTAATCCCTAAGATGTCAAGGCATTCAATGTAGCCAATAATCTTGACTACATGAGGCCCAACTGGCACATACTCTCTAATATTATTTTTAAAAAAAGCATTGGAGATCTCATATCTCTCCTGTATCGCCTTCTCTTGGTAGAGATCCTTAAGGTGAGACATCATGCTATACGCGTCCATGTTCTCATGTTGCTTCAAGAGCTCATTAGACATGAGTGATAACATGAAACATTGGAAATCTTTGGCATCATCCATATGTTTCATATAGAGAGATAGTTCCTCATCACTAGCCTCTTTCCTAGGTGAAACTAGAAAAGGCTCTTCTAGAACATACAATTTCCTCTCGTGGCAAAGGATGTCTCGTAAAAGCCTCTGCCACTCTTGGAAATTGGTGCTAGTGAGAAGGTTTTCCTTCTTAAGTATTGTTTGCAATGATATTTTTGAAGTAAGTTTTCTTGATGTTTCTACAAATTAAGATGAGAAAAGGTTTAGTACTTTATTATGATAAAATTGAGACAAATAAGTAAAGTAATACTTATTAGTGTCCCACTATTTTATCAAAATTCAATGACCCTCACCATTGACTTCGGAATATTCTATTTCTTGAATATTCTATTCACAAGGATCCATATTTCCCTCGCATTACCCCAACTAGGGTTGGTCAAGAAACTTTAAGGGTTTTAGGTAGGCATTCCAAATGACAACTACATTAACTCACAGCTCCTTAATCCACTGAGTGGACTCCCCAATCCTGAAATCCTTTTATTTCCGATTTCCTAATCCTTTGCCTCTTGGTCACACCAAGTTCTGCTGTGGCAGTCAACCCTTGATGCAAACCAAGTCAATTAAACCAAGCAACTTGAATTATAATTCCATGATAATTGAAAGCACCCCAACTAGGGTTGGTCAAGCACTTTGACCTATGGTTCGATTCTAACCAAGATTATGGAAGGCTATACCGACTTAATATTTCTTTGAGGTATTTTATCCTTATATGTAAATTTCCATTTTATTATCTTTGATTACATTCATTTTAATATTAAGTGGGATATAAATAAGTGATTAACCATGTCTATGATAATATTTTACCCATAATCCATTCTTATTTTACTTCCATCTTGCAAGCTTGTTTAATTCATTAATTGTGTGATCGTGACAACACACCCACAATAAATAATCCATGAAACTAACAGAAATGAAATAAATGGTATGATCATGAGCTTGTTCTATTGGTTAGTTTATCTAGTGGATGGGAAACTAACCCAAGTCCTAGGGGAGAAACACCTTGAACATTTTGGGTTCATGTTTACAGCTTTCTACTTGTCCACCATTGTATCTCCTTGGATTGGTTTCACCTAGGCTTCAAACTTGAGCTGACTCCACTATCTTGGGAGCTCCATCCATTACATATGCATTTATCTCACACACATGTGTGGGGTAAAATGGGGTTTTACATAAAAGAAATCTTGGGCACGTAGGCCATTTATATTAATGAGTAGAAGTCTCACAGTCCAACAAATTTAATTTAAATAAATAAATTAAAAGAAACCATTCACATACAAAGGTCATGTTCTAGTTCATGATCTTCCATGCATGCAATGATATTTACACATAAATAAAACAAGTATTCAATTCTTTAATAGTTCTTGTTTAAGATAAATCATGATCGAATAAATTAATTATCTTTAATTAATCAATCCTTTTATCTTAATCTCTTTTCTGAATTTCCTTGAGATTCTCATCCATTATAATTTTAAAATAATAAATTCATTTAAAATTATCTTTGTAAGTAAATTGTACCTTGGAGGAAACCTGGTGAAATCCCGTTCATAACTACCCAATGATTAGAAATGAGCATTACACAAATGTTAAATTAAACACATATATATAAAACACCTATCACGTGTTGTATCTCAGCTTTATGCCTGCAGTATGGTACATGTATTAAGTATTTGTATACTGTAATAATAATTTTTAATAAATGTGCGTAATTTGGATGAGTACACGATGTGTAGTTCCAAATACATGGCATGTACTTTTGTTCACCTTCCATCTGAAGTACATGCATGGGGACATGGCATGTAGATGTACTTCAGAAATATTTTGGAGTACACAGCTTGTTATGTGGGACACACGCCGTGTAGTATCCATTTAACATGGTTTCCAGCCGGGCAAGCCATGTACGGGGTACACGGTCCAAACCTAACCGAAAGAGACTACACACCGTGTTCAGTGGACCACATGGCCTGTAATATAGAAACTGTGTGCCACCTTTTCTTGGTCAACACACGATGTCATTTAAGACTTAGAAATAATCTAACACACAACCTGATTTGGTAGACCAGTCCGATGCATTGAAACTAGACTACACAGTGTGTACTTCCGAATACGCATAGTATATCTCGTGTTGTATGGCTAATAATGTTTGGTACCTACAGATGAGATCCTATATCTTATTTTAATCAAAATTAAAAGACAAATTTGTTTTTGTAAGGTGAACGTGGAATGAGAGAGGAGGAAAAAATATCGAGAATTAGATTTAATGAACGATTAACATGAATTGAAACAACTAAATTATTAAATGTGTAAATGACCAACAAAAAACTAAATAATTATAATCAATGACATGACATCCCTATGATACCACTTGTAGGTTTCGAGCTTAGCAGAAGCACGTTGATGGGTGTACCCAACTATAATTTTAGCGTTAACAATGATCAATCCGAGATCTGTCATGATAATAAAAAGCCGAATCTTGGGAATTTAATGAAGAAAGAAAAAGAAAATAGGGGAGTCCCAGAAACATATATAGGATCATCATATATTGGTTATAATTAATTTAATTAATTGACAAGAATTTACTTGATGGAATTATTTCTTCGTTGATGTTTTTGGTCACGATCTGATGTGATCCGTCGTTGCATCGTAGAATTGAAGTATAGGATTCCATTCTAGCATGACAGATCCTTTACTTGCGATGTCTGCCTTCGATCACCTTGATCCAGTGGAGGTGGATCTCTCTCTCATAGCTTGAGAGAATTCTTGGTGGAAAAAAATTCTCTCTTGGCTTGAGAGCTTTTTCTAGATCCATTGTGCACAACCAATAAAAAATGTCTAGGCTAATGAGAAATATATAATTGGGATTTTTAATTACATAGAATAATATAATGAATTAATTACCTGAAATCATTTATTCATTTCATTTAATTCATAGTAATACCCCATGTCTAATAATAACAGTTTACTATTATTATTACCTGACACGCACCCAACGAATTATATCTAATATTATTTAATTAAATAAATAATATTATTTCTCATAAATTCCTTGAAAAAAATACAGGGCGTGTATATTTAATATACACAGTGTGTACTTTTTTTTTCCATTTTTCATTATTTCCTCCACCACATTTATTAAACCTTGAATAATGACTATTTATTTCTAAAAAAAATATCACTGCATTACTCGCTAATAAATATATTATTTCGCCCATAATATATTCTCTCGAATAACTAGTGTCGAAATAAATGCAATCATGCATCCTTAAAAAATTATTAAACTGCAATTGAGAATAATATTTATTCATGTTGTTAAATTAATATTTAACTGAGATACTTGGACACACTTATTGTGTGACCCTCTAGGCCTCTTTCTCAGTGGAATTAGGCGGAGCCTACCTAAAGTCCAAGGTTAGCATCTAACAACACGCCAAAGCACCCATAGAGAAATAATTTAACGCCATAATGATGTGTCACCACGTACGAACACTTACCATGTAATATAATCCCTTTTCCTCGATATCTAAAATCAAGCATGTTGCATGCCAGTTCCATGATCCCATGTGATCGATTATTCATTCCTTGACTTTCTAAAATTGAACTTTCCCATTTCTCAGCATGGACATGGATTTATTTAGGCTATATCAATTCGATTAAAGGGATTGAAATATCTACTTACGTTATGGTATAGAAGGGACAAATCCTTTCTCGAATTATCTATTAATGCAGTATCACTCATGATGCACCCAAAATATCCTTCCCCGATGTGAACAGTGAGTCGTCACAATTTTTGTCAATACATCTAAGTGTGCGAGTTATAATACCCATTAATAATAATCTTAAAGTCTTAGGACCAATACACATGTATGCATATAGGAACATCCAATGACCCTATGAAATGTGGATTTACTACTGGTGGGTCTTGTTCTCATAATATCCTTTTGGATATTACCAAGGGCGCACACCATGACAAGGTTCCTCAATGTTTTATGATTCCTCACAAATAATGTCATGTATTATTTGTGTCCTTAAAATAACATAATTAAGCCATAGAACATATATTCAAGAACAGTGTTATGGAACATCTGGGTTCTCATCATAGCAGGGATCTGCTATGAACCTTTAATGCAACAACTATAGATGTGATAAGGTATTTATTAATGAATAAAGTAAAAATTAGTTAGTTCTTGACCCCCAACTCCAACATAATTCACCCTCGGGTTTTATCGATATAATTAATAGATTATTCAATTAATATCATGATTATTTTTTTATGGTATTCATTGATTATATTCTAGTGTATTCAAAAAGTTATGAAGACCATGAGAATCACTTGAGGATAATCATTGAGACTATAAAAAGTAAAGAGTTTTAAGGTAAATTTAGCAAGTGAAAATGATGGATTTAGTAACTTTCTTTTCCAGGACGTATTATCTCCAAGGATGGAATCTCTGTTGATCCTCTAAAGAAAAAAGAAATCCAAGAATGGCCTGCAATAACTAGAAAAACTAAGGTACATAGTTTCATTGATTTAGAAGGTTAGTATCAATGTTTCATTCAGAAACTTTCCTGATTTGATAACCCATTTACCAATATAACATGTAAATGGGTTAGGTTCATATGGAAAAAATAATGTGAATACTGTTTTGAATAATTAAAGAAAATATTGTTGAATGGTTTGATCTTGAATTTACCATCGTGAAATGGTGGATTTGTGATTTATAGTTATTTATCAAGAAATATACTTTGTTGTGTCCATATGAAGAATGATAGAGTTATTTAATATGTATCAAGGCAATTAAAAACTAATTAATAGAACTATTCAACTCATGATCTTGAGTTAGTAGTTGTAATTTTTCTCTGAATATATTGAGACGTCATATCTATGGTGAAAGTGAGATATATACAAGGTCAAAAGAGTTTGAAATTTATTTTCTCATAGGAAGAACACAATATGGGGAAAAAGATATATCTTGAGCTATTCAACGATTATGATTTCTCAATACACTAACACCTAGGGAAAGAAAATAAGGTAAAAAGTGCATTGAACATGAAGGATCATAATGTTTTGAAAAAATTGAGAATTAAAAGAAATCTTGTGTTTATGGATCTAGTGAATATAGATATAGGAATTTCTATGTAAGGGGATACAAAAATTATTTTTCATATTATTCTAGAGCCATATTTATTATAGAATATAAAAAAGTATCAATCTGATGATGTGAAATTTTTAAGGAAGATTAAAATTGTTAATAGAGGAAAATTAGAATACTTTATTTGTGGATATGGTGTTATAAAATTTGGAAGGAGGCTATGTGTTCCATATATATAACTGAGATAAAATGGAAATTGTTGGATGATTCTTATAGTTCAAATTTCTCTATACACTATGGTATCACAAATATGTATAGGGATATGAAGGAACATTTTTAGAGGAAAAACAAGAAGTGGTAAATTGATGATTATGTGTCCATATGTTTGGTTTGTCAAAAAGAGAATATTGTGAGGCAGATTCTTAAAGGATTCCTTCAACCAATTCCTATTTTGGCATGGTAATTGGATGAAATTACTATTTAACTTGTTACAGTAATACCAAATACTTCTATAATGAATGATTCCATATGAGTTATTGTTGATCTCATAATAAAATATGCACATTTTCTTTTATAAGAGATGATTTACCTCTTGAAATCCTACCAAGACTCTATAATTATAACGACCCATAATTTACATACATTGTTAATACTTCGAAATTGAAGCACACTTATTACAACATATGACAAAACCACAAAGGACCGTATAGGTATAGTGTCTTTAGAAACTGGGAATCATAAACAACTGGTTCATAAATCTTCTACAGTGTCTCCCATTTATTTCATCATATCTAGGGTCCCTTTTAGCATATTCTACTTAATATCCATCTTCCTGACCTGGGGAAAAGAAAACATAAAAGGGTGAGCTCAAATGCTCAGCAAGGGCAAATAAAGGAAATAAAAATCATATCATATCTTTTTGAAAATCAAAACCTGCAAAAGAGATCATAATATCTTATCATGGAATAAATCATAAAAGTGAAAATGAGATCCCCATAATCATAACATAAGACTTGAAACTTTGTGGCATGCACACATAATCATGGAAAATCATTTCTTGTTAGTCATGACTCATTGCCAAGACTATCTTAGTGGACAAAGTCCCTTTCTGAACCGAGTTCACTCCTCGTTTCAGTCCTGTATCACTGAACCGAAATAACCTTCCGTTCCATCCATGTCTATCTCACGAGATATAAATCTTTACCCAATGCATTGGAGGGAGATATAGGTCCCACCCATCTTATAATGAATCCTTTCTTATGTGTGCCACATAATCATAAAACATACATCATCGCATAACACATGTAACAAAGATGGGATTCTTGAAACATCATGACATCATAAATCAATTCATATAAGATAAAGGAATTCATAAAAATAATTTCATCACAACATGAACAAATCAATTTAATAATAGGGATAAAAACAGAACCCTTTATTATCTTAGATGGAAAATCATTTTGATAAAACACTTGAACTCCATTCTTGAGGAAAATATCCTTTCTTCTTAAAAAACATTTTTTCCTTTCATAACATGTCATACAACTTTAAAATAAAAGAAGTTGATTAAAAATAAACTTGAAAACTTGTAAAGGAAGCTTCTTGGAAACAATGTTTTAAAAATCCATTCATGCCGTATAAGTTAAAAAAAACATTCTTCGTACTTTTGTCGGAAAAGTCAAAAAGTACCTCGTACGACAAAAGATTCCTTTCATACATATTACTAAAAACTCACCGAAGGGTAAAAATGGATTTAAACAATTGTAGGTGGATGGAAATAATATTACATTTTGATGAAACATGGATGTGGATGATAAAATACACCCCAGTAAATACTTACGAATAAACAATCTCGGATAAAAATGAGATTGTGATATTTCCCTTACCTTAGGTCCGATTTGCTTTGTTCGTGTCCGAAGCTCCTCTTCTTTGGAACGCCTCTTTGAATCCTCCACTTAAGGAACTAAGATTGGTCTTTGGAGAAGACCAGGACCTCTAGGATTATTCTAGGGAAGTGGAGAGGAGAAAATGGCAGGGGTTGGCCGAGCTTGAGTGCTCAAATTGGTGTGAGGAGGAGGGGGAGGAGGTGCCCTTTTATAAGGGAGGAGAGGGGCACCTTAGGAATATCTCAAAATATTATTTTATATTAAAGTCAAAATCGGTTTATAATGGTTCCAAAGGGTCTTATTTCGAAGCTAAAGTGGGGATGGGTCGAAATCCTATCAACCAATAGGATTTAGACAAGTTTAGGGTATTATTTTAACCTTATCAATTAGATTTAACTCTAAGTTAATTAATTTAACTTTTACCGTGTATTTTTGTTTTCTTTCACTATATGGTTAATACACTTACTATAACATGCCAAAAGAACCCCAAATTGTTTATTATTAATATATATATCCTTATCTAAGTCATTTGGCCGAACCTTAGATTTTTAGGAATAAAATAACAATTAATAATATAATATTTGATTTAAAAACTAATTTGTGTCAATTTTGACACTATTTGATATATGTTTTTTTTGAAAGTCATAACAGAATTATATGTTCGAAATAAGTTGATTAAATCAACACTAATATATCATAGTAACCTATAAAATTAGTTTAATTCATAAAAAGTCTCCAATTACATTTATTTTGGTGTTTATAACATCAATTATGTCAATATTTAATTAACAAGATAATTACTGCATCATCTTTGTGTCATAAATAAATTAAATTATTTGATGTCTAAAAATTACAAATAAAATACCATCATGTAGGAAATCTTTTTAGCTTTCTAATGAATATTTACAATTGAATTTATCTTATGTATAACCCCATATTAAAAATGATTTACTTATTAAACTTTGATTTTAACTATTTTAACCCTTCTTTAAATAAATTAATAATAAATGTCCTAATCTAATCCAAGTGGGCCTAAATGGCCATATTTTATTCCTAAGTTTGTTTTTGGTCGAATTACACTTGTCCAATAGAATTAGGACATGTGTTAGGGTAATATTAATATCATATTTACCCTTAGTTACCCTATTTACTATTAACCGCGGTAAAAAAAGTAAAAAGTTACTATTCACCAAAAAATTATTTTTATCTCATTGAACCACATTTTACTTACTGATATCAACCGTGTCTGTCGGATTTTCGAAATTCCATTCACAGAAGCGGTAAAATTAAGTTTTATGGAAAATTCAGTTTTTAACCTACCACTTAGTGGTTTCACTATTCATTAAAAATTGAAAGTTTTCAGAAAAATACCAAAATTTCACCCTAGGCTAATTTCGATATTCTGAGTCCAAAAATGAAATCCATTTTGAAAAATAAAATTTATAAAATTTCAAAAAGTGGTTATTACTATTCATAACGGCTAGTTTTAATAGCATATTGTTGTTTAGTGAAACTCGGTATTGCGTACGACGCAAGCTATCGAGGAAGGTCGCGATTGCGTGTAAAGCAAGCCAAGAAAGTGTTGTGTAGAAAAAGATTCCTTTGATGATTTATATAACATAAAAGTCTCGGGTGTTACATTCTACCCCCCTTAAAAAGAATTTCGCCCTCAAAATTCGTCACTTTGCAACAAACAGATGAGGATACTTCTCCCTCATCATATCCTCAAGCTCCCATGTAGCTTCTTCAAGTTGGTGGTTTCTCCATAAAACTTTCACCAAGCGAGTGGTCTTGTTTCGTAGGACTTTTTCGCTACGATCCTGAATCTCTATCGGCTGTTCTTCATAAGAAAGATCTTGCTCCAGCGGTACAACTTCTGAGCTGAGTACATGTGAAGGATCTGGTATGTACTTTCTCAGGAGAGATACATGGAACACATCGTGAACTTGAGAGAGATTCGGTGGAAGCGCCAATCGGTAAGCTACCTTCCCAACACGATCCAGTATTTCGAAAGGACCGATATATCTTGGGATCAACTTCCCCTTCTTTCCAAATCTCATAACCCTCTTCCAGGGAGATATTCGTAAGAACACTTTATCGCCCACTTCAAACTCTATGTCTTTTCTTCGGTTGTCGGCATAACTTTTCTGTCGACTCTGAGCTGTTCTTATGTGTTGTTGAATAGATCTGACCTTTTCTGCCATTTCATCAACGAGATCAGGTCCTAATAGCTTTCTTTCCCCAACTTCATCCCAGCAAGTTGGTGTCCTGCATTAGTTTCCATAGAGAGCTTCATAAGGAGCCATCTGAATACTGGAGTGAAAGCTATTATTATAAGAAAATTCCACCAAAGGTAGGTGTTGATCCCAACCTCCTTTGAAATCCATAGATCAAGCTCTCAACATATCTTCTAGGGTTTGAATTGTTCTCTCAGACTGACCGTCTGTCTGGGGATGATAAGCAGTGCTGAAACTCAACTCTGTATCCAGAGTATGCTGAAGACTTCGCCAGAACTTCGAGGTAAATCTCGGATCCCGATCAGATATAATAGAAAGTGGTACTCCATGCAATCTTACCACTTCCTTTACATATATCCTGGCAAGCTGATCTAGAGATAAATCCTCTCTAATAGGAATGAAGTGTGCAGACTTTGTAAGACGATCAACTATGACCCAGATAGCATTATTGCCTTTGGATGTTTTAGGAAGTCCTGTGACAAAGTACATAGTGATGTTTTCCCATTTCCATTCGGGTATGGGTAATGGTTGTAACATCCCCTTAGACTTCTGTCTCTCAGCTTTAACTTGTTGACAAACCAAGCATCGAGAGACATATTCAGCAACATCTCTTTTCATGCCATCCCACCAGAAGTACTCTTTCAGGTCCCTATACATCTTCGTGCTTCCAGGATGAATAGAGAATGAAGAACTATGAGCCTCATCCAGCAGCTCTTTCTTTAATTCGGGGATGGGAGGAACGCACACCCGATTCTTGAACTTTATTATCCCATCACAATCAAGGTTGAATTCAGGAACATTTCTCACCTTCTTTTGTAACTCGACATCTTCTTTCTGTGCCTCTTTAATCTTCAGATGTATAGATGGTTGAACATTCATTTGAGAAAGATAAGATTTTTCCCCTTCCATTATAATTCCAAGATCCATCCTTTGTAAATCCATAAATATTGGATCTTTTGTGATCCTCATCATGGATAAACTAGCATGGTCTTGTCGACTTAATGCATCTGCCACCTTGTTTGCTTTCCCAGGGTGGTAATGGATTGAGCAGTCATAATCCTTAATCAGCTCCAACCATCTTCTTTGACGCATATTCAACTCCTTTTGTGTGAAAATATACTTTAAACTTTTATGATCAGTATACATATCACACCTTTCACCATAAAGGTAATGCCTCCAAATCTTTAATGCAAAGATTACCACAGCCAACTCCAAATCATGTGTTGGGTAATTTTGCTCATGGATTTTCAACTGTCGTGAGGCATAAGCTATCACCATATCATTTTGCATAAGAACACACCCCAATACCTTCTTGTATGCATCACTGTAGATCACAAACCTTTCTCCACTACAAGGCAGTGTGAGCACAGGTGCACTGGATAAACTTCTTTTCAACTCCTTGAAATTCTCTTCACATTCTTCCGTCCAGACAAACTTAACTCCTTTCCGGGTCAACTTGGTGAGTGGATTAGATAATCGTGAAAAATCTTTTACAAAACGTCGATAATATCCAGCCAAACCAAGAAAACTTCGGATCTCAGTTACTGTTGTTGGTCTCGACCATCTTTCGATAACCTCTGTTTTTGCTGGATCCACAGATATCCCCTCTTTTGAGATTATATGACCCAAAAATGCAACTTTTTGAAGCCAAAATTCACACTTGGTAAATTTGGCATAAAGTTTCTCCTTTCTCAGGGTCTTCAATATAATTCTCAAGTGATCTTCATGCTCTTCCTTGCTCTTTGAATAGACAAGAATATCGTCTATAAAGACTACCACAAATTGATCAAGATAGTCTCTAAAGACTCTATTCATTAGATCCATGAAGATAGCAGGGGAATTAGTAAGACCAAATGGCATCACTATAAATTCATAGTGTCCATACCTTGTACGGAAAGCCGTCTTTGGTATATCCTCCCTTTTGACCCTTAATTGATGATACCATGAACGAAGATCAATCTTGGAAAAGTATTGAGCTCCGCGTATTTGGTCAAATAAGTCATCAATGCGTGGGAGAGGATATTTGTTCTTGATAGTGATCTTGTTAAGTTCTCGATAATCAATGCAAAGTCTCATTGATCCATCTTTCTTCTTAACAAATAGAACAGGTGCTCCCTAAGGTGACGCACTAGGGCGTATGAATCCCTTATCAAGATTCTCTTGGAGTTGCTTCTTCAATTCCTGCAACTCAATTGGGGCCATTCTATAAGGTGTCTTTGAAATAGGCAAAGCACCCGGTACGAGTTCTATTGAAAACTCAACTTCACGATTTGGTGGAAGACCCGGCGATTCCTCCGGAAAGACATCATTTAACTCCCGTACAATGGGCATATTCTTAATCATGAGTTTCTCACCAACCATTTGAGATAAATAACCTTCATTTAGTGGAATCAATACCCATAAGATGGATGAAATTTCCACTGGAAGGTTATGTTCATCCTTGCATTGGTATACGATCGTAGATTGATCTGGAATATGAAATGTGACTTCCCTTCTTTGGCAATCGATATGAGCTCCATGTAGAGAAAGCCAATCCATGCCAAAAATCACATCAAATTCCACTAAAGGAAGGATCACAAGATTTGCAGGAAGCACTTTCCCACAAACTTCGATCGGAGAAGAATTATAAACTTTTGATGCGATTGATGTGCCATTAGGTGTTGTCACAACTAACTCAACATCTAATTGTTGAGGTAATACCGTGATACCCTTAGAAAATTCTTTAGAAATAAAAGAGTGGGTGGATCCAGAATCAAATAAAACATTTTCTACTTTAGAGTGGACGATAAGTGTACCTTTCACCACTTCGTTATCATACTCCACATCGCTGATAGAAATTGCATGCGACTTTCCTTTGTCTTTAGCCTTAAGATTTTGTTGACGTCGACCATCATCATCAACCCTTGGATTTGGGCATTGATTGGCATAATGCCCCATCTCCTTGCACTTGAAACATTGAAGTGTAGTAGGTTCATTCTGTGTATCCCTTCCTTTGTTTGCATCATTAGACATCTTCTTCCCATTATCACGGAATTCAAATGCCCGATGACCTTTCTTTACACATTTAAAACATTTACTTGTACCTTTAAGAAAACTCCCTCCATGTTTCTTTCCACACTTTGAGCATAAGGGAAAGCTCATCTTCTTTTCAGTTTGCTCATTAGATTTTCCTTTGAATTCCATCTTCCTCTTCTTATCAAACCCATGTGACTGATGGGTTACTCCAATCTCCATCTCGACTTTGAGAGCACATCGAACGATTTCCTCATAGCTATTGAAGTCCCTTATGGCTAACTCCCTTCGAAGACTTGGTTTTAAGCCACTAAAGAATCAATCGATCTTACTCTCAGGTTGGATAATAATACCAGAAGCGTACCTTTCAAGTCTTGTAAAATTTGCTTCATAGGTACTAACAGATTCATCATCCCTTTGCTTCAGTTCAAGGAACTCTTTCTCCATCTTTGTTCGGAGAATACGAGGGAAGTACTTATTGAAAAATAAGTTCTTGAACTCGTCCCATTCCATAGACTCAATTTCATCCCTTTGCCTCGTATTCTTAACAAGATTCCACCATTGATCCGCATCTCCTTCCAAACGATACACTGCTAGGATGACTTTATCATGCTCAGAACATTGAAGAACTGAAAATATCTTTTCAGTAGTACTAATCCATTGTTCAGCAACTAATGGATCAGTAGACCCGCTGAAAGATGGTGGACGCTGCCTCATGAAGGATTCAACAGAATGTTGCTCCCTACTTTGTTCGTTTGGAAATCCTGCATGATTCATAGCTTGAGAAAGTTGTGTGAGCATGGCTACAAGATTTTGCATTCCAGCTCCCATATCGTTTGGTTGCTCAGGGGGACAATCATTGCATTGCCCATCGTATTCCGCATTAACACGGTTCCTTCGGGTTCCAGCCATTGACTAAAACCAAGAAGAATAGTGTGAGCAGCACTAATTATAATAGGAAACCACATTATTCAAGAATAAAATTTTCATGCTTATGGTCTTATCCTAGGTTATTCATGGCCATTTCTAAGATTGTGTTCTATGCTTAGACTTATCCTTAGGGTTCTTACTAAGGCTTTCACATCCTAGTTTCCAAAGGTTGACTATACCTTTCCTCTGATACCAACTATAACGACCCATACTTTACATACATTGTTAATACTTCGAAATTGAAGCACACTTATTACAACATATGACAAAACCACAAAGGACCATATAGGTATAGTGTCTTTAGAAACTGGGAAACATAAACAACTAGTTCATAAATCTTCTACAGTGTCTCCCATTTATTTCATCATATCTAGGGTCCCTTTTAGCATATTCTACTTAATATCCATCTTCCTGACCTGGGGAAAAGAAAACATAAAAGGGTGAGCTCAAATGCTCAGCAAGGGCAAATAAAGGAAATAAAAATCATATCATATCTTTTTGAAAATCAAAACCTGCAAAAGAGATCATAATATCTTATCATGGAATAAATCATAAAAGTGAAAATGAGATCCCCATAATCATAACATAAGACTTGAAACTTTGTGGCATGCACACATAATCATGGAAAATCATTTCTTGTTAGTCATGACTCATTGCCAAGACTATCTTAGTGGAAAAAGTCCCTTTCTGAACCGAGTTCACTCCTCGTTTCAGTCCTGTATCACTGAACCGAAATAACCTTCCGTTCCAGCCATGTCTATATCATGAGATATAAATATTTACCCAATGCATTGGAGGGAGATATAGGTCCCACCCATCTTATAATGAATCCTTTCTTATGTGTGCCACATAATCATAAAACATACATCATCGCATAACACATGTAACAAAGATGGGATTCTTGAAACATCATGACATCATAAATCAATTCATATAAGATAAAGGAATTCATAAAAATAATTTCATCACAACATGAACAAATCAATTTAATAATAGGGATAAAAACAGAACCCTTTATTATCTTAGATGGAAAATCATTTTGATAAAACACTTGAACTCCATTCTTGAGGAAAATATCCTTTCTTCTTAAAAAACATTTTTTCCTTTCATAACATGTCATACAACTTTAAAATAAAAGAAGTTGATTAAAAATAAACTTGAAAACTTGTAAAGGAAGCTTCTTGGAAACAATGTTTTAAAAATCCATTCATGCCGTATAAGTTAAAAAAAACGTTCTTCGTACTTTTGTCGGAAAATTCAAAAAGTACCTTGTACGACAAAAGATTCCTTTCATACATATTACTAAAAACTCACCGAAGGGTAAAAATGGATTTAAACAATTGTAGGTGGATGGAAATAATATTACATTTTGATGAAACATGGATGTGGATGATAAAATACACCCCAGTAAATACTTACGAATAAACAATCTCGGATAAAAATGAGATTGTGATATTTCCCTTACCTTAGGTCCGATTTGCTTTGTTCGTGTCCGAAGCTCCTCTTCTTTGGAACGCCTCTTTGAATCCTCCACTTAAGGAACTAAGATTGGTCTTTGGAGAAGACCAGGACCTCTAGGATTATTCTAGGGAAGTGGAGAGGAGAAAATGGCAGGGGTTGGCCGAGCTTGAGTGCTCAAATTGGTGTGAGGAGGAGGGGGAGGAGGTGCCCTTTTATAAGGGAGGAGAGGGGCACCTTAGGAATATCTCAAAATATTATTTTATATTAAAGTCAAAATCGGTTTATAATGGTTACAAAGGGTCTTATTTCGAAGCTAAAGTGGGGATGGGTCGAAATCCTATCAACCAATAGGATTTAGACAAGTTTAGGGTATTATTTTAACCTTATCAATTATATTTAACTCTAAGTTAATTAATTTAACTTTTACCGTGTCTTTTTGTTTTCTTTCACTATATGGTTAATACACTTACTATAACATGCCAAACGAACCCCAAATTGTTTATTATTAATATATATATCCTTATCTAAGTCATTTGGCCGAACCTTAGATTTTTAGGAATAAAATAACAATTAATAATATAATATTTGATTTAAAAACTATTTTGTGTCAATTTTGACACTATTTGTTATATGGTTTTTTTGAAAGTCATAACAGAATTATATGTTCGAACTAAGTTGATTAAATCAACACTAATATATCATAGTAACCTAGAAAATTAGTTTAATTCATAAAAAGTCTCAAATTACATTTATTTTTGTGTTTATAACATCAATTATGTCAATATTTCATTAACAAGATAATTACTGCATCATCTTTGTGTCATAAATAAATTAAATTATTTGATGTCTAAAAATTACAAATAAAATACCATCATGTAGGAAATCTTTTTAGCTTTCTAATGAATATTTAAAATTGAATTTATCTTATGTATAACCCCATATTAAAAATGATTTACTTATTAAACTTTGATTTTAACTATTTTAACCCTTCTTTAAATAAATTAATAATAAATGTCCTAATCTAATCCAAGTGGGCCTAAATGGTCATATTTTATTCCTAAGTTTGTTTTTGGTCGAATTACACTTGTCCAATAGAATTAGGACATGTGTTAGGGTAATATTAATATCATATTTACCCTTAGTTACCCTATTTACTATTAACCGCGGTAAAAAAAAGTAAAAAGTTACTATTCACCAAAAAATTATTTTTATCTCATTGAACCACATTTTACTTACTGATATCAACCGTGTCTGTCGGATTTTCGAAATTCCATTCACAGAAGCGGTAAAATTAAGTTTTATGGAAAATTCAGTTTTTAACCTACCACTTAGTGGTTTCACTATTCATTAAAAATTGAAAGTTTTCAGAAAAATACCAAAATTTCACCCTAGGCTAATTTCGATATTCTGAGTCCAAAAATGAAGTCCATTTTGAAAAATAAAATTTATAAAATTTCAAAAAGTGGTTATTACTATTCATAACGGCTAGTTTTAATAGCATATTGTTGTTTAGTGAAACTCGGTATTGCGTACGACGCAAGCTATCGAGGAAGGTCGCGATTGCGTGTAAAGCAAGCCAAGCAAGTGTTGTGTAGAAAAAGATTCCTTTGATGATTTATATAACATAAAAGTCTCGGGTGTTACAATAATAATGAAGTTGTAAGCCGTCATGGTGCACCTATTTCAATTGTGTCTAATCATGATTCATGGTTTATTTCAAAATTATGGAAAATTCATTATAAATATTTAGATACTATGATTTATTTTATCACTTCATACAATATTCAATGTAACGTCCTAGACCCGAAAGCCACTAACGGTGCCATGAAATGGGACACCACATGACCTTATGTATTCCTCACTATATGCGAGAGGTTTCCGATTAGCGGTGAGGGTCTAATAGGATATGTGGGGACACTATACCCTCTATACCAAAGTAAGAAATGATAGAAAATAGTTTAAATAGCATAAACAATAGGGAATAATCAATAACATGCATAAATAACCAATTCCCAAACTTGGTAAAACCATATACAAAAGTTAATATGTCATTCTATGCTACAGTTCCAAGGGAACCAAACCCCAAAACAAGAAAAAAAAGAATCCCCAAAATGGCTTGGACACCAAGTCTGGAACCTCACCCATACATGTCCCATGTCTAACTCAACTCCCTAGAATAGGGCCCTTGCCCTTTTCCTGACTTACAACCATGAAATCTACTTGGGTACCAAATGGGTGCCTGAGTTGGGTGTGAGTATAACTCAGTAGGCCACCACCAATGGTGTCTATGAAGTATCCAACAAAAGTATATAGTGCATGAAAGTGAGAGTAATGAAAAGTAAAGAAGACATTTCAAAAATCCATTTTTTATTTATGTTTCTTTATGTTAACCTACCAAATAACCCATGTTCATTTACAAGATATTTAATTTATCATTTTACCCTTTTTATGTTATTAATGGATTAAACACAATCACCTTTCTCAACATTTTGGAATTAGACAAGTCATATCTCACTAGGAATCAAATCACAACAATTCCCAATATCCTTACCTCGAAGCCTCAATCCTGGTGGAATGCAACCATTAGGGGAATAGAACTTTATCCCCTTCTCTAACCCATGCATTTGGGGGTGAATCTTGAACCGCAGTCCAACTATACCAATAGGCATAGAATCTCATGTATATACCTCACTCTACCAATCCATGCGCACATACTTATTTATCATTTTCCACAATTAACTATAACACAACAAGCTTAGCCAATATCATTCACAACATCAATACAATATCAATAAATGGGAAATTAACATTTTTTCTCAATCCATTAACACATTCATCATTTATATTACATAAAACTTTAGCCTAATTTCCCATTTCCCATGCCTATCTTGCTAAGCATATTCAAGTATAAAGTTAATCCCCTAGCATTTTCCTATTAATCCATTTAACCCTTTTTCCATGCCAACGAAAAAACCTCTTAGGCCATTCCCATCCTATGTGTATTAATAAAACTACAATTTCACATCCTTAAATCATAATAACAAATTCATCATGGCTCTATGTTTTCTCATCATAGCCTTACACTTACTTAGCTAAACTCAAAGTCCGAGGAATATCAACACACCACATGGGTGGCCCTAATCTGATTTGTCCATCCACCATATAAACTGTGAGGATTATGAAGAGTTCAATTAACCATTTAGACACCCACTATATCCAAATAAATGAATGGAACCCGAGAAAAAAATAATTTAAAATTAAGAACACAACCCTACATACACAAATCCACTTGAAACAGAAGGGATACAACTTGTAGACCACCTACCTTGAATCCGCTGGTGAAAACACTCCCAAACGAAGCCTTAGATCCCTATTAAATAAAATCTTGAATTGTCAACCTAAACCTCACAAAAAAATAAGGGTTTCAGAGCTTTGGAAGAATATAAGAGAGATATACCAACCTAAACCAAGAAAAAGAAGCAAGGGGTGGGGTGGGGGGGGTTAGCCTTACCCGGATCTTCAATATGCAACCAACGTCACTAAAAACAACACTAAGATTATGGAGATATTTCTTTATAAGGTCTTGGAGACTTTGGTTCATTCCTAGGGTCCAAATGTGGATGAAAGGAGGATGAAAGGAGGAAATCTTGAGTTGGGTATAAAGTCCCGTAATAGAATTTTTGTAATTTTTTAAAAGTTTCTGGGCCACCCAGTTTACCTGAAAGTTTACCAAATCCTACGCAAACCATGAAGATGCTATTATACCCAAAACCCCCTTTCACATAGTTTTATGAGAATTACACATGGTTTTCACTAACCATGCACAAACACTGTAGCATGCCCATGACCACCTTTTTTATTCCTCTTTCAGGTATTGAACCCCTGAAACACCCCTGATATTTTTTAAGGACATGGGACAACACTTAATTGACCAAAATAAAGGCCTTAAACTGAATCATAAGTAAAAAATACCTTATAGAGAAATATGGGATATTACAACCTCCCCACCTTATAATGGATATCCCCAAGCCGCTCTTCTTGAGCATCATTGAGTTCCCAAAGAAAACAGATCAGGCCACTATGCCCACATATCTGATTCCCTCTCCCAAGTTTCTTCCTGAGCATTTCCATGTTGCCATAGAACATTAAACAAAGGTATAAACTTTACCCACAAAACTTTCCCACTATGATCCACAACATGAACTGGGTTCTCCTTGGAGGAAGCATCCTCATTAAGCTCGATATCCTCAACATTTAACACACAGGACAGATCAAGGTGATACTCTCAGAGTTATGAAACCTGAAAAACATCTTGCATCCCATGATACTGATGTGGAAGAGACAAATGGTATTCCATGGGTGTAAAACTCTCTATAATATAAAATGACCCACATATCTAGGGGCCAACTTTCCCTGCTTTCGAATTTGACGGTGACCCAATGTTGGAAACACCAGAAGAAACACACTATCACCCACCATGAACTCAAGAGGCCTACAATGCCGATATTCAGATAACTTTTTCCTACTCTTAGCTATTTCCATATGCTTTTGAATCAAACAAACCTTCTCTGATGTATCCTGCACAAGACTCAGTCCTAACATCTTAGACTCGCTAGCCTCTAACCAACACAACGCGGATCAAAACGGTCTCCCATACAATGACTCAAAAGGTTCCATCTAAACTATAGCCTGAAATATGTTGTTGTTAGAAAGCTCAAAAAGTGAAAAGCTCTTTTCCCATAAACCCCTGAAATCTAGAACACATTCTCTCAAAATGTCTTCTAATACCTAAATTGTACACTCTGACTACCTGTCAGTCTAGGGGTGGTAAGCCATACTGAAAAAAACATGGGTACCAAGTGCCTTTTGTAGTCCCCTCCAGAAGCATGAGGTGAAACGTGGATCACAATCCGAAACTATGGTTCTCAACACACCATGAAACTGCACTATTTATCAAACATACAATTCCCCCAACTGGTCGACTCTATAGGTCTCTAGGATCAGCAAGAAGTGAATCACTTTTTTCAGCCGATCTACCACCACCCAAATTACATCATTCTTCTGAGGCATGCTTAGAAGACCCACTATGAAGTCCATTGTGATGTCATTCCACTTCCACTCTAGAGTAGGAAATTACTGCAACAACCCACCTGGATGCTGATGTTCAGAATTCACCTATTGGAAGGTAAGGCATCTTGACATTAAACTTTCTATTTATTTCATCATTCCCATCCACCAAAAATACCTATAAAGATCACAGTACATCTTAGTAAATCTCGGATGAAATTACCACCTTGACACATGGAAATCATGCATCAACTCCTCCCATACATCTGCCAACACCACAACAAGACATTGAACATAAGAAACTCCATTAGCACCAAAAGTACAACCAGAAGGTGACTCCCCACCTTTAAAACTTTCCTTCACCCAAAAACACTCCGGGTATACTAGGTGACTCCCCTTAACTCGGCTCAAAAGTGCGAACTAAACTGCTATAAATGCAAGGGTCATCTGTACGTGCCCATACTATACCTCCAAATGCATCTTAGAAAACAAGTCCATCATCACCCACTATGAACTAGATTCCTGAAATACCTAATTATGAGTCTTCTAGCTCAGATAATTTGCAACACTATTCCCTTTCTATAGTGTGTACATGAACTAAATATCAAAAGACTATAGGTACTCAACCCGTCTTTGCTGTTGAAGATTAAAATCCCACAAAGAGAAAATGTATTTGAGAATTTTATGGTTGGTAAACACTGTAAAGTGTTCACCCAAAAAGTAATTCCTCCATCACATTAAGTAATGTACCAGAATAGCTAGATCCAGGTCCTGAGTAGGATAATTCCTTTCATGCGGCCTCAACTATCTTGACCCATAAGATACAACACGATCATCCAACATCAACACTTCCCCAATTCCAATACCGGACACAACACAGAACATGTTATACCTATAACCTGATTCATGTAAGATCAAAACTGATGCAGTAGGCAACCACTTTTTTCATCTCATGAAAAGAATTATAACAAGACTCTGAAAAATCAAATTTAACCCCTTTCTTTGTTAATCCTGTGGCTGGCACTGACAAAAAAGAGAAATATCTAATAAACCATCGGTAATAAATAGTCCAACCAAAAAATCTCCAAATATTAGAGACATTATTATATTGCTCCAAATACACCTCATCCTTCACCTTTTTTTGATCCACCAACACACCTAAATCAAAAATGTTGTGTCCTAGAAAGTACACCTCATCAATACAAAACTGACATTTTGATAGCTTTTCATAAAACCTATTCTTTCTTAGTGTACTCAAGACTATTTCAAGATGTTAGGAATGATCTTCATGAGTTCTGGAGTACACCAAGATGTCATCAACGAAGACAACTACAAAATAATACAGATACAAGTGAAATATCTAGTTCATCAAGGCCATGAACACCGTCCGTGCATTGGTCAAACCAAAATACATCACCAGAAATTTATACAAACCATACATACTTCAGAAAGATATCCGGCGTATGTCAGAAGGTCTCACCATCAACTGATGGTATCCCGATCTCAAATTGATCTTAGAAAACACTGAGGAACCTTTGAGTTGATCAAATAGTTCATCGATTCTTGGAAGAGGGTATCAATTCTTAACTGTCATATGGTTCATCTTCTTATACTTGACAAAAAGCCTCAGTGATCCATCAAACTTCTTAGAAAACAATACAGGAGATCTCCAAAGTAATTTACTATGACTTACAAACCCCTTACACTCCAATTACTCTAACTGAACCTTCAGTTATTGGAGCTCTGCTAGCACCATTTGATATGGTGGGATGGAAACTAGATCCGCTCTTGGAAATAATTTGACTGTAAACTAAACATATCTCTTGGGTGGTAACCCCAAGAATTCATCAGAAAAAACACGTTTGAAATTGGTCTACAATAAAAGGGAAAACTCACTATCCCCTCTTAGCATCATCTAATATAAGGCATACCACTTGGGTTGTGAGTTCCCCCAACTGCTAGCATAGCGTCCATGCACAGTCCACTCAAGTATCCCACTCAGCACAAAGGACATAAGTAGTTCCATTGAGGGATGTGAACATCACCTGATGTTGGTAATAGTAGATATGAGCTTGATATAACACCAACCAGTCCATTCACAATATTAGGTCAAAACCTAACATCTCTTAGACAAATAGATCAAACCGAAAACGATACCCACAAACCTCCAGAGCACAACCCTTATAATTCTTGATGTCCTCCATTCATACCCCTAGTGGAGTATCAAGTGAAATTACCCCACATGTAGTCTCCACGGTCAATCCCAACACAACTACGAACTGAGCAGAAATAAAGGAATGCATAGCACATGTATCAAATAAAGAACTAGAAAGAGTGGAATCTACAAGAATCATTCCTCGAATAGTGGATGGTCCTACATCACCACCTTTAGGTGTATCCTGAACTGCATAAAGATGAACTGCCCCTTTACCCCGGGCTCCAGCCTGAGTGACCTACACTGCAATGCTCTATTGGTAAGAATGATCTCACCCTGGAGTTCCATGCCCACCACCTCTACCAGTATGGCCAATGGAGATCCAACATCCTTTCTGATATGGGGTAAATAACCCATACCTACAATCAACATCTTCCACTGACCTACATCATTCCCTGACTGTCGCAGGTTTTTACAGAACCTCCACACATGACCTAGCCTGCCTCATGCTCGAAACTCGACTGGTGGGTGGGGACACTTGTCATGCTTGTACCCCGGCCTGTCACATTGATAATAGATGATCTGTTCACCACCTTGAGAAGCTGACCCCCTCTTCTGACTGCTCTGTGTGCTTCCACCCTACTAAAAGACTCTAAAGTGGTGCTTCCTATTAGCAGAAGCCGCACCACTTGCTCACCCAACTAATGCCACAACTTCACTACATGAATCTCCCTTCAAGTTCCCCTATGAGATAAGGGCCTAATCTACCAATTCAGTAAAACTTTTAAAATGAAGATATTCTCCTGAGATCTGATCTCATGTATCCGCCCGTCTTGGAAGTGTTTCACTATGATTTACTTATCTCTTGTCAATGTCAGAAAAAGCATCTCAGATCAGTAAAATGACTAGAGTAGTCTATTATCAAAATTGTACCTTGAGTCAACCTCATAAAATCCATAGCCTTCTCCGGCCTCTTTTTTTATGGCAATAAGTTCTCAAGGAACATCTCCTAAAAATCCTTCCACATCATTCCTTCATCCTGCTCCGTTTGGACCATGATTTTCCACGAATGTTTTTCCTAACCCCCAGCATATAGGCCTCCATCATGACTCACTTCTCAAGAGGAGCATATAGATGATCATGAATAGTTTGGATGGACTCTATCCAAATATATACTTCTTCTTGACCACCATATTAGGAAAAGGTCGGAGGGTGATGTAGCTGAAACTCCCTGGTTACCTCAAACATACTCGGTGAAACCCACATTATGCATCATTCCATAATCTGCTTAAAATGAGAAAAATTCTCATAGAACTAATCTTCCCTATTTTCCTGGATCACCAAGTTCTCGTACACCACTATTGGCAGAGCGTTCTCTATAATGTCCTTGTGTCACCCAACTGACACACGTCTTCAAGGTGGAATTTATCTACAATGCCAAACATGAGATTTAGAATGCAACTATAGAACTTTTATGAGAAGAAATGAGTTATAGGTAATCTCATTTCTTTCCAAAACCAAACCAATTCAAATACTCCAACAAAATGAGCCCACTCACCACTGGATCACTACCCTTGGCCATCTCTCCTAAGGTCATGGCTAACACAGGTATCTAATTCACACAGTTACAACCTTATATTTTACCCAACTCAAAACCATTTCCATATCCCCATTTACTATTACAACATATTAATCCACTTTTATTTATTTATTAAGAACCATTTTCTAATTACTACTTGACATTTTCAATTCCCTTATTACCTATTCATACCATCTTATTAGGAAATATTTTCATTACTTTTAAGAGAACAAACACATCCTAACCTTAATACCCCGCACACCCATCCCATGTGTGTTTCTATCATGATAAATGTCACTTACCTACATAGGTTCCTAGAATGATGCCTGAATGAACAACCTCATACCCTTCAAACCATGAGAGAAATATCACAAAACCGTAAAATCACACAACAAGTGAATCACCCGATGGTGAAATAACGTCAAATTAAACAACACATAACAAGAACAACAATCCCCTCCCAGGGTGACATGGGTTTTCCAAATACATGGGTTAGTTACTCCCAAGAATGAGCTCATTAACAAGGCCCCAACACTTTCCTATCCTCCGGTATACCATCTACAAATGGTAATAAAGAGAAAATAACTTCCTTTGATACCAATTTGTAACATCCCTGACCCAGATGCCACTAATGGTGCCCCATGCTGGGTCTCCATATGACCTCAAACGTGCCTCACCATATGCCAGGGGTTTCTGACTAGCAGAGAGCGTCTAATAGGATATGTGGGGGAGACTATACCCTCTCTACTAGAGTAATCCACAATAGAAAATAGTTTAAATAGTGGTAACAATAGAGAATTACCAATAACATACATAAATAAAATATTCCCAAACTGGTTACAACCATATACAAAAGTAAATATGTTATGCTATGCTACAGTGACATGTGGAAAAAACCCCAATAGAAGAAAAATAGTAGAATCCCCAAATTGGCAGGGACACTGAGTCTGGAACCTCACCCATACACGTCCCATGTCCAACTCAACTCCCTATCATAGGTCCCTTTCCCTTTTCCTAACCCGCAAGCATGAAATCTACTCGGGTACCCAATGACGTCCCGAGTAGGGTGTGAGTATAACTCAATAGGCCACCACTAATAGTGTCTATAAAATGTCCAGAAAAAGTAGATAGTGCATGAAAGTGATAATAATGTCAAGTAATGAAAATAGTTCAAAAATCCAATATTTATTTATGTTCCTTTAAGTTAACATACCCAATAACCCATATTCATTTCCAAGACATTTCCTTTATCAGTTCAACCCTTTCATGTGTTCATTGGATTAGGCATGATAAATGTTATCAATATGTGGGAATTAAACAAGTCCTATTTCACTAGGCATCATATCCCAACAATTCCCAATATCCTCAGCTCGAAGCCTAAGTCCGGGTGGAATGGAACTGTTAGGGGAATCGAACTCCATCCCCTTTCCTAACCCATGCATTTGGGGGTGGAGCTAGAACTTTAGTCCAACTTGACCCACAGGCATAGAACCTCAAGTCTATACCCCACTATACCAATCCATGTGCACATGCTTATTTATAATTCACCATAATTAACCATATCACAACAAGCATAACCAATATCATGTACAACATCACAAAAATATCAACAAATGGGGAATTAAAAATTTTCATTAATCTATTAAAAAATTCAAAATTTATATTACTTAACCCTTTCTCCCCATTTCCCATTTCCCATGCCTTTTTGGATAAGCATATTGAAGTATAAAGCTAATCCTCTAGAAATTTCCCATTAATCTATTTAACCCTTTTTCAATGCCAACCAAACAACCTCTTAGGACATTACCCAAACTATGTGTATTAATAAAACTAAAATTACACATCCTTCAATAATACTTACATAATAATCATGGATCTATGTTTTCATACAATTAACTTACACAAACTTAGCTAAAATCTAAGTCCGAGGAATATTTACACACCACATGGGTGGCCCTAATCTCATTTGGATATCCGCCAGGCATCCCGCAGGGATCATGAAGTGTTAAATTAACCATTTAGACACCCACTATATCCAAATAAATCAATGGAAACCAAGAAAAAAATAATGGAAAATTAAGAACATAACCATACATGCCCAAATCGACTTTAATCCCAAGGGATACAACTTGTAGACCACCAAACATGAATCTGTTGGCGAACACACACCCAACAGAATCCTTAGATCCTAATTCAATTAACCCTTGAATATACAACCAAAAACTAACCAAAAAATAAGGGTTTGAGATATTTGGAAGAAGATAAGAGAGGGATACCAACCCAAATCAAGAAAAAAATAAATGAGGGGGTTTATCCTTACCCAGATCTTTAACCCACAACCAACGACACTATAAAAAAATCTAAGATGTGGGAGATCGATCCATGGAAGCTATTGAAGACTTTGGTTTGTTCCTAGGGTCTAAATGGGAAGTAAAGGAGGAAATCCCCAATTGGGTATAAAAATACCGTAATATATTTTTTGTATTTTTTTAAAAGTTTCTAGGCTGTACGGTTTACCCACAAGGTTTTCCAAATCGTGTGGAAACCGTGTGAATGCTAGTGTCCCAAAACTCCCCTTTTTCATAGTTTCCTAGGAATTCTGCATGATTTTCAGTAACCATGCAAAAATTGTGCAGCATTCCCAGAACCCCAATTTTTCTTCCTCTTTCATGTCCTGAACCCCTAGAACACCCCTGGGACTTCTTAAGGACTTGTGAAAACACTTAATTGAACAAAATAAAGGGGTTAAACTGAATTTTATGTAAAAATTACCATAAGAAGAAATCTGGGATCTTATATTCAAATTTAAGGAGAGTCTGAAAGGACTATTCAAACATTAGAAGATATGTTGAGATTGTACTTAGTTGACATTCATGGTATTTGAGATCACCATTTACCATTGGTAAATTTTTCCAATAAGAATAGATTTCATTCAAGTATTCAAATGGCATCGTATAAATTGTTAAATGGAAAGAGATGTCACACCAAAAAGTGTTGGGATGAAGTTTGTGAAAGGAATATTTTTTTTACTGGAATGTGTTGAGGAAACAACTAGAAAGGTGTATATTATTCAAACCCATATCAAATCAACTCAATGTTGGAAAAATATCTATGGTAATAACAAAAGGAATTATTTAGAATTTCAAGTGGGATATCATTTTTTCATAAATGTATCTCCATGGAAGGGTGTTATAAGATTGGGTAAGAAATAAAAATTAATCCCCAAGTACATCAGACCGTTCAAAATTCTGGAATGAATTGGTGACATAGAATATCATTTAGAAATATTGTCAAGTCTCTACAAAGTTCATGATGTATTCTACATATTATTTCTAAGAAAGTATATTCTTGAGAAAATGCATGTTCTCAATTCTAAAGAAATATAATTGGAACCTGATTTACCATACTATAAAGAGCCTATCTAAATTCTAGATACTAGAGAATAATTATTGAATAATCAGATGACTCGGCTGGTAAAGGTACTGTGGAAAAATCCTAAAATTGAGGAGTCAACATGGGAAGTAGAGGAAATTATGATGATGAATTTACCATATCTTTTTTGGTGATATTATAGAAATTACAAGGATAATTTTTTTGAACGAGAAAATAATGTAGGATCCCAATATTTTACAGTTAATTTTCATTTTAAATATATTTAATAGCTTTTGTTGCATGCAACATTGAGTTCAAATGCACCGTGATATACTAATATGTGACTATTATGACATAGCCATTTTAATAGAGATAATGAATAGTATTAACCACATTCTGAAATTTATATTATTTCATCATTCATATAAAATAATTTATAGGAATAAGATAATAATGAATTCAATTTTATGCAATAAAAGACTATATTTTTCTAAAGGTAGTTGTAACTCCTTTTGACGATGAACTTGTTTTAAATATAATTTTAACATTTTTAAAAATTATATTTCAAAAGATAAAAATTATTCTTTGAAAAAGGAATATCAAAATTTACTTTTTTTCAATTTTTATAATTTTTATGACAAATTTTATGGTTTGATAAATAGTGAGAAAATATTTCATTTTAATTGAAAAAACTTTTTTATCTCATTAATTTATAGTTCTTAATTGTTTTTAATTTGTTTCTAGAGTTTAATTAGAATAATATATTATCATTTAATCCAATTTAGGTCATTGGATTTAGTTTCACATTGAATTTTTATATAAAAACATTTCAATATTTTTAATATTTTCACTTTAAAAACCCATTTTATCATTTTTTCAATGAGTTTAATTTTAAATTAATTACTACAAATTATGTGTTTTGAATTTAAAAAAAAATGGATTTTTTTTGGAATCAGTGGGTTAAAATTATGAAAATAGGTCAAATTATGTAAATAGGTTTCTTTTATGTTTGGGCATTATAAATAGTAACTTTATTAATTATTTTATTAATACTATAAAAGGTAAATCAAGTAATTAAGGGTAAAAATAATACTATAAATATCATGAAATTACCCTATAACATATATAAATATCATTATATGTGTGGTTTTTTGGCCAAAATCATCCTTAAGATGAGATTGTAACATTTTTAATCCACTTGGATGCGAGTATGCCATTTATTATATTTTTTATAAAGATAATTTAGAGATTTCATACTCATATATCCAATAAAAATATAATTATAAATATAGATTTATACAGAAGTTCAATTTTACTATAAATAATCATTTTAAATAAAAATATTTTTATTCATCAAAATAATTTATTTTTAATTTTTTTGAAATAAATAATTACCATAAAAGATTAAACAATGATGATTAAATAATTTATTAAGTAATAGAAATATCAAAAAATGATATTAAAAATATTTAAATAATTATATATTGAGATAATTAATGTCATTGATGAATATTATAGATTAACTAGACATACTGGGTATGTATTAAATATTTATTTCTATTTTATCTTGTGTATTGATATTTTTTTAAAATTCAAGAAATAAATAGTGTTAAAAAGGACATTAATGATACTCTAGAATAAATATAATTTTTTAAGTGATATAAAATTCATAAAAATATAAAATTCGTCAAAATTATTAGGATAAACAGTAAAATTTCATCTATGACTCATTTATGGTTCTTTTTTCATTTTATAGTAACTATATTAACCCCCAAAGAGTGAAAATACCATTTTTCATGGTTATAGTTAAAGGGATTAACTAAGGGTTAAATCCAGGAGATAAGGGCATGAATGTTATCTAAACATGTATAAAAAATATTTTTTGAGACTATTTTGACCCATAATCTTGTTATATTTTAACCAAATCACTTTTTATCCATTTTAATTGAAAATTAATTTATATTATTTTAATATTTTCAGGGTTTCCAAAAGTTTCCCTCACCTCAATTATAAAAGGGAACCTCCTACATTCCTTCCTCTCACCAAATTGATTATCATTACTAGAAAAAACCCTACTCATTTATACTTCCAACATCATGATAAATGTTTTGAGGTCTTAGTCTTCTAAAAAGACTAACTCTATATCACTTGAAAATATATGAAAATGAATTCCTTTGAAAAGAGGTAATTGTTTTACCAACTCATTCAAGTTCATTTATTCTTCTACTTACTCTAAATATGTTGATTCAAAACTAAAATAACAAATCTAGTATAATATATATTCTGATATATTATTATTATTATGGGACAACCATATTACACCTTTTATCCATCATATATAATAAGAAAATAACATGCGTGCATACGTATGACTTATCATCTCCACGCCATGGTGTAATTTATTTTTCATAACCACTTTATTTGGATGGGTATAATGATGGATATGATGGATATACATAATAATTTTGAAATTATATTGATTATTTACATTTAAAACACCATCCAATTCAATACCCTTCACCATTAAGAGAACGATACCATTGATCGTGCGTACGTACAACCTACTGTCTCCACGATGCGATGAGATTCATTTTCCACATTAACCATTAATGAATGATTATAAAAATGCATATAGTGAGTAAATATATTATCTTTTAACTTAATATCATTATTTATTTGATATTTATATATCATATTCATAAGAAACAAGACTTACATGAAAAAACATGCATAGGGAAATGAAGTAGTCAACACCCATAACAATGTTAATAGAAAAATATTTTTAAAAAATGATATTAGAATATCATATATGATATCATAAATATGAATATGATCTAATTATAAATTAATAACATGTTTTAAGCAATTATACAAGCGTTTAAATCACATTCACATAATGGAATGTACCAGTTAAGTGTTAATTTCACAATTTAATTGTTATTCAGGGTTATTTATATATAAGTATCAGATAGAGAATATTTACCATCCTTGTCCATGTTTCTTAAAAATGTTTTCCAAAATATTTTTAATATTATCTTAAAAATGATAAATGTCTTTTTACCCAAGTTATACTTTTTATTAAATGGTTTTATTCTTTATTTTATTTTACAAACGAGGAACTTTATAATTTTTTTGACAAAATATGTAAGGAATATTTTTTTAACAAATAAAAAATGAGAGGATTTTTACACCACAATGACACCTTAATGTATTGAGGATTACTTTAAAAGTTTAAAATATTATTTTCAAAGAAAATGTTTCTGATCAAAATTGTGCGACCTTTTAAATGAATGATTTTAAAGTAAAATGGTGTATTTCTCTAAAGAAATTTTAATGATTTTATTAGAGTATTTTCATATATGTAAAAATACATTGTTTGATATAATTCTTGATTGAGGTTGATCTATTAGGATACTATCAACCATATATTATTGAAGGGTCTATGATTAGTTTGATATTAGATTATCTATTTTGATACCATTTATGGTTTATGGTTAATGTATTCACATTTCTTTTGCAAGTTTTCAATATTAATGCTTATGTTGTTTATGGTTTCATATGAGGAATGCATTGGACATAGTATGTAATGGAAAAGGACCATTATAGCACCTCGATAAATCGATATATCTCATGAGAAAAAATAGTTTGGGTATTTGTTGACGTCATACCCATTTATGTGTGGCTTCCTAGATGAGGCCTTGACACTATGTTTATGATGTTCGACATTATTTATTCTATTATTATGATCTTATTTATCAATATTTCATGTGATTATTCAATAAATAGAATATCTATTTGATTATTCATATGGAACTATATTATTTTAATTTATTATTTCCATATTATGCTCAAAATTAGGATTAAATGGATTTTTTTTAGTTATAAACCTTTCCTTAATGTCTATGATTGTTATTCATAATATCTTCCATTGTACGCTTACCCTTAATAAGAATAAAATATCACCCCCTTCTTATGTTTTATTTTTACAAGGATTCTAAGATGTGTATTATGACTGATATGCATGGTTAATCTAGTAGAATAATGGATTTCTCAAAATAGTTTCTATGTTCTAATTTATGTTTTAAAATGTAACATATGGTTAATGTATAAAATATGGCTTATAAAACTACTATACTGATCATTGTTTTGGGATTAGAATATTTTATCTTTTCCAATGTAGTAAAGTGAGGAATCGACTCTAGTCTACTGGGGTCTAGGTCATTATACATAATATTTAATTTTAGGGTTTCTTATATTTATGTGTAAAATACCAATTTTATCTTATTACATGCTTGTTAAAAATAAGTGGATTTCAGATAAGTGATTAAAAATTACAAGAAAATGTTTACAAAAATTATAATATTTATTTTATTTCTATACTACAGGCTTGTTAATTATTTTATTTACTCATTTAAACATCTATGAATAATAACAATGAAATTGATAGAAATAAATTAAATAAAGTGTAATATTCATGAGATTATATAACTGTTGGTTTATTGAGAGGATAATAATCCAACCATTAACTGTAGGGAATTAAATCTTGGAACTATGTTGGGTTCGAGTTAATTAATTCCACTATTCTCCTATATAACTGCTGGATTGGTTTCACCTCGACATTGAACATGAGTTACCACCACTATCCTAAGAGCTCAATCAATTAAATAAATCAATACTCATGAAGGAGAGGGAAACTAATGTTTTGGTAAAGGGGGGTCTATAAAAAATAAACCATAGGAACTCATGACCTTTAATAATGGGAGTAGGGGAATTACTCATAATCAACTATTTAATTAAATAAATTATTGCAAAAACCATAAAATAAGAGATTAAATAAACCAATCACATAAATTTAATTGTCTAAGAAAATGGTCAATGATAGAAAATCAGTGAATATTTATAATTATACTATCTATAAGTTACTACAATTAATTATTTTTTATTATGAAAAACATTCTTGAATAAATTAAATTAATTAATTAATTCCATTTTTATGAATGACCATATGAAGTGTCTTGCAGATACCTATCATAAATGAAATATGAAAAAGTAACTATTTGAATAGTAATTAATGATTATTAAATGGAATTATTAAAGCATTTATTAATTATAAAACCTTATTACACAGTGAACATATGAAATATGAAAAGGGTAATTAGGGTTTTAATGCTGTAAATAACTATTTTTAATGTAATTTATTTCTATTCTTTACTGGGAGACTACATGACACGTACAAATGATATACACATCATTTTTATCTCATTTTATGTATCCAATTTAGATACCCCTGAACATAGTGTGTATGTTGTACATATTACTTGGTGTGTACTAATGATCTACACACCATGTGTTCCTGTTGTTGTACATCTACATAAACCACCTATTGACTCAGATTGTTCTACAGAAGCAATTATTAATGAGTCACACATTTTATATAATATATAAAAACCATTTATATCATTAATGATACTAGATATTAGTATCACACAATGTTTTTCCATGCATTTGACCATATAGTTAGTCTAAATTTCACTACAAAACTATATAGACAACCTGGTGTGTATGCCAACTCAAAACCATGTGGTTTTACAGACCATATTCCAGGCTGTCCCATTAAAAATTTGGGAGTCATTAAATAATCAACATATCATTACTAAATTGGACATCATGTATCCAGTGCATTCCAAGGTGTAGTGAAATTGGGTCCATGACAAGTAATTTTGGTCACAGGTCGTGCATCTGTGTCTACTAGCCAAAATCATCAACATTTTCTAATGACATCATAGATTTTCCTTCATCTATTCATTGTCAATTTTAGATGATATGGAACTTGAATCATGGTAATTAATATGTAATTTTATTAATTAAACTCTATATTAAATGATGAATAAACTAAAATACGAAAATTAACAACAATGGTGTATAATCAATCAAATAATAATAAATAATTATAAATTTTCATGTGACCCCTTTGATACCACTATAAGTTTTTTTGGAATATTGGAATCATGTTGAGTGGGACTGAACAAAACTTTTTTGATCAACCACTTCATATTTCACCTCAGAGATAATAGAAATGTATTCCTAGAATCCAATAATATAGGTTCATATAATATATAGTTTGTAATTAATTTATTTAATTAAAGAGTTACCTTTTTTGGATTATTTATTCATTGATTAATTTATAGAATACTATTGTCATACCACCATTTCATTAGAGGAGTCAATGGTAGATTCTTTCTATTGGTGATTCACATGTGCTTCAAAATCCTCCGATCATCAACATAGAATTCATCATTTTCAAGAATATATGATTCTAATGATTTCAATTATCACCAATGATCAAAATAGAAACCTTAAAAGGATAATAGATTCACCCTGTTAGAGAAGTAAAATTCTTATGCGCTCTTTAGAGTGTTCTTGTAACATACCAACCCTGCTTCCACACCACGGTGCTTGAGTCAGACTACTACATGACATGAAGCATGCCTCCCAATATTCTTGAGGCTACTAACCGGAATTAATGGTCTAATATTGATCTTAGTGAGGCTATACCCTATTTATCAGAGTAATTGGATAGTAGAAATACAAAAAAATTACTAAATCATATAACCATAAGAGCATAACATTATGACCAAAATAGGAAACACAATATCCATAACTAAAAAATAAATATATCATGCCAATAATTGTCAAGTGTCAATATGCCTAACCCAAAAAAATAGACACTGAAAACTCCCAAGTGAGGACCAAAACCAAGTCTCGTTCCCTCATCCATGCTCTATATTGACTTAGCCATATAATACAGGGCCTTTACTATTTTCTTATCCCACAACCGTGAATTCTATTTGGGTATCGATCAGGAAGCACAAGTGGGGTGTGAGTACAACTCACTAGGCCACCGCTAGCTATTTTAAAAAAAATATCAGTTCAATAAAAATTTATGATGTTGTAAAAATTAATGAGTACAATAAATAATTAAATAGTTATCACATTATCAACTATTCATTATTTAACCACATAAATCCCCAGGCTCCTGAGGACACTTGAAATCTCTATATGAGCTTCAGCCCATGCCAGAGTCTGAAATATCCAAATGGGATATAATTTATTACAATTCCATTGCGATCATTCATTATCTCAATGTCACATATGAATTCCATTGTAACCATTCATCATATCAATATCACATATAAATTACATTACTACCATTCATCATTTAAATATCACATATGAATGCTATTGTTACCATTGATCATTTTAGTATCACAAATTAATTCTATTATAACCATTCATCATTTCAATATCGAATATGAATTCCATTTTTACCATACATCATTTTAATATCACATATTAATTCCATTGTTACCATTCACCATTTCAACATCACATATGCCAAAATATCACAATATCACAAAAACCCACTAGTTTATACACCAATTAATTAATAATTTTTAAAATTTTCAAATTCATATCATTCCATTATTTGATTAAACAATTAATTAATCAAATCCATCTCATTAATTCATTCAATAATTAATTAATCAAACAAATTCCATTAATTAACTCAATAATTATTTAATCACCTTAACCATATTAATCAATTCAACAATTAATTAATCATCTCAACTAAATTAATTAATTTAAAAATTAATTAATCATCTCAATAATTTTCATAATTATAACAAACTCTATTAATTAATGAAACAAATAATTAAATAATATTCAATAAATTGAACATAACATTAATTAATCCACTGATTAATCACCCTAATTTAACAATCCCAAAATCCCCATAATTAATTCAACAATTAATTATTCCAAATAATTTAATTGCATAGTCCCAAAACTCCCATTAATGAATTAAACAATTAATTAATCATGTTCCCCAATGTCAATATCCCCAATTTTATAATCCCTTAATTAATTTGTGAAATTAATTAATACATTTCAAGAAACTAAATTTCTAATCATCCATTTGAAATTCAACAATTACATATATGTAATTTAAATCAATACATTGTATTTGAATAATAGAACAAATAACTCAATATTGATGATAAATTCTCACCAATGAAAATACCCAATTTATGAAGAACAATGACGAAGAATGATATCTGGATTCAATTCCAAGATCCAAGAATTAAAAAAATAAAGATATAAAAAAACTAGACCTAGATATAGATCCAATAGTGGATAAAAAATCCTCTTTTATCTGGGAAGATGAGTGAGAGAGATAGAGAAATCAATCGTGAGGAAATCACATACCCTGGGAGGTTTGGATCCTCAATATGATGTTTGATTCCTGAAGAACGGATGTATAGATACCTAATAATGCATTCAAGATCCCAAAAAAATGATCTGAATATCTTCTTTCTATGTTGGTTTTTATTTTTGGTTAATATGGGGGGTTCAAGTATATTTAAAACTATTTTTTATGTTAAATAAAAGGCTACGCACACATTGCTTGTATCGGGCACACAATTTTCCAAACCATGTACAATTTCTTATAATGGGAAACATAGTGTGAAAACCCATGGGCCATCCATGTGAATCCACCCTATATGGATTTTCACTGTTTTTTTGGGTTGGGGTGCATGGTTAGCGAAAAATTTGTGCCAACCGTGCATTTCTCTCTTTCTTTCCAAAGTTCTCACTTCTCACCAAAACACACCCCAAGGTACAAACCAAACAAAATTTACTAAAAAATTATAAATATAGTACCTGTAAAAAAGCCTGATTCATCTTTAGAATTGGTTCAAATCCTATAAAATTCCAACTTTATAACATCTTTTCCTTGATCAGTACTCCCAAGCATCTCTAAGATCCCGAGTCAAAAATATTGGCCCACTAAGACCTCATATCCACTTCTCTCTCACATGTGTCCTATTGAAGACAAACATGTGGCCACAATACATGAACTATTGTAATTTTCCCCCAAAACACTTTCTAACTATGATCCGACATAGTTATAAGATGCTCCTCAAAGGACATATCTAACTCTAGCTTGACATCATACCAGTCACACTACAAGTTGGATTAAGATTAAACTGATTATTACATATCTCAAATTACTTATGGATTGTTTTCTTAAAGTATCAAAACAATTCAAATGTGCTTTCCCAGTTTTGTGAACGTCACTTGTCTTTTTTACTAAAATGTTATTTTAAACTGGAAAAACATACTTTGACTAATACTGGTCATATAATGTTCATATTTGATGTGATACCGATTCCTACACGTCAAATATTAATTATGTTTTTTTTGTAAATTATAAAGACAATCTGAGTGTTTTTCATTGTTTTGAGTGAGTGGCACTTTTTGAACAAAATTGTTGATCTTAAACTGATAACAGACACATTGATCCATACTGAACACATAATGTATCTAAGTGAGTTTTGGATGAATTATACACATGAAAAATGACTTATGTATCTTTTTATTAAATTATCATAACAATCCAAAAGATTTTTCTCAGTTTTGAGTAGGTGAGTTGCCCTTTTTACAAAAATTGATGCCAATTTTAAATAAAAAGACACACTTGGAGTCATATCGGTCACACAGTGCATCAGATTGAGGTGAGGATAATTATTACACCTCCAAATTGGATTATAGACCATTTTTATAAAGTATCAAAACAATATGAATGCGTTTACATATTTTTGAGTATGTCACATGTCTTTTTTTTTACTAAAATGTCATTTTAAATTGGAAACACGCACTTTGAATGATACCAATCACATCATGTATCGGTTTTCTGTGAGACTAATTACATGATTTCAAAAATGACTTAGGAATAAATTCTCTAAATTATTATGAAAATGATAGCACATTTTCTTACTTTTTAGTGAGTTACATTTTTTGAACTAAACTGTCGATTTTAAACTAATAACAGACACATTGAGTCTTATCGGGCACATCGTGCATCTGATTGAGGTGCGGCTGACTCATACACATTACAAATGAATTATGGATTATTTATCTTAATTATAAAAAATAATCTGAATTAATTTTCTTTGTATTTAGTAGGTTAGTTGTCTTTTTATTAAAATTAAAGTAATTTTTAAATAAAATACACTTGGTGTCATACCGGTCACACCAAGCATTGGATTTAGGCACAAATAATTATTACACATATAAAATGGCTTAAGGATAATTTTCACAAAGTATAAATACAATTCAAATTAATTTTATTAGTTTTGAATATATAATGTTTTTTTACTAAAATTTATTTTTAAATTAGAAACATGCACTTTGACCTATAATGATCACATCATATATCTGTTTAATGTGAGTCCAATTACTACATATCAAAAAGGATATTTGAATAAATTTACTAAACTATGAATACAATCCAAGAGAATTTTTGTTTTTTTAGTGAGTGATTATTTTGAACTAAACTATAAATTCTAAACTGATAACAAACACATTGAGTCATAGTTATCACATTGTGCGTCAAATTGACATTAGAATGATTCCTACATGTCTCAAATGACATATGGATCATGCCTTGAAGTGTCAATGAAGTATAAACCTACATTGACTTGTTTTTATAATCATATAATAACCTATTATTTTTTATATAATAAAACCTATTAAAAAAATCATGTTTTATAAAAAAAATAAACAAATCTACAACCAATTATTTTATTAATGTTTTTTTCTAATCCTTGTAGATTATTTTGAGGATAAAAATGAATGTAATTCATCATTAAATATCCCTCCACATAAAATAAAATAAATTAATTTTAGTAACATACAATCATCACCTAAAATTTGACTTTAGCAACCCATGACCCCCGGGCTGCGTAGCACTGTAGTTGTGTATTGTGATTCTTCCATCTCCACCCACTCCATTTCTTTCCCATGCTAAATCTATCGTTTATCTTGTTATTTGGTGATTTTATATGGAATTATTAGGTAAAAATAGAGGCCTAGAGTTAATAACTAGTATCAATGGTGTAATTCTTACAAATGGGAGACATTGTGTCACACCCCGATGTTTTATTTTGTTTTTATTTTCATTATTTCATCACTTAGGTAAACCTCGTCGAGGTGTGGGTCTTAAATTTTTGATATTTGATATATATTTTTTTCGGGTTTTGGATCTGTGCGCGGTCACCGCATGGTCGGCGGTAGTCGCACGCTTGGCTCAGGTGCCGTGCAGATGTCTATCGCTTGAAAGGAATAACATTCTACACAAATGAAATAAGTAAAACATTAAAGAATAATTATAATAATTAATTATGGTATAGATAATAATATTATTATTAAGAATTGTTAAGGATATTTTTATTATCTAAATCGTGCTATTAATATAATTATCCATAGATTTTAACTTAATTGTAATTGTTATTATTTATATTCAAATTGTTATTTGATTATTATTATTATTTTTATTATTTTTATTATTATTATTACTATTGTTGTATAAATACTATTATTGTTATTAATTTGATAAAAAGAAAAAAAAATATGAAACAACAAACCCTACCCCCTTTTTGCCGACCCATTCTGTCACCCCCTTTCCCCCGCTTCCCCTCTGCGCAGCGGCGCTGCGCCCCAACCCCAGCCCCCTTCGGGTTTTTCCTGGCCTCCGACGCTTTTTCCCACCGCCCTTGCATCCCTGCTCCTACTTTTCACCCTCCGTGTTCGCCGCCAGCTCCGCCAGCCTCGCCTCTGCCCGTGGATGCAAGCCGACCCCTCTCCAATGTGGTGCGCTCAGACCCCCCCCCCTCAGCACAATTTCCTCCCTCCGGCGGCCTGTGTGCGGAGAACCCCTTCGCTCCTCCGTTGCTCCTCCAGGCCGACCTCGCCGCTCCGAACCCCAGATGCCTCCTCTCTTCCCGCGCCCCATCCCTATTCCAGCAGACTTCGCCCCCTCGAGATCCGCCGCATCCCCTCGTTGTTCACTGCCTAGCCGGCTCTACCCTCACCCGCCCCCTGCTCACGCTCCGGCCTCGCCTCTCGCTCCGGTCACACCTGCCATACCGGTCTTCCTCTGTCCGGTGGTGTTCTGACGCAAATCACAGCACCTCCACCTTCTCCCCGGCTGGCGGTTTCCTCTCTGTCGGTGCGATTTCCTTTTGAATGTGCATTTTTTTCCTCTATTTGACAGAACTTAAATCTCAAAGCTGGTAATTTGTTTGACTTTCTTGTTTTCTAGGGTGTGCGTTTGATCCATGGGTTTTTTCTATTCCTTCCGTTGTTGTTCCGTTGCATCTGCACTTGTTTGAGGTAGGAAATTTCCAAATTCTTCATTTCCTGCACAACCCATGACACATGTGTGTTTTAGATAATTTTTTTAAAGCATAACCTACATCTCAATAAGCGGCGTTGCTGAATTATTGCATTGTTTTGTGTTGATTAAAATTATGAAAAATAGTATTGGAATGTGACTATTATTATGTTTAGGTGATTCCGTATATAAGAATGTTATTTGATGAACTATTCTAATTGTTTATCTAGTTTTGCATGTTTTGCATTTTGAGCCATTCATAAATTTTTAGAACTGTTGAATAGTATTTTTTTATATATAGTGGGTTATTTAATTACGAAAATGGTTTCCTTAATTTTTAAAAAGTGCTTTTGGTTGTGCGTGTGGTGTTGTTTATGTTTTGAAAGGTGCGAGAATAGTTTTTAAAGGGTTTGATATATTGTGTGTGCAATGTTTTTTTGGTGTCTCCTATGAGTAGTTCATAAGTTTGAATAAATTGTTAAATTAAGAAGTTGTTGAAAATTGGTTTTATATTGTGCCTTGGTTTTAAAAAGGGGTTTTTGGTGTCTAAATTCATGGGTCACTCTTTGGGAATTGTTTTACAAATTTTAAAGTGGGTTATTAAACAGTGGAAACAATGTGAGTTATGTTTTAAAAGTAGGTCGAGGTGGTTCTTTTGCATTATTTTTTCGTTTAGATTGTTTTAAGTTGGTGTTTACGTATTTTAGTTATCTTTGTGGTTGCAGCGTGTTGGAAAGGTTTTTCCACGCTCATGCGATCGTCAGCTTGCGCGCACGCTTAGGTGCCCATGCGAGGCGCGTTGCGTCATTGTGTTTGGACAAAGAGCCGAGGTAGGTCCCCCACTTCACTTACCTTTAGATGTAGAATTTATTAATTTCTTGATGTTTATTAATTTTAATAAATTGGAAATAAAATAATATAATTAATTGTTATATGATTATTTGGTGCAAAAAGATCAATTTATTTTATACCGAACACCTGAGACATTTTCTTTATGAGAGGACAGCCAGTATTGAAAGAATAACCATTTGGACTTTAAACATAATTCACATAATTTCAAATGTACTTCTAGTTTTAAAGATATATGATTTATTCTGAACAAGGGTTCTGGGTTATCTCGAGAAATGAGGTTTTGCTTTAAAATTGGTGAAGGCCCGTTTGGCACTTTAATAAAATAAATTGTTTTGGAAAACCTATTCAGGGGTGATCTTTGGTGTGCATTGATTGCGTGAGTTGTGTGCAATATTTGTGCATCATGAATTATTGATTTACATTGTGGACGCATCCCATTTTATTGTATGTGTTGACATGGGAACCTGGCATATTGAGTGAATTTTCTGAGAACAATTGCTACCCTAGTTTAGAATACGCACTGGCTAGTGGCCCCATTGCAGGGGAATACTGAGTTATTGCTGTTATGGGGATTGGTCCCCTCAGTTAGGCCATGCAGGGCTATACCGGGAAGTAGTATGTGCGTTATGACGTCATCGAGTTAGGGCATGCCTTCAGGATGAGTCAGATGTATTGTACGTTATGGATTGTTCGCGATCTCTTAGGTTCGACCCATGTTTCTTTTAGTGTTTATTTGTATGTGGCAGATGATTGGGAGGTCGAGTTCGGTTTCTGACCCCTGTGTGCCACTTTTTCCATTGCCCTTAGTGTGAGTTGTGTATTTTGTGTGATTTTTCTTTTTGAATAACAACTAATGTTTGGATTTCTAAATTGTTCGCAAAATGTTTTAAAATGCAATGCACCTGTTTATTTCAACATTAAACTTGTTCTAATTTAAAAAGGGAAATGGACTGTTACTTGTTTTAAAAAAATGAATGTTTGTGTGGAAACCATATTTTATATAATTTAGTGCCAACCTAGAATTGATAAATTCTTTGTTTAATGGTATGTGCATTGGGAATAGAATTAGTCGGGCCTACCTAATGAGTTTTAATACTCACACCTATAGTTTTTTCCTGTTTTTAGTTTCTGTTGCAGGTTGAATTGAGCTTGTTTGCCATGGACGAGACTTGGTTGTGGTGTAAAGAGTGACCCTCGAGGTCACGAGGAGGTTTGTTCATAGTCAGGTTACCATGGGGATCGGGAACGCCCTTCACGCCATGTCGCGGACCGGCTCGGGTGACTGGTTCAGGGTCGTCCCGGGTTGGTTCGTGAAAAAATGGTATTAGAGGGGCCCATGTTATTTGGGATGCCCGGTAGATGGAGATTAGGATTTTCGAGAATCAATAGGTAGGTACGGGAAGGGCGTCATGAACCCTCACCCATTCTGCACCTCGTGTCGCCAGGGATAGTCCGAGAATTGAGTCTTTGTTTCATTCTGGTTTGTTTTGAATTGAGGGATGACAACGGAGGCAAGATGATGTTACATCATGATTTCACATAGAGTAGTGACCCATGTGGAGTCCGGGTACACGGTTTGAATTCCTCCCAGTGGTCGACACTTACTTGGGACATGACCCACTACCATGTCACCAAGTTAAGCGTGACTACTAGTCCCTCACTCCGGTGTTTGATGCAATTTGAGTGTTTTTTCGTTCTTGTTGGTGTAAGTTTGTTTTTATTGAAATGAAAAAAGGTTTTTGAAAATGGGATAGATTTATTTTAAAGGACGTTAAATATATGAAATGGTTTAAAAAAAACTGAAAGCTCTTGATTTGGAAATCGGTTGTTTGCTTGGTTTTGGTCGAGAATGGTTTGGGGTGAAGCCCCAGGTACTCATTATGGACGTTTTCACATGTGTGAGGATGCGTAGAAAGTGCGTGATGGTGCGTATGAATGAAAGCGGATGGAGACATGTGCAATAGTTCATGGGATTACCTGGGTGTGTTTGAAACGAAAGGCTTGACCTTGTTTTCTAAATTGGCTTTTAAAGAGGAAAATGGTTTTGGAAAGTGATTTTGGTTTGAAAAGTGGATTTGGTATTTGGAAACTGGTCTTGAAACGAGAATTTAAAAAGGGGTGGTTTTAGAATCTAAAATGGAATGGAAATTTTGGATAGATAATTTTGTGTTGTGCTTGTGGTTGTTTGGTTTTTGAGCTGGTTGTTTCTGGATGAGGGTGCTTTGCTGATGTTTCTTCAACTGATATTGGTTTCGGCTTGGTGTTATATATGTTGTCCAGAAATGCCGCCTAGAAAGGTCCCCAGAGTTTTGATGAGTCATGCCCAGTTTTTTTGGTCTTTCTCGGATGTTGTCTGTCCTTCATGGTGATTGGAGTCTGTTAGAGACAGTGGAGTGGCATGAAGAGGTCGAGCGCATCTTCAGGGTATTGGGAACTCCCAAAACTGTTAGGGTGCATGCTGTTTTGGGTATGTTCGAAGGTCCAGCTCTGGACAAGTAGGAGTTGTTCGCCCCGCCACTACTGCAAGTTGGGATGATGTGGTATGTATTTGAAGCCATCTTCATTCAATGGTTTATACTTGTGGAGGTGAAGATGAAGAAAATGGAAGAGCTCATGCATGTTCAACATGACCAATAGACGGTGAAAGCGTATATTGACCATTTCAAGGATCTTGTGTCTCTTTTTCTGGGGGTAGTGTCGCAGGACTGGATGAAGACTTCTCCCTTCATCAGGGGTCTTCATCCAGAGGTCAAGGAGCGAGTCCTCCCTTTTTGGGAGCATCACTTTTGAGAAGTTGGGGCATGAGGTGTTCTTAGGTGAGTTAGTCTCTGGAGCGCAAACGATTGGCAATCCATCATGTCTGGTTTCTCGTGAAGGTCCCCCATCTGACGAGCAACGTGTCAAGTGAATTTTTTCCTAAAGAGTCCTCTTCAGTGGTTCTAACTTCCAGTTCATCGGACCGGTCAGTATGGACGTTTAGGGCATACGAGCCATCATGTCACACCCCTCCAAAGACGTGCCATCATTGCAGGTGTCTGGGTCATTTAGAGAAGCTTTGCAGGAAGCGTCGCCTGAGGAAGACACTGTGACCAGAAGATTCCAGTGCCTGACTGTGAGGCAGGAGATGCTTCAACCATCAGATCCCCAACCACAGGTCTTGGGGTGAAGCTCGCACATAGTCAGAAGTTGACAAGGGGGTGACACCTCAGTTCGAGTTTCGTGTTCTGTGTTGGAAATGAAACATTTAAAGTCCTTCTGTTCTCATCCTTCCACTGTTAAAGTTTTTGGCGTTATTGTAAGTTCATCGTGCCATCATGAGGTTGGGATGAACATGTTCATTTGTAATCCAAACAGTCTCTTTTGTCTGATTATGGTGTTTTGGATCATGTGTTTTTCCAAAAAGTGTGTTTGAACCTTGTATGGGTTAATCTTAGTTTCACTGTGTTCGTTTGGAGATATAAGTGCCTATAGAAGGATCAATTTTTGCATTAATGCTCGTGTTTACTTCATGGGTTAAGTTATTCTGGGAGGTCTCTCTCTAGTGTTCGGGGTTTTTGGTCTATGTAGAGAGTTCCATGTTTTAGAGGAGGTTTTTTTGGGAGTTCCCACGTCGCCCCCCCTCCCGGGGTGGTGTGTTTGAGTGTTAAATTTCCATACTAGTTGAGATCTTGGGGTGGGGAGAACCCTTTCGTGTTCTCCTGTTCTCTCGTATTGTGGTTTCTTTCGGTATAAATCGGGCGTGGATTCTGGTTTTGCCTATCATTTATTTGGGTGACTTTCTAGGGGTAGAAAGTGTCTGTGGTGGAGAGAATTGTCACACCCTGACGTTTTATTTTGTTTTTATTTTCATTATTTCATCACGTCGGTCAACCTAGTCGAGGTTTAGGTCTTCATTTTTCGATATTTGATATTTTTTTATCGGGTTTTGGATCTGTGCGCAGTCACCGCGTGGTGGGAGGTAGCCTCGTGCTCGGCTCAGGTGCCATGCATATGTCTATCGCTTGAAAGGAATAATATTTTACACAAATGAAATAAGTAAAACATTAAAGCATAATTATAATAATTAATTATGGTGTAGATAATAATATTATTATTAAGAATGGTTAAGGATATTTTTATTATATAAATCGTGATATTAATATAATTATTAATATATTTTAACTTAATTGTAATTGTTATTATTTATATTCAAATTTTTATTTGATTATTATTATTGTTATTATTATTTGTATTATTATTATTACTATTGTTGTATAAATATTATTATTGTTATTAATATGATAAAAAGAAAAAAAAGTATGAAACATCAAACCCTGCCCCCCTTTTTGCCGACCCATCCCGTCGCCCCCTTTCCCCCGCTTCCCCTCTGCGCAGCAGTGCTGCGCCTGAACCCCAGCCCCCTTCGCATTTTTCCTGGACTCCAGCACTTTTTCCCGCTTCCCTCACTTCCCTGCTCCAGCTTTTCGCCCTCCACGTTCGCCGCCAGCTCCGCCAGCCTCGCCTCCGCCTGTGGATGCAGGTCGATCCCTCTCCAATGTGGCACTCTCGGACCCCCCCCCCCCCCAGCGCAATTTCCTCCCTCCGGAGGCCTGTGCGTGGAGAACCCCACCGCTCCTCCCTTGTTCCGGTAGGACGACTTTGCCGCTCCGAACCCCAGCTGCCTCCTCTCTTCCCGCACCCCATCCCTGTTCTAGCAGACTTCTCCCCCCCGAGATCTGCCACCTCCCCTCGCTATTCACTGCCCAGTCGGCTCCACCCTCACCTGCCCCCTGCTCACGCTTCGGCCTCGCCTCTCGCTCCGATTACACCTACCATCCCGGTCTTCCGCTGTCCGGTGGTGTTCCGACGCAAATCGCAGCACCTCCACCTTCTCCCCGGCTGGCGGTTTCCTTTTGAATATGTGTTTTTTTCCTCTATTTGACAGAACTTAAATCTCGAATCTGGTAATTTGTTCAACTTTCTCATTGTATAGGTTGCGCGTTTGATCCGTGTGTTATTGTTATTCCTTCTGTTTATGTTCCGTTGCATCTGCACTTGTTCGAGGTAAGAAATTTCCAAATTCTTCCTTTCCCGCACAACCCATGACACATGTGTGTTTTAGATAATTTTTTTAAAGCATAACCTGCATCTAAATAAGCGGCGTTGCTGAATTATTGTAGTGTTTTGTGTTGGTTAAAATTATAAAAAATAGTATTGGAATGTGCCTCTTATTATGTGTAGGTGATTCTGTATATAAGAATGTTATTTGATGAACTATTCTAATTTTTTATCTGGTTTAGCATGTTTAGAATTTTGAGCCATGCATTAATTTTTAGAACTATTGAATAGTCTTTTTTATATATAGTGGGTTGTTTAATTACGAAAATGGTTTCCTTAATTTTTAAAAAGTGCATTTGTTTGTGCGCGTGGTGTTGTTTATGTTTTGAAAGGTGTGAGAATTGTTTTTAAAGGGTTTGATATATTGTGTGTGAAAAGTTTTTTTTGGTGTCTCCTATGAGTAGTTTATAAGTTTGAATAAATTATTAAATTAAGAAGTTGTTGAAAATTGGTTTTATGTCGTGCGTTGGTTTTAAAAAGGGGTTTTGGGTGTCTAAAGTCGTGGGTCACTCTTTGGAAATTGTTTTACAAATTTTAAAGTGGGTTATTAAACAGTGGAAACAATGTGAGTTATGTTTTGAAAGTAGGTCGAGGTGGTTCTTTTGCGTTATTTATTCGTTTGGATTGTTTTAAGTTGGTGTTTATGTATTTTAGTTATCTTTGCGGTTGTAGCGTGTTGGCAAGGTTTTTCCACGCCCATGCGATCGTCAGCTTGCGCGCACGCTTGTGTGCCCGTGCGAGGAGCGTTGCGTCGTTATGTTTGGACAGCGAGCCGAGGTAGGTCCCCCACTGCACTTACCTTTAGATTTAGAATTTATTAATTGCTTGATGTTTTTAATTTTAATAAATTGTAAATAATATAATATAATTAATTGTTATATGATCATTTGGTGCGAAAAGAGCCATTTATTTTATACTGAACACTTGAATCATTTTCTTGACGAGCAGACACCCAGTATTGAAATAATGCTCATTTGGCCTTTAAACATAATTCACGGAATTTCAAATGTACTTCTAGTTTTAAATATATATGATTTATTCTGAACAAGGGTTCTGGGTTTTCTCGAGAAATGAGGTTTTTCTTTAAAATTGGTGAAGGCCTGTTTGGCATGTTAATAAAATAAATTGTTTTGGAAAACCTATTCAGGGGTGATCTTTGGTGTGCGTTGATTGCGTGAGTTGTGTGCGAAATTTTTGAATCATGAATGATTGATTTAAATTATGGACGCACCCTGTTTTATTGTATGTGTTGACATGGGAACCTGGCATATTGAGTGAATTTTCTGAGAATGATTGTTGCACTAGTTTAGAATACGCACCAGCTAGTGGCCCCATCGCAGGGGAATACTAAGTTATTTCTACTATGGGGATTGGGCCCCTCGGTTAGGCCATGCAGGGATATACCGGGTAGTAGTATGGGAATTATGACGTCATCGAGTTAGGGCATGCCTTCAGGATGAGTCAGATGTATAGTACGTTCGGGATTGTTCACGATCTCCTAGGTTCGACCCATGTTTATTTTAGTGTTTATTTGTATGTGGCAGATGATTGGAAGGTCGAGTTCAGTTGCTGACCCCTGTGTGCCACTTTTTCCATTTCCCTTAGTGTGTGTTGTGTGTTGTGTGTGATTTTACTTTTTGACTAACAACTAAAGTTTTGATTTCTAAATTGTTCGCAAAATGTTTTAAAATGCAATGCACCTGTTTCTTTCAACATTAAACTTGTTCTAATTTAAAAAGGGAAATGTATTGTTACTTGTTTAAAAAAAATGAATGTGTGTGTGGAAACCATATTTTATATAATTTAGTGCAATACTGGAATTGATAAATTCTTTGTTTAATGGTATGTGAATTGGGAATAGATTTAGTCGGGCCTACCTACTGAGTTTTAATACTCACGCATATAGTTTTTTCCCATTTTTAGTTTCTATTTCAGGTTGACTTGAGCTTGTTCGCTGTGGGAGAGACTTGGTTGTGGTGTGGAGAGTGACCCTTGAGGTCACGAGGAGTTTTGTTCGTAGTCAGGTTAGTAGCGTTGTTGGTTTCTCTTTTTTTTATTTTCTTTTGTTCTATTTATTTCTTCTCCTTAATTTATTTTCTTTTGGGACAAATCATTCCCACCTGGTTACTTTTGATGCCCGACACTAGTTTCCAGCCCATGGGGATCAGGAACGCCCTTCGGGCCATGTCGCGAACCAGCTCGAGTGACTAATTCAGGGTCTTCCTGGGTTGGTTCGTGACACATTTCAACTTTTAGAAAACATAATGAAGTATAATTTTCATCCTCATCAACTCATCTCCCAAACAGTTATTATTTCATTTTGTTATTTGAAACACATTCTCCATCTCTTCTGGACAAGAACCTATATTGTTAGAAATAATCTATGAAGTAGTCATCCATGGGATGAATAATTATCATAGTATTATAGTAAACATAAAAGAGATGGGGGATGAGTCTCAAGGAAACAAAACGAAATAATAACAATTTAGGAGTTGAAACTGATGGGGATGAAAATTATACATCATTATGTTCTCTAAAAGGGGAAATTCCTCCAATTTGTTTGAGTTACACCATTGACACTAGTTGTTATCTTGAAGCCTCTATTTCAACCAAATCCTTCTAGATAGAAGCTCCACCCAACCAAAGAAACAATAGACTGAAGGGTGGTAAAGAAATGGATAGGGTGGAGAAGGAAGAATCAGAATACGCAACTGTAGTACTGGGTAGCCTGGGGGTCTTGGGTTGGTACTATGTAATTTTAGCTCACAAGTGTATGTTACTGAAATTTATTTATTTTATTTGACACGGAGGTAGAGTTAATAATGAATTACTTTTATTTTTATCCTCAAAATTATCCACAAGGATAAAAAAACTATAATAAAATAATAGGTTGAGGATTTTTTAAAATTGTTTTTCAATAAAAAGTGGGTTTTATAGACATTATTTTATTAAAAAATATGATATGGTTTTATATGATTGGAAAAGTAGTTCGATGGAGGTTTTTACTTCGTTTACACTTACCTCGATAGACAATAAACCTCAACGAGGTTCACAACTTCCACCATAAAAAACTATAAAATGGGGTCACTCTTCATTCGATACATAGATAAAGAAAGTGAATCTACCTAAATATTTTATATATTTGCTATATATATGTGTATTATATTAGTAACTTTATTTTAATATAATAATATTTAGGTATATTATTTATCATATTTAAATTTATTTAAATATAAATTATATTATTCAATATATATATAATACTATTTTTTTATTTTTAAACTAACATGAGATTAGAATATTTTATTGGTTATTTAATTATAAATTACATTACTGCTAATTAATTTTATATATAGACATAAAAATTATATATAGACCTTAAATGATGAATACCTAAAAATAATTTCTAATATATAGAATTTGATAAGTTCAATTATTTTTTTTGGAAAAAATGATGTTACAACCTAAGGATTACATGGAGACCATATAATACACATTGAACTATCCTTGAGATTCTATAGAGGTCTATAAAGAATATGGAATAAATAAATAATTCACATCAATAAGATATATCAAAAATAAAGGAGAAATACACACCAACCCATGCAACGTATATCCCATATACATCTGAATCAATTTTATCTTTCATTTAAGGTATTTTTATCCTAAATCTCCACTGTTTATACCGTGGAATAAATATTTATTTAGTTGGATTATCTATGGAATAGAGGTGATTCACTAAGATTTCAAAAACAATGACCAAATTAAGCTTACAGAGCAATCTGGGTTATAGATGTAGACAACGAAGCAAATTGATTAAAACAACAATTTTAAAAGACCAAAATAGGATATAAAAATAAGTATTGTAGAAAAAAGTGGATAATAAACAAAATAAAAAACTATATAGAACAACTGGGGCACAAATATTGAAAGAAAATCAGAACCTACAAAGGAAAATTTAAAACCCTCAGATCTATTTCTTGAGACTACATATAAAAAAAGAAAATCAGAACCTTCTAAGGAAAACACAGGCCTACCTCTCTAGGTTGATGAAAATACAAGACCCTTAGATCTTGATATCTTTTTTTAATCTTTGAAAGCCCTAAATGGAACTATATTACGGCTTAATAATGATGTTTGGGAATCTTTATGTATTTCATTTTTGTGATTCGAGTGGGTTTGTGTAATTTGAGATTTGATTTTCCGAGGAGATGCACCCCCTATGATTGACATTGAACAATTGTTGCATTGCATGGTTCAATAGAAATGTCAATCAGACTTTTCCCCATCAACCCTTCACAAACACCTGGCTTGAACACCTTACTATTTTCTCTAGAAACCACAACCTATTGTAGCTCATGGTTCTTGTCCCCTCACCTATAAGAAGATGCAGAATGACCCAATTTCTTATATGAATCGCTAAAATCGACCCACCATTCAAACCACCAAACCTGCTTACATAAAAATTCTTCCCCATCTTAAATCCAAATATTATCCTTAGGCACTCTCAAGAAATCAACTTCCATGTAAATGTTAGGAGAAATTGGTTTAGAAACTGATCAAGTTATACTATCCGAACATAAATATCTACCAACAATATTCCCTAGCAAGCGTATAATCACTGGATTTTGAAAGGGTAAATGAAGATTCGGGAAACTAACCCAAATCACTGTTGTTGGAATGTCGTGATTCATATAAAAGTCATATGACCACATGAAGAGATAGAATTGGAAACTATTTCATCTATGGGGGGGGGGGGATTGACCAAGCCCTGACCAATTATTACTCTAAAGAAAACTGAATAATGATGTTCCTTTTGTCGATAAAACCTACCATTGCTCAATCTTGTAACCCACAAGACTCAAAGATTAACATATATAAGGTGTCTACCAAAGGGAGAAACTGAATAAAATATACAATCAAGGTGAGATTAAGAAGATTCGATGTCATGTCATACTCCAAGATCATGATCAAAAGATTCAAAACACCATTAAATAGATATTGGACTATTGGGTGAAGGGATTGTGGGAAAGGTTGGAGAAAATTGGGGTTGGAGAAAGGAGAGAAATAATGAGGAGTTCACTTTAAGGGTACATAATAGTTTTTTTGATATTGATATGGTTTTGAAACAAGTAATGTTTTTTATTAGATTAGGACACTTTTTATCAGCACTTATTATTTAAGCGGCGATGAAAGGTATGTTTATCTGTGATTTTTAGCGTTGATAAATGTAAGTCTTTATCACCACTAAAAAACTACTGATAAAATCCATATTTATCATCACTAAATTGTTAGTGATGATAAATATTACTTTTATCAGTGCTTTTTAGCACTGATGAAGCCTCATCTTTATCAACGATAAAAAAAGTGATGATAAAGATTTTTTAACAGCTCTTATTACTTAAGCGATGATAATGGATTTTTAATTACAATTATAAATATTTTTTTTAAATATATATATACTTAAACAATATATATAAATATAGTAAATATATTCATTTTTTATATATATTTATTATACTTTTATAATTATTTAAATATATAATTATTTATTTATAATTATATAAATACTTTAAAAAATATATATTTATATGTCATTATATATAATTATATAATTATATAAATATTTAATAAATAAATATAAATATAAATATAGTAAATATATTCATTATTTATGTGAATTTATTATAAGTGTAATAATTATTTAAATATATATAATTATTTATTTATAATTATTTAAATATATATAATTATTTATTTATAATTATATAAATACTTTTAAAAAATATTTATTTATTTATAATTATAAATATATAATTTGATAAATATAGTATATACATTTTTAAATATATTTATTTATAAATATTTTTTTACAAATAATTTTTTTACAGATATTTTTTTATCATTATTAATGAATATCTAATTTTAAGTGCTTGTGTGTTAAAAATGAGTGAAATTGAATAATTTAAAAATAATTACACTTTAATACTATTGATAAAATGGATAAGTTTTGTGTCTTTGTATTATATATAAAAATGCCTTAATTACATATATGTGAAATCAATATAACAGACATTTGATCTATGTTAATTAGAAAAACCAAACGACATTCAATTATATGTCCATTACTCTATGCAATTAGTCTGTATTTTAAATTCATATTAATTTTTAATTATTAACTATTATTAACTAAATATAAAGCATAAATATTTTTCAATATATAAATCCTATTTATATAGATAAATTATATCAATATATTTATTATATAATATTTAATATCATTATCAATAATCATCTCATTAATAAAATATTTAATATATTTTCTCAATTTTTGTATTTTTAATTTTAATTGGTTTAATTTTCATTTTTCATATTTATATATTTAATAAATACTATTTATTAATATTTATAATTTACATATAGTAAAATCAATTTATTCATTTTTATAAATAATTATTTAATAAATATGATTTAAGTATTTTTTAATAAACCCATTATTTATTTTTATTTATTTAATTATATCATTTTATCTATTAGGATCATTATCAGTGCTATAAAAGTACTGATAAAAGACTCTCTTATGAGAGTGAAAAATATAGCACTGATAAAGGGTACCCTTTATCAGTGCTAAAAATAAAGCACTGAAAACGGGTAGCCTTAATCAGTGCTAAAAATAAAGCATTGATAAAGCTTATCATTTATCATCACTAAAAATAAAGCACTGATAAATGAGACCTTTATTAGTGCTAAAAAAAGTGCTGATAAAGTGCTAAATTTATCAGCGCTTTCTTTAGCATTGGTAAAGATGACATATATCAGTACTTTTTTATAGCGTTGATAAATACCCGTGCTATTAAACACCAATTTTGTAGTAGTTCTAGAACATATGCTCATAGAATATCCTCAAGGATCTATACAATATGCTCGAATTTCCCATATGTCTGTGGATGGAAATTTGTACTCAATAAAACTGGTCAACCAAGCTCCTTATGTAAGACATTCTAGAGGCACGAAGTAAATTCCAAGTCACAATATGAAACTATAGTTCGTGGCACCCTATGCAGATGGACTATCTCTTAGACATACAAGTCCCCCACTACTCTACTGAGAAAGTCTTTCTTATTGGAATGAAATGTTCTACCATTGTAAAACAGTCTTGAACCTTCCAAATAACATCATTCTTCTGAGGCATCCTCTGGAGACCCACCATAAATTCAATAGTAACATTATCCCACTTACTTTCTAGAGTGAAAATTGGATATAATAAAATACCAATTAATTTATTCTCAACCCTTACCTATTGGTAGTTGTAACATCATGTCATGAACCCTGCTACCTCCTTTTTCAAGCCTGGTCACCAAAACTACCATTTCATGCCGTGGTAAATTTTGGTCACACCAAGATTCACCACCCACATTGAGGAATGAAAGTAACATATTAGCTCCCCCACATTCTCTTATTCACAACAAAACTATTCCATATATAAATGATCTCATCCTCATCTACCATCTAGTATGAAGTTGACTCTCCACCTTTAAATGTTTCCCTCAAGGCCAAACACTCTAGATCCTCATATTGTCTACCTCTAATCCATCTCAAGAGTGCGTAATCTACTAAAACTAATACAAGATTCATATTATCTTGACATTCTTGAGCCATAACAAGCATCTCAGTTAGTAAATCAATCATTATTCACTTAGAATTGGACTCCTAAATAGCCTGAGTCTATGTCTTCCTACTAAAATCTTCAACAACACGGTTTCCTTTACCAACCTTACATGCTAGAACAAAATCAAATGACTGCATCTACTCAACCAATCTCCACTACCAAATATTCAAATTTTATTGTGAAATGATATAATTTAAGATCTCATGATTTATATAAATAGTATACCTTTTTCTAAACATATAGTGCCTAAATCAAATCGAAGCATAAAAATAATGTAGCTAACTTGAGGTCTTGGGTAGAGTAGTTTTGTTCATGTCGACTTAACTACTGAGACCTATATGCCACAACTCGATCTCCCCACATCAACACTACTCTAGGTTCTATACTAGAAGAATAAAAAACACTATGTACCCCTCCCCTAGATCAGGTATGATCAATATTGGTGTCGATGTCAAGCTCTTCGTTAACTACTCAATGTAATTATCACATGGTTCTGACCATTCAAAATTATTCCTTTTTTTCAAGTATAAAAGTGGCGCTTCTAAGAAAGAAAATTCCTGGATGAGCCTCTTATAATATCCATATAACCCCAAAAATCTATGAATATTAGAAACATTGTTTGGCTGCTCCCAAGATACAATGGTATGTACCTTATCTTGATCCACTAACACACCTTCTTCTGAGATGAAGTGACCTATGAAGTGTACCTGATCCATCCAAAACCGTGACTTATATTTCTTTCTTTATAACCGATGATCTCTCAGTGCACTCAGGATGATGTTAAGATGTTGAGAATGATCATCACGAGTCTTGAAGTACACCAGGATGTCATCCACAAAAACTACCTCTAACTGATCTTGGTACAAAAGGAATATTCTTTTCATCAATTACATAAATACACAAGGAGTATTAGTTAACCCAATTGGAATTACTAAAAACTCAAAAAGGCCATACCTTCTTCTGAAATTATTCATCGGTATATCAGAAGGTCAAAATCTCAACTGATGATACCTTGATCTGAATTCAATCTTATAGAAAAGAAAAGCTCCCCTAAACTGGTCAAAAAGATCATCGATAAGTGGATGAGGATACCAGTTCTTCATATTAATTTGGTTCAACATTTGGTAATCAACACACAATCATAGAGTTCCATAATACTTATTTACAAACAATACTGGATAACCCCAAGGCTATGTACCCAGACAGATAAAACCCTTATCCTATAAATCTTCCAACTGAGTATTGCTATCTCTATAGGCTCTATTATGTATGGTGGATTAGAAATTTTCTTAGACCCTGACATGAGCTCAATTTTAAACATCACATCACTTTCAAGTGGTATCCTTGAGATTTATTTAGGAAACACATACTATAATCTATCCACTACGAGTGAAAAAAATCCTATTTCACACCTTATCATCCAGAAATAGACTAGAAGATTGGGCAATATGCACCCCCAATTATTAATGAATTGGCCCTACATGGCCCACTTACATATCTCGTTCTCCATGGTGAATATATTTTTCATCCTCATAAGATGTAAAATTCAATCTCTTGTGGAAAAAATCAATATTGGATTGGTATTCTACTAACTAGACCACACATATAATTAGGTAAAAACCTGACATATCTAGAATGTAAAGATCGTAATGAAAAATATACTCCCCAACCACAAGAGAACACCCCCTACACAAACAGATGCATCTTGACCATACTACTAAAGTTGTCTGTATTGTCAAAACCCTGCCAAAGAGCTCCACCAACAATCCCATGTAATTCGCATATTTAAAAAAAATAAAGGGACAAGAGGAACTAATTTCTATTAAGTAACTAACTAAAGTATAAGATACAATAATAGTACCTCTCACTATTAATGGTCCAACCTCACTATCCACCAGTGTAGGATGAACTGCATGAAACTGTCCTAACCCCGTTACCTATTATGAAGTCTGATCTCCATGAGCAGAACCACTCTACTGATATAGGAACTCTTTCCCAGAATTAAATCATTCACTACCTCTACCACCATGGATAGTATAACTCCATCTTCTAGACTGATATGGTGTATAATATCTTGTTTGTGCACTCTGGTTCTGTCCACATCCTCTATCAATACTTTTATAACGTAGGTTCTTATAGAACTTCTATATATGTCCCATAATTTCGTAAGATCATCACTCTATTAGTGGTTAAGGAAATTGTTTTCAATAATAGACCAACATACCACACTGGTGATAGAAAATCCAGGTAAGGTCCTGAGTAACTAATCCTCCGCTAAAGAATCCTCCTACTATTAACATTCTAATAGAAATGTTTCATGCTCTTGGAATACATTCCCCTGAGCATCTATCAGAAACCATTTTTCCTACACTAGAATCCTTCTTTAGGTTCCCCTCATTTAATGAGATCTTGATCCACCACTATTTCAAACAAATTTAATCAAAATATGTTCAATTAGTTCCTAATATCACATTTATGTTCATCTTGGAAATGCCATTCCATATTTGTCTCATCCCCTTCCAATGATAGAGCAGAGCACTATAAATATAAAAATAATCTAGCATAGTACATCATAGAAATACTCCCATAAGACAACCTCATGAACTCAACATCTCCCTTATGCCTCAACATCACTGGATAAAAGTGCTCAAGAAATGTCTCCAAAAATCCCTTCCATAACATACAATCATCTTGTCCAGTCTGAGCCTAGACATCCCACCAGTGCTTTTATTATCATCATAGATAATAAGAAACAAACTTGACCCTCTTATCTATAGGTTTATCCAAAGGATCATGTATAGACTTGACAGACTCAATCCAGAATGCTACGGACTCAAGACTACCCTCTTATGTGAATGTCATAGGGTGTTATGACAAAAAATCTAATGTAAGATAAAAAATTATCTTCATAAACCACTCTGGGAATCATTAAATAAACTCCATGAAGATAGAAAAGTTCTCATGGAGCTGTTCTTCTACTTCCTCACCCTGAACTATTGATTCCTTAGGTTCCACTATTGGTAGATCATGTCCAACCATATCCCCCTATCATCCTCTCGACTGGGGTCATCATTGAGCTATATCTCTACAATTCCATACACAAATCTCAGGATACATTACACCACATTAACATGTTTATGTAAGAGGAAATGACAATAATATGCAACAAGTCTCTTCCCCAAACCCCACCACATGGTCAAAAAATGAGGCACCATCCCTACCCTTAACCATTCTACATCTAGGTCATGGTTAGAAAATGGTAATCACATTCAAAAATAAATGTTTCTAATTAGAATCCCAATTGTTTGAAGTTTTCATCATTTTACCACATTCAGTTCCACATTAGGAATCATTTTAATTCAATTTCACACAAGAAAGGAAGAATAGTTAAAGTTCAACAACTTACCCAAAAATTGTTTCCCTATGAATGCCTAAAATGATGCACATCACAAATAATAATGAGTTCCTAGAATAATGCATGAAAAATCAAACCTCTCTCTATATCGGGCTATGATTCAAATTTCAGAAAAACATGGAACAATTATCACATCACACAATAAGTTCATCCCCCATGGTGAAATAACATCAACTGTAACAAAAATAATTAATAAAAATAATCCCACCATGGGTACATGGGATCTCCCCCATACATGGGTTAGAAACTCCCATTAATTATCCCATAACCAATGAAATAGTGTACCTGCAAACAACCCTGATTCATTATATGTAATGGTGAGGATCATACTGTTTAAGAAAAGATCTCCATAGGAATTGAGAGGATTCTCTGTAGTTTTCACTGTGCATAACGATGGAATAAAACTAGAGATTACAAAAAAATTCACAAATATATTTATATAGTGCTTGGTTTAGAAAATAAATAATATTTCAAGGGCCCTTATTATTTTCTTAATTTTTAGTGAACCCCATATCTAAATAGTCATAATAATATTTTATTTACTTGACATGCAATAAATTTGAAAATAAAAATAAATATTTGTTTCTTGAATAAATAAATTAAAAGTTATCCAAATAATATTTTATATAAAAAATTTCACTAAATCATTAATCTTGGTATACTAATATTCCTTAATATTTATTGGTCCTCAAATAATGAATATTTATTTTATTTAAAAATAATTATAAATTATTTTCCATTAAGTATATAAAAATTATTTTTACCAATACCAGTGAGGAAGTATTTATTTAAAATTCACAAAACTAAATAATAAAGAAAATTACTACATTATAAACAAACAAGAATAAATAAATATTTTATATTCTGGTAATTAAATAAATAATTACCTAGTGAATAAATATATGTTAAATATTCAACTCACATACATATTATCTTGAATAACTGGTGATTTCATATTTGTGAGCTAACCAGAATGAATAATTATTTTACCACATAAAGTAATAATAATCATCCAACATGTTATGTTCTTATATAATTAATCTAAGGTTCTCAATGCACATAGTTTTTGACCATATAGGCCCCTTTATTAGTTGCATTTGGTTACATTGCATAATGTGCAAGGTTAGAATCTATAAATATGAAAAGGATTTTATAGGGAAATATGTTCTAGTCCAAATAAAATTTATCCTCCAATGAATGAAAACTCTGTAATATAATCATTTTATCTTGATATCTCTAATCAACCCTGTTTCATAGTAGTGTCACCAAACCATATGCTTCGTGTTACTTTATTTGAATTTATGAAAATGAATATGTTGAAAACACCATCATTTCCATAGACATAATCTTAATTTTAAATTCCACACAAAGGGTATGAGATATCAAATTACTTGAAATAATAGATTGGATAAATCCTCTCTCACGTTATTCATTAATACAACATCAGTCACTGAATACCCAATATCCCCAACTTCACTGCGAGCATAGTTCATCATGATTTTCATTAATACATCAATGAACAAGATTCATGACATTTATTAATAATAATAATCCTAAAGTATAAGGATAATTACACACACAAATATATATAGGAATATATAATGACACATATAAATATGGATTTCTTACTAGAGGGTATTTTTCTGAAAATCTTTTTTACTAAATATTACCTAAGGTTTATACTATGAGAAAGTATTTCAAAGTCCTATGACTATTTAACCATGATATCCTATATAATTTTTGCCCTATTAAATGATATCATTCAACCATGTAACTTCTATTTAATATTATTTTAATTGAACTTTTAGGTTTCCATCATAGTGGGGAAATACCATGACCTTTCAGTGTGAAAAGTACCCTTAGTAAATTATCACATATTATGTCATCTAGAAGAAAAATCATTATTAGATAATATATCTTATCAACATTAAAATTAATTAATATAAAAAATAATAATATACATAGAATTTGGTTCTAGGGAACTAACTCTAACAAGATAGGGGATCAATGTGGTCTTTCATACCATGATTCAATGAGAAACATCTTGATTAATGCTTCATAAATATTTTTATAATAAAAATAAACCAAATGAAGTTGTTTATTTTAAGGATATTAGAAATAAATTAAACATTATCAAAGAATGTGTTCAAAGATATGGATATCCTTGTTGGTATGAAAAAACATCTAAGGACTATATTCCATGATTAAACTTAACTAAGATCACATCACCTCATTTAACCCTTCCATAATATGGAGGGGAATCATTTATGTTGATATTATATGATATATGAATGAAAAATATGGATATTTTCAATATACTGGACATAACATTTCCTTATATTATATACTATTTTCATGTCCCTAAAGGGCAGGTAGTGATGAATTTTTTAAATGATTACTAACCACCCAATTAGCATCCTTCCAACTATGATTATGAGGAAAGATAATAAAAAAATATATAGAAAAATAATCTAAATTCCATATCAAAATTGGGAGGGGATGGAATAATCTCAAAGTTCAATAAATTTTGGCTTTGAGTCTGGTATAATACACAATGAGAGGCAAAATTTTCAATTGAAAAACTCATCCTATTCCATTAATAATGATATTTCAAATCATAAAAAAAATCAGAATCCTTGGGGTGAACAAGACAATTGGAATGGTTTACACTTCCCCATAACATCCAACCTCATATCATGGGGACCCGCAATCCTTCTCAAAAAATGGAGAGCACTACCAGGATAATAAGAAGAACAACTTCAGTTCTCCAAACCATTTAAAAATTTCCTAACATATTTTAATTCAGGATCTGATGATTTCTCGATCCGAATATGATCATAAAAGTAATAAACTAATTCCATAGAATCAAAACACAACTTCTCACCCTTATCTCAAAAATTCAATCAAATATTAAAAAAATACCCATCAGGTACTTTTCACCCTCTAATTATCTCTCTGTTTGGGAGGTTAGTTTCCTACTCAAAGCCTTAGTTACCAAATTACACTTCCAGGTATTATACAAAATGTAAAATCAAAAGTTTAGAGATATTAACCTGAAAAATTCAGTTGAATATTGAAATAATCATAGGTAATGTCACACTTCAGGATTTTATAAATTGAATACACTTTACAATACTCCCCAAAAAGATAGTGGAGGCACATATTTAAGGACAAAATCACTATTTCTTACTCTAGGTCTTGTGTGGGGTAATTAATCTTGTTAGGGAATAATTATAGAATAATATATGAAACCACATGCTCACCATTCACTTCAACCCACCCTAATCCTACACCAGATGCATTAAGATACATAATATTACCTATGATCGACTTAGAAATTACTGGATCTATAGTTGAAGTCAACGACACATTCAAATAATTAAAAGTCCTTTGACACTATTCATACCAATATTAATATACCTTGTTCTTGGTCAAATATATCAAAGGAAAATATTACCTAGAAAATCCCTAAATGGATTTCCTATAATATCTAGCTGAACCCAAGAATCTTCAAACCTCAAACACATTTTGAGGCCACTAAAAGTATATCACTTTGGGATTTTCTTAGGATCCACCAGGATTCCATTATCATATTTCACATGACCTAAGCCCCGCAATTTCTATATCAGAAACTAAAAATTTTAACAATATAGAATAAAGGATATGTTCTTTAAATGTTCCCAAATTTATGTCTAGATGATCTTCATACTCAACATTAAACTTAGATTATACTAGTATATCATCCACAAGCTCCACTATGAAGGAGGCATGATTGCGATGGGAAATCCGGATCATCAAATCCATGAAAAATGTTGGAGAATTATTAAGGCCGAATGACATAAATAAAAACTTATTGTTCCTATAGATGATCCTAAAATTGGTATTAGGAATATTAAATTCTCGAACTCTCAATTGTGGTTTCATGAACTAAAATTGATTTTTGAAAACAACTAGGCTCCCATGAGCTGATAAAATTTATCATCAATTAAAGACATTGAATATTTATTCTTTATGGTAATCTAGTTGAGTCTTAGATAAGTAATAAATATTTTATTTCTTTTTTCCACCTTTTTCTCAAAGGTATTGATTGATTCCTATAGTGACACTCTCAGTCATATAAATATCTTACCTTTATAGTCTTCCATATAAACCTCCAATTCCTTTATCATAGAAGGATCCATCCTGTAAAATGGAAATAAGATAAATATCATCCATATAAGTGAATAAATAGAGAATTCTACCCCCTAAAATGGCATATCCCTAAAATATTATCCAAGAAAATCATGAGACTCCCTTATAAATCGGATAAAAGTTGATCAACTAAACTCTTCTCAACTACACTATAGAAAAAATAATCAACTAGCAAGGGATCACACTACGAGGAAAAAAAGGTAATTCCCTCCATAACCTAAGATCCCACTCACCCTTAAATAAGTATATAATCACATAAACTGATAAAAATTATACACTATGGTGATCAAAATTTATTCGAGCATTAAAACTAATATTGAAGTCTATTCTAATAATGAGATAAAAAATCCAGATCAAGGACCATGAAATCCCACATGATATTGAAATCAACAATCAAAACTTGGTACCCCAACATTTGAATCCCCAATCCTTGTTCTTTCCTTATAGAGTATAATTATCTATAATGAAAGGAGTCCACTCCAATCAGAAAACCAAAGAATTGATATACTTATAAGAAACAAAGAATGATATTTTCCTAAAAAATAAATTCCAAATCCATAGAGTAAGCATTGAATAAAATACCTCTCATAGTATCCAGACTTTTATTGGAATCCTTTGGAACATAATCAATTACATAACAATTTCCAAACTCAGTCCCACACTATGCATTCTTAACAAGGGGAGAACCCCCTTTTGTATGAGAATGAGACCCGACACTCAAATATGAATTATATCAAACATGGTATCCCTAGGTAAATTGAGACCCAACTATTCTACCATGTAAAGTACTTCTAGAAATATATTGAAGATAAAATAAATGACTATATTGGTGTCACATCTTAGATACCTCTTAGAATTATGTTTTAGTGTGTATTGAATTCCCACATTTAAAAAGTTTCTCACCTACTCCTACATGATTCCACAAACATAGAATCTAATAAATGGTTAGTTCATCTATTACCAATCCAACCAAACTCTTCATTCTTATTATTTTGATATGAAAAAACCTCTTACTACCCCTAATAATGAAGGGGAACCAATAAGGCCCTTCAATAAAACTGTATCAATTTTGTCCATAATAACTTTATTAACCACCACTGTATAGGTTGGTAAGAATAAAAGAATGAGTCTTGATATGATCTTAGTCTTAATCACCATGTCGAAGCATCAAGCCTTGATATAATCAATCATGATGATCTCAAGATAATGATAAACCAATTTTTTAAACCAAATGAAATACTCTATCATATAATGTCTCCCTTTATCTAGAGGAATTAACTATCTATATTTTTTCAACCATAATATCTCCAGGTAAATTTGTTGATTGAACCTATTCTTAATCATAGCCCATGTGAGATCCTTATACAAGATGCCTTTCTCATTTGACCCCACCTCTTTCTGTTTGGTACTTTAAACATATAGGTAGAGAATAAAATTGTAGAATACATTGGGATATGAGTTAATGGAAGATATGAATAATATTTTTCATCCACCCCTTGGTTTATCGAGTCCCCTTATCTCAAGGGAAAAATGGTTTATTTTACATTGTAATGTAAAAAACCTGGTTTAATGTTCCTTATTTGCCACTTCCATCCTCTTGAAAAAAATAATGGATAGGGTGGATGGCATACTCAACAACAGTAGGAAAATGTGGTGTGTTATCCTATGATTTTTACTCCACATATCCCTCCCATCAGTTTATTTTTGACATTATAGGTGGTATAATAAAAAACCATAAAACATAAATCAGACAAAATACATTTGTTTATGAAGGAATCAATAAAATCAAAGAAACTCATCTAACTACTCTAAAATAATTAATAATAAGAATTAATACATTTTAAGATACCTAAGGGGAAAAATTAAAAATTTATGCATTTACATATTGTTCATTGTTTGGCCACACAATTTGTACTAACCAAGAATTTATCATTCTAGTTCCACATAGAGGTATCCTAAACTAGACAAACAAGTGACACACAGTTACTCCAAACCATGTTCATAATCCTTGTTCCTATGTATTCCTTCCCATTCCATTCCAAAATTCAAAATTTTCCAAAAAAACACATGGGTTCTTCATAAAACAAATAATAGAAGGTAGAAAACATCAAATATTATTAAAATTACAAGAATATCAATCTTAAATCCAAGAAGTAATTCCCAACCACCCATGGTAACTCTTGGATTGTGATAAATAAGTGTTTTCCAGACACTCCCCAACACAAAAAAAAAGATCTCTGAAGGCATTATCACCATTACACGTTTAATCAACTAATGCAAATTTGGATATAATACTATTTTATAATGAAACATCCCAAATATACTTGAAAAATTACTCGATTTTCTCACCATAATATTTGAAGTGAAGTACCAATTTCCATAGGATGTCAATAAGCATCATAGTGTCAAAATGTAACCACAAATAATACTTTCACCATTATAATTTAAATTAATAGAAGATAAACGAATTATAGAAATCTATAATTAAAGATGCATAAGTTGTGTTCCCATGAAAAGAAATAAATATTTTACCAAATATAATTAATAAAAAACATAGAATAAAAAACAATGGAAACCAAATAACTCATAAACATCGCATAAAGAATATAAAAACCATGATGAAAAAATATATAAAAAATAATCTGAATATGGTCAAGGCCTAAGTGACTGATAAAAAATAACACAACATCACCGAGGATCCCAAAATGGTCCTCATGATTGCACACTCCGCATAAACCATGGTATCCCCCACAAGAAAAATAAATGAATGACAATGAGCATCAATAAGAGGTACCTTACATCATGACACCCTTTCTATTACCTATATCCTATAAAACTGAATTTTCATATACCCTATGGGAATCTGATGCTCAATTCATGCACCTGATTCATATCACACCAGAGGTATCTTATAATGAATGTTTGATCATGAAAATATATGAGGCTAGTCTACAACTATATATTCACTCTAAGGTATCCATTTTTTGATATTACAAATTATATAGATATAGTTAATAAGAAGATGGTGAGAGAGAGAAAGAGATATTATAGGGAATACATATTGAGGATAAAACCTCCATTAAAACGTTATAGAGAAATCCAGTACAGGGAATAAGAAAAAAAGGGAGAGATAGTCCATAGGTAGTAGGGAACCAAAGAACTAGTCCACAATATTAGTCTATTATCCACAATGTTGCAACAGTATACTCAGTTTCTTCCAATATAAAACTATTTAGAAAAAGGAGTGTACTAAACCACCATGGGATAGTCACAACTATAGAATAAGTGGGAATACCCTAAAATATTTCTTTAGACCATTGAATTCAATAGGAGGACAAGGAACTAATCTCACTTCTCCTATGATCAATCATAATGATCTTACCCAAAAATTTCTCACCCTTAGAATCATGTGTACCCTAATGACTCCCATAACACCTCAATTTTATGAATGACACCATAGTAAGTATTAAAATACCATTATATATGATTTTATCAGTAGTTATATGGAGCCAAGTATGCAATTTTAATTGAGAAATAAAGTCTCTTGATTATGTGAGGAACACTTATTATGAATGTGAGAGATATGAATGTATTGTTTGATATTGGTTAATCACAATAATTATTTATTCTCATGTGGCTAAAAAATTGGTCTTGTGTGTATAGATTAATCATTCATGAGCATTAAAACACAACTATGTTAATGGGAATATAAAGGATTCAAGTTCTAAGATTTTAGCATTACTATTGATGTAGTGCAGTTCCTACAAGAGTTTAATATCATATAAATGATAAAATTTTATTTAATATTTGGAATGTAATAGCTGGTGTAATTCAAATATCATATTGATATCTATGACCAAAAAGTAAATTTCATGTCCCTAGATGGTGCTGATCATGTATTCAATGGGTGTGGGGATATAAATGTCATCATGGGAGGTCCATTAATAGTAGTTGATATAAAATATTCTAGACAAATAGAATCCATGATTGTAGGTGTTAAAAATTAAATTTTTAATAGGACACTTCCTATTATAGTGTACCAATACCTTACTGTCTTTTTGAATGATTTCTATGGGATACCCCCTAAATGTTAAATCAATATTTCTAATGATTTACTCTTAGGAACAAGTCTTATTTCACTTCAGTCATATATAATGGCTCTAATGGAGTTTTGGGAATTCAAGGTATACCTAGAATAATGAGAGAGAAATTAATTAATAAGACCATGTACATTGGTTGGGGTGAACTAGTTTTTTATAAATAATGAAGATTTTTTGCTTCACCCATGTGTAAATTATTTTAAAATAAATGAAGTTACAATCTAGTGTCAATATCCTCTTCCTTGAATCAAAAATATGTTTAATCAATTGAAGGGATCTATGTGTTTCAATAATATTTATTGATGATTGAGATATCATAAACTCAAAGTTAAGAAATATGATATTCCAAAGAAAATATTTTTGAGTCGATAGAGAAAGTAAGAATATGTTTTAATACCCTTTGGTCTAACAAATTCACCTTTAGATTTCATGGCCTCGAGGAACCATATATACCACAATAAAATTGATTCTACTGTCATTTTATTTGTTGAAAATATTTTTTTACTCTCAATGTAATATTGATCATGAGGATAACTTTGTGATTGTATTGATCATATTAAAACATCCCTAAAATTATGTTAAATTTTATATTTTATTCTTTTTGGGTACAAGAATCTCATTTCCTCAGGCATGTCATTTCTGAAAAGGGAATATCCTTTAACCCTGGGAAGATCAAAGTTTTAATTACTTGGTATCCACCAAATAACATCTTTATTATATTCTGCTTTATGAGATTAAAAGGCTAATATTGTAATTTTCTTGTTATTTCTCATGGATTTCTTCACCTAGGACATGGTTTATAGGAAATGGGATTCTATTCAAGTTGTCCGAATATGGTTATAAATTCATCTAGAAGCTTAAATATCAACTCACTTCAGCACATATACTTATCCTACTATAAAAAAATCCAGGAATATGTGTTATATTGTAATTCATCTAGATCAGGGGACATAGTTGTGTCATTTTTTAGGGATACCATGTTGCAACCTATGGCTCAAGATAGTTTCGAACACATGAATAGAGTTATCTAACACATGACATGGAATAATATGTAGTGTTCCATGCCTTAAAAAATGGTTCCACTATCACTTTTGGGAAATGTTCATGGTCTTCACTAATCATAAATGTTTTAAATATATCTTCTCTCCATGAGAAATAAAATTTAGGTAACAATGCTGGTTAGATTATATCCATATTTTTAAATTCAATTTGGTTTATAGGAATAGTAAAAAAAATCCGTGGATGATTTTTTGATTCATAAGTCTTATAATGTAGTGGATAGAGAAGCTCATGAACAATGGCAGTTGATGAGATTTATCTTTGAAATACATCTTTACTCTACTAAAAATTAATGAAAGAAGAGTTTTCCTTTCTGATAAATCTTGTTCTTGATTTGTTAGATTTTATCAAAGAGTCTCAATGATCAGATCCTGACTACATATCATTCTGGTCAAAACTAAATGATGGGGAGACCATTTATAATTAGGTAAAGGTTGAAAACTTAGTATTGTGTTTTTATAATTTAATTATGGTAAAATCGGTCCAAGAATATATTCTTTTAGAATACCACTAATCATTATGGACTATTCACTTGGGCACTCAAAAAATGTACAATGAAAAGAAAGATAAATTCTGGTCGTTAGGCATGAAAATAAATATTGTGCATTATTTCATGAAATGTTTCACTTTATAATAAGTAAAATCTATGAATTAAAATTCAACTAGTATATTCCAATCAATGCCTAAAATAGTTTGGAAATGGGGGAAAATTTCAATGGATTTTATCATAGGTCTACCACTAAAACACTGGAAACACAGTTCCATTTGGATAATTATGGAGAAACTCACAAATTCGATACACTTTATCCCAATATAGGAGAGAAACAAATAATATTTTTTAATAAAGTTATATATTTTGGAAGTAGGTAATATTCATAGAGTATTGAAATCCATTATATCAGACAAATATCCATTCTATTCTTCTATGTTTTAGCGCTCTTAGCAATAGTATCATGGAACATAGTTGACCATGAGCATGAAATATCATCCTTAGATAGATAGATACTAAAAAAGTATAATTAAATTGTTGAAAGATATTATTAGTGATTTTGTCATGTACTTTGATGGATAATGGGGAAATTATAAGACTTTAGTTAAGTTTCCCTTTAATAATAGTCATTAGGACGTGATATATATGGATCCTTTGGAGGAGTTGTGTCATATTAATTTTTCCCTCTAGTTTATTGGGTTGAAATATTATAGAAATAACTATCTAGGCCTCATATTATCCAATATAATACAAAAAAGTTTCAGATGACCACAAAGTATATTTATTTAGCCAAGAAATGATAGAGTTATATGTAGATCAATATTATCACCCATTATATTTTGATGTAGGTGACCTCATATGTCTAAAATTATAACCACATTTGGGTCATACTATTATGGGAAATCTAGGTAAACTATCTCCTTAATACTTGGTACCATTTGAGGGTTGGAATGAATTTTCAATGATTCATATTAATTATCCTTACCCCCAAAAACTTTTTTCTTCCATAATTTTTTCCATGTCTCCTAGATGAGGAAGTAAAATCTAGATACTTTCCATATGATTACCTGGGATCATGTGACTCTTGAGTTTAATAAAGAATTTATCCATTAAATAACTAATTGTATAGATATATTGGAAAATTACTTGAGAGGGTTAATTATTTCCTTGATACAAGTGTTATAAAAACATAGTCTGATTCAAGAAGATGGATGGGAATGAGAGAAATTCATATTAGAGTAAGGGTTCAAGATATTCAATGAAAATTCCAATCTTGAAATTTTTGTGTATGAAAATACAATTTTCAAGGTGAATGTAACAGCCATGGTATGAGATAATTATCCTTTTTATTCTGTTTTTAATCTATGAAATATTTCATCTTTGTATCATATGATTTTGAATTTTTTTGAATACTTTTTAATGGTGTATGTTCTGGGAATGTTTAAGGGAAATTATGCATCTGATCTAGGGAATTATAGAAGTGAAATATGGGTGTTTCTAGGAAGAACCACGGTTGGTGCACCTTTTTCTTATCCATGTGTCCTAACCATTAATTTTTTATGTTTTAGGATAGTATCAATTCAGATGGTTAGCACACAGTTTTCTTAACTTTGAGGCATCACCTTGAAACATGGAATTTCTTAGACAACATAAACTACATTATTGGCGCATGGTTTTCAATATTTTGTGACCAAACCTTGGGATGTCTTTAGTCAATTCCCATTTTTTTAAATGAAGAAATATCATAAAAAATTAATTGTTCTTTATATAACCTTGGATCTTGTTTCACAGCCTTTGTTTAGGAATTTTAGGATGATATTAAACTCTCAAACTCCATTAATGATGATTATTTGAAAATTGGTTCTTGGAAAAGAAAGTTAAAAGGTATTTTCTTCCCATATAATCGATATCTACCCATTTTCTCTTCAACTTAACCCTAGAATAGCTTTATTATATGTGAATATAAATAATGAAAGATGTTCTGATGTAATATTTTTTGACTCTTCAGATAAATGGATGAAAGTGTCCAAATTTATGATATCATTTAAGGATTCATCGTGTAGATCATTTTTGAGGTACACCTCATTCACCTTTTCCTATTTCTCTAGACTTTGTAGGCTCTTGAATTTGAAAATAATTTCTTTCAACTTTGGAATGTAGAATTGATGCTCAAACTCTGTTGAAAATTTCTCTTTCTCATTGAGCATGAAATATTTGGTTGTGGGTGATGCCAAAAATTTGTTTGATATACAGATAGGAAGGACTTCCTTAAAATAAAAAACGTGTTTTAGGTGTGAGAAATTAGGAACATCATTGGTGTGATGTGTGGTTATATTTTATAATATGGAGCCTTATTGGAATAAACATGGAACTCAGTACTAGACTAGAGGAAGATGAAGGTATATTACCATGTGATGACATAGTGAAGGTTGGTTCGTCACTCATGAGTATTGGAATTTTCATTCAGCATGCATGGGTGTGTGTGTGTAAAGATGAGTTATGGACACCATTGGGTTTAATGGGTTTTTATTCTATTTATAAAACTATAGTTTTGATAAATTAATTTTATATGCTCCATTATATATATATATCTTATGAAACAATTTTAAACACATGGCTATTTTTTACAACTATTTTATAAAAATATGAGAAAACAAAATTCTTGTTTCAATGGATTATGTGGGAAATCATGGGGTTTTCTTACATAGTATGATTACAGACCCCCAATATATGCACTTTGGTCTATATTTAGTTTTTTTCCATGATACAGGAAATTAGATGATTTCATATTTCTATCATAGGGACTCTTAAGGTAATGTTTTGGATGTATGGACCTAGGGATTTATATTTGTTCCTATCTTGGGGTTAGGAAAAGTTCTAAATTGCTTCCAAAGTGTTTCTTCATTATGGTGTCTTAGTTATTATGTTCTTTTATTATTTTCACTATTACTCTAATTATTTGTTTTTACACTATAGGTTATATTGTTTACTTTACAGTCATAATGTATTATTGGTTTGGATATTATATTATTTTCAAGACTTGTTTTGTTGTTTAAAGGTAAAATCATCCCATAATGATTTATTAATCCCTTTAAATTTATGTCAATCCTTTGGTGTATAGGGGAAGTCACTTATGGTCAGTTTCACCTCTACACATTCCAAACTAATGGTAAGGGATGGGTTTTTACATAGAGTGTGAGAAAAATACTAGTAGGATACCACCATGAGTCTATATAATGTCTTTCCACATGAAAACTATTATCTTTTTTTAACATCTATTTTGAAAAAAAATCTTTTTAAATCAATTTTTTAATCCTTTTTATAATTTTAAAATAATCAAAGTTATAAATATAAATGTAAACAATCAAGTTATAAGTAAATAGATGGAAACATGAAATTTGTAACATTGATTAAAATAATGAAATGGGTAATAAAGAGTGAAACATTATAATACAAATCCCAAAATTCATCACGAATCAAACTATTGGGCCTAAGGAAACTAGGAATCTATATGAAAATTAATTTTCATATATGAATCTCATAATTCTAGGAGCTCACTCAGTTTCACTAGGGTACTAAACCATCATGTTAGTTCAATTAGTTTTGTAGGAGAACCTTCACTAGCCAACACACTTTCTATTCTAGGGATGTATTAGATTTGGTTGAAAACTCACCCAAGGTCTCTCATGTGTATCCAACAATCCATCACATATATTATCAATTACCATTATCAATTAATTGAAAATATCTAGTCCATGATAATTTTTTTTGGAAAACACATTTGGATCAAAATTCATATTAAAAAAAAAATACATATAACAATTGGTGTGGAATTTTTTTATTATAATACCATATAAAATAACCCCTTTTTACATAACATGTGAGAAATTTTTTTTAAACAACAACAACTATCCATCAAAAACAAAAATCATTCTTGAAAAAAGAATACGAACCAAATGAAATATAAGAACATAATGTATTCTAATTAAAATAATGAGTGGTTAGAGAAATCTACATCAAAATGTGTATAAGTCAACATCATCATTGAAAACTAGTTGAAATGAGTAGAAGGTATCCCCACGAGCCTATATCATTATGTATTTTTATCTACCCCTTCTTCCAAACCCTAGGTTATCCCCCCTTTGTTTACTTGGAATTTAAAACTTATGAAATAAGTAATAACAAGGTATGAGGGGAGAGAGAGTGAGGAGGAATCATATATTAATCAATACATAACTCATGAAAAACCACCAATATTGAAGGAATTCCAACAAGGAGGAAAGGAGTAAGGAGGTTGTTTGCTAGAGGAAGGTTGTTCTCTTGAATAGGGAGAAGAGGCGATGAAGGTGGGTTAAAATTTGAGAAGGGAAATATGGTAAATTTGGAATAAAAAATAGGGTAGATAACAAGGTTTGGAAGAACAGTTAGGTAAACCATTTTACAATCATACTGAAGCCAGTATAAATTAAAGGTGATGTCATAATTTTTGGCCACATGGTTTCTATTTACGATTCACAAACCATGCAGATAAACCTGAAGTCTAACACTAGGATAGAAATTTTATTGAGAACATCACATGGTTTATAAATTTTTTTTATTGGTCATGAAAAAACGGATTTTTCTCCCTCATACCCAATTATCATGGACTGATACATAGTTTTTACAAACCATGAACTTACCATGCATTCATACCTCATTCTATAAAATTCACAATTTTGATCTTGAGTTCCAAAAATATATAAATTAAAATAAAAGATAAATAAAAAATTATGTAAATATATACTAGGGAATCAATAGTCATAAACCTTTTACATATTGTGATTATAAAATTTATTCACATATTTCTTTCCATACTAGCTCATTATGATTATAAGATATATTAAATGGATATCATAACCAATTTTTTTTAATTTTAATTTAGTTGTGGTCATGTATATGATATAACCTAATTTTTTTGATGTGAAAAATAATGTTTCCATGACATTGATGTTTCAAGGGTCCATATATAGTTTGAATAAACATTCTTGGATTTGGATGATCTTTGATGATCCAATCAAAGGGTTTGGTTTCATTAAGAATGATTACGATTAATGGGTATAATAGTTGGTTAGTGGGAGTGATATTATATTTTTGTAATTTTATGTAGATAACATATTAATTATTAGAAAATGATATCCCAACATTACATTATATAAATGTATGGTAGGGAAAATGATTCTCAAAATAGACATGGGTTAATCATCCTACATACAGGTTATGAATATACATAAATATTGATATAAAAGGATTCTTTTAGGAAGTTGTAAAACACATAGTGGTCAAGTTATAAATAGGTTTAGAATGGGGAAATTTATTAAGGGTTTTTTAGTTTCTCAAGACACAAGTCCTGTAAGGACTCAATGTCCTTCTAATGAGTAGTAAAGGATAAGAATAAGTAATATTCCTTAAGAATTATCTATAGAATATATCTTATATTCCATGTTGTACATTTGATATGAAATCTGTATTACTTTGATAAAAATTAATAGATACTAATCAAATAATTTTGAATGTTATTGAATTTATTTTATGAACATCCTTAATTCCTTGAAAAATGCTACATTAATGTTTTGAAAACTGGAAAGGATGATATAAAATCTCAATCTAGATCCCAATTTTCATTAGTAGTGAAAATATCAGTTAGAGGTGTTCCAAACAACCAAAAATATTTCTGAATCGATAATAGTGTTGTTTTACATCAATGTATTAGATACTATGAAGGAATTTATTTGGTTTAAGGCATTCATCATTATACTTAGGTTCATTCATAAAATTTTGGGAGGAACTGATATTTATAGTGATAAAAATGGAGATATTTGTAACAAGCTAAGAATTCATAAATAAAATTTCCATTCTGAGCGAATTTATGTCTATTTAGTAATATAGTAATAGAAAACACAATCTATACACTTTTTTATTATCTTAGAATATTATAAAACATGGCTATTATATGACTATTGGTCATAATGACCGTTAAAGGAAATGACCATTGGTAATGTATCCATTATTAAGTGATGGTTAAGATTAGTATATATTAAGGGTAATAATAAAATATAATTTATATATACCGAATAAGAGATGGAATCACCTGGTAGGGTTAAATTTATGAGGCTCATTTATTAGTGCACCAAGGGAGATGCCATCTATAGGGTTCTCCCCTGACCAAGCCTAATATGAGACTCTATAATTGAGATTCGAGAAGAATCAATTATTGGATAATTTAAAGCTTATATAATTCACCACACAACCAATGTTTGTTGAACTATTTTATAAAATAACAACCTTCATATACCTTACCAATAGGGCTTATTCCAGTGTAATAAGTAGTTTGTTTAGTCCATAAGGTCTTCCTTATGACTTTTCCATTTCTTCATACTTAGGGGAGATTGTTTAGTCAATAAGGTTTCCTTATGACTTTACGATTCCTTCTTGTTTTGAAAATCACAAACACCTTATCTCAAGACAAATCTCTTTTTACCCTATGCTTCACTTATATAAGGAAAAATTTCCTTCCCTGAGGAAATTTATCCTTACCATGTTTTCATTGTTCATATCATAATTTTCCTAAGTTTAAAACTCAGTGTGTAACCAAAACCTCGAAATATTATAAATACCTAGATATGAAGCATTCTGTTTTAGGATCCAAATTCTCAGAATTCTGGTTACGAACTCTTCTGAGTTCTGACTCCAAATTCTGAATATGAATTATGGTTACGAACTCTTCTGAGTTCTGACTCTGAATTCTGATTATGAATTCTAGTTACAAATTCTTCTGATTTCTGACTCTGAATTCTGATTACGAATTCTGGTTACGAACTTCTCTGAGTTCTGACTCTGAATTCTGATTACGAAATTCTCTGAGTTCTTACTCTGAGTTCTCTGAATACAAACTACGAACTCTTATGTGTTCTGACTTCAAATTCTCATGAACTCTGACTCCGAAATTTGTAAGTTCTGGTTCTGAATTCTTGTGAATCCAGATTCCGAATTTCCTAGAATTTTAGACTCCATAATTCTATAGAATTCAGATTCGGAATTCCAATAAAATAGAATCCGAATATGCTTGTATTATAGGCTTTGAATTCAATTTTGGTTAGACTCCGAACTTTTATATTTTATTACATTCTGAATATTGGATTTTGGTTATGTAACCATATTTTTGCTAACACTTGTTTTATTATAAAATGATGTTTTGCATTTAGTTACCAACTAACCATTGTTTGAGTGACACGTGTGCAGTTCCCATCGAAATTCAAGGAAAAATATGACCATTGGAGGAGGTAGCTGACCGTTGAATCCGTGCCTATAAATAGGAGCTCATTTGAAAGAGCTCAAGTCTTTTGGACAATTTTTTGATCTGAATTGATTTCTAGAGAGAGATAATCTCATGCTTAGTGTGTACTGAACTTCTGGTTCAGATTTTCTTTGTGCGACTCTGATTATTGCTGGGTACAGTCGAGGGATTTCGGGGAAAGGAAGACAGAGGTGCAGACTACCTTGAAGTTGAGGGCTTCCTTGCTAAAGAAGAATGAGGTGCCGACTACCTTGAAGTTGAGGTCTTACGGGGATAACAAGACAGACTCTGATCTTCATATCGAGGGATTACCCTAGTGTGGGTAAGATATAATTTCATGAAATTATAAATCAAGGGACCTTTATCCAAGGTTTTTGTATACCCTTTTCTATGGGTTAAATGATTTACTACTTGATACTTGTTTTTTACAAGTTTTCCACCGCATTTGTATTGTTTAGGAAAGTATAACTATCATATACTTCATTATACTTGTACTATGATTTAGTTAGATTCTATATGCTTTAAGGTAAAATATTCATCATTTTAAACTTTCATTAAGTTTCATTTCCAGAACCAGCTTTTCTGGAATCACTTTCTCAGAATCATATTTCTGGAATCAATCAAGTGTTTAGAACTTAGAGGTTTTGTGAATTACCGTGTTTGACCTTGTTAAACATAACCATCTTTAAAAGTCCCAAAAGAATTTTTTAAAGTGTACAATTCACCCCCCCTCTTGTATATTGAGCTTCATTAGATACATTACTCAATATCTCTTTTATTTAGATCCTACAGTTGGTATTATAGAGTATATCATACCCAAATACCATCTCAACAATTGGTATCAGAGCAGGTCTCTAAAATACTTATACTCACATATAAGTTTTTCTTGCTCAAGTTTTCATTGTTCTATATTTTCCTTACATAGGAATATTTTCCTTGAATCCGAACATTTTCTATTAACAAGTTTGTTTGGAAAGATTTGTTTATAAGATTGCAGGAATCAATGTTGGCTCCATAGACAATCTCAATCCAACTAGACCACCTATTTTTGATGGAAATGATAATGAATACTGGAGAGATAACCTGAAGACTTTCATTATCAATACTGGTGTTGATAATTTTTTTATGCTTACTGGAGGATATAAAATCCCTGACAAAGAAGTTAATACCTTTAGCAATCATGAAAATCGTGAATATCAACTGAATTATAAGGTACGCAAGACTTTGTTTTTTTCCATGACTAGAAATATATATAGCCAAATTTCATCTTGTGAAGTAGAAAATTGTATATGGAAGAAACATGAATTTACTCACTTTGGAAGATCCAATGTTATTGAAACAAGAAGAGCCATGCTCAGAGCTAAATATCATGGATTTAACTTTCCTTATAGAGAACCCATATGTAATGTGTAACAAAGATTCATGACTATTGTGAATAGATTATATAATATGGATGAGAAAGGATTAGATGATTAAGCTCATGTTGATAAGATAATAGACATCATGCCCAATGAGTGGGAATCCAAATGGGCAGCTATAGATGAGAACATAAAGGTTACTCAGATTTCCATAGATGAACTGTTTGGAACTCTTCTTCAACATGAGACTAGAATGAAGAGAGATGCTGATAATGTAATAAAGAATAATGGGAATGATAGTGTTTAATTTACTATTACTTCAAATCATATAAAATCTAAGACTCCTGGGAGATTTACTAGATCTAAGTCTATGGAAGTTGTTATCCAATCTGAATCTAGTGGAAGTGAATCCTCAGAGAATGAACTAGAAAATATTGCTCGAAGGATGAACAAGATAGCTAGATAGAGGAACATTAAATCCAGATATAAGAAGAAGGAAAGGAAAGATAAGAACGATTCAAAAGTTACATGTTATGAATGAAAGAGAGCTAGACATGTAAGACCTGATTGTCTTATGCTTAAGAGAAAAGAAAGAAAGGAAAAAAATTCTGAGAGAAACAGAAAGAAGTATTACAAGGCTAAGTCTAAGAAAGTCTTAAAATCTAATGACACCTAAAGTGCCAATGGTGGTGACTCTTCAGATGAATTTTCAGATTATGAATCTTCTGGACAGAAGAATCTTGGTCTAATAGCTAGACTACCTATTGAAAATCATTGATTAATGGCTAAGGTACACAATTCTGAATTAATAAACAATTTTTCTTTAAATAAAAACTATATTAATGATAAATATTATAACTCTTCGGATAAAGAATCTTCTTCTGATGAAGATAATACTTTACCTTCATATGAAGAAGTTTCTAGGTTTTCCAAACTCCTTGAGATTGATAATTCAAAACTCATGAAAAAACATGATAAGGAAAAATCTAGGAATACTATTCTTACTGAGGAAATATAAGATCTTTCTAAAGATCTTGATACGAAAAATTTTGATTTCAATAGTATTTCAAATTTTTTTAAAGAAGTAAATTTTGAGAAGAATAAACATTCTAATGATCTAGAAAACGTAATTTCTAAGAAAAATGTTTTCGAGCATAGCTCTAGTTCTAAATCAATTGTTTTAGAAGAAAAGAACTTGGTTAACATCCTCAAATCTGAAATATTTTCCTTGAGGAAGTATTTTTCAAACATTACCTTAGGTAATGAAAATTTTGATAAAAAGTATTCTCAAATCCGACCTCTAAGGAATAGTTCTGGTTTTGGTTATACTGGTTCTAAACCAATTTTTAGTAACAATTATTTTGTTCCTCAAAGTGCTCCATTCTGTACTAAGTGTCCGTGTGGTGGACACTGGGAAAAAATTGTTCCTTAAAAAAAACCCAGTCATTAGGATTTCATAAAGCCTATTTTTCTAAAAAGATGTGAGTGCCCAAAATTTTGCTTTCTGAGATTTATGGATCCAAGCAAGTTTGGATTCCAAAAACCTAACTTTTTCTTATTTTTAGGAAATTAGAGAAGGTACCAACAACAATACATGGTACATGGATAGTGGATGTTCCCAACATATGACTGGTAATAAGAACTATTTTGAAAAGATTATCAAGACAAAAGGAGGAAAAGTAACTTTTAGAGATAATGCTTAGGGAGAAATTATTGGTATAGGTAACATTTTTCTTCTTGGAAAAACTTTTATTTCAAATGTTTTATTCATTAAGGGTCTTAAGAACAACCTCATTAGCATAAATCAATTATGTGATGAAGGTAACTTTGTGAATTTTGGGAATGACAAGTGCTTAGTAAAAAATTCCTAAGAAGAATTTATTCTTTCTACCCATAGGCAAGAGAATGTTTACACACTAAACATATAAGACCTTAGAAGCCAAGATATACCCTGCCTTAGTGCAATGGAGGATCATTCTGGGTTATGGAATAGAAGGTTAGGACACTGTAACCTTAGGAACTTATGAAAACTTTCTAAGAAAAGATTAGTTAATGATCTACTAGAGCTTAGATTTGATTCTTCAAAAGATTGTGACCCTTGTCAATATGGAAAACAACATAAATGAAGTTTTAAATCAGTCGGTGAAGTCTCAACTACTGATACATTACAATTAGTGCATATGAATCTCTTTGGTCCTAGAAAAACTAGAAGCATTGGGGGAAATTATTATGTATTTGTCTTGGTTTATGATTACACTAGATTTACATGGGTCTATTTTCTAGCAAATAAGTCTGAAGATTTTTTTTATTTTAAAAGTTTTAGAGCCCATGTTAAAAATGAGAAAAAAAATCCATTGAAAACTATTCATAGTGATCATGGTGGAGAATTTCAAAATTCTGATTTTGAAACTTTTTTTAGTAGAAATGGAATTACTCATAACTTCTCAGATCCCAAAAAAGATCAACAAAATGGTGTTGTTGAAAGAAGAAATAGAATTTTTCAAGAGATAACTAGAACCATGTTGAGCGAATATTCTGCAGCCAAAAATTTTTGGGCTGAAGCTGTAACTACTTCTTGTTATACTATAAATCGAGTTTTAATTAGACCTTTTCTTAATAAAACTCCTTATGAGTTATGAAATGGTAGAAAAACTAGACTTTCCTACTTTAAGGGTTTTGGTTTCAAGGTATTCATTCTGAATACTAAATATAATCTTCAAAAATTCACACCAAAATATGATGAAGGAATTTTCTTAGTCTACTCCACTACTTCTAAGGCTTATAGAGTTTTCAATAAAAAAACTTGTATTGTTGAAGACATGGTATATGTCAAATTTGATGAAACTGATCTATTTGTCTTTAAACAACCCCAACCTACATCCTCAGATGTGTTTTCAAAAACTGATTATCATTCTTTGATAGAGTATCCTTTTAATAATGAAAATGTCCAAGAAGATACTCCTAGAACAATTACCCTAGAATATTTTCTACCCTATGTTGATGAAGAGGTTTTACAAAACCCAAATCAGTTGTTTTTAAAGAATCATCCTAGTGATAGCATCATTGGTGATGTGAATCAACCTATAAGGACTATAAGTTCCTTATGAAATGAAGTAAACATCTAGCATTCCTTTCTCAATTAGAACCAAAAAGTACTGATGAAGCTTTAGGTGATGATGACTGGATTAAAGCCATGCAAGATGAACTAAATGAATTCGAAAGGAATAATGTCTGGACCTTGGTTGAAAGACCTAAGGAAACTTCTGTTATTGGAGTAAAATGGGTTTTCAGTATGCTTATGTGCAAGATATCAATCCAATCCTAAGGAATCTCATTTAAAGGTAGTGAAAAGATTTTTTTTCTACTTAAAGGGAACCATGGATTTAGGACTCTTTTATACTTCTAGAAATGATTTTTTTAATAAGTTTTTCAGATGTTGACTTTGGTGGATGTCGAATGGATAGAAAGAGTACATCCGGATCTTGTCATTTCTTAGGAGATTCATTGGTTTCTTTTTCATGCAAGAAGAAACACTCAGTACCACTTTCCACTGCTAAGGCTGAATATGTAGCAGCTAAAAGTTGTTGTGCTCAAGTGTTGTGGATGCAAAACACACTCACAGACTATGATATGAGTTTTACCAAAACACTAATTTTGTGTGATAATACAAGTGCCATTGCTCTTAGTAAAAACCATGAACATCACTCTCATGAAAAACACATAGACACTAGGCATCACTTTCTTAGGGATCACACACTGAAAAGAGATATCATTATTCAATTTATCAGAACACAAGATCAGCTTGCTGATATTTTCAAAAAATCTTTACCCTCCGATAGATTTGAATACATTAAACAAAAGTTAGGAATGATAACTGTAAGGTAATATTCCTTGTTAAATTCCTATGGAATCAATCTCCTTACAGTAATAAACTCCTTTTCATAGGGGGAGTGCATTTTTTTCATATGTCTGTCATATTTTTTTCGTAATTAAGTTTTTCATATTTTTTTTGTAATGAAGTTCTTCATATTTTTTTCATAATGAAGTTTTTCATGTTTTTTCGTAATGAAGTTTTTCATAATTTTCGTAATGAAGTTTTTCATATTTTTTCGTAATGAAGTTATTTATATTTTTTTTGTAATGATATTTTTCATGTTTTTTCATAATTAAGTTTTTTATATTTTCCGTAATGAAGTTTTTCATATTTTTTGTAATGAAGTTTTTCATATTTTCGTAATGATGTTTTTCATATTTGTCGTAATGAAGATTTTCACATTTTTCATAATGAAGTTTTCCATAATGAATATTTTCGTAATGAATATTTTCGTAATGAAAATTTTCATACTCAATTTATTTTTGTAATAGAGTTTTTTTTGTACTAAAGTTTTTTTTCCGGAATCTAAAGTCCTTCAAGAAAATTTTTCCTCAATATGAATAATTCTCCTGACAATCCGAAAGGTATGATTCTTTCTTGAGTTTTTGTGATCACATTTTACTTGCTGGTAGTTTATTTTGTTTTTAAAATATCTAGGATTCTAGTTTCCTTAAATCCAAATGCTTTCATTTAAAAACCTGAGAAGATCGGATCATACCAAATTTTTCCTTACGACAATCATATCAACCGTTCGATCTCATCAGAAGAAATCTCAGCCATTGGATTGATATGGGAAGTTGAACTGTTACATAATCACCTATAAAAGGGTACCCCAATGGTTTTCCCACATCGGTTCTCAAGATTTTGCATGTTGAAGCTCTGCCCCTCTTCTAAATCCCATTCCTGATTTTCAGAGGTTTCTCAATTCCAAATGTCTGGTGAAGTTCCTTCATAAGATATGTCTACTGTCAAGCCAATTGTGGAGTGGCATATATACAAGGAGAGGTTGCTACATCCAAACTTCTTCAACAAGTATGATTCTTTTATTTAAAATAATATCAAGCTTAATGGATGGGAAAGCGTTTTTATATCAAATCCAAGAGATCAGGATGTTGTGTATCTAGATCTACTCTTTGAGTTTTGTAAATCAGTTCGTTTTTTCAAGGAAGATGGAAAAGAAAAATTTTCCTTCAAAAGCTATGGAAAAAATTATCCACTTTATTATAACAAGGATACTAGCTTGGTAGAACTATCTTATAACGGGGAAGCTGAGTTTTGTTCCCACAAGCTACCAGATGTTCAAGGAAGTTTTATCAAGGTAAATGATATGGATTGTCTTGGACTTACAGATGTCAAGACCGCAAAGATTGCTCACTTTTCTACCAATAATCAGATCCTTGAGTTCTGGGTTCAGGGTTTTATCCTACCAAGAAAGGGTGATAAGGAAACCTTGAATAAAAGTGATATGTACATCCTAGATTTTTTGGTAAATCTAAGGAAGATCAATCTGATGAAGCATATTATCATTATTATAGAGAATATCAAGAATTGGGATTTGAGAGCACAGATAATCATGTATCCTACCCTACTCTCCAAGTAGATTGTTCAATGTCTTGATTCCTTAAATATTCCTTGTAGTTCAAAGCCAAGGAATTGCAATGTTATGTTAGTTAGTGATGAAACTTTGAAAAGAATGAATGTCAGATTTTCTAAAGATTCCAGAGAGTTTTATGATCCACCAGTGGATGAAGCAGCAGCCGTTCCGAAGAATGCAGAAGAGGCTGAACCGTCGAAGAAGGCTGCAAGGAAAAGAAAATTGAAGGAAGTAGAAGCTAAAGGTGAAACCCCTAAAGTTAAGTAAGCTCAAAATTCACCTCCAAAGCCCAAGAAACAGAAATCTTATCCAGATGAAGTGGTTTCCAAATGGAGGGAGGATAAAAAGAATCAAAAGGAAAGAGAACCACAGTTTGGTCTAGATCCTACTGAGGCAAAGGCTCTAAAAGAAAATAATGTGGAAGATATTGATAAGAAATCCAAAGAGAAGAAGCTTAAGAAGAAAATTTCTAAGGCCGAAATTGTCCAATCTCTTTTGAGGGAAACTGAAATTGCATCTGAAAACATTCAAGTAACGAAATCTTTCTTAGTTGAACCCTTACCTGAGACACCGGGGAATAAGTTCATGACTTCGGAAAAAGTACTAGAGAAGGTTGTCGAAGAAAAGGAAGTTGTAGAAGAAGTAAAAGAATATTAAAGCAGTGGTGATATAACTGATCTCATAAAGAATGTTGAATACTTTCATGAGAAGGAAAGTGCTTCCGAAAAATTGTCAATACGGACTTCTCAAGTCGGATCTTCAAAACTTGCTACTCCTGGAATTGATGAGAAGGCTGAAGAGGAAGTGAACAAGTTATCTGAGGAAGAGAGTCGTAATCATGACTTAATTCTTCCTAAAGATATTGAGGCAGGATCTGAGAAAGAAAAAATTTATGATGATAGAATAGTTGAGTTTTCTAAAAGTGAGCATGAGTCTCCAGAATAGGAAGCTGTTCTGAGAACCAATAAGGGCAAACATGTGGTTAATGATACACCTATGAGAGCAATTTTAAGGAACAAGGAAGTTGGGGGATCTTATAAAGGGAATATGGTCGAGCTAGAGGAATAACCATCACAAAGAAAAGTTTAAAATTCGGATTCATCAGCTCTGGGACGTGATTTTGTCATTCAATCACTAAAAAAGATTGTTGACACCATACCGATCTTTCCAACCATTTACTTCAGATGTCAGATGCTTCAACATAGCATGAATCAGAAATCAGATTCTGTATCCATAGTGATGGATAGGTGTGTAAAGATTGAGGCTAATTATAAGAACATCTTTATCAACTATGAAGCCCATAGAAAATATTGTAAGAAAATGATAACCTGGTAAAAAAATGTAGTTGAATATTTGAGAGAGATTTATGAGTTTAATGATGATGTTAAGAAATCTTTTGATAATGAAGATAGAAAAATCAAGGATCTCACAGATAGCTTTGAGGAAAAGATAAATATTGAGCTGAATACTTGGATTCAGGATCTAAAGAAGCTAAAAACTATAGTAAAGAAGTTGATACCCAAGGAGAAGGAAGGAAAATAGATCAATCTGATATTTTGTTGTATTTTTTCTCTTGTACAATTTTTCCTATCCTATTGAAATTGTTGGTTTCTCATTTTTATTTGTATGTTTTGTACTAATTTTTCAGGAACCATAATTTCTTTTCCATTCCATAAATTTATTTTTTAAAATCACAATGGGGGAGAAAGGAAAAATAATTCTAAGTAAAGAAGAAATATCCCTAAGTAAGGGGGAGTTCATCTAAGGGGGGAGTTCTCCTTACAAAGATTTCCATATTCAAGAGAAATGAAAAATCTTATTTCAGAAATCTAGAATATGATCCTTAGTGTACCAAAGCCTAAGGGGGAGTTAGTCGTATTCACCACTATCCATGTATAAAGGGAGATAGGTTTTATTTCAAAGTCTAGAAAATTTTTGCTAAGTCCTTTTATTCTTTTTCGTAAGGATGTTTGTGCTTTCCAAAAAGGGGGAGATTGTTGAGTCAATAAGGTTTTCCTTAGGAATTTTTCATTCCATCATACTTAAGGGAGATTTTTCAGTCAATTAGTTTTCTTTATGACTTTACAATTCCTTCTTGTTTTGAAAATCACAAACACCTTATCTCAAGAAAAATCAATTTTTAACCTATGCTTCACTTCTATAAGGAAAAATTTCCTTCCCCAAAGAAATTTATCCTTACCATGTTTTCATTGTTCATATCATAATTTTCCTAAGTGTAAAACTCGGTTTGTAACCAAAAACTCAGAATCTTATAAATACCTAGATATGAAGCATTCTGTTTTAGGATCCGAATTCTCAGAGTTCTGGTTATGAAATCTTATGAGCTCTGACTCTGAATTCTGAATATGAATTCTAGTTACGAACTCTTATGAGTTCTGACTCCGAATTATGATTACGAATTCTAGTTACGAATTCTTCTGAGTTCTGACTCAGAATTCTGATTACGAATTCTGGTTATGAACTTCTCTGAGTTCTGACTCCGAAATTCTGATTATGAATTATGGTTATGAACATCTCTGAGTTCTGACTCCGAGTTCTCTGAATACAGACTCTGAACTCTTATGAGTTCTAACTCTGAATTCTCATGAACTCTAACTCCGAACATTGTAAGTTCTTGTTCTGAATTCTTGTGAATCCAGATTCAGAATTTCTCTGAAATTTAGACTCTGGAATTCTATAGAATTCAGGTTCCAAATTCCTAGAAAATAGAATCCGAATATACTTGTATTAAATACTTCGAATTCAATTTTGGCTAGACTCCAAACTTTCATAGTTTCTTACATTCTGAATATTGGATTCTGGTTATGTAACCATATTTTTTCTAACACTTGTTTTTTTATAATATGATGTTGTGGATTTAGCTACCAACTAACCATTGTTTGAGTGACACGTGTACATGTCCCTCCGAAATTCAAGGAGAAATATGACTGGCGGAGCAGGGATCCGACCGTTAAAGTCGTGCCTATAAATAGGAGCTCATTTTAAGGAGCTCAAGACTTTTGGACAATTGTTTGATTTGAAGTGATTTATAGAGAGAGATATGCTCATGCTTAGTGCGTACTAAACTTCTGGTTCAGATTTTCTTTGTGCGACTCTGATTGTTGTTGTGTACAATCGAGGGCTTCTGGGGATAGGACGACAGAGGTGGCAACTACCTTAATGTTGAGGGCTTCCTTGCTAAGGAAGAAATAGGTGCCGACTACCTTGAAGATGAGGGCTTGTGGGGATAACAAGACAAACTCTGATCTTTGTATCAAGGGCTTACCCTGGTGTGGGTAATACATAATATCTTGAAAGTATAAATCAAAGGACCTTTATCCAAGGTTGTTGGATACCCTTCTCTTTGGGTTAAAAGATTTACTACTTGTTACTTGTTTTGTTACAAGTTTTCCACTACATTTGTATTGTTGAGGAAAGTATAACTATCTTATAAATCCTTATACTTGTACTCTGATTTAGTTAGATTCTATATGCATTAAGGTATAATCTTAATCATTGTAAAATTTCATTAAGTTTCATTTCTGTAACCATCTTTTCTAAAATCACTTTGTCAAAATCATATTTTTGGAATCAAGAAAGTGTTTAGAACTTAGAGGTTTTGTGAATTACCTTGTTTAGCCTTGTTAAACATAACCATCTTCAAAAGTTCCAAAAGAATTTTTTAAAGTGTACAATTCACCCCCTCTTGTATATTGAGAATCATTAGATACTTTACTCAGTATCTCTTTTATTTCGATCTTAAATTTGGTATTATAGAGTATATCATACTCACATACAATCTCAACACAGTTCTGTATGTAGAACACATTATTATAAAGTTGAAATCATATTTTTAGAAATAAAAAAGTACTTTACTTGATCCCATTTTTATAATTATTTTATTTAACATTTACAATTCACATGAATATAAGGTGAATATGATAAATCAATATTTGGATAAAATTAAAAGATAATAATATTTTTAGAAAATATATAAAAAATTAAAATATACTTTTATGATAAAGTTAATAATTTTAAATTATAGTTATTTCTTTAAAATAGTCTTATAAAAAATATATATTTGAATATAAATGATAATATAAATTTATGATATCCAAATTATTTTTTATAAATTAAATAAAGTTAAATATATCAGAAAATCTAGTTTTGTTTTGACAAATAAGATGTTTTTATTAAAAAACAAAATTTCAACTATTTAGAAAATTATTTTTATAAAATTAATATTATAAACCTGAAGAATTTAAAATATTTCCTTTTTATAATGAATTTAATTATTTTTGTATTGTGTGTAATGAAAAAAAACTGATTTAGTTTGCATTGCACACAACAATGACTTTCTTTGACAACTTACGTTACACACAAGACAAAGATATAAAAACTATTAAAAATTATTATTATAACCAATAAATTAAATTATTGGTTATGAATAGAATTAAATAACTTATTAAAATTTTATTATGAATTTATTCATCAATAATTAACAATAAATGAATATAAAACCCGATTGAATATAAAGTAAATGTTTGTATGAAGAACTCTTTTTACGTGTTCAAAGGATATTTACCTTAATAAATTAAATTTATTACTATTAGTGAATGTTATAAACTAAATTTATATTATATATATTAAAAAAATGTTTTTAAATTAATAAAATAGATTTTATTGGAATAATATGAGAACAAATCAAATTTTATGCATAAATATATGTATATTTTCTAAAAGGCAATTCACCCATCTTTTAATAGAGTAGTTGTTTTAAAACTAAATTTTGACAGTTTTTTAAACTTTTTTTGAAAAATTGAACTTTTTTTTAGAATTTTAATTTCAAAATCAACTTAGGGTGAATTTTTGGTATTTTTTTGAGAAATTTAATTTTTTTATAAATAATGAAAAATACTGAATTTATTTGAAAACTGTCATCTCATATAAATAATTTGTAATGTTGAATACTATTTTATATTGGTTTTAATATTAATTTAGAAAAATTATACATCTATTAATAAAATTATGGCCATTTTAATTAATTTCAGGGTGAATTTGGATAAAGAAACATTTCAAGTTTTTGAACAATTTCACATTAACAACTAGATTTATCGTCATTTATGGTGGATAAATTTTAATTTAAATTATTCTAATTATGTGACTTGAATTTATAAAAATAGATTCCATATTTTTAATCTAAATAATTTAATATCTCTGATATGGTAAAATTAATTTTTTACCGAATGGATTAGCAAAAAAATTTAATGTTAATCACATCGATTAAGGTAAATATGAGTTTACTTAGTATTTAATCATAAAATATATGCTCTATAAATGAACCAAAACTTTAAAAAACCCCATTTTATGGAAATATTTTGACCATAAAACCTCTTTTATATAAAATTTTTCATTATTAGAGGCACATGAGGTAAGGGAGACTTCCCAATAGTGTTTACTTTTGGTATTTATAAGAATGCAACTCCCCATTCACTATAAAAGAGAACTCACCTTCATATATTCACACATACCTATCTATTTGGATCATAAAAAACCATAAGAACTCACATAAAAACGTTCATAATATCATACTATTAGAATTAGTTTGGGAATAAATCCATATTTGGAATGAATTAGTGCAGAACTAATGTCGATACCTGAAGAAGAGGTAATGTTTTTCAAAACACTTTTTTTCCTTATGAAAATCTTTCAATTATTCTTATAAAATGATTATATAATAGAATAAGTATTTTTAATATAATGATATGTTTTAATGTGATGTTTAAGACCTAAAAACACACAAATTTCTATCAAATGGTTTACGAAATTATCATTCATGTGTATAGAGGACTACCGCCTCACGAACCGATGCCGATCATTTTTCCATTATGACATATAAAGGTTGGGAATAATGATGAAAAAAATATTTATATACAATATTTATGAAATTTATAATTTATTTATTCATATTTAATTATTAAATAACATATACCTTTATGATTTCCATTTTGGAAAATACAATAGCATTGTTCATGTGTGCGGAAGACTACTACCTCGCGAAGTGATATGACTCATTTAGAAATTACATGGAATGTATTAAGGATTATTTTAATAAAAATAAATAATATTTATGACTTAAATATGAAAATTTAATGATAATATACATATATTTCATTTAATTTTCTTTGGTTTAATACAACAAGAAAATAGAAGCAACATTCATGCGTATGTACATCCGACTATCTCTATGAACTGTGCATTTCATTTCGTTTTACTAAATTTTATGGATTACTATAAATACATAAACAAAAAAAATATGATATTTAAATTAAGTTTTCAATTCTTTATATATTTAAATAATGATTTATGTAAGATGAATAAAAAATAACAAGTCAAAACAAACCTGAAAAACAAAGCAATTAACACCCAAAATAGTTCAAATAATGAATGATTATTAACAAATGGGTGATAAGATTTTATAAAAGGATAATATATGATGTTATAGATATTAATATGGTTATGTTATAAGTTAATAAAATTCTTAAGACCATTATACATGAGGATAAATAGTGTTCAATCAAAAGGAAGCGTAAGGTAAGGGATTTTGTCTCAATTTACATTCCATTGATTCTTATTTTTTATTTTGAACTAATTGAATTTTATGTGGTGTATATACTACCCCTGTGAAATTTAATATCATTAATAATTTATTCTTATTGGTATTTTATGTTTACATTTGAATTATGTCACCCAAGGGGTATTTGAATTGAAAATTACCAGGTGGTAAAAGTTATTTTCATATATCACTTTCATTTTTGATTGTTAAATTTCACTTAAAAATGATATTACTGTAATCATTTTTCATTGTAAAATAAATTTATCTTAAATACCAATATCATTTTGTAATTTATTTTATTATTTCTTTACTATACCATTTTTACATATGGTTCTTACCTTGAATGTTATTTGACTAGATGGGGAAATATTGATAAATACGAATTATTTACTCAATATGAAAATTTGTTAGGGACATTGTAATTGAATTAAATAGATTATTTAATATATAAAGAATTATTTGGAATTGTATATCATATGTTTGGGATAATTTAATGTAATACCCTCGATGGATCAGTAGTCTCATGAGATGAATCAGTTTACTAAATCAAATGGGTTTCTTCTAGACATGTTTTCTACCATCTTGTGAATTGTCTGAGTAGTATATGTTCCTTATTCCTGGGAAACATGGAATCCAATATTTAAGTATTTAATTCATTTAGAATTCATTTTTATTATTATCGATGTGATTTTTTCTATGATATTATCTATAGATTCATTTCATTCTATATTTATTTATTAAATGGAATGTGTTTCAGTTATTTACAATTCCAAATTGATTAGTACTAGTCCAGATATTTAGGTGGAATGTGTGTTCAATTATATAAAATTCCATTTTTTATGATTATTTATTTTTGAAATATTATATTGTACATAACCCATACCAATGAGTTGATATCACCCTTTTCCCTTTCCCAAGGATATGAAGTGGAATCCTATGATTGTTTTTTCATTGATGATTCGAATTTTATTTTGTTATGTTTTATGTTTCATTTTATATCACTAATGTAAAATGGTCACAATGTATGTAATTTAGTTTTCCAAAACTATAAAATTTTCCGGTCCATTAGTATTTGAATCATGTATGTATGCCAATTTAATAAAGTACTACACCGACATCTGGATACTAGGGCCGGGTTTGTTATAGTTGGTATCACAGTATTTTTAGTAGAAACCGTGGGAAATAGATTTAGAAAAACATAGATTATGGAACATAACAATATGATTGGAATTTAGTATAATTATAAAAGAACATCCTTGAATTTTGGTAAGTTTGAGATTATATGGGTCTTCCTAGAAATAAATTATTGTTTGGACAGTACAAGTGGATGGGTTCTAGAATAGACGCACCTAGGGGTAGTAACTATGAAAAGGGAACATCAATATTGACTCAATAATAACCCAATAAAAAATAATAGGCCTTAATTTACACCTGGTTTGACTCCCCCAGGGGATATTTGAAGGATAATTCACATTTTTATTTCATTCCTTTATAATGGATTTGAAAGCAACACTACTATAAAATAAGGATATAGCCACGGTTTGGAATTGCAGCTATAGGCCCAAAAATTGTGGTTATAGGTTATAGCCATGGTTTAATGAACCATGGCTAGTATTGATGTGGATATAGGGAAAAAGCCTATATCCACGGTTTGAACCATGTAAACAACCCTATAGCCACGGTTTGACCCATGGTAGTATGTAGTTCCATTTAAATCTATTTCCATGGTTTGAAACCGTGGAACTAGGCTAATAGACTCGGTTCAATCTGTGGAAATAGGTCTAATTCCACAGATTAGAACCATGGTTATAGAATGAACTTTTTATAAAAAAAAGAATCAGATCTATGGACACAGTTTATGACCATGGAAACATCTTTCTTTCCAAAAAAAATCCAGATCTTCCACAAACTGCAGCCTTCAACCAGCAACCTGCAATATGCACTAAAAACCCCTACCCTATTTCACCCATCCCCCTACACCTTTCACCCCCTCCCCCTCCTCACTTCACACCACATTGCACCCCCTCCTCACCCTGCCCCCTACACACCCCATTGCCCCACCTCCCTTGCACTCCCTGCCCCACCCCCTCCCCCCCTGCCCCCCTTACAACCTACAACCTTCACTACACCCTTCAACCTACAACATGTACTGCACACCCCCTTACACACACCTACCCCTATTGCACCAATCCTTTTACCCCTTGTACCCCTTCACCTACCCCTGCACACCCCGACCCCTCCCCCCTTACACCCCTACTCTTGCACAACCCCTTGCCCCACCCCCCCTACCCATTTCAACCATAACCCCTCCTTGGTGCACACACCCTTGAACCCCTCCCCCCTCACCCTTCCCCCTACACACCCCTGCCCCTCCCCCTTGAACCCCATGCTCTTGAACACCCCTGACCGACCCCCTCCTCCTTGCACCCCACCTACACCCTCCATATACCCTTTCACCCCTCTTCCTACCCCTTTCAACCCCCACCCCTTGAACCCCCTGTCCCTCATCACTACACACCCCTTTCACCCCCTCCCCCTCACCATATCCCATACACACCCCAATCTTATCCCCTAGCATCCCCCTGCACCTCCCCACCCCTTACACCACACCCACACCCTCCCCTTCCTTTTACACCCCTCCCCATTTTCACCACCCCATGCCCCTTTCACCCCATTCCCCCTCCTCACTGCAAATCCTCTTACACCCCTCCCCCTTCACCCTGTCCCTACACACCCTAACCCTCCTCCCTTGCACCCCCTACTCCAACTCCCCCTACCCCACCCATCCCCCTTTCACCCCAGATGCACCCTCCCCCAACCCCTTTTACCCCTACCCCACTTGCACCCATCCCCTACCCCTTCCACCCATACCCCTCCTCACTACACACCCCCTTGAACCCACTCCCCCCTCACCCTAACCCCTTACTCACCCTATAACCCTCCACCCTTGCACCCCACATGCTCCGGAACACCCCCTTCCCACCCATACCCTCCTTCACCCTCCCCCTACCCCATGCCCCTTGCACCCCCTCCCCCTCACCCTACACCCCCTGCCCCTCCCCTTGCACCCCTGCCCCCTCCTCACTACACACTCCATTTTAACCCCCCTCACCCTACCCCCTGCACCCCCTTCCCCTCCCCCTTTCACCCCCTACTCCTGCAAACCCTTACCCCACCCCTCCCACTTGCACCCTTCCCATTCCCCTAGTACCCCCTGCCCCCTCCTCACTGCACACCCCCTTGCACCCCCTCCCCTCACCTTTCCCCCCTTCACACCCCCAAGCCCCTCCTCCCTACTATATCCTGTAACCCACAAACCTACAGTTTCCTGCTAGTTTTTACCTATGGTAAACAACACTCAACTACCTTAAATCTTCCCACAGTAGCTACATAAAAATAACACATGCAATTTTCTAAATAAGTGGTTCCAAAATAGTCTTATATAACATAAGCTATCCAGATAAACCTCTAACCACAAAATGTATCTTATTTTAACATTTACACATTGAATTTACCTCTATATTCAAAATACAACTAAAAAATGTGACCATGGTGAATGAGAGCCGAAGTATGTGATATAGATGAACAGGTGCTCAGGTGGGTTCCTCCATGATGATTGATACCATACTGATTGACTACTCAGGTGGGTCACATGGGGGAATGAGCAACAAGGAATGAGAATTAGGCTAAGTTTCACTATGATGATCTGTTCCCAATTGGTTAAATCATAGGTTGTTTAGAAACCATGCGATGAGATTTTGTGGTGAAAAATACGCAAGGATTTCCTTCAAATAAAGAGTTCCTGGATGGGAATATAAATTGATGTATATATGAGTGACTAGGCAGTAATCTGAATTATTGGATGTTGGGTGCATATTTCATCACTTATATCATCCCATTAGGGATTGGAATGGTTCTAATATGGGTTTCGTTCTAACATAGGCATAGTTCTAAGCTAATAATTTATGTAAAACATTCCCATTGGTTTTTATTTAGAAAAAAAAACTATATAAATCAGTAAAATATTTAGGCATACAATCTGGATCACTATGTGCTAAGGATCCCTTGGAGAAAATATCTATCTCATTACTATTGAAAATGGGTATACTGGGGGTCTTTTGATAAGAAAAAACCATCTTGGACATGCATCTATTACCAGTAACCAATATTTACAACTACAGACACCCATGTATTGGTTTGGTCATTTGTGGATATGTGAAGGAAATATATAGGTTCATCTAAGGGAATGGTAGTAGGCTATGTAGGGTTTCATCTTGGAACATGTCAAGGGCTATATAACATGGTGTGAGAGACTAAGTGTTAAAAGTAAGGGCATGGGATTAGGGACATGTGAGGTTATGCTCCTAAAATGGGTGCATGGGAACAGTTCTAGGAATGAACTAATTTGGATTTAGGAAAAAATCTATCCAACATCAAATGACAATAAAATTTTACATATATGTTAATTTTGAATCTACTTCTTATTTAATCATATATTATGAAATTAAATTTACAAAAGAGTCTTTTTGAGGTTTCTGTATTGATATCATTACTACAGAAACATTTTATCCATAAATGGATGAAATTCAAAGTCTAATCATAGTGGGAGGTTCTCACCACCATGTCACTAGATTGGGAAACAATTTTCATGGGTCTCCACCCCTTGATTTATGAGAAATATTATATCACATGTAGATCCCAATTTTTTCTTATTCATTGAGTGTGAAACACCTTAAAAATCAACTCATTTCATGTCATCTATGAGAGAATCATATATCTTTTATATAGAGTAATTATGCCACATATAATATACCACACTATGTACTTTAATTATTTGTATAATATACCATTTAATTGAAAAATATGGTTAATAAACAAGTACAAATTACCCTATGAAAATTTTCATGGTGGACATTCTCAAAAAAAAGATTTTATGGTTTCCAAAAGCAGTATATTAGCTTATGGAATTTCTAATTCCATGAGGAATATCCCAAATTAATTCCTTTTGGACTTCCCAAAAGTATACCTTGACCTAATGAATTTTAGGCTAAAAAGAGGAGTATCATGACTCTAACAATTCTTAGTTTACAAGGGGAATATCCCAACAATTTTCATTTAGGTAACTAAGAGGAGTATCTCGACTCATTTCATTTTTATATATTAACAAGAATGAAAACTTCATGTCTTCTCAAAATGATTATACTGTCATCTCTAAAGTGATATAAATTTCATTTCCTAATATCGAGTTGGCAAAAATTTTCTACTGACCACATGAAAGGTGATTTGTGTTTATTCCTAAGATAGATAATGAGGATTTTTTAATGCCATTGAATGCTATAATAAATCCATTTGAATCTCATAAAATCTTAGGTATTATTTTAAAGGACCTAGAACAAGAATATAAGGTCCTTGTTATGTTAATTTTGGAAGGGATTTCTCAATGGGCATGGGATTTTTAAAAATTCATGTTTCATGACACATATTTTATTTATTTTCTAATAAAAGAGGTTAATGTAACTTGAACAAGATATATGTTAAGATACATGCATCGTTTCTCACATAGATTAGTAGAAATCAATTTCTATCCTTATGGTTGGGTGGTAATCCTTCTGTTTTAAAAGGTATATGTAGATTCAAATCATCTAATAAAATTTCACCATAGTTTCATTTTATTAGCCAATAAACATAAAAGATATATATTATTAACTAATTATACCTTGATAAAGCTAGTGGTTATTAGAAAACTATTTTTTAAAACAATCAAGCTATTATAGATTTTTTTTAAAAAAAATCAAGAAATTATAGAATTCAAATTAAAGGGTCAGGTAGAGGGAACATATGTAAACATCAAGGCGCGCTAATTTTGACAATGACAACTCAAATATTCATTTTTTTCTTCTTACACACATATGAAACTTCACATATATAAAAGTACACCTTGCCCCTATATACATATTTGCATGGCCGAATATGAAAAAGGGGGTCCTTAGATATATTTTTATACTTTCATATACCCCTTTACACTTACACATGTATGCATTTTTCTTTTCTATATATAAGTAAATCTTGACCTAATATATATATTCATACTACCATGAGTGAATATTTATAAAGGGGGAACTTATATATGTATATTTTTACCTATGCATACACATGTAAGCCTTCATCAACGACAACTCGAATCCACCTCAACGAGATCCAAAACTCACAATAAAAATACAAGGAAAACAAAAATCACAAAAGCCCTAATTAAAAATGGACCAAAGAATAAAAAAAGAATAAACCTTACCCAAATTCGCTATTGAACTCACTGTCATCGATGGTGGTGGAAAGAACCATCCTCATTATAAGAAACCACCACTAAGGAAATAGTGGGAAAAGAAATGAGATATAATGACTTCTTATATATATATATCCTTAGTGTTTCAAACGTACATGACAAATGATATATGAATCCATAACCAAAAATGAAAAAATAATATTTAGATTAATATGTACATCCCAATACTAGATAACATGATCATTAATAAAGGGGAAAATTTCAAAAGCACCCATTCATTGAAGAAAAACACTTTCCAAAACAATGAAATTCCAAAAGAAAAAATTCTTGTTAAAAAACACTATATTAAATAAGGAATCAAAAAACTTTTTTTTAGAAACACTAGTTTGGAAAACATGAAATGGTGAACCCAACTTCTCCCATACTTGCCCTGAAAACACCCAGCACAAACCCTTTACAACCCTCCCCCTCCACAGCACACTTCCTACCTCTACACACACTCCCTCCACCCCTGCACACACTCTCCCACACACCCCTACCCCTGTACTCTATAAACCCCCTATACACACCCAACACACACCCCCTACACACCCCAGCACAACCCTAACACACCCCTTCTCCCCTCCACTGCAAACATCCTTCCCCCTACACACACTCCCAATACCCCCTTCCCTTGTACCTTGCACAACCACATCACACTCCCCCTGTACACACACCCTGCACACCCAAGTACAACCCCATAACACCCCTCCACCCCCTCCACCCCATCCACTGCACACTTCCTACCCCCTATACACACTCCCCCACCCCCTTCCCCGACCCCTTCCACACCCCAACACCCACCCCCCATCACCCCCTACATACCCCCTTGCATGCCCCCCTACCCCCCTGCCACCCCTATACACCCTTTCACTCCCTACACAACCCCAGAAAAACACTTGCACACCCCTCCATAGTCTAAAATAAACCACATACCAAAAAGTAAATTCAAGGTAAATTAGAGCCTAATAATTTCATTTGTCTAAAATTAAAATGAAGAAGATCAAGATGAGGGACACCAAGAAATTGGATACACCTATCTTCTTAAAAAAATGATTCATTGTGCATATTTGTTTCTAACCATATATTAGATGATTTATGAAAAAATAAAAATAAAAATTCTATATAACTTCAATATGTTAAAGATGAAATAGGCCGCCCAAATCTAGATTCTAGTAGTGTCTATACAACCAAATTATCCATTATTGGAAACACCGTAAGAAATCCATACCACCTAAGTGAGCAAGAGAATTCCTCTATACTGAAGAACCAGGCCACCCAAAGACAAATTTAGAGAACATCCATAGATAATACATCACCAATAACAGAACCTATCACTATCCATCCCACCACGATAGAACCAAATAATCCTGAATGTAAATACCCGTAAATTTCAAGGAATTTTTTTTCTTAATTTCTTTGGGATTTTACGAGTATGCAGTATCTGACAGCACCTAATTCCGAGGCCCTGTGTGCCTGGAACCAATTTCCAAAGTTTATCTCGGGTACGTTCAGTGAACGAACAAGCGGGTTTTTCTATCTTTTGAGCCGGTGCTCGGAATCGAAATCCGAGGGAACCAATGAAACCGCAACAGCAATATTTTCTTAAGAGGACATTTTCCAAAGGTGCGTTTTCTCGGGAGAAGTTGTTAAAAAATTTGAGGATTAAATGTGAAGTAAATAAAATTTTTGGAACAAATTTTACTTCTAACTTAAGTGGTTTTATCCTAAGTATGGGAGTTGGGGTGGGACCCACTAGATCCTAACTCCTCTTGTTAGGATATTTGTGAGGTGGGGCCCACACTAGCCCTACCCCTTCAAATTCCTCTAACCCCTCTTAAAGTTGGAAACCTCCCCCATTAATTTGTAACTCACCCTCTCTCCCTCTTTATTGCATGCCAACTCTCACATTAAATTATTTGATTAAAGCTATTAAATTAATTTAATTAAGAGTTTGAATTTTGAGGTTTTGAATTGCTTGTATGGGTAAATAAAATAAGGCAAAGCCTTATTTTATTTTTGTTGGATTTTGTTGTGTAAAGAAAAGGGGGGAGAGCTCTTGAGTATTCTTTTCCCTTGGAAGAACTTCATCTTATCAGGCGAAGAACGTCCCCACTTCAACGTAGAACGCTAATTCTCCGAGGGAGAGCATCAAATCTGCAACTCGGTTTCTTCCGTCATCTTCTTCCTCCATGACCAAGGAGGAGGCACCGATGTGGAAACTCTTCATCGACGTCGCCATACAATATTCTCTTCGTGACAAAGGAAGGGAGACGCCGCTTCCACCTCAGACGTTCTCCGTTGACGTATACGGAGCTTCACCCCGCGACGTCGTTTCCCGTGACAATCATTGTTCCAAAAACATGTGTTGAGGTAGGGGTGTGTTTTGATTGAGTAATGTTTGGTTTTCCTTCCATGATGTTGTTACTCTTAAACCACTTATTATCGAACTAATGCGGAAGGGGCCGAACCAAACTAACACGGACTGATTCCTCCACCGTTCTTGTGAATATATGTGGAGCTCTTTGGCCGTTCATGTGCGTAGAATCAAGCTATGTTTTCGGAGCCAATCGGAGGCCTGAAAACATCGTAAATGGCCTTAGGGAATCAGGGCAACCTGGAAGTAGAAATTTCTTAGAAATCAGATCATCGGAAGAACGAACAGACACCTCGGGAGGCGTGCTAGCCAGAGGCGTCATTTTCTAGAAAATTCCAGAATACACGGCATGTCTTCCAGGAGAACACGCCGTGTAGTACAAGCATACAGTGGCTTCCATTTCGGACATTAGAAAAGTAACACACGGCATGTGACTCTAGACACACGGCGTGTACTCTTCACGTTGTTTGGTAAAGGAGACTTCGATGGATATGGCATGTATTTGGGGAAAATACACGGACACGGGAAGAACCATAAGGCCAAGAGGCACGGCATGTACTTCCTTCACCATGGAAGTAGCGGCTTCGTGATGACTTGGCATGTATTCAGGGAATACATGGACACAGGGTGGAGTACATGAGCATGTACTCCACCACACGTCCAGGCATGGCTAGCATACACAGATCCGACCCCAGAAGTTTGGACATGGAGTGTAACCATAACACACGATGTGTATTTAATTTTTACACGAACAACCCTTCAACACGGGCTGTGGTACATAGACAGTACCCGTGGACTAAAGATAAGGTGTGTAATCATAACACACACCGTGTACTTACTTATCTACATGACCATCCCTACGACACGGGCCATTTCACACGGGTAGTACCCGGTGTCTGATGACACGGCGTGTATCGTTTACCTACACGCCGTGTACATTAGGAAAATGGCTTGGTTGTCTTATTCTTCGTGACATGGGAATGTTTTGCTGGGTTTTTCCCCTATGACCTGGGATGGAACTACGGGGTACATCCACTCTGGTCTTTATGACAGTTGATGTATCGATCTTTGACTCGAGGAGCGGACCCTCCGGAAATCAAGAATGCTGTGTGCGGGAACCCTAGAGCTGGCTGCGACTGCGATGATGATGAAGACTATACCTGGATCCTAAATGGGTTCAGCAGCGAGGATGACTGTACTTGGATCCTCCGTGGGTTCTGCAGTGATGGCTACTGTACTTGGATCCTACGTGGGTGCGGCAGCGATGGTTATTATACTTGGATCCTACGTGGGTTCGGCAGTGACGACTTCTGTACTTAGATCCTACGTGGGTTCAACAGAGGAGATGATTCAGATGATACATCTAATCATCTCCACCCATCTTCGTGAGTAGTATACCTGTGTAAGATGAGTCTTGACTTTCAATCATTATCTTCGATATGATTGACTTGCTATCCTGTGTGGATTGGGTTGTACTTTCCTGTGTGGATTGGGTTGTACTTTCCTATGTGGACTGGGTTGAACTTGGGCTCGTGAGTTGGAGAAGAACTGGAATTGATGACTTAGGTATATGTATGGGAATATACCTAAATAGTGTTGGTTGATACTTCATGATTAGATGTTTCCTTTGTGTTTTATCCTTCATGGATTCTGGGAGACCTTCGAGAGTCTTGGGGTCCCTACTGAGTATCATATACTCACCCCTGCATGGGCTATACCCGCACTACATTGTATTGTATGAAGACGACGAACATCGCTGATCGAGGTGGAGGCTCGTGGAGTTGGACGGTACCTGGAGGAGGATCACTGGATGGGGCGTACACGGAGTGGACGGCTGGACCCGAGGAGCTGAGGAGACTATCTGTACCCACCCTTTAGGTGGGAATTCTAGTGGACAGCTCGGTGTTGCTGCTTTAATTTTCTACTGCTCCACTTTCTTTCAGTTGTACTTTACTTTTAGTTGGGTTTGTATTCTGGCCCATTTACTTTCCAGCACAAACTTTTGTACTCAGTTTACTTAGTGTTTACATCAGCTTGCGTACTCTGTGGTGCTTGTTTACTTTATAAAGGCAATGCCTTCCCTTTTTATCGGGATTTCTGCCTTTGGTGCTAGTCTCCAGCCCTTGGCCTATGGATGGCGGGCTTGGGGTAGTCACGGAATGGGCCTCGAGGATGGGTCGTGACAAATTGGTATCAAAGGAGTCGGTTCTACCGCAGAACTCAGGACTATGATATTTTCTTCTATGTGAAGCAATAGTGTTAAGGGTATTGAGTCTGGTTATCAGTCCAGGGAGTCCAGTGTTGGTGCGGCGACCGACGTATCCATACACTAGGACCCTGACATCTGATTACCGACTCAGTGCATGAAAACATTGATTGCATGTGTGTTTCAATGTTTTCATTGTGATTACTTTGTGTCATCTCACCAGGTATACTGTATTGACCGTGGCAGACCTGTTTCTTTTCAGGATGGCACCACGACGACAGCCAACTAGGGTTCTGAGCTTTGTGCGAGACCGCAGCACACCGAGTGACGAGGCCTCAGTGCAGTGCCCCATTACAGAGGAGGCACTGGCGGTACCTCTACCTGCCGAGCCACCGATGCCACCATCCCCAGAAGCTGAGAGTGCACGTCGCCTGAGTTCACTGCATGAGTTTCAGTGTCAGAGACCGCCCAGGTTCCGCGAGGAGATGGACCCTTAGGTAGCCGAGGATTGGCTAGAGGCTATTGTTTGAGTCTTCATATTAGTAGGGACACCGGCTGAACTCATGGTGATCCTAGCGGTGAGTCTCCTGCATGCGGCAGTAGGTAGATGGTGGAGCCTGATGCTCCAGGTGCATGACGAGGCATCTTTTCTTGGGACGGACTTCGAGAGCCTCTTCCGCTCGGAGTTCATTCCAGCCACCCTCCGTGCGGTGCGCATTCAGGAGCTACTACAACTGCGGTAGGGCAGCATGACAGTAGCCCAGTACTCAGTGAGATTTACCGACCTCTCGTGCTACTCCATGGACGTGGTACGAGAACCATTCTTCCAGGCCGGAACCTTCGAGTAGGGACTGTGGCATGAGATCCGGGCATCGATGATCTGCCTCAGCATTACGATGCAGGCATGAGTACTGGAGCGAGCACTTCTTGTGGAGAGCTTTCATGCTGAGCCTACACCAGCAGCGAGACCTACCGCAGGGCGGCACGTAGCAGAGTCTTCTGCAGCAGGCAGTCGACAAATGTCACAGGGGTCCAAGCGGACTATACCATCAGGTGGGTGACCTCAGGATACTGGCTCGGAGGTGCGGGGAACATTTAGTAGAGCCAGTCATATGAGAGGCAGACAGTACTATACATGTGGAGGGCAAGGCCACATGGATCGTGACTGCCCGACTCGCCATGTAGAGGAGCTGTAGACGATTGAGGGACCACCCAGGCAGAGGCAAAGGTTCGACCGTGGCAGTCCGTAGGGAGCAGGAGGACAAGGCAGAGGAGCTGGAAGAGAAGCAGGTGGTGGGCGACGCTTTGAGGCTCTACCACCACCACCACCAAGAGGTCCACCCCGACCACATGGAGCTGGGGGATAGAGGCAAGCTCAGCTTCAGGCAGCGGAGGCCCACGACCACGGTGCAACTGAGACAATTCGAGGTACTATCTGTGTCTACTCCACCCATTTTGCAGTTCTTATAGACACAAGAGCGAGTCATTATTTCATTGCCGCTTCCCTTGTTCGAAGCTCGGAGATTCTGACAGAGTCGTTGGCTCGATCCTTATGGCTAGAGACTGCTACAGGAGCAGACTCGAAAATTACGCACTGGTGCCGACATTGTGAGCTTACTCTAGGAGGCGAGAGATTCATATGGGATCTTCTTGTAGCAGCGTCAAGGCATTAGGACATCATCTTGGGTATGGATTGGTTATCTATAGTCCATTCCCAGATCGACTGTATTAGGCGCAAGGTGTGGTGTGTCTGCACCAATGGGAGAAGGTTCACCTTCACCGGCGAGAAGGGAGACTTTTCAGCGTAGGATGGACTCACTCAGAGGAGAGGACATCCAATCACTCATCATTTGGATAGTCTTATCCTAGGATCAGTTGATGTGAGGAGTCAGAGTTTTCCTATTGTGGTTGATCAGTATGTGGATGTTTTTCCTGACGACATTCCAGGACTACCCCCTCGCAGAGAGGTAGACTTCTATATTGACCTGTACCCCGGGACAACCCTGATATCTACTCCAGCATATCTGATGGCTCCCGCTGAGCTTCATGATCTGCAGGTACAGGTGGAGGACTTTTAGGGAAAGGGATTCATCTGACCCAATGTTTCACCCTGGGCTTCCCCGATTTTGTTCGCCAAGAAGGAGGACGGGAGCTTGCGACTGTGTGTCGACTACCATCGCCTAAATCAGGTGACTGTGAAGAACAATTATCAGCTACCGAGGATTGACGACCTCTTCACTCAGCTCAAGGGAGCACGATGGTTCTCAAAAATAGACCTCAGGTCAGGATATCATCAGCTCAGAGTTCTAGATGAGGATGTGCAGAAGATGGCCTTCATGTGTCGGTATGGCCACTATGAGTTTTTGGTTATGCCTTTCTGCGTAACCAATGCTCCAGCAGTGTTCATGAGTATCATGAATAGTATCTTCCAGCCTTACCTCGATATATTTTTCGTAGTATTCATCGACGACATATTGATTTACTGTACTACTGAGGAGGAGCACACTTACCACTTGTGGGTTGTACTGGATACACTCCGAGTGCACCAGCTTTATGGTAAGATCTTGAAGTGTCAGTTCTGGATTCGAGAGGTCCACTTCTTGGGACACGTCATCTCTGAGGTGGGAGTTATGGTGGATCCTACGAAGATCGAGGCATTTCTATCTTCGGATCCACCCAGGAGCGTGATGGAGGTGCAGACTTTCCTAGGTCTGGCTGGGTTCTATCAGAGATTTGTGCCAGACTTCTCTAGAGTTGAAGCATCGCTTTCAGCTTTGACGTAGAAGGGGAACCCTTCATGTGGTCAGATAGATGTCAGCAGAGCTTCCAAGAGCTGAGACAGAGATTGACTAGTGCACCCATCTTGAGGCTATCGGAGGAGGGCGTAGGGTACATAGTTTATTGAGATGCATCAGGAACCGGACTTAGGTGTGTCCTGATGCAGGAGCAGGCAGTGATCTCTTACGGTTCACGATAGTTGAGGCAGCATGATCAGAACTATGCAACCCATGACCTGGAGTTAGTAGCAGTGGTCTTCACCCTGAAGATGTGGTGGCACTATCTGATGGGCAAGCACTTTACAGTCTACTCTAACCACCAGAGTCTTAGGTACATCTTCTTGTAGAAGGACCTGAACCAGAGACAGTGGCGATGGCTCAAGTTCCTCCAGGACTATGACTTTCAGATAGTCTATACTCCTAGGGAGGGGAACGTAGTAGCTGATGCTCTCAGCAGAAGGTCGGGCATCCAGCTACTTGGAGAGGCGACAGAGCAGTTAGCTGCTTTACAGGTATTCTTTGTGGATAGAGATGGGGAATCATTTCTATAGTTGCTCACAGTCACTCCTCAACTTCTTCACCGGGTCAGAGAGGCACAGTGAGGGGACGTTGACTGTGAGATGCAACGTGCACAGATATCCTCAGGACAGGCACTAGATGGATTCTCTGTAGGAGGAGAGAACGTCGTCCTTTTCTGAGGACGTACCATGGTACCAGCTGAATTACAGGAGGAGGTGATGAGAGAGTTTAACACTTCCCCTCTAGCGGTACATCCAAGAGTAGCGAAGATGTACCGGGATCTCAGACGACAGCACTGGTGGCTGGGTTTGAAGAAGCCTGTAGCGGAGTTCATTTCACAATGCCTCACCTTCCAGCAGGTGAAGGCAGAGCACCAGGTACCAGCAGGTTTGGTAAAGCCTCTATAGGTCCCGGAGTGGAAGTGGGACGGGATATCCATGGATTTTGTGATGGGACTCCCTTGTACTTCCAGAGGACATGACTCCATCTGGGTGATTGTCAACCGACTCACCAAGTCGGCCCACTTCTTACCTATCATAGAGCAGGGCTCAGTGGAGAGCTTGGTACACCTTTACATTCAGGAGATCGTACGGATTCATGGTGTGCCATCGACTATTGTCTCCGATCGAGATGCTCTATTTACTTCCTCACTTTGGAAGGGGTTGCAGGAGGAATTTGGGATGCAGCTACGCCTGAGCACTGCCTTTAACCCATAGACGGATGGTAAGACGGAGAGGACCATCCAGACTCTCGGGGAAATGCTCCGAGCATGTGTCCTTGACTTTGGTTGTATCTTGGAGGATCACCTACCCTTGGTGTATTTTGCGTACACCAATATCTACCACTCCACCTCCGGGATGGCACCATATGAGGCATTGTACGGCTGACCTTGTAGATCACCTCTATGCTGGAAAGACCCTGGGGAGTCAGCACTTGTAGGACCAGAGATGGTCCAGGCCACGACAGAGATGGTATAGATCATCCAAGAGTGGATGAGGACTGCTCAGAGCCGACATAAGTCCTATGATGATAGGAGGTGGAGACCACTAGAGTTCGAGGATGGCGACCACATTTTCTTATGGGTATCACCTCGACGTGGCTTACGGAGATTTGGCCGAGGTGGCAAGTTATCTCTGTGCTTCATCGGACCATTCCAGGTTCTCAGCAGGATAGGAGAGGTGGCTTATTGCCTAGCCCTACCACCTCAGTTGCACCGGGTGCACGACGTCTTCCACGTATCTCAGCTGATGAAGTACGTGCACGACCCGACACATATCATCGATCATGGGGAGTTGGAAATCGATGATGGGGCTACTTTTGCGGAGGTTTAGGTAGAGATAGAGGATCGATAGGAACAGGTCCTACGTGGACGGTCAATTCTTCTAGTGCACATCAGATAGCAGCACGAGAACCTCTAGGAGAGCACTTGGGAGCGGGAGGCTCAGATGTGTGCACAGTACCCTCATTTGTTCTCCTAGTTTGTGATGTATCTTTATGGGGATGTAAATCCCTAAGGTGGGATTAATATAAAGACCCGTAAATTTTAGGGAAAGTTTTTTCTTAATTTCTTTGGGATTTTATGAGTACGTAGTTTCTGACGACACCTGATTCCGAGGCCCGGTGTGCTCGGAATCAATTTATGTAGTTTATCTTGGGTATGTTCAGTGAACGAACGAGCAGGTTTTTTTATCTTTTGAACCGGTGCTCGGAATCGAAATCTGAGGGCACCGATGAAACTGCAGCGACAATATTTTCTTAAGAGGACCTTTTCTGAAGGTGCATTTTCTCCGGAGGAGTTGTTAAAAAAATTGAGGATTAAATGTGAAGTAATTAAAATTTTTGGAACAAATTTTACTTCTAACCTAAGGGTTTTTATCCTTAGTATGAGAGTTGGAGTGGGACCCACTAGATCCTACCTACTCTTTTTAGGATATTTGTGAGGTGGGGCCCACATGAGTCCCACCCCTTCAAATTCCTCTAACCCCTCTTAATGTTGGAAACCTCTCCCATTAATTCGTAACTCACCCTCTCTCCCTATTTATTGCATGCCAACCCACACATTAAATTAATTGATTAAAGCTATTCAATTAATTTAATTAAGATTTTGAATTTTGAAGTTTTGAATAGCTTGGATGGGTAAATTAAATAAGGAAAAGCCTTATTTTATTTTGGTTGGCTTTTTTTGTGTTAAGAAAAGGGGGGAGAGCTCTTGAGTATTCTTTTCCCTGGGAAGAACTTCATCTTCTCTGGCGAAGAACGTCCCCACTTCAACGAAGAACGCTAATTCTCTGAGGGAGAGCATCGACTCGGCAACTCGATTTCTTCCGTCATCTTCTTCCTCCATGACCAAGGAGGAGGCACCGACATGGAAACTCTCCATTGACGTCGCCATACAATCTTATCTCTGTGACAAATGAAGGGAGACACTGCTTCCTCCTCGGATGTTCTCCGTCGACATATACGGAGCTTCACCCCACGACGTCATTTCCCACGACGATCATCGTTCGACAAATTGTGTCGAGGTAGGGGTGTGTTTTGATTGAGTGATGTTTGGTTTTACTTCCATGATGTTTTTGCTCTTAAACCACTTGTTATTGAACTAATGCGGAAGGGGCCGGACCAAACTAACACGGACCGATTCCTCCGCCTTTCTTGTGAATATATGTGGAGTTCTTCGTCCATTCATGTGAGGAGAATCACGCTATGTTTTCGGAGCCAATCAGAGGCCCAAAAACATCTTAAACGGCCTCAGGGAATCAGGGAGACCTTTAAGCAGAAGTTTCGTAGAAATCGGATCATTGGAATGACGAACGAACACCTCAGGAGGCGTGCTGGCTAGAGGCGTCATTTTCTGGAAAATTCCAGAATACACGGCGTGTCCTCTAGGAGCACATGCCGTGTAGTACAAGCGTAATGTGGCTTCCGTTTCAGACATTAGAAAAGTAACACATGGTGTGTGACTCTAGACACATGGTGTGTACTCTTCACATTGTTTGATAAAGGAGACTTCGATGGACATTGCGTGTATTTGGGGGAAAATACACGGACACGGGCAGAACCACACGACCAAGAGGCACGACGTGTACTTCCTTCACCAGGGTAGTAGTGGCTTTGTGATTACTCAGCGTGTATTCTGGGAATACATGGACACAAGGTGGAGTACACGAGCATATAATCCACCACACGGCCAGGCATGGCCAACATACATGGAGCCGACCCCAAAAGGTTGGACACGACATGTAACCATACCACACACCGTGTATTTACTTTTTACACGAAAAACCCTTCGACACGGGATGTGGTACACGGACAATAATCATGGACTGAAGACATGGAGTGTAACCATACCACACGCCATGTACTTACTTATCTACATGACCAACCCTACGACACGGTCCGTTTCACATGGGCAGTACCCGGTGTCTGATGACACGACGTGTATCATTTACCTACACACCGTGTAATTTAGGAAAATGGCTTGGTTGTCTTATTCTCTGTGACTTGGGAACATTTTTCTTGGTTTTTCACCTATGACCTGGGATGGAACTACATGGTACATCAAATCTGGTCTTTGTGATAGTTGATGTATCGATCTTTGACTCAAGGAGCGGACCCTCCGGAAATCGAGCGTGCTGTGTGCGGGAACCCTAGAGCTGGTTGTGACTGCGATGACGATGGCGACTGTACTTGGATCCTACATGGGTTTGGTAGCGAGGATGACTATACTTGGATCCTTCGTGGGTTCGGCAGTGATGAAGACTATACTTGGATCCTACTTGGGTTCGACAGTGATGGTTACTGTACTAGGATCCAACGTGGGTTCGTCAGCGACGACTTCTTTACTTGGATCCTACATGGGTTTGGCAGAGGAGATGATTCAGAGGCTACATATAATCATCTCCACCCCTCTTTGTGAGTAGTATACCTGTGTGAGTTGAGTCTTGAATTTCAATCATTATCTTCGATATGATTGACTTGCTATCCTGTTTGGATTGGGTTGTGCTTTCCTGTATGGATTGGGTTGTACTTTCCTATGTGGACGGGGTTGAACCTGGGCTCATGAGTTGGAGAAGAACTATAATTGATGACTTTGGTATATGTATGGCCATATACCTAAGTGGTGTTGGTTGATACTTCATGATTCTATCTTTCATTTGTGGTTTATCCTTCTTGGATTCTAGGAGACCTTCAGAAGTCTCGGGGTCCCTACTGAGTATCGTATACTCACCCCTGCACGGGCTATGCCCGCACTACGTTGTGTTGGATGCATACGACAGACAATGCTGATCGAGGTGGAGGCTCATGGAGATGTATGTTACCTAGAGGATGATCACTGGATAAGACATACATGGAGCGGATGACCGGACCCGAGGAGTTGATGAGACTATCTGTACCCACCATTCAGGTGGGAATTCTAGTGGACGGCTCGATGTTACTGCTTTACTTTTCTGATGTTGTACTTTCTTTCAGTTGTACTTTACTTTCAGTTGGGTTTTTATTTTGGCCCATTTACTTTCCAGCACATAATTTTGTACTCATTTTACTTAGTGTTTACTTTATCTTGCATACTCTATGGTGTTTGTTTACTTTATAAATGCAATGCCTTCCCTTTTTATTGGGATTTACGCCTTTGGTGCTAGTCGCCAGCCCCTGGCCTGTGGAAGGCTAGCTTGGGGTAGTCACGGCACGGGCCCCGAGGACGGGTCACGACACTGAATCACAAAAATATTTTATGAATATTTATCTTGTGCATTGGTAAATGCTAATAGAGTTAGGTGGGATGGAATGAGATCAAAAAACTTCCAAAAGCCAACACTATTAGTAGAAAAAACCTAACATCACCATCACCTTCTAACTCTAAAACAGTATTCCAAAGAATTTTCCATCCGAACAACATAATAAATCAAATAAAAAAACCAAATAAAACCTAAATCACCTCACCACCGAAAATAATAAGAAACTCCACACAAAGACTGATCAAACACACATGATAATATAATCGCCTCCCTACTAAAGAAACTGGCCACCGGAGGGTAGACAATGTTGACCAGCCTAATTATTTTCTACTCGAATACTGCACCAACCTAATAGATTGAAGGCATTATGAAGAAAGAAATTATACCATAAAACCAACCGAAGATAAACCAAATAACCAAATAGAGGTGATATAGAACATAACCCACTACACCCCAACACCTGCACCCACCCTCCCCTTGCACCTTCACCCCCACTGCCCCTCCTCCCACCCTTACTGGACCTATCCCACTACACCCCTGCACTATTATCCCCTTACCCAACTGAATTCACCCCAACCCATACACCCACCCTACCCCATGCCCCCTCCCATTAACCACCACTTCCCCTCCCCCTCCCCTACGTTTCCCACCCCACTACACCCCCACACTACTATCCCCACCCCACTGCACCCCCACCCCTTCACCCACCCCTACACCCCTTCCTCACCCCACTACACCCACCCCTACTATAACCATCCCACTGTACCCCACCCCAATATACCCACACTATCCCCTTCCCCCAATTTCACCCCCACTCCCCCACTACTACCCCACCCCACTGATATGAATAGAAATGATATAAAATAACTGATGGGTCCCTAACAAAACTAACCTAAACTATAAAAAATATTTAATATAATTGAATGATATCTCTAACTTGTTTTTGTTTTGTAATTTTTTGAAAACACATTTTTTGGGTTAATTGTGAAGGAACACAACATATTACCAAAATAACCACAAATAAATTACAGAAAGGCACACAAATTCAAAATTATTCTTAGCAAGTAATTCAAACACTCATCATAGGATTTGGGAGATAAGACACATCTCAAGATCTATGTGAGAGACAAAATCATGTGACACCTAAACCTATGTGCCACCTGTCTCTATCACCATTAATCTAGAACCATTTATATCAATCAACTCACCATTTCTAATACGCATCACCCCATCAAACATTCCAGACCTGTGATACTGAACACCACTTCTCCTGAACCAGTTTCACATGAAATTTTATTTTCATCATTTAATCTAGAAAACCATGAACCTACAATAAAAAACCATAATAAAATTTCACATGATTATAACAACCAAAATGAACTTCACCAATAATAAAATCATCCAAGAATTCAAACTTTGTTGATCCAAATACTCTAATATAATGAAACTAATCAAACCAAATTGATTCACTAAACTATGAAACACCCAAATATATGGACTTAAACTAAACCAAATAGATGTTACCTGATCCAAATCAAATAGAAAGTATAACTAATACTACTAGAATTGAGAAAATAGACCTAGTTTAAATCAAACCTAATAAAATATACAAGGCTCTAACTAAATTAATTTAATCCAACCAAATCGATTCACTAAAATAAGAACCAAAAGTTATAGTCCTAAAATAAAACAAATAGATTTGGACTAATCCAAATTAAATGGAACTAAACTAACACGACTAGAATCGGGACAACACAACATAAACTGATCTAATGAAAATAAAAATGAAATGAATTTAACTAAACTAAATCATCAATCTAGCCGAAAAATTCTCAAAAAAACAAGCATTATCCCCTATATTACATGATCTTATGATTACAAAACCAAAAATGTAAAATGTATTTCATAATAAAAAATCCATTTTAAATAAATATAATAAAAAATTGTAAAATATGTTCCTAAAAAAAATATATATAAATATTTTATAATACTATAATTTCACCACCACTTCCCCTACCCCCTGCCCCCTCTGCCCCCTACACCCCTGCCCCACTACAACCCCCACCCCCACTTCCCCCTTCACCCCACCCCCACTTCCCCCTGTACTGCACCCACACCCCCACCACACCCCCTTCCCCCCACACCCTTCACCCCACTACAACCCCCTCACCCCTACTTCCCCTCCACCCTCATGCCCCCACCGTTCATTATTTTATATTAAGTTTTTATTTTTTAAAAAATTTCCATCACCTTCTCAGATTTAAATAAAATCACCTCTTTGGTTTTGATCCATAGTTTGAGATAAATCTCATAGCTTATGCTATAAATTTAAAAATAATTTAAAATTTAGATTGAGTTTGTTTATATTTTATTAAATATTATTCATCCTCATATACATGTAGATTTTTACTAACTAGTGATGATATGGAAGAAACCTAGATCTATTAAATTGACCAATTCGAGATTTTTGTGCACAAAATTTTAACTATTAGAATACTCTATTGGTGCTTCCAAATAATCAAGTAGAAATTGTGTTAAATAATGGTCTAATCAAAATGTTTCCTATTTTTCATTGTTTGGTAGGTGAATAACCCAAAAAGAACATGAAGGAATTTGGAACCGTGTGCATTACCTTCAAAATGATAGAAATTTTCTAAGCTCAAATAAAATAGAAGGAATTACCATTCTCTCTAGAGGTCTCAACAAAAGAACGGAGGAAAAAATATGTCTTGGAGAGGTCAAAAGCTAGTATGAGCCCTTGAGATCCATTGTTTAAAATTTATTCTATATTTCAAGGATCACATAGTAAAAAAAATGATATTTATGGCATAATGAATGCAAGTGTAGAATCTCTTTATGGGTATTGGGATAGGTTATAGAATTTTACTGCTAGTCTTCTACATCAAACCAATATATATGATCATAATTTCTTAAACTTATTATATCGAGGCCTTATAAATAGTGATACATAACTTATTACCTCCTTAATCAGGTGAATCTATCATGGAAAAATATTTAACTAGATCCATGGATTTGATATATAAGGTCTCTTAGAAATATCAAAATTTTCATACATGGACCACTACAAGAAGTTTTCATGAGGTAAAAAAATTTAACTCACATTTACTTGAGTCTATAATTAAAGAACTAACATATCTTATGAGGTAATTTGTGCTAATAAAAGTAAATAAGTACCAACTAAACCCCCATTGGTCTATCAATTGTGTATTTTCTTAAGAGTTTTTTTATATAATTTTTCACGTAAATGAATAACACCGAAATATGTGACACTTTGAACTAAAGATAATTTTAACAACCAATGAAAACCAACTTTTCAAGGAGTATTAAATAGTATGATATGGATTTTAAATAAATTTCAATCCAAGTCACCTTTATAATAGATTTTATAATAGATTTATCATCCCCCACACTTCTAGTAGGTAAGTAAAAACTATCAACCTTAGACAGGTTACCAAACATAAGGAAAAATTAAGGATCCATCCATGAAGGAACTATAGAGATAGATGGAGTACTGAGGTTGTAACGACCCAAAGTATTTCAATAGAAAATTCCCTTCTTATATCTATGTCATAAAAACACAAAATAAGGAAATACTAAGTGATAAGTTTCCTTTAAACATAATTTTTTCACCCCTATGTTTGGAATTTTTAAAATCCGACATACACGGTTGTGTTCAAGATAGTTTTTGGAGTCTAATGAAATAAAAATAATTTTTGGTGAATAGTAACCTACCCTTATGAATAGTAAAATACCATTATTAATAGTAATATGACACTTATGAATATTAAATAAGAGTAACATTACCTATGAATAATAAAATAAAATTTAGACATCATAGAAAGTGAAAATTTGACCTTAGTAAACGTTTTTGGTATTTTATAAGTCATAAATATTTAATTATAATTAATTAATTTAAAAGAATATTTATTTTCCTGTAATGTATTCATAAATTATTGAATCAATGTATAATAGTTTTTAGATAATTTTATAAGACCCTACATAATTTTTGAAAGAACTATAAAACCAGTTTTAATCTTAAAAACTGTTTTTTTAAGTAAATTATGATTTTATTTAAATATTAAATTAACAATATTTAGAAAATTATTTTTGAAAAATGGACTTCATTTTTGGATTCTACACATCTAAAAATGGTTTGGGTAAATTTTTGGGATTTTTCTGAGATACTTGAATTTTTTTTGTGAATAGTAGAATACATTAATTTTCCATATAAATACATTTTAATTAAAAACCACTATTCCTGACATCACAAGTGATGTAAGCACCCAAATCCAGAAATCACATGACTTTTTTACTATTATTGGTCATCCAAGACTCACTATTCTTTGTCTTAGGGGAAATTAATAAACTAATCAATTTTATATTAAAGAAACCCCTCTCCCCTCCACTATAAAAGCCACCCTTCACTCCCTCTTTTCCTCACACCTCTCAAGCTCCAAGCCTTCTATAAACTCTGCCCAAACACCTTCACTAGCTCACCCCCACGTCCAAAAGCTTCTGGTATCATCAAAAGACCAAGCCTAGATTCCTTAAAGAGGATCTCAAGAGGATGATTCTAAAGGTAATTTCTCTATCTCTTCTCCTTTAATTTCCTTTCAAGTTCAAGTTCCTTTCTCGATCTCTCCCTACCTACCTTCATCCAAATTGTTATGTAAATCTAGTATTATATATATATCGTAATATTATGATTCTAATGTTATATTATATCACCCCACACCCTTTCTCTCTTCCATTTATTGTATTAAAGAGAACGTTGTTCATGAGGTGTTAAATTTATCACCTTCAAAAACGACATGTTCTCTTCTTCCATTTCTACCTTCAATCTGGTCATGAAACAATTTTATGGTTTAACTAGAATATTTTATATGTATTATTTTCTATTTTACGTTTCGGAAATAACCTATGGCCTTATTACTAAGTTAAATGTTAAAACAAGATCGTTGTGATCCAAAAACCGCCCAAATTAACCCAAATAACCATCATTAAATTTTTATCTAATGATTCGTCCACTTGGATCTAATATAATTCACTATGAAATTGTTAAAGCTACTGTAATATAATTAATAACATGTAGTATCAGTTCTGGATGTTTACCCATGATCTACCCAAACATCAATTTAAGAATACAAGTGGACCGCTCAAGAAAACCATAAAAACGAACATCCCCGAACAATCTTTTTAAACTCTATAAGTCATCCAAAGGAACATAATATGAAATAATGAAACCAGAATGAACCCTATTAATGTATAAAAGGTTCTTTAATTTATAATTAATGAATATAATGTCATTATACAGAACATTAAAGAGAAGGAGGCATTCGAGTACAACGTAAGGGGAAATCTCGAACCCAATTTTCTTCCTTCAGGTTCTCCCTCTTTCACTCCATTTTTGATATGGTTACTACTAAAAGATCATTTTTTTCATCATTTAATTTTCTTTTCTGGGATATACATGTTTGTCACTGGTTTTTATGTCCATAAAAATGTTTTCCAAAAGAACACTTCTTTCAAGATCTCACCTTTTACCTCTCATTCAAGGTTGATGGTTCTTGTATCAAGTAGGTTGTTCCCTCTTTCTTTTGGGAACCCAAAGATTATGAATGTGATATTATGAGATGAAACCCATTCCCTTCCATGGGTTATTTATGTACATGTTTTATATGTGTTCTATGTGGAAATCATGATAATGATAATGTTATGATGTGACGGGTGCGCTCGGAATTATATAGCGCAATATGAATGTTTAAATGTGACGGGTGCGCCTGGAATTATACAGCGCTCCAATGCATTGGGTAAAGTGATGAATCTCATGAGTAAATGTGAAATGATGTGTGAACATGATTCTTTCTTTTTTCACAAGTATGTGTGGTAGTTAACCACTAAGACATGATGTTTCATTTTTATGCATTGCCACATTTCAAGTCTTTTACTTATGCTCCTCTCATGTTCATGAACTTTTGCCTATGTTATGATTATGCTCACCCCATGCTATATTGTTCTTATCTATCTTCTTACTGGGATTCTAGCTCACCCCTTTTGATGTATATCCTCAGGTGGATACATGTACTAAGGAGAGGACAAGTGCTACTAAGAAGCTATAGAAGGAGAAATTAAATGAATGATTATGCTTGATGTTGTACTTGTTATGTGTGGTCCTAGTTTGCCCAAGACACTAAACCTATGGATCCTCCATGTGTAATAATATTATGTTGTTTATCTTTGAAATGATGTAATAGTAATGAAAGAAAAGTCCGGGTCTTTATAGTTGGTATCAGAGGAAAGGTTTAGTTAATTTGGGAATTAGGATTAGTAAACCCTAGAGAAAACCTCTAGCATGAGAAAAAGTACAAATATGTACACAAGAATATTTACCTAGGGAAACCATATGTTATGTTTTTGGTGTAATTGTTTAAATTAATAAGTTATTCATGACTTGTTTACTTATGTTTTGTTCTAACCTTTTCTATTTTAGAAAATGGTGGGAACCAGGAGAAATCAGGCCAACAACTCTTGTGAGGGCCAATGCAACGATTGCCCGAACGACATCCCCAATGATGTTAGAGGTGGAGTTCAAAACTTCATGGCAATGCTTACCCAATTATCTCGGGTTATGAATAATAACCATAATAATGGGGAACTTCCTCCCTCACCAAAGAGGGAGCAACTAGCTATCGAATGTTTTATGCGGCAACGACCACCGATGTTTTGTGGATCTTCCAATCCACTAGTTGCGGAATAGTGGGTTAACTCCATGGAGAAGATATTTTCTGTTCACCGCTGTTCCGATACGGAGAAGGTGACTCTAGCCGTTTATCGTCTAGATGGAGAAGCCGATCAATGGTGAGATTTGATTAAGAACACCAAGCCAAGGGAGGAAATTGAAGAGATGGAATGGGAAGACTTTAAGATAATGTTTATTAATAAGTACTTCCCAAGAACTCTTCGCATGAAGATGGAGAGAGAATTCATAGAGCTCAAGCAAAAAGAAGGAGAATCTGTCACAACCTATGAAGAAAATTTCACAAGGCTCGCAAGGTATGCTTCGGGTTTTGTTATCAACAATGATAGAAAAATTGATATATTCTTTTGTGGATTAAAACCACATATTCTAAAGGCTCTTGCAATTCGAGACTTTGGGAGTTATGAAGAAGTTGTTCGGTGTGCTCTCAAAGTGGAGATGGAGTTTGGAGAATGGCCCCATGGATATGGTGATAAGAAAAAAAAGATGGAGTTTCAAGCTGGTGGTTCTAGTCATAGATATGGGAAGAAAACACAACGACCCACATGCCAAAAATGTGGGAAGTTTCACCATGGGAACTGACTCAATGGTATAGTGAAATGCTTTAAGTTTGGGAAGGAAGGACACCAAGCTCACGAGTGTCGAAAAGACATGAAAAGGAAGGATAATGTAGCCGATGAAAGGAGAGAACCACTTGTGGTTCAATGCTACAACTGTAGGGAGCTAGGGCACTATTCAAACCAGTGCACTAAACCTCGAGCTCTCGAGGGTAATCAGCACTAACAACCACCAAAGCCAAAGGAACAAGGGAAGGATTATGCCATCACTACTGTGGAGGTGGAACATGATAATTAAGTTGTAGAAGGTACACTTCCTATTAACTCAAGAATGGAAAAAGTCTTATTTGATTCTGGTTCTATGCATTCCTTTATATCTTGAAAGTTTTCTAGAACTATAGAATCGAATCCCTGAAACCTTGAAGTAGAGATATCTGTAAAAACACAAAGTGGTGCAATCATTGCAACTCAAGTGTTTGACTCTTCTCTTGTTGATGTATGTGGGAAGATTCTTCCGGAAAATCTTGTAATACTTCCCTTGGTGGAATTCGATGCTATAATGGGAATGGATTGGCTCTCGTTATATAGAACACATATCAACTGTCGGGAAAAGGAAATATATTTTCATATTCCGAAGCATCCCATGCTCCTCTACAAATGCAAGGAAGATCATGAATATCCTTTGAAAAATCCTTCAATGGTGTGGGTGATGATTCCCTATGAAGAAGCATACCTCGCCCAAATTTTTGAGTCAAAGGAAAGTTCCAACCTTGGGGAAATGCCCATCGTAAGGGAATATGGTGATGTATTTCCCGAAGAGTTACCCGGAATTCCCCCGGATCGTGAGGTAGAGTTCTCAATTGAACTCATACCCGGAGCTACTCCTATCTCGAAGTGCCCCTATAGGATGGATCCTATCGAACTGGAGGTGTTAAAGAAGAAGATTCAAGAGCATCTAGACGAAGGATTTATACGCCCTAGTGCATCACCTTGGGGTGCACCGGTGCTCTTTGTGAAGAAGAAGGATGGTACCATGCGGCTGTGTATCGATTATCGGGAACTCAACAAGATCACTATAAAGAACAAGTATCCTCTCCCAAGGATTGATGACTTGTTCGATCAGTTAAGAGGAGCTCAATACTTCTCATTGGTGGATCTTCATTCTGGATATCATCAAGTAAAGGTGAAGAAGGAAGATATTCAGAAGACTGCCTTCCGTACAAGGTATGGACACTATGAGTTTTTGGTGATGACCTTCAGACTTACTAATTCCCCTGAAATCTTTATGGATTTGATGAATAGAGTCTTTAGAAATTACCTCGAAAAATTTGTGGTAGTGTTTATCGATGATATTCTCATCTACTCCAAGAGAAAGGAGGAATATGAAGAACATCTAAGACTTGTGTTGGCGACATTGAGAAAGGAGAAGTTGTACGCCAAGTTCAGCAAGTGTGACTTTTGGATGAATCAAGTCACGTTCTTGGGACATGTGATCACAAGCAAGGGAATTTCTGTGGACCCTTCAAAGACAAAGGCGATTGACGAATGGCCTAGGCCCTCTAGTGTCACAGAAATCCATAGATTTCTTGGATTAGCTGGGTACTATCGACGTTTTTTGAGAAACTTCTCACGATTGTCAAGCCCGCTAACTACGTTAACAAGGAAAGGGGTAAAGTATGTATGGACGAAAGAATGTGAGGGAAGCATCAAGGAGCTAAAGAGAAGGCTGATCACTGCACCTGTACTCACACTACCGAAAAGTGGAGAGAGTTTTGTGATATAAAGTGATTCTTCAAAGAAAGGCTTGGGTTGTGTACTCATGCAAAATGATAATGTGATAGCCTACGCCTCACGATAGTTGAAGATCCATGAGTAGAACTACCCGACGCATGATCTAGAGCTGGCAGCCGTGATTTTTGCCTTGAAAATCTGGCAGCACTACCTTTATGGCGAGAAGTGTGACATATACACCGACCATAAGAGCCTAAAGTATATATTCACACAAAAGGAGCTCAACATGCATCAAAGGAGACGGTTAGAGCTAATCAAGGATTACGATTGCTCTATTCACTATCATCCTAGAAAGGTGAACAAGGTATCTGATGCTCTAAACAGGAAAGAACCCGCTACTCTATCCATGTTGAGGATTGAGAAAGAACCTATCTTCTTGGATATGCAAAGGATGGATTTGGTAATCGTAAGGGCAGGGGATACATCCTACCTTGCCCAAATGATTGCGCAACCATCCATCCAACAGAAGATTAAGGAAGCACAAAGGGATTATGTGGAGATACAAAAGAGGGTGAATGCAGTAAAGGAAGGGAAGCTGCAAGAGTTCCATATCGATGATGATGGTGTGATTTGGTTTGGAACACGGCTTTGTGTGCTTTCATCACCCGGGATAATGAAGGAGCTATTGGATAATGCACATAGCTCAACTTTCTCTATTCATCCTAGAAGTACTAAGATGTATCGTGATCTCCGAGAACACTTCTGGTGGGATAACATGAAGAAGGAGATTGCGGAATATATATCAAGGTGCTTGGTATGTCAGAAAGTTAAAGCTTAACGGCAAAATTACAAAGGTATGATGCAGCCATTGCCTATAACCATGTGGAAATGGGAAAATGTTACTATGGACTTTGTCACGGGTCTCCCGAAAACGTCAAGAGGAAATAATGTGATATGGGTTGTGGTTGATCGACTCACCAAGATTGCCCATTTTATCGCTATTCGGGAAGACCTCTCACTTGAACAGCTTGCAAGGATATATGTGAAGAAATTAGTGAGATTGCACGGTGTTCCACTCTCGATTGTCTCTAACCGTGATCCAAGGTTCACATCTAAATTCTGGAGGAGCCTTCAACAAGCTTTGATTACTGAATTAAATTTCAGCACGACCTATCACCCCCAAACCGATGTCCAGTCTGAAAGGACTATTCAGACGCTCGAAGATATGCTAAGAGCATGCTCTCTAGAATTCAAAGGTGGATGGGATCAACACCTTCCATTGGTTGAGTTCTCATACAACAATAGCTTCCACTCGAGTATTCAGATGGCTCTGTATGAAGCTCTTTATGGGAAGCGATGTAGAACTCCAACCTGTTGGGATGAAGTTGGAGAAAGAAAGCTACTTGGACCCGATCTTGTAGAGGAGATGACCGAGAAGGTTCAAGTCATCCAGAAACACATCAAAGCTTCTCAAAGTTGGTAAAAGAGCTATGCTGACAATCGTCGAAGGGACTTGGAGTTCGACGTTGGAGATAAAGTCTTCCTTCGAATATCTCCATGGAAGAGAGTCATGAGATTTGGGAAGAAAGGGAAGCTAAGCCTAATGTACGTTGGCCCCTTTGAGATCCTTGATCGTATAGGAGCCGTGGCCTATCGTTTGGAACTTCCACCGAATATGGCTCAAGTTCATGATGTGTTTCATGTATCACTACTGAGGAAGTACATACCAGACCCCTCAAATGTACTAAACTCATAGGTGGTACAGCTGGATGATGATCTCTCCTATGAGGAGCAGCCGATAAAAATTTTGGACCGAAGTGATAAGGTTATACGCAACAAGACAACCCGCCTTGTCAAATTGTTGTGGAGGAACCATAAGTTTGAGGAAGCAACTTGGGAACCAGAAGAGGCAATGAAGGAGAAGTACCCTCGCCTATTTGTGTAAAGTGAAATTTCGGGGGCGAAATTTCTTGAGGGGGGAAGAATGTAACGACCCAAAGTATTTCAATAGAAAATTCCCTTCTTATATCTATGTCATAAAAACACAAAATAATGATCTACTAAGTGATAAGTGACCTTTAAACATATTTTTTTCTCCCCTATGTTTGGAATTTTAAAAATCCGACATACACGGTTGTGTTCAAGATAGTTTTTGGAGTCTAATGAAACAAAAATAATTTTTCGTGAATAGTAACCTACCCTTATGAATAGTAACCTACCCTTATGAATAGTAATATGACCCTTATGAATAGTAAATAAGAGTAACATTACCTATGAATAATAAAATAAAATTTAGACATCATAGAAAGTGATAATTTGACCTTAGTAAACGTTTTTGGTATTTTATAAGTCATAAATAATTAATTATAGTTAATTAATTTAAAAGAATATTTATTTTCCTGTAATGTATTCATAAATTATTGGATCAATTTCTAATAGTTTTTAGATAATTTTATAAGACCCTACATAATTTTTTAAAGAACTATAAAATTAGTTTTAATCTTAAAAACTGTTTTTTTAAGTAAATTATGATTTTATTTAAATATTAATTTAATAATATTTAGAAAATTATTTTTGAAAAATGAACTTCATTTTTGGATTCTACACGTCTATAAATGTTTGGGGAAAATTTTTGGGATTTTTCTGAGATACTTGATTTTTTTGTGAATAGTAGAATACATTAATTTACCATAAAAATACATTTTAATTAAAACCCACTATTCCTGACATCACAAGTGATGTAAGCACCCAAATCCCGAACTCACATGACTTTTTTACTATTCTTGGTCATCCAAGACTCACTATTCCTTGTCTTAGGTGTAATTAATAAACTAATCAATTTTATATTAAGGAAACCCCTCTCCCCTCCACTATAAAAGCCACCCTTCACTCCCTCTTTTCCTCACACCTCTCAAGCTCCAAGCCTTCTCTAAACTCTGCCCAAACACCTTCACTAGCTCATCCCCCACGTCCAAAAGCTACTGGTCTCATCAAAAGACCAAGCCTAGCTTCCTTAAAGAGGATCTCAAGAGGAGGAATCTAAAGGTAATTTCTCTCTCTCTTCTCCTTTAATTTCCTTTAAAGTTCAAGTTCATTTCTTGATCTCTCCCTACCTACATTCATCCAAATTGTTCTTTAAATATAGTATTATATATATAATTTAATATTATGACTCTAATGTTATATTATATCACCTCACACCCTTTCACTCTTCCATTTATTTTATTAAAGAGAACGTTGTTCATGAGGTGTTAAATTTATCACCTTTAAAAACGACATGTTCTCTTCTTCCATTTCTACCTTCAATCTGGTCATGAAACCATTTTATGGTTGAACCAGAATATTTTATATGTATTATGTTCTATTTTACGTTCTGGAAATAACCTATGGCCTTATTACTAAGTTAAATGTTAAAACAAGATCATTGTGATCCAAAAACCGCCCAAATTAACCCAAATAACCATCATTAAATTATTATCTAATGATTCGTCCACTTGGATCTAATATAATTCACTATTAAATTATTAAATCTACTTTAATATCATTAATAACATGTATTATCAGTTCTGGATGTTTACCCATGATCTACCCAAACATCAATTTAAGAATACAAGTGGACCGCTCAAGAAAACCATAAAAATGAACATCCTCGAACAATCTTTTTAAACTGTATAAGTCATCCAAAGGAACATAATGTGAAATAATGAAACCAGAATGAACCCTATTAATGTATAAAAGGTTCTGTAATTTCTAATTAATGAATATAATGTCATTATACAGGACATTAAAGAGAAGGAGGCATTCGAGTACAAGGTAAGGGGAAATCTCGAACCCAATTTTCTTCCTTCGGGTTCTCCCTCTTTCACTCCATTTTTGATATGGTTACTCCTCAAAGATCATTTGTTACTCATTTACTTTACTTTTATTGGATATAAATGTTTGTCACCGGTTTTTATGTCCATGAAAATGTTTTCCAAAATAACTCTTCTTTCAAGATCTCACCTTTTACCTCTCATTCAAGGTTGATGGTTCTTGTATCAAGTAGGTTGTTCCCTCTTTATTTTGGGAACCCAAAGCTTATGAATGTGTTATTATGAGATGAAACCCATTACTTCCCATGGGTTATGTATGTACATGTTTTATATGTGTTCTATGTGGCAATCATGTTAATGATCATGTAATGATGTGACGGGTGCGCCCGGAATTATATAGCGCAATATGAATGTTTAAATGTGACGGGTGCACCCGGAATTATACAGCGCTCCAATGCATTGGGTAAAGTGATGAATCTCATGAGTAAATGTGAAATTATGTGTGAACATGATTCTAGCTTTGTTCACAAGTATGTGTGGTAGTTAACCACTAAGACATGATGTTTCATTTTTATGCATTGCCACATTTCAAGTCTTTTACTTATGCTCCTCTGATGTAATGAAATTTTGCCTATGTTATGATTATGCTCACCCCATGCTATATTGTTCTTATCTATCCTCTTACTGGTCTTCTAGCTCACCCCTTTTGATGTATATCCTCAGGTGGATACATTTACTAAGGAGAGGAAAAGTGCTACTAAGAAGCTATAAAAGGAGAAATTAAATGAATGATTATGCTTGATGTTGTACTTGTTATGTGTGGTCCTAGTTTGCCCAAGAAACTAAACCTCTGGATCCTCCATGTGTAATAATATTATGTTATTTATCTTTGAAATTATGTAATAGTAATGAAAGAAAAGTTCGGGTCATTATAGAGGTAATCAAAAATATAATTTGACAACCCATGGCTCTAAGATTAAGGATTTAAAAATCGAATATGAAAAAATATTTATTATTTTATATACAATGATAGATCAAGGTTCGGGTAAACAATTATCTTAACCAATTCTTAACCCAAAGTTTTATTTCAATAAGAATTGGTATGGAGATATAGGGAAGCAAGGAATAACCTCTAGAAGGAAAACCTAAGACTAAACACCCTTTGTGAAATGAGTAAGTCCCTATGGGGATACAATCTCCTTTGCTTCTATCACATCGTGGATTCGGAACAAACATGTTCTATGTGAATCATCATAATCGAATTGGATTTTATTTATATGGGAAATTTTTTTCTATAATTTTTTTTGATAACTCAACGTTCAATTTAGTAAATCATACAAACATTACTTCTAATCACAAACTGATACAATATCATGATATTATATATATCCATCACTATGAAACATAGGTTTACATTAACTAAAGTAATAATAATCAATGAATACTATATATTTATGAAATTTTCTTTTATAACCCACCATAGACCATTCATCCATCTTAAAATCATATCACCATAACTTATGATTTCCAGTATTTATAGATTTAAACTCTATAAGATAATCAAACCCAATGTAAATCAGAAAAAAATCAAATAAATCATACCTAATGTAATAAGTGAAAAAATAAACCATATCAAAGACAAATGTGATAATTAAAAAGATAAGAACATGGAAAAAAATAAATCTCACCCAATGAAAATTGAAGAGGTTGTGAATATAAAATAAATGAAACCTTTATCCATGGAAGGAATTAGAGGGTATGTAAGGAATTAGAACTATGTTGGTTCATATGTATGTGGATGTGTATTGGATACAATTAGAGTCAATTGAAAACCCAACAACATAAATAGAATAAATATTTGAGGAAATAGAAAACAAACCCTAACACACCATAACTTAGGTCACTCACAAGATTTGAGTCATTAACCACCCACCAGTTTGATGTGGAGGGACACCTAGAATATGTGAGGATGGAAAATAATTATATAGTGGTGATTCGAGGAAGAGGGCGGCCTGAAGGCGGATCCAAAGGAGGAGTTTCATTAGATGAAGAGGATTTTTGGGAGGTCGGGTGGTCGCGTCGTTATCGAAGGATCATCCCGAGGTTGGGTGGTCATGATAGAGGAGGAGGATCATCCTATGTTTGGGTGTACACATAATTATTAGAGGATAGAAGGAGGTTGGGTGGTAACATTGGGTGAGGAGGTTCTCTAAATCACCGGGATGAGAGATCATGACCAGTGAAAAATAAGGGGTGGAATCGCAATAAGGGTTGGTTTAGGGGCGTAGTTCCATGGGTATTTTATGACCCCTAGGGGTGTTTAGGATGTAGCCATGGTTTTTAAAACCATTTACATATAAGTGTGTATATATCCCCAATTTCTAGTAGTGTAATGATATATTCAAATAAACCATAGATTTTTATTATGAGATTAACAATGCATAAATATTTAATTTAATTTTATCCCTATATTTCTAACATTAAATTATGATTTAAAATTAATATTTTTTTGATCTAATCTAGTATATTCCATTGTTTTGAAATGACACATATATTGAGGAATGATATCAATACATAAGGGAATCGTTGAGATTTCAATTCTAAGGAAACCTATATAGATAGTATTGTAATGGAGAAAATTTTGGATATATTAGGTAATCTTAATCAGGTTATGAAAAATAACCTTTCATGGATAGAGAAACCAATTCCACAATGAGATTCTTATATAATTGATAAATTTATGTGATAAATCCCCAATCATTTAGTGGGAATCAAAATATTATTATATCTAAGGAATGGAATAACTCTCAAGAGAAGATATTTAGGGGCGTTGGATTTGGTGAAAAGGAAAGTGATACACATTTGGTAAATTTATCGAAAAATATTTCCCTTTTGATATAAAAATTTAGATGAAGAAAAAGTTACCTATCTTAATGAAAATGGAATAATAAAGTGTTTCATTTTATAAATATACCTTTACAAGGATAGTAGGGTATGCTAAAAGTTACATTTACAACATAGAGTGAAATATTTACCATTTATTTGATGGACTTAACCTATGTATCTGTAGGTGACTGGTCTCTCAAAATTTTTCATCATTTGATGAAATAGTTTTATATACCATACAAAAGGAGTAGTAATTATCTAGATCCAAATAATTCAAGGGGAAATGATAGAATAATAGGTATTCCAAAAACCATGAAAATATAAATTCATCAAATAAGAATAAGAAGAATATGAAATAACCACCATCTGAGAACTATGGATGGAATTACTGTATAAAATTCTGGAAGGGAGTGTAATTTTTTTTAACTATTGGAAAAAGATTCATCATGTTAAATAATTCAAGGGTAATAATTAAAACATCCTTATTATGTATTAAAACTTCAATGAGATGTGGCCTTATGAAAATTAATTCCCTAAGCATCAAGGGAATATAGAAAAAAAGAGGCCAAGGGGAAATGGCCAAGCTTATGTGATCACTACAACTGAGGAATAATTGCCCAATGATGGGGTAGAAGGTACATTAATCCTAACATAAAATTTATCCATTTATTTATTCAATTATGAACCATCACATTATTTTATATCTAACCAGTTTTTCAAAAAAAAAATAGACCTTTACCTTTTTATTTAACAAGGGAGTTGTCAGGAAAAACTCTTATGAAAAGTATGATTTCAATGAAGATGTGTTGGAAAATTCCCATGATGACACATAAAAATTACTTATTTTCAAAACTTATTATCATAATTATGGATTAATTCAATATAATCCTTGATATGGATTTAATTTCAAAATATGATTCAAAAATTAATTTCAAGAAGAAGCAAATTGTAATTTGAGAGGTAGAAGTAGAAATCCTTATCTTTTAAGTAGAAACATCATCATATGATTCTTATCTAGATCAACACATAGTTTCTCTACTGAATGAATTTATTGGGGAATAATAGAAAACAAAATCTAGGGATGAAGAAGGTATTCATGAAATTGAGTAAGTACCTATTGTATTAGAAAACATTGATGTATTTTTCAATGAATTTCTTAGACATATCATAGAGAGTGAAGTTGGATTTTCTATTAATTTAATCATGGATTCAAGAATAGTATTAATGTTGGAAGTAATGATATTATTTTCTAGACATGGATTATGTTCTGTATTAGCTGTTAATCCACATTAGTTTGATCAAGGATTTTGCAAATAATGTGGCCTTATGACTGAGGCTGAAATAAGTATTGAAGGTGGTGCAGTTTCCTAGTGTTTTCCAAATTTTTGGGCCTCAAAATTTAGATTTGTTTTTGGAAAATGAAGGATTTATTCATAGAAATTAATTAGATGTAGAATGATGAGGGAAATCAAAAAAGTAGGGAACCACATAACACGATACACAAACACCATACTATGTTCTAAGAATAGTTCGCGGGTCATGAATTTTGGTACACGAAATAGATAACCCTAAACTATAAAGCATGAATAGTATGTGGACTGCATAGGAGGAATAGTTAATGGAGTGGAGGAGGTTCATGGAATGGATCATAGTATATAAAAGGAAAAAAGTTCTTGAAATGGCGCGTCATTCATGAAAATGAGGTGGAGTTAAAATAATCCACAAAGGGTGTTATTTGCGGAAATAAGGTGATGATTTATACCGCTGCATAAGTAGAACAGTAGTATGTGGACTACAAAGGGGATATGGTTCACAGAAGATGCAAGGTACCTAGTGAAGGTAGTTCCGCAATGAATATTTGGTAAATCATAGTGTAGCAATTTTTTTGGATCTATTTTTCCAATATAAGGAGAGTTAATCCCTTCCTTAGAAGACTCCCCTAAGACTAAAAATCTGAGAGGAATTTTGTGCAACCTAGAAGTAGTTAATAGGAAGACAACCCTACAAAGAATTTAATTAACAATATGAAATGAATTGGTGAATTCATCAACAGTTCAAGGAAGACAATATGTGGATGAATAAGATCAGTTCGTGAAAGAATCAGTCCACTGAAGGAGGTGGTACATGGAGCAAGGAAGTACATGGGAGAAAGAGATAAGGTAGTATGTGAACATAGTTTTCTAATGAAATACATGGTCACCGTTTTTAAAAGGTGATATGTGGAGGAAGTATTCATAGGTGGTACGCAGAGCACTCTAGTACATGGTGGAAGAAGCCTAGTTCTCGAAGGAGAAGTACATGAACAAATAGTATACAAAAAATAGATTACATATGTAGGGGAAAACATGACTTTAACAAAAAAATCTATATGCAGTTAAGGATGAATGATTTAATATCATTCCATTGAATAAACCTTCATGTCGATAAACTGAGTTCATATTCTACCCAATGTAGTGAATAAGGGGGAGTCAATGGAAGTGATATGAGGGACACAATGTGCTATCCCTGAAAACTTGTAAAAGTAGTGAACTTAGAACAGAGTGACTGTGATAAAAAATTTTACTCCACAAATAGTGAATATTAGTGGAATTTCATATGACCAAAAACCTATTGGCATATACTCCACAGATGTAGCCCTTAGTGGTGAACCAAGTAAAATTGATGTGTCATTACTCTGCAGGTGATAATTTTTTTCTGAACTTTCTCATAGGAAAGGTTTAATAGATTCCAACCAACATGGGAAAAAGATCCATCAGTTTAAAATAAAAATTAGAAACCCTAATTTTCTCCTCCCCTCTCAGGGTGTTCCACGGTCCTTCAATCAATGAAACCCTATAGAAGTTCCACTATGGAATAAGTTGAGTTAAATAAACAAGTAGTGGATTTGGGAAATAAGTAATTTATTCACCCAAGTATTTACCTATGTAGATAGCTTATTCAATTAGTTAAGAAGAGTGATGGATCCAGGATGCAATGAATTTATTATAGGGAAATCAATGCTATTATGATAAAGAACAAGTATCCCCTACATCAAATTGATGAACTATTTTATTAACTTTAAGAGGCCAACATTTTTTAAATATTTATATTTGTTCGGGGAATTAACAGTTGCGACTAAAGAAGGAAGACATTCCAAAGAGAACTTTACAAAGGAGGTATGGAAATTACAAGTTTAAAGTGTGTCAATTTTGATTGAATAATACAACCTCTATTTTTATGTATCAAATGATAAAAGTATTAAAGGAATATCATAATGATTTTTTTCTGGTATTCATCAATGATATTCTGGTGTATTATAAAACCTATGAGGACAATGAGAATAAATTTCAGATCATTATTAAGACTCTTATAAGGAATGATTTATTTGGAAAATTTAGTATGTGTGATTTTTGGCTTCACGATGTTTCTTTTATTTGCAATATTTTATAAAAAATGGAATCTCAGTTGATCATACAAAGACAAAGTCTATAAGAGAATGGACTACACCAATAAACATAAATGAGTTACTTAGTTCATTAGTTTTTAGGTTACTATTGGCGATTCGATCGTAATATTTTTTGATTAGATAACCCATTAATCTAGATTACACAAAAAGGGGTTTAATTTTTTTGGATGAAGGAATGAGAAGAATGTTTTCATGAACTAAAGTGGAGATATGTCAGTTCTCTATTTTTGACTCTACTATCTGGAAGTGACGGGTTTGTGATATATAATGATGCATCAAAGAAAGGGGTTGGTTGTTTCGTAATGAAAAATGATAATGTCATTGAATACGCATCAAGAAAATTAATGACTCAAGAATAGAACTACCCAACCCATGATCTTGAGTTGGCAGCTGTGATTTTTTATTTTAAGATATGGAGACATTATCTCTATTGTGAAAGATATGAGATATAAATGTATTATCAAATCCTAAAATACACCTTTTCAAACAAAGACATCAATATGAGACAAAGTTAATGTATTAAGATTGACATGGATTATTATTTCTCAACAAAATACCACCTAATAATAGAAAAGAAAATAATAGATACATTGACTAGAAAGGATCATGGAATTATGTACCAATTTATGGTTGAGAGGGATCCTATTTTCATGGATTCAATAAATATTGATACGAGTATTAATAAGGAATGAGATACACTAATCATTTTTCAAATGATTGAAAAATTATATTTATTAGAAAAGATAATGAATTCTAAATATGATGATAGGAAATTTATAAGAAAATAAAATCTTAGAACGATGTGAATTTATGAGACTTAATTTATGAAGACGATGTTCTAAAATTTGGAAATTGAGTATGTATTCCATATATACCTATTCTAAAATGGTAATTGTTGTATGATACTCATACCTCAAATTTCTCTTTACACCATGGTAGAAAAAATATGTATATGTATTTTAAGGATGATTTTTTTTGGGATATCATGAAGCGATAAATTGTGGATTATATTTTTAGATGTTTATATTTTCAACTAGTTGATGACGCGACACAAAATTGTAGAGGATTCATGAAAACTATTTCTATTTACATATGTAAATGATATGATATTACTATGGACACTTTTACTAGACTACTAGAGAATCCATGAAATATTGATGCAATATGGGTTATCATAGATCTCCTAACCAAATCTTCTCATTTCCTCACTATAATGGAAGATTTACCTTTTTAGTGCCTCAAAAATTTCTATATTAATAATGTCATGATACTTCATAGTGTAACCACTGTCAATTGTTTCTCACCAAGATCCCCAGTATATATCATAATTATAGAAGAGTCTTTAAAAGGATCTTGATATTGAGCCCCATTTGGTCACAACCTAGCTTCCTCAAACTAATCTACAATCCAAAATAATGATACAAACAATGGAATACATGTTGAGTTCATGATCACTACACTTTCAAGGTATATGAGATCAATATTTATCTTTTATAGAGTTTCACTATAATAGTAGTTTCCATTATAGTATTCAAATAACAGTATATAAATCATTATATGGAAATATATTTGACACCGCAACTTGTTGGGATGAAGTTAGTAAAAGGATACTTGTAGGGGTATAACCCCTTAAAGAGAAAACAAAAAAGCTAAAGGCTATTCATGATCACATTTAAGCATTTCAAAGTAGGAAAAAGTGTTATGCCAATAATCGAAGTAAATGCCTCCAAAACTCTAAATATTACACAATGTATTCAGTATATATTTGTTAGGGAATTACATGCTAGATCCAAAACATGTACTCAACTCTAATGAAAGAGAGTTAAAAACCTGATCATTTTTACTCCGAAGAAACCATCCATGTTATTTATACTAAAGGGAAAGTATTTAGGAATCAAAAAACTCATCTAGTAAAGTTACTCCATAGGAATCACAAAATGGAGGAAGCAACATGGGAACCAGAGAATATTATAAAAAATAACCACCCCATCCTTTTAGAAGGTAATATTCATGAAATTTATAAGAAATTTTTTTTTGTAATAAGTAAAAATGTGACACCCCAAGTCTTTAAAATAGTTTTTTTGATTAAATTTAATTTTTTTGATAGTGCTTCCAATACATGAAAAACTGAGTTAGTTTGCATTGCATTAAATAATTAATTTCTTCGATAGCTTGTGTTATATAAAAGACTGAGTTTTACCAAATACTATTTCAAATGAGAATTATAAACTAGATGTTAAACATTAGGATAAGAATATAATTTACTAACCTATGAAAATTTATGTTTTAGTTCATTGGTCACCAATTAATTACAAATTTAAATAAAATAATTTATTATAAAATAAATTGTTTTACAAAGAATTATTTTTATGCACCCAAAAGTGGTTTAACTTAATAAATTAAATTAATTACTATTAATGAATGATACAATGAAATTTATGTATCATATATTCAAAAAACTATTTTTTATAATAATAAAATCTATTTTATGGGAATAATATATGATGAAATCCAATTTTACGCATAGAAGGCTGTATTTTTATAAAAGTAAATTTTTTTCCTTTAAAAGTTACACTTGTTATAAATATAAATTTTGAAACTTTTATATATATTATACAAAAAATGAATTTATTTTTTAAAATATTAATTTAAAAATTACTTTAGGGTTATTTTTTAGTATTTTTCTACGAGTATTCATTTTTTGATTAATAGTGAAAAATACTAAATTTAATCAAAAAATGAATTTTCATCTGAATAATTTACAATGTTAAATTATATTTTAAATTGGATTTAAAGTTAAATTAGATAAATTATTCATATTTTAATCTAATATATGTCATTTTAATCAATTTAATATTGAATTTTGATTTAAAAAAATTTCAAAATTGTGAACTTTTTCACTTTAAAAGCACCCTTGGTCATCCCATATGTGGGATAAATTTTAATTTAAATTCTATAAAATTTGTGATTTGAATTTGAAAAAATAGATTTCATTTTTCGAATAATTATAATTTATAATTTTTAATATTCCCATCTTTATTTTTTTACCAATGTGATTTAAAAAAATGTTAATGTTAATAATAACGATTGAGGTAAAATTGATTTTACTTAGTGGTTAATCTTAAAAGATATATTATGGAAATGAAAAAAACATATCCAAAACACAATGTATAGTCATATATTGACCATATAACCAATTTTATTAAAATATTTCATTATTTTAGGAAAATTAGGTAAGAGAGACTTTAAAATACCGGTTACATTTTTGTATTTACACGAATGCCACTACCCCTCCAATAAAAAATGGCACTCAATCCCCTCACTTATTAAAACCTAAAAAAGAAATTTGAATCGAACAAAACCTAACAAACTCACTTAAAAACTTATATATCCTAATATTAGAATCCTTATTTTAGTAACAAATATATATTACAAAGGAATTAGTGAAAACCTAAGGAGGATACTCAAAGAAGATGTAATGTTTTTATAAAAGTGTTTTTATATTATTTATTTCAACATATCAATTAATTAATATCATAATTTTTTTATATAATAAACTAAACCTCTTAAATATACTTATATTTGGTTATTTTATAGTTATTATCAAAAGTTACACACACTTTTATAAAATGGGTTACAAAATCATCGTTCATGTGTATGAAGAACTATCGCCTCGCGAATCGATATTTTTTGTTTTTCCATTTCCACCAATGAAGGATGGAAGTAATAATGGAAATTATATTTATATATGATATTTTGATTTATTTAGGATTATGGAATTATAATATAACAAATACCTTCATGATTCAAATTTTATGTGAAAACAATAATGCCATTCATTTTTATGGCTGACTACAACCTCGCAGAGCGAAGTGATTCATTTACACTTTACATGGAATATATTATGGATTAATTTAATAAAAATATGTGATATATATGAAATAAATATGATAGTTTAATGATAATATATATCATTTAATTTTATTTATTTTAATATGGTAAGTAAATAAAAGCAACGTTCATGCGTATGTACGACCTACCGTCTCCAAGAACAATGTATTTTATTTCCTATCAATAAATTTTAATTATTAGTATAAATACATATATACTAAACATATATAATATATAAATCATGATTCAAATTATTTATATGATTAAATAATTATTTATGTAACATTAAAAAATTACAATTCAAAACATACTCAAAAAACAAGACAATTAAAACTGAAAACAGTGAAAATAATGAAAGATTATTAAGAAATAGGTGATTATATTTTATAGAAGGATCATATATGATATTAAAAATATTAATATGTTTATATTATAATTTAATAACATTATTAATACCATTAAAAATGAGTATAAATAATGTTTAACAAAAATTAATCATAAGGTAAGGGATTTTGTATCATTTTACATTCAATTGAGACTTACTCATTATTATACAACAATTCAATTTTATGTAGTCTATATACTTACCCTTTGAATTTTGATTTCTTAAATACAATATTAAACATTGTATTTTAAGTCTTAAAATGAATTATCTCACCTAAGGTGTATTTCACATGAAAATTACAAAGTGGTAAATGTTATTGTGAAATATCACTTTTTTTCTTTTTTCATTTTTTCATAAAGAATACACTTTAATGTGTAATTTTTAATTTTTAATTAAATTTATATTAAATATAAATATCATTTTTTAATTTAAATGATTATTTCATAAACTTTATACATTTTTTACATATGATTTTTACCTTGAATGTTATTTTATTAGTTTTTGAAATATTGAGAAATCCATATTCTTTATTCAATACATAAATTTGAAAAGGAACATTGTTTATGAATTAAATATATTATTAGATATATGAGGAAGGATTTCGACTGTTATAACATAGTTTGGGGACCATATAATGTAACCACTTGGAGGCATCAGTAGTCTCATGAGATGAATTAGGTGGACAAATCAGATGGGATTATACATGATATGTTGTAAAGAATCTTGTGAATTGCCTTGATGGAAAAGATTCTATGTGTCTCAAAAAATGGAATCCAATATTTACTTCATTGAGAATTCAGTTATTATTACCATCCATGAAATTTTTTATATGGAATTATCTATTGATACATTTAATTCTCAGTTTATTGATTAAATGTATTGTGTTCCATTTATTTACCATGAAATTTTGATTATGCCTTATCTAGATATGTATGAGGAATTTGTGTTAAGTTTTCTACATTTCCATATTGATTATGATTATTGATTCTTGATATATTTTGGTTTTCTTAAACCTTATTTATCATTTTAGCACACCCTTATTTTGTTTTCTTTTCCCCAGGTTATAAAGAAGAATCTATTGAAGGAGTTTTCAAGGATGATGAACATTTTATTTTGTTACGTGTTATGTTTCATTTATATTCCCAATGTAAAATATACACCATTTATATAATATTGTTTTTAAAATAGATAAGCTATTTGGACCTTTGGGATATTAATGTTATATATAGGAAATTTTTATAATTTTTGTCATTGACTCTGTGCTATTGGGGTTTGGGACGTTACAAATATCATTTCTGGAAACAAAACATATAAATTAACCAATAATGATTTTTCATAATTTTTTAAGACAATAAATTTTTTGGTTAAAAATAAATAATGTAGGTATTATGAATTCATAATTATTTGAAAGTGATTTAATGAATATTATAAGGGAATTTCATTACCATAAATCGTATTATCTATTAAAATAATGTAATTTAAAGTAATAATATTAATTCTATATACATATATTGAATCATCTAAAACCTAATGTATATTTTAATGGTTTAAAAATATTATTTATGAAAAGAAATCCTATCCTCCTACAAAGTATTATTAATTAAATAATTTTCATCTTTACCCTATTAATTTTTTTTAAAAACACTCCCCATTAGAAAATAACATGTTAAAAAACCATTAGAATAACTATGGTTTCCAATTTTTAATAACTTTATTTCTAAGGCCTACTGATAAAAAACTATTTTATTGAATATTTTATTGATAATAAATGATATAATTTCCTCACATTGTGTTAAACATGTTTATTTATAAAATATTTGGGATTTGATCATTCATTTGAAAATTTGGTGAAAATTCCAGTTTTACCCTTAATAGTGCACTGTAGTATGTCGAAGATAAATATTTTTATATTTATTATTTGAATTTGAAATTTTGTAACAGTGTTCCTAACTTAATTATCTACAACTTTTATTCAGGACACTAAAGCTAAAGAGTTCATTTGTTTGTTGAAATTGGTCCATGAAGTCAAAGTTGGGCTGGGCTCGCCAGAATGGAGAAGGTTCTGTATTTGGGCCATATATTCTACATACGGGCTTGGATTGAGCCCCAATTTTGACGAAAGCTCGGGGACATGATGTGGCACAAATAATCCTTCTGGAAGGCCGGATAATTCACGCGTTTTGGTGGTCAAATGGGGGTGAAAGTTGGAATAAAATATTTGGCCGAATTTCTACATTCACACTTGAAACCACTTGTAACCTCTCCTCTCCTCCCCTCTATAAATTGGAGTTTTTATCATTTGGAGGGGTTGGGACGTGCATTGGGAGATTGGAGGTAGAGGAGAATTTGTTTCACCCAAATTCTCCAACCATTGTAAGAGGGGTAGCTCTTGAAGCAAGGATCCCCTCATCGAAGCCTCCTTCTCTTCTTCATTTTGTAATGTTTTCATTTGTGTAATAAACTTCATTGCTCTTCTTATATTTCTTCTCTTTTCTTCTGTTTTGTTTAAATTTCTTCTTCTCTTAATCTTCCTAATTGGGCTGGAATTCTTGAGTAGAAGCTTTATTGGGTTATACCCATTTTAAACCATTGCACATGCAAAACGCTTCTACGATGATTACGCCACCCATGGAAGAGTAGTCTTTTAGTAATCGATCTATCTTCTACCCTCTTCATTTAATTATTTTGAATCAATGAGCTACTGTAATTCACTTAATATGATCCATGAATTATGTTTTTAAATTTTAAGAAACTAAGCAAGAAATTGAACAATTAACACAAAAACACGCGAGGTCGGGATTTTGTGTAAATTGTGAGAGCGCGATCTTAATCGGTAATACAAGACCACACGGGATAAATTTGTAGAGTTCAAATATAATACCTAAACACAATTCATCCTCATTTCCAGAATGGATATGTGCCTTAATTTACCACTGATCATAATCTAATCTTAGAACATCAATCAAAGAAGTGTGCTGTGATTGCACGTTCCAAAGTTAGCCTAGGTTTAAATTCACATCATCTTTGTGGTAAAGTTAATTCTCGTAGGGTTCGGGATTTAACAAATTAAGGGATCATAATTAAGTGAATGTTAATTTAAATGATAATGATTAATAATAAAGTGAAGAGGTAGAGTTAGATCGATTACACTTTTTAAATAGATTTCTAAAAAAAACATCTTCTTTTTGTGTCATTTAAATTGAAATTCATTTCAAAACTAAAAACAAAAAAAAATTATACAATCTTCTTCCAGCAAACTTCTTCTAGATTCATAAACTACAAAAAACCCCAATCCTTTAAAGTAGTGTTTTTATTCTATTCTATTTTATTTTATTTTTTAGAATATCTCTAATAAGTTGTTAAATTCACTTCCTCCTTTGAGAGACGACCTTGGTCAGCCACTCTGCTGCACTTAAGTACCCCAAATCACACTAATCATTTGAGGGCGCCCACGACAGCGCTCTTTCACCTACCTTTGGAAGTTAACAAATAACTCTTATCTTTTTTTATAAATACCCACCCATTCTTCCTTTACACTCCACTCTAAATACTTTTAATGAAAATTACCTAACATTATCTCTCTCAGGAGTCTTCCCAAAGTGTTTTTTGGTTATAAGGATCTCATCCTAATAATTAGAAGAAACCAATCAAGGTAAGAATTTCTCACCCCCTCTTTTTCATTCATGTAAATAATTTATAATTAAAATTTTGATTCTTAAATTATTATTTATTATTTTGTTCATGATTTTTTTTAAATTATGTGAAAATAATGATGTACCACTTCCCTATATCATTAATCTCCTTGAAAACTTTTATTTATATCCATTTTACTGATGAAATTATCAATCTATTTCCCATGTCCTATTTTTTTTGAATACCCAAACCTATTTTCATTCATGGGTCATCACATTGATATAACTATACTTAAATAATTAGAAATTTATATTCATGAAACATGATGTCCTTAATATTGTGATTTTAATAATGGAATGTGTTCTTATGTTATATGATTGATGTTTCACATGTAAATCTTGACATATGAATGGTGAAAATAGATTTTTTTTCAATGAAATGGGTAATGTTTTCAGCTCTTGAGACACCATGTATATTTCACATTCAGGTATATTATGCACATGTTTTTATGATGTCTTGGCAGTTAACCTCAATTTATGATTATTATGTCATATTTTATATTATTTCCACATTTTTATGATGTATTTATCTTGTGAAATCAAACTCTCATGTCATGCTTCAATATTTATGTATATGATTCTAACCATTTTATGTTATCATGATATGGATCTTAACTCATTCGAAGTACTTTTCATCATGTTATTCTTGATCAATCCCTTTTTGGGATTTATTTCACACCCTTTTTCTTTTGTATATCCCTAGGCTATCCTTTGAAGTATTATGATTTAAATGGAAACTAGGTTTACATTATAGAGTTTAAATAAATATAATTTATTAAATATTTAATTAGTTTTATTTATACGACTAATCTCTCAAGGACACTAGAGATATCTATTTACAGGTTCCATTATATGGATATTAATGTAAAAAAGAATCAAATAAAATATATAAGAGATGTGGTTTTATATTGTTATAATAAAATAAAGGTCTATTAATTTTTGGGGATTATGATTATAAGAAATATTTGAGAAAAACCTAGGGATAATATTGAAGAAATGATCCTAAAATATGTAGTGTGTTGTTTCCTAGATATTACTTCCCTGTTTTGATACTAGTAAGTGGATGCGAATGTCGAACTGATGAACCTCAGGTAATCACCCTAAAAAATGATATTTTAGTATTAATTTAATAATTACATGGTCCATAATGTGTGGGTATTATACATAACACTTTGTTAGACACTATCTGGGGATATTATTTGGATAATTCATATGCATGTTACAATCCATAATGGTGGATTTGAATATAATTTAATGTAAGTGAACCTAAAAGGAAATATTTCATAGATAATCCCGATTAAGATATAAAAAATTAATAAGTTTGAGTATATATGTCATTCCCTATATGTTATGTAGTCTTTATTTCATATACTTATTGAATCATACATCATCATCTCAAACATTATATTATTTTATGAATTTTATGGAAATTGGAGGAAGCATGTGGATATATTATTTGCATGTGAAATGTGATGATTTCATTAGTAAAAAACCTAATATGATGGGAGTGGGAGTCAATAACATCATTAATATACTAGAATAAATGAATAAATTCAAGATTAATAAAATGAATTAGGTTAAACGCCCTCCTTATCAAAATAGAGAGAATGTTAGAGATGAAACCTTTAAACAAAAAAGGCCTCTCACTCTAAGTGGATCTTATTATCCCCTAATCAGGAAAAATGGATTAACTTTATTAACAATATATTAATTCTAGTATAGTTCTATGAACATTATAATGTCACAATGTCTATCTATAGACTTAATGGAGAAGCTGATTGGCGGTAGAAATTTATCAAGAATACAAATCCCAAGAATTACATTGAGTCCATAAAATGGGATGGATTCAAGAATATATTTTGTAATAAATATTTTCCCTACCCTATTAATCATAATATAGTGTTGGAAATAATCAGAATAAAGTAAACATATGAAAAATATATTGGGTCTTATGAAGAAAAACTCACTAGTATTTCATGAAATGCCTCCAAATTTTTCATTGGCCCTAAAATGAAAGTTCATAGCTTCTCTATTTAGATAAGTCCAATTCTACGAAAATATTTATTGATTCATGATTTTGGTATCTATAAGGAAATTTACCAATGTTTCCTCAAAGTTGACACTAATTTTAGAGATTCTTAATGGTATTGTGGTATTAGAGATAAGAATAAAAAAAAAGTTTAATTCTATAGGACCATCAAAAAAATTTGAAGTATGTAAAGTAATATAATTTTCTATATACCATAATTGTTGGGAGAAACATCCTAGAAACTCTCTCACGGGAGTAAAGAAGTGTTTCAAGTGTGTAAAATAGCGATATCAAGATAATTAATGTTATAAAGAGATGAATAATCCCACTAATGTGATAGAGGATGTTTTTTGGAGTGGAGTACTCATGAAGGGGGTGAATTGGGAATCCAATAATTTTTTTTGTTAAAAATAATTTATTGAAAAATTACTAAATTTTTGTTTAAACTAGCTAAAAAATATAGTTTCTATATCTAATTAAATTCTTTTAAATAACCACTCATATGTTTGATCAATAATTAGTTAGATTAATATTATTATTGTCCTAATATTTTTAGAGTACTCTACATACATAAATCAATAGAGGCATGACATGTAAAATCTAGTTGTGAATGTAAAATTTCAGACAATATATTTTAAAAGATAATAGTTTTAAAAAAATGTATTAAAAATGATGAAATGCATAATGAAATTTAAAAATAAAAGAGGTTTAACATCAATAAAAGGAATAATCATCCCCACATAACATCCACCCACTACCATGCATATTTATTATAAATTAAACAGATGATCCATAACCTAGATTAGGTATAGATTATAATATGGACCTTGGTTGTCCAATCCAATTCACATCCTCTTCCATAGTTTTCATGAGAGTATAAATATGGAGGGAAATTGTGTAATGGTATAATTGTTATTTTCTATTATGTACAATGGTTAAATATTTAAATAATTTTCAAAATATTAATGTATAACTAAAAAATAATAAAAATGGAGAGAAATAGAAGTTAAAATAATTTGATGGACCAAAAGAATGAAGATCAGTTGTTCTGTAGATGTAACTTCCATTCCCGATAACTTAATTTAGTTTAAAGATGAGATGTGAAGACAAGTGGTTGTTCTCAGATCATGTAGCTATATTCTCTTGGAAATATACTTTTATATTATTGAGAACATATAATTTCATATTTTTCAAACTGATAAAAATTACTTCATTTTCTATAACATAATTATCCATTAAAAATGTAATATTTCTTAAAAAATATCCATTATAAAGGTATCATTATGAATACTAAAAATCAACATGGAATCCTAGAGCAATAAATTTCATTGAATAATAATTTAATCCTATATAAAAATTGTTTTGAATAGATTACATAAAAATATAATTCCAATATTTATAAACAGTCACTTCATTTGAGATATGTTAGTTTATTTATGTCAACTCCAACAGTTAGCAAAAATATTGATTGGATTTCATGACATGTTGTATAGTAAATTAGTTTGAACTTGTGGTTTATCCTGTAATTTGAAAAATTACGACTACATAACATGGAGTTTTCAACTAACCATTTGTCCACTTTATGTCTATTTGATTACTTAATCAATTTCCTATAATACAACTCCCCCATACAGTCACTTTACATCAATGTGAGGTTGCTTAAAGTCTTATGGTAGGTTCAATAGTAAAAGTCCTAACATTTCCATATGGTCTCCTTTTGATATCATTATGTGGTTTATTTTAAATCAATGTGTGGTAAATCCAATAGATATAGTTCATACTGATGGGTAAATGATATGGTCGCTTCAAGGTAGAATAAAATTAATTTGGTTGTTTGTGCATTTAATTCAGAATTCCTTAAGAAACCTTCCACGGTCTATCAAATAGGCATGTGGTCGATGAAATTGTTGATTTGATGCTTCAACCCTTCTAAAAAAATTATGAGAAAGGTGTGGTCACTCTGATATATATCATGTGGCCACTATAATTGGGACTTTTTTCCACTTGAGTACATTTTATGATTTTTGGAAAAGTTGATTGGATATTCATATGGTCAATGCATTTTCTATTATTTTACTATAGTACCTTTTGAAATTTATCTTATTTATATTAATTCATATAGTAGATATAAAGTGTTCAAGGGGTCGTTTCTAGACATAGAAAAGATTCCATAATTTCCAAAAAACTATTTAACTTCCCTAAAACATTGAATTTGTTAGAAAAACAAAATCATGATTTGTGATTATTAAAACAAGCAATTTATGATCTATGAAAACAATACTCCCCATTTTGATGATCATAAATCATTGAATAAATCAGAACATGCAGTATACTAGTGAAAAATATAAATATGGAAATATAATATTTGTTATATAATTCAATCAACTAATATACTAATATACCATACATTACTATCCATTTGGGATAATCGAAAAGAATTTATAAAATGTGAGAATATAAAGAGAAATTGAAAGAGATAAAAATATGAATAAGAAAAATAATATAATTTATATTTGGAATATAATTTATTACAAAAGGTCTTATCATAGTCCCTAATGAAAATTATATTCATTAGACTATGGAATTATATAAGGATTAATGGGGGATTTTCCTTTTCTAATAAATTGAGAAAGATGAGGTGTAGGGAGAGGAGTAGTCTAAGTTCCTGTAACTATAAGATATTTGGAATCATGTTTAATCATGAAAAATGATTGTAGTAGGATATGGTCAAAAGGTATTTTGAGAGGCATAGTTGGGAATGTAATTAAATTTTTTTAGATGAAGTTTTAGAACCTGAATATGAGAGGTTCCATAACTTGTGAATTGGAAACATATATATAGGTATCTAGGTTTATGGTAACGTTAGTCATAGATTTAGATCCATGAATTGTTCACTACATGAAATCATTATTCAATAACATAAAATGATTAAGTAGAGGTTCTATAGTAAACATATTTTCCACAATGTATTTGAAAGATATGGTTAAGGGAGTAATTTTAGATCTTTAGAAAATGATATAAAAAATGTCCTAAAGTATTCCTTGGTGTAAATCCTATTGAGACAATACATTATTTCTCCCTTAATTATGTCCTTATACTTGGAAACATTTATAGATTATTCCTTTATAATTCCATAATGATTTCTCACAATGGGAAACAATATGTATCTGAACATGATTCCTTACATATTTAACATTATCCAAAATAATTTTAATTTCCTCATGTAATATTATTCTAATAAGATCATAATATATTGAAATAGATAGAGGAGGAAAATAATTAGAAGCTCTAAAATAACTTCTAATTATAGTAAGATATATATTATCAATATTAGTAGGAATATATATCAAATCATAATTAATATAAACAATCTATCTCAATAAATATTCCATCTCATTCCTAAAATCCCCACTCTACTGATCCATATGAGATTACATTATAAAATTCATAGAATGGATATGAGAAACAACATAGTAAATAGAGATGATAAATCTTTCTACCTTTAATATTCATTATCACTATTGATACTAATAAGGGATTCATTAAACACATCTAGAAGACCATTCTAGAAATAGATTAAATCAACTATGGTAATGAATGAGGTAGACTTAGTTACAACTAGTTGCGGTGGAGCACGTGTAACTTGAGGAGATGAAGAATGACTAGAATTTGGAGTTAAGTATCTAACCTCTAACTTAAAAGGAATCAATGTAGAGCCATCATATTTTGAATATTCATATAGTGGATTCTCAATTTATTAAATTGAACAATAGGAATTATTAACGAGTAAAACTTCAATCCTAGGAGATGAATCCAAAATCAGATCACCCTGAAATAGATTATCTGAAACTTTTCTTGGATAAGAAATTATATCTATTAACTGTAGAGTAGATCTGATTAGATATTGTATAAGATATAGGTTACCATTTTCCTGAGGAACTAGAGATGAAAGATTCCACTCATCCTTTTATGAGGTACTGATAACAACAAAAATCTATAGCACAAGGTTTGGGGGGGGGGGAGCATCACCATTATCATCATAATTTTATTAATTAGGAGAAGGTGGATACCATATAAATAAAGTGTTCTTAGGATATGCATAATCATAATTAGGTATTGAATAAAAAACATGGGCTTTCCTATTTTAAAAATTAGAGGAATGTCTGCTGCGTAATTCTCTTTCTTATCTCTCTTATAGTCAGTGAGGTTTGGTATGAAGAAAAATATACTAGAGTTCTACCATCTCAAGATTTTATACTATTTACCTTATTGATTCATACTTTATTGGAAATTATATATCATTTTAAACTTATAGACTCGAAGATAAACCCATTAACTCTTCATAAGATCTTTTAGACCCCTAAATTATATCATAAATACCCAGAGTTCCATTCTCATCTGATGAGTAGTCTATATCAACTATCTGGTCATGATCCAAGCCTAGATCTATTGATTCCCTTATTCTAGTAGGGTTATTTATTGGATTATAGCACTCATATAGAATATCCCCATTTTCTACCCATATCTTTTTTCCATGTATTTCATCTAATCTTAATCCTCTTGTATGTGGTTTGGTTGAGGAAAATACAACATGAAAGTATTTAATTTTCTACTCCCTTAATAATAAGTCTCTTCTATTCAGGTACAATAGATATAAAAATAGGGTAAGGTGGAGTTTTAAATCATTAAGATATTTTAATGATATATTCCATATGTATCATCATAAATCATGGCATATTTTTCTAAATAAATTGATCCATAAAAAATAAAAAAAGTCATAGAGACTTATAATGATAAAATCACTCTTTCTAGAAAAAATGGTACGTTGTATAAACTTATATTAAAACCTATATTTTTATTTAATTCACTATCAGAAGGCCTCTAATAGGTTATATCATAATCTAATTACTCTAAAAAATTTACTATATCAAAATTCTAGTTGTTTAGGGGATAATAACCTTGGTAATCCTCATACTTGCCTTGATAGAGTTATTTTATGCTCTCATTCTAAAGTGAAAAATAAAACTCACAGTCATGACTATCAACAATGGTTCTAGTGAGATCAAATTAATCCTCATATTTAAGAACCATATTATCAAAAAACTACTCCATTAATCATAGATATAATACTCAATTATCATTAAAAAACCAATTTTTCCATCCTTTTCAATGAATGAACCACAACTATATAGAATAACTTTCCCTAAACCACTCAACATAAAATTAATTCTCTGGATTGACTTGCCTTGATAAAAGATATGAATTTAAGAGTTTTCTAATTCACTCATTCTTTCTTTCAATATTTTTTAAGCATTAAAATATTTAAGGGCATTTTCCTCAAAAGATATCTTCATCTCATCTACTCACAACATAGTTTATAGGATAGGAATGATACCAGTTTGGTAAAGGACCAAAAAAGGTTTCAAATCATGTTAGAGAGATATGTGATGATTTCAATTCTATTTTATGATATAAAAATCATTTAGTTATTGGTGTATTGAAAAACTTGGGAAATAGAATTAAAATATACTTATAATACATAGAAACAAAAAAAAATATATTTAAAGAAAAACATTTATTGAAAATCCCATATAAGAAAACTCTTCATTACATATTTATTGGATGTATAAAAATATATATAAAAACTAAAAAAAAATTAAACAGAGTTGATCATTCCTAACTCATTTATGGTATTATATATCCTCTCACAATTCCCAATATTTGTAAAAATATCAACAAGATGATGTTCTCCATGAATGATGTCAAGCGTGATCTCCCCTTTCTGAAAATGTTCTCTCAAAAAGTGATGTTGTATATCAATGTGCTCTATCCTTGAATGAGATATAGGATTTCTTGATATTTTAATAGTACTCCTCTTATTGCTGTTTATATGGACATGCATGAATAGATATCCACAATCTAGAAATGTGTGTTTCATCCCAAGAATATGGGCACAATAAATACCTACAAAATGTATTTTACTTTAGTAGTAGAGAAGGAAATATAATTTCTTTTATCACTGAACCATGATACTAGAGACTAGGCAAACATGTGAAATGTTACAAAGGTTATTATTTAATCTAACTTATAACCACAGATTTCAGTATCATGATAGCCAATTAAATTAAAATAATGTCATCTAGAATATAATAGTCTTAAAATGTTTTATATTTAAGTTATTTTAAAATTATGTTAACATCAGTTTAATATGAGTCCTTGTGGTTTTATTGAAACTGGTCATATATACACACAATTAACCTAATATTAGGCCATCTAGCTATTACGTAAAGTAAAATACAAATAATGAAATGGTAAATGGTTTTATCAACTATTTTCCCCATCAGGATCTAATTTACAGTTGGTTCTCATTAGAGTATCACTTCCTTTTGACATATCAATGAAAATTGTTTTAAATAATCAATTGTGTACTATGATTTTAGATTATTCCTAATTTATTTTGATTTATTTGTAATTAGATAATTTTTTGTATTTCAACTGCAAAAGTCACTTAAAAATAAATTTTTAATAGTTTTATAAATTCAGTACATAAATAATTTGTTGAAGAAAGACAAAGTCATGACATAAACATATATCAATGAAACTAGAATATCTTTTGAAGTTATTTTGATAGATAAGGTTGGAATACAATTGTTTTTTTATAAAACCATTAGAAGTAAGAAAAGTGAAATCATATTATACCCTACTCTAGGAGTCTATTTTCAATCATATAATGTTTTTTCTGTTTGAACACATGATTTGTAAAATGATGATTTGAAAATCTAGGGGGTTGTTTAACAAAAACAACCTAAAAAATATAACCATTATTTAAAGTACTCTTTACATCTATATAAAATAATATGAAATTTAGAAATACATTATAATAAATTTGTATCATAATGAATTAGTTTCTTGAAACATTAATGGTTTCTTCATTATCAATATATTTTCTTGACTACATCTATTTTCAACTAGTCAAGATTTATCTATTAATATGGTTCTAGAATCATCAACCATATTCCTAAACACCGATTTAGTTCTAATGCTTAGGAGTCTTTAAGTCTTTCAAATATATCGTAGAATTTATTTATCTAAAAAAATATCCAACTATTCTTCAATAGAAATTACCCAAATTAATCATTGATAAATTTAATGAAGTTTTTTGGTTTATGTTGTGATAAGAAGGCTTAAAGTCCATCCGGATTTATAAAGGATTCTCCAGTTTGACTACCTCTATCTAGATATCTAACAATAGCCTCTAAAATATGGTTGCTATGGGTTTAAATGGATACATGGATAAAATTAATTTGTACTTCATTTCATTCTGTATGTTTTTTTAAAACATCCACCGCAATGGGTGATTTTTATATAGTATATTTTTTTTGGGATATCACCAGGATCAGTTTAGGTATTGGTATCCAAGTTCTAAAAAACATCCTCAAAGTTTTTAAAGTTATTTTTGGCTCATGTGGATACATTTAATCAATTTTTTTCATTTATAGATTCTTTGTCAAATTTGGTTCTTTTTAAAAAAACCTATTGTGATTTGAGGGAGGTTGAAAATCGAAGGAAATTTTTTTCATTTCTTTTGAATGAAAATTTATGTAAATTCACTCTTGTTTTGAGAATAAAAAACTTTCAACCAAAGAAACCAAAGTTATTAATCTTTGGTTCCATCCATTACATAACTCATACAGGGCCATATTTAAAAGTGGTCTGATATGAACATTATTGATAACATATAATGATATATTAATGTATTGTAACACCCAAGATTTTTATGAGAAATATTTTGTTTTTATATACATCATCAAAAGAATATTTCACTAACAACACTACCTTGGCTTGATTTACACGCAATCACGACCTTCCTAGATATCTTGCGTTGTACGCAATATCGAGTTTCACTAAACAACGATATGCTATTAAAATATTATTAAAACTATCAGTTATGAATAGTAATACCCAATTCTTGAAATTTTATAAATTTTATTTTTTCAAAATAGACTTAATTTTTGGATTCGGAATATCGAAATTATCCTAGGGTGAAATTTTGGTATTTTTTTGAAAACATTCAATTTTTGATGAATAGTGAAAACACAGGGTTACTATTTAAAAACTGACTTTTTATTTAAATAATTAATTTTTTTAAATTTATTTTATGTGAAAATTGATAAATAATACCTATATAAGTTCAATGTCATTCATTGGATTCATTTTATAATAATTTTATACATATAAAAATTTTATTGAACTTTTCACCGTCTTTTACCCACCTCCTAGGAGAATTTGAAAATTTACATAAAACATAATTTTACTGCTTCTGTGAGTGGAATTTAGATAATCTGAGAGACATGGTAAATATCAAGGAGTAAAATGTGGTTTAATAATATAAAAATAATTTTTGGTGAATAGTAACTTTTTACTTTTTTTACCATAGTTAAAAGTAAATAGGGTAATTAAGGGTAAAAATGGTATTATTATTACCCTAACACATGTCCTAATTCTATTGGATAAGTTTAATTAGACTAAAAAAAACCTTATGAATAAAATATGACCATTTAGGTCCACTTGGATTTGACTAGGACATTTAATATTATTTTATTTAAAGAAAAGTTAAAATAGTTAAAATCAAAGTTTAATAACTAAAACATTTTTAATATAGGGTTATGCATAAGATAAATTCAACTATAAATATTAATTATAAATATAAAACTATTTCATACATAATGGTATTTTGTTTATAATTTTTAGACTTTAAATAAATTAATTTATTTATGACACAACGATGATGCAATAATTACCTTATTAAGGAAATATTAACATAATTGATGTTATAAATACCCAAATAAATGTATTTTGAGACTTTTTATGAATTACACTAATTTTCTAGGTTAATATGACATGTTATTATTGATTTAATTAACTTTGTTCGAAATAATACTACAGTTATGATTTTCACAAAAATCAATTACCAAATAGTGTCCAAATTGACATAAAATATTTTTTTTAAAACAAATATTATATTATTAATTGTTATTTTATTCCTAAAAATTTAAGGTTTGGCCAAATGAATTATATAAGGTTATATATGAACAAATTGGGGTTCTTTTGTCCTTTTATAGTATGTTTATTAACCATATAGAGTAAGAAAACAAGAAGACATGGTAAAAGTTAAATTATTTAACTTAGAGGTAAATCTAAATGATAAGGTTAAAATAGTAACCTAAACTTGTCTAAAATCTATTGTTTGAGAGTATTTCGACCCATAACCACCTTATCTTTGAAATAAATCAATTTGGAGCTATTAAAAACCAAATATGACTTTATTATAAAATAATATTTTAAGTTTTTCCTAAAGTGCCCCTCTCCTCCCTTATAAAAGGGCACCTCCTCCCTCTCCTCCTCACACCACTTCGAGCCTTCATGCACGGCCAAAACCTTCCGATTTATCTTCTCCACTTCCCTAGAAAAATCCTAGAGGTCCTGGTCTTCTTCAAAGACCATCTTTAGTTCTCTAAGAGGAGGTTAAGAAGAGGTTCTTCAAAGAAGAGGTAATGTCCGTTACCAATTCATTCAACTTTATTTCTTCTTCTACTTATTCTGCTTTAGTTGTTCCATTATGAAGTAATAAAATAAGTATCAATAATATACTGATATGTTATTATAAATATGAAACAACCCTATTTCACCTTCTATCCATCCTACAGAAAACGAAATCACCGGGCGTGCGTAAGTACGGAATACCGTCTCCACGCCGTGGTGTACTCTGTTTTCCTCCACCACCTTACTTGGATGGGTATAATGGTGTAAAGAATAACTATATATGATTATTGTAAAGTGATATTGATTCTGAAATATTATACATACACTTCAATACAATTCCATGATCCTGAGAACGATATCATCGCTCGTGCGTACGTACGGCCTACCGTCTCCATGATGTGATGCGACTCGTTCTACATGATCTTCAATGCATAAGGACTATATAAATGAATTGAATGAATAAATATGATATATATTACACTAATACCATTCTGGAAATTAGGTATCTATAACCTAAAAGGAATAATAAGAATTTATTTGACAAAACACGCATAAGAACAAAAAGCAATAAACACTCGAATAACAAGTAGCAATGAAATATTACTAATATGTAGCTAGGAATATGACCATATATGATATCATAACAAAGATTAAGATTCTGGAATAAGTCAATAACATTATTTAAATCATTATACAGGAGGTTCGGACACATACGAAGCATATTGGACCTAAAGTAAGGGAAAATCTCGCAATATCATTTTTATCTGAGATTGTTTATACTTTAGAATTTAGAGGGGAATATTTATCATCCACATCCATGTTTCCTCAATATTTAATATTATTTTTATCCTCATAAAATTGTTTAAAACCAATTTTACCCTTCGGTGGGTCTTTAGTAAAATATATGAAAGGAATCTTTTGCCGTTTTTAGTACGAGGTACTTTTTTACTTTTCCGGCCAATGTACGAGAAGAATGTTTTTTTAACTTATACGGCATGAATGGATTTTTAGAAAATTATTTCCATGAAGCTTCCTTTACAAGTTTTAATGTTTATTTTTAATCAACTTCTTTTAGTTTAAAATTATATGACATTTTAAGAAAGTAAAAAATGTTTTTGAATTAGAAAGGATATTTTCCTCAAGAATGGAGTTCAAGAGTTTTATCAAAATTATTTTCCATCTAAGATAATATAGGGTTCTATTTATATCCATATTTTTACATTCATTTGATTATGGTATGATGGAATTATTTTTGTTAAGTCCTTTTATCTTATATGGATTATGTTATGATGGCACGATGTTTAAGAATCCCATTTTTATTACATGGGTTATGCTATGATGTATGATTTATGATTCTGTGGCACACATAAGAATGGTTTGATTATGAGATGGGTGGGACCAATATCTCCCTAAAATGCATTGGGTAAATATTTATATCTCATGAGATAGACATGGCTGGAATGGCAGGTTAATCTGGTTTAGTGAAACAGGACTGAAATGAGGAGTTAACTCGGTTCAGAAAAGGACTTTGTCCGCTAAGATAGTCTTGGCAATGAGTCTTGACTAATAAGAAATGATTCTCTATGATTATGTGTGTATTCCAAAAAGGTTCATGTTTTAAGTTATGATTATTTGGATTCATTTCACTATTATTATTGATCTCATGTCATGATATTATGATCTCTTTTACAGGACAAGATTTTCAAAATTTTATCTTCTTAAAAATATGATATGAATGATATTTCTTTTGTTTACCCTTACAAAGAATTTGAGCTCACCCTTTTTTATGTTTTCTTTTCCCCAGGTCTGGAAGAAGGGTATTAAGTAGAATATGCCAAAAGGGACTCTATATATGATGAAATAAATAGGAGACAACATAGATGATTTATGAACTAGTTGTTTATGTTTCCCAGTTTCTAAAGACACTATACCTATACGGTCCTTTCACGGTTTTGTTATATGTTGTGATAAGTATGCTTAAATTATGAAGTAATAACAATGTATATAAATTATGGGTCATTATATACATTTATATATATATATATATATGTATATATATATAAGCCATAATCATTGAGCATGGTCCAAGAAATCTTTAAATTTTCATATTTATTCATTCGGTAACTCTATTTCTCTTGGGATTCATAAGATATTTGAAGTTGTGATTTTAGAAATATTGTGAGAATAAGGTCTAAAATATATATTTTCTAATGAAAAACCATGATCACTTCTTAATGTCTTAAAATTAATTCCACTATGGTTTTCTAGATATGATTTATATTTTTCATAATGGGAACAAGATTCACTTTTGTGAGAAAAAAGAATAAACATGTAAATATTGAAAATTCATATATAAGAACATAGTCATAATTATTCCAAGATAGGGTAGAAAATATGGAAGGTCCATAAATATACACATGAACCAAATCCTATAGTTAATAACTTGAAACATCTTTATTAGGTATGAAATAAATCTGATACTATTTTCCTTTTTGTTTGGGTTAACATAGAATATCTTTTAAGAAATCAAATTTAGAAAGATACTTAACTTATCAATTTATAGATATATTTATATTTTAGAGATTATTGAAATGGAATAATCTCCTAAAAATTAACCACAATTCTTTATGAGAGTCACCCAATAAAGAAATTTTTTAAGATAATAATGAATGTGAATCAGTAGAATAAAACATATCATTTTGTAACGTAGTAAAAACCAAATAATGCTTAGAATCTTAAAATTTTCAAGAAATATTTTCAAAAAAAATCATGGAATCATTCATTAGAAAATTGATATAATATTATAATATTATACATTAGTTTTTTATCAAATTATTTTTTTTCAAATTAAAATAGAATTATAATTTCAAAATTGACCAAGTCCAATTATTTTAATTGTAATTTCAAAAAAATGTTACATGTATACTATCCACCTTTACAATTATCTTAAATGATGAGTGGTCTCTAGTTTGGTGTTTGAAAAATACACTTTCAAAATACCTAAATTTTAACTAATATTTATCAATCATGTTCCCTAGGACATGTTTAAATAAGAAAATATTTTTTTACCCACACTTTATATGATTGATAGAAGTTAGAGACAAGAGATTTTGGAATCCTTATAGGTTTAATAGTTTTACCTCAAGAATATTTTAGGTTTTCGGAAATAAAATCCTTGTTAGGTGCATAATAATATGAATTATTTTAAAAGTTATAATGGAATGATATAAGAATAAAATTATTTTTAGATGTTTTCTTTCACTAGGCTGGTACCCAATTCAAGTTGTGTGCTTCAGTGTGGACCTCTTACCAAGAGTCATGGTCAAGTATTATCTTCCAATTTTATTTATTTTAATTTTTTTTATTTTTCTCATTTGAAATTTAATATTCAATATTTTCCTTTAAAAATGAATCATTATTTTCATTTTCTATAAATAAGGAACTTTTATAAGTGGTATATAAATAAATTAGCCTTTTTAGTGTTTTATATTTATATTTAAACTCAAATAAAATTTCGTGAAGAATAACACAGTATTTCAAAAATCCATCAATATTTATTTATAATTAATGAGGAGTATCTCTAACAGATGTATAAGTAGTTAAATCAGATGAGTTTTCTATAAAGCACATGTTATCACTTTCTTTCTTCTGCTCCCTTTTGGAATCAAATTCACTAGAACTATCCATTTCATAACTCCATGTCACCTTAATAACTCTCTTGGGTCATTTTCCAATATCCTCATAATTTTTCTTATGAAATAATTTCGGGTATTTATCTTTGATATGCCCGTTTATCTTGAAATCATAACAGGTTACTTCTATTGGATGATTCTCCTTCATTGAACTTCATATTCTATCATACCCACCTCTATATTTTGGTTTCATGATGAATTTATTATTCTCATAGAATTAATTAGATCTTTGGTCTTGACAAACCATCTCCTCATCACTTTTAAAAGGCCATGTGTCCCCACTTGAGTCATTTTCTATGATTTTCCATTCAATCCTTGAATCAGATGTTTTGAAAGATAGTGTTTTTATATTTTCATCATCTTCATTGTTCAATTTCAAATCATTACTGTAAACTATTTATTTTTTTCAATCATCACATTCACTAAAGTCTTTTTGTATTTCATGACTCATGAATATAGAGAACATTTCCTCTCCATTGACCATAGAAGCGCCATATAATCCTAACCACTTGATAATTTTATTTTATTTTCATTCCAAGAAAATTAATACTATTAAATATCTCATTTTACATGAGATAGATTTCAATAAATTAATCCTCCAGACACATTTTAAATGTATAACATTTTATAGTATAATTATTTAGGAACATTTCTTTAATATTTGATTAGGCTTCATGAGACACAATATGTGTATCGAATATTTGATAGGGAGTTTCACTTCGAGAAATTATATTAAAATCATATACAACCAAATTATAGTATAATGAATTCATATCTATATAATTAAAATCATAAGTAGCCTTAGTGGAATCCCTCTAGTAAAATCTACCAACTTTAGGTATTTCATATTTATCTTTTATTATGACCATAATGTCAAAACTCATACTCTCAAGATGTATTTTTATACTAATAATTAATAAATTATAATTTATACTATTAAAATATGGAGGTATATTACTATAAATCCCTAAAAGTTTATTATTATATATAAATATTGAAATTTATAATTGAAAATAATTTTGATCTAAAGGGAAATTTTTTTATAACAATTAAAACTATTTAAAAATAAAAAAAGAAACCAAAACCTTTAATACCAAATGTTGGTCAGAGTAGATTACTCCTATGGGGGGGATTTTATTATCCAATAAAAATTTATATTAAAATAAATTTAAATCAAAATAACTCAATTTTAAATTCATATAATTATCTAATTCCATAGGTATATGCAATTTAAGGCTTTAAATAATAGCTCATAAGTTTGATAAAAACTCAGCTTGAATAATAATATTATTTTCCTATTGTTTTGAGATTACTCTATATATATATCAACCATTAGAAATATAAAATATAAAATATTTCTATATATATATATATATATTCAAAAATATACTTTAAATGTAAATTGTCTAATAATAAATACAGACATTATAACACATAGAGGGATATAATAATAAAAGTTGTCCAATATGAAGGTGTGACCTAATATTGTCTACTTGATAGTCACACACTACCACAAATACATATTATAAAATAAATATAAGATTCTCATCTTGGAACATCTATTTATTACAAAATACACCAGGATAACCAAGATAATACTCATCATCTTCCATAGTTACTATGAGGGTAAAAATATAAAGTAAAATAGAGTGAGAGTAACTGAGTAATATTTTATGATGTAAATGATATGATTATTTAACATATTTTTAATAAATTAATCCACAACTCCAAAGTACTTAAAAAATAGATTAAAATAAGTTGAAACAATTTAATACAACAAAATATTGAATATTAGTTGTTTAGCAAGTGTATCTTCTCTTATTGATGTCAACCTTTTTTTAAAGATTATTTGCAAATATAGTAGGATGTTCATAGATCATATCATAACATTCAAATGAAAATAGGGTACTTTAATTTTAAGATTATATAATTTCATGCTTTTCATTACTATAAAAATTCCTCATTCTTCTATTATGTCTATTTTATATAAAAATAAATCTTCCTCCAAACATATTTTTTTGAAAAGCATCATTATGAATCCTTGTACTCAGCATGAAATCCAAGAGTAATTAATATATCCAAAAAATATTTTAAATTTTTATAGAAATTGGTTGGAATATATAATATTAGAATACAAATCCAACTTTTAAACATCGTCACATGATGTTTGAAAGATATGGTCATCTGAAACAACTCCAACAATTAGCAAAAGTTGTTATCAGATTCATTGATAATACATGGGATAAATTTCATTAAACTAGTGGCCAATCTAGTACATTGGAAAATTTGAAATGGAAAACAGTTTGGTTTTAGATAAACATGTGGTATATTTATTTCTATACAATAACTTCATCACTTATCCAAAATCCAACTCTCACATGTTGTCACTTCACTTCAACATAAAATAGCTTAAATTTATATGGTAGCTTCAATAGTAAAAATACATACATTATCATGTGGTCACTTTTATTTCACCATAAAGTTGATTGGAAATAAATTTACTACCTCTCCCATATATATTGAGATTTCATGTAGATGGATAAAATATGAGGTCACTTCTAGTTGGCTTAGAAGACTCTTTGTTTCTTGTATGATCAACTGAGGAGTTAGAGGGAAACCAAAAATGATTAATCAAATAGGTGTGCAGTTAATCCAATTTCCTTGAGGTATCATTAAACCTTTATAAAAATTATGATAATTTTGTGGATTCTATAAGATAAACTATGTGTTATCTCTAATTGTTCTATATGTTTCCTGATTACTTGGTGATATTTCCATCATGGTCGATCATATGGCCATACGGTCGATGCAATTTTCATGTTGTTACTCTGATAATTTTTGATATATAACCTACAAAATTTCTTCATATGGAAAATAATGATTCTTCTTATGATCATTTATAGATATAGAATTTTTTTTCAAATTTCTAGAAAAATTAAGTAACTTCTATAAAACACTGCATCGATTAGAAACACATAATCATGATTTGTGGATCTCAAAACTTGGGCTTTTTGGGATAAACCAATAGAGAAAGGTAAGCTTCCAATCAATCATCATCATATGGTACAAATTTTCAACTACAAAGAACATGGTCATTATGAAAACCATTTACTGAAGTAATGGGATATCAAAGATAACTGACAATAACAACCTCCAAGGATAAGAGATAATGGAAGATATTATGTTATCACAACTTCTGAGGTGGATCCTGACAAAAATTTGGTGAAATATATGGTGGTTATTAATTTATGAATAGATAATATACTATTTGATTTCAGTTCTACAAATACTTTAATATCATGAAAACTCTATAGAACTATTCAAACACCACCTTAAAACATAGAGGTTGAGTTATTAGTGAAAACAGAATATATGTAAGTTATTTTATCTCAAGAATATAACTCCTCCTCAATAAATATTGTGTTATTAATCTATTGGGAAAAAAATTTCGTTCTCTCTTTAGTGGAATTATGTTCTATAATAGTAATGGATTTATTATCCTTTTATAGATCCAACACGAACTGTTTGGAAATGGAATTTACTTTGTGTATCCTAAAACATCATCTAATTAAATATAAGTGCAAGGAATAGTATAAATATCCATTGTTAAATTCATATAATGCATGGATATTATTGAATTATGAGTAAGGATATATGTCTTAAATTAATGAGACAATGGAGAGGATAACTCTAAAAAACATCCCCATTATAAGATAATTTACTGATGTATTTACCTAATATTTTTCCACACTTTCACATAATTATGTGTTGTGTTATAAATTAATATCATACCAGTATCTCTCCTAGTACCCAAGACTCTATATATAATAGAATATATTAAACTAATATAACCGAAGAAGAACCTATGAAAGAATTAAGAGATGGGATTTATACATCAAAGTGCTTCAATATGAGATGAACCGGTCTTATTAATCATGAAGAAGGATGGGTCAATGTGTATTTTCATTGATAATTAGTAACTCAACTATATCCTGATAGAGAATAAGTATCCCCTTTGACAGATTAATAAAATTTTGAATCATCTATGGGGTGCCCAATATTACTTTAATTTGGACATTCAATCACAATATTTTCCGTTAAGGGCGAAGAATGAGGATATTATCAAGACTTCATTTTGATCAATTTATGAAAGCTATGAGTTCATAGTGATTCCATTCAAACTAAATAATTTTCTATAAATTTTCAAGGACTTAGTGAATATATTCTTTAGAGATTACCTTGAAACATTTGTGATAGAATTTACAAATGATATTCTTATACGCTCTAAAATCAATGAGGAATATGTGGAGAATTTTAATTCTGTGATAAAAAATTGATAAAAGAGAAGTTATATATGAATTAATATATGTGAGTTTTAGAAGAACCATGTAATATTCATGGAGAATTTTATTCCCAATAAAAGGATATATGTTGTTCCATAAAAGATAGATGTTATTTAGGAATGAAACGAACCAATATATGTAATAATGATTCATAGAATAATTGGATTAGTTGAGTGCTATTTGTGATTTGTTATAAACATATCAAAATTCCCAAATCCACTAAACAGTTTGACTCATAAGGGAGTGATTTTTTTTTGTAGAATATATTTTTAGAGAGTTTAAAGGTTTAATGAAGTGAAAAACAATTACAAATATAATGGTAATACCCACCTCTGGGGAAGGGTTTGTGATTTATAGTGACATGTCTAAAAAATGATTTGGTTGTGTACATAAGAAAAATGATAAAGATACATCATTTGACTCCTGATAATTAATGATCCATGAGAATAGATATCTAATACATGATGTGGAGTTTTATTAATGGTAGAGATGAAGCCTAATTTTTTATTAATGGGGAAATAAATTATAATAGGTAGAGGGAGATCCAACACATGGTCCAAAGTACTAGGGGCTTGGAAGCCCAGATTTGGTGGACTTAAGGCCAACATTTGGCCCAATGGACCATTCTATGAATAATATTTCTACAGTACTGAAGATGCTATAATACCCCCACCGTTATATTACATGTTACAGTACCTGCCACTACAATAGATTAAATACACTTATAATTAAATTAAATATTTGGAGGAATTATCTCTATGGAATGAAATTTGACAAGTATATTTATTATTAAAACCTAAATTTTATATTCTCACAGAAAGATAACAACCTCGAGAATTAAGGAGGTTAGAAAAGATCATGGATTATAGCTATTCAATCCATTAAAATCACGGGAAGAAAAATAATGTGGTTGATTATATGAGTTTAAAATATCTTGCAACCTTATAAATGATAAGGAATGATTTAGATTCTATCTTCCCATAAATTGAATGAATGGAAATGGTTATCATAGGAGAGGAAACATCAACATAAATTCCTCAAATGACTACTCAAATATCCATCCCTGTGAAGATTTAAGAGGCATAGAGAGATCATATGGATCCACAAAGAATGATTACTAATATTATACAGTTTATCTTTGATAAATACGAAGATATGTGTTTTGGAAACTTGATATGTGTCCCATAAAAGATATACCTAAATAGGGATATTATTTTATGATGTACATGAGAATAATTTTCTATTCTTCTAGAGACCAAAATTATATTTAAAGATATAAAGAAAAATTTCATGGGGGATAACATGGAGAGGGAGATTTTTTAATATATATCTTGATTTTTAATATGTCAATAAGTTAATGATGAATGACATAATTGTAATTTTTTTAGGAGACCCGTATCCAAACTAGTATTGAAATTGAAAAAAAAATCCACCTATTTCATTATAGTTCCACATAAGAAATGTAAAGGTAATAACTGTATTTGGGTTACAGTCGATCACCATACAAAGTCAGTGTATATGATTTCCATTAAAGAATATTTTTCTTGAATAAATTTCGAGGATATAAATAAGATAAGTGGTAAGTCTACATGGATTACTTCTATCCATTATTTATGATCGAGACCTGAGGTTTACCTTGATGTTATATTGAATTAATTAATACTAATTGGCTACAGAACTGAGTTTTAACATTTCTTATCAATCTCAGATATTTGGCTAGTCTAAAATCACCATTCAAACTCTAGAGGATATTTTAAGACCATGTTCAATGTAATTACAAGGATATTAGGATCAAAACATTCCCATAATATAGATCTCATAAACAAGTCTCAACTATAGTATATAAGTTGTACCTTTTAAGGCTCTATATAGGAATAGGTTTAAAACTCCAACATGCTAGGATAGTGTTAGAGAAAAGAAGCTGACAATGAATTAAATTTTCCAATAGAAAATAGAGAAGGTTCATACCATTTAATATCATATGATATAAAAATAATGTTAAAAAAATACATATATAATAAATAATGAGACATATATTTTGATTTCATAGATATGATATTCCTTTTTCTATAACCTTAGAAGAATTTCACAAGGTTTGAGACAAATGTAAAGCTAATTCCTAGATATATTGACCCCTTTTTTATTCTCGATAGGAATAGATATGTGGCATATTAATTTTTAATTTCACAAATATTGTCTAATGTACAGAATGTGTTCCATATATCCTTCTTAAGGAAGTACATAAAAAATCCCTCACATTTACTTAATCAAGATGTTGTACTGTTGAAAAATGATCTATATTATGTAGAGAATTTGGTGAAGATCATAGATCATTCAAAAAAAATTCTATGAAATATGGTAAGTCACTAAGTTATAGTACAATGGAAGAACCATTAGTATAAAGGGGAATCATGGGAATATAAAGAGTCAATAAAACAAAAGTACCCTCATATATTTTGGTGTATACAATTTCAAGGGTGGAATTTCTGAATGGGAGAAGAATTTAATGACCCATACTTATAAATTTCCATTCTAAATGAAAATATTTCATTTTTATAAATTTACTAATGTAAAACTCATTCTAAACAAATTATTATTATATTATAATATTATAAAATATATCCATAATATGACCATTGTAAATAATGTTATACAACTATTATAAATTAATAATTAAGGTTAATATATATTTCCAGTAATAATTGATTTTAATTTTTACTAAAGTAAGAGGAAATGGACTCAACCAGCTGGATCATACCTTATGAGGCAGATTTAGAAAATATTCCAAGGGAGGTTACATGATTAGGGTTCACCCATTACTAGTCCCAAGATAATATTTAATAGGCAAGACTTGAGTAAAATTTATTATGATAGAAGTTCATGTCTATATAATCTAACTCACAATCAATGTTTGTTGAACCACCCCATAAAAGTATTATCATCACACACATTAACCTTAGAACATTTTTTGATGTAACAAAAGGTTATGTATCTACACATTCTTATTAAAAAAATTTAATTTTCTTTTTATAAATGACAGATATATTTCGTCAATCCCATTTGAATTATTATTTTATATATTATTTAAAATTTACAATAATATAAAATGAGTTTGATAAATAAAATTTTCAATATAATGAAAATTTATTGTATTTTAGAAAATATATAACTATAATTAAAATACACTTTTATAATACATTCACAAAATTGAAATAATATTTATTCCCCTAAAATAGTCTTATAAAACACTATTTATTTGAATAGAAATGAAAATATAATTTTATTATTTCCCATGTTATTTTTATATGGGAAAGAAAGATGAATATTTCAAAAAAACTAGAATTTTTAAATAAATTATATTTTATATTTAAAAATATTATTTTTCATATCTCGGAAATTAGTTTGATAAAATAAATTTCATTTTTGAAATTATAACATTAAAAATAGCCAGTGATGATTTTCCAATATTATTCAAGATAATCAAATTGTTAGGTAAACAATTAATACAGTATAAATATATAGAAATTATAATGATATCATAATGACTTAAAAGTAATTTAAGTGATACTATAAAAGTATTTATCAACCAAAAATATGATTATTTATTACAATAATGTATTTTATAATGATAATGTTAATTTTTCATAACCAATAATGAATCTTCCAAAACATAATGTATATTTAAATGATTTTAAAAACTAATTTATGAAATAGAATCCATTCAACAAAAAACATTAATTAATTAAATAGGTTTGGTATATAAGGTATTAATTTCTTTAAAACCACTCAATTGGAAAAAACCATTAGAAAAACCCATGTAAATGTTAATTATTTTCCATTTTTGTTAACTAGATGTCCAAATACTATGCTTGGAAATTACAAAACAATTTCCCCTTTTTTCCATAAATACTGACATATCATACTATTACACTTCACTCCAAATCCTATTATCATAATTTTCCTCACATCACCTCTCTCAAGAGTCATCCCAAGGAGCTTAGAAGGTTCTATTTATCTACATACAAGATTTATAAAGCAACCACTCTAGGTAATGGGTTCTGTCCCTCCAGTTTTCTATTTAAGAAATTCATTTAAAGTAATGTTCTCAATTTATTATGTTGTGTTTTATTTAAGAACATTAATTTAATATCCTAATTATTCCAAAATAATGTGATAAAAACATACTATCTTATCAATACCTTCCATAAATTGTTATGTAAATATGTTATAATGGAGAAATTATCTCTTGATTATCCATGACATACCTTTTGTGTTATAAATTTCTACACATATTTTCATTAACTAGAAGTCACATAGATATAAATATCATTCATTTATTTTGTAATTATATTAATGAAACCCATATTCCTTAATAATTGGATTGAAATAATAAAATTCACTCATATGATATATGATCTATGTGACACATGTAAATTTAGACATTGGAAGGGTGAACTTTGATAGCATTACATTTCACTGGGTAATGTTTTTAACTGATTAGATACCTTGTATGGTGCATGGACAATAAGACTAAGAATGTTATGATATGATTTCTTGGTTCTTATCCCCAACTTATGATTAAGATGTCACATTTTTTGTTGTTTCGACATTCTAATGATGCACTGATCTTATAATATTTTCCTATAATGTCATGCTTCAATGTTTACATATATGATCCTCATTATTTATGTTATAATGATATTCCTCTCAACTCACATGTATTAATTTTTATCATGATATTCTTGATTACTCCCTTACAATGATTAATAGATCTCCTTTTTCTTATGTATGTCCTAAGGTTATCTGTTGTATTATTAAGAGTTAAAATTAAACAAGAATCACATTATAGGATTTTAATAAAGATCATGTAGTTTATGTTTCTATTGTTGTATTTTTTACTTAAAATAAATAAATATACTAGACCAATCAATTTATTATCATAATATTATATATATATATGTTAAAAATATTGAAATAAAATTTATAAGCAATATGGGTTTCCATACTATTTTTTAGTCCATAGAAATCTAGTCCCACTAAAAGAGAAAATTAATCCTTCAAAATACACTTTTTTAGGAAAACCATTTAGTGAGGTGATATAAAAATATATTAGATGGATATAGAGGATAATATAGTAGTTATATTTAAAAATAGATCAATATTTCATAAACATCAATGTCATGTAATGTATGTAGTAAATATATAACTGAGTAAAATATATAATGGACACTTCAAACAAAAATGTATCATGGATTTATAATAAATGTAAGATATATTTATTATTCATTCATGTGTGATGTGCTTATTTCAAGAATAGTGTAAGGATATAACCCCCCCAATTTATGAATTTTATTTTTCCCTAGTCAATGATATTCATAGATTATTACGTGTTATGATGATATGTTAATATTATCAAGATTAGAATATTATATACGATACAAAATAAACTCATGTGATAATAACTGGATATTTATTTTTTATATTCACAAAATTATGTCACATGGAAGTTCATAAAATTATTGTTATACTTAGGGGTATATTATTTACATGAATTCCCATTACCTGAGGTTGAAAATATACTTCAAAAGTGAACATTTATGCTTTGATACCATTCTAACTCTAGCCTTGAGGATGAGGCAACCAGTGGATGGAAAACATATTATTAATAAAATTCTTGTTGAGTAAAAAAAATGGTATCTTTCATATTTCATGAAATTTTAATATTTTGTAACTTGATTAAATCAGTATGAGGAAATTCATGTCCATACATAGTTGAGTGATATATGATTTTCTTAACTATTTAAAGAAATAAATTATGATGTATACATACCATATTTTTAATAAAATTTAGAGAATTGTGAACATATGAGATAGACTATACTATCTTTAGATTTTCAATGTCTAGTGGTTACTTAAAATATTGGATAATTGAATTATTTAATCATGCATATGATGAATATAGGTAAAACATGTGGAAGACATATTCATATTGATATATGACAATGTTTAATTGAGAAAAAATCAGAACACTTTGTAGTTTAAGTAGAAATTCCATTTTACATGAGGAAACACTTTGTTTTCAATTATAGAATGTATAATTCATAGTATTTTTCAATACTAAAAATTCCAATAGGGCCACAAATTTGTTAATGGAATAAAAAATACCATCATTACAAAGTGTTTATAAAAAATGAAAGAGTGTTTATATAATTATAATATCTAATGAAGTTTTGATGGATTAAATAATTTATGTGATGTTTCTTAGAAACATGGGGATACCTTAGATTAAGTAATACATTATTTAAAATGTTCCTTAATGCATAATTCATGATTTGGTGAAATTTACCATGTTGTTTTTTGTGTTATATTATTTTTTTGAAACCACATCATGGGGAATGTGGTGAATGATATAGGATATCATTTGAAAAACTCCATTAGAATGATTGTTATTTTATTTCAACATTTGATACATTATATTATGATTAATATTTTTATTATTTATTTTTAATTGTATTTTAAAACCACATTATATAAATTATGGAATGTTTTATGTGTTATACTAGAGGATCTAAAGAGTAAATAAACTCATAATATATGAAATGATAAAAAACTAACACACTCCTTATTTTAATGACGTATTCCTACATATATGAGTTCTTGGGTTTCATTTTAGTAGTGTGTATTTATTTTGGGGATAAATCACAATCCTAAATATATCTCATGATTTCATGTTTATTTAACTTTTAGGTGTAGGTTCTAGTATATCTTTGAAGGATATGGGTTCCTAAAAAATCATTTATGATTCTAGTGGATAGTGTATAACTTTATAGGTATAGACCCCCAGGATTATGTAAAGGGATATCAATAAACTCACTATTTTGGATGATTCAGCATAGATATTGAGGTTTTATTTATTTTATGGGTTTTTATTAATTTATTAATTTATCTCCTAGATGATCTTATATATGGGGTTTATATTCTGTTATATTTAGACATACAAATGTCCCAAAAAAATTAACTCAAAGAAATATTACATTATTTCTATGATTTAATAAATAAAACACACAAAACCAAACAAAATTATAACTACATTAAAATAAAAATTTAAATCCTTTTATTCTTCTGTGTGGGTCAGTATAGTTAATAAGAAAAGTGGATTTACATCATAGTGGCATAGGGTTCAATTTCTAGTTGTTTTAAATTTTCATGGTACTATAGAAATATAAACGTAGTAATTTTAATGGGAACTATAAATGTTATTGAAATCATAAATATTGTAGTAATGTTATTATGAGTTATAATAAGTGATATAACATAATTATAACAATAATAAACCTCTATAGATCTTATTTATGACCCACTAGGGATTTGTTTGTGGGACACTCTCAACTACATCCTTGATACATGATAAGACTCTAGGCCATCCTCAAGAGGAACCAATATTATGAAGGAATTAATATGACCTTAAATCCCAGCATCAAATGTCAATGTCTCCAAATAATTCTAAAAAATACATTAAGTCATACTATAACAGTCGAAATCTAAAAAAACACTATTAGAGAATTCAGGTTATTCATATAATTTTAAAACATTTTATATACCCTAAAATTTATGGCCCAAGGATTTTATTTTAATGTATGTACTTTAATATATACTTGAATTGGAATGAATTCATGATATCCTCTAATTTAAATTCTTTTCAACAAAACCTATATATATATATATATGAATTTATAATCTATACATTTGATAGAAGTCATGTTTATTAAAACATTATTTAAAATCCATTTCCAGTTAAAAAAATTAATTCTATGGGTTTTTCTAAAACTAACTTGTGAAAAATCCCCATTTCAAAAATAATGAAATGAAATAACATGATTTAAATTCCACCAGTTCAGATAATAAATTAATTTAAAATAATTTTTTCTAAATTAGTTATAAAAAATAGAATTGGATTACTCAACAATATTTTTGAAAAGAAAACAAAAAATTTGAATCACATCCATATATCAAAATAATTTATTTAAAATGAAATAAAACTATATTAAAGGATACATATGAAATGATAATAATTTCTAATGCATGATGTATAATATTTAATTTAAAATTTATGTCTTCTAAATGTGTACCTACTGAATAAAAAGTTGATCTCCCTCATGTAATGGAGTTTAAGAAGTATGTTTTTTATATTTTAATAATTATTATCTAATATATATATATATATATATTTTTATATATTTTAGTCTTCTATAATATATATCATGTTTAGTTATATAAAAAATCTACCAATTAAATTTATCACCATATCTATAAATTTAATTAGACTCACATTGAAACCTTAATTTAGTAGCATTTCTAATGCCCATACCCATGAAACCCTCTATCATATATCAGATCACCACTAAACTTCAATATATCCTACAACAACTAGAGGATAGTAAAAACCTCAAGGTTTAATAAATATCACTAAGGAACAATACCTTTCATGGACCCTATTTAAAATCCCATATCAAAATACTATTGAAAATTTGGAATGAAACACCCATAAATTAGGCATTACCTATAATATCCCTATAAATAAAAATAACATGATAAACATTTAGGATCACACAATGTAAATATAAAAAAGAAATAAAATCCATTATAAACTAAAAATATATTAAATTTGACGGGGTTTTAAGGTATCTAATATAAATTTTAAGTAACATAATAATTCAAAAAATAATAAACAAGATTATCTAATATAGTAAATAATAAGAATGAAATGGGAAAACATAAATTTATTTATTACTTAATGTGATTCAAAATTGAGAATTATTTTATAGCACATTTAATGAATAAAACTCGGTGTCATACAATTAACTCACACATTCTTAGATAGTGAATTGACTATAAGAATAATGTACCAATTATATAGGTTAATCATTCATCCAATGTCTTGGAAAAAGCCTCATATATTTGGTATATGAATAAGGAAAAGAATATTATTTTTATGGAGTTGTTTTAATAATATCACACTATTTGGGAGAATAGAATTTAACATGTGTAGATGTTTTATCCCAAGATTATAATTACAAGGAGTTGGGTAGTATTGATAGGGGATATGTGGATATTTGTGTGGATGAGTTGACATTGTAAATTATTTGAGATATTGTTGGAATGAGTGCACTATTCCTGTGAGAGTAGTGAGATGGGGGATAATGATATGGTAGATGATGTTGATGATATTATTTTGGAAATGTTATATTACATAGATATAAATCTAGGATGGAATTTTGTGAGTTATTTCTTATTATATTTTAACATTACATCAATTATAAGAATATAATTTTCTATAGTTCCATTACCTAAATGCAGTTTTCTCTGGTGTGTCCAAACATCCAGTTAGCATATGACTAAATATATAGTTGACTTAGAAGTTCAACATATTTCAATACACTAACATGAACTTATATTAGTTTTTTTATAAATACTAATGTGGAATGGCTATGATAGCGGGTTAGAAGTTGAAAAATATATGTTTGTGAAGGGGAGTTCTATCTGATGGGAGTTGAGTTTCTTTGTGTCTTATTATATTTTAAGAGTGTGTGATTATATATATATATATATATATATATATCCTATTATTATAGTTTTTTTATTATTGTGGTGATTGATTATGAGTTTCTCCAATGTTCCAGACACAGGGAGGTGTTCTATAAATTTTAAGGATATGAGTTTTTTCCAGAATTGAATATTTGAATTAGTTCATCAATAATTGGAAATAATTGTAAAAAACAAGACTATGTAATATTAGTTTACTACATTGATTGTTATATATTCCTAATAATATCTTTTTATTTAATTCATTTGAAAATAACCTACTAAGTATGTGCATATAATTACATATACTTTTTATTACATTTTTTAGGAATGAAAAATTGTAGTATTGGGGAATATAAGTTCAATTAATCAAGTGATTTTAGATCTCATGTTGTATTTTTATTTCATGAACCACTAATCTATATTGGTTTTATATATATTTTTTATTTTAAGGGTTTTTTAATTTTTCCATTGGGTAGTGTAACCTTTACATTATTGACTAACAATAATGAATTATTTATTTTATGATATTATTTTATCATATATCCTTTATTGTTTACGGTCTGGTTTTTCATATTTCATTCACATTTTTCTATTTTATTCTATATAGGATAATTACTTATATTTGAGTGTTTAGAAACATTTATGCTATTCATAAACCCCAAAATTAGTAAATGTGGGATTGATATGAAAATATCATCCTTATTATTGGTCTAAGGAGGGATCTCAATAGGGTTGGGTCATGAAAATTGATTATCCTACAACAAAATCTCTTCAAAAAAGGATGTGAAATACTAAGGGGTTCAAGAGTAAAACTATTATATTTGAAATCAATGAATAAAACAATAAAATATTATAAAATTTATTCAGAATACATGTCCATTAATTGATGTTGAACTCTTCAACATTCCACATAACACTATGGAACCTCATCTAATGATTTATTAATATGAAAATAATGGAGTAGAAGTATTAATAATGAAAATATTATATATTCTAATATTAGATCCACTCCATAGAGTGGATATCCATGCAGTAACACGTACCACATTACACTGACTATCACCATGTTGTGGTGAGATATAGGTTATTATTCATTGAATCTATTATTTGTAAAAATGTCTCATGTAATTTGTGAATATTTGATATTAAATAATATTAAAATATATAATGAAATTTAGGAAAATATTTTATGAAATCCTTACCAGTTTTAGAAAAATTTATTTTTACCAATAATAATCCTTGTTTTTATAACAATAAGACTATCTTTATGGGTCTTTGTAGTGTTGTAAATGACTATTAATTATAATTTTATGATGAAAATTAAATAGAAGACCCTTTAAGAATGAAATTATTACTCAAAATTATAAATGATCTAAAATGATATCCATTAAATTCATATATCTTCATATGATAAAATAAGAATGAATATCTATATATATCATATTCATTAACACACAACCAATTTATCAAATAAATTGGGTATAATCATGTGACATGAAAAATTTCAATCCCATATAGTTTAATCTATCCATAATTGAGTATATTATGTAAAATAGATAAACAAGATGAATACATCACATGCCATTCATTCATGTATATGGTTATATCACATGTCACTCACCTATGAAAGGATTTGAATTCCATTGCTCTAATAATATCCAAATATCTAATGTAATACTTTTAATGTAGGATTATAATCACATATTGATAAAATAAAACCCACTATGTGATCAATAATATTTCCAAAAACACTTAATTATCATTTAATTTATGATTATTTTAAGAAATGTATTAATTTATGAATGTTCTAATGTTGGATAAATTGTTAACCCTAGATATTGTGGATTAAAATGATATAAAATCCCCAATTACACTAATGACATGAGGGAATACAAGAACACAACTAAAACATTACTTATAGTATACTCAATATAGATCATTCCAAATGTTACATCATAATTGTATCTTTTGAGTGAAATTTATATATCTATATGCACTATTACTCACAATAATAACCATAACTCATGACTTTCCATGATGATCATTGATTATGGAGAAAATATAGTTTTAAACTGAGGAATTATTTATCATTTGATTATAATTTAATAAATTAGGCACACCTAAAACTATGAACACGTGGAAATTTTCATTATTAGTAAAATCAATATATAATACAATCACCAAGATTTATGTTACATAAAATCATTATATGTCTCATGAAAAATTAAATACGTTATACCTAGTCTAGGATATATATATATATATATAATATTTAAGGAATTTATATTCCCATAATTTTTATTTTGATAATTGTTTTGTAGAAGGATCTAATAAATTATTTTGTTTTTATTTAACAACACTTTACATTTCCACTATCAATAATTTATATGATTATATGATCCTTTAAAATAATATTTTTAATACTTTGGTGAGATAAGGGTTCCTTAAAATTCATTATATCTTTTTTTTATCATAATATAGCTATATTTTATTTAATATGATTTGAAACACCCCAAATTTGTAGTGAACTTATTAATATAAATAAATTACTTCACAACATCTAATATAGTGATGTACTCATGTTTAATTTAAAAATCAATCATGGAAGGGTAATTAAAAAAAATCAATCTGACTTCATCATCATTGAGATAGAACACACTATTATCTATAATCATATTTATCAATTTTATAACTATAATACATATAATCACTTATAATGAGATCATCCTCAACTCCAAAGGCCAAAAATACATCATATTTTCTCTTTAAGTATTTATGGACATTATTAATGTAAATCCATTGAATTTCACTAGGATATTATTAGTATTTAATTTCTATTTTTAATATAAAAGTTAAATCCAAAAAAGTTACTAACATGAAATATATGATACATATAATTATATAAACACAAGGTATCTCATTCATGATTTTTTTCTATACCAGTAGAAATTCATTGATACTTCATAAATCTCATATAATGTAATACTAATAAAGACCTCTTATTAGAGTTATTAATGATAAAATTATTTAACCCTTTTTCTATACAAGTGTGTAAACTATCTAAAATTAACTTATTTAATATTTAATTATAGATATTCATACTAAGTACGTAGGCTAATTATCCTTTTTCTTTTTTGAGATTCATTTTCCTAATCATGCATTTTAATATTTTAATATTGGGATATCATTTCTAATGATTACTATATTATATACATGAGATACTATATATAAAATAACACAATGACTATATCAATTTAGTATAGACTATTAAAATTCATTCGTCCTGATACCCAGATAGTTGATTGAATTTTAAAAATTCGATATTCTATTTCCAAGAATCCTGTTTCAATCCCTAAATGTATATTTACTAGGTAAATTCCTTACCAATACCATCATGATGTTCAAAACATTTGGGTTTCATTATATGAAAATCCTTGAATTTAATTACATTAAAAAGATACATTTTTCAATCCATTTTTATTTCTCATAATCATATATATTTTTAATGGAAAACAAAATTAGTATAAAATTTATCATGGAAAATGGTGAGAAGGTATCATTATAGTACCATGAATTTCTTTATAATATTTTTACACCAATTAAGACTTATAATTTCAAAATCTTCCGTACATGATATTTTCCGTCTGAAAAAATTACTTAAATTTTTTATTTTAACAATTCTAATAGATAAATAAAGTTTGAAAATTGATTGTGTACATGGATTCCAATTCTAATTTAATGATAATTTCCCATTTCTTAGATTCATAAGACTCTATTTAGACTTCATAAATAGTTGGTTCACCTTTTAATATCTCAAATACTTCACCATTCAACAAACAATCATATATATATATATATTAGGATATTAATGAATCATACCAAACCTATGATGTAATTCTATAACTTGATTCTGTTCTATTTCTATAAATTGTCCTAAAAAATATCATATTCCATCTTAAAAACTATTTTATTTTTTGTTATTGAATTTTTCTATGTTAATTATTCTCCCACTTATTCCAAAAGAAATATATCCCATGATAAGGAATATCCCACATCAAGCTATAAGATCTTATTATTCATTAATATTATAAAGATAATATCCTTTTACATCTTTAAGGTACATAACAAATAAACATATATTATATTAGGTCCAATATTACCATAATTAGTGAAATCAATATCGTCTTTACAACCCTAAATTCTCATTAAATATAGACTACAATGTCTCCCATTACACATCTCATACTGTATACTTATAACTATCTTAGTTGAAATAAAATTTAACGTGATAGTAGATATCTCAAAAGAACAACCCCTAAAATATAAAGAAGGATAATTTAGATTCATTATCAATATAACTCTATCATACATGGTATAATTCATAATTTCATATATATCATTATACAACATTGTACTTGGAGGAGTGATTCATGAAACAATATGGAAACCCATTATAATATTTTTTTTAATTTTTGACTTAATATTTTACATACTTCAATATGATTGATGTATTTTAATAATTTTTGAAGGATTAAATAATATTTTATTTTTTAATAATTGGAATTTTTCTAATGTTCAATAATTTTATTTCGAAAGAAATGCTTGAACCTACAAATTGAGATAATTAGTAAAAATTTAAAAGTATCTATTTCTTCAACTAACATCTATTATCATTGGACTACATACATCGATATTTATTAATTATAATAAAAATTATTTATTTTTTCATTCTAATAATTAACTATTTTTTCAAATTTAGTAAATAAAAAGATTCACATGTATCAAATGATTCATAATAAAAAATGTAAAATAATCCATCCTTACGAAGTCATTGGATGTTTTAATAATTTATATTTCTATGTTGAAAATAAAAACGGTAAGTGCCGATTAAATACTTGGACATCTTAATTTAGATATTAAATACTATATCATCCATGACTAGAATGTATAAACCATAAATAATATTTTTAATGTTATAAAACATTTAATTCATGCATATTGAATAATATTTTTTTTCATAATAATTAAATGAATCTATTTTCCTATCCAAATGATAAATATTAATAAAATTTTTATTTATATATTGAACATAACAAAAATTTACAAATTCTAAAGACAATCCACCGAGAAGATAGAGATTATATATTACGACCTCCAATATAAATTTTTTTTCTTCATTAGTTATATATGGATTTAATTATCACTTAAAAAATATCTTCCATTTATATGCTCATTTAAAACTACAAAAATATGTGATACAAATATAATTAATCATTTATGAAATTCATATTATTTTATACGAAATCATAATACTTATCATTGAGGTTACCAAACCAACATAAATTGGATCCCATTGGAATTCCATTTGTGTTTAATGTCATTATAATATATAAAAACTAATATTTATCTGGTGAGATAATTATTTTTCATAAACATTTAATAAGAACTTTTATTGAATAAAATGTCATTAAAATATTGGTCCCTTAAATAATATTTATTAGAGAGACATGATTTATATTTCACTTTTATTTAATTCCAATTTGAAATTTTACACATCACATAAATAATTTGATAAAAAACCACTTAAATTATGTCATATATAACTCTTGGATAGTTGAGTGTATGTAATATTTCTCAAATTCATTTACTAAATCATCTAAATTTTATTCAAATGGGAACCTAATAGTTTGTACAATGACCCTGATAATTTTCATTAAAAATAAATTTAAAATTATTAGTAAAATAAAATTATATAACATCAAAAAATGTGATAGAGATATTCATTTTGGCTTATTTAAATTGGAAAATATGTGTAGGATCGTGACCAAATGGTATTTTATGAATGTACTTATAAAATAATACATTATAATATATTATAAAAACATATAAAATGAATACAAAATGAAAAAATGGGGTTAAACCCTAAGTGGTACTTCATCTTCACTATCTATAACTAGATATTGTGGGTGAGCATCAACAATAAAATGGTAGATTTTTCGCCATTGATTGGAATAACCATATTCTTATAGTTTTAGTTTTCTTCAATAATATATTTATAGTGGTACCTTTTTAAAATATATTGTATAATCACTCCTTGGAGAATAATGTTCTTATGATATATTGGGGGTGGTTGTGTTGGGTATCTCCACAACCAGTTCAATAGAAATTATATCTCCATAACTTATGAGGGTGGAAAAACATGTTATGGTATTCCTAATAGAACAACTCACCCATGACTTCAGTGCACGGGAAGATTAGAATTTTCTCACATCCTATTCACCAATCCAATTCAACCTCCTCATATAGACTATCACTCATACTTATAAATGTCCAAAAGAGTAAAATAAACAAGGCATGTGAAATAAAAAAAAGGAAACATACACCTTTGGATTACGTGGTTTGGAGGTGAGTTCCACATCCATGTGAGATGAATACCTATGTCTTCATTTTAATCAAAACATTCTACTATTTTGAATCAAAATTGTTACCTGCCATTGATATTAGAAAATTTTTATTCCACATCACACTATGCCATGTACTAGTGGCCTATCCTATATTTTATTATTGGAACCAATTGGTCATGAAATTATACCAACATTTAATCTTTATGGATTTCCCACTATTAGAACATGGGGATTATCAATCACTAGTAATTAATGGTACCTGACTACATTATCTGGTGAGAAAATCAAGTCCCTCTTTTGATTCACTTAAATTACTCATAAAAAAATTTCCTTTTTTAATAAACCCATGAATAATGGCCCTATATAATATCATGATATACCTTCATAAATTCTGTAACTACCATTCAATATCAGAAAATTATTTGAAAATTATATATTCTATCATAAGATAATATATTTCAACCAATATGTCATTGTAGGAGATTTACAAGTGTATTTCATTATACTCTATGATTGAACCATATAATCGAGTTTTCCCTTTTAATTAAAGTATATCGAAAAATAGTAAAAGGATAAAACATTTTTAAGAATCTACCACCTGAATATTACTTCAATGGAATTTTGGTACCTATCCTATATTTATGAAAAACATTCAATGCTTAATGTTTGAAGCATGAAGTGTCTCTATATTCAACTTCAATTCACCCAAGTACAAATAAGTAATATATATTCCTTAAAATTTGTGGGTCAAACAAATTTTAAAATATATTCTTATTCTTCCCAAATAACTTCTAAAAAATTAATACTCTATCCTATATCATGTTCCAGATTAAATGGTATTTCCGGTTTTTATGATTTATCCAGGAGTGAAATAGTAAATTCCAAGAAAAATGGATTACACTTTGATTTTCATCTTAGATAAATCCACCCTATAATATTCTTAAAAGATAATTTAACAATCAAATTTACAAAAAAAATTCCTCCACTTATTCCAGTGTGAAAAATAAAACTACCGGTTGCAATCATAAGATACAACCAACAATGGTTCCTCTGTTGATAAACAAAAACCCTACGGTTATATTCCAAGTGTATTATCCTTGTAAAATTTTTCATAAAAACCCCATTTAATATATCATATATCTTTAAGAATAATTTTTTACACTTCGACCATTTTAGATATGAAATGATGTACATCATAGCCTTTGAGTATCTATTTCTGAGATTATCCTTTAAATTTATGAAAAATACCACTATAAATGATTTTTTTGCTGAGTTCATAGCATTATATTTATCTTACTACCTTCCAATGATGATATTGGATCTATATCCATGCACTTATCTTCATGTTAAGTTTTCTATTGTTGATCCTTGGACAATTTTAATTGTCAAACTAATGAAGTTGAGATCATCGTACCTTCAAAAATTCAAATTCACCCATTTATATTTTGGATATAATCTCTTTGAGATAAAACCAAATTACTGGATTTATTATCTCACTCATCTTCATCCCCAATTTTTTCTTGGATTTATTGAGATATTCTATCTCAAAAATTTTATACAAAACCTCTTTAACTCTTGGACAATCATAATTTCTAGACCTTCCAGAATCCCATTATCCACATATAAGATTTTTATGAATGTTATATCATTATATTACTTCTAGTAAAAACTATGGTCCATGCCTCTCCTAGAGAAATATTCATCACCGATGAACTAATCAAATATCAAATTCCACTAACTTGGTGCTTTATTTAATCTATAGAGACTCCTCTCTAGTTTATACACCTTGTCCTCATTCTAATAGTCATCTAATCTTGTGGGTTAATTCATTTAAATGTATTTCTCCATGTCACCATAATTAGAGGATATATTTACATCCATATACTCTATGTAAATATAATTTTTATCAAACCTACTCTAAATTTTAGAAATGTTATCAAGTTTAACAGCTAGTGAAAAAGTCTCTAAGAAGTCAATACCCTTGTTTTTTTGAAAACCCTTTTCCACCATCCATGCCTTATCTTCTTACTACCATAAAACTCCACCTTTAAATAGAACAACCAAGTATTAAATAATGATAATTTTCCTTATGTTGACTCACTCAACTCCCATATTCTATTGGAATATAAAAAAAAATTATTCTTTCATCCCCTTCTATATCTTTTAAAGGCCACTGAGAGTGGTCACCTTTTCTTAGATTTCTGGTTCTCCACCATTTATTTTTAATGAAAAGATATTCTTATCTACAAAAATTTAAACATGTCTCATTACTCAATCGTATATTATAAATTTACTCATGGTTAATTTAATTCTTGTACAGAAAATTTCAGTTCATGTTATTTTAAATCCATGAATCTAGCTTTAATTTTCCTTATGAATTTAAGCACCTCTTCCACTAATTTATCTGTTAGAATATTAGTTCTACCATCATAAGTCAATATACATATTTTTATTATAATATCCATATATATATCAACTTGAACTTTATCGATTGATTATTTTATCCAAACATCGTTCTTTAAAAATTTATAGACAATCTTTAAAACCTTCTCTGTGATGAGAATATACTAAATCTTGATTACATATTTCGTATCAACTTCTCACAATAAAGATCCAAAATTTTAATCCCTATATCCTATAAAAATCATGTATTATAATTTTCCTTGAGTATTTACAACTCCTCAGAATTTATATAGATATATTAAATACTATAAAATATTTGGAGGTGGGAAACATCTATTCATTTATCAGAACATAACAACTGTGGGATTTTTGTCTCTAATAGGGTGGATAAACTTCTATTAAAAAATTATAATACCATGTTCAGATCTTCTGCACTAATTTACATGAATATTCCAAAGTGTACCCTTATAATTTACAACCTCTATATTAGCATTTTATTAATTCACTCTTCCACACTATTTTTCCAACATGTATTGACAATGATTTTCTACAGTATAATCCCCTTCTTCCAACATAAATTTCATAAGTCCCTTCCACTATACTCAACACTATTTTCAAAATGTAGTAACATTAATTTATGACTAATTTCCCTTTAAATAATGTAATTATGTTAAATAATAAGTCTAAAGACAGCATACTTGTGCTTTTGAAATAAAATCCATAATTTTATTGTTTCATTATAAATGAAAGTCATGATGTATAGTGACTCACTATGAGATTGTACTGGGTGAGGTCCCCAAACATCCCAGTAAATAATATTTAACTTTTGGGATATAGGATTCCTTCCATTTAAGTTCAAAAGAACCCTATTCAACTTATAAAGATCACAACTCTAAAAAATTTAAATGTCTATGTGGTCCGTCAGTATTATTATTATTTTTATTTGGAACAATAATTTTCATCTCACTAATATGACAGGGTCAACAATGGAACAACTATGAACTATGAAAATCTGTTTCACTAGAAAATATCATTCCATATGATATTCCGATCTAATATATGGTTGAATCATTTAATCATTTTCTCACTACCATGGATCTTAAACTTATATTCTAAACTCCTTTATATAGGATAGTAAAAATCTATATATAATCAAGTAGTTCTATGGAAATTATATTTTTTAATAACCCCAGAACATGTCTCATTTATTTAAATTTTAAGAAGTAACCCTTTTAAATCAATATATAAAATATTATTTCCTCATGAAATCAATATCCATATCACATTACATGTGTAATTTTCAAAAAAAATTAGATGTATAATTTATGAAGAACCCTTTTCCTACCATTAGGTGAAATTATACTCCTGAATCAATCACCCATGACTCCATTAGTAGGTTGAAACCTAGTTTTCTAATTACTTTATATTAATTTATAGAGAAGTAACATTCCTAAGATCCCCTTATATAATTTTATCTATAACTCAAATATTCCTTCTTAATTTTTCTTCTCTTACCACACTATTACCATGTACGGTGAATAATAATCGACTTGCCTCAATTTATTTCTCAAGACTTATCATTTGATATTCTATGAATTGTATCTTAATGAGGTTAAAATCATATATAATCCACAATTTTAATATATATATATATATATATATATTATGTGATTATTCATAACTCTAATAGAGTTCCTCATTTATGATTAAATTATCGATATTCTGAAACACCATGTAAATGTTTCCACAAGAGTTTATTACAGAAGTTATCTCCATGTCCTAATTTTTTTGAATTGATGACAGTTGTAGAAGAGTCCATACACCATCCAAAAAATTAATTTAACTAACATTATCTAACTTAAATTAATGATAAATTTATTGAAATGATTTATAAATGGTCAACCTTCTGATAAAATCATGCTAAATAGCCACTAGATCATGAATAATTTGTTATTTGATTCCTATTTTTTACTTGTCTGGTAATGCCATAATCCAATCAACTATGGAATTCACCTATAAAATATTAAAATATATATTTTGTTACATAGGAATATTAAGATACTCAATTATTTTCCAAAAGTACAATTATCATTCCACCTTTTCCAAATTCTTTAGTTTGAATTATGTTAATGGAAAATCTAGGCCCTTTTGAATGTGATAAAATTTCATTTTCATTCTTTAGTCGCCAAATTTTTGTTCATAAAACTTATCTATTCAAACACTACCTCCTTCAAATTATATAAATTACAATAATTTTATAATCCCACCATATAGATAAATATTGTGAAGGTTAGTTAATGTTATAAAAGAGCACTGACTTCACATTTTTTACTCTAGAACAAACCTTTGATAATTGTTTTTGGAATATCTACCATTTGTTCACCAAAAATTATTCTACTATAAATTAAATGTTTTTAAATAAAATGATATATTCACACAATAGAAAATCTTAATTTATTGAAAATAATAATAATTGAATAATTCTAAAATATAATCTTCTTACAATAATCCCAATAATGAAAGGTAGCAAGCTCATTAGGTACGCCATTAACAAATGTCAACTCAGAAGTAGTTATCCATTAGTTTGAAAGCCCATAATCCAATAAAATATCTTCATTATATAAATATGTGATTATGTAATTGATGGATGAAAGAGAGTTTAAGAAATCACTCTACCTTGTAGTCAGCTTCCATGAGAGATGAATGGTGCCATTTCTGATAGCCTTCATAACAGTGGTGGAATCACATTCAATTCAAAAATTAGACCAACCATGTTTCACTTCAATTTTAAATGCATTGATAATTTCAAGTATCTCTTCATCAAGAGTGGTTTTAGTTCTAAAAGGAATAAGGAGGTAGCCAAGTGCTTCACCGTAATTATATCTGAAGATCACATAATATATTAAGGGACCAGGGTTTCCACATGAATATCCATCCATGTCAAATTTGATCCAACCGATAAAAATGCATATACATATAAAATATTGGGTATTATAAGGAGGATGATAATTACCTATGATTCTAAAACATTGAATTATAGCAAAATAATGTATATAATTATCACATAAACCATTTTGGATAAAATTTTCATTTTTTATGAAATCCATAATTCCGACCAATGCTAATTTAATGGTAAAACATGTGTTCTCATGTATAGATATTTTTTGATAATGGAATAAGTTTCTATAATTTACATAAACATAATAATACCTTTAAAATACATACACTATGATAAATGATGTTTTTTCACACCCTAGTCACCACACCAAGTTGAAACCCTTATACAAACACTCACAAGGACTAAAAAAATCAGGAAAGAGAAATAAATATAAAAAGTTAATAATCTGTCTTGGTGTACGTGGTTCATATGTGAGTCCAAAAAAACATGAGAAAAAACCAATTTTCCATTCTTATAATCAACTATTATATTTTTTTAAAATCATTTTCAACAATTTCCAATGATGTTAGATTTCATATTATTCTACATCATAATACAATGTGTAAAGTGGTCCCAGCCAACTTTTATTGTGGAACCAAAATAATCATCCAATTGAACCAACATCTAATAATTGTGGATATCCCACATTTGATCCATAGAAATTGGAAATAAACAACATAAATTAGATCCTAACCAATCACCTGGTGAATAGACTAAGTTACTCTTACATTTCACATCTATGACTTAAACACAACTTCCTTTAATGCTAAACCCACGATGAATTAACTTTATTTAATATCATAAAATAAATTAAAACATATAGTAACTACTATTAAATATCCTCCACTTAACTAACCACTACACATCCAATAAAAAGATATAATATCCCAACCAAACTACTATAGTGGGATGTTTCAACTATTTTTACACTGTACCCAAGGACTAATGTGACCCAAGAACATCATACAAAAATAATACATAATTTTACATGATTATTAATTACCTAACAAATGAAAGACACTGTATATATTATAAAATGAGTTCTTTTTTAGAATAGTTATATAATATACATATTTTAAAACCATTAATCAACATCTACTACAAATATTATTCACACATGATACCTTTTAAAAATATCATACATAATACCCTTCTCTAACAGTGATAAAATGAAAAAAATAAAAACGGTTGAGATCATAATCTTACTAACAATTTAATATAATAGATATTAATCAAATATCATAATTTATCATCATATAAATATGTGAGTTTTATGACATAATCAAAGTAAATGAATAGAATAGAAGAAAAAAATAAACAGTAAAACATGGATCATAAATGAAAGGAACTGACCTTAAACATTATATATTCTACTAACTTTAGATTACAATCCCCTTTCTTTTGTTCCCAAATTTATTTTAGTTTTATTGGTTTTTATAATTATGAAAAAATATTAATTGTAAACACTTATATTACTAGGGTAAACTTACACTCAATATTCTATTTTAGAGAGCAAATCCCTTTTAAATAAAACAATATTTCATGATCGGAAATCATTAAAATTTTCATGTTGACCTCATTCTTGTCCCTACTCATCCTTAAAACGCTATGGATTTTTTTAAAATATGGGATGAGCTCAAAAATCTTAGTAATGGATATAAAAAAAGAAAACTATAATCCTATTGAAATCATGAAAACCCATTTATTGTTCTTTGAGCATATGAAAAAATAATTTGCACATACACACACATTTCTCTCAAAATAAGAAATTTACATTCCATGACAAGAAAATAAAACCCCTTCTGGAAAATTAAAGAATCAAATTAATTAAACCATTGGAAATCCATTTCAATTTAAATAAACATATAGACAACATACAATAAAAATATGTGGAGAACAAAACCATTACCCAATATATTGAAGAGCTGTAATGGGGCTTACGCTTTATATAAACTATATTGAGGTCACCAATTTTTCATGAACTATAATGGGATTAAAACCTCCACACAAGCTATATTAGGATCAACCATGTTATATAATGGGTCTCAAACTTTATTATAATCTATAATGGGATCAACCATTTAACATATAATTCTTAAGTACCATATCATGAATAAAATGTTTTATTTTTTTCAATTTTCATCATTAAAAATAATAATGGAATCCATAAACCCATATGTAAAACATATTCTGGTTTCAAAATACCCTTTTCATTTAGAATCACATTTTTAATAAAAAAAATACTCAAAAAAGTTAAATAGGTGTTTTTATGAATAAAATATCACAACAAATTATTTTTGCAGAAAATAATATTTATATTTTTAAAACACCAATTTAAATAAAATAACCATGGGTTTATAAATGAATAAATTTAGAAAGAAAGTAAAATTTTAATTTTGTAATGGAATCTTAAATAATATTAGGTTTCAGGTTGGTGTAAAAATATAGTCATTCCATATTAGTAAATAAACATTTTTTTGACTTTAGTTAAAATAGTTTAAAGAGTGACATTAAAATAGGCTTTTTTTAAACAAATTCCCTCACCTTGAGCATGACTTACCACACATGTTATATATATTATTGAATAATAAACATAGGATAATTATATACATTCTTAATAACATTTTCATGTTTATTATTCATTTTTTTAAATTATAATTATGTAATTAAAATTAATTAAATATTTAAATTCATGTCGAAATCTTTGATGATATTCAGTACCTATGTAAAAATGACTTTGGTAGATTGACTATTGTAAAAGTGTACATCAATCCATCATCTCCATAATAATTTTAAGGAAATAATTATCAATTTTATACATCAATTATACATTTCAATCCCACCATGAATGATTGTTATGAAAAAATAACTTTGTTGCAATCATGGAGACGGTAGGCCATACATATGCATGAGCCAAGTCTCCAATTTTCAAAGATCATTATGGAAAAAAGGGAATTATTATCTTATTATTATAGAATAATTTTAATATAAGTTATATTTCATATCAATACATTAAATGTACTTATATATAACATTTATGTGGCGTAGTGATGAAAAATTAATCACAACTCTTCTTGGAGGTCGTTGTCCACACGTTCACAGAAACAACACTATCATTTTTCTATGCATGGAAATGTAAATATGTAATTGATATATTGTATTTTAATAATTAATAATAATTAAGTAATATTATATATAAAAATTAATTCCATTATTATAACCAGTCTTCGGAGATGGTGATGAAAAAAGAGTTACATTTGTTCGTGAGGTAGTAGTCATTTGTACAAATGAATAATTAATTATTTCCCCATTCGATGAAATTTTGGATGGGTATAGGTCATTAATATTAAATATTAACATCTCAGTATATTGATGATACAATTTTTTTTATTTTATCATGTTTTGAGTTTTTTTGTGGGATGTATAAGAATAAACAAAAACGAAAGGCTTGACTAAAAGCATTACCTCTTCTTTAGACAATCTCCTCTATAAGACATTAAGGCCACTATGGTTGGTGTTATACATAAAATAATACCTCTATAAAGTGGTAAGGGATTAAAGAATGATATTTTTTTAGGTATTCACCAAAAAAAGTTGTTTTGATGTTGGAAGAAATGAGAAGAAGAGGTTCCCTTTTATAATAGAGGGGAGGGGCACTCCTGGAATTTCCCTAAAATAATAAAATTATATAAATTAATTATTAATAAAAAATGGTTAAAAACTTATAATTTTTTAATATAATATGATTATGTTTTGAAATACCCACATTAAATATTAATTAGATATGTTTTTACTAAAATTATACCCTTATATTTTTGGTTTAACCCTTACTTAATCCCTTTAACCCTTACAACGATAACATGAATTTTTAATCAATGAGGGTTATTATAGTTACTATAAAAAGAAAAAAACCAATAAATGGATAATGGATGATATTTTTATATTATCCTAAAATTTTATCCAAATTTAATATTTTTATATATAATTTAATAAAATATTATTTACTATAAAACTTCCATAATGCCAATTTTATAAAATATTCATTACTTTAAATTCAATAATATCAAGATAACAATTATAATTCAAAAAACATTATTACATAAATAACTTTTCAATTTCATATGTAAAATTAGTTTAGGAAATAATTATCTCAAATTATATTTATCTTAATATTTGTAATACAATTTATTTGATTTCTCCATTAATAAAATAATTACTGCATTAACATTGTGAAATATTTTAAGGAATTATTTATTTAATAAAAATTTAAAATAAATTACCATTATTATTTTAAATATTTTATATTTATAAATAAATTTTTGGACTAACATATCTTATCTATAAAACCATATGAAAAAATTTATAGTTATTACAAATGTGAGTGTGACATCTTTGACTATTCATTAAAAAAATATTATAAATGTCAGTCACTTAAAATGGAATATTCGACCATATATTAGAACCTTTAATTATTATGGAAAATAATTACACATAGAATAAAACAATAGATCCTATAAGGGTCACTTTATAGTCTTTATTATACTATTTTTGTCCTTAATTAATTGATTTACTCCTCACCATGGAAACAAAAATTACAATGGTCACTATTAATATTGAAAAAAATAAACGAGTATGATTGAATAAATTTATACCAACTTATTAAAAATATTCATTTATTTTTTAAAAATTTAAAAAATATAATTTTTTTAATTTATTTTAAAATTATACCGGAAAAAACGCAACAAAAAGTTATTTTTCCGAAAAATATGAAATTATTTAATAAAAAATTCAAGGATGAAATAAATTTAAAAACCATAATTAGATTATTTTAAATAAAATTTAACTATATAAATTTTAAACTAACCAAAGAATTAATTTGAACTTGTAAATACACTAAAATAAAATTCAATTTTCAATAAAAACTAGTGTTTTCAATATTCCTTGAAAAATGAATATTTTTGGAAAATTTTTAAAAAATTAATTAGAACATAATTTTGAAATGATGAATTTAAAAATAAAATTAACTTTAAAGAAATAATTTTCTAAAATTTATAGAAATTAATATTAGTAATTACCAAAAATATTAATAAAAATTATTTTTAATGAAAATGTATTTTCTGAAGAATAAAATGACTTTAGTAAAAATACAGAAATTATTTAAATATAATTAATTAACATATTCTAAATGAGTAGTATCATTATATATTACATAATGCATTAAGTACTATTCATTCCCACTTATTTAATTTCTAGTTTACAATGTTAGTATTTAAAATATAATATTTAGTTGTTCGTTTATAATCAATGTGGAATATTTTGTACGCTATCAACCATTATGTTTTTTTATAATCATTGGATGATATAATAAATCATGAAAAATTTCTTAAAACATTGGGAATAATATAATACACGATTCATATGAGTACGAAAGAATGAGTCAATAATCATGAGTAATGATAAATAACATAGATACATTTCATAATGTTGAAACCTTAAGGGTTTGGATTGGATTTTGGACAATATATTGTGTAGAATTTATTGAAAAAATATATGGATGATATAAGTGAAAGTTGGATCAATGATCCTTGTTTAAAATACATTTTTGAGTTATAAAAAGTGATGATAGGATGATTATTACTAATTCAACCTTATTATACTCAGAAGGATGATATATATTTAGAATATTGGATTTTTTTACAAAGGAATGGAACATTAAGAAGGATGCAGATGAAAATCCATTTGGTGGATCTACACCATAGAACCATAAGCTATGTTGTGGTATTTGTTGGATATAACATTCCACACTATATTACAAAATTATACTATATAAAGGAATGTTTAATGATAGTGATCAATGAATTTTAAGAGCTATATAAGTGTAAACAAAGGCCTGTGTAAGGGTAGATACAATCATGCGTAAAAGTGATTTTGTTAAGAAATGTTTCATATAATATAATGATGTGGGCTATGGTATAAAGTATGTGTGAGGAAATTTATGTTTGTTTAATTTAAATCCTTTATAAATGTATTTTGGTGACATAAATTATTATAGATGAGTGTAAATACACCACAGAATCATGTACCACACTGTAGAGGATATTTCATCATGGTAACATGAACATCACATAATGGTTATTGGTAGTTTTAGGCAACCTTTGTAGAGGTTAACTCTAGGACAATTTAAATTTCTATGAGATATGTGTAAATATAAATGGATATCAAAATTATGGTTTTACTTAGTGCATATATTAAATTATGCAGTAGAGGAAAAGACTATACTGTAGTCTAATTAAAGAGATGATGTCCAAGCTGTTGAATGATCTTTTGACAAAGAAATATTTTTTTGGAATAATAGATTATTTAATGATTTATGATCCTATAGGTCTTCAAGATATAGAAAATTTATTATTCTATAAACAGTTTTATTTTTTATGAAGAATAAATTTATTATTCTATAGCAAATTTTATTTTTAGTACCCAAACATCCCAGTGAATAATATTTATCTTTTATGATATTTGATTCCTTCCATTTTAGTTTAACATTACCTTATTCAACAAATAAATCACATAGCTCCAAAAAATTCCAAAGCATGTGTGTTAAATCATTAGTATGTATTTTTTCCTTTAGAAAAATATTTTCATTTCACTAATATGCCTGGGTCAACAACAACACAACTATGACATATAAAAATTTGTTTTCCTGGTAAATATCATTCTATATTATCTTCCCAGCAAACATATGGTCACATCCTTTACAAATATTCTCACTACTATGGATCTAAAATCGATCTTCCAAAATCCTTTATAAAATATTATACCAATCCTTATCTCGTCAAGTTATCTGATGGAGATTATATTTTTTATAACCCTACAAAATGTATCATTTATTTCAATTTTAGGAAGTAACTATTTTAAATCAATATATTAAAATCTTTATTCCTCATGAAATCAATATTTGTATCATATTCCATGTTTACTTTTATAAACATTATATATATATAGTTTACCATGAACCCTTTCTATACCATTGGGTGAAATAGTACTCCCGATTCAACAACCCATGAATTGATTAGTATGTTAAAACATAGTTTCCTACTTAACTTATGTAAATTAAAAAAGAAATAACTTTTGTAATAATCCCTTATATAATTTTATATATGAATCAATCAGTCCATATTAACATTTCATATCTTCCCACATGACCACCATGTAGGGTCATTAATTGTCAACATGCCTCGATTTATTTCTCATTACTTATCTTTTGATAGTATATAACATGTATCCTAACAAGGATAAAATCATATAAAATAAAAAGTTTGAATATATGTAGTATGTTATTATAAATACCTCTATATTTTTTCCTCATTTCAGATTAAATTCTTGATTTCCTGAAACACCAGGTTATTTTTTTCACAAGAGTTTCTTAAAAAAGTTACCATCACATCCCATCATTTTGACATTGATGACAGTAGTAGAAGAGTCTATACATCATCAAAAAACACTAATTTAAATAACTTTATCTACACTCAATTCATTTTAAATTCATTCAAATGTACTATAATTGGTTTAACTTTTAATAAACTCATGCTAAAAATACACCAGATCATGAACAATTTGTTATGTGTCACCTATTTTTTCACTTGTCTGTCAATTCCTTTATCATATCAATTATGGTATTCACCTATGAAATTTTAACAACTATGTTTTGTGCCATAATATTCATAAGATAATAAATTATTTTCCAATATTAACATTGTTATTCAAAATTTTCTAAATTATTAATTCTGAATCAAGTTAACGGTACTTATAAGTCCTTTTGGATGAGATACTATTTCATTTTCATTCTTCGGATGCCAAAATTTATACCATCAAACTTTTCAATTAAAACAAAACCTTATTCAAATTATATACCATACAATAATGTTAAACTCCCACCAGATAAAAAAATAATGTGAAGGTTAAATAATTTTCCAAAAGATCATTGGGTTTACTTTTTCGAGTCTAGAACCAACCTTTGATACAACCTTTTTGAAATCTCCACCATTTGGTCACCAAAAATTATTGTACTATAAATTACATGTTTTTTAAGAGAATGAGAGATTTCCCCAATGGAAAATCCTCTTTTATTGAAAATAATAATAATTAAATAATTCTAAAATTTTATCTTTTTACAATAATCCCATTGATGAAAGGGAGTAAGCTCATTTGGTACGTCATTGAAAATGGTCTACTTAGAAGCAGTTATCCATTGGTTTGGAAGATTATTAGCTAAGATATTTTTTCCATAACATTCATGTTTGATTATGTAATTAATGGATGAAATGGAGTCTAAGAAAATACTCCACATTATAATCATCTTCCATGATAGATGAATCGTTCCATTTCTAATCGCCGTCATAATAGTGGATGAATAAAATTCAGGGAACAAATTATACCATAAATGTTGCACCTCATCTTCAAATGCATTGATAATTCCAAGTATCTCATCATCAATTGTGGTCGTTGTTCCATAAGAAATAAATAGGTATCCAAGTTATTCCCCATAATTATTTCTGAATATTTCACCATATCTAGTGGGACTGATATTTCTTCATGATGATCCATCCTTGTCACTTGTGATCTACTGAGAAAAAGGCATATCTATATAAATTCATGAGAAGAAAAAGGAGGATGATAATTACATATGATTACAAAAAATTTTAGCATAGTTAAATAATGTATAAAGTTACCACATAAACCCTTATCAATGTCATTTTCACTTTTCACTACATCATTAATTCCAACCAGTTAATATTGAAGGTGAAAATGTGTGTTCTAATGTATGCACTTGTTTAGATAATGGAATAAGTTTTTAAAATATCCATAAACTGAATGATACCCTTAAATTCAATACACTATGATAAATTATGTTTTTCACACCCCACTCACCACATCGAGTCAAACTCCTCGTACACACACTCACTCAGAATCACAAACAACTAGGAAAGATAAATAAATAAAAAATGTAAATGATCAGCCTTGGTGTATGTGATTTATATGTGAGTCCAAAAACACATGAGATAAAACCACTATAGACTTTTAACTAATCAAGAGTTAAAATAATTTACAATAATAATTAATAATTACCAATGATATTAGATTTCCTTTTACTCTATATCACAATACACTGTGTAAGGTGGTACCAACCCATGTTTATAGTGGCTCCCTACCAATCCTCCAATTGAACCAATTTTTGATAATTGTGGATGTCCCAAAATTGATCCATTGAAAATTTTAATCACCAATATAAATTAGCACCTAACCATATCATCTGGTGAAAAGTCCAAGTTACTCTTATATTTCATATCTGTGACTCAAACATAAATTCCTTTAATGTTAAACCCACGATGAAAAAACCTTATATGATTTCATAAATTATATTAAAACACGTAGTAACTACCATTAAACACCCAACAAGGAACTAACCTATGCACATACAATTAAATGATAGAATATCCACACCAAACTGCTCCAGTGGGATATTTCTACCATTTTAAATCTATACAAAAGGACTAATGTGAGACAAGAACAAAATATATAAATAATATATCACTTTACATGATTATTTATTACTTAAAAATTGAAACACACACCAAAACTTATATATTTATATTATTTGGAGAATGTATATATAATATACATATTTTAAAATTATTCTTCAACATCACCTAAAAATATTATTTACACATGATACCTTTAAAAAAATACCATATGTCATACTCTTCTGTAATGGTGAGAAAATAAAAAAATAGTAAAGACTGAGCTCAGACACTAACAAAGGATTACATTTAATTTATATTAATCAAATACCATATGTGAGAATAATATAAACATGTGGGTTTAATGAAAAAATAAAGCTAAATGAATAGAATATAGTTGAAAAATTAAAATTAAAATTTGGACCATAAATGAAAGGAACCGACCATAAACATTACATATTATAGTGACTCTAGATTATATTTCTCTTTGTTTTGTTCCCAAATATCATTTAGGTTTAATGGTTTAGATAATTAAGGATAAATATTCATTTTGAAACCTTATATTACAAGGTTAAACTTCTAGTCAATATCCATTTTTTAGAAAACAAAACCCTTTAAAATAAAACATATTTTCTTGATGATAAATCATTAAAATTTTCATGTTGACCACATTCTTGTCCCTACCCTTCATTAAAACCCTATGGAAATGATTTTTAATGTATGTGATGAGATCAAAAGGCTCATTAATAGATATAAATAAAGTAAACTATAAGTCTAGTGATATAATGAAAACATGTTTAATGTTATTTGAGTTTATGGAGAAAATAATTTTCACATGAAAACCCCACATAGTTTTTTATCAGATAAGACATTTAAAACCCATAAAAAGAAAATATAAACCATTTTTGAAAACTAGGGAATCACATTAATTAAACCATTTCAAAACCTTTTCAATTTAAATAACCATATGGACAAAATAAAATAAAATTATATAAAGAACATAGTCATTACCCAATGCATTGAGGAGGTATAATGGGGCTCACCCTTTGTATACACTATATCGAGCTCACTAATTTTTCTCGAACTATAATGGGGCTAAACCTTTCATTTAAGCTATATTTTGACCACCTATTTGATATAATGGGTCTAAAACTTTATTATAATCTTTAAGAGGCTCACTCATTTAATATATAATTATTAAGTACCATATCATGAAAAAATAAATTATTCTTGCACTCTTCATCATAAAAACAATGAAGAAATTCTTAAACCCATATGTAAAAGATATTCATATTTCAAAAAACTATTTCATTTTAAACCCTATTTTTAATATGAAAATACTCAAAACAAGGTAAATAGTATCTTTTATTATTAAAATATTACTAAAAATCATTTTTGAGGAAAATGAAATATTCATTTTTAAAACACCTATTTTATTTAAAAAAACTCTGCATTTATAAATGAAAATATTTACAATGAAATAAAAATTTAAATTTTTAAAAGAAACATAAATTTATTTATGTGTCATGCCAGTGGAAAAATAATTTCATTCCATTTAAGTAAAAAAACATTCTTTTGGAATTTTGTTAGAATATTGGAATGAGAAACAAGAAAAGTGGATTTCTAAAATAATGTCCCTTACCTTGAGTTTAACTCATCACACATGTTCTTTATCTTCTTGAATAATAAACCTAGGATAATTATTTGCATTCATGATAAAAAATTTATTTTTTATTATTCCTTTTATTTCACTTAATACAATATTATTAAAATTATTTAATATTTTAAATTCACATCGGTCACTTTGATGTCATTTATTACTTATATCATAAATTACATTGGTCAACTGAAAATGGTAAAAGTGGACATCACTCCATCATTTCCATAATAATATTAATGAAATAATTATCACTTTTATAAATCAATTATACATTTTAATCCAACCATGAATACTGGTTTTAAAAGAATAGCTTCGTTATAATCAAGGAGATGGTTGGTCGTACAAACCCATGTGCAACATTTCCATTTTTCAACGATCATAATGGAAATAAGGGAAGTATTATTTTATTATTCCATAATAATTATAATATAAAATATATATCATATTAATTCATTAAATTTTATTATATATTAAATCTATGTGATGTAGTCATGAAAAATGAATCACATCTCTTTGTGGAGGTGGTAGTCCACACCTACGCAAAAACAACATTATCATTTTTCTATGCAAGAAAAATTAAATATGTAATTCGTATATTATATTTTAATAATGAAAAATATTTCATTAATTTTATATATAAACATTAATTCCACAATTATATCTAGTATTCAAATATGGTGATGGAAAAAGAGTTACTTCAGTTCGTTAGCTGGTAGTCTTTTGTACACATGAACGATGCATTAGTTTCCCATTTGATGCAATCATAGATGGGTCTAGGTCACTAAAATAAAATAATAACATCTTAGTTTATGTATGATAATGAAATTTATATTTTATCATGTTTTGAGATGTTTTGAGGGATGTGGAAGAATAAACAAAACTGAAAGGCTTGACTAAAAATTATACCTCTTCATCAGATAATCTCCATTTTTAAGATATTAATGCCATTAAGGGTGGTTTTCTATGTAAAATAATACCTATATAAGGTGGATAGGGATTCTAGGAATATATTTTAGTAGGTATTCCGATAAATAATTGTTTTTTTGATGTTGGATGAAATGGGATGAATATTTTCCCATTTAAAAGGGTGTGGAGGGGCACTCATAGAATTTCTCAGAATAATAAATTAATATAAATTAAATTGTTAATAAAAAATTACTCAAAACCTATTAAATTTTAATATAATATGATTATGGGTGGAAATACCCATATCTAATATAAATTATTTACGTTTTTACTAAACTTATACCCATATCATTTAGGATTAAAACTTATTTGACCCCTTAAATTCTTACCGTGACAACATGAATTTTTACTATTTGAGGATTATTATATTTACTATAAAATAAAAAATATCCATAAATGGATAATGGATGATATTTTTATCCTTATCCTAATATTTTTACTGAATTTAATATTTTTATTAATTTAATATAATTTAATTAAATATTATTTACTACAAAACATCCTTAATGTCAATTTTAGTAAATATTCATTACTTTATCTTGAATAATATAAAGATGACATTTATAATTCCAAAAAACTGTTTTATTATTTCAGAAACTTTTTCGCATCATATGTAAAATTAGTTTATCATAATAATTATCTCCAATTATATTTATTTTAATATTTGTAACACGGTTTATTTGATTTTCCCATAATAAAATAATCACTCCATTAGTGTTGTGAAATATTTTAAACCACTTATTTATTAAATTGAAATTAAAAATAAATTACAATGACTATTATAAATATTTTATATGTACAAATAAAATTTAATGTCTAATATATGTCATGTATAAAACCATATTAAAAAAATTATAGTTACTACAAATGTGAGTGTGACATCTTTGAATTTTCATTAAATAAATATTATAAATGTCATAGTCACTAAAAATAGAATAAAGGGCCATATATTTAAACCTCTAATTATTATATAAAATAATAACACATAAAAAAATTGGGTCTCATTTTAGGGTTAATTTATATTCCTTATCATATTATTTTTATCCTAAATTACTTTATTTACTCGTAACCATGGTAACAAAATATAAAAAGATTACTATTAATATTGAAAAAATAAAAGTGTTAGATTTACTAAATTTGGACCCACTGATTACAAATATCTAATTAATTTTTAAAATTTAAAAACATATAATTTTTTGAATCTATTATAAAATTATATCGGAAAAAATTCAACAAAAAAACTGAAAAAAATAATCAAAAACTTAATTTAAACATGTAAATATACTAAAATAAAATTCACTTTTAAATAAAAATTAGAGTTTTAACTATTCCTTAAAAAATGAACATTTTTAGAAATTTTATAAAAAATTAATTTTATAATAAATTTGAAATGATGAATTCAAAAAGAAAATTAATTTTCAAGAATTAATTTTTAAAAATTTCTAGAAATTAATTATAATAATCACCCAAAAATTAAGAAAAAACATTTTTGAAGAAAATTTATTTTTTGGTGATTAAAATTACTTAACTAAATATATAGAAATTATATGAATAGAATTAAATAATAAAATATAATTGAGTTGGAACATTATATATTACATAATTTATTTAATAATATTTCTTCCCACCAATTTAATGTCTAATTTATAATGGTCACATTTTAAATATAAGAATTAGTTTATCGTTTATGCTCGATGTGGAATATCTTGTATGCTATTGAACATTGTGTTTCTTTTTAAAATGAAAGTATGAAACAATAAATCATGAATCATGTCCTAAAACTATTGGAATAATATAATACATGAGTCATATGAGTATAAAAAAATGAGTCAATAATCACGAGTCATGAAAACATAACATAGGTACAATGCATAATGTTGAACACTTAGGGGTTTCAATTAGATTTTTCTGACTATATGTGGTGTGGAATTGGATAAAAATATATTCTTCTGATATAAGTGAAATATGTATCAATGTGTCTTTTTGAAAATACACATCGGAGTTAGATAAAGTGATGATTGGAGGATTGTTACTAATTCAACCTTATTATAATCAAAAGTATAATATATATTTATAATATTGGATTTTTTGAAAATAAGAATGGAACATTAAGAAGGATAATTATGATAATCCATTTGGAGGATCTACACCACAGAACCATATGATATGTTTATTTATTTGATTGATATGACTATACAAACTATAATATACAATTATACTCTATAATTGAATGTATCATGACATTAATCCATGAATTTTAAGAGCTATATAACTGTGAACAAAGGAATGAGTCAGGGTTGATCCAAGCTTGGGTAAAAGAGATTTTGTGAAGAATGTTTTCTTATACTCTAATGATGTGGGATATTCTATAAGGGTTATGTGAGGGACTTCATGTAAGTTTAATTTTTATCCCTTGTAAATTTATTTTTGTGACTTACATATAGTTTGATGATTATACGTACACCACATAAGCATTAACTAAATTATAGAGGACATTGAATCAAGGTAACTTGAACATTATGTAATGGTTATTGGGAGATTTAGGGAACATATATTGAGGTTAAGACTTTTACAATATATAGTTATATTATACAAATGTCAAGATAAATGGATATCAAAATTATGGTTTGAATTAATGTGTATAATAAATTATATAGTAGAGAAAATGAAAACAATGTAGTATTATTGAAGATATGATGTCCAAGATGTAGAAGGATATTGTGACATAGAAATATTTTTTTGTTATAATAGTGGTTTTGATGTTTTATGAGCCTAAAAGACTCTATGACATAGAAAATATATTATTATATACACATTTTTATTTTTGATTATTTTTTAGGAGATCATGTTGTTATAATGGGTGAGTTATGAGGATGTCAAATGAGTGAAATTGGTGGATCTAATCAATGGGTGGAAAAGATAAAAGAGAATACGAATATTACAAATGTTTTTATTGAGATCAATTTCTATTCTATAATGGAATTCATATTCTATGGTTATTTTATTAAAGGATATTACTATTTTGGGTAAGCATTGACTAGTCCAAAACCATGTACTTTTTTTGAAAACTAGTTATTCGAAAGGGAAGTTATTAAACAAAATTTCCAGGCCTTAAAAACTTTAATAGATCTAAATTTAAAAAAACAATGTTAAGTACAGAAAGGTAAATATAAAGATGTGGGATGGATGTAGTATTGATCCAAATCATCAATGTATATAAGTTTATAAAACAATATATAGTAGTTTTGGGAATCGAATAGAGACATAAAGCATATTAGAAATCTATATCATTGAGATTAGAGGTAATTCCAATCATGAAACAAAGGAGCTGAAGAATAAGGAAGAATTGATCACATTAAATATATTTCTAAAGAAGACAAATTTTTATTTGTTGAAGATTTCATAGATTATTTGTGAAGAATCAATGGTGAAGATGAACACATCTACCAAGAATAAGGGGATGCAGTTTTTGCAAATCATGGAGGACCTACTTTTCTTTAAACTATAGTCGACCTAAAATTATATATATTATGGGAAATGGTAGTTATTATTTAGATTGTATTTACCTTTTCTCTAAAATATATGTTGATGATTATTGGGATTTAGTGATTCATCCCATCAACACATTACCAATAACATGTTCCTTAGATTAACTCATAGTGGAGAAATAAATAAAAAACAATGTGTTCCTTATGGTTTCTTATTTATATTAAACAAATCACATAAATGGTTAAGGTGGGATAATTTGAATAGTGTTAATAATTTTTAATTTCTATTTAGGTAATAATATCACCATACAAAACTAATGGGAAAATGAAGCGACCCTTAAAATTTATGAATCTGAATAAACACCTATGTATCATCCTAGTATAATATGATATAGAATACTACCAAATGAATTTTTGTTTTATAACATACCTACCCATCATAAAATTATAAACCAAATTAATATTTTCTAAATTAACACAAAACATTCATAACGACATCATAGTTTAATTAACCTTTGATAAGGAAACAAATTCTCTGAAAAATTACACAATACATGATCAAATTACATATAGATAAATAATATTGATTGTATCTATGGATAATATTATAAAACAATAATAGGAAAATTAAAAGTATGTTTATATAGATAAAAACCAGTATCAAAGACAATAAGAAAATATCATTGATAAATATGAAGAAATATCATTTAGTTTTAAGAAAAATTTATTCCAATGTAAAATAATTTATAGAAACTGAAAATAAATTTTATGTTATAAAACCATGAAGACACATAGTAGAATCATTTTAAAGAAAAATTAAGAAGATTGTGTGAAAATTAATTTATTTAAAAAGTATTGGAAAAAAGATTATATCCATACATTATAAAGAAATTGAATATAAAAGGAATCATATGAAAATGGTAAAAATATATTCATTTAAATATTTTGAAAAGAAATTAAAAATTTATAAAATAAAACTTTAATCAATAATAAATGTTTTAAGAATTATTTAAAAAAATAAAGACTAGAAATATGAAGGTGAAAAATTCCCAACCAAAAAAATGAGATAAGGTGAACTCCACTTAGTAGAATATATTCTGGTGATTTATAAACCAAAGGTATTTGAAAAGGTAGGAAAATGTGTAAAACCTATAAAAAACTTGATTAGAATAAAATATATAGGGTTTTAAAAATATATAACATATAAACTCTGACAATATAAATTTATTCATAAACAATATTGATTTGAAACTTATATTGTAAGGAAAACCTTACAGAATTAGTAACATTCGAATCAAAAGATCCCAAAAGAGAGAAACCAATATGAATTTTTAAATACCATTAATTTACTAAAAATTAATATAAAAATACATATATGTGTAGAATATAAACCACAATAAATAAAATAAGTGGTGAATATGAATAATATCTCAATAAAATAAAATAATGATGAGAAATCCTTACCATTACTCCAGACATCCATGAATGTACATTTAACTGAATTATAATAAAGATAAACATAGTAATCACTTATTTTGGAACCTTATAGATATATTTTTATCAATTATACATTTTATTTATAATCATTTATTACACATATATGAGTTGGTCTTTTCATATTTTCATAATCAGATGTTAGTAATTTGATTAATTTCAAAAAACTCTATTAATAAAGATATAGATCATCATTATTCAAAATAAATTTCATAATTAACTAATTATTAAAGGTAGTGAAATCATTTTGTTTCAATGGTTTATTTTTCCCATGATAATGTTATGGATGGTATGGGAATGGTTTGTGAGATTAGAATCTATGGTGAACATGTTTCAGTAAATTTATTGATAACAACTAGTTACTTTATAAGTATCATTTTTTTGTGTCGCCCTTAAAAACTATATTAATAACCAAAATTAATATTTAATCTCATATATTATAATTATTTTTTCTTCAAACTCATTCATGTTGAAAATAGTGAAAATAGTTTGACAACCTTATGTTGGTGGTTTCACCATCCAAAATAGGAACATGTTATATTAATTAATGGGTAAGAGTATAGACTTTTATAATAGTAACATAATGTTACCACAATAACAATGGTTTCAATTGAACATAATTAAAATTGATAATGCAGTTTATAATTATTTGAGATGAGTAGTTATTTGAAATAGATGTAATGAACTAGATAATTTGATGAAATAGATCCTTCTCCATAGGGGTTACTTTAAAATGAAGAATTTAGGCCTCCTTCTTGGAAATAGATGCTACCATAATTATATGAAGGGGTTAGTAGAGGAAAATTTTCATTAATTCAAGGGATAACCAAATTAAATGAGTACTTTGGTAAGGGTAGAGGATGGGTCCATTTATAGGTGAGTTTTGAGTTGGATTTCCAGAAATAATCATGTCCTAAATAAAATATTGTCAATTTAAAAGGAAAGTAGATTAAAAGTAAAAAATTAATGAAAAATAGAAAAGGGTATTTAGATAAATCCTTGAAACAATAATTTTTGGCTCAGTAACCCTAGTACCCTTATCTTGGTAAATTAAATTTAGCTCCATAACTTCTTTTTACTCCTAAAAATGAAAATGAACTTATTACCTAAATTTGAAACACTGATTAAAGTTTTTAGTCCATTTAATCTAAATCAATTTCTAAATATTACGAAATTAATTTTTAAACGAAAACATAATATATATATATATATATAATGTTTTTGTGAAAAATTAATTTTTAAAATCTAAGTGGTCTTAATTGTATTTTATATTAGATATTAATAAAATATGGATTATTCTATTTGTTTATAAATTGAAACATTAAATTAGATTCATAGTTTAAAAAATACAATTTAAATTTATTAATATAAAAAACCCTTAAAAACAATTATTTTAAATATATCACTTTTGTAACATAAAATTATTTTAACCACATCAAAATAAAAAATTTATATTATAACTATTCTATTTTATCAATCAATTTATATTAGATGTTTTATGTGAATCTTCTAAATGCATCAAATATTTTCTTTACAATAATAATTATAATAATATTAGAAAAATTAAAATACACATAGTTTTAGTAATGTATTTTAATTTTATATTATCCTTTTTTATTTTAAAATTATTTATTATTTGTTAATTATATTATTTTAACTTAAAAAACCTCAATATACCTATTATATACATGCCTAAACAATGGAAATATATATCCAATTAATATATATCCAACAAATATATGTATAAAAATCACTTTTCCCTCCAATATATTACCACACCTATATCAAAAAAATCATTCAGCTTGTTAATTGGCTTCTCCCTTGACATTAGTTTTATACTCATACCTATTTTAAATTATTATATAGTTATTATATGGTGTATGATCTTAATGGAAATACATTATCTTTTTAGAAATACATGAGGATAATGATTTCATTTTTTTGTCTTTTTATTTTCTTTGGGATTTATTCCTACTGTAGTTTTATTAATGATGCTTCATATTATATTACAGTAACATTTTAATGTTTATCTTTTATTGTAATATTTTATCTTAATAAATTGTATCACATATCATTTTAATTTGATTTTATGTATGAAACACTATATTCAACATAGTTTTTGTTTCTAGGGAAATACATACTAAAATCATTGGGTTTTTCATTCTACCTCCTTAATAGAAGTTCACCCATATAATTTTGTTAATTAGAAGAAAACCAACGAGGGTACTTTTTTTATTATTTTATATTTGGGTTCCAAAATCACTTATTCATGCTTATGATTCCTCTATATAACTTAATCCAAGTGAGTGATCATATTTCAAAGTAATTTATCTCTATTATAACATATTTCAAGTAGTTATTCCTCATAAAAGAGATCATATTCCAGTTATACTACATTTGAGTTCAGTATACATGAAGTGTCAGGTACTTAAAGAAAAGTGATCTATAGAACACATCATTCAAATGGGGGAGGTTTTTTGGAAGTGAAAGATAATAAACTATAGTCCCTAAGTGATCATGGATTTCAAAGGAGTTAATGTATCTAGGCTTCAACATTCCCTTACTCTAAAATTTCATAACCATTTTCTATGGTCATATTTAAATGAATACCTTATCTCTGAATTCATACTCTAAATATAACTGATGATTATTTTTATGGATATTATATTTACTTTTTAACTCTAATGTGTTGTTGAATGGTTTGAATGTAATCAGACATGTCTTAAAAAAAACAGAGTCCCAATAGCTCATTATATCATTCATCCCAATATGTTGAAGTTCCATAAGACTTCTTATAAAAGGATAATATGGTTATATTAGAATTATATAATAAAAAATGATTTTATATGGGAACCATAAAATAGAAATTTGTTGATCCCAACCTCCATTTAAATACAATTAATATGATCTCAACATATTCTCTATATTTTTAATGGTAATTCTATATTATACACCAGTTTGAGGATGATAAGAAGTGATGAATCATATATATATATATATCTAATTCTTGTGAAAAACTTATCCAAAACACTTTTGTAATCCAAAAATATTAATCTAATTCAATGTAATGTGTTAATACATACATACATTCCACTTCCATTATATGTATCCTATAAATTTGATCGATTAATAAATCTTATTGAATTGATATTAAAAGTGCTGACTTCATAGGGTGATAAAATAAAAACCAAATGTAATTTTGGTCTTTAGAGGTATTTGGGAACCCCACAAAGAAATCCATGGAATTTTTCCTATATTTCTATATAATTATAGGTAGTGGTCCCATCATATCCTTAGAATTTTTAAATTTAGCGTTAACTTTCTAGAATACCCAAAATTGAGATATATACTCTTAAATATCCTTCTTCATATTGTCATATGAAAAATGATTTTTGATATATCTATAACACTCTGTGCTTATAGTATGTATAAATAATGATGAGTTATGTTCATTATTTGACCCCTTCTTTTTCAATTCTAGAATTGATGGACTAAATACCATTATACGTATATAATACATCATGTTACCAGATTATTCAATACATCTCACAATAATACACACCCCATAACCTGTAATTTTAGTGTATTTGTGTACTAGATACAAAAAATATATATTTTAAAATCATTAGTCAAAATTACCATAAATATGGTTCACACATGATACCCTTATAGACATATGATACATAATACTCTTCCTTATAACTTAGAGAAATGAAAACATAATAATGAGTGAGCTCAGATGCTTTGTTTTGGGGTGAAAAAAAAGATATATCAATCAAACATCATAAAAAAGAATACTACTAACTTGTGTATGTGAGAAAATATTTATTATATATTAAAATAAAATACATAAATCATACCTAATAAAACATGGATCATAAATAAAGAATCATGATATAACAATTTAGGTGTAACACAATACCTAAGTCATAGGAGTGTGGAAAAAAGGGTTAATAATCACGAGTCATGAGAACATGACATACATAAATTAAATTAATTAAAAAATTTAAACAAGAATAAGTATATAAATAATAACATATTTCAGGGTTAACCACAATGAAATTCACATTAAAATGGACTAAGATAACCACCTACTCATAACAGAGTGAACTTGCACTATCCTCTCATTCCCCATATAATTTGAGACATGTATTATCCACTGGGATCCCATCATAATATTTTTAGATAAAATACATTAGCCAATTAATTATATATATATATAATTGGATCTCCCATTAGATAATAATAAAAAAAATTATATGTCTTCTAAATGAACATGAAAACATTCATTATCCCATTATATATTAAATAACCCACGAGAAAGAACAAAATAAACATAATACAAGATCATACACCATCCAAAAAATAATGGTGGATGGATTTTTTATATAATATACCAATAGTATCATAAGAAACATTTTGAGTTGTTCATAAAGATGAAAAATACATATAATGATATTTAGGAAAATATCTTGAAAATTTTAAGGAAATATCATTTACTTTTGAAAATATAAAATTTTTAATATGATATAATTTATAAAAAAAATGAGAATAATTTTTTATTAAATCCATGAAAACCTGAAAATAAAAATTCATAATTAAAAATAAAGAATATGGTAGTGAAACGAATATGTATGGGAAACAATAAAAATAATATTTTTACACCTTTTAAAGAATTTTAATAGAAAATGATTTGTGTGTAAAATATTAAAAAAATATTATTTTAAAACATTAGTAAATGATTTGAAAATCAATAAAAATTATATTAATAAATAAGATAGTTTTTAAAATTAATTCCATAAAACAAAATAATGAATTTGAATATGGAGGAGTAATATTATTAAATAAAAAGAAGAGATAAATTCAAATACACATACACTAAACCTTTTAGTTAAAATATGAACCAATGAGAGGTGGAATGGTACAAATCAGTACAAAAAATAGAATTAACTATCAGAGAATAAAACATATGAGGTTTTATAGAGAAATAAAATTTAATGTAATAATATATCCATAAAAATTATCCACTAAAGTGAAAGTAAACTAGAATTCACATAATTAAATTCCCAAATATATTTCTGGTTTAGTGTTTTAGAATGTAATTCCATAACAATCCAACACATTAAAAACTATACACTTCCACTCAGTATCGATTCTCCCAGCCAAAAAATTGTAAAAAAAACATGTATTCATCTCTTTAAATATATTCAAAAAAAATATATTTTCCTCATTATTATTCATACTCATCCATAAAACACATGGAAAACATTTTTAAAAGTGGGATGGGGTAAAAATATCATTATGGGACATAAAATGTGTAAAGACCCGTAAAATTCAAGGGAAATTTTTTCTTAATTTTCTTTGGAATTTTACAAGAGCGCTGTTTCGGTGCGGATGTGCGTCGGGTTACGCTGTTCCGCCAGGACGCGTTCGCGCGTGCACCCGTCAACCCGAGGGGATGGGCGCGCGGCTTGTGGTCCCGCAGTCCCGCTTTCCAAAGGCGGGCGGCATCCGTCCCTTATTCAGGGGCGTCTGCTCCTTGATCGAAACCGGGATGATGGGATGTCGGCTCCTCCTTCCTTGGACGTCTCCTCGGAACTCGTCGCCTAATCCGGGTCTCCCTCATAGATTTAAGACATGCTCGTGAATCTCGTTCCCGGCGCCATATCTTCATGGACACCGGTTAATTACGCTGCTTCCGCCCGGACACTCCAAGGAGTCTGGTCGGGGCAGCAACCTGCGGTGAGGAGGCCGGGTGGCTCTGGGTGCTGGGGGCGTGTTGTAACACTTCGGCTCTGCACGTCTGTCTTCCGTCCCTAATAGGGCTTCTCGAAGGCATGATGGCCTGAGGCATCCCGCACTGGGTGCGGGGAACTGTGTCCCCTGAGGTTTTCCTCAGCTTCCCATGTTTAACACGGGGTACGCCGCGAGTTTAACGTCCAGCGGGGACAGCATCGGACTGATCAACACGAAGAGTGGATCAGATGACAGAACCCCTTGCGGGGAACCTCCGACGCTGGGGCCAACGCATGGGCGGCTTCCCAGGTGATATGGAGTGGAGTGAAGTGGCATGACCCCACCGGGATGTGGTGGCCCGGGTAAGGATCAGGATGGATGATGGAGTGAAGAGCTTGGACCCCGTAGGGGCTTCCTACGTACCGCGTGTTAGCACGGATCAAAGTCAACGTAGTTCGGGTATACAGTTTAACGTCATGCTGGACGTCGGCAAGCCGACTCACGAAGGGGTCGAGGCCGCCGGGCGGAGGATTGAACCGAACCACCTCACACAGGGGGAGATGGAACGGCCGGGTGGATCACAGTTTCACGTCATGCTGGACGATAAAAGGAGAAATGGAAAAAGGGGCTGTGGGGAGGCACAGTGGAGATACACACGGGCAATCTCCCACAGGGGCGGATTCATAGGTGAATCGACGCAAGCGTGAACCCTGGAGGGGTCCACTGATGGACGAACCGACGTGAATACGACCGGGACGACCAGGTGGTGGGCTTGAACCTCAGGGAGGCTTCCTACGTACCCTGTTTAGAAGACAGGGATCAAAGTCCACGTAGTTCATTCTGTCAGGACTTACGCACTTGAGGCAGCCCGGATGCGGCAAAACTCAGTTGGAAGGGACTTGGACCGAAAGTAGGAGACACCTCGATCCCAGTCACACCCTCTACTGGCTTCGGCAGTGGGGGAGCGCAATGGAGATACACATGTGCAGCCCCCCACAAGAAACTAGGGGTTTGTAATACCCTACCCCCCGTGGGGAAAAGCCGCTCCCATTAAATCGTCCCTAAATAGGGGCAATCCCGACATCCCTGCAGAGACGAGCGGGTGGGGGCCACATCCAAACCGGGGGGGGACCCTGCGTGCGAGGCACGGGATCGGGTGATGCAGACGGTTTAACGTCTTGCCAGACGAAGTACAGTTTAATGTCGTGTGTTGAGGACGAAGCGGACGGTTTAACGTCTTGCCGGACGAAGTACAGTTTAACGTCGTGTGCTGAGGATGAAGCGGACGGTTTAACGTCTTGCCGGACGAAGTACAGTTTAACGTCGTGTGCTGAGGACGAAGGTGCTTGGCAGTTTAACGTCTTGCAGCACAGACGATAGGGGCTAGGCAGTTTAGCGTCGTGCATCTTGGACGTAGTACAGTTTAACGTCATGTTGGATGGATGCAGTTTAGCGTCATGCGGGACGAATGTGCAGTTTAACGTCATGCTGGACAAATGTGCAGTTTAACGTCATGCTGGACGTTGGTTGCCACCGATGGGTCCGTGTCACTTCGCGCAAGCCTGGAGGGCCGCACGGAAAGACAACGCACGGTGCGGGCACCCAGGACAAAGATCATCGGGCGTCACGCAGGCGGGTACCCTCAGGGGGTCAAGGGGGGCGACCCTGGTGGATTGCGCGCAAAAGAGGAGCTTTGCGCGCAAAACAGCAGGTCGGCGCGCAAAATGGAGGACTGGCGCACAATCGGGCCAGCCCTTTGCGCGCAGATGATTGAGATTGTGCGCACTGGGCTTCGGACAGCTCGCGGGGGCAACGGCTCATTCTCTAACGAACGGCCACTTTGAAGAGGGGGGTGCGCGCAATCGGGCCGGATTGCGCGCACCCCGGTGGAAATTGCGCGCAAGAGGCTTCTTTTGCGCGCAAAGGCCTTCGGGTTAAGGATTATTCAAAGGAAAGGAGCCAAGGGGATTGCGCGCGAAGGCGAACCCCAAGGCTCTATTGCGCGAAAGAAAGGAGGTTACCTGAAGATCGTCATTGCGCGCGGAAGGGGTTGGATTGCGCGAACGAGCGACGCTTCGGATTCTGGCAACCTTCAAAACGTCGGGGGTCGCCTTATATTTTTAGGCAACCCCGGGCGCGGAATCCGGTCTCGGGCGCGGAATTCCCTTCGCGGGCGCGGAATCAGGACCCGGCGCGCAAGGGAGCCGCGCAGGCCACGGGCGCGCAAAATAGCGCGCCGGCCCAGCGCATTGCGCGCATCCCGGGAGGATTGCGCGCCGCGACTCAACTTTGCACGCGGGCCTCTGAAATTTCGCGCAAGTCCTCCGGGCCCTCCGGAACGTGCCTCTGACTCCAAATATCACTTCGCTTTCCGCATCCGGAGCTTCGTTTGGGAACAACGGACTTTTCCGGCGTCTACAAAAGCCCCCCCTCGGAATCTGATCGGCGAGAGGTCGCAACGATCGGGTTCCGAGGGAGACGCCGGAATGCCGAAGTCCTGGGCTGCGCGGGACTTAGGCGCGCAAAAAGGGGCGCCGGGCGCGCAATTCGCAGCCGCGGTCGCGCAATCGAGCGTTCCGCGCGGCGCGGAATCCCGGCCTCGTCTATAAATAGGGGTCCAGGGTTCCGCGTTCCGTACACCGGCCTTCCGCGCGATAAGCTTCAACGCTCTCATGCGCGAAATTGCCTTTTTCGGTCGCGAAATTCGCCCGATCGGTGCGCAAAACCATCCGGATTTCGCCCTGTCTTTACGCGAAAACCCGGAACTTTGCGCGACATTCTTCCCGATTTCGCGCCGTCCACTTGGATTGCGCGCCAACCTTCAAACTTCTCTACCAGCCTCGTCTGATCCCGCACGCTTCATCCCTTAACCCGCACGACTCCCGAAACTTCTGAGATGGCCGCGCATCAAGGAAATGAGGGGGATGCCGCCATTCGCAGAGCAGAGATGGCGGCGAACGAGGAGGTTTACGGAGCCAAGGAGATTGTTTCCAACAATCAATCCCTGTTCGACTTGCTGACGCCGGCCCAGAAGACATATCCACTGTCGGACAACCTGCCGCTCTGGAACTTCGGCATCCTAGATGAGGTTCCGGTGCCAGGGTTCGAGGTTGATGCGCCACAGACCTGGGTGACTCGGGAGGACGAGCTTCCCCGCTATAACGTCACCAACAATGGGCATCCTGCCAGGGAGACCAGGCACTTGGACGTCTATGTCCTGAACCCGAGGACGCGAACCATTGACGGGGGTGAGCCTACTGCGGAGAATTCTCCAGCCCTCTACTCGAGCACATATCGCCAGAGTGTCACTGACGACACCAAGGGCTGGCTGAAGGACTGGGACTTGTGGTCTGGGGGCAATTTCACCAGTGAGTGGGCCTGGGCGTTCTGGGTACGCCACACCTGCGATCACTTCGCAGAGGAGCTGCGGTACATCGGCCTATTTGAGGCGGTGTGGACGTCGCAGTTCCACTTCTACCAGCAGTCCGAGCTCGGGCCGGAGCTGTTCACCCGCTGGTCTCCGGATACCAACACCTTCTATCTTCACCATGGGGAGGTCGACATCGGTCTCTGGGACATCCACTGCATCGGAGGTATCCCGCTGGAGGGCTACCAATACGATGAGTTCCTGCCCCCGAAGAACATCTGGGAGGACAGGTCATGGACTCCCATTCTGACATGGCATCTACTTGACCTGGCTACGCAGCGTCTTGGGATCAAGGACTTCCAGAAGGACATAGCCTACAAGGAGTGGTTCGGCCAGTTCTTGGAGCATGACCCAGCGGTCAAGATGCCAGGCAGGGGGAAGCGGTGCCCGACCGCAGCTCAGAGGAGCCGAAACGGGTCGTACTGGCGGGTCCTAGAGACGGGCGACTACCGCTCATGGGGGTATCGCGTCATCGAGGCCTGGGACCCAAATGTCCGGTACGCGGCGTTCCTGGCCGCCTTTCTGAGTGGGTGGCTCCTGCCAGTGCGGGACGCGAGAATGGGCGTTCGCCCGGCGACACTGGCGATGGCGGGCGCTATGGCCGCCAACAAAAGATACAACCTCGGGGTCCCAGTGCTGGCGAGGCTGTATGCCATCCTGGGACGCATCTCACGAGGGGGGTCGCCACGAAGGATCTGTGGGCCCTTTCAGTTCTTCCATGGCTGGGTGGCTGCTCACCTCGGTGGGTACACGTTTCCGAACGCCATCATTCCTCCGGGCAATGGCCTGCGACCCTCCCTGCTGAACATCGCGGGGGTCGCTCCGATGACCCTAAGTGAAGAGGGCGTGAGGATTCGGATTGGCAATCATGCCAATTTCAACTTCAGTCTGTTCCCCACTCCCGTCGGCCAGATGATCGACAATGGGCAGGGTCCGCTGGAGCAGCATGAATACTTCCTGAACATGCGGGGCGGGGTGCTCGTGGCTCGGATCGACGGGAAGGTGATCTGCGAGCCTTACGTGCCAACCCGGTTCGCCAGGCAGTTCGGGTGCCTTCAGCGGATGCCGAAGAGGGTATTCACTGCTGTCCGGGAGGAGACGAACCCTTGCGTCCTTCGCCAGATGTGGCTGATGTTTGCCGCTTTCGGCTCTGGCGACGTCATCACTCTCCCTCCTACCGGGGTTGACGCAGGCTTGGCAACCGAGTACGCCAAACACTGGGCCATCGCGTACCCCGAGGGGCTTCTACGGAAGCCAGTTCGGCGGCTCGAGGTCACCCGTGCGGAGACCGGGCATCAAGGAAGGAGGCGAGGCGCCGCCACACGGGGGAGAACGGAGGCGCGCCAAGCAGCGGAGCCGGCGCGGGCAGGGACTTCGGCGGCGGGCACATCGCGAGCTGCCGCCACGACCTCAGCGCCCAGAGAGGGGGCACGTGCGGTGGTCGACGAGCGGCCCGGGAAGCAGGTGAGACGTCTGCTCGAACCCTCCCACGACGCGGTCTTCCCGGCGCTGTGGTCGGCCTGGATGACCCTGCGGCAGTCACTGGGGACCGACGCCATCTAGCGAAAGATTCTCAGAGAAGGAATCCATCTGCCAGAGGTCGGGCGCCTCCATATTGCCGACAGGGTGGACTTCAACCGGCAGTATGCGTATCTGACGGCCATGGATGATTACGCGCGCCAACGTGGTCAGCATGCGGAGCCATCCCTTCTGGTGAAGGTGATGCTCGGTCTAGAGCCCGCTCCAGAACAGATGCCGCCGGAAGAAGATGACAGTAGCAACGACTCCGAGGAAGAGGAGGAGATGGGGGAGGATGAAGGCTCCGAGGGAAGATCCCATCAGGGGAGTCCGCGGGAGAGCGGCGAGGTGGCCGGTTCTGAAAATGTTGATGTCACTGAGCTCCTCGAGGTCCGCTTCTATCCCTACTCAACCTGCTTCATCCATTCCCTTATGCAGCTTCTAACCCATTTCTCCACCTTTCTCAGGAGCGCACGGATGTTGGTCAGGCGTCCTCAGCGGGAGTAGGAGGGGCGCCAGCAGGACAAGGCGGGGGCCAGGCACCCATTATCGAATTGACAAGCGCGGAAGGGCCCCCTGCTGCAACTGTTCCTGCGGCGGCCGGGATAGCGGAAGATGACGCTCTGAACTCCCGTAAGTCTCCTTGCTTTACTGCTGGTGCTTGCCATTGACGATCCGTGACTAACCATGGCATGCCCCACGCAGTGATCTCAACACTGGAGGCTCGTCGGGTTGCCGAACCCGGGCCATCTACGAGTGGAAAAGTGGTGGACATGCCGCCTGCTCCGGAACAGACTTCCCAAACCGAGCCGGCCCCACCAACTGCTGATCAGGGGGCCGCGGACGCCGGCGGTGCTGACATCGGAGAGAGGTCGGGGGCTGACGAGGGTGTCAGCGCTGCTGGGGAGAGAGAAGAAGGTCACCCAGATGTTGGGGAACCTATCCCTCATGAAGACCTCCCAGGGGCGGACCCTGCAGCAGACCTGCTGGCTGCCTTCCCTGCCTACCGGCCTGCCGACCCCGAGGAGATGGACGACTCGGACGCGGAGGCGGTCGAGGAGAGCCGGATAATGCGCCGCAGGGGGTGGAAGTGCATCCAGCGCTTCCTCAAGCGAGACCCATCGGAGTGGCTGGGGCGCATGGGATCACTTCAAACCTGGCTGCGCTTCCTGTGTGCCGGGGGAGCTGATGCTCAACGCCTCCATCTGACGATCCGTGATTTCATGGCCCAAAAGATGTGCGAGAGCTGCCGGCGTGCCGACGTCACACAAATTCGGGACATGTCGGAGAGCACGCGGGCGCTCCTCGCGGCGGAGCAGGAAGTCCGGCGTCTCGAAGGGCAGGCGGAAGAGAAGAAGGCCTTCGTCGCAACGTGTACCGAGCTTGTGGAGCAACTAGCAGCCCAGCTGGTTGACGCCCAGGTACAGCTGACGGAGGCGGGCCAACAGATGGTCACAATTCAGGTCGAGCGGGAGCGTGCACAGGCCAGAATCGACGAACTGCGTGCTGCGACCACCGACGAGGAGAGGGCACACAGAGAGCGAGAAGCAGCCCTGGAGGCCGCCAGCCAAAGGGTAGCGGCGTTAGAGAGACTCATTCAGCACGCTAATCCCTAGGGGCTTTGTTTTTCCACTCCCAGAACATTTTGCTTCTGCTACCTTGATCCATTTGTATGAACCAATATATTTATCTGCATCTTTTGGCTTAACATGATCAACCACAATTCACTGTCTTGCGGGAGCGTTAACTAAGCATCAGGCATCCATAGTTGGGCCTGGATTGCTGGAGAAAAGAGGAAGGTCATTCCTAGGAAAAGAGACCTCAAGCCTAATCAATGTATCATCCCCCCAACTTGTTCCAACACACGAGCGGGACAATGCTAGGGGCATTGAGATTTTATCCGAACATAGGGAAATGAGAAAGGGTGAATCGCGTGTCCCGAATCCGGACATCCACAACGGTCGGACTTCCAGGAAATGCCCAAGACGGTAGGCGGACAGTGGATCGACCATAACAACTGCAATAGACGGACCGAAGGTCATCATTCATATTGCAGGAGGCGGACCACATGTCATCATGAATACCGCTTTGGGGTTCCTTCAGACACAAGGGTGGAAATCCAGATCGACAGGGCATGCGAAGCGTGGGGCGAAGTGACGATTGTTCGGACATAATCCAACGCTCTCAGAATTGCGCCACCGTGGGGAAAGCGTATTAGGCGGATGCACTAATCCGGCCGTGAATCACCCCAATTCTCAGACAGCACCTCTTTGACGAGGAAACCGTCACTTCCCATCATTGCAATGGGGCATCCCGAGCTGAATCGGGGAGAATATCACAACTGCACCACTCTACCAGAAGCCAGGCCAGACGACCGGTGACGAGGAGGGGCGGGACTTAACGATCCCTGAGGCTGGACCCGAGTCGAGATGCCCGGGCGTTCCTACGTACTCCATCAGGCTGGAGATCAAGCCACACGTAGTTCTGAAAGTGCAGTTTAATGTCATGCAGGACGTAGAATCCCGTTTGGGGAGATCTTAGTTTAAGGTCTTAGAGCTCGGACCATAAGGGGAGATCTTAGTTTAAGGTCTTAGAGCTCGGACCATAAGGGGAGATCTTAGTTTAAGGTCTTAGAGCTCGGACCATAAGGGGAGATCTTAGTTTAAGGTCTTAGAGCTCGGACCATAAGGGGAGATCTTAGTTTAAGGTCTTAGAGCTCGGACCATAAGAACCTCAAAGTACGCCACATCGTGGTCCTATCCCCTGGGTATGCGAAGATGCACTGAGGGATAGTGTCAAGAGTGTCAAGATTTCTCCTGGTCAGAATGGGGGGTGGAAAATGTGAATCATGCGGCCATTCACTCAAGGACTGGGGGCACCAGAGTAACGATATGGGAGTACTGCCGACCGTGGTGGAAAAGCAGCATCAATATCGCACTAACCGTTGATGAAATGAGGCAGCAAACGAGCATCGACCGCTCAATCGCAGGATTCATATCGATTTGCTGCCCGAGGCCATTGGGGGCACCAGCCCGAGTCGGTGGGAGAGCACTAAGGCATTGTGTCCGAACCGTTCACGGGGGCTCCACCCAGGGCGTAGATGATGGGTCCGAATGAAAGGGAGCACAAAGCCTGAAAAGTGGAGGAAACCTGACCAAGCGGATCCTGACCCTCCTGGTAATAAACCAGAGTACTCTTGACACCGGTGGACCACTGCAAGGGGTCGGGGAACACGCCTTGAGGGTGACCTGAAGGCGGCGGATTCCCCAGAGAAGGGGGAATCTCTAAGAGGTGGGGGGCTGGACCCGAAGTTTCAAACATCCGGGCGTTCCTACGTATCCCATAAGGATGGGAATCAAGCCACACGTAGTTCTTGAAGCGCGGCGCAACACAATCGGGCACCAGCGCGGGGAAGAGTGCGGGTCTGACCCTCGCACACAGAAGGAGCGGCATTTGATATTTCTTGTTTGTCCTTAAAGATGAATGGTTTTTCTTTGTGCAGTGAGATTCCTGTGATTAGGAAATCCCTGGCGTCACTACAATAATCAAGCCATGGAAGGCATTGATGAATGGCGTGGTTATTAACCAGCGCCCAACGTGAGTGTCCCCTGAGGAGAACATCACGATGCAGTGCCGTTTCTCGTCGGGCGGCCAAGACGATCACAGTTTACGGTCGTGTGGTAGGACCAGACAACACAGTTTAAGGTCGTGTGGTCGGACCATGGAGGAATCCGCTTATCGCGGTACGGCGGACACGGCGGAGGTGGGAACATACCCAGCCCTGCGGTCACGCACGATTCCAGGAGAAGAGTCTTGGGATAGGGGTCTGCATATGTCCATCACCCGAGGGGCAGAGATGCTAGCCTCCAGATATACTGGGCCCAGAACGCGATTGTTCGAGCGACTCCTTCCTCCTTATGGGGACGAGGGTCCAGCTACGCATGGCCCTTAGGGAGGATATCCGTATATATCCTTGGTGCTCAGATCATGGGAGCCTCGAACGACATCATTACCCTGGTTGGTCTGCCTAACGTGTAGAGGTGTACTGAAGGTCAGTATGAAGAGAGTGTCGAGATTCCACTACAACGCACAAAGGCGGAGTGTGATGAGGACTATGCAACCAATGTTCAGAGCCTGAAAGAGCCGACATGGCGATCAAGGACGTTGCTGACCATATTCGCAACACAACATCCGATCGCGTCAGCCTAAGACGGGGCAAGAAAACGAGCATCGACCGCTCAATCGCAGGATTCATATCGATTTGCGGCCCAAGACCCGCCGGTAAATCGACCCGGAGCGGTAGGAGAGCACTGAGGCATCGTACCCAAACCGCTAACGAGGATCCCTTTGAGTGAAGGCTCGAACAAGAGGAAGCGCGAGGCCTGACAAGCAACACAGGACTTGTCGGGATTGAATCTGACACTACGAGTCATAGACCGAAGTACCCAAAACATGTTAATAGATCACCGGAAAGGGTCGGAGGACTCACCCTGAGAGCAACCAAAAGAGGGCAGATCCCCGTGATCAACCAAGAGACGGGGCTGGACCTGAAACACAAGCGTCCAGGCGGTCCTACGTATCCCATAAGGATGGGAATCAAGCCATACGTAGTTCTTGAGAGGCAGTTTAACGTCATGCAGGACGATGAGAGGTGTGAGGTGGTCCCACACACGGGGGAGGCGTACGGCGCGGCCAGTAGACCGACGTGAATGAGGACACGATCCCCCGCTCACGCGATACGCCTCACACAAAAAGGAGGGGAACTTGGGCCAGAGGCCCAACGCGGGATAGAGATTCCCGGGAAATGGGGCTGGGCCTGAAACATGTATGTCCAGGCGGTCTTACGTATCCCCTAAGGATGGGAATCAAGCCGCACGTAGTTCTTGAAGTGCAGTTTAACGTCATGCAGGACGAGAAAAGAAGGGGGGAGCAGAAGGCATCCCCAAACGTGGGGGGCGTACAGCGTGGCGAGCAAACCGACGTGAATGAGGGCATAGCCCCACGTTCACACCATACGCCGCACACCCGGAGGCAACTGGGCCAAGGGCCCGAGATGGGATGGAAATTCCCAAAGGATGGGGCTAGGCCTGAAACATGAATGTCCAGACGGTCCTACGTATCCCATAAGGATGGGAATCAAGCCGCACATAGTTCTTGAGGGGCAGTTTAACGTCATGCAGGACGATACGCTAGGCAGTTTAACGTCGTGCAGCTTGGACGTGGTGCAGTTTAGCGTCATGCAGGACGAGGCACTTGGCAGTTTAACGTCTTGCAGCGCGGACGAATGCTGAACAGTTTAACGTCTTGTAGCCTGGACGAATGCAGTTTAACGTCGTGCAGGACGTGGGCACACTCAGACAAAGTACTGCTTGAGGAACCTAGCGTTGGTGGGAGGAGTGACACGCTCACCATCCATAGTCGCTAGGGAGTACACGCCATTGGGATAGACCTTGTGGACAACAAAAGGTCCCTCCCACTTGGGCTCCAACTTGGGAGGCTTCCTGCCGGGGATCATCGGTGCTCTTAGGGCTAGCACTAGATCACCCTGCAGGAAGGAGCGGAGGTGAACCTTCTTATTGAAAGCTCGAGCCATTCTGCTTTGATGCCTCTCCAAGTTGTGCAAAGCGCGGAGTCTATTCTCATCCAGTGCTTCCAAATCGACTAGACGGGCTTCAGCAACTCTGTCCGGCGCTTGCTGGTCGTAGACCGCAGTGCGCAAGGACGGTAACTGGATCTCGATGGGCAGGACGGCCTCAGCTCCATACACAAGGGAATAAGGGGTCATCTGGGTGGAATTGCGAGTCGTCGTCCGATAAGCCCAGAGGGCGTTGGGGAGCTTGTCCGGCCAACTCTTCTTGTTCTGACCAACCATCTTTTGCAGAATGTTAGAGAGGGTTTTGTTAAACGCCTCGATCTGTCCATTCGCCTGCGCATGATAGCGAGATGTATGGTTCGAGCGAATGTTATACTTGGCGTACAACTTCTTCAACTCGGCTGCTCGGAAATTGGTTCCGTTATCCGTGAGGATAGCGTGAGGCACTCCAAATCGATAGATGATGTTGGAGGTCACGAAGTCAGCGATCGAACAGGATTTGACCTCTCTGAGCGGAATCACCTCTGCCCATTTGGAGAAAAAATCCGTGGCGGTCAGAATGAACCGGCACTGGCGAGCTGTCGCCGGCGGGTAGGGTCCCACAACGTCCATCCCCCAGACTGCAAAGGGCCAAGAATACCTGGTGGTATGGAGAGGCTCCGGCGGCCGATGCACAAAGTTCGCATGAACCTGGCACGCATGGCACCTCCTGGCATACTCGATGCAGTCATGGATCATGGAGGGCCAGAAGTATCCCAACCTCCGAATCTGGTGGGACAGCTTCGGTCCAGTCTGGTGGGCGCCACATGAACCAGCATGAACCTCTTGCATGACTCGTGGGATCTCAACTCCCTGAAGGCAACGGAGGAGAACACCATCAAACCCGCGTTTGTAGAGGATCTGCTCTAGGTCGAGACTGTTCTGGAGGACAAACTGCGATGCGCGGCGTCAAACTCGCTCGCGCTCGGCCCGATCCGATGGAAGAATGCCATGTTGGAGGTACTCAACCAAAGGCGTCCTCCAATCATGGGCTGATCCGACTGTCATATCTGGGGTACTCGGGGCTCCGAGCATAGGGGAAACCGTGGTGAGATTACTTACCAACGGGCCGCGATCTCCTTCCGGGATAACGGGAGCGATGAGCCTGCGGTGCGTCACGCGGACGATCAGGTTGTCCTGTTCAGGCTCTGCAAGTGACGCAGCAAGGCTGGCCAAAGCATCTGCTCGACCGTTCTGCGACCGGGGAATATGGACAATTTCCGGCCGAGAAGGGAACCGGGCCATCAGAAGGAGGGTGCACTCCAGCAATGGCACAAGTTCCGGCTTCTTGACAACATAGTCGCCATTGATCTGCTTAACGACCAGCTCGGAGTCCCCTTTCACGCAGAGACGGGGCACGTCGATCTCGAGAGCCAACTCGAGGCCGGTGATGAGGGCATGGTATTCCGCCTCATTGTTGGTGCAGCACTCTAACAACAGGAAAGAGTATGGCAGCACGGCTCGCTCCGGGGTAATGAAGACGATGCCCAAGCCCACTCTGTTGAGCTTAGGATTATTGAGTCTTCTACCGGTGGGGCTCCGGGAGGCACCGTCAAAGTGCATCTGCCAGCATGGATCGGCTCGATCAACCGAGAGAATGGTCTCATCAGGAAAGCCTAGATCCAGCGGCTGATCCGCGGAGGTCGGGTGAGCTGCCAGAAAGTCTGCCAATGCTTGCCCTTTTATGGCCTTCTGAGACACATACCTGATGTCGAACTGCTGGAGAATCACAGCCCACCGTGCTAGACGGCCAGTCAACATAGGCCGGCTCAGGATATATTTCAACGGGTCTACCCGAGAAACCAACTGTACCTCATGGTGCTGCAAGTAGTGCCATAATTTCTGTACGGCAAATACGAGCGCCAGGAAGCTCTTCTCGATGGGGGAATACCTAACTTCCGCATCGAGGAGCATGCGACTGAGGTAATAGAGGCTATTCTCCGTTCCCTCGTTGTTCTTCTGGGTGAGAAGGGCACCCAGGGACCGTTCCAGGGCGGTCACATAGAGGACCAGCGGCTTCCCGGATACAGGCGGCATCAGAACCGGAGGTTGAAGCAGGTACTGCTTGATTTCCTCGAAAGCGGTCTGACACTCTTTATCCCATACATAGGTGGCACCTTTCTTCATGAGCCGAGAAAAGGGCTTACACTTGCCGGCCAGATTCGCGATGAATCGGCGTATATAGGCTAAGTGGCCTTGGAACCCTTGCAGTTCCCGGATGGTACCTGGGGGAGGCATCTGGCTAATCGCCCTGATTTTCTCTGGGTCGATCTCAATACCCCGGTATCTTACCACAAATCCAAGGAACTTTCCGGAGGTGACCCCAAAGGCACACTTCAACGGGTTCATCTTCAGGCAGCGAGACCGGAGGAAGCCGAACACTTTTTCAAGATCTTTGAGATGGTCCTGACGCTGGCGCGATTTGACCACCAAGTCGTCGACGTAGCATTCCACTAGTGTGCCGAGGATTGGCTTGAATATGCGGTGCATCACCCGTTGATAGGTGGCACCTGCATTCTTCAGGCCGAAAGGCATGACCCGGTAGAAAAAGGTACCTTGGGGGGCCCTGAAGGCAGTGAACTCCTCATCCTCAGGGGCCATCCGAATTTGGTTGTATCCAGAGTATCCATCCATGAAGGAGAGGGCTTGGAACCCTGCCGTGGCATCAATCAACAGCTCTGTCACTAGAAGGGGAAAATCATCCTTCGGACAGTGGCGGTTGAGATCGCGGAAGTCGATGCAGACTCTGATCTGGCCGTTCTTCTTCCAGACCGGCACAATGTTGGCCAGCCATTTGGGGTACTGAACTTCCCTCACGAAGTTGGCTTTGATAAGCTTGTCAACTTCGGCCTCAACCATGGCACCGTGGGACGGGTGCATCTTCCTGGGAGGCTGCTTGAACCCGCGATGGTTCGCCGGGAGACCAAGGCGGTGGACGGCTACCTGAGGATCTAGCCCCGGCATCTCGTCATAGCCCCAAGCGAACACATCACGGTGCTGCCTGAGAAAGTCCACGTACTGCTGCCGCTCCTCAGAGGGCATGGCGGCACTGACCAATGTGGGTCTTGGATCGGCCTCAGTTCCAAGGTTCACCTGTATTAACTCATCGACCGTGGCGGGGACGCCCTCCTCAAAGGCTGGGGGTGCGTCTTCCATATCCTCTCCACTCGGGGAGGGATCGTCCACGGGAGAGACTGCGTTGGAAACTGCATTGGGGCTACCAGATCCTGCTGGGCCACTGGTGCTGGCGCGGGCGGTCGCGGTCATCTCATCAGGAGACTCGCGGGCCGTCGAGACCATGGCGACGTCCAACCGGTGAATCGGGAGGACGTAAGCGTCATCCAGACTTGCCCAGGGATCACTTGCAACAGCGACAGGCTCAACCTCACCTGCCAGGATCTGCTTATCCATGCTCTTGTAATAGTCCGCGTCCAGATAGCGGGCTTCACACGAGGCAAAAGGAGAGGCATATCCTTGAAGCACGCCTACTCGACCATTAAGGGAGTATTTGAGGCATTGGTGGTATGACGAGGGAACCGCCGCGTGAAGGTGGAGCCATAGCCTGCCCATCAATGCGTTGTACGCAGTGTCCTGAGAGACTACCATGAATTCGGTGTTGGCAACCAAGTCACCGAACTGGGTCTTCAAACGTATCTTGCCGACCGGGGTTTGCTCGGTGCGGTCGTACCCCTGGATCCTGAGGTCGGAGGGAATCAAGTCATCCTCAGACAACCCCAACCTCCGGAGCGTCCGAGTTGGAATCAGGTTAATCCCGGACCCCGTGTCGACAAGACAGCGCCGGACATCAAGGGCATTGAACTGGACAGTGACATACAGCGGACGAATATGTCCCTGTATAGGAGGGTCTTCATCCTTACCAGAGAACGAGATAACTGCCTGACATTCGGCGTCCTCGATCGTTTCGGCGTGAAAGGCCTCTGTAGCCGCAACCTCTGTCTCAAACTGGAGGGGGCTTTTCAGGGCTTCAGCGAGTGCCTTGCGCATCTCAGATGACATGCGCAGAGCCTCAAGGATGGAGAGCCTCGCTGGGATGTCAGCCAAGTGCTTCAGGACATCATACTTTTTGGCCAAGCGTGAGCCCCTGGTTGCAGGAGGTTGCTCTGCGGTTGGAAGCATGACGGGCCTTGCCGGTTGGATCGGCGGCCGACTGGTACTTGGCGCATCTCGCTGTTCACTGGCTGCAGTCCGGGAAATGGTCACCGTACTGGGGTCAGGAGGCCGGGATGGACTCGTGGCAGTGCGGAGCTGGTCGCGACGCGGCTGAGGCGGTTCTGCCTGGTCCCACACCACAAACAGCGGCGGAGGCGAATCCGTCATCCCCGAATGGGGGGGCGGCGCACGTTGTGCTCGGTTTTGAGCCTGCTGCCTAGTCTCAGTGGCGTGCACGGCCTGGCTGGAGGTACCAACGGCTGTGCCCCAGCGACTCCTGCTGTTGCGGTTCTTCCGACGGTGGCGACGACCGGGGACACTAGGGAGGTCCACCTGGTGTTCTTCAACGTCGGGAACCGAAAAGGGATTTACCAGCTCGACGGTGTTAACCGAAGCGTACCCAACACCGTCATCGGACGAATCATCCATCACCGGGCGGATCCGAGGAGGGACCCCCATCTCCGGGGGCATGAAATCACCGAGAGTACGGGATATTGACGGAACCGGCAGGGCGCGCTCTTCCTTCTTGCGCTGCCGCCGTTTGCTCCTCTTGGAAGAGGCAGGCTGGGACGACGATGCCGAAGCAGCACCCGCAGATTATGGGGGCTCAGGCTGATTCAAGCGCGCACGGATGATTCGATGGGCGCGAATGGTCGTCTTGCAGGCCATCTAGTTATTATACTTCTGGGATCCGCGGTCGGAGACCAGCTGCCATTCGTCCTCGTTGCCACTATCGTCATCTGATCCCACGAACACGCCCGCCACTTGTGCCGGATCTGGGCCCAACCTGATTACATTGTTGTTAATCTGGTCTTGGAGCCAATCCTTAAACACATAGCACCGCTGGATGGTGTGCCCCAGGGCCCGATGGTAGGGACAGTAGCGGGGGTTATTCGTTAGATGTGCCTCCTCTGGCCTCCAACACTCAGGAAGTCGCACAATCCTCTGCTCCAGGGCGCTCCGGAAATAACCGGGGACCTAATCCTCATGGAATGAGTAAATCAGGTGTCACGGGCCCCTGGGAGCGTGGTCTTGACGAGGGGCTGGAGGGGCCGGCCGAGGAGGTGGACCCTGATTATCTCGCCTGGGTTGTGGCGGTACATTACGCGGAGGGGCCGGACGGTTCTGAGGCTGCCGCTGCTGGGCCGGGAACTGAGCCCGTGGAGGCGGGTTCCTGTGAGGCTGTGGAGCTGGCCTCGCCGGCAGCAGCTCCAACGGCCTGGGGGCCTCTATCTAGGCAACAGCAGCGGGCTCAGCCCTGCTGACTCTCCTTGCAGGAATCATTGGAGGCAGCGGGTGTGCCTGGCTGGCCTGTTGCAGGGCTTCCTCAAGACGTTGAGCTTTGTCTGAGAAGTCCCTGAACCCTCCGGGGTAATTTTGAGTGATCAGGGAAGGGACCAGCTCGGTCTTGACGTTCCCGACGCACATTGTCAGCAACTGCTCCTGAGTCAATGGCATGTCAAGGGAATACGTGAGACCCTTCCATCGGGCGAAGAAGTCCGCGACTCGCTCATCAGGCCTCTGCTTGCACTTGAAGAGGTCTGCGATACTTGTCTTCCGGGTCGTGGAACTGAACTGGTAGAGGAACTGTCTACGGAGGTCCTCCCAGCTGGTTACCGACCCGACGGGGAGCTGGCTGTACCAGACAAATGCTGGCCCTTCCAGTGTCTGAACAAAGCAGCGAAGCTTAGCGGCCTCTTGCTGCGCCGGAGTCCCCAACATAGGCCCGCACCTCGAGTTGAAGTGGGCTAAATGCTGTGGTGGATCTCCAGTCCCGTTGAAGGGAGCGAAAGTGGGATTCCCGAATCCCGGAGGCGCCGGCATGTCATCCACCCATGCTGGGTAGGGCTTGCCGTCCGGTGGGATCGCCACCTGCCGAGTCTCCAAGGCCTCCAAGCGGGCAATGAGTGCCGCCATCGGATCGTCCGGACATGGGTTCCAGTCCTGGCGAGGATCTCTAACCACGAGCGCATTGCATGGCCCTTCAATCGGGTCGTCGACCAGGTCGTCGAACTCGACAGCTCGTGGGATGGCGGGCGGAGCGGCCCTTGGGGCAGCGGGAGGAATCCGAGCGGGGTCTCTCAGGTAGTCACGCCGCTCGGGAGGGTGTGGCGAAACATACCGCGCCCTCTTGCCATAGGCAATGGCCTCTCTCCTGTCGGCAAACACGGCGTAATCACGGTTGCCCGGGAGAGTCTCGTCGAGGAGCGGTTGTTCCGGTCCCTGCTGTCCTGGCCTAGGATCACCGTAGTCAGGCCGCCGTTCTGCAGCGCGCTCGGCGAGGAGCTGGTCAACCAGCTTCTTCTGTTCGGCGAGCTGCTGACGTAGCGTAGCCTTCTCGGGATCCTCCTCTGCCCTCTGCATGGAGGCAGATGGGTCGGCGGGCTTTATAGCCTCGCTGTTCTCTTTTCCTTTGATGACGTTTCGGCTCAACGTCAGTGCTTCAGTGGGTGCGGGGAGCCCCAGGAGGTTCCTCTGATGACGAGTGACTCTCACCGATGGCTCTGACGACGGCTTGTCTTCGGGGGGGGAAGCCCCCGTCGAGAAGTTCCAAGTCGTTCCCCTCTCCCGACAGGTCAGCCATATTGACCGTTTCTGTCCCTGGGGATATACCCTCAGGGCCACCCAGCGAATCGGGCTGTCGGCGAATCACACTGAAGCGTAGGGCAGCGTACTGCCCCCATCCACGGATATACACGTGGGGAGTGGCTTCCTCGATAACTTTGCGGAGTACTTGAAAACACTCAACGCATCGTTGTTGGAGGGCCTCGTGGTGCTCAAATGACCCGGGGTGCCGAGCCGCGGGGAGCATGGCCAGGTCAATTTGACGTCACTGCTCACCAATATCCTCCAGGTGCACTTGACTCCCGGGGTATGGCATTTGTACGCGGTGAAGACAGGAGCGAGTCTCCCGGAGAGTTCGGCGGAAGCATTCGAACTCATCCGGGGTGAGCGATTCGGGTGCATCAAAGCACGGTCCTGCGACTGGACAAAACTTCTCAAGGAAGTGGCCCTCTGCAAGGACGGTCCAGAAGCTCCACGACTCAAACTCGGGACCCAGATCTCCTTGGTCCTCTTCAATGGCTGGGAACGGACGGGGAACCGGCAGTGGTGCCGAGGCGGGCCGCCGGGCTGACGGGCTGGCCGGCGGTGAATACGGCGAACAGGCCGATTGGCCTCCATATCCCGGGCCGCCCTCTGAGGGTGGCGGTGCCCGGGCTACCACATCACGATAGGACGGGCCGGCGAGCGAACATCCTGCCGTAGCATCGGTGCTCGCCGAGGGTGCACCAGATCGTGGTTCGACCGTCGGTCCCCAGAAAAAGTCTCCGGCTTCTCCGATCGAGACGGAAGGCACTTCCGGAGGGGCCGGTACCAACCGCAAGCTTGATCCTTGGGGGTCTACCAGGCCCTCGTTACTCCGGATATACCTTCGGAGAGAAGCGGGGATCACATCGATCTCGCTCTCGGGGAGCATGAGGCTGACGTGCCGCATTCCTACCCTTGCCCTTGACTGGCAGGATTGGGGAAAGGGCTCTGTCGCCGAATCGTACCCCGCCTCTGAATCAGAGAAGCGAACCGGTCGGATCTCTGTCCGGAATTCCGTAACATTCTTCCCTCGGCGTCGACGCCTTGCCTTCCTGCCCCTGGGTGGTTCTTCGGGGCAGGGCTGATCTCTGTCCTGGCGTCCTCCGGCCGCACTGGTACTGGGGCCAAGAGGACTGGAAACCAAGGTGCGAGGGGCACCGGGACAGATATCAAAGGGGACGCGGGGAGAGATGATTCCGGGCAGGCCTCTGGGCCGGGATCGGAAGGTGGGATGACCCATGCCTCCTGGATCGGCCACACGGAGTAGATCCCGCTGGTGAATAGCGCTACCGCGAGGTGGTCCGCGGTGGCTACTGCCTGCACCAGCAACCGGGAGAGTCGACCCAACCTGCCTTTGGGGCGGTCGAGGCCTCGATCCAGGTCGGGCATAGAAGTTCCCCTGCTCAGGATGCGCAGGGGCCTGGCGACTGGAGCCAACAGTGGCTTGGGCCAATGCGGCCGCTATTGCTAGGGCCCCAAGGTGGGCATCCTCTTCCGCTCGTGCCCGACGTTGGCGTCGGGACAGACGAGTCGGGATGAGCGGCGCGGGCAGGTGGAGAGCCCGCTCTTCGACTTGAGAGGCCTGGCGGCGGTGTCGCCATGGCCTGGCGGGAGTCCTTACCGTAGATCCCTGGAGCGAATCCCAGATAGGGTGATCCCGGGCATCTTCCACCTCATCCGCATAGGGAAGGGAACTGTCAGAGCACTCCGGGGATAAGCTCCCGAAGCGGTTGGACGTTGAGGTAGGAAGCGGTGCCTCCCTGCGCGGCCCTTGGGGGCGGCGGTGGTGGCGAGGTGCAGCCTCCTCAAGGTCTAGGCGAGCCATGTCCCTAGTGGGGATGACTCCCTCTTCCTCATATCTCCGCACCAGGGTGTTGATCACCCTTCTCTGGATGACCTCCGAGGGGGAGAGAGGGCGTGGTTGTCCCGCAATTGCGGCTGCTGGGACGACTGTGGAATGGGTGGGACCGCGCGGAGTAGCCGCGTCAGTGTTTCCCCTACCCCTGCGCCAGTGGGCGGGTGGCGATCGGGCACTGGATCGGGCGACCTGATTTCTGAAAGCAGGGAGAAGGACCCATTAACACTGACAGGAAAAAGGAATCGACAACCAACCATTAGCGCCACGACGCCTTCCGTGGGGGGAACCCAGGCCCTCGACGTTGCGAGACGGAGTGCCCGATGTCCCTTCCCCAGCCCCTGGCGGGTAAGACTGAATGCTTGGCCGGGCAACATGCCGGTCTTCCAACACCTCTGAAAGCCATCGGTCCTTGTATCGAGGAGAAGAGATTCACGTCGGGTTCACTATTTTTCTGTTTCGGTGCGGATGTGCGTCGGGTTACGCTGTTCCGCCAGGACGCGTTCGCGCGTGCGCCCGTCAACCCGAGGGGATGGGCGCGCGGCTTGTGGTCCCGCAGTCCCGCTTTCCAAAGGCGGGCGGCATCCGTCCCTTATTCAGGGGCGTCTGCTCCTTGATCGAAACCGGGATGATGGGATGTCGGCTCCTCCTTCCTTGGACGTCTCCTCGGAACTCGTCGCCTAATCCGGGTCTCCCTCATAGATTTAAGACATGCTCGTGAATCTCGTTCCTGGCGCCATATCTTCATGGACACCGGTTAATTACGCTGCTTCCGCTCGGACGCTCCAAGGAGTCTGGTCGGGGCAGCAACCTGCGGTGAGGAGGCCGGGTGGCTCTGGGTGCTGGGGGCGTGTCGTAACACTGCGGCTCTGCACGTCTGTCTTCCGTCCCTAATAGGGCTTCTCGAAGGCATGATGGCCTGAGGCATCCCGCACTGGGTGCGGGGAACTGTGTCCCCTGAGGTTTTCCTCAGCTTCCCATTTTTAACACGGGGTACGCCGCGAGTTTAACGTCCAGCGGGGACGGCATCGGACTGATCAACACGAAGAGTGGATCAGATGACAGAACCCCTTGCGGGGAACCTCCGACGCTGGGGCCAACGCATGGGCGGCTTCCCAGGTGATATGGAGTGGAGTGAAGTGGCATGACCCCACTGGGATGTGGCGGCCCGGGTAAGGATCAGGATGGATGATGGAGTGAAGATCTTGGACCCCCGTAGGGGCTTCCTACGTACCGCGCGTTAGCACGGATCAAAGTCAACGTAGTTCGGGTATACAGTTTAACGTCATGCTGGACGTCGGCAAGCCGACTCACGAAGGGGTCGAGGCCGCCGGGCGGAGGATTGAACCGAACCACCTCGCACAGGGGGAGATGGAACGGCCGGGTGGATCACAGTTTCACGTCATGCTGGACGATAAAAGGAGAAATGGAAAAAGGGGCTGTGGGGAGGCACAGTGGAGATACACACGGGCAGTCTCCCACAGGGGCGGATTCATAGGTGAATCGACGCAAGCGTGAACCCTGGAGGGGTCCACTGATGGACGAACCGACGTGAATACGACCGGGACGACCAGGTGGTGGGCTTGAACCTCAGGGAGGCTTCCTACGTACCCTGTTTAGAAGACAGGGATCAAAGTCCACGTAGTTCATTCTGTCAGGACTTACGCACTTGAGGCAGCCCGGATGCGGCAAAACTCAGTTGGAAGGGACTTGGACCGAAAGTAGGAGACACCTCGATCCCAGTCACACCCTCTACTGGCTTCGGCAGTGGGGGAGCGCAATGGAGATACACATGTGCAGCCCCCCACAAGAAACTAGGGGTTTGTAATACCCTACCCCCCGTGGGGAAAATCCGCTCCCATTAAATCGTCCCTAAAGAGGGGCAATCCCGACATCCCTGCAGAGACGAGCGGGTGGGGGCCATATCCAAACTGGGGGGGGGGGACCCTGCGTGCGAGGCATGAGATCGGGTGATGCGGACGGTTTAACGTCTTGCCGGACGAAGTACAGTTTAATGTCGTGTGTTGAGGACGAAGCGGACGGTTTAACGTCTTGCCGGACGAAGTACAGTTTAACATCGTGTGCTGAGGATGAAGCGGACGGTTTAACGTCTTGCCGGACTAAGTACAGTTTAACGTCGTGTGCTCAGGACGAAGGTGCTTGGCAGTTTAACGTCTTGCAGCACGGACGATAGGGGCTAGGCAGTTTAGCGTCGTGCAGCTTGGACGTAGTACAGTTTAACGTCATGTTGGACAGATGCAGTTTAGCGTCATGCGGGACGAATGTGCAGTTTAACGTCATGCTGGACAAATGTGCAGTTTAACGTCATGCTGGATGTTGGTTGCCGCCGATGGGTCCGTGTCACTTCGCGCAAGCCTGGAGGGCCGCACGGAAAGACAACGCACGGTGCGGGCACCCAGGACGAATATCATCGGGCGCCACGCAGGCGGGTACCCTCAGGGGGTCAAGGGGGGCGACCCTGGCGGATTGCGCGCAAAAGAGGAGCATTGCGCGCAAAACAGCAGGTCGGCGTGCAAAATGGCGGGCTGGCGCGCAATCGGGCCAGCCCTTTGCGCGCAGATGATTGAGATTGCGCGCACCGGGCTTCGGACAGCTCGCGGGGGCAACGGCTCATTCTCTAACGAACGGCCACTTTGAAGAGGGGGGTGCGCGCAATCGGGCCGGATTGCGCGCACCCCGGTGGCAATTGCGCGCAAGAGGCTTCTTTTGCGCGCAAAGGCCTTCGGGTTAAGGATTATTCAAAGGAAAGGAGCCAAGGGGATTGCGCGCGAAGGCGAACCCCAAGGCTCTATTTCGCGAAAGAAAGGAGGTTACCTGAAGATCGGCATTGCGCGCGGAAGGGGTTGGATTGCGCGAACGAGCGACGCTTCGGATTCTGGCAACCTTCAAAACGTCGGGGGTCGCCTTATATTTATAGGCAACCCCGGGCGCGGAATCCGGTCTCGGGTGTGGAATTCCCTTCACGGGTGAGGAATCAGGACCCGGCGCGCAAGGGAGCCGCGCAGGCCACGGGCGCGCAAAATAGCGCGCCGGCCCAGCGCATTGCGCGCATCCCGGGAGGATTGCGCGCCGCGACTCAACTTTGCGCGCGGGCCTCTGAAATTTCACGCAAGTCCTCCGGGCCCTCCGGAACGTGCCTCTGACTCCAAATATCACTTCGCTTTCCGCATCCGGAGCTTCGTTTGGGAACAACGGACTTTTCCGGCGTCTACAAGCGCGGTTTCTGATGGCACCTGATTCCGAGGCCCAGAGTGCCCGGAATCAATTTCCGAAGTTTGGCTCGGGTACGTTCAGTGAACGAACGAGCGGGAATTTCTAACTTTTAATCCGGTGCTCGGAATTGAAATCTGAGGACACCGATGAACTCGCAGCGCCAATATTCGTTTAAGGAGACCTTTTCCGAGGTTGCGTTTATTGCGGGTCGAAAGTTAGTTTTTGGGATATTTATAAAAAAAAAGTTAAATAAAAATGTGGAACACTTTTTATTTTTCTTACTTGTTGGTTAACTCCTCTCAAAGGAAGTTAAAGGTGGGACCCACATCCACTTAACCTCCTTTGGGAGGATTAAGTGTGGTGGGGCCCACACGAAACCCAACTTTCCATCTCCTCTCAAAACTCCCTTAACTCCCCTTTTAAATGAAATTGACAACTTAGCTTATTAATTTGGTTGAGTTGTTTAAACTTTTTCAAACCTTTGAAATTCAAAAAGGTTTGGTTGAGTAAATAAAATAAGCTCTTAGCTTATTTTATTTGGTTAGAATTCTCTAGCCTCTTGAGAGTTTTGAAGCCTTCTCCTTCTCCTTCTCCTTCTTCTTCTTCTTCTTCTTCAAGCTTGACGAAGAACGCGAAGAACCTTCGAGCTCTGACGAAGAACGCTGCTCCTCTCATCTTCGTAGCCCGTTGTTTCCGAAGATCGACGACGTCTTCCGTGTCAACGAAAGGGAACGACGCTTCCTCCTCGGACTTCCTTCGTCGACTTACGAAGATTCGCCATCGACGTACCTCTTCGTCATCGGATTTGACGAACGTTTACAGCGACGCCCGACCTCCGCGACGTTGTCTTCTGCGGGTCGTTGACGATCTTCGAACTTGAACCCAAGGTAGGGGTTGTTGTTGATTATTTATTTATTTATTTATTCTCGTTCGTGGTTCTAGCATGACAAACGTGAGGATATTTAAATATGTGTTATCATTTAACGTGAGGGGGCCGGACCGCATGAACACGGCCGAACCCCCTCCTTTGTTCTTGTTGATTTATCTTGCGGATGAAAAAAGATGGCGTGGTGCCGTCGCACCACGCGGAAATTCGCACCGTGGAAGAATCATCATGAACGCGACACCGTCGCGCCGCGTCGAAGGGAATCGAAGGCGCCGCGGCCGTAGCGGGGTCGCGGCGAGACGGGAAGACCGACGGCTCGCCGGGCCGCCGGTGTCGGAAGTCGGAAGGGGACCGGCTTTGCAGGTCCCGTTGGAGAAAAACCGGCCGGCCAGGTGGCCGGCCGGAAGGTCAAAGACCGGGGGAATTTAATTCCCCCGGTCAGCTCTAAAGCCCCCCCCATTTATGAGGGGGGGGGGGGCTGGTTCCCAAAGGCGCGGCTAAAAGCCGCGCCACCAGTTTGATAAAGCGGGGGCTTTGCCCCCCGAGCGTGGCGACAAGCGGCGCCAGGCCACGGCGCCGCCGGCCAGGCCGGGTCAGACCCGGGTCGGGTCGACCCGGTTCGGGCCGACCCAGGGGGGGTCGGGCTGGGTCGTCCCTGACCCGGACCCCTGTTTTCGAGACGGTTTCGGTCTTTTGGCCATAACTTGAGCCACAGACCTCTGATTGACGAACCGTCTACGGCAACGCGATCCTTGGATCGAGACGGTCGTTTCGGTATATCGCACTCAAAGTTTCGGAATACTTTGAGTTCGGCCGGGTTGGTTCGTTCACGAAACCAACCGGGCCTTCAGAGCGGAAACGTTCATATCTTGAGCTACGGACGTACGATTGACGTGACGTCAGCTTTGTTGTGTTCCTCTTAGTTAGACGGATCTTTTGGCATACTCCGCCCGAGGTTTGGACGCAGGTGGAGTACGGTCGGGTTGGTTTTGCCTCAGAAACCAACCGGGCCCCTGGGACGAAAAAGCCAATAACTCTCAGACCGGGCGTCCGATCGACGCGCCGTCTGTTACGTTGAATTCCTATTGACGATACGGAACTTTTGGATACATCAACTCTGGACTTTGTGACAGTTGATGTATCAGCCTCTCGGCTCGTGGAGGGGACCCTCCGAACGAGCTTGCTGTGTGCGGGAACCCTAGTGCTGGCTGCGACTGTTACTATGACCTCTACTGCTACTGCTACTGCTACTGTGACTGCGACGACGGCAGTACAGAGATCCTTTGTGGATTCGACGACGACGACTACAACACTCAGCGATCCTACGTGGATCAGTGCTACTGGTCCTGTGTGGGCCCGATCCTGTGTGGGTCCGATCCTGTGTGGGTCTTTGCGCTCAGCGGTCCTGTGTGAACCAGCGCCTACAGGTCCTATGTGGGCCTGATCCTGTGTGGGTCTTTTGCGGGGGTTAGTTACCTTTCGATCCTTCGTGGGTCCGACGACTTAGATGGATCAGAGATCATGTTTATCGTCTTTCGAAGAAGTATACCTGTGTGAGCTGAATCTTGTTGCTTTCCTGTGTGGATTGTGTTGTGCTATCCTGTGTGGATTACGTTTTGCTTTCCTGTGTGGATTACGTTTACTTTCCAGTGTGGACTGAGTTGTACTTGGGCTCGGAGGTTGGAGTGTATTTGAAATTGATGACTTAGGTATATGTATGGGCATATACCTAAGCAGTGTCGGTTGTTACTTCGTGATTGTACCTTTCTTTGTGGTTTATCCTTTGTGTATTTTGAGAGACCTTCAAGGGCCTCGGGGTCCCTACTGAGTATCTTATACTCACCCCTGCACGGGCTATGCCCGCACTACGTTGTGTTGGTTGCAGACGACAGACATCGTTGATCTTGGCTGAGGCTTGCAGAGCAGGACGGTACCTGGAGGTGGACCACTGGGCAGGACGTGTTCGGAGCGGACGAAGGGACCCGAGGAGCAGTGGAGCTATCTGTACCCACCCTTCAGGTGGCATCTCCAGTGGACAGCTCGGTGTAGCGGCTTTTACTTACAGTTGTTGTTTTCCCTTTCGAGTTGTACTTTACTTTCAGTTTGGGTTTGTATACTGGCCCATTTACTTTTCCACACTTTCTGTTGTACTCTGTTTTTAATTAGTGTTTACTTTCCGCTTGCTTACTCTGTGGTGTTTGTTTACTTTACAAAGGCAATGCCTTCCCTTTTTACCGGGATTTACGCCTTGGTGCTAGTCGCCAGCCCCTGGCCTATGGAAGGCAGGCTTGGGGTAGTCACGGCACCGACCCCGAGGGCGGGTCGTGACAAATTGGTATCAGAGGCAGTTCGGTTCTACCACGAACTCTGATCTTTTCTATGTGAAGCAATAATGTTTAGCGTATTGAGTGTGGTTATCAGTCCAGGGAGTCCAGTGTTGGTGCGGCGGCCGACGTATCCGTACACCAGGACCCTGACTTCTGATTTCTGACTTAATGCACGAAAAAATTGATTGCGTGTGTGTTTCAAAGTATTCTTTGTGATTACTTATATCAGCTCACCAGGTATACTGTTCTGACCGTGGCACACCTGTTTCCTTTTCAGGATGGCCCCACGATGGCAGCCAGCTAGGGTTCCGAGAGTCGAGTGTGATGACAGCCCACCGAGCGATGAGGCTTCGGTGCAGGGCCCTTTGTCAGCAGTGGCACCAGCGGTAGCTCTACCCGCCGAGCCCCCGATGCTTCCAGCACCAGCCGCTGACGATGCACGTCGCCTCAGCGCACTGCATGAGTTTCAGCACCAGCGACCACCCAGGTTTCCCGGGGAGACGGATCCCCAGGCAGCCGAGGACTGGCTGGAGGCAGTGGTACGTGTGTTTAGGCTAGTGAGGACACCAGCAGACCTCATGGTGATCCTCGCTGCGAGCCTACTACACGCAGCAGCAGGACGATGGTGGAGCTTGATGCTCCAGGTGCACGATGAGGCATCTCTACTTTGGACGGACTTTGAGAGCCTCTTCCGCTCGGAGTTCGTCCCAGCCACCCTTTGTGCGGTGCGTATCCAGGAGCTTTTTTAGCTGCGGCAGGGCAGCATGACGGTCGCTCAGTACTCGGCGAGATTTACTGATCTCTCGAGATACTCGAATGACATGGTACAGGACCAATTCTTCCGGGCCCGGACCTTCGAGTAGGGTTTGAGACACGAGATCAGAGCATCGCTGATCTCCCTCAGCATACCGACTCAGACAGGAGTACTGGAGCGGGCCCTTTTGATCGAGAGCATCCTTGCTGAGTCTACACCAGCACTGAGACCCACCGCAGGGCGGCACGTGGCAGAGTCATCTGCAGCAGGAAGCCGACGGATGACTCAGGGGTCCAGACAGACCAGACCCTCAGGCAGACGACCTCAGGACACTGGCTCAGCAGTGCGGGGCACACAGCGCGGAGCCAGTCTTTCGAGTGGAAGATAGTGCTATGCATGCGGCGGGCAAGGCCACATGGCTCATGACTGCCCGACCCGCCATGCAGAGGAGCTGGACGAGCAGCAGGTGGTGGGAGATGCTTTAAGGCTCTACCACCACCACCACCGGGAGGTCCACCCCGACCTCAGGGAAGAGAACAGCTTCAGGCAGCTGAAGCTTACGATCATGGAACTCCGGAAGCGGGTGGACTAGTTCGGGACTAGCTCCAGGCATAGAGGCCTTTTCCCATAATGCCTCTAGGTTCGTAGATTGTGTTGCCTTGTGTCCTTGTACTTTAAGTTGAAGTAATAAAAGATACTTTCCTTGGTGACTTTTGTTTTCTTGTCTTTTGTTTGTTTTTACTAAGAGGTGCTGGTTAAAAACTGTTGACGTGACCCTCACTTGCGAGATTCTAACTGGAGGAAACCCAGTGACCACACACTGATGCCGACAGTGTGACTCAAACCTTGTAGGTGAGAGTAACTGTTGGATCTCTTGGTAGCAGCGTCGAGGCCTTACGACATCATCCATGCCATAAATTAACTAATCATGACGGGATTGACTGTATTAGGCAAGGAACATGGTTCATCCAGGGGATGAGACCAGATTTCACTTTTCAGCAAAGGAGAAATCTTTGCAGCTTTTCCGTACGTTAAGGAGGAAGGGGAAACCCTTCGTGTGGTCAGACAGATGTCAGCAGAGCTTCCAAGAGCTGAGACAGAGATTGACCAGCGCACCTATCTTGAGGTTGCCTGAGGAAGGAGTAGGGTACGTAGTCTACTGGGATGAATCAGGGACCGGACTCGGATGTGTTCTGATGTAGGAGTGGGCAGTGATCGCCTATGGAACACGTCAGTTGAGGCCGCATGAGTAGAACTACGCTACCCATGACCTGGAGTTAGCAGCAGCGGTCTTCGCTCTGAAGACATGGCGACACTATCTGATGGCCGAGCGCTTTACAGTCTTTTCTGATCATCAGAGTCTCAGGTATATCTTCTCGCAGAAGGACCTGAACCTGAGACAGCGGCGATGGCTCGAGTTCCTCCAGGACTATGACTTTGAGATATTCTATACTCCTGGGAAGGGGAACGTGGTAGCCGATGCCATCAGCAGGAGGACGGGCATTCAGCTACTTGAGGAGGCGACGGAGCAGCTAGCCTCTTTACAGATATCCTTCATGGATAGAGATGGATCAGCCTTCCTCCAGTCTCTCACAGTCACCCCTCCTCTACTGCAGCGGGTCAGAGAGGCACAGCGTGAGGACGCTGACTGTGAGACACGGCGTGCACAGATATCCTCGGGACAGGCACCTGATGGTTTCTCCCTTGGAGCAGAGCACGACAACCTTTTCAGAGGACGTACCATGGTACCAGTCGCTTTGCGAGAGGAAGTGCTGAGAGAGTTTCACATTTCTCCTTTGGCGGTACATCCTAGAGTTGCGAAGATGTACCAGGACCTCAGACGACAGCACTGGTGGCCGGGCATGAAGAAGGCAGTAGCAGAGTTCGTTTCTCGATGCCTCACCTGCCAGTAGGTGAAGGCGGAGCATCAGGTACCAGCAGGCTTGGTACAGCCATTGGAGGTTCCGGAGTGGAAGTGGGATGGCATATTTATGGACTTCGAGACTGGACTTCCACGCACTTCCAGAGGTCACGACTCCATCTGGGTGATTTTTGACCGACTCACCAAGTCGGCACACTTCTTACCCATCAGAGAGCAGGGCTCAGTGGAGAGCTTGAGACGCCTCTACGTTCAGGAGATTGTGCGGTTCCACGGCGTGCCATCATCTATCGTCTCCGATCGAGATGCTCGCTTTACTTCCCGACTTTGGAAGGGGTTACAGGAGGCGTTCGGGACGCAGCTACGTCTGAGCACAACCTTTCACCCTCAGACGGATGGTCAGACGGAGAGGACCATTCAGACTCTCGAGGACATGCTCCGCGCATGTGTCCTCGACTTTGGTCGTAGCTGGGAGGACCACCTACCCTTGGTGGAGTTTGCGTACAACAACAGTTACCACTCCACCATCGGGATGGCACCGTACGAGGCTTTGTACGGCCGACCCTGTAGATCTCCTTTTTGCTGGACAAACCCTGGGGAGTCAGCACTGGTGGGACCGAAGATGGTCCAGGCCACGACCGAGAAGGTCTAGGTCATCCAGGAGCGGATGAGGACAGCTCAGAGCCGGCATAAGTCATATGCTGACAGGAGGCGGAGGCCACTAGAGTTCGAGGATGGTGACCACGTCTTCTTGCGGGTCTCACCTCAACGTGGTATTCGGAGATTTGGCCGAGGCAGCAAGTTATCTCCGTGCTTCATCGGACCCTTCCAGGTCCTCAGTAGGATTGGTGAGGTGGCTTATCGCCTGGCACTACCACCTCAGTTGCACCGGGTGCACGACGTCTTCCACGTGTCTCAGCTGAGGAGATACGTGCACGACCCGACGCACATCATTGACCATGGGGAGCTTGACGTTGACGATGGGGTGACTTTTACAGAGGTCCTGGTGGAGATAGAGGATCGACAGGAGTGGGTCCTACGTGGGCGATTGATTCCTCTTGTGCGCATCAGATGGCAGCACGAGAACCTCCAGGAGAGCACATGGGAGCAGGAGGCTCAGATGCATGCTCAGTACCCTCATTTGTTTCCCTAGTTTTTTTTCATGTATCTTTACGGGGACGTAAATCCCTGAGGTGGGAGTAATGTAAAGACACGTAAAATTCAAGGGAATTTTTTTCTTAATTTTCTTTGGAATTTTACAAGAGCGTGGTTTCTGACGGCACCTGATTCCGAGGCCCGGAGTGCCCAAAATCAATTTCGGAAGTTTGGCTCGGGTACGTTCAGTGAACGAATGAGTGGGAATTTCTAACTTTTAATCCGGTGCTCGGAATTGAAATCCGAGGACACCGATGAACTCGCAGCGCCGATATTCGTTTAAGGAGACCTTTTCCGAGGTTGCGTTTATTGCGGGTCGAAAGTTAGTTTTTGGGAGATTTATAAAAAAAAGTTAAATAAAAATGTGGAACACTTTTTATTTTTCTTACTTGTTGGTTAACTCCTCTCAAAGGAAGTTAAAGGTGGGACCCACATCAACTTAACCTCCCTTGGGAGGATTAAGTGTGGTGGGGCCCTCACGAAACCCAACTTTCCATCTCCTCTCAAAACTCCCTTAACTCCCCTTTTAAATGAAATTGACAACTTAGCTTATTAATTGGGTTGAGTTGTTTAAACTTTTTCAAACCTTTGAAATTCAAAAAGGTTTGGTTGAGTAAATAAAATAAGCTCTTAGCTTATTTTATTTGGTTAGAATTCTCTAGCCTCTTGAGAGTTTTGAAGCCTTCTCCTTCTCCTTCTCCTTCTCCTTCTTCTTCTTCTTCAAGATTGACGAAGAACGCGAAGAACCTTCGAGCTCCGACGAAGAACGCCGCTCCTCTCATCTTCGTAGCCCGTTGTTTCCGAAGATCGACGACGTCTTCCGTGTCAACGAAAGGGAACGCCGCTTCCTCCTCGGACTTCCTTCGTCGACTTACGAAGATTCGACATCGACGTACCTCTTCATCATCGGATTTGACGAACGTTTACCGTGACGCCCGACCTCCGCGACGTTGTCTTCCGCGGGTCGTTGACGATCTTCGAACTTGAACCCAAAGTAGGGGTTGTTGTTGATTATTTATTTATTTATTTATTCTCGTTCGTGGTTCTAGCATGACAAACGTGAGGATATTTAAATATGTGTTATCCTTTAACGTGAGGGGGCCAGACCGCATGAACATGGCCGAACCCCCTCCTTTGTTCTTGTTGATTTATCTTGCGGATGAAACAAGATGGCGTGGTGCCGTCGCACCACGCGGAAATTCGCACCGTGGAAGAATCATCACGAACGCGACTCCGTCGCGCTGCGTCGAAGGGAATCGATGGCGCCGCGGCCGGAGCGGGGCCGCGGCGGAGGGGCACGGTGCCGTCGCACCGCGCCGGACGACGAACACCGCGGCCGGTTCCGGGCCGCGGCGAGACGGGAAGACCGGCGGCTCGCCGGGCCGCCGGTGTCGGAAGTCGGAAGGGGACCGGCTTTGCCGGTCCCGTTGGAGAAAAACCGGCCGGCCAGGTGGCCGGCCGGAAGGTCAAAGACCGGGGGAATTTAATTCCCCTGGTCAGCTCTAAAGCCCCCCCCCATTTATGAGGGGGGGGGGGTTTCTTTGAGGGGGGCAGGCGGCCCCCCGGTTCTCTTCAAAGCAGCCCCCCCACGAGGGGGGGGGGGCAGTTCCCAAAGGCGCGGCTAAAAGCCGCGCCGCCAGTTTGATAAAGCGGGGGCTTTGCCCCCCGTGCGTGGCGACAAGCGGCGCCAGGCCGTGCCGCCACGCCGGACCGCGCCGCCGCGCCAGGTCGGGTCGACCCGGTTCGGGCCGACCTAGGGGGGGGGGGGGGGTCGGGCCGTGTCGGCCCTGACCCGGACCCCCGTTTTCGAGACGGTTTCGGTCTTTTGGCCATAACATGAGCCACGGACCTCCGATTGACGAACCGTCTGCGGCAACACGATCCTTGGATCGAGATGGTCGTTTCGGTATATTGCACTCAAAGTTTCGGAATACTTTGTGTTCGGCCGGGTTGGTTCGTTCACGAAACCAACCGGGCCTTCGGAGCGGAAACGCTCATATCTTGAGCTACGGACGTCCGATTGACGTGCCGTCAGCTTTGTTGTGTTCCTCTTAGTGAGACGGATATTTTGGCATACTCCGCCCGAGGTTTGGACGTAGGTGGGGTACGGTCGGGTTGGTTTTGCCTTAGAAACCAACCGGGCCCCTTGGACGAAAAAGCCAATAACTCTCAGACCGGGCATCCGATCGATGCGCCGTCTATTACGTTGAGTTCCTGTTGACGATACGGAACTTTTGGATACATCAACTCTAGACTTTGTGACAGTTGATGTATCAGCCTCTCGGCTCGTGGAGCGAACCCTCCGAACGAGCTTGCTGTGTGTGGGAACCCTAGTGCTGGCTGCGACTGTTACTGTGACTTCTACTGCTACTGCTACTGCTACTGTGACTGCGACGACGACAGTACAGAGATCCTGTGTGGATTCGACGACGACGACTACAGCACTCAGTGATCCTACGTGGATCAGTGCTACAGGTCCTTTGTGAGCCCGATCCTGTGTGGGTCCGATCCTGTGTGGGTCTTTGCGCTCAGCGGTCCTATGTGAACCAGCGCCTACAGGTCCTATGTGGGCCCGATCCTGTGTGGGTCTTTTGCGGGGGTTAGTTACCTATCGATCCTTCGTGGGTCCGATGACTTAGATGGATCAGAGATCATCTTTATCGTCTTTCGAAGAAGTATACCTGTGTGAGCTAAATCTTGTTGCTTTCCTGTGTGGATTGTGTTGTGCTATCCTGTGTGGATTAGGTTTTTCTTTCCTGTGTGGAATACGTTTACTTTCCTGTGTGGACTGAGTTGTACTTGGGCTCAGAGGTTGGAGCGTATTTGAAATTGATGACTTAGGTATATGTATGGGAATATACCTAAGCAGTGTCGGTTGTTACTTCGTGATTGTACCTTTCTTTGTGGTTTATCCTTTGTGGATTTTGAGAGACCTTCAAGGGCCTCGGGGTCCCTACTGAGTACCTTATACTCACCCCTGCACGGGCTATGCCCGCACTACGTTGTGTTGGTTGCAGACGACGGACAGCGTTGATCTTGGCTGAGGCTTGCAGAGCAGGACGGTACCTGGAGGTGGACCACTGGGCGGGACGTGTTCGGAGCAGACGACGGGACCCGAGGAGCAGTGGAGCTATCTGTACCCACCCTTCAGGTGGGATCTCCAGTGGACAGCTCGGTGTAGCGGCTTTTACTTACAGTTGCTATTTTACCTTTCGAGTCGTACTTTACTTTCAGTTTGGGTTTGTATACTGGCCCATTTACTTTTCCGCACTTCCAGTTGTACTCTGTTTTTACTTAGTGTTTACTTTCCGCTTGCTTACTCTGTGGTGTTTGTTTACTTTACAAAGGCAATGTCTTCCCTTTTTACCGGGATTTACGCCTTGGTGCTAGTCGCCAGCCTCTGGCTTATGGAAGGCGGGCTTGGGGTAGTCACGGCACGGACCCCGAGGGCGGGTCGTGACGAAATGATATAATTAAACCATTATTCCATGAATACTCATAAGAAATATCGTTAAAAATCATTTAGATCAAAATGAACATTCACTTACATAATAAATCATGTTATTTGCCCAAATATATTTAGAAAACAATTCATAAAAAATATTAAAGGCTAAATAAAACATAGAAATATTTCTTTTAAACCATGAAAAACTAAAAAAACCTTTTTAAAAAATTTATAAATTTCACTCCACTATTAGTATAATATGGTTCTATTAAAACAGAGATGGTCATTATTAGATATTGTGAAATCCTGATAATCTCTTAAAAACCCATTGAAATCAAATATAAAACTTGTAGGTTACTTGATGAATCATTTTCATATAATTATAAATTACTTATGAAGTAAAAATAAATGTTATACATATAGTAACCATCATAGGTAAACATAAAATATCTATCTAATTTATTATTAAAAAATAGATTATAGTATATTCCTATAATCTCTTTATAGAAAACAAATCAGTTAACTCTATCCCTTTATGCAATGTAATGGAAAGCTATTGGGGGATCACCCCCTGATTTTATAACATAATCACTCATACTTATAAACAATTTATGATAAACATGTCATAATAGTTATTTAATTACAATATAAAAGATAAGTGAACTCAAGGGGTTTTCTCATTTTTGAATAGAATTAACATTATAGATCATTAAATAATTCTTGGGGAAAATAACCTTTCCATTTGAAATAAATTATTTAAAAAAAACTTATAAAGGAAAACATTTTATTTGAAAATTACCATGTTCACTTGAAAAGGTTTCTTAAATGAAAATGGTATTCATGATTATGGGAAAATTCATCCATTTTGTATATGTTAAAAAACATCCACTCTATATTTTTTCCCTAAACAGTTTCAATGTACCTCATTTAGAAAACAAAAAAATATTCCTTTCAAACCATTTTTTAAACGTTAAATCATTAGAAGAAATGAATTTAAAAAATAATATAATAATAGTAAAATTTTATTTAAATGATTTTTAGAAAACAATAATGTAGATATGGAAGAAAAAAATAGTTTTAAGGGAAATATTAAAGAAGACATTTTTATATAGTCCCTTACCTTATGTCTGACATGTCACATACAATCATTATCATATTGAATAATAAAATTATGATAATTATATAATTACTTGATTTTTTTTCTATTTTTAATATTTCTTTTTTTCATTTAATACCATATTTTATAACCATATTTAATCAATTAAATTTATATTATGTATTTTGATGATATTCATCTCATATGTTAGAAATGAATTTGGTAGGTTAAAAATGGTCAACAAGGTCATTATTACACCATATTTAGAATAATTATCATGAAATATTTATAATTTTTATACATCAATCATACTTTTAAAACAAATCATAATATATAGTTTTGTAAAATGTACTACTTCACAATCAGGGAGACGATATGACGTACAAACGCTTGAGTAACATTTCCATTTTTCAATGATTGTAATTATAATAAGGTAAATATTATTTAATACTTCTATAATTATCATAATATAATAAATAACATATTATTCTATTAAGTATAATTATATATATATAATCTATATGATATGGTGATAAAAATTGAATCACATCGCTTCCTGCAAGTGGTAGTCCACACATAAGCATGAACGATGTAATCATTTTTTTGTGAAAGAAATGGTAATAATTTAACTAATAAATTATGTTTTTATAGTGATAAATATTTGATTAATATAATATATAAACATTAATTCCATTATATAACCAACCATGAGAGATGATTATGGAAAAATAATTACATATATTCTCAATGTAGTTGTATCATCCATAAATTTTATGAAATACATTCCATAAAATTAAAATAAATTAAATAAGAGATTATTTTACATGTAATATATATTTTATCTTTTATCACATGAAATAAAAATTTTATGTTTCATTTCATGCAACATCGAGTTCCTTTGATGACTTATGCTACACACAAGCCCGAGTCTTACCAGACAATAATTTATTATTAATATTATGTGTTTTATTACGTAGAATTTTTAAAGGTGGGAATGAATGATATTAACTAAATTATGGAAATATATCATAGAAATTTTTATAAAATTAAATTATTGTTAATAATTAATTATAAATTAATACCAATTCCAATTGAATATAAAGGATGTGTTTTTATGAAAACCTTTTTTATTAATAGAATGACATTTTTTCCAAAAAAATAAAATAATATATATTATTGAAATATATTAATGAATTTTATATGTTATATATTCAATAAAATATTTTTAAATTCATCTAAAATTTTTTATTATGTTAATATAAGAATAAATCAAATTTTAAGCATAAAAAGCTATATCTTTTTTAAGGGTAGTTTTACCACATTTTAATGGCCCAACTATTGTAAATTTAATTTATCTAAATTTTATAATTTTTATTTGAAAATATAAATTTATTTTAAAAATAAAAACATAAAAATTTATTTTGGGTCATTTTTTGTTTTTTTCTAAAAACATCCATATTTTGAGGAATAATGAATGAAACCAAATTTTAATTGAAAACCACATTTTCATCTGAATAATTTAAAGTGTTAAATTATATTATTAATTTATTTTAATATATAATTAGATAAATTATATGTAATTTAAACCATTTTAGGAAATTTGAAACAATTTCACAATGATTTCAGATATAAATACATAACAAACCTTTGCATGTTTTGTACTTTAAAAACCCATTTTATCATCCTATATGTGGGATTAATTTTAAATTAATTTATATCAATTCAATTAATGTAATTTTAAAAAATAGATTGAATATTTTTATGTAACATAATATATAATTTATAATAATTTAAACATTGTTTTTTATGAAAAATGTTATTGAATGTAATTAAACTTTATTATAGTGATTAAAGAAAAATGAGATTAACAAATGAGTAAACTCGAAAAAGGGTAAAAAAATGAACCTATGGTTGTCTAAAAATGGTTTTATAGTCATATTTCGGACATGAAACCTCTATGGATCTATAATGGTGATCATTAAACCCTTTAGGGATAGGTAAAACAAGGGAATTATTCAAATATTTTCAAGAATACCCAATTTGTCCTCTCCCTTCACATATAAAGGGCCTCCTCTCATACTCTAATCATCACACCTCACAAGACCTTTGGATTTGATAATCCCTAAACATATAATCTTCCAAAATCCATCCCCTCACCTAATATTTCCCACTTTAGGAAGAAATAAAACCAAGAAATTCCTTTAGTTCAATACAAAATGAGTTAACTGAAAATGATGTAACATTCTTGGGCCGATATTTATGTTTTATTTCATTCATGACCTATTAAATTATTATTACATCATTATTATGTATTAAAAAACATGTCCTCAATATAGTGAGATTCTTTTATTTTAATGGTTATACCAAAACCTACACACACATCCATCAAAAGTGTAACGAAATTACTGTTCGTGTGTGATGAATTACTGCCTCACAAAATGATGTTGTTCATTTTTCTTTTACCACCTGTCATTTTTTGGAATTATGATGGAAACCATATTTTCATATGACATATATAATATTTTTTTATTAATATATATGGATTTTTTATATAACATATACCTTTAGCCTTTCCATTTTTTTATATACGATAACATCATTTGTGGACTTGGGGACTACAACCTCCTTAAAGAGATGTGATACATTCAAAAATTACATGTAATGTATTAAGGATTTGTTTAAATAGAAATATGTGAAATAAATAAATTATATATATATTATTCACTAAATAATTATCTTTCTATAAATATAATATATTATTTTCTTCATTACGCTTTCAGACACTGAAAAAGTGATAACGTTGTTCGTACACATACACACTACTGCCTCCTAAAGTGATGTGATTTCATTTACATCACAAAAATTATATATTTAATTATATATGATTGAATAATATGATATATATAATATAATGATATTTTTTTGAAGATAAATTTTACTTACATTCTTTCAATAAGGATCATTGAAAAATGGGAATGCTACTCTAGTGTATGAATGACCTACCATCTCGATGATTATAACATTGGTTCATTTTTCATAACCATATTTCATGATTCGTTTCAAAAAGTGTATTTTATATATAAATGTGATAATTATTTCATTATTATTATTCTATACGTGTTTATATAATGACCTCATTGACCATAGTCGACCTATCAAAGTCAGTTTTGAAACAGAAGCTTAATATGATCAAAACATCTGGCATAAAAATTTTTAATTAAGTAATTGCATGTGTAGGGTCCTGAAAAATACGCAAAGGAAATTTTTACCAAGCCCCCTAAAATAATTGGGGGTAAATAATCAAAGAAGAGCCCCAAAAGGGACCGGTCGGCAAACCGGTCCATGGAAGCGCAACATGGCCAGGCACTGCGAGGCACCCCCTCCGCGAACCATTGTCATTCGCGAAATAGAGGCGGAGAGCCTCCGTGGTCGCGAGGCAGGATGGGCGCCAGTTCGGTTCACCGTCATGAACCACCCCAAATGCGGACTGTGTCGACCAATTCAAGCCTCACCCACTGTCATTTTCGGAATATAGGCGGAACCCTCTGCGGCCGCGGAGCACTCCCTGAGTTTGCTTCGCGGAGGAGGGGAGCGATCAATACCCACCGTGAATCACAAATTGATGAAGTCAGCTGTGAACTAAGTATTTGGTTATGGGCCTCCGCAATAGTTGCCGCATGGCCATAGATATATTCCTTTCCCCACTCTATAAATGGATACAAAGGGGGAAAGAAGAGGAGATCAGAGAACTGGAATCAGATTCGGAGGAAGGAGATCGGTCGAAGGAAGGCTTCGGATTTCACAAACAGTGAAATTCCCATCCATGAACCACAACAGGTATATGAATTAAGAAGGAATTGGAAAACGTGTAATAATTTAGTGAACCGCGAACCTAAATAATAAAAAAGGAGAACTACGAACCATACCCCCTCCGTGGATGACTTCCCCGCAGACCATGGAGTTTATGCCTCTTTTCCCATCCGTTGTATCGTGTGGCACCCTCCTCCGCGGACGAAGCCACGACCGACGAGCCTCCGATCGGCGTAGCCCTTGGCCGCCGTTGTCTGCCTGGAACCCTCCGCGAACCACCCTGTTTCGTGGATTGAACCCGAAGCTGTGAACCACCTTGGTTCACGGAATGAACCCAAAGTCGCGAACCACCCTGGTTCGCGGAGTGAACCCGAAGTCGCGAACCACCCTAGTTCGCGGATTGAACCTGAATCCGCGAACCACCCTAGTTCGTGGGACGCCAATCAGTCCATGGACCACCCTGGTTTTCAGACGGCTTCTCCAACTGCGTGGCACTTCCCCACGCTAAGGGCGCCACTACCCATACCTCTCGGTGGCCATCCAAATACTTCACTGTTCTCATTTCCAAAGCCAGGTAAAATCCTCCCAATCCAGCTAGGTCCTCCGCGACTCCCTCATTGGCCTATTCATCGGCCCCGAGCCGAGGCCTCCACCAGAGCCACCGGATCTGCATGGTGTAACTTTTAGGCGTATCAGCGTGCCATTTTGAGTTCACATACCCACGGTAAGCAGGGGAAAATGGGTTTCCCCGACCCTTGGGTGGATTCTCGAAGCATGACTGGGTTCACATTCCTAGAGTAATGCGGGGTCTGAGCCCGAGATCCCCCTTTCTGCCTCTACTCACAAGGATGGGGGACTGCATGCTTCGGCGGTCGGGCACTTCTCTCATCCCTAGAGAGGGGGTGACATACCCATATGAAGTCAGTCGTCCCCATGCACCTCAGTACTTCCCCGGGTATCACCCCGGGGAATAAGAGAGGAGATGGGGACATGAGCACCCCCCTTTCCTTCTCCCGCTGGGTTTTGTTGCCACGGGCGTCCATCTCGGAGTAAGCCCTGACCTTCTGGGCCTCCTCAGAGTGTAAGCCCCAATTCATCAATGGGCCACCTTCAGGCGTAATCCCCACTCCTCTTCTCACGGACACACCTTTCGCAACATGATCCTCTGGTCCCTGCTGCCTCTTGTTTCTCACCCTGAGCATGACTCATGTGGGCTTAGAGTAAGCATCGACCATGACATCCTCCTATGGGACGCCTCCGAGTGTAAGACTCAAGCCAAATCAAACTACGGGGACTTTGATCCATGTCAAGGCATGGTACGTAGGAAGCCTCCAGGAGGTTCATGCCAACCACTAGGTCATTTCTTTACATCGAGTTCCACCCTCGTCCAACATGACGTTAAACTGTATGCCCCCATACAACATGATGTTAAACTGTTTATGCAAACTACGTGGACTTTGATCCCTGCCTCCTAGACAGGTTACGTAGGAAGCCTCCATGAGGTTCAAGCCCACCACCCATCGGACCACCTGGTCTCTCTTCACGTCGGTTCCCCGACACCTATCCGAACTACGTGGACTTTGATTCCTGCTTCCTAAGCAAGGTATGTAGGAAACCTCCCTGAGGTTCAAGACCAACAGTCGGTTGATCCGACCATCTCTATGTCAGTTCACTGCGCCACTACTAGTGCCACCTCAAGCGAGTTCTAGCCTTTCAGGGTCATTAATCAAACGAGGGATGGTAAACCTCGGGCATAAATGATTCCAAACCCATACGTCCAGTTGACAGTTTCCCACCAAGGTTAAATTCGTGGATACTATGTTTGGGTATAAACCAAAGATTCATGAACATATGAATACGTCTTAAATCTATAAGAGAGTCCCAGAACAGAAAATAATTTCTCCCCAAAAAGGGTGCGATGAGCCCGACTTCCCATCCTATTGACCAATGTGAGTTCTTAATAGTCGCTGGTCAGACCATCCGGAAAATGCCTGACTTTGGAAAGAAGGTCCATCAATCATTGGATATGGAGCCGTTGGGTGTTTCATGGCCGAAAACTAGAACGAAACAAAAAATGGTGACCTCGACGTGAATCTTTAACCAAACATGACGGATTTAACCTAATCTCACCCAGTTCCCCCTTATACTCCAAATAAGGTCCAAGCAAGGTCATTAATTACACATGGGATTATGAGATGCTGCTTTGATGGGTTTGCTGCTTGTATTTGCTAAAATTTTTCGTAGGCACTACTTTCAGAACTCCCTTCGATCTAATGTAATCGCAAAGGAACTCACAAGTGCGTGCTTCCAACGATGCAAGGATGAGACTTCCTCAAAAAAGAAGGACCCCGTAACCCACCCAACGTCTTCAACACTGGGCTTCAGACACACTGATCCGAGAGTACCACGTGAATGGTACTCTCCCAACGGTGGAGGCGGCCATGCATGCTCTCCAATCCGTCAAGACTCATCGGTCGCCTGCCCAGCAGAGATCGCAAAGGCGGATCCAGACAGCCCATGTCGCTGTCTCCAACCATTTCAGGAGTCTATCCACGGAACGGGATAATGCGTACCTCCCTTATCTTAGGGAGACTGATGAGGTCGACGTTGAGGACTTCATCCTTGTCAAACAGGGGTTCCGCTCTTAGGACCCCGCCAAAAGGCTTCATCGCGGTCACGCCACGACTCAACATCCTCATGTCGAGGAGGATGTTCCCCTGAGGATTCAGGCCCACGCTCCCCGAGCTCCAGCCCCTCGGACCGCCCTATGAGGGCGGCAGACGTATAATCAGGGACCAGTCATCACCCTGGTCCCTGAGTATGATCTCTGCTTCTCAGCCATAGAGACCTGCCACAAACAGGCACCTACACCTATTCGATCTTCCCGAGCCCGCCATCCAGACATGGCGGCATCATACGAGCCAGCGCGCATCCCCACCAAGCTCCATCAAGCCCGTCGATCATACAGGATGGCACTTACCAGGCAGGCACCTCTCCCTGCCCAGGGTCGTGAAGCCCACCAGCTTGACATGGTGGAGACCCGGCACCTGTAGGACCAGCTCCTGGAAGTCTCTTCAGAAGCCCTCCATCCTGATATGGTGGCGATCAACAAAGCCCGCCACCCAGATGCGGCGGAAAATCATAGGCGGGCACGTCTCCCTGCCAACAAAGGCCACTGACTTGATACTGTGGGAAACCAATATATGCAGGGCCAGCTCCCTGTGGATGCAAGTAAATTCCACCACCCCGATGTGGTGGAAAACGGAGAGAGAAACCGACGTATCCCAGTACAGGGGAAGATCCGTTCACCTGCCCCGACACAGAAGAATTTTCAGTACCCACTGACCACTGGAGGACTGGAGTAGGATATTCCTACTCCGATACCGGAATGGGCCTTCATACCCATTCTAGCCAAAGATGTCTCTCTACATATCTTGGAAATGATGGAGGAGCAGGTATCGATCCCAGATCATATCTTTCAGACTTTCCAGCATGTGATTGCATCGGCGGCAATAGCAAGGACTCGGGCCCGTGAGCCCGTCTCCCCAATTGAGGCGACTCATCTAAGAGACAAGATAGCCGCCTCAGAGTAGATCTGCATCACTGCTTCAGCCCAGGAGGTTTTTCGGCTATATTCCACGATGCAAGGGCAACCGGATCGAGCAACTTCACTCGTTCCAACTGGGGGACACCCGTCCATCACGGTGGATGATCCAGAGCAGGCATATATCCCTGCTAAAATTCAAGATGTTCGTCGGCTTATCCTGGCAACATCGCGGGACCCAATTAGACAGGGACCCAAAGGTGAAGGTCGTTGTCAATAGTAGATAGTCCCCGCTACCCGCAAAAGAGCGCCCCGAACGCGCCGAAGGCAGCCGGAAAATAAAGAGTGGGTTCATGACTCCACTGAGCTAGAAGCTGGGGTTTCCGACGTTGCTAAGCATGAAACAAAAGCTCGAAACCCTTCCACCCATTACCATATTATGGTAGTGGCAGTAGCAGTTGCGATGGTCCTCCCCGCAATGTCGTTTCCAGCAGCTCTGAAGGTCCTCCCCAGAGCACCCGTGGGGGCCTCCCTCGCGGGCATATAATGATCAGTCACGAGAGCTTCTCTCCTTATGCAAATCACGAAAACCCTCCACGTGACCAGAAGGTCGAGCAGCAATAAGGTCCTCCACTTGTTGCGGTCCACCCTGAAGTTCCTCCCCGGGGTATGCACTGCAATCACTCTCCATGTAGTGGGACCACATATTATGACTATAGTCCTTGCTATCATAGTCGCAACTATGGAGGTCCTCCCCTTTGTGATGTTTCATCACGACAAGAAGGCCCTCCCCTTGTCGTGGTCTGCCCTGAAGGTCCTCCCCAGGGGTTATGCTGCCACGGAACTCCATGCAGCCAGGCATCAGGTCACGGTGGTATCCCTCTCCACCCTGATTACGGAGGTCCTCCCCGTAGAGACATCAAGCAACGAGAAGGCCCTCCTCTCATTGCGGTACATTCTGGAGGCCCTCCCTAGGATGTATCCCACAGATATTCTCCCTACGGCAGTAGTAATGGTAGTCCTTTCCATTGCCGCAGTTGTGATGGTAGTCCTCGCCACCACGGCCGCCATTGCGAAGGTCCTCCCTGAAATGGCCCCAAGAAACAAGAAGGTCCTCCCCTTGTCATGGAATGTCCTGAAGGTCCTCCCCAAGATGTGCGTCGAACGTCAAGCCATGATGGTCATCCTCACCATAATGGCAGTTGTTGCGAAGGTCCTCCCCGTAACAACGCTATGCAGCGAGAAGGTCCTCCCCATGCTGCAACATGCCTTGGAGGTCCACCCCAGGGTGTGCACTTCAAAAGTCCTCTATGTAGTGAAGAATCAAGAATTAATGGTAGTCATTTCCATTACGGTCGTCATTGCGTAGGTCCTCCCCGTGATGGCATGTTATTTCGATAGGAAGGTCCTCCTCCTGCCGAGTCAAGCACCCAAAGGCCCTCGTATGACGAGGCACTCAGAAGGACGGGGTCGAGCATGTCAGATTCCCAGCTTATCACTAACGACGCCCTTCTTCTATCAGGATATGGTTCGGGGCCACGTTAATCTTCTGAACCACCTCGTAATCGCTTACATAATGATTCAGCACCTACCGATCCCACTGCCTCTGATCACACTAGCAGTGAGCGCCTTAGCTGGGCTGACCAGGTAGAAGAATCACAGGCGGGGGAGTATTCCAATATGCTGCACCTGAGGAAACGACTAGCCAGGAATGATATATCAGTCATGTTTTGGCGCACGACCACCTCTCAGTTCGACATACCCAGAGAGTTGTCGGAATAATGCATGCACGACATCCACCATAATATTTGGACAACCCTCCGCCAGCTGAAGTCAAGCTTCCTGCCCTATGATGGGTATGTAGACCACATAAAGACAATAGGGGACCTCCTGCGTCACATTGACCTGGAGGCCCTTTCCTCGATGCAACAACAACGCCCCAAGAGGTGCAAAGGGAATATGGAGGCAGCTTGCCTCCTTGCACTGCACGAACTGCACCGCCTCATTGGTGACGCTCCAACGGGAGTCCATATCAGGGGATTGGGGTAACACGGAGCTCTTCATTTCACTCCACTCCCCGCCCAGAAAAACCCGTTGGGCATGGTATCGTGTAACATCATCACATCGAGACGGCAATCAGGTGGACCCCCTGTTCAGGAAAGGCAACACACCCAACAGAGTCGGGCCTCCAGTAAGTCCCAAAAGCGTCAGGCCCGGCGGGAATGAGCCATTCAAAAACTCCTAAATTAGGCAACCGAGAGGATACATCAGGCTTGTCTCCAAAGAAAGGCCAATCAACGATCTCTGCCTACCTCCCTAGAAGGGACTGATCCATAGGTGAATTCGGCACCAGATCCGATTCACCCCCATATGGGGGCACGCGAGATCAGGAAAGTCTCGATAGCCGCAGCTACTGTCGTAATCCAGGGTCAACCCCAGCCTGCAGGGCTGGGGGAATTTTTAACAACAAATTCCCCCTTAAGACCAAGAAAACCGGGAAGAGACTCAACGTCCAGGGAATGGAGCCCTCCCCAGCCCTCAGTACTGGGTGAATTATTACCCCCTCAACAACAATCTCCCCCATGAGAATCAGTATTCTCTCATGTAGGGAGGACAATCAGAAGATGAGGTTCCCGTCCTATCCCATCATTCGAATCATCATCCCCTCTGAGAGGAAGGCGCACCGTAAGGTCGCATCAAAGAACTCTCCATGTCACCCTTCGTCAAGAAGTCCGAGGGAGATCCCAGGTCATGAAAGGGAAGGCTAGCTGAAGACGTGGGAGATCCTCTTCCTATTTGGTAGATGATGTCCCTTCCACCCCATAATATACATTCATCAATTCCATAGAGTCTAACCCCACGAGTGACACCGGAGAAAATGAAAATCCAGAAGGATCGGAAGACGACGGTTCTGGTCAGACTGTGACTCACAATGAAACCCCAGGTGTACACACCCGGAACCAGAGTGCCGCTTTAAATATGGCTGCCCCTTCAGCTAACCTCCCTCTGCCTACCCTGTGAGCTTCCAACAAGGATAATAATAAAGGAATAGTTACCCTTAACCCGTCCCTTTCTCTCGATAAAAACGAGCCACTCATGTTCGAAGAGAGGTTCGCTCGACAAGAAGAAGAGATGAAAGAGTTGAGGCGGATTAACGCCAAGCTGCTCTAGAGGAACCACCTTATTGAAAGTCTGTCCCAAGAAGAGCCACGTCATGCACTCCCAATAAGTGCACCTCAAAGGCTAACGCTTGCCCTGGAAGATGAAGCACGATTAGGGCTCCTGCCCAATGAGGCGCCTTGTTCGTCCAACTACCTAAACATGGATGATGAATACTAGGATTTCCCTCCACTTAGGAGACAACCGGAGAAAGTATGCCTGAACCCTCCGAGGATTCCTCGAACAGAATATTCACCCTTGGTGCCGGCCAATCCAGATCCTTAGGAAATTCCTTGGGCTACACCTTCCCAGGACCGGGCCCAACAGGATGTAAACCAGGGACTCACCAATACCATTGAGGCACTAACTACTCGATTGGAAGCGATGAAAGGTCGACGCGCTCCAATACAGCCGGAGCGGAAACCCTACCCAGATTGGGTGACCAACACACCACCTCCACCCAATTTTGGGAGCCCTGTATTCCCCATCTTCAATAGATCAGGTGAACTGGAGCAGCATTTGATGCACTATGCATCCTATTGCAGCCCTATGATGGGGACTCCGGAACAACAAGAAGCAGTGAAACTTAGATGCTTTGTACAGACCTTGTAAGGATCCGCCTTCTTCTGGTATACGAGTCTGTTGGCCCAGTCAATAAAGAGTTGGGAGGACCTCCGGTAGCAGTTCCTTTCCCACTTCAGTTCAACGCTGCCTAAAACAACGATCAACGATCTCATGAACTACAAGCAGAGGGAGAATGACAGGGTCTCAGATTTCATCGCCAGATGGAAATGTCTGACCTATTCTCTGAACAGGCCAATGCCTCAAGATGAGATGCTAGACATATGCATCGATAATCTTATAGATGAGCTGCGAACACCGCTCATACTAGTGGAGTGCACCACTGGCTTCCGCCATCTCTCAGCTATTGCCTAGAGAATTGAGGACTCCCTACAGCGGACAAATTCAAAGTCTTGAATAGCTTCGCATGCTCCTGCGAAAAGATACCCTAGAGCTGAAGCGTCCACTGTCACACTCAAGCCAGCCCCTGTGCCTGCTCCACCAATCAGGCCTCCACCAAATCATCAAGAGCCCCCTGCATATCAGCGGCCGCCCCCGCCTAAATGGGACGATCAGAGAGGACCGAAGCGGAACCGGTTTGAGGAGAGAAGACAAAAAGTATACTCGTTCTGAGACGATCAAGTCCATGACTACATCATTGCTGCCATGAACTGCAACTTTCTCCACCTCTCGGAGCCAAGGATACCTGAAGAAGTTGGCCACGATGACATTCCATATTACTACCCCTACCATCAGATGTTGGGGAAGAATATCCGAGAGTGCTTCGTCTTCAAAGACCTCCTGCAGAGGATGGTAGATTCCGAAAAAGTCGAGCTGGGACCACCCCCAGAACATGTGGCATGTATCTCTACCACCGACTCCGACAAAGAGGAGGGGTGGCAGAAAGTCACCAGCAAGAAGGGGCATAAATTTGACAACTGGATGACTCAGAAGACTATCAACCAAGCCCAGGGCATACTCCGAGCTCAACTACAGTAGCCGGTGTTGCCACCAGCATCCCCTAGAGCAACAGAACCGACAACATCAGCCTCACAACCCTCCACAATCCGGTCATTCAGACGGAGCCGAAGGAGGAAACAATCACAAGAGGAGTAGTCCACAACGGGGAAAAAGTTAGTCCCGACCCTGGAAGATTTCATGCCCTCGAATTTGGCACCACGGGCACCGACCCACCAAACGGCACCATCAGAGACAACCGACCAGGTTGACCTGTCAGAGGATGAAGAGCCAATATTTGGTTCTATCAACGTCATCCATATCATGGAATCATTCCATGATGAAAGGTATGATTACGAACCCGATTTTTCTACACGAGGAGCCGGGAGGAGGAATCGTAGAGGCAGGGGATACCAGGGGAGGCGTAGTCGCGGCCGGAACCAACCCTACGGTTGGACCCCGGCCCAGACCGTCAATGCCACAGAAACCCGTGGGAGAGATCTTCAACGGACTCAGCAGGAGAGGGAATTCCCCTACACTTACACAAGCAGCCACTTTGGACCTGTTTTTTTGCGATACCCACAAGAGGAGGAGCAAGTTTCTCTTCGCCTAGTGCGCACAAATAGACCAGCCAGGCTAAATCCTCAAAACGCAGGAACACCATCGACATCCGTCCCCACAGCCGGTCCCTCCTCGTCAAATGATCCATCTCCCAAAGCACCCGCTAAGACTCTCCCGCCAATTGAGAAGCGTCGACCGCTGGAATAGAAATACGACATCCTTAAGCAGCTGGCATCAGTACCATCCAGGTTGTCAATCTTGGATGCCCTGAGTTTGTCAGCCGACCTCCAGGAGGCGCTTATCAAAGATTTTATCAGCCCCCAGAAATTCCAAGCCAAGGTAGCTGCTGCCGAGATTTACCGGACGGAGACTGGCCCAACTGAATGCAATGCGGTGATCTCCTTCACCGATCAGGACGAAGATGCCATCATGCCACAACACATCAGACCACTATATGTGTCTGAAACACTGAATGACATTGAGATCTGAAAATTATTTATATACAATGGCTCTGGAGTTAACCTCCTTCCCCTATGGACACTCCGTAAGTTGGGCTATAGTGAGGATGATCTAATTCCCTTAGCCACAACTTTGTTATGTTACAAAAAGAGTGAGTAGAATCCAATGGGATAGATTAAGATAAAGACCCATTTTGGTGACCTGGTAGCCTACACGATATTCCTGGTGGTCCGGAAGAGCACAACATTCAATGCCCTGCTGGGAAGGCCATGGCTCCATAGGCACATGGACGTTCATTCATCCTACCACCAGTGTATCAAGTACTGTGTCAACGGACAAAGTGGGACATTGCACGCCGACAAGGCCCCTTTCGAGCTCTCCAAGTCACATTACATCGACGTCGGGTTCTACGAGAAAAAGAAGAAGAAGCCTTTGATCAACGATGTCAACTAGATCCCCGCTCCAAATGTCCAGGAAATGGGCCCCGATAACCCCCTCAGGAAGCACGGAAGAGATTATGTCATGCCCATCAACTGTGTTGAGAGTGGGAGTTCAAGTCTATACACGCATTCAGATGTCCTCATGACTTCAGCCATGATGGCCGAGCACGACAACGCGGGAACGTCTACCAACCATCGATTTGGGGATAAATACTCAAGAAGGGATTCCCACGATGCCTCTCCCTCAGACCCTTGAAGGCTCAGACTGGAAACTCTCCCCTCGCCAGATCAAGAAATGAGGACTTGGGAGAAGAAGAGGGGGGAGATCTCAGAGATTCACCTCTCGCATTTGAGGAGGGTATCTCCCCCACTGTGGACGAGCTTAGGGAAATAAACCTGGGTACCGAAGAGGACCCGAGGCCCACTCACATTAGTGTGGCCATGTCCCCCGAATAACACGAGGTATATACCTCCTTCCTAAGGAAACATCAAGATGTCTTTACATGGAACTACACAGAAATTCCAGGAATTGATCCCAAGGTAGTGGCGCATCACCTGGGTCTTCCAGAAGGCCACCGGGGCTACAAATAGCCTGCTAGAAGGACACACCCCTCACATGATGCCAAGATAGAGGCTGAAGTCGATAAGCTCATTAAAGCAGGTTTCATCATGGAAGTTCAGTACCTCGTTTGGTTGTCCAACATCGTCCCTTTCAAGAAAAAGAATGGGAAAATCCGCATCTACATTAACTTCAAAGACCTAAATCGGCATTGTCTAAAAGATGAATTCATGGTTCCAATCACCGAGTTGTTAATTGATGCGACGGCCATGTATGTGGCTCTATCCTTCATGGATGGCTATTCCGGATATAATCAAATCAGGATGGCCCGAGAAGATGAAAATCAACTGCCTTTAGGGCCCCTCAAGGGGTATTCTGTTACAGGGTCATGCCCTTTGGTCTCAAGAATGCTGGTGCCACATATCAACATGCCATGCATTGGATCTTTAATCCATTCCTGGGGAAAATCGTTGAATGTTACGTAGATGACCTAGTAGTTAAGTCCAGACAGTGCTCGAATCATCTATCGGACCTTGAGACCGTCTTCATCAAGCTCCAACGCCATAGCTTGAAGATGAACCCCTTGAAATTCAACTTTGGGGTTACCTCAGGAAAATTCATTGGTTTTGTCGTACGCCATCGCGACATCAAAGTCGACCCTGAGAAGATGAAGGCTATCCTGAGCCTGCCACCCCTCGAAATCTCACTGAGCTGAGGGGATTCCAAGGACACCTGGCCTATATTAGGTGGTTCATAGCCAACCTCACAGGAAAATGTTTCCCCTTCACCAGGTTGATGAAGAAGGGGGTCGCATACCAAAGGATGGATGACTGCCAAGAGGCGTTCGAAAACATAAAAAAGTACCTCTTAAGTCCACCCGTGCTCATGCCCCCGGTCGAAGGAAGGCCTCTCATTCTATATGTGACGGCCCTAGAATGGTCATTGGGAGCCTTCCTCACACGGAATAATGACGCCGGCAGCAAAAACATCCTCTATTCCCTCAGTCGAACCATGATTGGTGCTGAGACTCGATACTCAAATATTGAGAAGAGTTGTCTGGCCTTGGTCCTCACGATTCAAAAGCTGCGACATTATCTACAGCATCATGGGGTCCATTTGATCTCACGGAGTAACCTGCTCAAGTACATCCTCAGTCTCCCGATGCTAATCGGACGCCTATCCCGATGGGCGGTCATCCTACAACAATTCGGCATCCGGTTCATGCCTCAAAAAGACATCAAGGGCCAGGCATTAGCATACTTTCTGGCAGAGCACCCTTCAATAGGGGCCACTGCACCGGATGTTGAACTACCTGATGAAGATATCTTCTCGGTTCAAGAGGAGGTCCCATCATGGGAAATTTACTTTGACGGCGCATCCCGAAGCCCCACCGGGAAGAGGATGGAGGATCCCAGATTCAACAAAGTGGGTCTGGGGATAATACTCATGTCCCCAGAAAAGGCAGTTTTTCCATATTCCTTCCTCCTGTCAGAGGGATGTATGAACAATGAAGTGGAATATCAAGCCCTCACTACAGACCTAGAACTCGCACTCCAAGCACAAGTACAACACCTTAAGGTAAAAGGTGACTTGGAGTTGGTCATCAAGCAAGTCAACATTGACTATGTTATTAAAAAAGAGGATTTGATCCCCCTGTTTGACCATGTCCGAGGGTTAATGGACAAGTTCTTCATAAAACCAGCATTGACTTATATTCCCCGGTCCAAAAACACTCAGGCCGATGCATTATCCAACAGGGACACAACCCTAGTCGACCCAGACCGGGATGAAACGGTTATCAGTATTGCTCACTGTCAAATGGTATTGCCATTTGTTCAAGCTAAGACTGAAGAGATCCACAAAGTCAGTCCTATCCCCGATCCATATGCTCCTGATACCAGTTGGATGACCCCCATCACGAACTACATTCAGTGGGGAGATCTTCCATCAGACTGGGCTAAACGAGAGAAAATACGGAGAAGAGAAATCAATTTTGTCCTATATGACGGCGCGAGTCAGCAAGAGGTCCTCTACAAACGAGGCCTCGATGGAGTGCTCCTCAGATGCATTGATGGAGAAGAAACTGTTGCTGTCATGACTGAAGTATATATAGGAGCATGTGGAGCACATCAACCAGGGACCAAGCTTTCCCATCAGGTTCGAAGGCTTGGGTACTACTGGCCTACAGTGGCACGAGACTGCGATCATTTTACCATGAAATTCCACTCATGACAGATTCATGCCAACTTCATACACCCGCACTAGGAGTTACTTCATCAAGATAAGTAATCCTGGCCATTTTCCATCTGGGGTATGGACGTCGTGGGACCATATCCTCCCGCCACGGCCAAACAGCTGAAGTATATCCTCACGACGACTGACTTCTTTTCCAAATGGGCAGAAGCCATAACCCTCAAGGAAGTCGGGGAAATAAATATTGTTAGTTTAGTGAAGACCAATATCATCACCAGATTTGGTGTCCCTCATACTATACTAAGAGACAACATCACCAATTTTTGCTCTGTTGAGTTGGAAAAGCTATACCACGAATATGGTATCAAGGATAACCACTCATCCCGCTACCATGCAGTGGCCAACAGACAGATAGAAGCTTTCAACAAGACCCTATCCAACATCCTCCAGAAAATGGTGGAAAAATACAAGAATTCATGGCTGGATAAACTCCTCCATGTATTGTGGGCTTATCGAACCACAGTCTGCACCGCTACTCGGTCTACCCCGTACTCATTGGTGTACGACACGGAGGCGGTCCTGCCCATTGAACTCCAACTTCCCTCACTCCGCATTGCCATCAGTGATCGATTATCCAATGATGAGCAGTCATAAAAGCGGTTAGGTGAATTTGAATAGCTAGATGATAAGCGGCTGCACACTCTGCACCACCTGGAAGTGTACTAGAACCGGATCGCATAGGCCTTCAACAAAAAGGTCTGCCTCCGGTCTTTCTTGGAAATAGAATTAGTGTTGGTCCTCTGGGCCCCAATGATACCTGGAAAAAAGCCTCCAAAGTTGGATCCCAAGTGGGAAGGACCATATGTTGTACACAAGGTCTACTCCAACGGAGCGTATGCCCTGATCTCCATGGACGGGTAATCCACCACGGCTCCTACCAATGTGAGATTCCTGAAGAAGTATTTCGCATAGAGACAGAGAAATCTTAATCCGAGCTATATGACATTAAACTACCAAGCACCTCGTCCTCACCGCATGACGTTAAACTGCACGGAATATAATAATTCCCCCACGTCGTAACCACAAGAAGTTAAATTGTATGGACCTCGTCCTTACCGCATGACGTTAAACTGCACGGATTTCACAGAACTATGTACGGCTTGATTCTTGCCCTTCTAGGATACGTAGCGATGCCGGGATTCCCTATCCTAGCCCAACCACTTCAAAAAAAATATTTCCCCTTTCCCTTGTATACAGACCATACCTACACGGGGTGTATCATCTTTACACAGAACTACATATGGCTTGATTCCCGCCCTTGCAGGATACGTAGCGATGCCGAGATTCCCTATCCTGGCTCAGCCACCTCAAAAATGCCCTCTTCCCCGGTGTACGGACCAGACCTGCATAGGGTGTATTGTCTTTCAGAGAACTATCTGAGGCTTGATTCTAGCCCTTGCGGGATACGTAGTGACGCCATAATTCCACATCCTGGCCCAGCCACCTCAAAAAAAAAAGAGAAGAGAAAAACAAAAGTGCCCATTCCCCCGTGTACGGACCAGAATGGTGCGGGGTGTATTCAAGTCCTCACCGCATGACGTTAAATTGCATGGAGTTCATCCTTACCGCATGATGATAAACTTCACAGATGAAGAAGAATTATGAATGACCCCTCCCTCCATGTATGGACCAGACCTGCACGGGGTGTGCTCATCGTCCTAACCACATGACGATTAAAATGTATGGACTTCATCCTCACCGCATGACGTTAAACTGAACGGATTCCAGAGAACTATTTATGGCTTGATTCCTGCCCTCGTAGGATACGTAGAGATGCTAGGATCCCCAATCTTGGCCCAACCTCCTAAAAATTCCTTCTTTCCCCCGTGTATGGACCAGACCGACATGGGGTATACTTCTCGTCCTTACCGCATGACGTTAAACTACATGGACAATGATGTTAAAAAAAAGACCGCCTTCCCCCATATATGGACCAGACCTGCATGGGTTGTATATCTTCGTCCTTACCGCATGACGGTAAAATTCATGGAAGTCGTCCTTACCACGTGACACTATACTACATTGAAGTCGTCCTTACCGCACGACGTTAAACTGCACATACCCTTTTTTTCTTTCATGTTGGGTCGCCTTCATCCTTACCGCATGACATTCAACTACATGGAGTTTGTCTTCACCGCATGATGTTAAACTGTACGGACTTCATTGCGACCCACCCAGGACACATGGCGATACGATATGGAGATACTCCATGCACATTTGGATACATCCTTTCCATACATCAGACTCCATGGCCCGGATAATTATGGATCTTCATAACCACTCATGGCCATCACAAGTGGATAGTTATTGACCCGTGGACACCTTTGTACGACTATGCATACCATTCCCTCAGTGGCTCTACATATTGATATCCCCTGGCCCGTCTACCAAAGGCAAGATTTCCACAGGCAACACTCTTCCTATCTCCGTATGCTTACCGACCTCAGAGCCCCCATACCATACCTCTTGATCCAGAAGTTTATGGCGAAGTTGTTTACAAGTTCATTCCCATTTTCACATTCACGTGTTTCTAGGGTTTCCATGTCTGGCTAGCATGTGTGTCTGCCAGTGGTTCACATAACGACCTGCATCAACAAACATCAAGCTAGGACTAGGCTACTTTGACTCAACGGACAATTGTGGTGAAGATTTTTCTTGTATACTAGGACACCATTATCCCCAAATGTCGAACTCTGCAATGTGATCAATCACGGATTTTCATAATCATTCATGGCCATTGGAAGTGGAAAGTTATCGACCTGGGGATACCCTTGTACGACTATGCATACTATGCCCTCAGCGGCTCTTCATAATGATATCCCCTGGCTCGTCCATCAAAGGAAATATTTCCTCGGGCAGTACTTCTCCAGGCTCCGTATGCCTACCGGCCTCAGAGCCCCCACACCATACCTCCTAATCCGGAAAGGCTCAAAGTTTCAGTTTATGACCTTCATCCCCCGCCCTGTTCTAAGTATATTAGAACATGTTGACTCAGTTATCCTTCGAGTGACTGCAGCAATAGTCTCCCAATGGTCCGAGCTCTATGAGCGATTACCTAAAAATACCTTGTCCTTACCGCATGACATTAAACTGCATGGAATGAAGGCACACCCCCGCACAAAAGAAAAAAAGAGGATAAAATATCAGTGCATGGGGGCTCTTTGAAATTCAAAAATCAACTAGGTATGGATATCCCCGACATGTCCAGACATTCCCCTGCCAAATGACAGTCTTCGTGGACTGGACAATCGCGGATCCTCATAACCCCTCATGGCCATCAGAAGTGGAAAGTTATTGAACCGTGGGCACCTTTGTATGGCTATGCATACCATACCCTCAGCGGCTCAGCATAATTATAGCCCCTTACTCATCTATCAAAGGCAAGATTTCCACAGGCGATGCTCTTCCTAGCCCCGTACGCTTATCGGCCTCAGAGCCCCCATATCACCCTTCCTGATCCAAGAAGCCCTAGAACCATGATTTACACCATCAACCCCCCTTTCATGTCTGGGGCATGTTGAGGTATTCAATACCATTTATATTTTGATGAAGAGCAGCCTTCGAAATAATTCCACCCGTCCTCGCCGCATGACGTTAAACTGCACGACAACCCTTAAAGATATCTTCGTCTTTACCACATGACGCAAAACTGAACGGAAGCCGTCCTCGCTGCATGACGTTAAACTGCATAACGACCTTCAAAAATTCCCCATTCCTCACCGCATGACGTTAAACTTCACGACAACCTTTAATAATGCTCCTCATCCTTACCGCATGATGTTAAGCTACACGGTCGAACCCATCACAGGTTTAGTAAGAAACAGAGGCCTTTCTCTAACTTGCAGTGCATGGGTCAGACCTGCACGAACCACCGCCTCACACCAGCGTGAGAAAGAATTACTTCAACTGTTCTAAGGAAGTTTAGTCAAGATATTTCCCCCGTATTCAGGTACACTCTCATCATAAACCATACTCTGTACTCAGAAAAAGACAAACTCTCATAAGCAACCCCTGGTGGTTCCAAATCTCAACTTCCCTAAAGTTGCTCAGCTATTGGAAGTGGATAGTCTTTGACTTAAGGAAACATTTGTATGACTATGCATACCATACCCTCAGTAGCTCTGCATATTGATCTCCCCTGGCCAATCTACCAAAGGCAAATTTTCCTTGGGAAATTATTCTCTCCGTATGCCTCTTGGCCTCTGAGCCCCCATTTCTATCCCGAGATTCGGAAACCCTCTGAGCTACAGATTACCAACCTCTTTCACAATCCTACCTGAATGCAACGGAATGTCTTAGATTAGATTACCTAGAACCAAGAGAAGTTGTTCCATTTTAGATGATGTCCCAGCTGCATGATTTTAAACTGCATCAAGCCTCAACCATCCCTTATGCTAACTAAATGTGTAGGGAAGTGGTCCCCGGACCACACTCCTGATTAGTACGGATGCTCCCAAAACCCTTTCAGATGTCACACACCCCTTCAGAGCCACCCATCGTGGTCTCCATAAGTAGGACTTCCATGAAGTCCCCTGTCAATCAGAGATGGATAAGTCTTTGACTTAAGGACACTTTTGTATGACTATGCATACCATACCCTCAGCGGCTCTGTATATTGATTTCCCATGGCCCGTCTACCAAAGGCAATTTTTCCTTAGGCAATGCTCTTCTTACCTCTGTACGCCGACACAACTCCCATTCCCTGAGACATGCCCTACATGCCGCTCAAATTCAAACATTTTTCCCCCCATGTGCATCTGAAGGGTATTAAGACATCTTTTAATCAGTTAAACCTCATTGGGTCCCCCACCCCACCTTATTTGGTCAAAGCTGTTCGACCTAAAACATCAGTAATGATAGTCTTGTCAGTGAGACTTTAAACCGCTCACAGAAGAAAGTGGCACAAAGCCTGTTAGGCCGAAAACCTGAAAAGGGCGACCTAAGAAAAATCCGAGTTATACCCACTGGGTCCACATTAATGGGCCCAGGCAAAATCAGGGCATTAAAAGAAGAAAAAGACAAAAAAAATTTGTAAGGTTTTCCTATAAAACCCTAGCAATAGTCAGACTATGCTCACTGTACCACATGGTCTAGGAAAAAGTTAGAGCTTGATTTATTTTTAGTCCTGGACTCAGATTATTCTATGTTCAGGGAATTAACATATGCGAAAATCGTACCAAATAGTTTCTATCACAGGAAAAGGTGACAAGGGCACTAAGGAGAAATGTTTCTTTGTTCCATAACAAAGTGGGTAAGAAGGGCATCCACAATCCGGAGCCTCCTCTAGTACGAAAGGTGATTACAAGAGTTTTTTGGCAGATTCACAAATCCGTATCAGGCGTTGGTGAGAATCCTCGATTTTCTGAGAGATATTCTGCAGTAAGGACATCTCAGCTTCTACACCAGCCCGCAATTCTTCTGCCTCCCGATCCGCCTTTGTGCTTTCCCTATTTTCCTCCTCCATCTGCCGCTCCCCTTCTCCAATCATGGTGACGACATTGGCCTCTTCCTGCTGCAGCCGCTATATTTCATTTCTCAGTGCCTCCAGGTGAGAACGCTACTCAATAACTTCTCTCTGAAGCCCTGCAATGACCCCTGTGTGGTCATGAGCCTCTGCTAGGTAGAGCTGTCGAGTCGTGGAAGGGTAGACTTCAGACTGGGCAGCAGAAAGGCGAGATTCGAAATCACCTAGCCTTTTCCGATCAGCTACTACCTGCTTGACTATGTCATGAACACCATGATAGTCGAAGACATCAAATCCCAGCAACATAAACAAATTGTGTAGCCTCTGTAATTTGGTCGGCATCTCGACCAGGGGAGTTTTAGAGATTAGTCTCAAGATTTTCTCCCAAGACCTTTGGCGAGCAGGTCGAAGGCTAGAGAGGACTTGTTGATCAGGCTCCGAATCACTCCCAGATGAGGACACATATTCAGGGATGAACGTCACCATGGAGGGACCAGAGGAAGCCTCATCCACAAACCCTGGCACTGCGGCAGCTTCTCCCCCGACTGGCGACACAATTTTCAGTGCCAGAGGTTTTGGTCCTGAAGCCCGAGAGGAAATAAGACAGATGGGCACCCCTTAATTAGAAAAGGGAACAAAAAGGATTCAGTGGCAGGAGATCAGGGAACTTACTCCTAATCAACGAGGCATCGACATCCGCAAGCTCTGCACCGCCACGACAACCACTCGAAGAGGATGCCACATCTTCGATAGGTAAGTGAATTCGGGGTGCCCCCAGAGGTGTACAGGGCCTGAGGCCATGCCTAAGGCCCGTAGTTTCCAAAGTCATCCCCAAGTGGTCGCCTACGAAAACCAAGCTTGAAGAAATCACTCCCCCAGTGAACAAGATAATGGCCCGCTCCAGGTTCCCAGCAACTGAATTAATGGCAGGCTCTTCTTCCATCATCACGGGATTCCTTGAGCCTAGGGTGGTTGGATCCATCAGATCTGGAGCCCCCTCAGTGATCATGGGTGCCCCGTCAGCCTCCGCAATTGAAAAGATTATCTGATCAGCAGGGGTCTCGAATATCATTTGTTCTTCCTCTGGCATATCTATGACTGATAAAGGCGGGAGTAAAGCTTTCAAATCGCCGACCCCTCCAGCAGGGCTCCCCATCTCATCTCGCCCAGGCGTCGTTATAGGTGATTCCGCAGATGGAAAGGAGGTGGAAGGTAGAATCACTTGGGTAACCATAGCCAGATCCCCGAGTGGTCATGCACCATATGTCAAACCGTTAACGACTGACAAAGTCTAAGAATGCAAGATTGGCGAACAAACAAACGGGAAGTCATGATTACCCGACGTTCCCTGTTTGAGCCATTCCGATAAACGGAACGCCTATTGCAATCTCTGGATCCACCCAGGGGATAGTTCACCCAGAATTCTGGAAGAGACGGGAGGAGAAAAGACCCTGGATGAGTCTTCCATGGTCACCTCCATGAGCTCAGCTGTTCCAGGGGATCCTTCCTCGATGGCCCATGTGGGAGAAATCGCATGCTCCCCATCCGCAGTACCACGAGGTGTATACTCCGGAGAAGGAATCAACCCCTGAGATTCTTCGGCACCCTGCATAAAAGGAAGAAACCTTAGAACCTCCACAATAAAGGAGGGAAAGAGTCAGAATGGGCGAGCAGAGCAACCTCTTCTTCAGGGTAGGACAATTCGTGACGCCTAATCATCATAGACACCCGAATGCTCCCTTCGATACAATTCTGGAGTGAATGAATGTACGCATATATCTCCTTTAATGAGGCGACTATTTCATATAAATCCTCTTCCAACTGCAAGTGGGGTGGAGCAAAGATCATCCTGATACCCGAAAGTTTAAGAGGTCCTGTTTGAAGAAACGCCCAAACTTCTTCGTTCTAACCACTGACCCTTAGGTCATCCCAAATCCTCAAAGCCTCTGAAAATGAGGCCATGGAATGAATCACCGACCAGGGAGGATCAGCCAGAGATGGTCGGGTGGTGGTAGAGGCTGGTAAGGGCGCCAATGGACGCATTTGTGTTCTGGATCTCGCCCCCGCCTTAGAACTCTCTGGGATTATCAGTGGGAGGGACCTCACAGGTAAGGAAGGGAATTCCCTGGCTTCAGCCATGACAGGGAAATCATCCAAATCATCTCCCCCTGAAGAATGGTTACTTCCTTCCCCCTACTCATAATTCACCAGATGCAGCATGGCCTGGACTCGGTGGGTTAATACCACGTGACCCTCACGCATGTAAATATAGGATTCAAGATCCTGGAGATATCGATTGACCCGCTCAAGGTCCACATCATAAAGAATGTTAACAGGGGAGGATATATAGCCTAACTCATCAAAATCAACTTTTGATTCCTGAAGGTACTGCCACATAAAATGGGGATACTGGCTACAAAAGGTTGGCCGACCCTTAAATTCGTTCCATAGGCCCCAAGCCTTCGGGAAGGCAGCATCAGCGAGGATAGTCAACCCACTTCGGGCAGCCTCAAGGGAATGGGAGGATACACCTCTATCTGTTAAGATCTCCCCTAGAAGAACGGTACCAACATGGTGGAGAAGGAATTTGCCTGGCCTAGTTGAAGAATCATCCCACTTCTACTTCCTCTTACCCTTTGATGGCTTGGGACTTGAAATGGTAGGCACCAATGTCCCTAGTTGGCCATTCGGGTATGAATGTACCCCTGAGTCAGCATAATTTTTGGATAAGAAAGACATGGAGTCCGCAGGAGTGGGGGTCATAACCTCATAGCCGGTATCATCCCGGGTAAACATTAACCACAGTTGTCTAGCCTCCATCAAATGACGGTTCTCGCAGGCACCATTAAGTGTGGGAGGACACTGTGCTTGGACGCAGCCAAATTGACGCCCAAATCGGCAAGGCACGTACCGCTCGCAGATCAGTTCTCCACCAATACGAGCCACCAGAATACCGTCTTGGAGGGAGAAGAGGTAGCCCCACTTGCTAAACTCTTCTGTTATGGTGTTTGTAATTGCGCCAGCTGGGGAAGAAAACAGATGAAAATTGAAAAATTCATAATTTGAAATTCGACTTGATAATAGACACCTGTTCGAAACTTTCTATTGACTATCCTTCTCTTTGGTCGCCCACTCTTTGGGTATAACCCCACTGGTCAGTTTCAAGTATGGAGGGAATGTGGTTCCCGATATCTGAAGAGGGTTGATGAAGGGGTAGCAATTCTTGATGTGTAAGCTTAAACAACACCAGATAATTTGGAAAGGGCCAGCCACTCGGTTTGGCCGATTCCTGTCAGTAATGTTTCCAAGTAACCGGTAAATCCTGGCCAGTACTGGGACGGCTAGGTTGATAACGTTACCTGTAGCCAAGTGTGCCTCCATGACAAAAGTAGTGACCATCACACCACCAACCTCGCAGACGGGTAATAACAGCCACTTAAGAACATGGCCAGAAAAGCTGTTAGGTGGAGCGATCGATCGACATCCGGAATAAGATCCCAGCCCCAACCGCGAAAATCACCTTGCTCTAAAGTCATCCAATAGGTGCCCCCTGTTTATGGGACTCCATCATTGGGAAAGTCGTGGGCCTGCGTGGGAGAGCCACAGATTCGTCAGATTTGTTCTTTCTCACAAAGTCCTTGACCCATTCACGGTATGGGAAAAGCTGTTTTGGAGACGTATCCTCTGAGTGCTTCTGAGCCTGGTTAATGAGCTGCTTTACTAGGGGGGAGTCCTCTCTTCATTCTCCCACATAGAGGAAGGAGGCAGGAACTCATCATACATACTCCCAATGACGGGGACCCCTGAGATCTGAAAGAAGTCCCACAGACTAATGCCCAGTTCCCCATGGACCAGATGGAACATGTTGGTTTCTGGGCTCCAACGAATCATAAGTTTCCTGGCGAGGGCTTGAGGCCGGTGGGCATAGGTTTGGGACACCCAGGCAGCTTCATAAAAGCCTACGGCTCGCAACTCTGCCCCAAATTCTGCGCATCTCTGGCGATCCGAGAAGGGCCACCCCCAATCCAATGACTTAAACGCTCCTCCCGGTCGGAGATCCCGATTCGCCGGCTAGCCATGCTGGTCTCTTACCATGGAACTGCGGGCAATACACTGATAGCAATGGATTGTTCCTTCCTGTTGATGTGGTTCTCCTGTCGGAGATACTGGAAGGTGATTCAATATAGATCCGACAGCTGTACCCCTCGTGGAAGGCCGCCCGCCGGTAGGTATCACGAACTGGTGAATAGTGGTGGAAAATATCCATGCTTCGAGATTGTTGTCATGGGAGGGTTCCAGAATTGGTGTATCGGACAATAAACTGAACCCATGGCAAGAAGGCTATTAGAGAAAGGATATTCCTGTTGTGATTTGGAGAGCCGTCCGGCAAGGAAAGAAGATGGTAGGGAGTAAGGGACTCCATCTTGAACATATCCAGCCATGTCCTTCAGGTGTTGATAAGCGGTTGAGAGGGGATCTGCAGCAGGCCTCGGCGCAGAATGAGGGGGAACCATATTTTCTCCCTACACAGTAGGAGCCAACAATTGGTTAGTCTGGTATAAAGGTCTGAACAAAAATAACCAAATGAATGGATAAGGAGCCTTCATAATCAAAATCTGCATGGAGGCCTTGGATGATGGTTCGTGATGGCACCATCCCGCGAACCAACCCTTCGCGAAATCAGTCCGCGAAGCCCTGGACCGCGGAGCGTTGGCCAGGAAACCGTGAACCAAGTCGCTCTGGGGAAATTCCATCCCGAGGTTATTCGGAAGATTCAAATACCTTTAAAATTTCAAGAGATCTTAGTCCACGGAGCATCAAGACCCCGAAGCAAGTTCCTCCACAGCCCATCATCACTTACTTTTTAATTAATTAAGAGTAATAGTTCGCAGACGGGAAGTTAGTCCACGGATGAAGGCAATCGTGAAGGAAGAATTTTTCGCAGAGGCTACTGCCAGTTCGCGGACGAGGCACTTCACGAAGGAGCAAACACGCGGAGGAGAAGGAGCTCTGGTTTCGCGAAGAATTCGATAAAGGACAAGTGAGGGATCCCCATATTTATAGGCATGGTCCCCTACCGGGTCCACCTTTCTACCGCAAACCATCTCAGTTTCAGGACCACTTTGCATCGGAATGGCCTCCTCTTCGTTCTGATCGGACCCTATCCCGATGGGGGGCATTTGTAGGGTCCTGAAAAATCCTCAAAGGAAATTTTTCCTAAACCCCCCAAAAGAATTGGGGGAAAATAATCAAAGAACAACCATAAAAGGGACTGGTCCGCGAACCGGTCCATGGAAGCGCAACGTGGCCAGGCACCGCGAGGTACCCCCTCCACGAACCATTGTCATTCGCAAAATGGAGGCAGAGAGCCTCTGCAGTCATGAGGCAGGATGGGCGGCAGTTCGGTTCACAGTCACGAACCACCCCAAATGCGAACCGCATCGACCGGTTCAAGCCGCACCCACTGTTGTTCGTGGAATGGAGGTGGAACCCTCCACAGCCGTGGAGTACTCCCTGAGTTCTCCTTTCGGAGGAGGTGGCGATCAATACCAACCGCGAATTGCGGATTGACCAAGTCAGCTGTGAACCGGGTATTTGGTTATGGGCCTCTGCAAAAGGTGCTGCATGGCCATAGATACATTCCTTTCCCCACTCTATAAAAGGAGACCAAGGGGAAAGAAGAGGAGATCAGAGAACTGGAATCGGATTCGGAGGAAGGAGATCGGTCGAAGGAAGGTTTCAGATTTCGCAAACAGCGAAATTCCCATCCGCGAACCACAACAGGTATATGAATTAAAAAGGAATTGGAAAACGCATAATAATATGGTGAACCGTGAACCTAAATAATAAAATATGAGAATCGTGAACCATACCCCCTCCGCGGATGACTTCCCTATAGACCAGGGAGTTTATGCCTCTTTTCCCATCTGTCGTACCGTGTGGCACCCTCCTCCGCAGACGAAGCCCCAACCGACGAGCCTCTGATCGGTGCAAACCTTGGCCGCCATTGTCCGCTTGGAACCCTCCACGAACCAACCTGGTTCAAGGATTGAACCCGAAGCCACGAACCACCCTAGTTTGTGGATTGAACCCGAATCCGTGAACCACCCTGGTTCGCGGAGTGAACCCGAAGCCGCACCCCGGTTCGCGGATTGAACCTGAAGCCACAAACCACCCTAGTTCGTGGGGTTCCAATCAATCCCCGGACCACCCTGGTTTGCGGACGGCTTCTACAGCTACATGGCACTTCCCCATGCGAAGGGCTCCACTACCCATACCTCTCGGTGGCCAGTCAAATACTTTGGTGTTCACATTTCTAGAGCCAGGTAAAATCCTCCCAATCCAGCTAGGTCCTCTACGACTCCCTCATTGGCCTATTCATTAGCCCTGAGTCGAGGCCTCCACCAGAGCCACCAGATCCGCGTGGTGTAACTTTCAGGCGCATCAGCGTGCCATTTTGAGTTCACATACCCATGGTAAGCAGGGGAAAAGGGGTTTCCCCGACCCTTGGGTGGATTCCCGGAGCATGCCTAGGTTCACATTCCCACAGTAATGCGGGGTTTGAGCCATAGAGCCCCCTTTCTGCCTCTACTCGCCAGGATGGGGGACTGCATGCTTCGGCGGTCGGGAACTTCTCCCCTCCCTAGAGAGGGGGCGGCATATCCATCCGAAGGTAGCCGTCCCCATGCACCTCGGTACTTCCCCGAGTATCTCCCTGGGGAATAAGAGAGGACATGGGGACAGGAGCACCCCCCCTTTCCCTCTCCCGCTGGGCTTTGTCACCACGGGCGTCGATCTCGGAGTAAGCCCCGACCTTCTGGGCCTCCTCATAGTGTAAGCCCCAATTCATCACCATGGGCCGCCTTCATGCGTAAGCCCCACTCTGCTTCTCACAGACGCACCTTTCACGACGTGATCCTCTGGTCCCTAATGCCTCTTGTTTCTCACACCGAGCATGACTCACGTGGGCTTAGAGTAAGCATCGACCATGACATCCTCCTATGGGCCACCTCTAAGTGTAAGACCCAAGAAAAATCTAACTATGGGGACTTTGATCCATGTCAAGGCATGGTACGTAGGAAGCCTCCATGAGGTTAAAGCCCACCACTCGGTCGTTTCTTCACGTCGAGTTCCACCCTCGTCCAACATGACGTTAAACTTTATGCCCCTGTCCAGCATGACCTTAAACTGTTTATGCAAACTACGTGGACTTTGATCCCTGCCTCCTAGATAGGGTACGTAAGAAGCCTCCATGAGGTTCAAGCCCACCACCCATCGGACCACCTGATCTCTCTTCACGTTGGTTCCTCGACACCTATCTGAACTATGTGGACTTTGATACTTGCTTCCTAAGAAGGGTACGTAGGAAGCCTCCCTGAGGTTCAAGCCCAATAGCCGGTCGATCTGACCATCTCCATGTCAGTTCACTGCGCCACTCCTAGTGCCGCCTCAAGCGAGTTCCAAACTTTCGGGGTCATTAATCCAATGAGGGATGGTAAACCTCGAGCATAAATGATTTCGAACCCCTGCGTCCAGTTGACCATTTCCCACCAAGTTTAAATCTATGGATACTATGTTTGGGTATAAACCAAAGATTCGTGAACATATGAATATGTCTTAATTCTATAAGAGAGTCCCAGAACAGGCAATAATTTCCCCCCAAAAAAGGGTGCGAAGAGCCCGACTTCCCATCCTCTCGACCAATGTGAGTTCTTAAGATTAACTGGTCAGACCATCCAGAGAACGCCTGCCTTTGGAAAGCAGGTCCATCAATCATTGGATACGGAGCCGTTGGGCGTTTCGTGGCCAAAAACCAGAACGAAACTACATGTAACTTGTTTATAAGTGAATAAAAATTAATAAAAACATGGAAATTGTTTTGAAGAAATTATGTAATTATTATTTGTTTATTTTTCCTAAATATACAGGATGATAATGAAAATTCATATTCAATTTAAGGGGTTTCATCTCAATTTACATTCCATTGAGAATTAATTGTCATTATGCACCTAGTTACTTTTATATGGTTTATCTAGTTCCCTATGACTTTTTATATCTTGATTTTTATTTGTTTTATGTCATTAAATGTTTTAATTGATGTTATTTTTTCAAATATCTCCTGATTCAAAAATTATTGATGTAGAAAGGGATGTTGTCTCAATCTCCTTTCCTTAAGGCATATCTTGACATTATACACCTTTCTTCTTTTATAAGGTGTATATACAACCTCTTTGACATGATATATCATAAATATAATTATTTATCATTTTATTATATGTTTAATTTAATGAAAATTCTTTCATGGGGTTTATAGTTTTCAATGTTACCAAAGTTGTAATGGATTTTTGTCACAATTTTTCGTCTTTGTGGCATTTGTCATGTTATACACCTATCTATTTTTATAAGGTGTATATAATAGCTACTTTAAGAATCATTTTAGGAATAAAATTATTATCATAATATTATATGTTTCATTTTTGTATTTTTAACTTCATGTGGTTAAGGATTAAGATTTTTAAATGTGGTATGGGCTTCTTTGGAATGACTACAATTTATTTTCATGTAGAATATTTTATGATAATTTAAATTCATCAACTTAAAAAACCATATTTATAATTATCCTACATTGGGGATATTTTTTATTGATTCCATCATCAATAATTATTTGGATGCATTATGTAAATTTCAAAGAGACTCGTTTGTAACCCATTTATTTTCCTTGGGTTAATAATGCATCAAATTGATTGTTTTGTAACCCAATTCATTCTTATGGGTTATTAATGTTTCGAAGAGATTATTATGGAACCCATTTCTATTCCATGGTTTAATCATTTATCTGAGGCTTTTTTATGGAACACATTTATTTTCCAAGCGTTATCCATGTTTCAAAGAGTTTTTATTGAACCCATTTTTTTCCAATGGTCTATTCATGTTGCAAAGAGTTTGTTATTGGTCCCATTTAATTTACATAGGTTAATCATGTTTCAAAGACTTTGTTATTTTAAAAATTTATTTTCTATGGGTTAATCATATTTCAAATAGATTATTATAGAACCCATTTCTTTTCAACAGGTTAATAATGTTTCAAAGGGTTTGTCACCAAACCCATTTCTTTTGTATGGGTTAATTATGTCTCAAAGAGTTTTTTATTGGTCCCATTTATTTTTTAGGGAAAAATATTGTTTCAAATAAATTTTAATTGAACCCATTTCCTTTAAATGGTTTAATCATGTTTCAATTATATTATATTAGAAACTATTTCCTTTCAATGGGGTAATCATATTTAGAAAAGAATAAATTTTATTTCAATGAGTTTTGATGAAATATATATATATATATATATTAATTTCTTAATCATTCTAAATGATTTATACAACAAATAGTTCCAGGTGATCATGTTATGGATTATATGATTGGGGTACCCAAATAGTGCTCTAATGCTTTGAGTACTCCAAAGATGGAAGTTAGACAAATTTTTTATTCAAATTATAAGGGTTCTGGAATGTTTTAATGAGATGACGTTTTAAGATACAAAAATGGTTTATCTTTTATTAATATGGGTTTATAATGTTTTTAATTATTGACATTGATATCACATTTCTCATGATAATATATTTTTATGACTGTAATGTTTTTCATGTGTTCATATTTTATAGTCCATGCATTGATGGGTATGAGTAATTTTATGAATCTCTCATGAAATTTTGTTATGTCATCATGCGCTTATGCACTATTATTATCATTGATGAGATTTAATTGTTAATACTCATGTTCACCCTTACTGAGAATATGAGATTACCATTCTTATGTTTCCTTTTCCCCATGTTTTAATGAATTATATTGACATATTTATGTCTATATAGGATCTCACATGGATGATATTTATGGTTTATTTTTAAATAAGGAAATCTAGGTTAAATTGGAGAAATTTTCTTTGGTGGACTTATGAGTTCATGTTGATATGAGTTGTCTATATAACATTTTTTCCTAATTATATAAAACAATAAACCTAAAAGTTCTTTGTGGGGTTTCATGATATAACTTTATCTTTTTATGTTGTATGATTTAGATGAAAAATTTGGGTCACAATATTTAACATCAATGATAGAAATGAAATGTTTTATACTTCAACATGTGATTTGGGAGTGTGAGTCCTAGGCTGTTATAGTTGGTATCAAAGGTCGGTTTAGATAACTTTTGAGATTAGGATGTTTTTATATGAGGTTATCTTATGAGTTATGGATACATTCAATGATATATAAGCTTAAGGATGATCATAATTTAAAATTATTAAACAACCCACTAAGGTTTCATGAGATGGGATATTTGAGTTATTTGTGAAGTTTTTTTCTGGATGATTTATTTTTGAACCCATAGGAAAAAAATGATGTGATTTTAGGGAGGTTATATATTTTTGGATTAAATAATAAAAAGTACAACCCAAAGGCTAGTTCAAACGCTGTTGCATCTAGAAAGGATGTGAGGCGTCAACCCACAATTGATGGATAAAAAGGGTGTAACACCTAGCACTGACCTACATGACTTCTTGGTTAGTATGATAATTTCTACATGTTAAGATTATGTTTATTTTGTGAACACGTGAGATCTTATTTTTGGAATAATTTTTCATTTATTATGAAAGAATATATGATAAAAGATTTATAATATTTGGGTTTAAATCTTAGTTAGGAAATGTTTGAAGAATTATAAAGATTTTTTTCATGGAATAATTGAGATTGATCTTTGGGTATTACTATTTAATTTTTAATATTAGTGTATCATATTAATATTTAGTCATTTTATGGAGTTATCTTACCATTTTATAACCATTTTGGTTTTGTTTAATGTCTAGAGATTGGTGTAATAAATTTACTATCCATTTTATGGTTGTGTGATCAGTAAATGATTGTTTAAGTTCTTTAGGAATTAAAAATTCATCTTTAATACTCAATTATTAGTGAAAAAAGATATTCTGGAGGAAATATATTAAAGGATCAAATTATAAACATCATGTATGTATTTTTTCATTTTTCTTTTTCTCTTGGTCTAGATGGTAAGATAATTCTTTAAATCTATTAAAAGAATCTTGAAAAAAGTATTATCCTTGTACCTTCAATTCTGATGAACCAATGGTATTTGTTATCATAAATGACGAATGTTTTTAATACTCTGAAATTTCCTTTTATCATTCACTTGTTTGTGATCAATGACCTAGACAACTCTGTATAATTATTTACAGTTTTCCTCCATTCCCACTAATGTTATCCCTATAATGAATCCTAGTTATGTGTAACTTATATTGATCTTTATATTTCCCAGTTTCCTTTTTAAGATAATGCTATATTAACCATTTTTATGATTTCTGTTTTATTAATGGAACACTAGAAATTTTAATCATTTGATTTCCAATACGAATTTCGAGGGAGGAATTCTTCTTAAGGGGGGTAGGATGTAACATCTTGAAATTATATAAAATATATTATTTCAAATTAATTTAATTTATTTAATATTTTTTTTAAACAAAATACATAATTTATCTTTTATCACATTCTACACAATGTTTATTTATCATTTCATGAAACATCGAGTTACTTAGATGACTTATGTTACACACAATCCCAAATCTTACCAGACGATAATATACTATTAATATTATGATTGTAATTACCTAGTTATTTTAATGGAGTGAATAACTGAGATTAAATTAAATATGATAATATATATTACACATGATTATAAAATTAATTATTTGTTTATTTGTTAGTTATAAATTAATAAAAATTACCAATGAAAATAAATGATTCATTTTTATGAAAAATTTATTATGAAAAGAATGATGTTTTTTTATTAATAAATTAAATTAATCATTATTAGTGAATAATATTAATGAAATTTATCTGTTATATTTTTAATAAAATATTTTTAAATTATTCCAATAACTTGGGTAGTGTTATGATAAGAATAAATCCAATTTTAAGAATTAAAAGCAATATATATTTTTAAAGTTCAGTTTTACTAACTTTTAATGGAGAAAAAATTTTAAATCTATTTTTAGAATTTAAATTATATTTATTTGAAAAAAATATACATATTTTTAGAAATAATAATATAAATATTTACTTTGGGTGAGTTTTTGTAATTTTTATGAGAACATTCATATTTTGATGAAAAATTAATTACATCGAATTTTATTAGAATACTATTTTTTCATCTAAATAATTTTTGGTGTTAAAATATATTTTTAATTTTATAAATAATAATTAGATAAATTATTATCATTAAAACCAATTTAAATAATTTTAAAAAATCCCAAATTTAATTTAGATATAATAACATGAAAATCATTTTAGCAATTTTTTACAATAAAAACCCACATTGTTGTCCCATCTATGAAATTAATTTATATTAATTTCTTCCATTTTTATGATTGGAGTTTGTAAAAAAGGATTAGATACTTGGAATAAGTATAATTTATAATCCCTATTAAGGGAAACATATTGTTTCACCCAAATGATTAATGGATGTAAATAAAATTAATTATAGGGATTTAGAAAAAATGAGATTAATTAATGCCTAAACATGCAAATAGAGGTGTAAAAATTACTAAAAACATCTATATATTTTTTAATTGATATATTTAAACCATTAAACTTCTAAGTATCAATAATGGTATATTTTCAACCCTTTTTGGATAAGTAAAATGTGTGGAGCACTCAAATGTTTTAAAGAGTACCCAATGTATCCTCTTTCTCCATTTATAAAAGGTCTCCTCTCCTCCTACTCTATCACAACTATCAATCCTTTTTTTCTTGTACAAAACCAAAATAAATAAGATCATAAAATACCTCCCCTAACTATTGAGGCCCCAATTTGGGAATAAATTTAACGAATAAGATTTTGTGTTAACCAAAAGGAGTTACCCGAAAAAGAGGTAACATTCTTCAACATGTATTGAAATTTTATTTCCATATCCATCCATTAAATTGTTGTTATTAGATTATTATATAATATTTTATGTATCTTAAATATATTAGAATTTTTTATGTTATGGGTTTGAACTACACCTACACACACTTCCATCATATGTGTAACGAAATACCTGTTCAAGTATGACGAAATACCTCCTTAAGAAACAATGTAGTATGATTTTTCTTTAACATCTCTCATGGTTGGGGATTATGATGGAAACACTTTTTAAGATGATATATATTATATTTATGTTTTTTGATAATTCTGGAATTTTTATATAACCAAACCCTTTATTCATTTCATTTTTTGTAAATATGATAACATCATTTGTGGATGTGTGGACTACCACATCCCCAAAGCGATGTGATACGTTCAAACATTATATAGAATTTATTAATGATGGATTTAATTATTAATATGTGACATAAAAAAATATATTTTATAGTAATGAAATAATTTACTTTATATAAATATAATATATCATTTTTATTACCCTTTCATGTAGTGAAAAAGTGATAACGTCATTCGTGGACATGTAGACTATCACCTCCTCAACACGATATGATTCCTTTTACATCAAAATAATTATATTTATAAGTTTATGTGATTAAATAATATGTATATATATATATATATGATATAATGATCATGGATTATTGATAAATGTAATGACCCAAGTATTTATAGAATAATACCTTTTATTTTCTATTAATATTTATGAATAAGATATTAATTTTACGTTAAAGGGGACGCTTTTTCCAATAGCGTACTCGACACACAACAATGTGTTCTCTGAAATCTTATGTTTCACACAACATTAAGTAATAATGAAAAATAATACAGTAATAAGATTATTATTTTAAATTGTAGTTAACACCTTACCATTGGAATGGCGAGAATTAATAGTATCAACTAAATTTTTAAATTTGGTTTACACATATTTAAATAATGAATCATTTCTTACCAAATTTATTAGAAATCAAAATAAAAACCTATTGAATATAGAGGATGTGTTTTTATAAATACCTATTTAAAAGAAAATAATTGTTTTTATGGAATCATAGCATTCTTTATGGATTTAATTTAATGAAAAATATATTTTTTATATTAAATTTAATGTATTAAATTCATCATATCTATTTTTTATATATGATATATTAACGAATACATTTTTTAGATAAATGTAGTAATTTTCTAAAAATGTTGTTTTATCACCTTTTGATGGAAAACCCTTTTAAAAATAGTTATTGTCACTTTTATATATTACATTGGACAAAATAAATTTCTTCTTTATAATCGGGACATAAAAATTTACTTTGGTTATTTTTTTTGGTAATTTTCGGATAAATTTTATTTTTTAATGAATATTGAAAAAATACTACATTTTAATTCACAATTGCCTTTTCATATAATTTATTTATACAGATAGATTTTCATTTGAGTTGGTTTTATAGTGTAATTGGATTATTTTCTTATTATTTATTCCAATTCTGGTCATTGTATGTAATATCAATTTTAAATTGGATGTAAATACAAGTCAATATTTTGATAGATTTTTATTCTTAAAAACCCGTTTTTTGGTTTTGACAACGAGATTTAATTTTAAAATAATTTCTACAAATATATGTTTTTAATTTGGAAAAATAGATTCCATATTTGTAATTATATGGTCCAAATTGTGTAAATAGGTACCTTTTAATTTTAGACATTATGAATAGTTACTTCAGAAATTATTTTATTTAGCATGGTTAATGGGTAAATCTTGTAAATAAGGGTAAACAATAATATTATAATAATATTAAAACACTATAAAACATGTACTAATCATATTGGATGATATATTTACGACCATTTTAATCCTTGGGTCTATTTAGGGATCCCATAGAGCCGCTTGGGTGTGAAAATGACATTTTATACGAATTAATTTAATATAAAGAGAAATATTACCCAAACGTGTATCTTTTACTAATTTTTTTAATATTTAGTTATATAAATGATATCTTCGACTATAAATACTCATTATAAATCTAAAAATATTTCCTACATAATGATTTTTTATTTATAAATTTTCTACGTTAAATAAATAAATTTAATTATGACACAATGATGATGCAGTGATTAATTCATTAATAAAGAACTCAAATAAATGATATTAAAAATAATAAAATAAATTCAATTTGATTATTTTGATGTCATAAAAGAATTTTATAGATTATATTGACACATTATATATTATTTAATGCATTTGGTTTGAATGAATTATGTTGTTATGAATATGTAAAAAAGTCATGTATGAATAGTGTCCAGAATTGACATTATTCATAACTTAAAATATTAAATTGTTTTTTCTATGACATTTAATTCCTAAAAATATAAGACTTATAAAAATGGTTATTATAAGTCCAAATATGTCATAAATTAATTTTTTGGGTAGTTTCACATGATATAGTAATTACATCAACACACAATGTGTTAATAACATGATATTACAATAATAGTAAAAAGGGAAAAATAAGGGTTAAAAAGAAAATATAAGGATAAAAAAATATTCAAAACGTGTCTAAAAATTATGTTATGATGTTTATTAGAAACAATATCATCTAATATTTAAATTAAACGAGTTTGGGACCATTTTAAATAGGAATTTAATTTAAAATAAAATTAATATTTCAAGACATTCTTTCAGTGCCCCTCCTCCATCTTATAAAAGGCCACCACCTCTACCCACATACTCACACATATCAAGACCCTTTTATTGTCCAAAATCTACTATTTTAAGCTCCCAACATACATACCTTTATCCTAGAAGTATTACCTTATGTAGAAGGAAATTTAGGAATTCATTTTGGCTCAAATAAAAATAAGTTACCTGATTTAGAGGTAACATATTCTCTCAAGTTCCTTTCCTTTATTTTCCTTCTCCACTCCCTATGATATTCTTGTTCTTTGATTACATGACAACTCCATTATAATCAATATACTAGGATGTTTTTATGAGAATTATTTGATCTAAACGTACACACACCTCCATATAATGGACACGGACATACTGTTTCTCTGTACGATGAACTACTGCCTCACGAAACGATGATTGTTCAATTTTCCCCTACCACCTATAATGGTGTAAATTATGATGTAATTGTATTCATATATGATATATATTATATTTATGTTGTCTCTATGATTCTATAATTTCTATTTACAACATACCTTTATGCTTTCCTTGATGTATAAATACAATAATTTCATTTGAGGAAGTGTGGACTATCGCCCCCTTAAAGTGATATGAATCATTCATGCTATAAATAGAATGTTTAAAGGATGGTTTTATTAAAACTATGAGACATAATGGCATAAATATAATATTAGAATTATAATATATATTTATATAATTTGATTATTATTCTTTTTGTATGAAAAAGAAATGAATGGATTAGTCATGCGTACGTAAGGCCTACAGTCTCCATGAACGGTGAATTTCATTTCTGATATCATAATATTATGGATATTATAAGTACATATATATTGGATATATATGATATTAAGATCATGAATAATATTTTGGAGATGATGTAATTTTTAACACATGGAAAATATATATCAAAACATGTTCATTTTCGACTCAATTATCGAATATCAACAAAACAATTGATAATAACTTAAATAATTATGTAATTTTTATAACTTGGTAATAAGTGATATAAAAGGAATAGTAAACTTTTAAATGTTTGGAAGAAAGTAGAAATTAATATAAGTTTATTATTCAGAAATAACAAAGAATATACATTACGAATCAAAATCAATGTAAGAGACGTCATCTTAATCGCTTTTCATTGAGGAATATTTTGATAATATACATCTCCATATTTTATACAATTTATAATAAAACACATTGAATTTTAATTTCATTAAAAGGGAATATTTTTTCTACGAAGTGTTTTACTAAATGAAAAATGTAATGTTTTTAACGGGTGCGGTGAAAATGACTTCTCCACCACCGTAATTGTTATTTTATAATTGGTTTCCTCTATAAGACTTTATGTTTTTTAAAGTAAAATAAATCCCTTATTACATTTCTTTTTGTTTTGGGATTGAAAATGGGTTTTGAAATGGATTAAATATTTCAATATCTTAATATGATTTCTTGTGATTTAAAATGAAATATTATTAGTGAAATGTTGATATTTTCAATATTTTATGTGTTATTATTATATAATAGTACTTGGAACTTTTGATGGGTGGTTACATGATAAAACAATGAAGGGTATTTAGGTGATAAACCAAATGAAATGTCGTTCTATGATAAACCAAGGATGAGTGGTTTTGTTATGACCTCCAATGCATTGGGAATGAATGTCAACTATATGAATATTTAATTTAGTGATATGTGTGGAAGTCGACCGTATGGTTATTCCATTTAAGTATGTTTATGTCCCAAGTTATCTTCATATGTTACATGTTTCATTCCATGGGATTTATGGAAATATTTTTGATAATAATGGGTAATCAATGAGCTTATATTCTGTGTAGTGTTTTTGCAATATATTAAAGGTTAAAAGTATTAGTTTATGATAAAGTTTTAATGGTTTATATGTTTTTGCAAGACTAACAGTTTTTATTTATTATGTGTCCCTTAATGAGATTTTTATTCTCATCCCATGTTTTGAAATATTTTTTACAAGACATAAAGAATAATAGATTCATGGATGGGATCATGGAAAAGTTATTTTGTTAAAACATGAAATTATGTCATATATATTTCTAAAGAGCTTTTGTTTTATAAAAAATGGATAATGAGTAGAAGTTTCTACTTGTGATATTCAAGTTGTTATGTATCAGTTATGACCTAATTCTCTAAATCTCTAAACCTAAAAAGACCCTCAATAATAATTAAATTCAAATTATTGACTTATCTCAAGATTAAGTAATATTTAAGGATTGGGCCTTATAGTTGGTATCAGAGGTCTGTTTAGATAACTATAGAGGTTATGGTGTGATTTAAGCATAATTGATAGGTTTTATATAACCACAGTGGTTTGCATATTATAAAATGTCATAGTTATTTTAGATAAATTGAATGAGTTTAAGATAACTTGATTAAGTATATCGTAGTGTTTTTCCTCATCATAAGATAGTATATGTTTAGTTTACAAATATACTCACACTAAAATTTTCTTAGTAAATAAATTGATCTAGTAGGCACCAATGTAACAATGGATGTGAAGGAAATTGTGATGGTTTTCTAAATAAGCAACTGAATGAAGTGGGAGTTTAAATGAGGACTCTTGTGGTTATTCTTAAATTACTATTTGGAGTCATGATTGACCACTCTAACCTTGGTGATTTTTCTAAGGCATCATTTATTCAATAAAATAATACCTATGGATGTTCATGTAATAATCATAATGGTATGTATATTCAAAAGGCTATGTGTCTTGGAAGTGGAAAGAAATATTTAGGAAAATGTTTCAAAGGGATGATATGATGTTATAGATTTGGTAATGAAGTTCATAATGAAATTACCCACCATAGAAAAAGGAAGCGTTCAGTTGAAACCAAGAAAGGGAAATAAGTTATTATCCAGGGATCAATTGAATGTTTTATTTATGGTTTGCATGGTCATTATGCAAATAGATGTTCTAAGAAGAAGGTTCGGGAATGATATCAGTAGGACCATACAAATATATGTTTACCAAAACTTAATTCTATCCCAATTGAATATGAGGAAACTGAAAATGACCTATGAAATGTATGGATTTTTTCTTAGCTCATGTTTTTATTTTATTTAAATCTTAGGACATTATGCATGATTCTGTTCATAAGAAAGAATTATAAAAGAATAAGATGAAAAAACATGGAGAAGGATCGTGAAGAATGTTCGATGATTATGATGTCTACATTTTAGGATTTGAAGAGTTATGTTGGATCTATGGATGATGATATATTCAAATGTATTAATGATTGGATTACTTTAGAAGAATTATAGTATTTGTAACCCTTAAGTTTGTTATATAAAAATGTTAATTAAGGAAGAATTATCTTTTATATTGTGGATATAGTTATAAAAGCCATTAAGGCTTATATTATCCTTGAATTTGAGTAAATTAAGGGTTATTACATTTTGGGAATGTTTTAAGAGCTATAGAGTTTTAGTAAAAGGATAACCCGAAGGGAAGGTGACAACCCATTGCGTCCAGTAAGGCCGTGGAAATCGAACCCACAACCGAAGGGCGACAAGGGTGCATCGCCTACCTCTAGAATACGTAATGTCCCTGGTTAATATGACCTATTTTTTTAGCTAAACGATTCTATGGATCAAGAATAAGTTGATTTTGGGAAATTATGCTTTACCAAATGGATATCATCAGTATAGGAATTGTTTTTAGTGATTAAGTGATAAATGTTATTTTGAAAGATGTTCTCTCTTTTGGGAATACTATAGGCCTATGAAAAATAGAATAATATGAGATTTAATTTGAGGAGTAATGGTTGAATTTTATTTTGGAAGAATATATGTTTTTATTGTGGAAATTAGTGATTTGGGTTATTTATGGGAATGATTAACCTATCATGGAGAATATGTTATTAGTTTAATTACTTTTAAATATGATGATTCAAGAGCAGTCTATGTTAATTATAGATAAATTTTAACATTTATTGTGGAAGACTAGGTGATCAAATACTTATGAATTTTTTGGTTTCAATCATAGTTTGGATTAATTTGAAAGATTCTAAGGAAAATTGTTTATTTTTTAATCTTTTTTGATATTTGGTGTATTGTTTGTTGAATTTTGTATATTAAGAGTTGTATGTTTTAAAGGATTATGCATTTTTGGGATTATATGATCTTGTACTAATCATTTTGGTTTTGGCTAATGACTGAAGAAATCAGAAATATATAGTTCATCTGTTTTGGATTATGTGATTTTTTTAGAAATTTATTTTAGTGCTTTAGGTGTAAAAAAGTCATCTTGAATAATAATCCTTTGGAGAAAAGATAAGTTTGTTGTAGATATTTATTAAAGGATGAAATTCTACTTGAAAAGTAAGTATGTTTCCATATGTTCTTAATATAAGTAGTAAAATAACTCCTCAAATTCATGAAAAGTACCTTAAATTTTTGTTCCATTTAATTTTCCTATCGGGAAATCAAAAACTGTTTAACCCATAACAAGTTTGTTGTTTTTGGGTTGATAACTTTTTCATAATCATGTTTTCTATCCCTCTCCATCAGAACATGAAACTTATTTTTTCTTACATATCCATGTTTTCTGAAATAAAATCCTAGTATGTGTTATCTCAGGAGTCCTTTGAACTTCTCTTTATTTATTTTAAAGTGATAGTTTTATTGAATCTTTTTTCGATGTGGGATTTTTAATTAAGTTATTGAGACTAATTTTAAAATTCCAAGGATGCAATTTCCAAAAGGGGGGAATGATGTAATAACCCAAGTATTTATAGAATAATTAATTTTATTTTCTATTAATATTTCTGAATTAGATATTAATTTTAGGATAAAGGGGGTTCTTTTTCTTTTAGCGTACTTGACACGCACCAACAGGTTTCTCCAAAATCTTATGTTGCACAAAACATTGAGTTATACCAAAAAATAATATAGTAATTGGATTATTATTTTAAATGGAAGTTAACACGTAGCCATTGGAATGGAAGGAATTAATAGTATCAAATAAATTCTGAAATATTATTTTCACATGTTTAAATAATGATTCATTGGATATTAAATTTATTATAAATGGAAATAACAACCAATTGAATATAAAGGATGTGTTTTCCTAAAAACATATTTAAAAGAGAATAATTGTGTTTATAAAATCATACCACTCTTTATGGAGTTTTATTTAAAGAAAAGTATTTTTTACATATTCAATTTAATTTTTTAAATTAATGTTATATTTTTTATATAGTTTATATAATAACAAATTCAATTTTTTTGATAAAATAAGTATTTTTCAAAAAATGCAGTTTTACCACCTTTTGAGGGTGAACACTTTTTAAAAATAGTTTTTTTGTCAATTTTGTATGATTTTTTTGAAAAAATAAACTTATTCTTTAGAATCGAGAAATCAAAATTCACTCTGGTTAATTTTTTGGTAATTTTCTGATGAAGTTCATTTTTAATGAATAGTGAAAAAATACTAAATTTTAATTCACAACTACCTTTTCATCTAATTTATTTATATAGTTAGATTATCATTTTAATTAGTTTTAAAGTGTAATAGGATTTATTTTTTTATCTATTATTCTAGTTTTTTTTCATTGGAAGTAATTTCACTTTTAAATTGGATATAAACAGAAGTCAAACTTTTGATAAATTTTTTTACTTCTTAAAATCTTGCTTTTTGGTTTTAACAACAAGATTTAATTTTAAATTAATTTCTGAGAATTATGTGTTTCTAATTTGAAAAAAATGGATTCCATATTTGGAATCATAAGGTCTAAATTGTGCAAATAAACACCTTTTATTTTAATATATTATGAATTGTAACTTCAGTAATTATTTTATTTACCATAGTTAAAGGGTAAATCTGGTAAATAATGGTACAAAATAATATATAATAATATTTAACAACCCTAAACATGTCATAAAACTATTGGATGAGATAGTTTCGACCATGAGAATCATTGGGCCGATTTTGGGAAACCATGAAGCCACTTGGGTGTGAAAATGATATTTTATAAGAATTACTTTAAAGTAAAGATAAATATAACCTAAAAATGTATCTTTTACTAAAAAATGCATATAGGGTTATATAACTGATATATTAGACTATAAATTGTCATTATAAATATAAAAATAGTTCCTACATCATGATATTTTTTATTTAATTTGTAGACATTATATAAATAAATTAAATTATGATACAATGATGATCGAGTGATTGATTCATTAATAAATGATTTAAATAAATGATATTATAAATATTAAAATATATATAATTTGATTCTTTTGATGCCATCAGAAAATTTATTATATGATATTTACATATGAACTTTGATTTAATTCCTTTGGTTTGAAGGAATCGTGTTTTTTATGAATTTATAAAAAAGTCAAGTATGAATAGTGTCCAAAATTGACATAATTCATATCTTAAAATTTAAAATATTTTATTAAATGATATTAAATTTCTAAAAATATGATTATCTATAAAATTTCTAATATAAGTCTATATATTTCATAAATTACTTTTTTGAGTATTTTAACATAATTTTGTAATTACATTAACCCACAATTCGCAAATAACATGATATTGAACTAAGATTTTAAAGGTTTAAATAAGGTTTAAACAAAAATTATAAGGCTAAAAAATATTCAAAACTTGTTTAAAAATTATTTTATGATGGTTATTCGAACAAATATAATATTATATTCAAATTAAATTATTTTAGGGTAATTTATAATTGAAATTTAATTTATAATAAATTAATATTTCAAGACTTTCCTAAAGTGCCCCTCCTCCCTCTTATAAAAGGCCACCACATCTACCCACATTCTCACAACTCTCAAGCCCCTTGAATCATCCATATTATACTTTAAAAATATACCAATATCCCTCAATTACTCCTAGAAGCCTTACCTTGGGCATAGGAAAAATCAAGAAAGCCTTTTAGCTCAAATCAAAAGAAGATACCCGATTTTGAGGTAATGTCTTCTCTCAAATTCATTTCCTTTATTTTCCTTATACAATCCCTATGATAATATTATTATTTGATTACAAAACAACATTGTACTCAATTTACTAGGATGTTTTCATGAAAATTATTTTAACTAAACTTACACACAAATCCTTCAAATGGATAAAGACATACTGTTTTTGTGTACGTCGAACAACTGCCTCACAAAATGACGATTGTTCAATTTCCCCGCACCACCTCTCATGGTCGCCATTATTAAGGAAATGTATCTATTTATTATATGTTCTATATTTATATTGCCTCTATGATTCTGTAATTTTTATTTACAACATACCTTTATGCTTTCCATTATGTGTAAATACAATAGTTTAATTTGAGGAAGTGTGTACTACCACCCCCTCAAAGTGATATGACTCATTCATGCTATACATAGAATATATAAAGGATGATATTATTAAACCTATTATACATAAATGACAAAAATATAATACTATTATTATAATATAAATTTATACCATTTGAATATTATTCTTTTAGTTTGACAAAGAAATGAAAGTAGCGTTCATATGTACGAACAACCTTCCGTCTCCATGAATGTTGCATTTAATTTCTTATCTCCAAATTTTATGGATATTATAATTACATATTTATTGGATATATATGATATTTAAATCATTAATAATATTCTTTATATCATTTACTTTTGACCACATGGACAATTTATATCAAAACCAGTTCATTTTCAACTCAAGTACCGAATATCGGCAAAATAACCAATATAAACCTAAATAATTATATAATTTTTATAATACAGTAATAAGTGATAGAATATTAATAATAAACATGAAAATGTTCTAAAGAAAGTATAAATTATCTTATGTTTATTATTCATGAAAAATAAGGAGCATTCTTGACGAATCAAACTCAAGGCAAGGGACTTCATCTCAATATCATTTCATTGAAGCATATTTTGATATTGTAAACCTACTTCTTCTATACAAATTATAATTAAAACCTTTTAATTTTAATTTGATTTAAAGTGAATATTTTTTCTATGAATCATTTTACTAAACGTCAAGAGGAACATTTTTAACGTATACGGCGACAACGACTTCTTTTCCCATATAATTATTATTTGATATTTTGGTTCCTCTATAATCCTGAATAGTTTTAAAAATAAATGAAATAACTTATTCCATTTTTTTGTGTTTTGGTATTGAAAATGGTTTTTGAATAGGATTTCATATTTCAATATTTTTAAATTATTTCTTGTGGTTTCAAATGAAATATTATTAGTGACATGTTGATATTTGAAATATTTTATGTGTTATGGTTAAATAATGGTACTTGGACCTTTTGATGGGTGGTTATGTGATAAACCAATGAAAGGTGGTTACCTGATAAATCAAATGACAGGTGGTTTCATGATAAACCATGGATGGGTGGTTTTGTTATGACCTCAAATGCATTGGGTGTGGAAGTCGGATGTATGGATATTCCATTTAGTGATTTGTGTGGATGTCGACCGTATGGTTATTCTATTAAAATATGTTTATTTCCCAATTCACCTTTATATGTTATATGTTACTTTCTCTGGTATTTATGGTAATTGTTTTGTTACAAAAATGGTAACCGGTGAGCTTATATTCAGTAAAGTGTTTTTACAACTTCTTAAAGGTTAAAAGTATTACATTATGATTAATTTTTCATGGTTTACCTGTTTTCTCAAGACTTACAATTTTCATTCAATATGTATCTCTTACTGAGCTTTTTATGCTCATCCCACATTTTGGAATGTTTCTCACAGGAAATAAAAAAGAATTGTGTCACAGAGGGGATCAAAGAAAAAATTATGCAGATAAAACATGAAACTATGTCATGTTTCTTTTTAAAGAGTTTTTGTTTTATAAAAAATGGATAGTGAGTTGAAGTTTCTACATGTAATATTCAGGATGTTATGTATCAGTTATGACATAATTATCTAAATCACTAAAATTGAAAAGATCCTTGATGTTAATTATAGTAAAATTATTAACTTATCTCAAGATTACTTAATTTTTAAGGCCAGGTCTTTAAAATAAATTTTACTTAACTTCTTTTGATAAGGATCGTTGAAAAATGGGACTGTTACTCTTATGTAAGTAAGAGCTACCGTCTCCATGATTGCATCATTTTTTCATTTTTCATAACCATATTTCATGATTGGTTTCAAAAATTCAAATTGATGTATAAATAAGAAAATTATTTCATGGTTATTATTCTATAGATGTTTAAATAATGACATCATTGACTATAGTTGACTTATCAATGTCATTTTTGACACATAAGTTGAATATGATCAAAACATCTGACTTAAACATTTTTTATTAAGTAATTATATGTACGTTGTTTATATGTGAAAAAGTAATAATAAACACTGAAAATATTCTTATGTAAGTAAAAAATTAACACAAGTTTATTATTTAGGTTCATAGAGGATAATCATGTCAAATTAGACTCAAGGTAAGGGGTTTTGTCTAAATTTACATTCCATCGAGACCTAATTGTTTTTATGAAACTAGTGACTTTTATATTGTGTACCCACTGACCTATGAATTTTTATATCAGGAGTTTAATTTAGTTCACGATATTCATTGTTTCAATTTATATTATTCTTTCATAGATCTCATTATTCAAAAGTTACTCAAGTGACAAGGGACTTCGTTTAAATCTCCTTTTAGTTAGGAATATCTTGATTTTATACACCTATCTTATTTTAAAAGTTTTACAAAATACCTATTTGACATGTTATTTCATGTGTCTCTTAATTTATAATGATATTATAAGTTTAATTTAATTATTATTCATTCATGGGTTTTATGGTTTCAAATTTACCGATGTTGTAATGGATTGTTGTCACAATTTTTATTCTTTGTGACATTAGACATGTTATACACCTATCTTCATTTTTAAGGTGTATATACTACATCATCGACATGGAAGAGTATGAATATTCTTACTCTCATGATATTATAAGTTTCATTATATTTTTTACCTTCATGGGGTTAATGATTCAAATGTTGTAAAGTTGTATGTGATACATTGGAATGTTTAAAGATTAATTCCATCATGAAATTTTTAATGATATTTTAATTTCAATTCTATTCATCAACATAAAAAAATATTTTGGTTACTTGTCCCCCATTGGGGATATTTTTTGTTGATAACATCATCATTCATTCTTTGGATGTATTATGTATGTTTCAAAGAGATTGGTTTGTAACCCATTTCTTTTACAAGGGATAATAATGTATGAAATAGATTCTATTGTAACCAATTTATTTTCCATGGGTTATTAATGATTCAAATATATTTTTTTGAAACCCATTTATTTTCCATGGGTCAATCATTTTTCAAGGATATTGTTAAGGAAACCATTTTTTCCAAGGTTTATTCATGTTCCAAATAGATTGTTATTGAACCCATTTCTTTTCCATGGGTTATTTATGTTTTAAAGTGTTTATTATTGAACCCATTTCTTTTCCATGGGTTATTTATGTTTTTAAGTGTTTATTATTGAACCCATTTAATTTTCATGGGTTAATCATGCTTGAAAGTGATTATAGTAAATGTTCTATCAATTTCATTAGTTAATAATGTTATTAAAATAATGAACTTTACTTCAATGATATTTGATGAATTATATATGTATTCAGTTTAGGGTCATTATAAAATATGGGTGCACCCAAATAGTACTGTGTGAGTTCATTATGGATTGTACCCTTGGTGTACCCAAATAGCACTCTGAGGAATTGTTTTCTATAGATATAGAAGCCACCCATATTGTATATTCCTTATTAGGGTTCTCTAAGGGTTCAATGAGATGATATTACAAGATTCAAAAAACTATTATATTTTCTTAATATGGGTTTATAATGTCTCCAATGATCGAGATTGATTTCGAAAAGCTCCAGATTATTGATTTTGATGACTCTTTCCATTTCCATGTTTTGAAATTTTATGGTCTATGCAATAAATGGTATGGGTTATTTAATTATTCTATAATGAAATTTGATTATTTAATCATACCATTATTCACTCATATTCTCATTTATGATATTTAATTTTAAATTCTTATGTTTACCATTACTGGGAATCTGAGGTCACCCTTATTATGTTTCCATTTACCTAGGTTTTAATTAATGATGTTTAATAATTTATGTCTATAAATGATTTCAAAAGGTCATTGTAGATGACCTATTCAGAAATATTATAATCTAGGTTGAATGGGATAAATATAATTTTGAAGACATATGAGTTCAATTTGATATGAGTTTTTTATTTAAGAGTTTGTCCTAAGTATCTAAAAATTTAAACCTATAAGTTACTAGAAATTTTAGATGATCCAATTTTACCTCTTTATGTTGTAGTGTTCAAATGAAAAATTGGGGTCACAAATATCAGCACCAAATTTGGAACTGTAATGTTGTTGAATTCAGCATATGATTCAAGAGTTTGAGTCCTGGGTTGTTATAGTAGTAGCTCGTCATACATGTGAATGATAGTTTGGTTTTCCATTTGATAGAAGTGGATATGGATATAGGATTTTTCATTAACATAAAAATATTTAAAAATATTTAATATATTTTATTTTTTATATAAGAAAGGTTAAGGAATATTTCAAGGAGGTTTAATAAGAAATAAAACAAAAGTACTTGATTCAAAATGATAAATGTTCTCTGGAAAACCATCTTTTTCGTAGAACCTTAAGACTAATAAGGTTGATGTTATTGCGTAAATAAGGAATATAAAATTTGGGTAGGGATTTTATTAAATAATTCTGGAAGATATTGGAAAAACCAAATAGGTTTGAATACTAAAGTAACATAAATAATATATTCCCTTTCATAAGACATGGGAGGGGCACTCTTGGGAATTCTCAAAACGTTAAATTATTATTAATTAAGTTTTAATTAAAAATTTCTCCAAACTATTTATTTAGAATATATTACGATTATGAGTCATAATAATCTCATAAAATAAAAAATTTAGTCATGTTTTTTATAAGTACCCGACCATAAAACTCCCTTAATATTGAATTAAATGAATAATTCACATTGAGGATCTTTTCAGGTTCAGAGTTTTTGAGAATTAGGACATAACTGTTACCTCTCAAAAGATTAAAAATTTGAGACTTCTAATAAGTTTCCATAAAATAAAAACTCTTAAAAAGAAACATGTCTAGTTCCATGTTTTAGATAGCATGTCTTTCCTTGATCCCATCCTTGAACCTATTCATCTTTGAGTCCTGTGGAAAACATTTCAAAAACTTGGGATGAGAATAAAAATCCCAGTAAAGGATACACAAAGAAGGAAAATTGTTAGTTTTTCAAAACAACAAGTAAAACATGGATAAAGCAATACTTTTACCTTTATAAAGTAGTAAACACTCTTCACTGAATAAAATATCACTACTTATCCTTTGTAACAAAAAGATTACCATAAACTAATATAAAGAACACATAACATATAAAGGTAACTTGGGACATAAACATACTTAAATAGAATAACCATACGGTCGAATTCCACACATATCACACATGGAATAGCCATAGGACTGACTTCCATACACAATGCATTAGAGGTTATAACGTTACCACCCATCCTGGTATTCACGGCACCACCCGTCATATGTTTTATCACGTAACCTCCAGTCAAATGTCCAAGTACCATTATAAAATCATAAGATATAAAACAAATATAATGGAAAGAAAACACTTCCACATTTAAATCGCAATATATCACTTAAATATATTTACATAACAAATCCATTATCAAAATAATTTTCAATACCAAAATACATAAAAGAGTATATGGTATTTATTTCATTTTAAAAACATTACGGCTTGTTAAAGAATCCAAAGTCCAAATAATACTCACGGCGGTGGAACTGGTCGTTGTCACCGCATACATTAAAATAAACATTCCTTTTTTTCATTTAGTAAAACGATTAATAGAAAAATATTCCTTTTAAATTAAATGAAAAGTCAAAGGTGTTTTATACAGTGTATAAAAGAAAGTCTTGTATTAGAACAAAATATGCCTCAATGAAAGGAGATTGAGACGAAGTCCCTTACAGAGTCGGTATCCTTAGATTAAGGATAAATCAATTACATAATTATGTGTGAAAAATATAAATACACCAAATATAAGAGGATATTAAGTGTAAAACAATCAGATTCATTCACACATATTCATAGAATGACATATTCAAGGAGTACAAGTTTAACCCAAAGGATTTAAATTGAGTTAAGATGTTCCCTTGCAAGAATTCGACAGCCTAACGGTGTCACTTTAAAATTCATAAAATGAGTTGATGAGAGAGAAAATGGAATATCATCACTTGGACATAAAATTTACATCAATAAGGATATAGAAGAACATATCCCAGCATAAGAATATGTAAATTAAAATACATAACATAAAGAAGTCTTTTTAAAAAGAGGAGGGTGAAAGGTTCCCTTACCGATTTGGGTAACTTTCAAAACGTACACCCCATGAAAGAAGGATCATACAATGAAAACGTAAATAACCATAAATGAAAGTATATTACACAAAGAGTACAATCTTGGGTAGTACATGCACCACTCAAATAATATAGAGGCAAATGTAGAATGAATCTTACGGGAATAAAAGTGAGATGAAAAATCTCTTACGAAAACTCGGCAGCCTAACGATGCCACTTAAAACTTCCAGAAAAAGGATTGAAGAAATCAAATAGGGTCTCTCATCATATGAACATAAAATTTACAGTAAAAGGAATATAAAATAAAATCCCCCAACATAATAAATAGGATCTTAAAATAAATGACATAAAAGAGATTACTTAAAAAGAAAGAGAGAGGTTGGATCCCAAACCTCAAGTCCGAATTGTCTTGTTCATTTCTTTATATTCTAGAATAATAAACTAGAGTTAATTTATACTTTCTTGAGAACATTTTTAAAGTTCATTATTACTTTTATATCACTTATTATCATGTTATGAACATTATGTAATTATTTAAGTTAATAACGGTCGTTTTGTCGATCATTGATACTTGAGTCAAAATAAAATTCTTATAATTACTAGTTGTTCATGTGGTAAAATATCCATTATATCAAGAATTATATTCATGATTTAGATATAATATATATAATATATATCCATTATATACTTTAATTTATAATATTACATAACATTTAAAGGTAAGAAATGAAATGCACCATTCATGGAGACGGTAAGCCGTAAGTACACATGAATCTACTTTCATTTCTATTTCGTATTTAATGGAATTAAAAATAAATGAGATATATATATATATTACAATTCCAGTATAATATATATGTTATATATGTCAGATAAGTTCATTAATTTCATTCTTTATACATTCCATGTATTGCATGAACGAGTCACATCACTTGAGGGGGCGGTAGTCCACACTTCCTCAAATGAAATTATCGCATTTTCACAAAATGAAAAACATAAAGGTATGTTTTAAATATAAAATAAAGATGAATAGAGAATAAATAAATATAATATATATCATAAATAAATATAGTTCCATCATAATGGCCACTATGAGAGGTGGTAGGAGAAGATAGAATAATCATCGTTTCGTGAGGCAGTAATTCGCCATCCACGGAAACAGTATGTTCATTAACCATTAGAAGGAGGTGTGTGTAAGTGTAGCTCGAATCCTTCTCATAAAAACATCCTATTATATTGAATATACTGGTGTTGTTAAAAAATAAATGAATAAAACGAGTTTATGGGGTTGGAGAAGCAAAATAAAACAAAAGAACATAAGAGAGGACATTAACTTTAAATCGGGTAACTCCCTTTGGTTTGAACCAAAAGGGTTTCTTAAAGAGCTTTCTTCCTAAGGTAAGGCTTCTAGGATGAAGATAGGGATGAGGAGAGATAAAATGAGCAGAGTTTGATTGAGCCAAAGGCTAGAGAGGTGTGGTTAAGTGGGTATAGGTGGGGGCCTATTATAAGAGGGAGGAGGGGCACTCTTGGAAAGTCTTGAAAAGTTACTTTATTATAAAATGATTTTCGGATATTAAAGGACCCAAAATTATATATTTAGAGGATAAGGTGATAAGGGTTCTAAATCCACCCATATAATAGGTTTTTGAGAAGTTTAAGTCTTATATTTTACCTTATCTTTTCATTTTATTTAAATCGTTCATTAATGAGGTAATCGCTGCATCATCATGGTGTCATAAATAAATTAATTTATTTAATGTATAAAAATTATAAAACAAAATACTATGATGTATGAAATATTATTAAATTTCTAATGAATATTTATAGTAAAAAATATGACTTATATTACCCCATGTAAATTTTTTTAGTAAAACAATTCATGTTTGTGACATTTTTATTTTAACTTTAAATAAAAAGTTATTAATGTCATTTTCTTACCCATGTGGCTCCATGGGGTCCCCAAGTTGACCCATGGATTTTATTGGTCGTCCATGACTCATCCAATAAGGTTAGGACATGTGTAAAGGTCATTTTATATTATTATAGCATTATCTTTACCTTAAAATACACTAATTACCTTTAATCGCGATTAATAAAACTTAAAACTTACTATTCACCAAAAAATTATTTTAATCCCATTGAACAAAAATTTACCTCCTAATTAAAACCATGTATGTCGGATTTTTGAAAATAAAATCACAAAAGTGGTAAAGTTTAATTTAAACGAAAAATAAGTTTTTTTAACTACCACTTAGTTGTTTCACTATTCATCAAAATTGATGTTTTTCAAAAAAATACCAAAAATTCACCCTAAGCTATATTTGATATTCCGAATTCAAAAATGATGTCTATTTTAAAATTTTAAAAAAATATAAGTTGATTTAATTAATTTAATAATTAATTCCCACTGTCAAAACAAATAGCGTGTTTTTAAGAAACAATATCTATTAAAAGATCGACAATAGTTTAAGTCCAATTTCAATGTGAAATTAATTAAAATGTCCACCATTGGATTAAATGGTAAAAATATATTCTAATTTAACTTTAAAACCAATTCAAAATATGATCTAATCATATAAATAAATTATATTACAAAGGGGTTTTGAATTAAAATACGAAATTTATCACTTATTCATTAAAAATGAACTTTATGGAAAAAAATTACAAAAACATACACAATGTAAATTTTGATGTCCCGATTCTAAAGAAGGATTTTATTTGGTACAATATAACATATGAAATTTTCAAAAAGTGGATTTAAATTGGTTCTCCATCAAAAGGAGGTTAATCAACCTTTTAAAGAATATTAGAATATTTATTCTTAAAATTGGATTCATTTGCATTTTAAGCCTATAACATTTATTGGATAAAAGTAAAAATATTTGACAAACATATATAATAATTTTGAAGTTAGTTCTGTTCATTACCGCCATCAAAATGGCTAAGCGTTAACTACCATTTAAAATAATATTATTTTATTATTAGAGTGCAACGTAAGATTTACAAGAAACTCGTTGTTGCGTATTGGGTACACCATTGAGAATAGCGTTCCCTTTAAATTAATATTGACATTTTATTCACAAAAATCTATAAATATGAAAATTTCATACTCTTTATTTACCTGGGGTGTTACATCCTTCCCCCCTTTTGGTAATTGCGTCCTCGTAATTTTAAAATTGGGCTTGGAAACTTCATTGAAAGCCCCACATCGGAAAAGGAGTAAATTAAACTATTACATTAAAATAAAGAAAGAAAAGTACCAAGGTCACCCGAGTCAATGGTTCTAGGATTCCATGTTGGAAAACATGGATATGGAAGAAAAAAATGGGTCATGTTTTGATGGAGAGTGATAGAAAACATGTTTAGAAGAAAGTTATCCACCAGAAAATCACAAACATGTGATTGGTTAAACGACATTTGATTCCCCTGTAGGAAAAATTAACAGAAAACATTTTTGTTTTAAGTTACTTTTAATTGAGGAATTTATTTATGAGCTTAACTAAATCACAAGGAAACATACTTTCATGTCGTTTATAATTTCATCTGTTACTGGATTTCTTACACAAACTCATTTTTTCCTCCAAAAGAAGAGTATTTAGGATGACTTGTTCACATTAAGAGCGCTATAATAAAATTCTAGAGAATCACCTAATCCAAAAAAGATAACTATATATTTCCCATGTCATTAGACCCTTACCAAAACCAAAATTGTTAGAACAAGATCAGATAATCTGCAAAAGGATAATCCTTTATAAAAAAAATCTATTCTTAATCTCCAAAATCTATCCAACAAAACCCAAAGTTCAACGAAGACCATTCGATAAACAATTTGTCCATAAAATTCTTCAAATTAATCCAAACTAATATTGAAACCCAAATATTTTAAGGCTTTAATCACATAGTCTTCCAAGGTAAAAACTAACATTTATCTCCAAATAACATCAGTTACTCTTAAAGTATCATACTGAAAAGTAACTAACCTAATCACATATCCTCCATGATAGGTCAATATTTTCCTAGATAACACATAATAAAATTATTCTTGATTCATAAAATCATCTAACTAAAAATAATAAGTCATACTAACCAGGGACTTCACGCAGTCTGGTGGTAGGTGATAAATAACAGTCACTCTTTAGTTGTGAGTTCGATTCCCACAGCTTTGTCCGATGCAAAGGGTTGTCACACGGTCTGCGTGTTGTCCTTTTTCCAAAACTATATAATTCTCAAAACATTCCCCCAAAAGAGATAAAGTCATAAAAAATAACCATAACATAATTTAACCTCAATTTTATCTCATGCATTTCATTTTACATCATAACATATAGTAACCCATAATTAACCCAAAACTAAGGATCATATAAACCCTAATGGTTACCTTTATAATTATTACCTGAACTTCCAAATCAAGTTGGTCATCTCGTACATGATGAATTAGATAACTCAACAAGGTTCAAGTGGTTAATCATTCCTTCTGATAGTTGTTTTAGAATAACCACAAGATTTATCATTGAATCTTCCATTTCATCCAGTCTCTTAATTAGAGAACCACAACAGTTTCCATCAAACCCATTGTCACTTTGGTGCCTACTAGATCCATCCATTTACTAAAACCAAAAATGTCAGTGTGAGTATATCAACATAATCATCATGTACTAATGAGGAATATAAACACTAAGATGTACCTACTCATTCACTTTATCTAAAAACTATGATTCTTTCTGAAATCCTAGCCATCATGGTAATGTCACCTATGCTTAAAGAATACCCTAACCTCTAAATTTATCTAAACCGACCTCTGATACCAATTATAAGGAATCGGCGTTAAACCTCACTTAATATTTAATTTAATGAATAATTCACATTGAGGATCTTTTCAGGTTTAGAGTTTTATATAATTAGGACATAACTATTACATCTAAAAAGATTACAAAGTAGACACTTCTACTAAGTTTCCATAAAAAAAACTCTTAAAAAGAGACATGTCTAGTTCCATGTTTTAGATATTATGTCTTTCCTTGATCCCATCCTTGACCCTATTTGTGGAAAACATTTCAAAAACTTGGGATGAGCATAAAAAGCCCAGTAAATGATACACAAAGAAGGAAATCTTTTAGTTTTCCATTACAACACGTAAACCATGAATACTTTATAAAAGTAATAATTTTTACCTTTATAAAGTAGTAAATAATCTTCACTGAATAAAATATCACTACTTATCCTTTGTAACCAAAATATTACCATAAACCCATATAAAGAACAAATAACATATAAAGGTAACTTGGGACATAAACATACTTAAATAGAATAACCATACGGTCGACATCCACACATATCACTATATGGAATAGCCATAGAGCCGACTTCCATACCCAATGCATTGGAGGTTATAACGTAACCACCCATCCTGGTATTCACGACACCACCCGTCACATGGTTTATCACGTAACCACCCATAAAATGTCCAAGTACCATTATAAAATCATAAGACATGAAACAAATATAATGGAAAGAAAACATTTCCACATTTCAATCGCAATACATCCCTTAAATATATTGACATAACAAATCCATTATCAAAACCATTTTCAATACCAAAATACCTAAAAGAGTATATGGTATTTATTTCATTTTAAAAACATTAATTCTTTTTTAGGAAACCAAAGACCAAATAATACTCACGGTGGTGGAAAAGGTCATTGTCACCGCATACGTTAAAATAAACATTCTGTTGGGAAAAAATCCCTCAAGGTAACATTGCAGTATTTTTGGGTTGATTGTGTTTGTTGACAAAGCAGGTTATCATGGATATTTATCGAGTTCCCAAGAATTTGTTAACAATCCTTGTTGAAAAAGAATGATTACAAAGGAAAGGACGATCTGGAGGCGGTACAAAAGAGCAGTACAAGGTGGCGCCGTTTCCTAGTGTTTGCCAAATTTTTGGGGTCCAAAATTTGGAGTTTGGTAAGCATCGCGAAAATAGGATTTCCATGAAGATAATAATTTAATATGGAAAAGGCATGAATTTTGCGAAGATAGGATGCATGGTTTGGAAATCACGAAGACCAGAAGAATGGAGGCGGTGATGCTTCGCGATTACGTCAAGCTTCGCGAACAGCAGAGGCTGAAGCGCATCACGGTGGTGAAGGGATTTGTGAGGGAGCTTCGCGGAGAAGGCGCGAAGGAATGTTGGGATTCGTGAGGGAGATTCGCGGCGAAGTCGCGAAGGTATGTTGACGGTGATTCTTCGCGACTACGTCAAGCTTCGTGAACGACAAAGTGCCGTGGTGCTTTGCGATTTGGACAGAATTCCGGCGGAATCTTTGGAGCTTCGCGATTTGAGATGACGTGGCGTTGACTTCACGCGGAAGGGACGAGGGTTGGTGGAATCGCCTATAAATAGAGGCTGACCCCCTCGAGAGAAGTAGAGAGCTTTTTCATAGAAGATAATTCGCTCTCGATTTGCGAAGGTGGTTCGCGGAGCCAGTGTGCTTCGCGAAAGAGGTGCTTTGCGGCGGCTATTATAGCTCCGCGAACCCTGCGAGCTCCACGTTGGCTTAGTCAGCTTCGCGAGGTACGTTGCTTTGTGATGGCTTGAGCATCGTGAGGGTGCTTCGCGAGAGTGCTTCGCGAGAGAGCTTCGCGAAAAGGCAGGAGCTTCACGAAGGCTTGTTTGAGCTTCGCGAAATTGGGAGCTTCGTGAGGTAGGGTTCTTTGCGAAGGTACTTTCCAAAGGTAGTTGCCCAGTGGTCAGAGGCAAAGTTCTATTCATCAGTGGATGAAAGTTGGACTTCAATAGAGCATCTATCAACAATTGAAGATTCATTATTTCATGAAAATGAAGAGACCTACATGTCTATAAACTGTGATTGGATTCCCTTCTGGAGCAGTGAGCTTAGGAAGAGGAAGTAGGTGATCCTCTCCACCGGTAGTGAGCCAGAGAGAGAGAAATAGGGAGTGACCCTTGGGAAAGAAGTGAGCTGACCCTAAACATTGTAAGGGCAGTGAGCCTGGGCATTGAAGTGATCTAGCCCGAACTTTGTATCCACATCTAGTGAAGATTAGTGGAATTTGGTATGACCGGAAACCTGTCGACGTATGCTCCTTGGACGTAGCCCAGTGAGGGTGAACCAAGTAAAAATCTCTGCGTCTGCCTGCTAATTTTCCTGCATTGCATTTAAAGAATCATCATCAGATAAAGGAGAAAGTAAGTGATCATAACATACACACAAGTGCAAACAAAGTGACCCTTGTAACAAAGAGGTCAAGATCCAGCGGGGCAGGAAGAACTTTGAAAAAGAATATCCATACCCTGATTCACCCCCCCTCTCAGGGTATATAGGCCCCTATTGGTCCTAACAGTTGGTATCAGAGGGAAGGTTGCTTTTATCAGATTTTTTTTGCTCTGAGTTGGTGTAGTCGATCTGTGTGTTTAAATAATCAGTCTGCTCTTATCTCAGTGATCCATGGGAAATGGAAAAACATACATGAAGAAGCAGAAGTCAGGTGGTATTCCTCAGTGTGGAAGTGTGTATTGAAAAAGTGTGATTCAATTAAAAGAATCAAATATTTTACTGAAGGAAGGTCTGGATGAATCTGACAGGGAAAAGATTGATTCACTCAAGCATGATGTAGGAATGAGTCAAGTACATGAACTTCAAAGTGATATTGAAACAAGTGATGATGAAGAAGAAATAATTGAAGGAAGAATAGATATGAAAGCTGAGTTAGAGGCTGCTCTTGAAGAGATAGATGTTTGGAGATCCAAAACCAAGAAATCTAACAAAGTTGTTCACGATGCTAAACTCTATATGCAGCAGCAGGAAGAAGAGAAGTCTGAGTTGATGGATAAAATTGAGGAACTCAAGTTATCAGCACCAGAGAACTCAGAAACAGTTGGTGAGGATAAGATTAAGATTGAAGAATAGAAAAGGGATATCGATGGATTGAATAGAAAAGTGAAAGATCAAGTCAAGTGTATCGAAGAACCTGATATTCCAAGTGACGTTGGAAACACCGAAGAAGTCAAATCTAAAGATATCCATATCAAAGTATTGGATATTGAGGTCAACAAGCTAAGAGGCTTAAATCAAAGGCTTATTGACATAGTTACTGACCTAACAGAGAAGAATGATTCTCAGGCCGATAAACTACAAAAGATGGCTAAAATGAAAGGAAAATAGAAGGCTGGTGATTTTGAAGAGAATCAAAAGTCAGATGAAGTTTGGAATCTGAAAGCTAGAAATGGTGATCTAGCAACACAGTTGTCTGAAGAAGTTCATAAGAATCAAGTACTACAACAAGAGAATGCATGTTTCTCTGATTCTATTGAAGAAGAAAAATTGAAAGTGAAAGACAAAAGTGACATGGTGGAAAAGATGACTTGTGAATTGGAAGATGAGATGAGTAGAGGGAAGCTTTTCAAGAGAGAAATTGATGTCCAACTTGAATCAAGGGAGACGAAGATTCAAATGTTGGAAGAGGTGCTAGAATCAGTAAAGAAGGAAGTGGATAAATCCAATGATAAAGGAATTCCAAAAATGAAGGATGCCTTACACTTGCTATTTGATCATCCTTCGACAAGTGATGATAAAACGAAGAACAGATATGCTATTTCTGAAGAGAAACAAAAGAATATTTTCTTAGCTCAAAGACCAGCAAGTTTCGAAAAAGATAGTATCGGATTTGATGAATCCCCTCCCATGCAAGATGGAAAGAGAGCTGTGAACAGTTCCAGATGTGAAAGAAATCCTATAGGTGCCGGAGATAGACCTAAAAAGACAGTTACAAAAAAGTAGTGATGACATGTGCTATTTCTGTGGAATTCATGGCCACACATCAAGCTTCTGTTCAGAGGCTCTGGAATACTTTTCAGAATGTGAAAACAGATACATTACTAAATCTGAGAATAAGAAGAAGCATCATGATAAATCAGAGAGAAGAGTTTCTCAGAGGAGAACACTCATCAGATGCTATTACTGTGGAAGGATGGGACACACCATACGTATGTGTCAGGAAGCTCAGGAGATCGATGCCAGAAGAAGAAAACAAGTTGCATCAACATCTCAATAGAGAAGTGATGAAATGAGGTATGCCTTTAATAGAAAATGTTTCATATGTTCTGATCATGGGCATTTGACAGTGCAGCAAGAAGAAAGCGGGGAAAGAAAAAGACCCGAGAAAGATATTGCCAACTCCAGTGGTACATAATGAGAAATTATACACTGGGAGACAAAGGGGTAAGGTGAAAAATAGGCTTAGAACCTCAGGGGAATCACATGGAGCTGAACGAAAGTTGTATCAATCACCTCCTCTATCGTACTCACAACCGCTCTCAAGGAGAGAATGTGAACAAACCTGGAATATTAAGGGGAGATCTACTCCAGCTGTGATAAAGAAGAATGAATTTTCAATAGAGGACTCACCACCAGCAAAAAAGAGTGTGGTGACTCAAACATCTGATAAAAGAAAGATGAACAAAGAATGCAATGAGAAATCCACATGTCGTGTTTCTCAGCGAGAAGTGAAGGAAAGAGGAAGACCCCTAAGATGGGAGAAGAAGAAAGGGAAGATGCCAAATAGAGAGGTTCCTACTCAGAGAAATAATCAAGGAAAATGGAATTTTTGTGGATCATCAAAGACGGAAATGTGCACTCGTGGGTTTAAACCCCAAATAGTGAGAAAGGCCAAGCCTGCAGAATCCACATATCAGAGAAAAGATCAGCATTCGGGAAATGAATGCTTAATCATATGGCCAGAGCAGTTGAAGTTGGCTAGGTAGCTAGAAGAAGCCAGGAAGGAGTGTGATGCTCTATATAAAAGAATCAAAGGGTTGACCCATCAGGATCAACCACAATCCTCATCTTGAGGAGTCCAGAAGAATTACCCCTCTCCCTATGTATATAAATGCTATTAACTGATGATTCATGTGTTTCAGGTTTTAGGGAGATACGATCCAAGGGGAAGTGGCATTTAATGATGAAAAGTGAAGAAGTAATATGCTCTAGATCAGGTACTATATTTGAATAAGAAAGGGATCAATAGAGCACACTAGGAAGTGATTGTGTTATTAACTCTACCTCTTATTTCCTACACCGAGTTCCAACTCAGTAGGCTTAGATATTTTTTTAATGGCTCAATGCCAAGTTCCAGACTGGTATAAATGATGCAGGTGGAAAATGAGAATAGATGATTCAAGGGAAGAAGAATTTTTATGGGCCTAACCCTAGGAAATGTTTCATAACATAGGGGGAGCATTTAATAACAAAATCAGATGCAAGAGCCAGGAAAGCAATAATTGTATGACTCAACTCAAGTGTTTCCTATTGAGGGAAGAATGAATCATAGGGAGAAGCATCAATAATCATGCATCTCATGCTTATCATTTTTTGATCTAACAATGTGGTATCAGCTGACTGCTATCAGGATACCAAGAAGCTGCAATGGAAAATCAAAGGCGTGTCAACAAAAATATGAGAGAAGATGTTCAAAGAAATGACGGCATTGAACAATGACATAGAGAAAAGTGGCTTATGAAGATTCAGAAAAAGACACCAATGATGAACCTGAAAGTGTCTAGTTTATGCCTACAAGGAAGCCAAAGAGCTGAGCTGAAATTGATAGATAGAATATCATTGGTGATCAGGAAGCTCCTATTCAAACAATAATAATTAAGTCAGTGCAGAAGACATCTTTCCTACCTCAAGTAGAGCTAAAATGATTTGCTGATGCAGCTGACATTGAAAACTAGGTTCATGCTATGAATAAAATGCTTGATCAGATTACGAAGAACCAGATGTGGGAGATTGTTTCGAGGCCAGCAGATAAAAATGTCATCAGGACTAAATGGGTCTATTAAGACAAGATGAATGAATATGGAACAATGATTCGGAACAAAGCACGACTGATGTGCAAAGGAGACTCTCGGATAGAGGGAATAGATGGTGATGAGACATTTGCACCGATTGCAAGGCAAGAGACAATCAGATTATTCCTAGCCATTGCACTGCAAAGAAAGTTCAAAGAGTTCCAGATGGATGTAAAGACTGCATTTCTAAATGGGTTTCTGGAAGAAGAAGTGCATATCTAGAAACCATATGGTTCTTATATTAATGAAGATGAGAACAAGGTTTTTTGGCTGAAGAAAGAATTATATGGGTTGAAACAAGCACCGAGAGAATGGTATTCAATGCTAAATCAATATTTTCAGAATCTATGATTCAAATGAAGCATAGTAAAGGTGGCTTTCAGAAATATGAAAATAAGGTTCTGATGAGATTTGGAATTGAAAATTCCTAGGAGACGAAGACTCTGGTTTCTACCCGGATGAAATCATCAAAAGATGACAGTGGCAGGGCAGTTAATATCCTAGAATACAGGAAAATCATTGGAAGTCTGTTGTACTTAACCGCAAAAGTCCTGATATTGTTTTCGCCACATGCCAAGTAGCGAGATATCAGAGTAATCCCAAGGAAAGTCAAATGCTCACAGTGAAAATAATACTTCGGTATATCAAGGGCATGGTGGACTTCGGCTTGACATACAACGACAAATCTCAGACAGAGTTATTGGGATATACCGATGCAGACTAGGCCGGTTCAGCAGATGATAGAAAATCAACGTCAGGTGGTGCTTTCTATCTTGGTGGACTGTGTATTTCTTGGCTAACCAAGAAGCAAGATTGCATTTCATTGAGCACCGTAGAAGCTGAGTATATTGCGGCCACTCAAGCGTGCACACAGTTATTGTGGGTGAAGAAGCAGCTTGAAGATATGGGAGTTGATGTGAAGTCTTTGATCTGAATTCAGTGTGATAACTCAAGTGCTATCAATCTGAGCAAAAATCCAGGTCATCCCTCAAGGACAGAGCACATTGAGATAATGTATCATTTTATCAAGGAGAAGGTTGAGAAGGGAATCGTGAAGTTGGAGTATGTGCCTACAGAGCTACAGGTTGCAGACATTCTGACAAAGGCCTTACCCAAGGAAGTATTTGAAAGGCATCGACTGGCTCTGGGAGTTCAGTCGATTACCCGCACTAGAAATAGTGTGGATGTGGGACCCCCCCTCTCCCCGAGGTATGCTCTGTTTTACCCTGTTGTGCTAATATGTGTTCTCTACTATGCTACATACTACAAAGGAGTGTCCTTTGGGTTCGTTGACAAAGGGGAAGAAAATAGTGATTGTTACAGGGGGAGACAGTGTGGAGATTTGACAAATCATAAACGATACGGGGAGAAGCTGACAGGTGGAGCAGCTAGAAAGGGGGAGCAATGAGAAAGGGGGAGAGTATTAAATTTGACGATGCTAGAAGTGATCGATCAAAGCATAGAAATCACGACAGCTGAGGATCGTGATAAAAGCAGAACGGTGGTGTTGGAGTGGTGAGTGAAGGTTTCCAACTATCATCAATTGGGATCAATGTGGTTCAACAATTGGTATCAATTTATGAATTGGTATTATGTTGGAATCGACAATTGGTGTGTGACATGAAGTGATTCATTGATGAACTTTTCATACTACTCTTATTTCTCACTCCGAGCATTGCCAATGTGGGATTAGAGTACGTGTTAAGTGAATCCTTGAACGCTATCAAAATCGCAAGAGGCGAATGGTGGTAGCAACTGGGAGAAGACTCAGTGTGGTATCAAAGTGCAGAAAATCATCATGAGCAGAGTTGTGAAGAGTTGTCAACAAACCCAAAGGGGGAGATTGTTGGGCAAAAATATCCCAAGGTAACATTGCAGTATTTTTGGGTTGATTGTGTTTGTTGACAAAGCAGGTTTTCATGGATATTTGTCAAGTTCCCAAGAAGTTGTTAACAATCCTTGTTGACAAAGAACGATGACAAAGGAAAGGACGATCTGGAGGCGGTACAAAAGAGCAGCACAAGGTGGCGCCGTTTCCCAGTGTTTGCCAAATTTTTGGGGTCCAAAATTTGGAGTTTGGTGAGCATCGCAAAAATAGTATTTCCATGAAGATCATAATTTAATATGGCAAAGGCATGAATTTCGTGAAGAGAGGATGCATGGTTTGGAAATCGCGAAGACCAGAAGAATGGAGGCGGTGATGCTTCGCGATTACGTCAAGCTTCGCGAACGGCAGAGGCTGAAGCGCATCACGACGGTGAAGGGCTTTGCGAGGGAGATTCACGGCGAAGGCGCGAAGGAATGTTGGGTTTGCGAGGGAGCTTCGCGTTGAAGTCGCGAAGGTATGTTGATGGTGATTCTTCGTGACTATGTCAAGCTTCGCGAACGGCAAAGTTCCGTGGTGCTTCGCGATCTGGACAGAATTCCGGCGGAATCTTTGGAGATTCGCGATTTGAGATGACGTGGTGTTGACTTCGCGTGGAAGGGATGAGGGTTGGTGGAATCGCATATAAATAGAGGCCGACCCCCTCTAGAGAAGTAGAGAGCTTTTTCATAGAAGATCATTCGCTCTCGATTTGCGAAGGTGGTTCGCAGAGTCAGTGTGCTTCGCGAAAGAGGTGCTTCGCGGCAACTATTATAGCTCCGCGAACCCTGCGAGCTCTGCGTTGTATTAGTCAGCTTCGTGAGGGACGTTGCTTTGCGACGGCTTGAGCATCGCGTGGGTGCTTCGCGAGAGTGCTTCGTGAGAGAGCTTCGCGAAAAGGCAGGAGCTTCGCGAAGGCTTGTTTGAGCTTCGCAAAATTGGGATCTTCGCAAAGTAGGGTGCTTTGCGAAGGTACTTTCCAAAGGTAGCTGCCCAGTGGTCAGAGGAAAAGTTCTATTCATCATTGGATGAAAGTTGGATTTCAATAGAGCATCTATCAACAGTTGAAGATGCATTATTTCATGCCAATGAAGAGACCTACAGGTCTATAAACTATGATTGGATTCCCTTCTAGAGCAGTGAGCTTAGGAAGAGGAAGTAGGTTATCCTCTCCACCGGCAGTGATCCAGAGAGAGAGAAATATGGAGTAACCCTTGGGAAAGCAGTGAGCTAACCCTAAACATTGTAAGGGCAGTGAGCCTGGGCCTAGAAGTGATCTAGCCCGAACTTTGTATCCACATCTAGTGAAGATTAGTGGAATTTGGTACGACCGGAAACCTGTCGGCGTATGCTCCTTGGATGTAGCCCAGTGAGGGGGAACCAAGTAAAAATCTCTGCGTCTGCCTGCTAATTTGCTTGCATTGAATTTAAAGCATCATCATCAGATAAAGGAGAAAGTAAGTGATCATAACATACACACAAGTGAAAACAAAGTGACCCTTGTAACAAAGAGGTCAAGATCCAGTGGGGCAGGAAGAACTTTAAAAAAGAATATCCATACCCTGATTCACCCCCCGCCCCCTCTCAGGGTATATATGCCCCTATTGGTCCTAACAATTGGTATTAGAGGGAAGGTTTATTTTATCAGATTTGTTTGCTCCGACTTGGTGTAGTCGATCTGTGTGTTTAAATAATCACTCTGCTCTTATCTCAGTGATCCATGGAAAAGGGAAAAACATACATGAAGAAGAAGAATTCAGGTGGTATTCCCCAGTGTGGAAGTGTGTATGGAAAAAGTGTGATTCAATTAAAAGAATCAAATAGTTTACTGAAGGAAGGTCTGGATGAAACTGACAGGGAAAAGATTGATTCACTCAAGCATGATGCAGGAATGAGTGAAGTACATGAACTTCAAAGTGATATTGAAACAAGTGATGATGAAGAAGAAATAATTGAAGGAATAATAGATATGAAAGTTGATTTAGAGGCTTCTCTTGAAGAGATAGATGTTTGGAGAGCCAAAACCAAGAAATCTAACAAAGTTGTTCACGATGCCAAACTCTATATGCAGTAGCAGGAAGAAGAGAAGTCTGAGTTGATGGATAAAATTGAGGAACTCAAGTTATCAGCACCAGATAACTCAGAAACAGTTGGTGAGTATAAGCTTAAGATTGAAGAACAGAAAAGGGAGATTGATGGATTGAATATAAAAGTGAAAGATCAAGTCAAGTGCATCGAAGAACCTGATATTCCAAGTGACGTTGGAAACACCAAAGAAGTCAAATCTAAAGATATCCAGATCAAAGTATTGGAGATTGAGGTCAACAAGCTAAGAGGATTAAATCAAAGTCTTATTGACATAGTTACTGACCTAATAGAGAAGAGTGATTCTCAGGCTGATGAACTACAAAAGATGGCTAAAATGAAAGGAAAACAGAAGGCTGGTGACTTTGAAGAGAATCAAAAGTCAGATGAAGTTCGGAATCTGAAAGCTAGAAATGGTGATCTAGCAACACAGTTATCTGAAGAAGTTCATAAGAATTAAGTACTACAACAAGAGAATGCATGTTGCTCTGATTCTATTGAAGAAGAAAAATTGAAAGTGAAAGAGAAAAGTGACATGGTGGAAAAGATGACTCGTGAATTGGAAGATGAGATGAGTAGAGGGAAGCTTCTCAAGAGAGAACTTGATGTCCAACTTGAATCAAGGGAGATGAAGATTCAAATGTTGGAAGAGGATCTAGAATCAATAAAGAAGGAAGTGGATAAATCCAATGCTAAAGGAATTCCAAAAATGAAGGATGCCTTACACTTTCTATTTGATCATCCTTTGACAAGTGATGATAAAACGAAGAACAAGATATGCTATTTCTGAAGAGAAACAACAGAATATTTTCTTAGCTCAAAGACCAGCAAGTTTCGGAAAAGCTGGTATCGGATTTGATGAATCCCCTCCCATGCAAGATGGAAAGAGAGCTGTGAACAATTCCAGATGTGAAAGAAATCTTATAGGTGCTAGAGATAGGCCTAAAAGGACAGTTACAAAAAGAAGTGATGACATGTGCTATTTCTGTGGGATTCATGGCCACACATCAAGATTATATTCAGAGGCTCTGGAATACATTTCAGGCTGTGAAAACAGATACATTACTAAATCTGAGAATAAGAAGAAGCATCATGATAAATTAGAGAGAAGAGTTTCTCAGAGGAGAACAGTCATCAAATGCTATTACTGTGGAAGGATGGGACACACCATGCGTATGTGTCATGAAGCTCAGGAGATCGATGCCAGAAGAAGAAAACAAGTTGCATCAACATCTCAACATAGAAGTGATGAAATGAGGTGTGCCTTTAATAGAAAATGTTTCATATGTTCTGATCATGGGAATTTTTCCAGACAGTGCAGCAAGAAGAAAGCGGGGAAAGAAAAAGACCCGAGAAAGATATTGCCAACTCCAGTGGTACATAATGAGAAATTATACACTGGGAGACAAAGGGGTAAGGTGAAAAATAGGCTTAGAACCTCATGGGAATCACATGGAGCTGAACGAAAGGTGTATCAATCACCTCCTCTGTCGTACTCACAACCGCTCTCAAGGAGAGAATGTGAACAAACCTGGAAGATTAAGGGGAGATCTACATCAACTGTGACAAAGAAGAATCAATTTTCAATAGAGGACTCACCACCAGTGAAAAAGAGTGTGGTGACTCAGACATATGATAAAAGAAAGATGAACAAATAATTCATCGAGAAATCCACATGTTGTGTTTCTCAGCGAGAAGTGAAGGAAAGAGGAAGACCCATAAGATGGGAGAAGAAGAAAGGGAACATTCCAAACAGAGAGGTTCCTACTCAGAGAAATAATCAAGGAAAATGGAATTTTTGTGGAACATCAAAGACGGAGATGTGCACTCATGGGTTTAAACCCCAAATGGTGAGAAAGGCCAAGCCTGCAGAATCCACATGTCAGAGAAAGGATCAGCATGCGGGAAATGAATGCTTAATCATATGGCCAGAGCAGTTGAAGTTGGCTATGTAGCTAGAAGAAGCCAGGAAGGAGTGTGATGCTCTACATAAGAGAATAAAAGGGTTAACCCATCAGGATCAACCACAATCCTCATATTGAGGAGTCCAGGAGAATTACCCCTCTCCCTATGTATATAAATGCTATTAACCGACGATTCATGTGTTTCAGGTTTTAGGGAGATACGATCCAAGGGGAAGTGGCATTTAAGGATGCAAAGTGAAGAAGTAATATGCTCTAGATCAGGTACTAGAGTTGAAGAAGAAAGGGAGCAATAGATCACACTAGGAAGTGATTGTGTTATTGACTCTACCTCTTGTTTCCTACACCGAGTTCCAACTCAGTAGGCTTAGAGATTTTTTTAATGGCTCAATGCTAAGTTTCAGACTGGTATAAATGATGCAGGTGGAAAATGAGAATAGATGATGCAAGGGAAGAAGAATTTTTATGGGCCTAACCCTAGGAAATGTTTCATAACATAGGGAGAGAATTTAATAACAAAATCAGATGCAAGAGCCAGGAAAGAAATAATTGTATGAATCAGCTCAGGTGTTTCCTATTGAGGGAAGAATGAAACATAGGGAGAAGCATCAATAATCATGCATCTCATGCTTATCATTTTTTTATCTAACAATGTGGTATCAGTTGACTGCTATCAGGATACCAAGAAGCTGCGATGGAAAATCAAAGGCGTGTCAACAAAAATATGAGAGAAGATGTTCATAGAAATGACGGCATTGAACAATGACACAGAGAAAAGTGGCTTATGAAGATTCAGAAAAAGACACCAATGATGAACCTGAAAGTGTCTAGTTTGTGCCTACAAGGAAGCCAAATAGCTGAGCTGAAATTGATAGACAGAATATCATTGGTGATCAGGAAGCTTCTGTTCAAACAAGAATAATGAAGTCACTGCAGCAGACATCTTTCCTACCTCAAGTAGAGCTAAAATTCTTTGTTTATGCAGCTGACGTTGAAAACTGGGTTCATGCTATGAATAAAATGCTTGATCAGATTGCGAAGAACGAGATGTGGGAGATTGTTTCGAGGCCAGAAGATAAAAACGTCATCAGGACTAAATGGGTCTATTAAGACATGATGAATGAATATGGACCAATGATTCAGAACAAATCAAGACTGATGTGCAAAGGAGACTCCTAGATAGAGGGAATAGATGGTGATGAGACATTTGCACTGATTGCAAGGCAGGAGACAATCAAATTATTCCTAGCCATTGCAGTGCAAAGAAAGTTAAAAGAGTTTCAGATGGATGTAAATACTGCATTTCTAAATGGGTTTCTGGAAGAAGAAGTGCATATCTAGAAACCATATAGTTCTCATATTCATGAGGATGAGAACAAGGTTTTTCGGCTGAAGAAGGAATTATATGGGTTGAAACAAGCACCAAGATAATGGTATTCAATGCTGAATCAATATTTTCAGAATCTATGATTCAAATGAAGCATAGTAAAGGTGGCTTTCAGAAATATGAAAAGAAGGTTCTGATGAGATTTGGAATTGAAAATTCCTAGGAGATGAAGTCTCTGGTTTCTACCCGGATGAAATCATCAAAAGATGACAGTGGTAGGGCAGTTAATATCCTAGAATATAGGAAAATCATTGGAAGTCTGTTGTACTTAACCGCAACAAGGCCTAATATTGTTTTCACCACATGCCAAGAAACGAGATATCAGAGTAATCCCAAGGAAATTCAAATGCTCGCAGTGAAAAGAATACTTCGGTATATCAAGGGCACGGTGGAATTCGGCTTGACATACAACGAAAAATCTCAGACAGAGTTATTGGTATATACTGATGCAGACTGGGCCGGTTTAGCGGATGACAGAAAATCAATGTCAGGTGGTGCTTTCTATCTTGGTGGAGTGTGTATTTCTTGGCTAAGCAAGAAGCAAGATTGCATTTCATTGAGCACCGTAGAAGCTGAGTATATTGCGGCTACTCAAGCATGCACACCGTTATTGTGGATGAAGAATCAGCTTGAAGATATGGGAGTTGATGTGAAGTCTTTGATCTGAATTCAGTGTGATAACTCAAGTGCTATCAATCTGAGCAAAAATCCAGGTCATCCCTCAAGGACAGAGCACATTGAGATAAAGTATCATTTTATCAAGGAGAAGGTTGACAAGGGAATCGTGAAGTTGGAGTATGTGCCTACAGAGCTACAGGTTGCAGACATTCTGACAAAGGCCTTACCCAAGGAAGCATTTGAAAGGCATCGACTGGCTCTGGGAGTTCAGTCGATTCCCCGCACTTGAAATAGTGTGGATGTGGGACCCCCCCCCCCCCCCCCTCTCCCCGAGGTATGCTGTGTTTTACCCTGGTATGCTAATATGTGTTCTCTACTATGCTACAGACTACAAAGGAGTGTCCTTTGGGTTCGCTGACAAAGGGGGAGAAAATAGTGATTGTTACAGGGGGAGACAGTGTGGAGATTTGACAAATCATGAACGATACGGGGAGAAGCTGACAGGTGGAGCATCCAGAAAGGGGGAGCAATGAGAAAGGGGGAGAGTATTAAATCTGACGATGCTAGAAGTGATCGATCAAAGCATAGAAATCACGACAGCTGAGGATCGTGATAAAAGAAGAACGGTGGTGTTGGAGTGGTGAGTGAAGGTTTCCAACTATCATCAATTGGGATCAGTGTGGTTCAACAATTGGTATCAATTTATGAATTGGTATCATGTTGGAATCGACAATTGGTGTGTGACATGAAGTGATTCATTGATGAACTTTTCATACTACTCCTGTATCTCACGCCGAGCATTTCCAATGTTGGATTAGAGTACGTGTTAAGTGAATCCTTGAACTCTATCAAAATCTCAAGAGGCGAATGGTGGTAGCAACTAGGAGAAGACTTAGTGAGGTATCAAAGTGCAGAAAATCATCCTGAGCAGAGTTGTGAAGAGTTGTCAACAAACCCAAAGGGGGAGATTGTTGGGCAAAAATCCCTCAAGGTAACATTGCAGTATTTTTGGGTTGATTGTGTTTGTTGACAAAGCAGGTTTTCATGGATATTTTTCGAGTTCCCAAAAAGTTGTTAACAATCCTTTTTGAAAAAGAACGATGACAATGGAAAGGACGATCTGGAGGCGGTACAAAAGAGCAGTACAAGGTGGCGCCGTTTCCCAGTGTTTGCCAAATTTTTTGGGTCCAAAATTTGGAGTTTGGTGAGCATCGCGAAAATAGGATTTCCATGAAGATCATAATTTGATATGGAAAAGGCATGAATTTCGTGAAGATATGATGCATGGTTTGGAAATCGCGAAGACCAGAAGAATGGAGGCGGTGATGCTTCGCGATTATGTCAAGCTTCGCGAACGGCAGAGGCCCAAGCGCCTCGCGGCGGTGAAGGGATTTGCGAGGGAGCTTCGCGGCGAAGGCACAAAGGAATGATGGGCTTCACGAGGGAGCTTCACAACGAAGTCGCGAAGGTATGTTGATGGTGATTATTCGCTACTACGTCAAGCTTCGTGAACGGCAAAGTGTCGTGGTGCTTCGCGATTTGGACAGAATTCCGGCGGAATCTTTGGAGCTTCACGATTTGAGATGACGTGGCGTTGACTTCGTGTGGAAGGGACGAGGGTTGGTGGAATCGCCTATAAATAGAGGCTGACCCCCTCGAGAGAAGTAGAGAGCTTTTTCATAGAAGATCATTTGCTCTCGATTTATGAAGGTGGTTCGTGGAGCCAATGTGCTTCGCGAAAGAGGTGCTTCGCGGCGGCTATTATAGCTCCGCGAACCCTGCGAGCTCCGCGTTGGCTTAGTCAGCTTCACGAGGGACGTTGATTTGCGACGGCTTGAGCATCGCGGGGGTGCTTCGCGAGAGTGCTTCGCAAGAGAGCTTTGTAAAAAGTCAGGAGCATCGCGAAGGCTTGTTTGAACTTCGCAAAATTGGGAGCTTCACGAAGTAGGGTGCTTTGCGAAGGTACTTTCCAAAGGTAGTTGCCCAGTGGTCAGAGGCAAAGTGCTATTCATCAGTGGATGAAAGTTGTACTTCAATAGAGCATCTATCAACAGTTGAAGATGCATTATTTCATGCAAATGATGAGACCTACAAGTCTATAAATTGTGATTGGATTCCCTTCTGGAGCAGTGAGCTTAGGAAGAGGAAGTAGGTGATCCTCTCCATTGGCAGTGAGCTAGAGAGAGAGAAATAGGGAGTGACCCTTGGGAAAGCAGTGAGCTGACCCTAAACATTGTAAGGGCAGTGAGCCTGGGCATAGAAGTGATCTAGCCTGAACTTTGTATCCACATCTAGTGAAGATTAGTGGAATTTGGTACGACCGGCAACCTGTCGGTGTATGCTCCTTGGACGTAGCCCAGTGAGGGTGAACCAAGTAAAAATCTCGGTGTCTGCCTGCTAATTTTCCTGTATTGCATTTAAAGCATCATCATTAGATAAAGGAGAAAGTAATTGATCATAACATACACACAAGTGCAAACAAAGTGACCCTTGTAACAAAGAGGTCAAGATCCAGCAGGGCAGGAAGAACTTTGAAAAAGAATATCCATATCCTGATTCACCCCCCCTCTCAGGGTATATAGGCCCCTATTGGTCCTAACACATTCCTTTTTGTTGTTTAGTAAAACAATTCGTAGAAAAAGATTCCCTTTGAATGAAATGAAAAGTAAAAGGTGTTTTATACAGCGTATAAATGAAAGTCTTGTATTAGAACAAAATATGCCTCAATGAAAGGAGTTTGAGATGAAGTCACATACAAAGTCGGTATCCTTAGATTAAGGATAAATCAATTACATAATTATGTGTGGAAAATATAAATACACCCGATATAAGAGGATATTAAGTGTAAAATAATCAGATTCATTCAAAAATATTCATAGAATGACATATTCAAGGAGTACAAGTTTAACCCAAAGGATTTAAATTGAGTTATGAAGTTCCTTTGCAAGAATTTGACAGCCTAATGGTGTCAATTTAAAATTCATAAAATGAGTTGATGAGAGAGAAAATGGAATCTCATCACTTGGACATAAAATTTACATCAATAAGGATATAGAAGAACATATCCCAACATAAGAATATGTAAATTAAAATAAATAACATAAAGATGTCTTTTTAAAAAGAGGAGGGTGAAAGGTTCCCTTACCGATTTGGGTAACTTTCAAAATGTACACCCCATGAAAGAAAGATAATACATGAAAATGTAAATAACCATAAATGAAATTATATTACACAAAGAGTACAATATTGGGAAGTACATTCACCACTCAAAGGATATAGAGGAGAATGTAGAATTAATCTTATGGGAATAAAAGTGAGATGAAAAATCCCTTATGAAAACTCGGCAGCCTAACGACGCCACATAAAACATCCAAAAAAAGGATTGATGAGATCAAATAGGGTCTCTCATCATATGAACATAAAATTTACAGTAAGAGTAATATAAAATAACATCCCCCAACATAATAAATAGGTGATTAAAAGAAATGACATAAAAGAGAGTACTTAAAAAGAAAGAGAGAGGTAGGATCCCTTACCTGAAGTCCGACTTGTCTTGTTCATTTATTTATATTCCTAAATAATAAACTAGGGTTAATTTTTAATTTCTTAAGATCCTTTTTAAAGTTCATTATTTCTTTTATATCACTTATTTCCATGTTATTAACATTATTTAATTATTTAAGTTAATAACGGTCATTTTTTCGATCATTGATACTTGAGTCCAAAATAAACTTATTATAATTACAAGTTGTTCATGTGGTAAAATATCAATTATATCTAGAATTATATTCATGATGTAGATATCATATATATCCAGTATATACTTGCATTTATAATATTAAATAACATTTAAAGGTAAGAAATGAAATGCACCGTTCATGGAGACGGTAATCCGTACGTACACATAAACGCTACTTTCATTTCTATTTCGTATTTAATGGAATTAAAACTAAATGATATATATATATATATTATAATTACAGTATAATATATATGTTATATAGGTCACATAAGTTCATTAATTTCATTCTTTATACATTCCATGTATTGCATTAACGAGTTACATCACTTGAGGGGGAGGTAGTCCACACTTCCTCAAATGAAATTATCGCATTTGCACAACATCCAAAGCATAATGGTATGTTTTAAATATTAAAATATAGAAGAATAGAGATAAAATAAATATAATATATATCATAAATAAATATAGTTCCATCATAATGGCTACCATGAGAGGTGGTAGGAGAAGATAGAACAATCATCGTTTCGTGAGGCAGTAATTCGCCATCCATGAAAATAGTATAATATTTAGCCATTAGATGGAGGTATGTGTAAGTGTAGCTTGAATACTTCTCATAAAAAAATCCTAATATATTGAAGATACTGGTGTTGTTACAAAATAAAGGAATAAAAAGAGTTTAGGGGGTTGGAGAAGAAAAATAAAACAAAAGAACATAAGAGAGAACCTTACCTTTAAATTGGGTAACTCCCTTTGGTTTGAACCAAAAGGGTTTCTTAAAGAAATTTCTGCCTAAGGTAAGTCTTGTAGGATAAAGAGAGGGATGTTTAGAGATAAAATGAGTAGAGTTTTGTCAAGACAAAGGCTTTAGAGGTGTGGGTAAGGGGGTAGAGGTGGGGGCCTTTTATAAGTGGGAGGAGGGGCCCTCTTGGAAAGTCTTGAAAAGTTACTTTATTATAAAATGATTTTTGGATATTAAAGGTCCCAAAATTATATATTTCTAGGATAAGGTGATAAGGGTTCTAAATACACCCATATAATCGGTTTTTGACAAGTTTAAGTCTTATATTTTACCTTATCTTCTCATTTTATTTAAACCGTTCATTAATGAGGTAATCATTGCATCATCATGGTGTCATAAATAAATAAATTTATTTAATGTCTAAAAATTATAAAAAAATACTATGATGTAGTAAATATTTTTATCTTTACAATTAATATTTATAGAAAAATATATTACTTATATAACCCCATGTAAAAATTGTTTTAGTAAAATAATACATGTTTGTGACATTTTTATTTTAACTTTAAATAAAAAGTTATTAATGTCATTATCTTACCCATGGGGCTCCATGGGGTCCCCAAGTTGACCCATGGATTTTCTTGGTCGGACATGACTCATCCAATAAGGTTAGGACATTTTTCAAGGTCATTTCATATTATTATAATATTATCTTTACCTTAAAATACACTAATTACCTTTAATCGTAATTAATAAAACTTAAAAGTTACTATTCACCAAAAAAATTTAATCCCATTGAACAAAATTTTACATCCTAATGACAACCATGTATGTAGGATTTATGAAAAAAAAATCACAAAAGTGGTAAAGTTTCATTTAAACTAAATATCATTTTTTAACTACCACTTAGTGGTTTCACTATTCATCAAAAATTGATGTTTTTTAGAAAAATACCAAACATTCACTCTAAGCTATATTTGAAATTCTGAATTAAAAAAATAATTTCTATTTTATAAAATTCAAAACATATAAGTTGCATTAATTAATTTTATAATTAATTCCCGCTATCAAAACAAATAGCGTGTTTTTAAGAAACAATATCTATTAAAAGATTAGCACTAGTTTAAGTCCAATTTCAATGTGAAATTAATTCCAATGAAAACCATTGGATTAAATGGTAAAAATATATTCTAATTTCCCTTTAAAACCAATTCAAATGAAGATATAATCATATAAATAAATTATACTAAAAAGAGGTTTTGAATTAAAATACAAATTTTTTCACTTATTCATTAAAAATGAACTTTATCGAAAAAAATAACAAAAACATACACAAAGTAAATTTTGATGCCCCGATTCTAAAGAAAGATTTTATTTGGTCCAATATAACATATGAAATTTTCAAAAAGATATTTAAAAAGGGTTCACCATCAAAAGGTGGTTAATCGACCTTTTAAAGAATATTATAATATTTACACTTAAAATTGGATTCATTCGCATTTTAAGCCTCTAACATTTATTGGATAAAAGTAAAAATATTTGACAAACATATATAATAATTTTTTAGTTGGTTCTATTCATTTCCGCCATTACAATGGCTAGGTGTTAACTACCATTTAAAATAATATTATTTTATTATTAGAGTGCAACGTAAGATTTCCATGAAACTCGTTGTTGTGTATTGGGTACACTATCGAGCATAGCGTTCTCTTTAAATTAATATTAACATTTTATATACAAAAATGGATAAACATGAAAATTTCATACTCTTTATTTACCTGGGGTGTTACATCTTTACTATTTTTATTCCCTTATATTTTGGTTTTAACCCCGCATTAACCACTTTTACACTTACCGTGACAATAAATATTTTTAATCTTTTAGGGAAAATATGAATAATATAAATGAAAAAACTTCCAATAATGGACCTGGTTGATATTATCAAACATATACTAATCACTTGGTCGAGTCTAATATTTTTATAAATTTTTTATCATTTAATAAAATATTATTTATTAAAATATATCATTAATTACTATTTTTAGAAATATTCATAATTACATTAATAAATAAGAAAATTTTGAACATTTTATTTTATTATATCCCTAAAATTTCATGTTCATATAAAAAATTATTGGATTACATTAAGTATATTAAACTGTACTTCTTTTATTATATTTAATATCATTTATTTGATTTTTCAATTAACTAAATAATCACTGTATCAAAGTTGTGTAAGCATTTTAGTTACATATTTATTTATTAAAAAATTAAAAAATTACCATTATTACTATAAATATGTTATATTTCTAATAAAATTGTATATATGAACATATCGCCTAGTTATCTTTATGCTAAAAGTATTGTATTTATTTAAAATAAAAGTGTTTTTTTACTTTTTTAAAATAAAATATTATGAAGGTCATAGTCACACTTAAATAAAAGAAAGGAAGTATAATAAAATATTGTATTATTATGGAGGAAATGGTGTCATCCAATGAAATTTAGATAAGTTGTTGGGTCTTTTTACAAACCGTGTTATTTTTTAACTTTAATTTCCTCATTTACCCTTTACCATGGTAACAAAAATTACTATGGTTAATAATCATATTAACCATAAATAAAAAAGAGCTATTTACCAAATTTTGAACCACAAATTCTAAATATAGAATAAAATTTTCAAAATTAAAGATATATAAATTGAAGAATTGAAATTTAAATCAAACTGAAAAAACGTGATAAAAAGGAGGTTTTAAGAAAAATTGATTTTACAGTAGAAGATGTTTTTAAACAAAATTAAAGTATAAAATAAATTTAAAAATAATTATTTGGTTAATTAGAAACAAATATTATCTTATTAAATTTTAAATAAAGAAAATATTTTCTCATTGTAAACATTAAAAAATAAATCAATTTGTAATAAAAATATATAATATTCACTATTCATTGAAAAATTAATATTTTTTATAATATTCTAAAAATAATCATAAAAATATAATTTTGAAATTATAAATAAAACATTAAGTTTATTATTTCAAATAAATTTTCTAAAATTTCCAAAAAATAATTATAATATCACTCATAAAAAGAAAAAAACCCATTTTGATGAAAACATATTTTACAAGTATAAAATGACTACTAAAAACTGAGTTATTATTAAAAATGAATTTATTAATAAATTTTAAATTATAAAGACCATTATTTATTTCATACCATAGTTAATACTATTTATTCCTTCCAATATTACAACAATGTTATAATAACCTCATTAAAATAATAAAAATTTATTATTCATTTAAGATTGGTGTTTCATATCTTGTATGCCATCGAACACAGTCATTATTTTTGAATATATAAGTAGTAAATTAATCCTAATTTATGAATTAGAGTCCTAGAAATATTAAATAGAGATAAAAAACTGGGGTTTTGACATTTCAAAATACCTTTTTTGAAATCCCACATCATTAAAAGAGCTAATAAAAATCCCACATAAAATGTGTTAAAAGGGAAGTATGTGTAACACCCCAGGTAAATAAATAATATGAAATTTTCATATTTATCCATATTTGTGAATAAAATAATAATATTACTTTAAAGGGGACGCTATGCTCGATGGCGTACCCAATACGCAACAATGAGTTTCTTGAGAATCTTACGTTTCACTCTAATAATAAAATAATATTATTTTAAATGGTAGTTAACGCCTAGCCATTGTAATGGAAGGAATGAACGGAACTAACTACAAAATGATTATATATGTTTCTCAAATATTTTTACTTTTATCCAATAAATATTAGAGCCATAAAATTTGAATGAATCCAATTTTAAGCGTAAACAATCTAATATTCTTTAAAAGGTCGATTAACCACCTTTTGATGGAGAACCCTTTTTAAATCCACTTTTTGACAATATTATGTGTTATAAAATTCTTCTTTATAATCGGGACATCAAAATTTACTTTGTGTAAATTTTTGGTATTTTTCCGATAAAGATCATTTTTAATGAATAGTGAAAAATGTTGTATTTTAATTCAAAACCACTTTTTAATATAATTTATTTATATGATAATATTATCTTTTTAATTGGTTTTACAGTCCAATTATAATATATTTTTACCATTTAATCCAATAGTGGTCATTGCAATTAATTTCACTTTGAAAATGGACTTAAACTTGTGTCAATCTTTTAATAGATATTGTTTCTTAAAAACATGCTATTTGTTTTGACAGCGGGATTTAATTATTAAATTAATTAATTCAAATTATTTGTTTTGAATTTTGTAAAATAGACATCATTTTTGAATTCTGAATATCAAATATAGCTTAGGGTGAATTTTTGGTATTGTTCTGAAAAACATCAATTTTTGATGAATAGTGAAACCACTAAGTGGTTGTTAAAAAAACTGATTTTTCATTTAAATGGAACTTTACCACTTCTGTGATTTTATTTTCAAAAATCCAACATACATGGATGTCATTAGGAAGTAAAATTTGGTTCAATGAGATTAAATTTTTTTGGTTAATAGTAACTTTTAAGTTTTAATCGTGATTAGAGGTAATTAGTGTAGTTTAAGGTAAAAATAATGTTTTAATAATATGAAATGACCATGAAACATGTCTTAACCTTATTTGATGAGTCATTTCCGACCAAGAAAATCCATGGGTCAACTTGGGGACCCCATGGAGCCACTTGGGTAGGAAAATGACATTAATTCTTTTTTATTTAGAGTTAAAATTAAAATGTCACAAACATGTGTTTTTTTACTAAAACAATTTTTACATGGGGTTATACAAGTCATATTTTTGACAATAAAAATTCATTAGAAAGATAAAAATATTTCCTACACCATGATAGTTTTTTTATAATTTTTATACACTATATACATTAAATTATTTATGACACCATGATGATGCATCGATTACCTCATTATTTAACGATTTAAATAAAAAGAAAAGATAATGTAAAATCTAAGACCTAAACTTGTCAAAAACCTATTGGATGGGTGGATTTAGAAACCTTATCACCTTATCCTCAAAATATATCCTTTCTGGACCTTTAAAATCCGAAAACCATTATATAATAAAGTAATATTTTATAACCTTCCAAGAGTGCCCCTCCTCACCTCTTATAAAAGGCCCCCACGTCTACCACCTTACACACACCTCTCAAGCCTTTGGATCGGCCAAACCCTGCCCATTTCATCTCTCCACATCCCTCTCTTAATCATTGAAGCCTCAACTTTGGGCAAAATCATTTCCAAGGTATCCTTTGAGCTCAAATCAAAAAGAGTTACCCGATTTAAAGGTAATGTCTTCCCTTGTGTTCTTTTGTTTTATTTTGCTTCTCCAACCCCATAAACTCTTTTTATTACATTTTTTTGTAACAAAACCAGTATCTTAAATATACTAGAATTTTTTTTATAAGAAGGATTAGAGCTACACTTTCACACACCTTCGTCTAATGGTTAAAGAACATACTGTTTCTGTGGATGACGAATTACTGCCTCACGAAACGATGATTGTTCAATATTCTTTTAACACCTTCAAAGGTGTCCATTAAGATGTCACTATATTTATATATGATATATAATATGTTTATGTTTTCATTAAAATTCTGTATTTTTCATTTATTTCATACCTTTATGGTTTCCATTATGGGTAAACGTGATATCTTCATTTTATGAAGTGCGGACTACCGCCACCTCAAAGTGATTTGATTCATTAATGCCATATGTGGGACGTATAAAGGATGAAATTAATGGTATTACATATTATATCCTAATATAATTATAATATAATTTTATATCATTATTATTTCATTCCATTGAATACAAAAAAAAGAAATGAAAGTAGCATCCATGCGTACGTATGACTTACCGTCTCCATGAACGGTACATTTCATTTCTTATCTCCAAATGTTATGTACTATTATAAGTACATATATATAATGGATATATATGTTATATATTACATCTAAATGATGTATATAATTCTGTAATTATAATATATATATCTCTCTTTTTTTTAATTCCATTAATATGACAAAAAATGAAAGTAGCGTTCATGCGTACATACGGCCTACCGTCTCCATGAACGGTGCTTTTAATGTTTTATCTCCAAATGTTATGGAATAGTATAAAATGAATATATACAGAATATATATGATATTTAAAACATAAATACTATTCTGGATATGATGTACTTATAACTACATGGAAAATTCTTTTCCAACAAGTTCAATTTTTACTCATGTACCGAACATCGACAAAAACATCTGATATGAACTCACTTTATTAACCAATTATTATAACCTTATAATATGTGATATGAACTGAATAATAATATTTAAAGGATGCCCTTCAGAAATTATAAATTTACCAAATTTTATTATTCAGGAGATTAAAGAATGATTGAGTCATGTCTGACACGAGGTAAGGGATCATACCCCTCTATTTCTTTTTAAGTACACTCTTTTATGTCATTCCTTTTAAGCTCATATTTCTTATGATTGGGATGTTATTTTATATTAATCCTACTGTAAGTTTTATTTTCATATGATGAGAGACCCTATTTTCTCTCATCAATCCATTTTGGACGTTTTGAGTGGTGCCGTTAGGCTGCCGAATTTTCATAAGGGATCCTACCTCTCTCTTTCTTTTTAAGCACTCTCTTTTATGTCATTTCCTTCAAGATAATCTTTCTTATGTTTGGGGATGTTATTTTATATTCCTATTACTTTACTTTTTATGTTCATATGATGAAAGACCCTATTTTATCTCATCAAACCATTTTTGGAAGTTTTAAGTGGCGTTGTTAGGCTGCCGAGTTTTCGTAAGGGATTTTTCATCTCACTTTTATTCCCGGGACATTTATGCTACGTTTTCCACCATTTCCTTTGAGTGGTGTATGTAATGCCCATTATTTTACTCTTTTTGTAACATAATTTTGTTTATGGGTATTAACATATTCATTGTATGACCCTTCTTCCATGTGGTGTACGTTTCGAAAGTTACCCAAGTCGGTAAGGGAACCTTTCACCCTCCTCTTTTTAAAAGACTTATTTTGTTATGTCTTTTAATTCACATAATATTATGTTGGGATATGTTATTATATATCCTTATTGATGTAAATTTTATTTCCATGTGATGAGATACCCTTTTTATCTCTCATCGACTCATGTTCTGAATTTTAAAGTGACGCCGTTAGGCTGTCGAATTTTTGCAAGGGAACTTCTTAACCCAATTTTGATTCTTTGGGATAAACTTGTACTCCTTGAATATGTCATTCTATGAATATGTTTGAATAACCTCTGATTTTTTTACACTTAATATCCACTTATATTTGGTGTATTTATTTATCAAACATAATTATGTAATTGATTTATCCTTAATCAAAGGATACCATCTTTGTATGGGACTTCGCCTCATTCTCCTTTCATTGAGGAATATTTTGTTTTATACACAACCTTCTTTTATACGGTGTATAAACCCCTTTTACTTTTATTTTTATCCAAAAAGAATCTTGTTTATACAAAGCGTTTTACTAAACAACAAAAGGGAATGTTTTTGTCGTACATATGCGGCGACAACGACTTCTCTGCCGCCGTGACCATTATTTGATTTTCGGCTTCCTCTACAAGCCATACCTTTTTTAAATGAAAAATAAATACCATGTTTTAATTTTCTTTTATTTTGGTATTGAAAATGGTTTTCATAATGTTTTTATATCAATGTGGTGTATTGATATCTTGTGATTTAAATGTAGAAATTTTATGTTTCCTTTATGCATGTTTTATGTGATATGCTTATGTTATTGTTCTTAGGCATTATTATGAAGACGGGTGGTTCTGTGATAAACTAAGGGTGGGTGAGCCCGTTATAGCTCTTCAATGCATTGGGTAAAGTGAAGGGGTTAAACGTTAAGGTTTCTCTGAAGAGATTTAGGTAATATACTCTGATGCGTATTCCAAACGTAACCAAGAGGGTTACTCCCTACGTAAAAATGTTATAAATGCCTAAAGTTACCCTTATGCCTTATGATTTCTATGTTTTATTCATGATTTGATGAGGTGTGTTAAAGTGCTTATGTTTTATGAGTAAAGTATGATTTCATTGATTCTTATGTATACATGTACTCATGTTTCCTTTCCATATTTTTATATCCCTTACTGAGATTTTTATGCTCATCCCATGTTTTTGAAATGTTTTACATAGGACTTAAAGATGAATAGGGTCAAGGATGGGATCAAGGAAATACATGCTATCTAAAACATGGAACTAGACATGTTTCTTTTAAGAGTTTTTTTATTTATGGAAATTTAGTAGAAGTGTATACCTTTTAATCTTGTGAGATGTAATAGTTATGTACTAATTCTCCAAAACTCTAAACCTGAAAAGATCCTAAATGGGAATTATTCATTTAATTCAATATTAAGTAAGGTTTAAGGCCGGGGCCTTATAGTATGAATGTCATCTGGATTAACAAATAAGTAGGGTTATATCTAGGAAACTTTTTCATGAATTAAAAACTTATATATTGAAGAAAAAAATAACATCCAGATATCAATATATATCATCGTAATGATAATGTTAAGCATCACGAAACTATACATTTGTGTTTGGTTTAAAGCCCATTGATTTCTAAGTAATAAAAGTAAATGGATAATGTTTTTATTTAACGATAATTTTTATAGATTTTAGGAGTTAATTTATAATTTATAATAAAACATAATAAATTATACTTAATTTTCAAGAAGCATTTCATATTTTAATCAATTTCTACCACAAACTGATCTTCTTCCTGCAAACAATGAGTATTGAAGATGATTTTTTTATGCTTGAAGCATCAAAATCAATATATAATGGATTACATAATAAAAAAATGTTAAAAATATATTCCACCACACTTTAAAAATTTTCCAAACCCCAAATGGTTCTAATAATATATGATAATTCCAAAAATGAATAAACCTTCACACAATAAAAAAGTATGTTAATTTTCAAAATTCCACAGTAATACCCAATGTTCAACATAGATCAATCAATAAATAACTATCCTTAAAATTCCTAAAAATATTCATAATAATAAAAATTATTTGATCACATGGTGATAAAATATGTATTTAACATTTATATTTGAATAACACCAATCAATCTTAATGTATCATTCCAAAAATTATATGCAAGATATGCTAATAATTTCCATAAATAACCTGAATCACCATAATTAAAAATTCAAATCATATATGATTCCAAGAGATAATTATAACATTATTCCTCAAATAAAATCCTATAATATTCTATTTAACTTAATAAAATAATGTTCCAAAAATAGTTATCTTTTTGTAAACTAATATTAATCACATAATCACTGAATCACATTAAATATCTTGGTTATCTATATAATAAAACATTTTTCCCCAAATAAACATAATCTTTATTTTTTAGATTGTTTAAATAAATAAAAATAATTTCATATTAACTAGGACATCACATAGACCAGTGGTAGGTTATTCACCCTTATCACCATTTGGCTATGGGTTCAAGTAACATGGTCATTCTAGAAGAGACCGGTTATCCCCCATCCTATGAGATATCCATTTTCTAAACTATATTAATATAATACTTATAAAATTCCTATAAATTTGATAAATTGGTGAAAAATAATATATATATATTTATCACTAGTGAAATTTTTTTACCTCAAATTTCACCTTATACATTTCAATATTATTTGAAAAAAATTAATAACCCACAATTACCTCAAAATTAATAATCATATAAACCCTAATGGTTATCCATACCATCCAAATTATGTTGATAAAATTAAAATATACTTATTCATAAAATTATTTTTTTTTCACATGATATTATTAAGGGTTACATATACCTCAAACATGTATCAAAACTTAATAAAAGTCTTCCAATATAATACATTAATCAAACAAGTATTAATTCTTTAAATATCATGATCCACAATAAATATACAATAATTCTTGAATCCTTTATATGTGGGAACCTCAATCATTCGACATTAATCATAATAATGTAACATCCCAATATTTCATAGTATTTTATCTAGTGAAAGTAATTTAATAGCTTATATTTCACACAATTATGACTTGGCATGTGTTATGAGAAAGATTGAGTTTTTGAAAAAAAACACATTATTATTATAATTATTTAAAGAATATATTTATTTATCAAATGAATATTTCAATATTAAAAGTAACATGTAAATTTTAAATGTTATTTATAATGTTTTCACATAAATAAAAGATATTTATAATGAAATGTATAAGTTTTGTTAAAATAGTTATATATTTAGAAAACCTATTTTTTTAAAAGATCTACTTTTATGTCCTTTTATGAACATTAATAAAATTAATTTTAGACACTCATAAATATTTATTTTTGTAAAATATACTTCATTTTTGAATTTGAAATATCAAAACTAGCTTAGGGTGAATTTTTTGTATTTTTATGAAAACGATCAATTTTTGATGAATAGTAAAAAAATACTGCATAGTACACAAAACCGACTTTTTCATTTAAATAATTTTTTAATTAAAACTTTATCTTAATAGATACATAAAACATATATTTGTCCAATTTATAACATTTTAGTCATTTAATAATAAAATTAGATGAACAAAATTTTATTGAATGTTTTAATGTCTTTTACCCACCTTCTTGGAAGATTTGAAAATTTACATAAAACATTATTTTACAGCTTTTGTGAATTGAATTTAAAAAATCCAAGAGACAGAGTTGATATCAGTAAGTAAAATTTGGTTTAATAGGATGAAAATAATTTTTGGTGAATAGTAACTTTTGGATTTTATTTACCACAGTAAAAAGTAAATAGAGTAATTAAAGGTAAAATAATTATTATAATAATATAAAATTACCCCAAAAAATGTCCTAATTATATTGGATAAATGTTTTTAGACCAAAATACAACTTAGAAAAAAAATATGATCCTTTTTTATTCAATTGGGTTAGATTTGGACATTTATTACATTTTATTTAAAGAAGAGTTAAAAGTGTTAAATTCAAATTTTAATAAATAAATCAATTTTAATATAGGGTTATACATAAGAAATATTCAAATATAAATATTAATTTTAAATATAAAAATATTTCATACATCATAGTATTTTATTTATAATTTTTAGACATTAAATAATTAAATTTATTTATGACACAATGATGAGGCAATTATCAACTTATTAATGAAATATTTAAATAATTGATTTTATAAATATCAAAATAAATGTAAATTGTAACTTTTGATTCCATAAAATAATTTTCTAGGTGAATATGTCTTGTTAGGATTGATTCAATGGATTTTTTATTGAATTAATTAGGTTTTGATGACATTAACAAAAAACAAATACTAAATAGTGTGAAAATTGACATAAATGAGTTTTTAAAACAAGTATTGTTTTATTAAATTATATAATAGTCCGAAAAATCTATGGTTATAAAAAAGGACATAAATAACATTATATATGTCATTAATGAACCACTTTAGGTTCTCTTTCCATTTTATTGTAACAATATTAACCATGCATTATAATAATACAATAAGACATCGTAAAAGTTAAACTATTTATCTAATGGTTAAGTCTAAAAGATAAGGTTAATATATTGATCTAAACATTTATGAAACCTATTTATTAAGAGGCTTTCTACCCATACCCACATTATCATCGAAATAAATCCATTTTGAGCTATTAAAATCAAAAATTATTTTATAATAAATTAATATTTCAAGCATTTTCTAAAGTGCACCTCACCTATCTTATAAAAGGGAACTTCCCCTTCTATCAAATTCACACCTCCAATTCCATTTGGATCGGCCGAAACCTACTCAAATATCATCCCAAATTACCTCAATTCAACTTAGAGGCCTTACCATGAGAAGAAATACGACCTATGGATCCCTTTTGTTCAAGTCAAAAGAAAACTCCTGAAAAATATCTAATTATTTTATCCACTCTTTCAAAGTTCTTTTCTTATTCTATTTCCACATTCTTTGTAGTTAACATAATAAAATAATCACTCCAGTACCTTCTACATGATGATATGCTTTTATAAATATAGTACAAACATATTCATTATTCTATCCATTCTATGAATGACAAAGTCACCATAGGTGCGTACGTATGACTTATCATCTCCATGTCGTGGTGTTGTTTATTAATCAACACTACATTATTTGGATGGGTATAATATTGTGTATAATTAATTTAAATAATAAATATATCATGGTAATAATTATTGTTTTGTAATATACCATCAAATTAAACATCATTTCACCATCAATATAATGAAATTGTCGCACGTGCGTACGTATGGATTACCGTCTCCACGAAGTGATGAGATTCATCTTCAACGATCAACCTTTAAGAATTTTTATAAATAAATATATATATTGATTAATTATGAGGTATATTAAATAATATATCTACTAGAATAATATATATTTATGTAGATAAATATATTTCAATTACTTAATTTTATACTATACGATATGAAAACAGAAATAACGTTCATGCGTACGTAAGGACTATAGTCTCGATGATCAATGTTTCCATTTCATATATCTATCTATTATATATATTTATATTCTGAATATATATGATATATAAATCCTGTTATATATTATTGAAGTATGTAAATCATGATCTATGTGAGACGATCAAGAATAAAAAGTTAAAACACATACGATAAAGAAAACTATTATTACCCAAAATATTATTTTAACATGAAAATTATTGTTAAATAAGTAGTATAATGAAATAAATGAATCAATTATGATATCATAGATATTAATATGGTTCTGGTATAATTTAATAACATACTATGGTCATTATATAGGAGGTTAAACATACCCTCGACCGATGTAAAGTACAAGGTAAGGGTTAATTCCTAAATCTTATTATTATATGAGATTGTTTATGTGTAAGAATATACTGGTATATATATATTATCCATGCACATGTTTCATAAAAATGTTTTCAAAAGTAATATTTTAATGATTTATGGAATATAAAATTTAACTAGATCATCATTTTAAATGTTTTAGTGGTTTATTTTTCTAAATATATTTAATTAATGTCCATGTTTTCAAAATGATTTAAATGATTTATTTATATGGGAATGATTGTTTATAAATGTTAATTCCTTTCAAAAGTTTCAATGTTTATGGGACACTTTGATTCAAAAATCTTTTTTAGATGACTTCCTTTATAAATGTTTGACTTTTAAATGAATTCAAAAAAGTTATATTTCTCTCAAAGTGTTTTACTGATCATTTTCAACTATGTCAACATACTTTACTGAATATTATTTTTTATTAAGATTGATTTAATATAATACAATATTCCTTACTGTATTGAATGATTTATGATATGTTGGACTGTGGATGTTCAATTTTTATACCATTCATGGTTTATGGTTAAAGAATGGATATTTCGTATGCTAGTTTTAATATGAATGTTTATGTTATTTTTCAATATTTTCTTATGAGGAATGAATTAGAATTAACAAGTGACGGGCAAGGCCCGCTATATCCCCATATTCATCGCTAAGTCTAATGAGACAAATTAGTGTCTTGGAACAAGGCCTTGAAAAAATTTATATTTGTAGTCTTCACCCGAGGCCTTAACTATGTGGTTATGTTGTCCGTCATTATTCATTCCCTCGTTATGAAATTAGTTATTTCATGTGATTATTCAACTAGTAGAATATCCATGTCCATGTTTATATGGTAATGTTTCACTTATTTCTAGAATATTTTTTTCATGTTTTATGTTTAGAGGGATACATTTTTATTAAATATCTTTCCTTAAAAGTGTATAGAATCTACTAAATTATTCACCCTTACTGAGCATCTGAGATCACCCCTTTATTATGTTTTATTTTCCTAGGATTCCAAAAAGTGTATTTTGATTGATATGTATTGTTAAGATAAGGTAATAATAGTGTTTCAAAAGGATTATTTATACTGTGTTGTATGATATAAAGTGTAATATAACATTCATATATGTAATCTATTTTACAAGACTACTAAGCTGATCGGTTCTTCGGGACTTGATTCTTTATAATCATACCAATGTATTAAAATAATGCACCGGCTCCAGGCTTCTGGGGTTAGGGAATTACAGTTGGTATTAGAGGAAGCTTATCAATAACCTTGGAAACTAGATTTAGATAAACTCTAATTATGAAACATTATCCTAAGATAGAAATTGAGGATTAGTATAGAAGAAAATCCAAAAAATATGGTAATGTAGATATTATGGCGGTTTTAAAAGAAATAAATCCCTGTCTGAATACTACAAGTGGATGTGGTTCTAACACAGATGTACATAGGAGTGAAAACTCTGACACGAGGTTTTTGGCTTGACTTGGGGTATCCTGGTACATGAAAACGGGCCTTACAGCACACCTAGTTTGACAATCCCTAGGGATATGCTTAGGATAATCCACATTTTCTTTAAAACCCATTTTGAAGGATTTATGTGTAAATATGTCAGCAAAGAATCCATTTTTATGATTATAATAACAGATGTGTAGAAATATTCAATCAATGTTGAGAATGTTTCTAGTTTTTGGATTACACATTATGATATGATCTTATCTAGCATATGTCATCATTTAGAAATGGTTCCCAATAGATGGAATGAGAACTCCATCAATACGTATGATCCAAAGAGTAAGAAGGATTATATCATTCATGGTATTAAGCTGAAATTTAGAAGGGAAATAGTTTCCCACGTATTCTCATCAAATGAATAAAGAGTATCATGTGGTAATAAGATAAGAAAATAATTCTCTGAGTCCTATGGATTTAAAGGGAAGGTAGAAAAGAATAATATGGATGAGAACAAGATAGATAAAGGGAAGGAGGAAAAGAAGGATTTTTCCACATGTGATAACTGTAGAAAAAATCAACTTGGTAAATTCTTGAAGGGAATGGAAGATTTTTATAAGGTGGATAAAAAGGACACCATGTTTTTGATAGAAAGGTTAAGAAAAATATTTCAAATGTATAATTATTTATCTGCAAGGAGTTGGTCCACTATGCGAATCAATGTTCAAATCATCAGAGTATATCACAAATGATGCTATTGGATAATAGTATTGTTATGATACTACCACATATGAATAGGAATGATTAGTGTTCTTATATTGTTAATAAATAATTATTTTATTTTAGTATTGTATTAATTATGTACTAGTTATATGAATTATGGAAGTAAATAAGGATTTTATTGTAGTACTATTTCATTAAGGATTTGAGATTGTATGGTACTAAGTAAAGTGACACAGTTTCAAGTTAAATGTATGGAAAATATATGGTTGAGGGAAAGATAAACAATTAAATAGTCCTAATGTTGAGGTAATTATTTTGGAATAAGAGATGATTGATTTGGATAAATTATATTTTATATTCTTGACTACCTTGGAACTAATTAATTGTTTGTTGGAGTTTACAACATTTTTGGATATAAGGAGTATATCTAGTTTCCTATGTTTTATATAAGGAATATTTAAGGACATACATATTCAAATAAGGTTTTATGATAATTTAGGGTGTAACAATGTTTTAAGAGAATGCATGATGAAGGTATTCACATGTTATTATGTGGAAAAAAGAAATCATCATTTTGTTTACATTCCTTAAAAATTTTGGACTTTGAGTTTGGATTGAATTATTTTGGATAAGTTAAAAGGATGGAATGGATTAAGTTGGACATTAGATACAATTGTTTGAGGTTATACCATTTCTTAAGATTATTTTTGGATTGTTATAAAAAGGATGACCTGGAGGTCGGTCAACAACCCGTCTTGTCTGACAAGGCCATGAGACTCGAACCTGAAATTGAAGGCCAATAAGGGTGCATCACCTACCACTAGCCTATGCGATGTCCTGGTTTGTATAACATACTTTTTTATTTAGAATTTCGGACAAATGAAGTATATTTTTTTTAATGAAAACATATATGGTTAGGATAAATAGAACGTTTTTGAGTTTTATTATCTATTGAAGAGAAACATGAGCATCTGGTTGGAATTAGACAAGTAAGTATGATTACTTATATTATTATTCTATAAAGTAAAATCAATTATTTAACTCTAATGGATCTAGAAACCCAAAATTTTATCCTAGTATTTTTTCTGACTAATCGAATGGTCCATTAGATCATCACATACATCTTGACTTGTGATTGCTCAATTTCTCCTAATTAAGTTCTCTGTCAGAACATGAATGTTATATTTTTCTTCCATGTACACGTTTTATTACATAGAACCCTTGTATGTGTTATCTCTGGTAGCTTTTGTACTTCCATTTCTTTATTTATTATTACACCTTTTATTAACCCTATTTCTGATGTTGGTTTTCCACAATGGTATTTTCTATTTTTAACCTTTTATTTTCGAAGAACAATTTCAAATTATGAAGATGAAATTTATTAAATGAGGGTAGAATGTAACACCCCATGATTTCATAGTCTGTTATCTCTTTAATGTAATTTAATATATTATATTTCATGCAACACCGTCTTGGATTACGTTATACGAAAGATTGAGTTTCAGTGACACAACACATTAGTATTATAATTATTTAAAAAATATATTTATTTATCAATTAAATATTGTTATATGAATAGTAAAATTTTATTTATAATGTTTTCACATAAATAAAACATATTTATAATGAAATGCATATGTTTTGGTAAAATAGTTAAATATATAGAAAAGTTATTTTCTTAAAATAACTACTCTTATGTCCTTTTGTGAACAATAATAAAATTAATTTTAGACTCTCATAAAAATTTAATTTGGTAAAATAGACTTTAATTTTGAATTCGGAATATTAAAATTATCTTAGGGTAAAATTTTGGTATTTTTTTAAGAACATTCAATTTTTAATGAACTGTAAAAAATACTGCATAGTACATAAAAACCAACTTTTTCATTTAAATAATTAATTTTTATTAAAAATTTATCTTAATAGATACATAATACATATATTAGTCCCATGTAAGTCTTTTGAGTCATTTTATAATAAGATTCAATGTATAAAATTTTATTGAACTTTTTAACGTCTTTTTCCCACCTTCTAGGCACATTTCCAAATTTGCATACAACGGAATTTTACCACTTCTATGAATTGAATTTCAAAAACCCAGGAAACATAGTTGATATAAGTAAGTAAAATTTGGTTTAATTGGATGAAAATAATTTTTGGTGAATAGTTACTTTTAAATTTTATTTACCCATGTTAAAAGTAAATAGGGCCATTAAAAGTAAAAATAATATTATAATAATATAAAATTACCCCAAAACATGTCCTAATTATATTGGATAAGAGTTTTTAGACCAAATTCATCCTTAGTACAAAAATATTATCCTTTTTAATTCACTTGGGTTAAATTAGGTCATTCATTACATTTTATTTAAAGAAGAGTTAAAAGTGTTAAATTCAAATTTTAATAAAAAAATAATTTTTAATGTAGGGTTATACATATAATAAATTAGACTATAAATATTAATTAGAATCTATAAATATTTCCTATATAACAGTATTTTATTTATAACATTTAGATATTTAACATTTAAATTTATTTATGAAAAAATGATGATGTAATAATTACCTTATTAATGAACGATTAAAATAATTGATTTTATAAATATAAAAATACATATAAATTGAGACTTTACAGGCCATAAAAGAATTTTTTAGGTGAATATTACATGTTATGGTTGATTAAATTTATTTTTAGAAGTAATTAAGTTTTTATGACTTTAACAAAAAAACAAATACTAAATAGTGTCAAAATTGACATAAAGAAGATAAAAAAACCAATGTTATTTTATTAAATTATATAATAGTCCTAAAAATATAAGATTTGGCCAAAGGACTCAAATAATATTATATATTCCTTTAATAAACTACTTTATGTTCTATTGTAATTTTATAGTAACTATATTAACCATGTATTATAATAATACAAGAAGACATCGTAAAATTTAAACTATTTAACTAAGGGTTAAGTCTAAAAGATAAGGTTAATATGGTGACCAAAACATGTATAAAACCTATTGGTTGAGATTACATAGACCCATAACCACCTTATAATCTAAATAAATCCATTTGGAGCTATTAAAAATAAAAAATTATTTTATAATAAATTAATATTTCAAGATTTTCTGAAAGTGAACCTCACCTCTCATAAAAAAAGGCATTTCCCCTTCTCTCAAATTCACACCTCCAAATCCATTTGGCATGGCCAAAAACTGCTCAAATCTCGCCCAAAATTCCCTTAATTCAAATTATACTCCTTAAATTGAGCATAAATCTAACCTATGGAGCCCTTTTCCTCAAATCAAAAGAAAACACCCGAAGAAGAGATAATTATTTTATCACCTCTTTCAAAGTTCTTTTCTTCTTCTATTTCCTCTTTATTTGTTGTTACCATAATAAAATAATAATTCCAGTAAATTATAGATGATGATATGTTATTAAAAATATGTTACATCCATATTCCTTATTCTATCCATACTATGAATGATAATGTCACCATACGTGCGTATGTACGGCTTATCGTGTGCACATTGTGGTGTAGTTTGTTATTCAACACTACATTATTTAGATAGGTATAATAATGAGTATAATTAATTTAAATAATGAATATAACATCATAATGATTCTGTATATGTAATATAACAAACAATTAAACATCATTTCACCGTCAATATAATGATATTTTCACTCGTGCATACATTCGGCTTACTGTCTCCACGACGCGATGAAATTCATCTTAAATGATCACCCTTCAAGATTTTTTATAAAAATATATATATTGATTAATTATGAGGTACATAAAATAATATTTCAAAATGAATAATATAAATTTATATTGATAAATAAATGTTTATTTGTTAATTCCATACTATATGATATGAAAACGGAAACAACGTTCATGCATACGTACAGACTAACGTCTCCATGAATGGTGTTTCCATTTCATATATCTAACTATTATATATATTTATATTCTGAATATAAATGATATATAAATCATGTTTTTTATTCTGTAAGTATGTAAATCATGAACTATATGATACGATCAAGAATAAAAATTTTAAATAGGTATTATAAAGAAAGAAATTATTACCCGAAATATTCTTTTAACATTGAAATTATTATTAAATAAGTAGTAAAAAGATATAAATAAATCAAGTATGATATCATAAATATGAATATGGTTCTGTTATAGTTTAATAACATATTATGGTAATTATATAGGAGGTTAAAGTTACCCTCGACCAAAATAATTTACAAGTTAAGGGTTTCTTCCTCAATCTCATTATTATCCGAGATTGTTTATGTGTAAGTATTTACGGGGATATATTTATTATCCATGCCCATGTTTCCTAAAAATGATTTCAAAAGTAATCTTATAAGGTTTTAGGGAATGTAAAATTTACCTATATCATCATTTTAAATTTTTTAATGATTTACTTTTCTAAATATATTTAATTAATTTCAATGTTTTCAAAATGATTTAATGGATTTATTTATATGGACATGATTGTTTTAAAATGTAAATTCCTTTCAAAAGTTTCAATGTGGTATGAGACACTTTGTATTCAAAAATTTATTTTAAATTACTTCTTTTATAAATGTATTACTTTTAAATTATTTCAGAAAATTTATATTTCTCTCAAAGAGTTTTACAGATCATTTTAACCTATATCGACATCGTTTACTGGATATTATTTTTTATTGAGGTTGATTTATTATAATACAATATTCCATATTGTATTGAATTATTTATGATATTTTTGACTGTGGATGTGCTATTTTTATAGCATTCATGTTTTATGGTTAAAGTACTGACATTTTGAATGCTAGTTTTAGTATGTATGTTTATGATACATTTCAAATTTTTCATATGAGGAATGCATAGGACATAGTAATTGACGGGTGGGTCCCTCTACAGCCTTTCGATGCATTGGTAGGTCTCGGGAGAGAAATTATTGTCATGGTACAAGGCCTGGACAAAATCTATATTTGTATTCTGGGCACGAGGCCTTGACTATGTGGTTATGATGTCCATCATTATTCATTCCCTCATTTTGAAATTAGTGATTACACATGATTATTAGACCAGTAGAATATCCATGTGCATATTTATATGGTAATGTTTCACTTATTTCTAGAATATTTTGTTCACATTTTATGTTTAAAATGCCACGTTTTAATTATATATCTTTCCTTAAAAGATTATAACTTTCGCTAAATTATTCACCCTTACTGAGCATCTGAGATCTCCCCTTTATTATGATTTATTTTCCTATGATTCAAAGATGTGTATTATGATTGATATACAGGGTTAAGCTAAGGGAATAATGTAATTATCAAATGATTATTTATGATATGTTGTATGATAGAAAGTGTAATGTAATAATCATGTTTTTAATCTATTTTCCAAGACTGGTAATGTGATCGGTCCTTCGGGACTTGATTCCTTGTAATTATACCAATGTATTAAGATAATACACTAGCTCCAGGCTTCTGGGGTCGATGCGTTACAATAATTTAACAATTAATTTTTATCTTATTTTTTAACACTTACTTCAGATAAAATAATTACCATTCCCTAAGATACAATAATATTAACTGATAGGATGAGATATAATCCAAACATTTCATAAGTCATTTATAGTTTCCTCATATTCAATGATAATGACATTCAACATTGATAAAAATTATTATGTACGTTCTGGAACATATATTTCTTGAAATATCCCCCTAAGACATTTATTTGGATAATTATCATTATCCCCACATATAAATTGTTCCATTCATTATTTAGTAAGAATTTATTTACCCTTCATGAAGTTAATTTAATGATTTATTTTTCATTGTAATATTATTTATTTATGACATCCTTTACCACATATAAAACACCATCCTATTCTTTTAATACACTTTCCTAGGTTCCTCAATCTACATTAATGAAACATAGGTTATTTAATATATTTACATTAATGATTTCTATCACCTGAACATACAAGATGATTCACTTATATCCTATTTGATGCTTTGGAAAATTCACTAAGGTTTAGGTTATTAATCACTAATTTTGATAGTAGGTTTAGAAAAACCACATGATTTCTCAATACAGCTCCCATTCCATTTGGTAGCTTATTCATAAAACCACTATATTTTTAGTGACATAAATTTTTATATTAATTCCTATAAGATAAAACCATTTACTAAATTAAAAAAGGTTAGTGTGGGAATATAAACAAAATAACAATACATTTTCTTATGAGGATGATCAACACTAAGATATAATTATTCTTGTTATTTAAAACTCCTTAGATTTATGAAAAATAACTTCAATTATCCATAACATACTATACTTTTTGGATATATATGAATTTTAAATTATGTTAAAGTAACATCCTAACCTCTAATGTTATCTAAAACCTATTATGATACCAACTATATGGACATATCCTTAATAATTCCATATTTTAGTGACTAAAAACTATAATTATCTATCTTAAATTCCCAAAAATAATTTAATATCAGAGTTTTATAGAGTTAGATCATTATTATCCAACATATTAAAAAGGCGATATGAATTCTCATTATCCATTTCTTCTAAAAACAAATCATTTTAAAAATTAAAAATGTTATCTTTTCACGACATATCTTTAAAATTTCTATATTGGCCTCATAATTTTCCCTAATCATCCTTAAATCATTTGAATGAAATTTTTATTCATGGGATGTGCACAAAAATTTCATTAAGGTACATAAATGGAATGATATAAATAATATGTCTTTGAATACATAAAAAAATTCCTTTATCAAAATAACGGTTAGGCAAAGAAATATTATCTTACGCATGGAATCACCTTAGATGTAAAATCCTTTCATAATCTTTTTATAAGTATTATTAATGTTCAAATAAGACACTTTAATGTTTTTTGAAAACATGAAAAATCACAATTACTTTTCACAAATTTATACCTTTCCCCACTTAAAAAGCAGCACATAATATAATTTAAACATAATATCATTATATTACATAGAGAAATCAAAATATTCTCCTGAAAACTTATAAAACCTAGAAAAACCCATAAAAATCACAGATACAACATTTAGGTAATATGAAGCATCATTTTTATATCAATTTTATTTACACATGGAATAACTATCATAGTTAAAATTGGAGTAACCCACACAGTAACACTTGAAATTAACAGCACGATTATAAATTGAATTAACAGTGTAGTATATTCCCATAATATCTTAGAAAAAACCTAACAAGTTAACTCTTACCCTTTTCCCAATATGTTGGATAACTATAATAGAATCAACCATATTAAGAAGCTAATAGAACCACCCATCCTCATAAACAATTATGAAGAACCACAATATAAATAAATCACATAGAAGAGGAATTTAATTATAAAATATAATTGAAATCATGTGTTTTTGTCTTTTATGAATAAAAATACCATTAAATGTCATTATAAAATTATTTAGAAAAATTATATTTCCATCTGAAAAAACATATTTTAAAAAATCTGTGCATATATAAAGGAAAAAGTTTCTTTGAAAGATACCACATACAATTTTAATTGAAACTTCAATGAAAAAAATGGTTTTTATGGTTGGAGAATACTTTAATACTGTATAAGTTTAGAAAATATTATTTTCATATTTTTTTAGAAAAGTTACAATGTAGCTCTATTTGAAAACAAAAAATCCATTAAAACTATTTTTTAAATTTAAATCATGAGTAAAAATGACTTTATAAAATAATGTAATAAAATTAAATCCTTATATAAGTAATTTTTATCAGACAATATTATTTATATGGAAGAAAAAGATAGTTTAATGGGAACATTAAAGAAGATTTTTAAAATGAAGTCCCTTTCTTGAGTCTGAATCATCAAGTATATTTTTGGTAATCATAAATAACACACTTATGATATTTTTATACATGATTTAGAAAAAATTTCATGTTAAATATTCATTTTTTTCGAAAAATTATATGTATATAATTATTTAATCTATTAAATTAACATCATTTGTTTTTATGATATTAGACTAATATGTCAAAAATGACTTCGGTAGACTGATTATTTTCCAAGAGCTCAATATTATACCATATCTAGACTAATAAAAATGACATAATTATATTTTTTATAAGGAAATCATACTTATAAAACCAATCATAAAATATTGTTATGGAAAATGAACTACGTTACAATCACATAGGATGTAGGCCATACATACACATGGGTACTGTTTCCATTTTTCAAAAGATCATTACGGAAATATAGTAAATATTAATTTATATTTTAGTAATGATAATAATATCATAAATATAATATTATTCCATTAAATATACTTATATATATCATCTGTGTCATGTGGTGATGAAAAATGAACCACATCACTTTGTAGAGGTGGTAGTCCACACATATGCAAAAAATGACATTAACAGTAAAAGGAATGGTAAAAAATTGAATGATATATTATATTTTAATAATAAAAAATATTTCATAGATAAAATATAAAAATATTCATTAAATCATTATGACCTTCCATGATAAATAATGATGTAAAATGACTTTCATCAGTTTGTGAGGCGGTTGTCCATCATAGACATAAATGATTGTTTCATTTCCCGTTCGATAGAAGATGATATGAATATAGGTTTTTACACTAAAAAATCAGTATATGGATGATAATGTTGTTATTATACAATCAAGGTTAATGAATAGTTTATGTAGATGAAATAATAAATAAAATAGAATCAGTCGACTAAATAAGATACAACTTCTCCATAGAACCCTTTTTAAACACATTAAGACCACTAAGTTCGTATTATTCCATAAAGAACACTTATGTATTATGAGGAGAGATTTTATTATGTTATTTTTGAAGAAATTGGTTAAAAAATGGGGTTTCAAGTGTGATGTCTAAGGAATAAGACATTCTCTTTTATATGGGAGGGGAATGACACTATTGGAATTTCTCAAAAAATTAAATTTTTATAAATAACTTTTCAATAATAAATGTGTGAAAAATGATTTAAATTTAAGATTAGATGACTAGGGTTATAAATACTATCATATAATAAAAATTATACATGTCTGGATTATGTTTTCCCCTATCTTTTGTTTTTAACTTCTCATTAACCCATCTTACATTTACAGTGAAAACAAGGATATAATCTAGTTGGTAGTCAATATAGTCACTATAAATAGAAAAAAACCCAAAATTGGACCATGGATGATATTATCATACTATAATAATAAATTTTATATGTTTAATATTTTTAATAATATTATATTATTGAGTAAATTATTATTTATTATAATACAATATAAATGTATCTTTTTTGAACAATTCATTACATTGACTCTAATAACATCTGTAAAAAAATTATATAAATTTATTTCATTATATCTATAACATTTCATGTTAATATATAATTTTTTTTATCTTATTAATTATCTATAATTTTATTTATTTTAATATTTTTAATATCATTATTTATATTTTTTTGATTAATTGAATAATTATTGTGTCAACAATGTGTATAAATTTGGGGTACTTATTTCATCACAAAAAATGAATAAAAAATTTATATTTATGAATATAAATATTATATATTTTAAATTTATATTCATAACATAAAAATTATCTAGTTAACCTTATGCTAAAAATGATGTAGTTATTAAAATCTAGAGTGTGACATTACTGAATTTTCATTAAATAAAATATTATAAATCATATAGTCACACCAAAAATGGTTAAAATAACATATATCTAAATCTTAGATTATTATGGATGAAATGGATACATCCAATAAACTTATATAATGTTTTAGGTTAATTTAATAATCCTGACCCATTAATGTTGAACATCAATTACCTGATATACCATATACCATTGTAATAACAATTTCCAATGTTACTAATCATATTAACAAAAATAATAGGGACCTATTTTAAAAACATGGACTCAATAATTAAAAATAAGGAATCCAATTTTAAAAATTTGTATTATAGAAATTTCATAATATCATTTAAAATAAAAGTTTGAAAACATGATAAAAAAGGGTTATTGAAATAAATGACCTTGGAAAATATAAAATATTTTTATACTAAAATGTGGTATAAAATCCATTAAAAAACTATAATTGTATTATTTTAAATAAACAATAACTAATCATATTTTATAACTAATCCAAAATATAATATCACATTGCAAATACTTAAAAATTTTATACATTTTTTAATAAAAATTAGTACATTTTACTATTCATTGAAAATAAGTCTTTTCAGAATATGTTGAAAGATTCATATGAATATAATTTTGATACTATAAATTCAAAAATAAAAATTATTTTTTAAAATGAAATTTTAAAATTTTCCAAAAAATATTTATAATATACCCACATGAAAAAGTAAAAACCATTTTGAAGGCTGGAGAGTCTTCCGATCGTCATCCCCGGCACGTCGGTTCCGCGATGGTTTATGTAAGGATCAAACATTTTCATCCTAGTGTGTTGGATTTGAAAATGTATAGATATGACTTCAAATGCCCTTGCAAAGGCTCTGGCCTGGTCTCGGTTGGAGCATTAGCTCGACGATGGGGGTGGATATGGCATTGACAGCCCTTGCGAAGGACATGGTGTGGATTTGGTTTCGACATCTTATGCGTTGGCTCGGTGAGTTCCAGGAAAGAATCTCTTCATGGGAGGATCAGAACTGGACCTGATATGGCACATAGGGGGGAAGGACTCTCCGTTCTATATTATAGAATCTTGGGGACTACCTTGTAGGTTTAATTTTGGTGTTCTTTGGTTTTGAAGTTGATTTTGGTGAAGTTATGGAGATTTGGGTTCTCTATATAATGTGAATTTTCGATTGTGTTGTTGTAGAATGTTGGAATAATTTTTTGGTGGTGACCCTTGTGGCCCTGCTGTTTGAGGTTTGGCGGTCAATGCAACTATTCTCTTATAAGGAGTTTCTCTAGATGGGGTTTAGAGAAGTGGTTTTCCCTTGGCCCTTGCTATTCAGATTTAGATGTTTGAAAGGGAATGGCTTTTCCATCATTATCATGCTCGTGCAGTCATACACAAGACCTCTCTCGGTAATTTGATGAGTAGTAGGTAACTAATATTAATGTTTTTCATGATGGGTAGGGTATTTTCTCTATAGGATTTAATGTGTTGTTTGTTTATAATATTTTGTATCTTGGTAGTTTGATTGTTTTTAAGTCACTGAAGTCGTGTATGGTTTCTCACATTTTCCTCAAAAGTGACTGAATAATAATAAATTAATTTTTAGTCAGTCAATCATTATATTTTTCATAATCTGGTTAACACTATTTATTCACACCAATTTAACAGCTAGGTTATAATTGGATCATTAGAATAATAATAATTCATTATTCTTTTAGGATTAGTGTTTCATATCTTGTGTGTTATTTAAAAAATTGATTATTATTAAAATCTCATGATATTACATATAATCTCTCCCGATGGAAATTTACTCATAAAAAGCACAATTTAAATATGATATTGGAAACAAAAACATATGGATTTGGAAACTTTGGTACCAAAATACATTTAAATAGATAACCATTGATTGATTTTTATATCTAATTAACTGTATTTGGAGAATGATAAAAGAACATATTAGGGTAGTATATAGACTTGAAATGGTAATATAGGTGGTGAATATGAAACATATCTCAATGAAGGTAAATTGAGATGATAAAACCTCACCTTTCATCCTGAAATCCATAAAATTACTTTAACCTCATGTATATTAATTATGACTACATAAATCACTTATTTTAGAATGTTTATCACATATATTTTATTTTAAACTATTCAATTATAATCATTTATTACATATATATGTGTTAGTTTTCTATCTTCATCATCTAGTGTTGATAATGTTATTTGTTTGGTACAACTTTATAAAAGGTGATGTGGATATTAACTAATTGATAATATTTTAATCATTACCATATTATTCAAGGCATTGTAATAATTTGGTTTTAGTGAATTAATTAGTTTCATGATCATTTTATGGAAGGTATCTATATAGTTCAAGAGAATGGAATCCACGATGAACATGTTTTAGCTAATTTTCTTATAATAAAAATAATGATTATAATGATCAATATTTCTATCACCCATAAGAAAAATTATACATAACATGAATTATTCATTAATATAATATATTAAAAGAATAATTTTTTGATACTCTTTCCTATTTAAAATGGTAAGGATCGTATTGCATCTTCCATGTAGGTGGTTCAACCATCCCAAAAAAGAATATGTTACACTAAGGATTGAGTAATATTATAGAGTTATATAATAGTAAAATAATATTAATAGAAGAAAAATAAATTTAAAATATTATAATTATAGACAATAAGAATATTTATGAAGGATTTATATAAGATGGTTTTTCGAAAAATTATTGATTAACTAGATACATTGATGAATTCGCTCACTTATGACGTGGGTTCCATCTTAATGAAGGATTTAATCCTTATTCTTGGAACCATAAGCCACCAAAAATCTATAAAGGATTTATTAATTGAAATATATCTAGGTATTAAATATATAAACAAATAAAAATAGTTGTTTGGGAGGATTATAGGATGCATCATTTTAAATGATATTTTTGAGGGGCATTTCCATAAATTGCAATTTCATAATGTACATAGTTGTCATTTTATAAATGATAGAAGATTTGAAAGAAGAAGCATAATAGATTATATATTAGGGTAGGTATATAATTCCATCATTCACTCAATATAATAAAATTTTTATGAAATTTTAGGTGGTTACCAATTAATTTAACTATTTTTTCATTACTTTAGTAACCCAATTTTTAGCTCATTATCTTCCTTTTTATGTATAAAAATGAAATTAACCATATTACATAAATAAAATGTTTTTATTGTTAATATGAATTTTATTTAATATATTTTAATTTCCTAATATGATATATTTAACTTTTAAGTGGAAATTTCACTTATATAGAAAAAAATTCTAAAGAAAAATTACGTTTTAAACAATAAGTGCTCTTATATTATTTCACATTTAATATTAATTAAATATGGGTTAATAATTTAGTTTATAAATTAAATAATTAAATCAGGTTCATGTTTTAAAAAATGAATAATTTGGTTTATTATTATTAAATTAAACAGCTTTTTAAAAAACATCCTTAAAAAATATCAAATTTTTAACATTAAATGATTTTAAACACATCCCATTAAATATAATATTATATCTTCTAACAATTAAATTTTATTAATCCATTTGTATTATAATTTTATTATTAAATTTTAAAAATATATAAAATCAACCATTAATAATAATAAAATGTAATGATTAAAAATAAATATTTTTAAAAATATTATATTATAAGTAAATATTATCTTTTTTTGTCATTCGATTTTTTTATTTTTGAATTATAATATTTTAAGTTATAAAAAATCAACATAAATATAGGATACATGCATAGAAAATGACCATATATCTAAAATCTATATCTCTAATGGTCATATTTCATTTGTATATCTAGCCTTACATACATCACTAAAATCATTCAAAAAATCATTTAATTATACCTCAATGTGTCTCTTATATTTCTAATACTTTTCAATCTTTCAATAGTTATAATTGGGGATATGATCTTCATGTAAATATATGGTGATAAATATTTCATGTGTGAGGTCTTTTTATTTTCTTTTGGATTTATTTATTTTTAGTTTTCAAAATGATGTTTCATATTGTATTGTGGAAATATGTTAATTTTTATCCTTTATTGTAATATTATAACTCAAAAAAATGTGTCATGACTAATTTTAGTTTTCAGTTTCATGTGAAAAAATATATTCAACAAATTTTCAATTTAAAGAAAAATATATACTAAAATTATAGAGGGTTATATTCTACCCCTATAAATAATTTCACCCATGAAATTTTGTCACTCAAATGAGAAAAATGGAATCTTTTTCACCATTATATATTTGGGTTGCCACGTCACTTCCTAAAATGTATGATTCATCCGTGGAACTTTAACAAGATGAGTTGTTTTATATTATATCACTTTTTCTCTATGATACAATATTTCTATAAGTTGTTCCACATAAAGGAGATAATATTATAGTTATACTCCATCTGACTTTTGTACTTGTGAAGTATCAGGTCTATACATCTTGAAAAGTAATACATGGAATACATAATGCACATGGGAGAGGTTCGATGGGCGTAAAATATTTTAAGCTAGAATCCCCTTGTAATTGAGTATTTCTAAGGTTCCAATGAATATATGGATAAATATTACATTAATTTATAATCTCGTAACCCACTTCTAATTTTAAATCTGAGGTAGTATCTTGTCTCAAAATTCAAGCTCTAATTATCACCAATTATTTTCTACATATCATTTATATTGACTTTTGGAAACATTAATGTGTCACTGAATTGTTTGGATATTCTCTAACATGTCTTGAGAAATAAAAGGTATTGATAGTATGCAGATTCCAAAATCATTCTAGAAATTTGGAGTTATACACCTCTTCCCATAAAAATCCCTATATAGGTCAATTTGAATATAAGAATGGAAACTGTTCTTACATGAGAACTCTACAGGGGTAAGGTTTTGATCCTGAAATATTTTTAAATCCCTTGAATAAGATCTAAATATATCATATGGAGTTTAACCAATTTTTTCATATTAACCTTTAGGCTAACGATCATATGCAGTAATACAACACAACATTGTATTCAATTATTATTGAATATTTCCCCAGAATATAAGGTAAACCTCAGATATTGATTTAATGCAATGAAAAGTGGTACACCATGAAGCCTTAACACTTAATTTATATATATTTAGGAATTTTAATCAGGTGTTATATCTTATATATTATCAATGAAATGTTCTCAATTTGTAATGGTATCAACTATAACCAAATTAGAATTATGGAATTTAGAGGTCTGAAAAAACTAATGATGAAATCCACAGTGTTGTTCTACCATTTCAATATAGTTATGAGTAATAGTTTCATAAATCCCTTAGAATTATTTCATTAATCCAGAACTTTCTAGAATACAATGCATCAAGATATATACTATATAATCTAACTCTTCATTCTTTAATGCCAGAAATGATTCTTGAGATCTATATACATATCGGAGTTTCCAAGATATAAATATAATGATGATCCATATGCATCATGAAACAAATCCTTTATCAATTATAGTATTAATGGACTTGATCATGTCATAGATGTAGATACCAATTTTTGTTGTTGTCATAATTTGAATTAATTATATATATATTTAAGGAGTTATGCGCTAAGACGATGTGTGATTCCCAGGCTCGGTGTGCCTAAAATTAATTTTATAATAAAATTAAATATATTTTATATTGCATGCATATAGCCTCTTAAAATAAAATGGGATAACTCCTAAACCATTTATTAGAACATAAATATGAGGCCAATGATGTATCTTGAATGTGGTGTTTACCCAAGTCGTGACATAAAATAAGTTAGCATGGGACGTTTGGACTACTTTCTCATTAGTGGGGAATTTAAAGAATGAATTATTTAACATTTTGGTTAACTAGTTTATTTTTAGTGAAAAATATATTTCTATAAATTTATGTCTATAGAAAAAAAGTCACCATTTAGTCTCATAATTTCTAGAATCACTATTGGGATCTCTCCTCCTCCTTCTATTGGCGAATCACAATGAATGATAATGAAACCCTGGAATCGAGCATATCATGACCCACTAAATGAAATTGATGCTCCCAAATTATTTGCGAACGTGTTTTTCATCATCTATCATTCTAGAATAAATACACAAATTGTAAATTTTTGTTTTTACCCATCTTGTTAAAGTATTTATCTTGATCAATTCCCTTCCATTGATCTACGTTAATTTGTGGCTATTGTATGATCCTATGTACTGATTTTAAATTTATTTTAACAATGTTCTAGCCCTAGAATGCCCATTCTTGTTCATTGCCCAAGAAAACTTGGCCAAAGTCATTTAATCATTGGTTTATGGTGTCTTTCCCCCTCACTGATCTGTGTTCTTCACCGGTTGGATCCATGCATTTCTTTGTTCTTTATTTCTGGGAAGTAATGATCTCGATTGAGACCCCAAATTTGTGGAGAATAAAAAACAACAACAACAGATCGATAAGAAAGGAATTTATCCAAGATTTTTGCAAGGTGACGATTAATGATTTGGTGGTTAAACATCAATATTTTGATGAATTGAGGCATGGTGGTGTGTGGAATGGACTGAGAAACACTCCTAATAAACCAGAGTTGATTTTCTGTAAATTATGGCTGGCTAGAATGATCCATGACCATATTTGTATATTTGAGGCTGATTCAAGGTGATATTTATGGTGGATTGAGTAGATTAAAGTACTTATGTCAGATATGAGTTTTTTTTGGGTGAAAACTTAACTATACGTAGTGTTTAGAAAAGAACACACGGCATGTAGCCCTCCCATGATAGCTTCTTGGGTTTTAGAAATCATAAAGAGGAAATGACATGTAGTCCCCCTTACATTCCATGTAACCCCCCTATTAGACATTCCATGTGATGACTCACCCAAACTAGAACCCATGCTGAGGTACACATGGTAATGTACACGCCCGTTTACTCTGGCACATGGACATGACAAGAAGTAAACAGACCTAGTCCCAGTTAGCTAGGACATGCTATGTAGTCCACCCACATGGTGCATACTACTATATGGGATGAAGATTTTTTCTGACCAGGGACATGACCAGGCAGTGAAGTGGGATCGCACTTCTTGTAGGAACCCTCACATTCCATGTACCCTTGTTTCTTTTTAGGAAAATTAGTTTCCCTATATATCTTTCATTCAAACTCAGGTTTTGGCCAACGAGCAGCCTATCGGGAATTTTTTTCCCTTAATGAATGAGACAGTTCTATCTGTTGTGAATTTAGATATATAATGTGAATTTTCTCGATCATGAAATCTTTGAGGTGACCCTATTGGTAGTAGTGATCTGGTAGGATCATCATATGCAGAATACCAAGTGCAACCCTACAGTTGGGTTGGACATTCGGTCCATAATGGAATCTATAGTGGAACCCTCTAGGAAGTCTTAGAATGACTCCACTAAGGACTTATGAGTGGAACCCTCTAGCTGGGCTGGGCATGGGTCCTTGTCTTATTGAGTAAAACCCTTCAAGTTTATCAGAGAAAGGGTTCCCATTGAGTTAGAGTGGAAAACTCCTTCTAGGTTGGTCACGGGTTATCAACCATAAGAGTGTAACCCTCTAGCTGGACTGAACATGGCTCCTCAATCGACTATCAGAGTGGAACCCACCTATTATACTAGAGAATGGTTCCTCTACCTAGAAATTTTGGCCCCTCAACTTCGAGACAAAGTGACAAGACATGGTTTGATGTAGAATTGGACTCATGAGGAAGAGGTATTCTTTCCCTACCAAGACACATTTTTGAGACCCAACCTAAACCATATGGGTGAGTTATTTCCTCCCAAATCAGATAGTATCAAGGTGTGGTTAGTGAGTTCCTTAGACTTTTTTGATTAGGGAAGATGTTTGGGATACTATCCATCATTTTTATGATTTTAGAACTATTGGGTACTCTTCTTCTAAGGCTAATCTATGAAATGGAGTTCCCCTTACTCTTTAGTTTGGGCTTCATTTATTTATCTTATATATATATATATTCATTTCTCTAAATCTATTCCTTGTATTTTGTTACTATCCTTCCTGTAGAGGTGAAGATGCACAGGTTAATCTACATACTTTCTGTGTTTTGCTTCTCATGGTTGGATGAGTCAACTCTCATGCTATAGGTGGCGAAGAGAGGATGTGTATATCATCTACTCAACATGTTTAACCCCTTATACTTGGAAGAGATTACTTTCTCTATTTATTGGATGGAGATGTACACTTTAAATGTTCATTGGGCGTCTACAGTCTTCTAATTCCCTTTATTATCAGTTACTCCCCCAACATTTATGGAGTTTTATTGGGAATGTATATACACACGCGAAAATGGGATTTTCCCGCACATGTCGTTTCTTATGAAGATGATATAAAAGTTGACCGTAACTACAAAGGAGCTTAGGGATACTAGGTTCTTAGACCATGTACGGTGGTCATAGGTAGGGATTCAAGAGTTAGGATCTTTCTACTATTTTCTTTTCTAGTGTTTTCAAGTTGGGACATATTTTTGGTTGGGTGTGTAATTTTTCCCTTTACTTTTCAATACACACGACCATACTTTTTTAATATCTATAAGTTCATGAATTACTTGTTTATTTTATAGCAGTGTTTTCTTTTTTAGTATTTCCCTATGCACTTTTTCATTGAGTTTTTCAGGACTCTTATTTTCCCAGTTTTATTTTTAGAAAATTTCGGTGAAAATTCTGAGACCAGGCACTGAGACTACATGCAATTCCAAGGCCCGATGTGCCCAAAATAGTTCAATGAAAATTTTTAAGATTTTAATAGCACACATGAGTGGTTTTCATGAAAAATTGGAATAAATCTTAAAAGGTTTCCCAAATCATAAATCCAAGGGCACAATTGCATTCAGGATGGCAGGTTTACCCTTGGTGTGCCCTATCTCTAGTCAGCACAACTCTCTAGTGAGAAAAAACTAAAATGGAATAATCGTAAATGAAATAATCAAAAAAAAAATATTTTATTTTTTAAAATCATATAAAACATGAATGGAAAATCAGATGGAAAATATGAGAATGTCGTTGAGTTTTTAATGGGATTTTTTCCTTAGGTGGAGCCTAACATTGTCCAGTGTGGTCAACTATGGAATGTAACCATAAATAAAATAATTAAATAAAAATTATTTTATTTTCAAATACCATAACTCATAAATAGTTACTTGGATTGGAAATCCTAGAGTACTGCTAATCTCGGGAGGGTGTGTTTTCCTTAGGTGGGGCCTAACCTTGACCAACAAGGGTCTATGGTAAAATATAATTTTTATGCATTTTAAATAAAAATAAAATAAACATAAGAATGTAAATTCTTTTAAAAAATATTTTTCTGTATAATGAAATGTCGAGCTGGATGTTTCATTTCAAAGATCAAACAATGTAACGACATGGTGACTCAGCATAATAGAAACACAAAATTATATTTCCTCCATTAATTGGATTAATAGAGATACGAGGTCATAGGAGGACCCTGGAGTTTGATATGATACATGGATGGGATTTGATTGGCGAATGATGAATGAAGACGAATGGAAAAATTCCAACGATGACAAAAATTCCCCTTCATCTTCAATGGATTTCCCCAATGATGAAAGATTGTAGACCTAGGATTTATGAAAAATTGAAGTGAAAATCTATTATTCACCAATGATCGATGAAATAATTGAGGTTGGTGTTGTTATTTAAATCTTATCCTTCCCCATTCTTGAGTTTAAACAATGAACACAGATCAACCCATGAACAAGTTGACATAAAGTTCGATCCTTCTTACAGGAGGGTTTGAATTTCATGTTTTTATTTAGGGGAAATGGTTCTACTTAAGTTTGTTTTCTTGATCATTCTAATGACAGAAGATCAAGGCCATTTCAAAAAATGGCCAAGGAACATTTTCTGTTTTCTTTTTCATGTATCTTCCCCGAATCACATTATTCGCATTCTTCACAGAATAAAAAGCAGATGATCTTTACTTGCACGTTTCATGGTGCAACATTCCCAAATAAAAGATTCAGCCTTTTGATGACCCAGTGGAGGTAAAAAAACAACAAAGACATATGGATCTAAGTGACATGATTGACACCACAATTCTAGTGTTTTTTGGTGATGTTGTTCATAATGTGGATTCGAACCCACAATAGTGAATATGGGGACTCGAGGATTACGAAACATCTACTAGACCAGAGGTTGGAGAATCGTCACACATTTGGTGGCCCGTGAAGGGACCACCAGGGAGTTGGAGACTGACAACAATGGAGGAATGCGATGGCGGTTGCGTGCCAGTGCAGGAGAAGACGACCACGTGCCGGTGCGGTAGAAGCCGACCACCAATAGTGGCAGGAGAAGGAGCCCTCAGTGGCTCAACCACGGGTGTTTATGGGGGTTATGGCTAGGGAGGGATGTGGATGAGTGGGATTATGATGTGGTGGGCATTGCATTGGACTAGGGCACACGGGAAACAGACTACGTGCGAGATCAGTGGTTGGACCAGTAGGATGCACAATGTCAAGGATAACTTGTGGCTAAATCCCTGGGTTAGAGGTGGGACGTGGTGCGGGCTACATTCGGTGGACCAAACCAATTTGTACCATACAAACTAGGTCAGCTAGTCCACTCCAGTGGGCCCAGCAGTCTAGGTTGGGTTGGGTCAGTCCAGACAAGTCAGACCAGACCAGGACCCAACCAAACCATTTTCACAAAAATGATCATTACATCCAAACCATACATCCGATTGACAAGTCATTTGTAGATTTAGAACCCTTATGATGTGTAAGTCCTTTTGTGATACTCTAAGTGAGTTACCTTGGAATATGGAATAAGAAATTTTGGCTTGATGAGGAGTTTCTCCTAGAACGAGCATGCTAAAGATGAAATCTTACAGCTGGCTGTGACCTTGATGTTTTGTGATTTCCTAGACTATGTGTCTTACCTAGACTATGTTCCTTATCTATACTTTTTGTCTTACTAAGACTGAGTCAGTACTCCCAGGTCCCACTAGGGTGTAGATCCTATAGTCGTTGATGATACTCCATATGTTACCTATACTCTGTGTGTTACCTACACTCTATGTGTTACCAACACTCTGTGTGTAATCTACACTCTATGTGTTACCTACAATCCATGTGTTATCTACACTCCATGTCTTACGTACACTCCATGCATTAACTAAAATCTTTGTTTTACCCACACTCCATGTGTTACCAAAACTCTATGTGTTACCTACACTATGTGTGTTACCAATGCTCTGTGTGTTACTACTTGAGGGTATAAAACATTCTTATAACAATATTTTTTATGTACCATAGACATATCTCGTATCTAGGATGATGTTTTTAGTAGGGCTAGTATTTCCCCCACTGATCTCTAGACACAAGACCCCCTATCTTTATATCAAGATTAGATAGCTTGGGGAGTGAGATCTCTAGTAATCAAACATGCTATAAAGAGAACCATATGGCTTGAGGTGGATGAGACCTTGAGTCATGGAATCCTTTACGAGTATACTTAGATGTTCTAGTCATATGTGTTTTTGACATATACCAGTGTGAGCTAATACTAGTGACTCTATTGACTATACTTCTTAAAGGCTGCACTTCGCATACCACTTTAGAATTCTACATTGTGTATTTCTTTATGGTATACCTTTGGGTTTGGGGTCCCTAACGAGTATTGTTTTAAACATCCCTTCATAAACATCACCTGCATGTGTCATGTCTTGTGAAGATGATGGAAACATCGATAGAGTCCTCAGTAGAATGGGGTAGGTGGTTCTTAGATTTACCTAATAGACAAGATGTTCTTCTAAGGCTTTAGATTTCTATTTCTGTACCTACCCTTCTAGAAGGTTTTTATGTGGAGGAGTTTTAGATAATTTTAATTTTACTTTTCTATTTCAATTGGGATTATATTTTGGCCCCACATACCTATAGTTTTCTATTGTCCTACCTTGTGTTTTTACTTAGTGTTTCCACCTTCCATCATATATGATTTGGAGTTGTGTTCATGTGTACAAGTACTTAGAAAAACATCCTCCCATTTGATTGGGATATGCCTACTTGACGCTAATCTCCATCCCCTGGCCTATGAAAGGCGGGTTTGAGGTAGTCATGACATGGGCCCTGAGGGCCAGGGTTTTGACTGAGTGGTATTAGAGGAAGTTGGTCCTGCCATAATAACCTTGAGTTAATGAGTTTGGTTTCAGTCAATAGTGTTATGTGTTTCGAGCTCATATTTTAGTCTAGGGAATCAATTGTTGGTGCGGTAACCGACGTATCCGTACACCCAATCCTTGAATCCAAATTTTGGACTTGGTGCATAAAAACAGTAGTAGTTGGAAAAAACAATGGTACGTGCATCATATAGGAATGTTTTGAGTTTTCCATGTCCTTCTTGAGTATACTCATGAGGTATACTCTTTTGATTGTGGTACATCTTGTTTTTTTTCAAGATGTTTCCTTATAGATAGACATCCATGATTCCACCGTGTGATCACAAGGATGATTCTTAGGGAGATGAGATGGGTATATGGGTTAATAAAGGATACAACACCTCCATGTGGTGTAATAGCTATATTAACACCTATGGAGTAGAACATGGTACTTGTAGTACCAGCGTATGAGATGCGTGGTTGAGCACAATTCAAGAGTTTTCTCAAAATAGACCCATTAGGTTCCAAGGAGAACCTAAGTCACAGGTGGCTAAGGACTATATTGAGGTGCTAACCAAGTTTTCCATATATTCTGGACACCTTTAGATGAGATGGAGGTCCTGGTAGTGAGCATTCTATGTGGCTCAGTAGGGTGATGGAAAGGTTTTGATTACCCGATCCTACGATGATGTGACTTTTCCGTGGATAGAGTTTGAGAACCTTTCTCGTATAAGGGGTTCTCACCATAAAATATAAGGGCTATGCATTCCCAATATCTTCTAAAATTTCAGTAGGATGACATGTTAGTATCTGAGAATTCATTGAAGCATACAAACCTTCCCATGTTCTGGATGAATATGATACAGAACAAAGGATTTAAGGATCAGACACCTGAGAAATGTGTTCATAGGGACATCCATTCCATCATTATTACTCTATGAAATCCTACTTATGATAGGGTGATAGATAGATCCTTTTTGGTTTAAAGACATTCGGTTGAGTGGATATAGCCAGTGGATGTTATTAGTGGGAAAGACGGAGAAGAGACCTTAGAAGTAGGAAGACGATGTTGGTGTTAGAGAAAAAGAAATGTGAGACGATCCGATTGGAGGTCACTTGACAAGGGATATATAGTTTAGGGCTGATAGGGTGAGTACAGTCATCCTAGATAGAGGTCATGGTTTTCATAATATGGTAGGAGACATCTTACAAGATATTTTCTAGACCGTTGTGCTGCTGGAAGGGAAATAGTGGATGAGCCACTAAGGAAGAAACAATGACATGAACATATGGATTTTTAGGGCAATAGATGTGTAATAGGAGCTAGAAGAGCAGCATGAGGTGGTATATATTTTAACATGTTACCACCACAACCCCCATGTGGTCCACACCGGACTCAGGGAGATAGAGGACAGGGGAAGGAACAACTGTATACAGTCAAGGAATACGAACCACGGGATCTAGGAATGATTTGAGGTACAGTCTGTGTCTATTATTACCTTTCATATAAGTAGACACATGTGATAATCATTATTCCTTGTCACAAATATTATTTTATACCTAGAGTTTCTATTTTAATCGTTGACTTGAACCTTATTTCTTGAGGTACCTATGGAAGGAGACTCAATAATCACACTAGAGACAATAGTGTGATCAAACCCTTGTGGAGAGAGTTTCAGTTGGAACCTCTTGGTGGAAGAATTAAGGCATTACAAAGCCATTTTGGGTATGTATTTTTCATCAATAGCCCATGACCATATTAACTATTTTAGGAAAAAGTGTGTTGTATGTCCGTAGCGATGGAATGAGGTTTTCATTGGTTGGTGAAAAAAGGAAACCAAGGTAGCATGAGATAGGAACTTGCATAGGAGGGTTCAGCTGATCACTCTTGAGTCTTCTCGAATTACCATTGGTGTAGTGGATGTTATGAGTTTTTAGTTCCCATCAGTAGTGGCAGAGCACAAGTACCTCTTTCCAAAATATATTTCTAGGTTTACCTCCCCGCAGGGAGATAGACTTCAAAATTGGTCTACACCCCAATATGGCACCGATATTAGCATCAATATATCATATGGATTTTTCAAAACATCACAAGCTGAGGGTGTAGGTGCAGGACATGCAAAGGAATGTCTTAGTATGACCCAGTGTTTGACGTTATGTGTGTATTACTAGAACTTTAACCAAGTGACTATGGATAACTAGTGTCCACTACCAAAGGGTCTATGAACACCTTGATCAGTTGAATGGGGTAGCATTTTACATGGATAGAAAGGTTCCCAAAGGATTTATCGGTTGAGACGGAGTTTGATGAGAACCCCGATATTCAGTTTTCTAGTGGAGGGAGTCATGTAAACAATGATCTGGGATGCATCAGGGACAAGACTTGGTTGTTTCGTGATGAAGAGGCTTGCGATGATTGCCTATTTTTCGCGTCAATTGAGACCACATGAGAATAACTACACAACCCACAATCTTGAGATTCCAATGGTAGTCTTTGCATTGACGATTTGGAAATGCTACTTGATGGGTGGGAGGATTATCATCTACTCAGACCACAAGAGTCTCATGTATATCTTATCTTATAAGGTTATGAACTTGAGATATAGTCATTGGCTAGAGTTTCTCTAGGATGATGACTTGGATAGATTCTATACTCCTAGTAAGGGAAATGTGGTAGTATATTCTCTCAGTAGGAGGTCATGTTCGTAGTTGCTGAATGGGGAAATGGGGTAGTTGGCCTTGCAACATTTATCCTTCATGGATAGAGATAATGCATCTTACCACAATTAGGTGGTTTTTAACCCTCCACACTTATAGTGTGTTAGGGAGGCATGTCTCAGTGATACTCATGGTCAGATTTTACATGTGTAGTTATCCACAAGAAACTCCCCTGATGGATATTTAAAAGGTGGGAAGCATGTTGTTCCTTTTAGAGGACGCACATTAGTTGCAGTAGATTCCTAAAGTTAGGAGATGCATCAATATATTCATGTGGGTGTTAAGGTGGACACCATGGATGATAAAAACAAGTTGAAGATGGGATTTTCTATTGATATAAATGATGAGTACTTCATTGAATCGGTTTCATGGTTTTTCAACAAATCATGTTGAGCCCCTGTGCATGGAAGGGGTTTCTCTTTTCTTCCTTGGGGTGCCAGGAAGGGAGTGAGAAAGGATATTGATAGAGTTCATGACAGGTTTATCATGTATTTCCAAGGGACACAATTCCATTTGGGTGATCATTGAACGACTCACAATGTTGTCCACTTATAAGATTTTTAGGAGCAGAGTTCAATTAAGATCTTGGGAAGCCTCTACATACATGATATAGATCAACTCCATAAAATTAAATAGATGATAGTTTTTGATCGGGATTCTTTCATTTCATACTGGTTGTGGGGATCGAGGATTGTTTGGAGGGGACCCTCCAAGGGAAGTTTATTCCTTTAGTGCATGCTTAGTGGTAGCATGAGAATAATTGGAAGAGAACATGGGATCAGGAGGCTCAGGATTGACCTCCTACCCTCATCTATTTGGGTATCCCTTGGTTTGAATTTCTCATACGTAATTACTTGAAGTGGGGTAGAATTCAATGACTTATATTTCCATGGTTTTTTTAGAAACTTTTGGAAAAAATTCTGAGACCAGACGATGGGACGTCTTGCGATTCTGAGTCCCCATGTACTAAGAATAGTTCAATAAACAATGATACATTTTTAATTGAACATGTTATTTTTTTTCCTGAAAAAGTGGAATAACACTTAAATGGGTTCTCGAATAAGAAATCTGAAGGTTCTTTAGAATTTAGAATGGTTATTTTAATCTAGGCATGAATTTACATTAGTCAGTGCAGGTCTCTTGTGAGTAAACTCAAAAATTGAATAACCAAAAATAAAATAATAATTATTTTCAAAACATTATAACTCATGAAAGATGACATGGATTTAAAATATGAGACCACCACTGAGTTCATAATGGGGGGTTTTCCATAGGCGGAGGCCAGGGAAAGTAGTTTGTGGGATATAACTGTAAATAAAATAATAAAATATAAATTAATTTATTTTCAAATCCTATAACTCATAAATGGTTACTCAGATTGGAAGTTTGAGTGTAACATTTACCTCATGATGGATTTTAATCTATATGTGGGGCTAACAATGGCAGGGGTGGGTCGAGGGTAAAAGTTAATTTTTGGGAATTTTAAAGAAAAATAAAATAAAATTAAGAAATTTATTTTATTCCGAAATGTTTCCTTTCCATGAAACATCGAGGATTCTATTTCATTTTATAAATTAAACAACATAACTACGTGGGTACACATCATAATAGAAATGATGAAACATTTTTTCCCCATTTATTGGATTAACAAAGATACAGGATCAAAGGATCTGACAGTTTTCTCTGAAGCATGGAAGGTTAGCGAACGATGAATGATGGAGAATGAAGAATAACCAACCACTACAAGAAATTAATACTATATCCAAAGACCTATAGAAACGTTTTTATTGGTCCGTGGCTATATCTTCCTAATTTCCACGGTTTAATTTAATAACCGTGGCTATAACGAGTGTTTTCCCATTTGGTATCGGGGTCCCCGATTCGCTCCTCCTGACTTCTTATCCTCTCGTCTTCTTCTGCTACCGACGAGTTCTTCTCCCTAACCTCACCTGACCGTGTCACCCTCCTCCCCAACCTCGCCTGACCGCGGAACCCTACTCCCCCACTGACTTGTCCTCCCCGACGTTTTCTCCTCACTACGGCGCCCTCCTCTCCAACAAACTCTCTCACCGCAGTGCCCTCCTCCCGACGACCTCTCTCACAGCGGAACCCTCCTCCCAGGAAACCTCTCTCACCGCGGCGCCCTCCTCTCTGACGACCTCTCACCGCGGCGCCCTCCTCCTGGCTTCCAATCCACACAGGTATTTTATACAATATTATTTCATCAGTGTTCTGATTTTATGGTTATACTGTGATTTCAATTTCATGTGATGGTTGTTTAGATATCCCTTCCTCTTGTATTTATAGAATACATGGGTAGAGTATGGGTAGAAATTTAAGGAATATTGATGTGATAATAAAATATATGTGTTTCTTGTGTTCATATAGATGGCTTCCAGTTCATAGAAATCATCCAACGTAACCATACATAGTAATATGATTACTCGGAATCAAATTTCAACCCTCATTAGGATGTGTTTTCTGCCAACAAGGATTTTAAAGGGATTATACCTCATAAACTTAAGATATATCCCCTATTACACTGAATTTATTTGAATGGATTCTGTATACTAGATGATTTTTACACTCCTTCACAAGGTTATAATCTTTCATGTTACTGACTCTCATATCCCCTTGATTTTATTAAAACAATGATTTCCAAGGACACTCAATTTTTTGTACCACTCCTCCATGGGTTATCCTACATGTTGGTTAACTCCCCTCGAGATATAGAAGGTTTAAATATTTTCCACCAACCAATTGATCAAATTTATTTGGGCACACTCATCTCCTCCTTGAATTCTCTTACAAGTGGTTGTATCTTTAAGTGGGGCTTATGACCTAGAGGTAACTTCTCCGATGAATTTGCATGGACTTTTTTAGGTTAGGAAGAGATGATCATAATTCTCTGACCAGTTACTTGTTATCTATATTTATGAGGTAGTATGGACTTCTCATTTCATCATGTATCATCAATCAAAACTTAAAGAGATAATTATCCATTGGTTTCCTAGAACTAATTCCTTCTTTTTATCCCATGGAAAAGTTGGGATTGATGTTTGGGATTTTTATGGATTGGGTGGAATACCTCCTCTTTGGGAGATGTATGAATAAAATCTTCCAGTTAAAGATGTTTGGGATGACACCTCATGAGATTTGATATCAGAAAGGGATGTTCTCACCATTGTTAAGGATAAGGTAAGGAAGGATCTGAACCTACAGTCACATATTTCTTTTAAGGATTGGATTAATATATTTCTCTACCACAAATGGTCTCGACCAACTGCTATACACCCTCATCGATGATATTCCTAACAGGTTCATGATAGAAAAAGATTTTATTGGGCCATCCTTGAAGCTAGGGAGTATACCACATGGGGATAATGACTAAGACTAGAGGTATCCCCAAACCATCCGCTTGAGGGGTTTATAACCATGTTTTTGAATAGATGGATTTTACTACATGGGAAAACATTATTGGGAATTCAAGTAATCATATTGGCGATGGTTGTCCTATTGGGATAGGGGTGCCTTCTTAATCATGTAATGATGACTCTTGGACGCCTTTATCAACTCCACATTCAAATTAGGTAAGTCAACATCCCTTACTGGATTGGAGGACCCTTCCAATTCTTATTTGGATAGATAAGAGAGAATTTACAGTGTTACAAATATCATAAAACTAAAGGAATCCTTGATGATTTGATCTATTCTCAGATGTTGAATGTTTCAAGGGTTGGGGTGATGCCACTAGTTTTTTATGAGGTTATTGTCATGTTGATACAACATTATCATTTCAACTTCATGCCCTATCCTGCACCATCTAGAATAATTTTTGATAATTAAAGGGGATCTCTAGATGAGAGGTCATACAATATTTATCTTTAGGATGGGGTTCTTATGGTTCCTTAGAAGAGATAACTATATACAATGCATATCCCCCTATTAGTTTTCTCTCTAGTTTTCTTTAATTCAAAGAGTTTCTCCTCTCCCTTAAGATGCAATGAGAGTCAAACAACATCCAGCACTTATCCACCAAATTTTTCTTATATTGGCATGTGAAGAAAAAAAAATTGAGATTATTCTTACAATGGTTGATTCACTTATATTCATGTTTTATGACTATGCCCAGGTTTGGGTGGAAGATTATCTGGGTGGTTTATTGAATCGACCGACCCATTAGGTAGATAAGACTTGTGCTTCACTGAACCCCTTATCTGTAGTAGTAACGGAGTTTACTCATGACTTAGGTGAGCCACCAAGGAAGTGTTGTCATAATATTGATGAACATCCCATTAGTGGGAAACATTTTTTAAGGGGGATGGTCCCTTAATATCAGTGATGGAAGATGTGTCAATTGTGAGGAGATAACATGAAACTTATTCTCTTGCTTCTTCATCTTCTCAGATAATAATTCCTAATTTTGGCATACCCACCAAAGTGGTTACAGAAGCCCATGTATCATGAAGGCATATCTATCATAAAATACATTCCCTGATTACCGAGACTCCCTTGGAAGTGTTATTTGGCCAATAGGAACACCTACACCAGCTTTTTCATGGTATGGGGGCAGGTGGATTTGATTACCAACTATTGTATGATATCAAGAAAAACTTTTTCCTAACCCTACAAAAATTGGTTAGAAATGATGAGGACTTTCATAGTTTTGATGACGAGACTCCCCTGACCGAATTAATAAGGGAATATTTAATGGTTCTTGAATAGATACATTAGATAATCTATCAGATGCATGCTCATATAGATGATTTGACCACTCAGATAACAAAATAAGAGGACATCGTATCCCACTTAAATTATAATATTTTGACTTCATTATCATTATTAGAGACTAATGTAAATAAATAATAAGAGATTTCATCTTTTATCAAGACTCTTCATTTATATGATTGTTTTGATTCCATCCTTATTTGGAGTAAATCATACTATATTTGTTATAAGAGGACAAGAAGATCTCAAATTTTTAATAGTAGAGATGATAAATCATTCCTATATTTATATCATTGGTTTTATTATCAATAAAGGTTATATGGAAACATTGAATTTTGAAATGAAATAGGTATTGACAACAAATATGAAGTTGGAGATTGAAGAACCCAATTTATTTGTTGAATTTTAATTTTATATTAATAATTTTATTCAATGAAAATTTAGGTATTTTTAATTATGAATATTTTTGAACTATTAATTATGCCAAATTCATTATCTAATTACACTAGGAGAAGTGCACATTGTTTACAAAATTTTGAAATGGAATATTAATATCATAGATGATCATATTTATGTTGTTTTTTATTTGATGGTGAGAAATGGATTGAGATTGTATTCAATATTGAGAATATGATTTAAAAAAAATAGTGATCCTTTATTAGAAAATGGGGTCAACCATAGGACAACCAAGGACAACCACTTCTTAGGAAAGAAAGAATGTTTAATCACCCAGCCCATTGTAGCCAGTGAGAGTGCATAACACTCACATGGAGTGCCTAAGGATTGTGGGATTCATAGTTCCAGAATGGATGTGCTTTGGTTTGATCAAGTATGAGGAGTGGGTATGTGGTATAACATAGGGATTAATGACAATATAAATCCCATAGTGTCTGAAAGTGTATCAATGTGTCAACCCTAATGCCAGCTCCAATGCAGGGAGACACACCTATGTATTAATAAGGAGTATCAGTCCGAGCGTATTATTGAATTTGGAAAAGTTCTATGTGGAACACTTTTCATCCACTTAAAAATGTTTCATATATAACTCCATATATTTGATATGTTTTATTTGAGCTATCTGGTCAAACTAAGAAGTTGTATTCTTCCTTAAGCTTCATCGGTGAAGCTTTAATACACAGTTCTTCATGTCATAATGATTAGTGGTCAAATTCATCTCATAAAATCCTAAGAGGGGATGAATATGGTTGTAAGATTCCACAAATTAATAAACTGAAGTTAGTGGTGTATTTTATTGTTAGAAATAGTTAAAAGAAAATGGTGACAGGGAGATTTGTTTTACAAATATGTTGTCTTTCCTAATTGAAAAACTTTAAGTGGAGGGTTCATATATATTATAGGATGTGCACATATGTGGTGGGGATAATTTGGTGGAGTATTCTACATTAATACCCCAACATGCCCGTTTCTTGGGTAAAAATAGTAAGAATATCCAAGAGATAATTTGGAAGAGATGAGAGTGAAATAGGGAAAACAAGAAAGGTCAATATTTGTCTATGGTTTCTATTAATTCATACAGAATATTTCTATACATTCATGTTTTCATTATCATGGTTTGATTACACAATCTAGTGTATGGTCCACACTATATTTCAGGAGGGACATGAAGTAGTTTCCACATATACATCTATTACGTGAGGTATATAAGTGCGAGCTTAGTTGTGTGAGAGGGGGAAGGAAGAGACATCATGTATTCTATTATTCCATACCTGAATGTTAAAATAAATTGATCATATTAAATATAACAGTATAAACTCTTCAGGATGGAGAAAAATAGTGACGTTATTATTAAGTAGTGAGTTAGGTGAAGAGTACAAGAAATAAAATACATAAAATAATATTCATGAATGAGTTTTTTTTCATGAATATGAATGTAATTCATTCATTATAAGTGAGTATATTTTTAATTTTTGTATCTAAATGCATTAAATTGAAGGGGGGTTCATTGTTTCTTACATTAATGTGGTTTGAGAAAAGACCAAGTGATATATTTTTCATAAATAATGTGTAGTGTTTTGAGACTAATCTGGGTGTAGTATTAGAATATTTCACACATGAGAATTTAGCAATTAAGTGAGGCTAAAACATCAAGAAAAGAAATAATATTTTCCTGATCATGGTTTCCCTTACCCAATTGATCATAAACAAGTGATTAAAATTATTAAGAAAAATCTACATAAAAGGTTTGTTTCTATTGAATGTATTTGAATTTGTACATTAGAAAATCAAATATAGAAATCCCATTGAGGAAGATCATGAAATCATCATATAATTGATCAATATAAGAAGAATGACCTTGTCAATAGGGGGATCAGTTATTGAAGGGGCTCAACACTGGGGGTTATAACCAATGAAATGTTTTGGGTCTAAATAAAGGAGGAAAAAGAGTTGAATCATTGGGGGTATAACTTGGATCAAATGGAGTATTAACTAATGGGAGTATAACCTGTTGATTCATAAACCATTATAATTAATAATAATATTATAATGGATAATCTATAACCAGGGTATGTATAACTAGTTTTTAGCAATGAGTAAGTGTTAGTATTGAACAATATAATTTTTTTTGCTATATTTAATTTTATTTTTCCATTTCATATTGGGTCCACTCATATTAATAGGTGATAGAGGTCCAAAATCAGAAGGGGGCAGGGGCAGGGGGTAGGGGAAGGGGGTAGGGTGGAGGGGGGCAGGGGTCAGGGGGGATGTCTACAGGGCAGGGGGGAGGGAGGTGGGTGGAGGGGGCTGGGTAGAGTGGGGAGGGGTTAGGGGGCAGGGGCAGGGGGCAGGGTTTAGGGGGGTCGGGGGAAGGGGGGATGTTTGCAGGGTAGGGGGAGGTGGAGGGGATGGGTGGAGGGGGATGGGTGGAGTGCGGAGGTCTGCAGGGCAAGGGTGGTCTGCAGGGGGGTCTGCAGGACACCCATGCTGTGACTACTGACAGCGCAAAACAACATCAACTCTCTTCACCTTCACACAGTGATGAGATGATGGACAAATCAGAAGTTCAGAATCTAGTTTGCAATATGAAAGTGGCTGAAATATGTAGATGGTTGAGTCATGTAATCAAGGACCCTGTAAGTGGTTACACTAAAATAGAAAAGTGCAGAGTGAGATAAATGTGTCAGCAGGAACAGCAGGGGTCTACATCAAATTGTAAACATAAGGTCATGTGTGAAAAAATACATCTGATATTTTCCCATTATGACAGAAATCATTAGAGGTATGAAAATGGGAGAATGTTGGCACAACTACTTGGACACGTGAAAACATATTACTACATGCATGTCAATTCAAAATGACAGAAGAGAAAAAGGTCGAGAATTAAAGAGAATAAAGGAGGGGACTCCTAAGGAGAAACATAAAGAGAGCACCCTGATATATTCAAGAAGAGTTTTTAGAGACAACAGAGAACATTATCGAAGATCCTAGAAAGAAAAAAGTGTGGAGTGAAGAGAGTATTGAATATTAGAGAGAGGAATATGATAAAAATATAAATCAATGAAAGAGAAGTAGAAGGGATGTTGGTGCCAAGGAAATCATCGAAGATCAGATGCAGTGAAGAAGGAAGAGGCAGGAGATAGTCTATGAAGGTATAGAGGAACCCATCTGAGTTTGGTTCATCCAATGGTGATATCATCACATTTTCGTAGGCCTTTGAGAAAACTTGTAAAGGGTAGTGAGTTTCCAAAACAGAGTGGGGGTGCCCCATGTAGGTAGCAAGTCTACACTGTGTAAACAAGCAGTGAGCCCAACATGAACATACTTTGAGCTTTGGGTTGTACAGACCATGGTTTTAGTGATTTGTGTGAGGAGTAGTGGAATCACTCACACATTAGATGCAATCCCATATTGGGGAGAACCAAGTAAATCGACTGTGTATCCTCTACTTGTTTGGTTGTTTGCACCGCATGACTACTTAGATACAGATCTGATCATTATGCTTAAAAGGTGCTCCTAATCACCTGTGAACAAAATTTGTTAAAAAATAAGAGGGATTAAAGAATGAAACAAGAGGAAAAGCAGCAAAGTGGGTGTGGATCTGACACTTCCATTATCGGTGATTATCGATGGTTTCAATGTTATCTTAACAACACTATTCATGTTCCCTGGATCATTATCGGTGATTTCAATGTTATCCTTGGAACTAATGAAAAGATAGGGCCCTTTCACTCAAACAATTCCATTAAATATTTTAATCATTGTATTGATGATAATAAACATTTTGAGATTAATTTTTCCGGGTGTGTTTACAGGGGGTCTGTACAGAGAGGGGGTGGATGGGTGGGGGTCTGTTTAGGAAGGAGGAGGTGTCTTCTTTAATATGTCCTTTGAAACTAAGTAATTTACAATGTCATTTCTGATTATTTAATTTTATCTAATGATGAATAGAGTTATGGTAATCTGATGTTGATTTTGTTTCTTTTTAGGTACTTTAATAAAAATATCCAGCTTGAGTGAAAAATATAATAGGGTGGTTGGCTCATTATAAAGAAGAAAAAAATATCATATCCTTGTAGGGGAGTACTTAATTTGGTTTTTTATTGATTAGAAAAATTAATTCATTCTACCACTTATTGGAACACTTTCATATGTGTGAAGGTGCGTATTCCCAATGGGGGAGCAACAACTTTTAGTTAGAAAGCTCCAAGAGCCGTAGTGGACGGTTTTGTTCCACCTTGAGGTAGGATCTCTCTTCTAGCATCTTTAATTCAAGAATGGTTTAAATTGAATTTAGCTTCTTTCTTAATTATGTTTAATTATATTGAATTGCATATCTTGAATAAGTGTTCTTTAATATAATTGTTCCATATGATAAATAAAGTCATGTTTTTATAATAAAACCCCTCCAATGGAGGTTCGCTATTTGCGAAAACTCACAGTGATAGTTATGTTGATCTAGTTGCTTAAATTATTTCATTTGATTTGTGTTGAATGAGTTTTAGAATAAATGTTAAATATAATTAAATGAATTGTGTGATAAAGCAATGCCATGATTTTATAATAAAACTCCTCCAACGGTGGTGCGCTGTCTTCTAAACCAAAGAGTAGTGATAGTTATTTGTATCATGTTTAGATTTGGTTTGAGTCTTTCATATGCCACTTGTTGGTGTTTGTTTTGTGGCTAGTTAGTTTATGTTTTCTTTGAATAATATAAATTGGCTTATCATACTCATATAACTCAAATGAAATTGCCCGAGTAGGCATATGGCTTGGCCAGGACACTTTTCTTTTCATGCTTTGAATATTATAAATAAAATTTCCATGTTTAGGAAAAGTGAATAAATTTGTCAATGGTTTGTCTAGGGTGTATTATTATTTTTCGTTGTTTTTTTCCTTTAGACGTTTCATCTCTGAATATCCCTTGTTATTTCATATTAAATAGTTGATCAGTTCTATCATATTTCAGCGGGGTGATGGTTGGAATATTTCCCAGCCTTCTCCTACTCCCTTCGCTCCTGGCCAGAAGATGCTTCCCCGCAGATGTCGCTGGATAGTGCCAACACGCCGCGGTCATGCTGCGGTCACGCCACGGTCACGCCACCATCATGCCGTGATTTATCCCTGCCCCAGTACGACACCCCGTGGCAGTTTGCAGTGATAGTATTCGATGAGTATTGTGATAAATTTTGAGACTGACTAATCACAATTTCTACCGGTGGGGAGACGGTCAGAATTTTGCCGCGCTTCCACACGCTCCCTTTACTCCTGGCCGAAAGATGCTGCCCCGCGGATGTCGCTGGTCACACAGAGGTCACGCCGTGATTTGGCCCTACTCCAGGATGACACCCCGTGGCAGTTCGCAGTGATAGTATTCCATGAGTCTTGTGATCAATGTTGAGACTGACTAATCACAATTTCTACCGGCGGGGCGACGTCCGGAAGGTTTCCCCCCCCCCCTCCCGCTCCCTTCACTTCTGGATGGAAGATGCTGCCCCGCGGATGTCATTGGTCACGCCGCGGTCACGCCGCAGTCACGCCACGGTCACGCCGCGATCACGCCTCCGTCACACTGCGGTCACGTCACGGTCACGCCGCGGTCACGCCGTGATTTGGCCCTACTCCAGGATGACACCCCATGACAGTTCGCAGTGATAGTATTGCATGAGTCTTGTGATCAATGTTGAGACTAAATAATCACAATTTCTTTTGGTGGGGCGACGACCGGAATGTTTCCCCGCCTCATCCCACTCCCTCCCACTCTTGACCAGAAGATGCTGCCCCGTGGATGTCGCTGGTCATGCTGCAGGAATGCCGCGGTAACGCCACGGTCACGCCGCGATGACGCCGCGGTCACGCCGCGGTCACGCCGCGGTCACGCCGCGGTCACGCCGCGGTCACGCCGCGGTCACGCCACGATTTGGCCCTACTCCCAAACGACACCTCGTGGCAGTTCACAGTGATAGTATTCCATGAGTCTTGTGATCAATGTTGAGACTGACTAATCACAATTTCTACCGGCGGGGCGACAACCAGAATGTTGCCCCGCCTTCTCCTGCTCCCTTCGCGCCTGGCCGGAAGATGCTGCCCCGCAGATGTCACTAGACATGGACAACACGCCGTGGTCATGTCGCGGTCATGCCACTGTCATGTCTCGGTCACGCCGCGGTCACGCCGCTGTCACGCCGCGGTCACATCGTGATTTGGCCCTACTTCAGGACGACAGGCCATGAAAGTTCACAGTGATAGTATTCCATGAGTCTAGCTCTTGATGCCTGCCTTGAAATGTCGCTGAGAAATACTTCCTGAGACGAAACTAAATTGATACTCTGACCTAAGGGGGAGCACAAACAGATGCTGATGAAACTGAGTCCCAGCATTTTCCACGTTTGAAGGAAAAAATTCAACCCAAGGTATAGAATACCTAATGACGAGTTGGACAGATTTTGAGGTGACGATGGAATTTGTAGCTTGGAAATATCGAGCATAGAGATCAATGAAGCCGAGTCATTGAGTCGTACACCGCGTGAGTCTATGACTTCAGTCGAATTCGACCGAAGTAAGTTGGATCGGAAGGATGATGATGAACCAGCTGTATGGGATTGAAGACCGTTGTGCACATCATGATGTTGGTTCAATTGAAGCGTCGGTGACTGTTTGGGTTTCAGAGCAGCGCATATGAAACCAAATTGAAGTTTTAATTCAGACAAATGAGGCAACAAAAGATCTTCTATAAAGCTTCGGTTGAGCTTCAGAACAGCATGTCAGATGTTTTAATCGATGAAGATGATAGGGTTAGGCACGCTTATCCCACGAACAGGGTTGAAGAGAGCTGAGAATTCATTGCGCTGGTTGAGGAAATTCCAAAATCAACTGATTGAGTATGTATCTCAGATGAACTGATACGTGTGAACCAGATCAAGCTCGCTCGTTGAAGACATGTCATTAGTTGATTTTGTCTGAAATTAGTAACGAATACGGTGGGGACCTCTTCCCTCTTTACCATTGTGGTTTCAGTTTTGAAGGAACATACACGGCAGGTGCTTACTTGAATGCTCCAACGAAGTTCCCATTGAAGGATATGGCACTAAAGAAGATGACATTGTTCTGAAAGAGAATGCACAAAAGGTTTTTGACAAATTGCCTCAGTGAGCTTAGTTGACTTCACTGCTTGAAACACCAGTTTCTTCAACATTAAGAAATTAGGAGAAATGCCAACCTATTCCAGGTGCATGAAAAAAAATTCTCAAATGAAGTTCCAACCTGCTGAGCCACACCTTCTTATTGAAGCCTGGACCCAGGTTGAAGAGCTTCCACAAATTAAGTGTTCGGTTGAAAATGAAGGTGACCGTGTCATTCTATGCACATGTGAAAATGAGATAGCTTGATGAATACTAGAAGTATTTCCATGACCAATATTGAAGCCCATGGACCAACTTCTCAGGCCTAAGAGGCCCAAGTTGTCTAGAACTAGGTCCGAATACCAGCAACATGTGAATTAGTAAGGCTCCTCATCACGCGAGCACACTGAGCAGAGTAAGACTTCCACCATATCCACGATGCACCAAAGCATTTGACCCTCTTATACTTCAAGAAAGAGTACATAGATCGATCATGGTAGGGGAATGATTTAACAAGGAAAATTCGAATGATGCTCTCTCATGAAGAAATATCAACCATCAAGCTGTGCATGAGGTGTCAATTTGAAGAAAGGGAGCTAGGCTTGAAATTTGAGGAATAATTCAGAATTTCTAGGTTCATTGAAGTTAGAGTTCATGATAATATTGTGTCAGATAATGGAGGATTGAAAAACCTTGAGTATTTCTATATGTGGGACCAATTTTCAATAGAGGCGAGGGGCGCTTCCAAGACAGGATCAATCATGCTTTTTCTGCTTTTCTCTACAATATTTTATTTCATTCTGCTGTAATACTCTGATTATGGCACATTAGTTTTATTTCATTAAGGAGTGACAAGGAGGTTACAAGAAAAGAAGAATCACCATCCAAAGAGGGAGATGGAAGTGGACAACCATGTGCACCTAAAGAATATACCCAAGAAAAAGAATTTAAAGAACTTGTGGAGACATTCACAGGGAAGAACGAAAAAGGGAAGGCCAACATGGGAGACCAACATAAGCCACAACCACCTTTACCAACAAGGGTTTAAGAACCCAAGAAACCCAGTAATGTGTACTTGTAATAGTAGATTCTGGAGATATTAAAAAAGGTGGAGATTAACACCCCTTTGCAAGAAGCCATCCACCAAATCCCAAGGTATGGAAAATTCAACAAGGATATGTGCCCTAGGAAGATAATATTCCAAGTTAAAGAAAATTTAATTTTAGGTATAAATGTTTCCTGGCTTGTAACCTCCACAAATACCCCAGAAATGCTATGATTTAGGTACATTCACTACCCCTGACTGACAACCACTTCCCCTAAATCCTGGGTAGTAGCACCCAGCCTAACAGTAGAAGCACCCAGCCTTAGGATCTTCCTTTGCAGCAGTAGCAGTACAGGTAACGGGTTCCTATAAATTCTATCCCCTTAAAACCACCTTTTCATAATGGTGATTTATCGGGTGGCTTTGGCGGTGGCCTCCAGAGTCGGCTAACATGCGCAATAGCTGTTACAATCCTCCTGCAGTATTTCTAACCATGCAGTGTGGCTATATCGTAAGAATTTACATCCCTTGATGCCCTCGAACTAGCATACCTCTCATGATCAACCTACTTTTGATGAGGTGACTCGCGAATTAAGCCTCCAACCTCTGCAGCTATTTACAGCAGCTGTCTAAAACTCCCTACTGCAGCTAAAAGTTCTACTTGTTTTCTTTCAGGAAAAACCCATGCATGTGCCTGCGTACTCATTTTTTTCTCCTTGATGTCAAATAAAGCCACAAGCCAGCACAACTGATATTCTGATGTATCTGAAAATTTCATGACCACATTAAGACACTTATCTTGCAAATTGATCTCTTCTAGAAATTCTTCGACAAAATTTGTTTCCTGGATAACTTGCTTCTGCGTCTCCTTCGGCAGCCGCTCTCCATCAACTTTCCAAACTTTCCCTGAGTTCCGCTGAAGGACATTTTGAAACTCACGGTACTGATTCCTCATTGCCGCACATGGTTCCACATGAGGTTGGCGAACTGGACACTCAACTGGAGCTAGAAATGACATCGGGGTGGACTAATGCGTTTCTGGCGGTAAGAACCGTGGGAACACATTTTGAAGCTGTTTGTTATGCCTGCTCAACGCCGCATTCTGCCTCCTCATCTCCTCATTCTGCTCTAGCATCGCTGCATTATCCTTCTGCATCTGTTTGAGTATAGATAACATAGAGTCCAGTAAAGATACTGCTGTCACCATCTCGAATAGTTTTCAAAGTTCAAGAATGATCAAGAACGTTTAAAACTGCTGCAAGATGATTTCCACTACAATGTGACATTTCCTTTAGTTGCATTTACTCTCTGATCAAGGCCCTGTCGTCTGCAGCGTCCCATTTCTCTCTCTTGATTTTCTCTCAATGAAAGCACTAATTGATAGGTATAAGAATCAATTAGATAGAAAAAAAATAGTAACTTCAATTAACAACAGTAGGAATTACAAAACCAAGAAGGAAAATAAGAGAAATAGAAGAAGAAAAGAAGAATAAAAGAAGAATAAATCCTCTAGAGGTGCTTCTCTCCAAAGCCTAAGGCAGCAGCCCGTAATTCAACACAGTAGAATTCTTCCCTCTAAAACAATTCCTACCCAAACAGCCCACAACTCCCTTATTTATAGACTTCACTGGAAGCTTCTAAACAACCCCTCATCCCAACAACTAACTAACAAACTAATAATCACCTAACAAAAAAACAAACTAACAACCATTTATTGTATTTACCTTACTACCCCTGACTAAAAACCACTCCCCCAAAATCCTGGGTAGTATCACCCAGCCTAATAGCAGTAGCACCCAACCACATGCTCCTCCTTTACAGTATTAGAAGTCTAGGTAACGGGTTCCTATCACAGGGGGTGTCTGTCCAGGAGGGAGGGGAGTGTCCGAGGGGGGGGGGGGTGTCCAGGGGGTGTCTGTCTAGGGTAGTGGGGGATGTCCAGGAGGGAGGGAGAGTCTCTAGGGCGGTGCCTGTCCAGGGGAGGGAATTTCTGTCAAGGGAGGGGGTCCAGGGGGTGTTTATCTGGGGGGGGGGGGTGTCCAAAGGTATCTGTCTAGGGAGGGGTGGTGTTCTGTCCAGGGGAGGGGGGTGTCGGTCTGGGGGGTGTCCAGGGGTGACTGTCCAAGGGGGGGGGGGTGTTCAGGGTTGTCTGTCCAGGGTAGGGGTGTCTGTCCATGGTAGGGGGTCTCTGTCTGGGGGGGGAGGGGGGGGGGGGGTCCAGGGTTGCCTATCCAGGGGAGGTGGGGGGGGGGGGGGGTGTCCAAGGTTGTCTGTCCAGGGGTGGGGGGTTGTCCAAGGTTTTCTGTCCAGGGGAGGGGGTGTCCAGGGTTGTCTATCCATGGGAGGGGGGTGTCCAGGGTTATCTGTCTAGGGGGGTGCCTGTCTAGGGTGGGGGTGTCTGTCCAGGGCGGGGGGGGGGGGGTGTCTAGGGTGGGTGTCTGTCCAGGGTGGGGGGTGTCTGTCCAGGGGGGTCTGTCCAGGTGGGTGACTGTCCGGGGAGGGCTATCCAGAGGAGGGGGTGTCCAAGCTTGTCTGTTTGTCTAGGGGCTGTCTGTACTGGGTGGGGGTGTCTGTACAGGGGAGGGGGGGTGGGGGTGTTCAGGGGGGTGACAGACAGGGGGGACTGGAAGAGGGTGGGGAACCAGGGGAAAACAGGTAGGGGGACTGTAAGGGGGAATATTTAGATGGATAATAGTGGGAGACATGCAGGGGGGTAGGGGGACTAGCAGGTGGGTGGAATGTTGGGGGACTAGCAGGGGTAGGGGGTGGAAGGTAGGCCTGCAGGCCTGCTATGTTTTTTAATGAACTTTAATCTATAACTACGTTTTCTAACCGTGGCTATAAGTCCTGTTTGTGTTATACCTTCTTCCACAGTTTCAAACCATGGATATAAGGCTTTATCCAGGGTTTTAAACTGTGGCTATAGGGCTTTAGCCATGGATTGAACCGTGGATATAAGGCTTTATCCATAGTTTTAAATCGTGGCTATAGAACTTGGCCTATATCCACGCCAATACCTGCCACAGTTTATTGAACAGTGGCTATAACCTATAGCCATTTTTTTGGGCTTATATACACGGTTTGAAATTGTGGCTATAGCCTAAATTTCCAGTAGTGAACGATGATGAAAGTCCCCCTTCTCATCAAGGGATTTCACGAATGATGATATATCGCTGACTGAGGATCAATGAATGATGGTAGTCCGACACCATTCTTCACTAACAATCGATCCAATCATTGAGGTAGGGGTTTTTATTTAAATATTGTCTTTCCTTGCTATTTAATTTAAACAGTGAACACAGATCAACACTTGAATAGGTTGACCCAAAATTCAATTATTCTTTTGGTAGTGTTTGACTTGCGGGTTGTAATTTTGGGGAAATGTTTCTGCTTAAGTTCATTTTCTTGATCCTTCTAAGGGGAGTGGTTCAAGGCTGTAACAAAAAATGGTTAAGGGTCATTCTTTAGTTTTATTTTTCATGTATGTTACCCCAATCATGTTGTTCATGTTATTAGTAGAATAATGTTTTGACTATCGTTGCGTACATTTTTCTTGGTGCAACATTCCCAAATCATAGATCTAGGCTCATGATGACCCATCGGAGGTGCAACAACAATGGTGACAGATGGATCGAAGTGACAAGGGAGATAACACCTTTTTATCATTTTTTACAAATGGGTTCATAATATAGATTCAAAAATAGGATATTGAAGATGGTTTCCTGAGGATTCAAGAACATCATCTAGATCAGAGATTGGAACACTAGAGTGCGTCCAGTGTCCTGCAGAAGGGGCCACCGGGGCACCCACATAGGCGAGCAGTGCCAACTGTGGCACACACTGGCTCAACTCTAAGTAGCGATGGAGGTTGTGACCATAGTTTGATATAGTGGAATGGGGTGGAGACCAGGTGGGAGCTGCATCATATTGTTACCATGCGTTTAAAAGACCATATACAGGATCAGAAGTCATCCGAGTCGGCCGTTTGATGGGGAGGAGAACCCAAAGCTACATCTATGGATGGGAGGCAGGATGTGGCACTACCCGCATCCGGTGGACTGGACCAGTTCATACCATGCAGAACTTGTTTTTTGGGACACTTCAGTGGGCCCAACATGCTGAGTCGGTGGACCCTGAGCTGGGTCGGTTTGGTTTAGTTTGAACGGGCTGGACCGGACCTCGACCCAACCGGTCCATTTTCACTAAAAGGCTCATAACTTACTAACCGTATGTCTAATCTAAGATCCTTTTGTGGCATTGAGACCCTTTAAATGAGGAAGTACATTTGATATAATCAAATTGAGTTTTTGTAGAATTTTGATTATGGAATTTTGGATCAAGGTGGAGGTGCTCCCAGAATGATCTTGATAAAGAGGTAATCATGCAGATGGCGATGACCTAGAAGTTATGTGTTTAGATAAAATGTAAGTCTTACCTAGAATGTTTGTCTTATCTAGAAATTCTATCATATAAAAAATTATTTGTTACTCCCTTGTACCACCTGGGTGTGGTTCCTCTAGTCATTGAAGGCACTTTGTGTGTTACAAACACTTTGTGTGTTATCAACACTCCATGTGTTTTCTACACTCCATATATTAGATACACTCCGTGTGTTATCTACACTCTATTTGTTACCTACACTATAAGTGTTATTGACATTCTGTGTATTACAAACACTCCATGTGTTTCCTACACTCTAGGTGTTACCAACGCTCCACTTGTTACTACTTGAGGGTATAGTGTATTCTTACGATAATCTTTTTTATGTACCATAGACATATACCATATCTAGGATGATGGTCAAAATGGGGAAAATATGTCCCCCAGTGAGCCCAAGGAATAGGAACCCCTATCTCTATATCGAGATCAGATAGCTTGAGGAGTGAGATCTCTTGGAATAGAGTGTGCTATTAGCGGAACCATATGGTTGTCAGTGGAATAGACCTTGAGTCTTGGAATCCTTTACGAGTATACTTGGATGTTCTGGTCATATGATTTGTTGAAATATACCAGTGTGAGTTGACTATAATGACTCTCTTGACTATACTTATAAGAGGATAAATTTTATGTAATTCATTGGTAGTCTTCATTGTGTATTTTATTGTGGTATACATTTGTGTTTTGGGGTGCTTACTGGGTATTTTTTTAGTCATCCCTACATAGAATTTTCCCACACATGTCATGTCTTGTGTAGAAAACTAACGGTTTGATGGATTCCTTAGTGGAACGAGGCTAGGTGGTTCTTAGAGTGACCCAAAAGACAAGATTTTCTTCTGTAGCTTCAAAAATATTTTTTTGTACATACCATTCAGGCATGGTTTTTCACATATGAGTTTCAGAGACTTGTCCTTTTACTTTTCTATTTCAGTGGGGCTTATATTCTGGCCCCGTATACCTCCAGTTTTCTAATGTCATACCTTGTGTGTTAACTTAGTGTTTTCACCTTCCAGTATCTGTGGCTTGGATCTATGTGTGTGTGTACATGTACAAAGGAAAATTCCTCTCATTTTTTTGGGATATGCCAACTTGGTGCTAGTCGCCAACCCCTTTCCTATTAAAGGTAGGCTTGGGGTAGTCATAGCACGAGCCCCGAGGGATGGGTCATGAGAGAGTTGGTTGTGTGTGTGTGTACAGGTAAATAGGAAACAACCACCCCAAGTTAGTTATTTCTTCAGCGATTGTCTCCACCCCTGTTCCATGGAGCTAGGGTTGAGGTAGTTGTGGAAATATCCCAGGTGTAGGTTAGGTCATGATAGATTGGTATCATAACACTTCTATTTATTGGGACTTTTTTTGGATGTTACAATTAAGAGGATTGGTTGGCTTTAGGGAAATAGTGTCAATGTGTTTTGAGTGAAGATCTTTGGACCAGGAATCTAGTAATGGTGTAGTGTACAACATATCCATTCAACATAACCTTTACCACCTACTTGTCGACTAGGCATACAGAGACATTTTTTGTGTGGATATTAATGGTAAATGTGTTATATTTGACTTATTATCTTATTGTGATTATTGATTCATATCCCCATTGTTTTAGATATATATATATATATATTATCATATGACCATTATACTCCATGATAAATTTATGGATGCATCTGTGATGACAGCCAATAGGGAAACCATCTCCTGTTCATAAACAAGACCCTATGAGAAATGAGGCCTCGGTTTATGGTCCATCCCACAAACCCCTTCCCCCATGTGGGTAGGTAGTGTCACCTCTAATTTTCATGCTAAAAATAATACCAGTAGAGAATGATGAGGATTTGTGCATGATTTGAGTACTCTATCAGTTTTAGCTTCATAGAGCACTAAAGTTCAATGATTAGCTAGATCTATAGGTAGTAGATTATTTTATAGAGTTCGTGGTCCATATCTTCTGAATTTTTCAAAACTCGATGGATCAGGTGGTGGAACTGGTAATCTTAATTTTTCCTATAGAATCTAGGAATTGGTTGATCCCTATTACACAGATGCACGATGAGTTGACAGTCTAATGGGAAGACATCCAACAGCTATTCAAGGAAGAGTAATACCCCTCATTCTTACACTTAGTCTAGATCTGGAAGCTTATAGAGTTGAATAAGGGAGGGTTGACAGTGGATGTGTATGTATTTAGGTTCATAGACATTACACGTTACTCCCTTGACATGATATGAGATGGAAAAATTGGAGTAAGGATGATTGAGTAGGGACACCGCAAAGATATCATAGAATTTTTGTACCCTTGTGCCTCCCAACATGTGTCGGGGTGTTAGAGAAGGAATAGGTGAATGATAGTTTTTAGTTAGAGGGGCTCTAGAAATCTAGAGCTAGAAGTGGGTTCCACATATTTCAATCGTTTGTAGCGGCTAGCAAACCCCATGTGCCAGGATCATGACATAAGATATGCTTCCATGATAATACATAAGAACGTGGTCAGAGGCATCATGGATCACAAGGACAACCCGGAGAGGGAAGGTGTTTCACTTGTGATAGGTGAGGATACATTTCATGAGATTTCTTGACCAGGTATATAGATCGGCATAGGTAGATAGATAATGGACAGCCTTGGAAGAGGCAATGTCGCGATCAGGGATCACCCATGCATGGATAGGGTAGTTTATAGGGAGGCAGAGCATGTAGAGGATTAAGAGAATATATGGGTGGTGGATGCTTCTATGAGTATGTTCCACCACCAAACCAAGGTGACCCACATTATTCTCATGGAGATGGTGGCAGGGGTTGCCTAAAACTTCATTATTTGAAGTATTGGGACCCTGCAACACATGAGGTGATTTGAGTCATTATTTTTGTTTATTCTAATCTTTCCTCTTTATTAGTAAACATAGGTTCCGGTCATTCCTTCATCCCCATAATCATGTTTTAAGAGGTAGAGCTCCCAGTTTAGGAGCTGGAAAAACAAGATTTTATTGAGGTTCTTATAGTAAAGGCTTTTTTATGTATCATTTAGATGCTAATAATGCAAGCTATAATTTGGAGGAGGGTGGATCATGTTTGGCCTTTTTCTTATCACAATGGAACATTGTGATTATATCATAAGTAATTATTGGTTATCCATGTTCTAATATTATATCAATTATCACCGTAGACAAGTAAGATGACTAAAAATTGGTGGGATGAGATTCTCCTCTTCTAGTGAGAGAGAACTCATTGCAAGGAAAGTGGATGTTGTGAGTATGAGGTTGTAGCTTATCACCCATCAGCTGGACAATGTATCCCTTGGTGCATCAGGATCCTCAGGCATATATATTTCTTCTTTTTTGGAGGATTATATCAATGTATTCTCTAAGAATATCTCAGGACTACCTCTGAGGTGGGATATGGTGTTTTTCTTTAACTTTCATCCTTGGACAACTCTGATATTTATTGCAGCATATCAGAGGGAACCTACTGAGCATGAAAAGCTAACACTATAGTTGGAGGACCATTGTGATAAATGTTTCCTTAGACCTAATGTGCTACCTAGGTAGATCCAGTGCAGTTCATGAGAAAGAGAAAGAGAGACTATGAATTTTCATGGATTATCATTGGCTGAAACTGGCCAGGATGTAGAAAAAGTACCCTTTTTCAAAAATTGATGACCTCTTTGATCATTTGTTAGGAATGAAATAGTTATTGAAGACCGATATCATGTTTTTTTACAACCAGTTGAGGGTTTTTGAGTTTGATATTACAAAGTTTGAATTCTGATGTTTCTTAGAAAACATTGAGTACCCAATTATTCCCTTTGGTGTGATGAATTTCCCCACTATGATTATAGATTTTATGAACCATGTATTCTATACATACATGGATCAGTTTTTTGTTGTCTTCATTGATGACATACTCATCTACTCTACATCAAAGAAGTATCATGTCGTGAACCTGAGGATGGTTCTTGACATTCTTTGAGAGAATGAGATTTACAAAAATCTCTTGAAGTTCCAGTTCAAGATACATGAGGTTCACATTATGGGGAATATAATTTATGATCTTGATTTATTCATGGATGCATTATAGATCAGAGAAGTGCTTTCTAGGGATCCACTAAAGATTGTGTCTGATGTGCATATCTTTCTTGGCTCGGTAGTGTACTTCATGAGTTTTTGGGATGATTTCTCCAAAATCACACCCCCTTTGGCCACCTTTATGAGAAATGGTAGCAGTTTACCTAGTTTGAAAAATGTTAGAGGGTCTTTGAGGAGTTGAGTTAGAGGCTGATGAGTGCTTTAGTGTTTGAACTACCATAGGAGGGCATGGAGTTCATAGTGTATTGTGATTTCCTAAGAGTGGGGATTGGCTATGTATTATGAAAAAATAAGAAGTTATTGTGTATGGGTTAAAGTATTTGAGTCCCCATGAGCATAAAATACTCAACTCAAGGCCTAGAGTTGGTAGTGGTAGTCTTCACCATGAGGTTGTGCAGACACCATCTCCTAGGAGAGCACATTGTGGTTTATTCATACCACTAGAGCCTCTGGTATGTCTTCACTCAGAGAGAACTGAACATGAGATAATGACACTGGTTGTAGTTATTATAAGATTAAAACATTGATATATTCTATAATCTAGGGGAAGAAAATGTTGTGTTATATTCCCTTACCAGGATGTCTATGTATTTATCAGTGAAGGAAGCTTTAGAGCAGTTAACTTCCTTACAATAGACCCTAGCTAAGCGGAAGGGTACGACTTTTCTATAGTTGATAGTGTGGACTCTTTTACTTCACCAATGTGTGAGAGATTCCCATCTAGGAGGCATCAATGATGATTTATTACGTGAAAAGATATCTATAGTAGACTCACCATTGGGATATTATGAAATATAGAATCACATCATCTTATTCTATTTGTGAAAAAGTGGTTCCAATCGTGTTGCGGGAACATGTGGTGTAAGAGTTCCAAAATTATACCATAAATGTACATCATAGTGCGGGAAATATGTACATTTAAATTTAGTGGTAGTTTTTGTGGTTAGGAATGAGATTAATTATACCTAAGATCATGTCTCGATGCCTCACTTTTCAGTTGGTCAAGGTTAAGAAACAAGTTACGATAGGTTTTTCAGATCTCCTGGATATCCAAGAGTGGAAGTGGGATGAGATATCCATGGATTTCATCAAAAGGATTCAACACAAAATGATGGGTCATAAACCCATATGGGTGATAGTTGATTGAATCATGATGTTCGAACACTTCCTTTCTATCAGGGAGTAGTGTTCATTGGAGTGTTTGCGGTGGGTTTACATAATAGAGATCATTTTCCTTATTGATGCATGATTGTTGATTATGTCTTATCATGAAACATGGTTTACGCCCCAATTATGGATATGCCTTCATGAGTAATTTGAGACCCAACTACAGATGATTAAAACCTTTTACCCCAATACTGATGTGTAGAACAAGCGTACTATCTAGGTGTTGATGGATATATTGAGGGCTTTCCTATTAAAATTTGGACAGAGATTGGAGGATCAATTTTCTTTGGTAGTTTTTGTGTACAACAATGGATACCACTCTACCATATCCATTTAACCTTTTTTGGCCCTACATGGGAGATCATATAGGTCTCCATTGTGCTGGAAAGAGGTTGGAGAGTCATCTATTGTGGGGCCAGAGAAAGTGCAAAAGACAATAGTGAAATTCAAGGTTATCCATGAATGGATGAGGAATTCCCATAGTAGACATAAATATTACACAAATCGCTATTTTATGACCTTGTATTTTAATTAGGGAGAACATGTTTTCTTGATAGTCTCCCCTCGGTGAGGAATGAGGAGGTTCAGTCTAAGAGGCAAGTTATCCCTGAGGTTTATCGAGCTGTTCGAGATCATGTAGAGGGTTGGGGATGTTTCTTACCACCTCATCCAACCCCCATAGTTAGAGTAGGTTCATGAAGTCTTCCACATGTTGCATATAATTAGATATGTGAATGACCCAATGTACTTCATCAACTGTGGAGAGATGTACATTGAGGTTGGAGACCCCTTTACGGAGCACCTCATAGTAATCAGGGATCGATTGGAGGAGGCCCTACATGGATGGAAAATCCCATTGTCTCATGTGTTGTGGCCACATGAAAACATGCAGGAGAGTTTCCAGGAGAGGGAGATTCAAGTGAAAGATTAGTATCCCTTATTTTTTTCGTAGTAATTTCTTTTTAAGGATGAAATTTTTGAGGTAGATAATAATTTGTTGACCTAGTTTTTTACATGAAAGACATCAAAATATTTCTATATATATTTCTAGATCTAGATGCTATGACTACATGAAATTCCACAGTCTAGTGTTCCTGGAATTAATTTTGTAAAAATATTAAATATATTTTATATTGTGTGTAGGAAGAGTCTTAAGAGGAAACGATATAACTCCTAAATACATGACAATATCAGAAATCCAAGACAACAATTATGTCTACAATGTAGTGTTTACTCTAGGAATGATATGAAATATATTGGTGTGGGAAGTTCACAAAAAAATTTCATTGGAGGGTTTTAATGAATTAATGAATTAATTATTTAATTAATTAGGTTGGTTTCAGCATAATGGATAATACTATAATTAAATATCCAGGGAAAACCATGTTAGGATTAGCCTTATAATTTCTAAAATAATTGGTGAGAGCTCTCCTCCTCCTCCCATTGGTGGATCATGATAAACAAAGAAAAACCCCCAGAATAGAGAAGGTTAGGATGTAGTGAATGTAAAGAATCCTCCCAAATCATTGGAAAACACATTCCTCATCAACGATCCATCCAAAATTGATGTAGGACTCTCCAAGTATGGTTTCCACCCATTTGAATAAAATTTTGAGCATGATAAATTCCCTTCCATTGATCGACATTAATTTTTGGATGTTCCATGAGCCTATGTACTGATTTTGAATTTGATTAATCAATGTTCTAACCTCGGAATGTCTGTTCTTTTTTTGACAAGATTTCTTGTCCAATGACATTTAAACATTCCTCTATAGGGATTTTTTCCCAGATCCAGTGTTTTCTTCATAGGTTGGATCCCCATGGTTCCTGATTCGATATTTCTGTGTGGTACTATGCTCAATAGGCCCCCCTGATTTGTAGTGGATCAACAAAAGAATGATGTATCTACAATAAAGTCATATATCTGGGATCGTTTTGAGGTGACACTAACTAATTTAGTTGTTAAACATCACGAATATGAAAAATGGAGGCGTGGTGGTGTAATGAATAGAAGAAGAAACCATCCTGAAGAACCAGTGGGGATTCTAGGAGAATAAAAATATAAAATCATGATCCATATTCAGATTGGAATATTTTGTACTGATCGAAGTATATATCTAAAATGGATTGTGCTATTTCATTTTTAGAATTCAGATTTGAGTTTTCTGGTTAAATCTCTATTACACGATGAGTCCAGAGAAGAACACACGACATTTAGGCCCTCCAGTAGTGGTAGATAGGGTTTGAGAATTTATAAGGAGGACCCGAATTATAGTGCCCCTCACACTCCATGAACCCCTCCCCTGTTGGAAAACATGTGTGTTGAGTCACATGGACAGGAACCAGTGTAGTTGTATAAGGGGTTAGGTATATGCCAATGTACTCTAGTATACAGACACGACATGTAGTTTAGGGCCTTGGCCTCAGTCAGGTAGGGAATGCCATGTAGTCCACCTAAACGACATGTACTACATGATGGGATGAAGTCATGTCATGAAAAGGTACATGAACATGCTGTGAAGTGGGACCACAATACATGTTCCCCCCCTCAAATTCCATTTTCCCTTTGGTTCAGTTGAGGAAACTACCATGCTCTGTATCTCCTACATTTGAACATAGATTTTTTCCTGCAAGAAGCCTATATTGAGTGTTTTTATATATATAATCCAATGGATTCCTCAGTTTGGGATTTTGAGATATGATGTAAAATGTTCTAGGAATGATCCTTCTGAGGTGACCCCAATTAAGATAGTGATCAGGCCAGATCACCATATGTAGACACCCGAGTGTAACCCTCTAGTTGGGCTGGCCATGGGTCCTTGACAACATAAATAGCGAAAGCCTCCAGCTGGGCAGGGAATGGGTCCTCTAAATAATCCCGAGTGGAACCCTCATGCTATACTAGGCATGGGTTCATAACTTACAGAGTGTAACCCTCCTATGGTATCATGGCATGGATCCTTGATGACTTTGTTTGGATCCCTCTAGATAGGCTAGGCATTGGTCCACGACAATCAAAGTGGAACCCTCCAACTGGGTTGGGCATGTGTCATCCATTAACTATTAGAGTGTAAACCTCATGCTGTACCAAGGCATGTGTCCTCTATCTATAAATTGTGGCCCCTCTACTATGATTCACTGTGATGCGATGTGTTTTGACATAGTGTTGGACTTTAGAGGAAGAGGGGTGCTTTCCCACCGAGTTGTATTTTTTTAATGTGACCTAAAACTGTGTAGGAGAGTTAGTGTCTCCCAAAAATGATAGTATAAAGGTGTGAGGAATTAGTTCCTTATAATTTTATGTTCAGGATAGATGTGTTGGATGTTGATCATCATTGTTAGAGTTTTGAAACTATCTGCTAATATTCTTCTTTGGATGAGCTATGATATGGAGATCCCCTTATTCTATCCTTTTGGTTTCATTGGTTGAGAATATATATATATATATATATATATATTTATACCTCTTCTATATCCATTCCTTGGATTTGTTTACTCTACTTCTAGGAGAGTTGATGATGTGTGGGATATTCCATGTGCATTTCATGTTTAGATTCTAAAGGTTTTATTAGTATACTATTCAATTATAGGTGGTGCAGACTTGACAGGTAGATCATCTACTCATCTTGTTTACCCCTTGTGCTTGGACGATATTACTTTTTCTATTTGATGGGTCGACCAATAATCTTTCACTATAACGTGTTTATCTATTTCATTCCTCTTATTTTTTGTATCTCTTACTTCTAACCCCCCATCATCTTTCAGGACATTTTATTGGGATTATATATTCTTTCGCCAACAGAGGCTTGTCTCACATGTGTCCAATCTTATATAGATGATAGTCATGTTGAACATGACTACAAAAGAGCTTAGGGATACTGGGTGATTGGACCATTTATGGTGGTCATAGTTTGGAATACATGAGCCAATATCTTTTAGTTTCTTTATTTTCCAATTTTTTTAGGTTGGGACAAATTCCAAGTTGGGTGTGCATTTTCCCCATTACTTTTCAGTACACACAACCATACTTTTGTACATTCTTGAGGTTCATGAATGGTTGGATTATTTTTTAGTTGTTTTGCATCTTTTAATCTTTCCATATGAATATTTTCAATAAGTTAGTTTTGTTTGTTCATACAGGTATTTAGGCAAAGGCCTCCCTGATTTAGTTATGCCTTTAGTGATTGTCACCACCCCCTTGACTATGGAGTCGGGCTTGGGGTAGTTGCGTCTCGATCTCCGAAATGGGTCAGGTCATGACAATAAATTTATAATAAATCATATTAAATGAATATTCATTACATATCATAATACCAAAAAACAATAAATATGTATGATTAGTGTATTTTAGATAATAGATAAATATTCTATTTGTTTTAAATCCATTAAAAAAATATCTAAAAATATTCTTCACACATGATACCCTTACAGAAATATTATATGTAACACTCTTCTCCATAAACAAGGGAAATTAAATCCTATAAAATGGCGAGCTTCGACACTCATTAAGGGGTGTAAATAAGAGATATCAATGGAAGATCATATGTGAGAATAATATGTTCGTGTGGTTAAAAGAACATAATTAAGCTAAATTAACATTAAATAAGTAAATATTACTAAATAAAACATGTAACAGAAATCATAAAGCATGACATATAGCTTTTGGTATAACATAAGACATGATTCATCGGAGTGTGAAAATCTGAGTCAATAATAAGGAGTCTTCAGAACATGAAATTGGTACATTGAATACCATATGAATGTGGAAAAAACATAAGAATTTAAACAAAAACATATTTCATGGTCAACCACCAAGACATTCATATCATAATGTAGTAGGATAACAACCTTCTCATAACATTATGGACTTAAGATAACCACCTACACCCCATGACATTTTGGACTTCGTATAACCACCAATGTACCATCCTAATCACATGACATATTAAATTTTAACCAATAAAATATATGTCTATAATAGACCAAACTTTCACATTATGATAATCCATACATATATAGGCCATATTGACATGAAAAATTTCATAATCCCATTATAAATTTATTTACCAGTGGGAAGGAAATGGGTTCTTTGAAAAATTTCTATATAACACAATCGTTTCCCCTAATGAAAAATAAAGTGGATGTTATCTTTATATCATATTCCTAGTGAATGATAATAAAAATAAAAATATTTTAACAAATATTAAAAAAACATTTAAAGAGCATTATATAATTTCATAAAAAATATGAAGAAATATCCTTACATTTTAGATTTTTTTAAATGAAATATTTTATAAAGTTTTGAGAAACAAAATTAATTTGGAAATCCATGAATAAATGAAAAGAAGTATTTTTAAATATAATGGAAGAAGATGGTGGGAAAATACGTTAGTATGGATAGTTTTATAGAAATATCACATTCATTATTTATAATGAATGTCTATAGAAAATGAGCTATGAGAAAAGTGTTAAAAATAGATTTAGTTCACTCTAATGTAAAGAAAAAAGTCAATAGAAAATGACTACGTGAAATCATATATGTATATAAAATTATATTTTCAAAAAATAAATATTACTAACAAGTAATTGAAATATTACATAGATGAAATCTGCTATATGGTCAAATCCACTAATAAAAAAACATATAATTGAATTAGGAATCAAATAGAGATGAAATGGTATGAATATGTATGAAAACTATAAGTAAATATAGGAGAATAAAATAAATGTGGTGTTAGAGATAAATGATATATGATCTCCCCTGATGGAAATTTAGTCATAAAAAATATTGATTTCTATGTGTGATTGGAAAGAAACACATATGGATTTGGTAATTTTCGAATAAAAAGACCATGAAGGAGAGAACATGATATAGATTGATAAATCCATTTAATTTCATGATAGGTATTATAGAAATATCTCCATGGGTATTTTATACAGTACACCAAATAAAACAAGTCATGAATATAAATCAAATCTCAGGGAAATTTAGATGAGAAACCCTTACCTTTACTCTCATCTTAGGAAAAATAACTTCAAAACCATGTAAAATAAATATAACCATATAAATAATTTATCTTGGAAAATTATTCATATAAATAATATTTCTCAATATTTAATTATAATCCTTAATTACATACACATGTGTTAGTTTTTGTTTATTTTCATCATGAGGTGTTTATATATGCATTATTTCATACATGATTCATAATGGTGATGTTGATTCTTATTAATTTATAAAAACAAAAACTTTACAAGACTATTAATGGTTTTGGAATCATTGTGTTTAAATTATTTATATATTTCTATGCTTATTTGATGACTGTTATGGGCATGGTTCACAATAATAGAATCCATGATGAACATGTTTGAGTCAATTTACCGATAACAATGAGTTAGTTTATAATTTTAATTTTTCGTGTCACCCTTATAGAACAATATTCATAACATAAATTACACATTAATATAATATATTATCAGTATTAATATCTTGACAATAATTCTTGTCAAAAACCATTTACATAGCATATCATCATTCATGTAGGCAATTGAATTGAACAAAACAAGAACATGTTTTACTTAATAATGATTAAGAGAATATATTTATGTAGAATTAATATAATTATTATCGAATCATAATGGTTATAATAGAAAATAATTATAATGGATAATTATATTTATAAATATTTTATTTTTTACAGTTATTAAAAATCATGGGAAATATATAGATAAATACATTGATAAATTAGCTCTTTCTCAACATGTGTTCCTTCAGAATGAAGGATTTATCCCAGCTTCATAAAACGATAAGCCAAAAAAATTCTAATATGTATTTTGGATTGGAAAAAATAGCATTCATTGAAGATATAATTGAAGTAAAATAGTTTTTTTTGGGAGGGTCAGAGGAGTTCTCCTTTTATATATGAGTTTTGAGAATCATTTCCACAAATATGAAATTTTTAATGTATGAGGTTTTCATTTTAAAAGGAAAGTGGATTCATAGAGGAATATTAATGGATAAGTTATGATGAGAGTTCCTTAATTCCATCATAAACTTATTTTAATATATACTTTTATGATATTGTAGGTTTATAAACCTTAATACAAACTTTTTCTCTTTAATGTGGTAACTAGATTTTTACCCTGAAAACTTTTTTTTATTCATAAAACATTAATTAAAATTTTAAACAAATTTTGGTGTTCGGGTTAGAAACATGAACCCCGCATAGTAAAATTATATTTCTAAATGTGATAAATTTATCATTTAAATGAATACATAATATATATAGTAAATACCTTTTTTATAGAAAAATGACTATTTAAATAGTAAGTGTAAAGGCCCTGACCCTAGTATCCTAGAGCAAGTGACTTACTTACATTGGTACAATATACGAGAATTTTTATCCCAAAAGACCAAATAGTTTATTATATTTTTTAAAACCAAATATAAACACACGTATTACATTATAACATTAAATTAAATACTATATAGAAACTCCATTGGAAATAACCATAAAATACTAGATTATCAACATAAGTCATTCATAAAATACATATTCTCAACATGTGGAAAAATAAAACAAAAGAAAGGGGTGAACTCAGATGCTCTGTAAGGGTAAAAAATACAACAAAATGTATAATAAATAAACATAAACAATAATGAATGTTTAATAACACATTAAATTAAATAAAAATATGATCATAATATGGTAGGAATTGAAGATGATTAAATAATACCATAAATAATAAAATGATAAAGAAACTTCACCCTTGATATTCTATTATTCTAATAATAACATGGACTATCAATTACTAATATTATATTGAGGGAATTAATAATGAAATACATCATACACATATCATAAAGGTGTCCGAAAATACATATAAAAATAAATGGTGAAGTCCTCATCTAGAAACATATCTAAAAATAAATGGGAAAGGCCTCAACTAAGTCCATATCAACTTTGTCTCATGATACCTAACAATGCATCAAGGGACATAGTGGGGCCCTCCCATCAATTATTAATTCCATACATTCCCTATATTTAGAATACTCAATTTAAAAAGATATGTTTAAATCATGTTTCCCATACTACATTAAAATATTTTAATCATAATCATATATGAAAAAAATTTAAAAAAATAATTGATAAATTCTTGAGATAAATACCGTATTACATTGGAAAGAGAATTCTTTTGGAATTTTCATTTATTTATCATTAAATAAAATTTTAAAGATGAATATACCAAAAATTAAAAGGGAAGGAAAATGAAATTATGTTTCAGGTATAAATTATTCCCAACTTATGTGAAAACATATTAAAAGATTTTTTCAGAGACTTTATAAATGCGACACTTTAGTGCAGTTTAAGGGAAAATATAGTAGATTCTTCAGAACATTTTTTTAAAAAAAAAATAAGGAATGAAAAATGAAATATTTTTTGAAAAATGGTTATTTTAGAAAAATAATGGTGTCTTAAAATAGATTGTGGATGGTAATTTAAAATGTGCATGAAATTGGGACGTCGTTTTAATCGAGCATACTTAACGAGAAGAATTGAAAAGGGAACTTTATAATAACATATTTCCCCATAAATGATAGATGAAATGATATAGATAAATGATTTTGGAACATATACAGAGAATATATAATATATATATAAGAATAAATAATAATTACATTGGGGTAAATATAGAGAAATCATAAACCGATTGAAAAATGGAGGTTTAGGAAGACACCTTTACCACCATGAAAACAGTCAAACTGTATTCCCCAAATAATCAAAAATCATTAAATAAAAAATTTAATCCCATGAATATAAATATGAACATTATATTAAACATAAAAAAGGGAAGTATACATACCCCACACACAAGAAATTGTGGTGAACAAGGCATATCTCATGGAAATAAAAGTGAGATAAGAAAACCCTTAACTTTTGTCTGAAAGTGTTAATAACATGAAATCAATATCTAATATAATGATATTAGAATCATTTAAAATTTAGTAAAGAAACTATTTAAAATTTATTTTAATTATTATAATGATATTTTGTTTATTTACGGGTTTATTATGATTCATAAATTCAATTTCATCATTCGAGAGTGTTCATTTCCATGGTTTCCATGATTGGTTCACTTTTATACATGTATGCAAGATCATGTAAAATTGGAATAGTTATATAGAATTGAATGTATATGTTTTTAATGAACATAAAGGATATTTAATGGTATTATATAGCTTTTTTTTCTGGATATGAGGTTGATTCATTAAGTAAAGCATTATTGATAACCATTTAGATTTTTTTTGTATTTTATTCGATCCTTTTGAAATAGTTTTGTCTTATTAAATAATATTATGTATATATACAGGTTTCATAACAATAAATAAGTTTTATAACATATATTAATGTCTTTTTTAACCATAAAAATTGTTTTATGTCAAGCCTTGAAGGTGTAATTGTAAAATGAAAACTCATCATCCAGGAGGGTGGTAAATAAACCTCATAGATGATGTTTTAAATTTTAGAAAAAGGAGAAGAGAAAATAATTTATAGATGATATTATAGTAACAAAATAAAAATATATTAGATAAAATATATTAAATTTATCATGTCACTTTTGATAGGATTGGTGAGGGAAGGATAGGAAAACAAAATAAGTTGAAAAATTATTAAAAGAACGAAAGGGGATTTTTAATTGTGGAATGATTATCCTTGAGAACCTCATTAATAGACTTTGAATTGGAATTATGGTGAGAACAGAAAGAAAAAAACATAAGAGATTGGTTTGGGGGAATAAATAGGAATAATATAAGAATGATTAAAGGATTTTAAGGTGTTACTAGAAGAGGTGGCGAGGGGTGGTATTTATAGTGGAGGAGAGTTGTTTTTTGAATATATTGTTCATTAAATTATTATTTTTTCTCATGACTATGAATAGTTTGAGAATTGTCCATAAATTTCTTAAAACAATGATCTAGAGTTTGAGCTTATAAGATTAAATAATCTATATCTCATCTATGACTCTATAATTCATATATTTATTAAATACTTTAAATTGTCGAATTTTATTCACAAAAAAAATTAAATTATTTTATTAAAATGCCAAAAATTCACCGAAATAAATTTTAAATGTTTAAAATTAAAAAATCAACTTCATTTTATAAATATAATATACTAAATTTTATATGATTAAATTTTATTCAATATCATTATTAATTCCAAAAATACTAAATTAGAAATTAGAAATTATTTTATAATAATTTAAAAAATTAATTAACGTCCTATAAAAATATCATATAAAAATAATAAAAAAGTATTAATTAGTGAATATATTTTTTACAGAGAAATTATCATTTAAATAATTATATTAATTATTAAATTGTATATATTTATTTTGTTTCACAAAAATACCAACACTTAATTTATCCCTTTTAAAACATTTATATATTATTCCATAATAAAAATATGTTATATTATTATTCATAAGATACCTCAGTTTTATGTATACTTTAATAGGTCAAGATACCATTCATATCAGAAATAAACTATTAAAATAATGAAAATGACAAATTTATAAAAAAAATGAGGATTTGTTTTCTATTCTCTAGAAAATAAATATTTTTAGAAAAATACCAAAATTTCACCCTATGATAATTTTGACATTCCACTTTTAGAAATGATGTTTATTTTGTTCATTAGGATTTATAATAGTGTCGATATTTAGTTTTGAAACAAGTTTATCGTTAAAAGGCGGTAAAACACCATTCTGAACAATATATAGCCTTTTAATGCATAAAACTGGATTCATTCTTATATTATATGTATAAAATAATTTGGATGAATGTAAAAACATTTTATTAAATTTATAATATATAAATGTCATAATTTGTATAATAATTTTCATCCCCACAAATGTAACGGCATGGTTGTGATAGTAAATTTAAAATAATGATATTTCATTGTATATCATTGTTCATTTAGGCTTCGATTAGTGTGAAACATATGCTATTGAAGAAATTAAATTTTCAAAGAGAAATACCTTAAAATCATTGGGTTTTATGTTCTCCCATCCTTCAAAAAAAATTCACCCTCATAATTTGAAAATCTTCTTCAAAAATTAAAGGTCGATACTTCCAAATTATTTAATGGGAACTGATAATGGAAATAAGGTTATTAAAAAATCCTCTTAATAAGAGGGAAACATAAAAGACAAAGACAAAAAAAACAATGATTTCAAGTAGGGAATCATTAGTGGAAATTGATAACATGAACATTTAAGAGGAATACCACTATAATGTTCTGATAGAGAGTTATATAAAACATGTTCATTATATTTTTAACCATCGAATGACCATAAATATGTGATCCGTTAAAAGATAATTGATTTTTTGGGTAAATTTTTTGTTCTAAAATCATTTCCTAGAGTTGAGGGTTTCTTTTAATATCTAGAAAATAACTTCTGAAAATAAACATACTTGATTAATTTAAATGTCCTAAGCATAATCTTATCCTTTGGTTGTGCTTTAATATTTTTTCACTTCACCCCTCACACATGGAAATGAATTTTCAAAATGGATTTTTCATGAAAAAGGCATTTTAATGAACCATATGATCCACTAATCATTACTATAACATTTGAATATACACAATACTGAATTTTTTTTAGAAAGTATCCAATAAATCATAATTTATACTCAATAAAAAATATCCAATGTTCAACTTAAAGCTATTGAATTAATTGAATAAGAAGATACAAAAAAATTTAAAATAAAAATTTCAGGACTTCTAGATGGAAAAGAAATTGCACGTGTTGAATGGATCAGAGAATGTAATCAATTATAACTTTAAGACTCGTCCAAAATTTATATGCCTATATTCGTAGTCCAAAAAGTTCCCTAAATTTTCATGATATTATAACCTTTTTTTAAAAAATCCGAATCTCTATATTCCTACAATAAAATCATATTTGACTCCAAAATATAATTTAACTTTTATTTCTTAAAATATTATGTGTTTACCAAAATTACATTAATCACTTAATCCCTAAATAATTTTCTAATCATAAGGTTATCTATCTGATAAAAAAAATGTCCCTAAAATTATAATAACCATTACTAATAAGATAAAAAAAGTTCATGCTAATAAGAACACCATGTAAGCTAGTGGATGGTGTTACAACATTTTCACCCTTTAGTTTTGGGTTTAGAACCTACAATCTTTCCAAATGTGATAGGTTGTCACCCAACCTTCAAATTTCCCTTTTCCTAAAACTATATTAATATAACTACCATGATTTATATTTTGGATATTACTGAAATAAGTATAATCACTAATTTCATCAACACAAACCCCATACATAAATACTTCATCCATTTATTTACACATAGGTCCTTCTTTCACCTAGACATTATCTTATAGAAGAGTGAATTGACTCGAGTAATGGAAAAATTCCCCATATTTATGTATTTTAACTAAACATTAATTGTTAGGATGTGTTTTATTTCCTTACATCATAGTCTTCACTTTTTACTCAACAATTATTTGATTTATATCATTCTTTAGCACACATAAATAATTTCTGTGATCCATTGAGACATGTTCCAGGGTGTCCTCTTCTACATTTCTTACATGATTGAAATTTAGACTTATTTTATTAGGGTATCAACCACTTGAGCACTTTTAAAATTATATGCTTCTCTTATTTGGTTAGTTTGGGAGTTTTTTAATATATATGTTGTTAATAATATTTTGGGAAACTAATTAGTCATGATGTAGATATCTTTTATTTATATAAAAATACCATTTGGTTTATCATTATCACCACATTGTTCATAATGATCAATGTTAACATGACTCACTACAACATAAATTGACTTTAGCATCTGTAAGAACCCGGTTTTTGCTGAGAAAGACTTTGGAATATTTTTGATAATATTCCAGAGCAGTGCACTCAGACGGCGTGCGATTCTGAGTCCCGGAGTGGCCTAAATTAAATTTTCAGTGCGTTCACACTGGAAATGCTAAATAAATGATATAACTCCTAAATGGAGTTCTAGATCAGAGATCCAAGTGTACGGATGGGTCCGGAATTGGGTGTTTACCCTAGGAACGACATAAAACTTGTCGGTGCAGGGCGTTTGGACCCCTCGCCCGCTTCTGGAACATTAAACGGATTAATTAATTAATTAATTAATTCTTTTAATGTTGAAACGCTAGTATCTCTTAAATGGTGGCTCGGATTGGAAAACCGAGAGCACCGTTGAGTTCGGAGCGTGTTGTTTACCCTAGGAGGGGTATAAGATTCGCGGGCGCGGGCCGTTTGTGAAAAATGGCCCTAGGGGTGTTTTCGTAATTTGGCGGCTTCAGACGCTAAGTGTAATAACTTTTGCATGGGGTCTCGGATTAAAATTCTGATACCACCATTGAGCTCGGAGCATCGTGTTTACCCCAGGGGTGACCTTCTTTTTGTCCGCGTCGGGAGCGGAGTCGGGGCGTGCCCGGCGGAAGGTTTAAGTATTTTCTACTTAAACATCCCCCCCCCCTTCATCTTCTTCTTATTCTTAGCCTGGGCAGCCCCTTACCTCTCCTCCTCCACTCCGGCGAGGCACCTCCGGCGAGGAAGCTCCGGAAAGGCGCGGCGCAGCGGCGGACTCCCCGTGAAGCTCCGGGCAACACCCACGAGGTAGGATCGTGTGTATTTCGTTTTTAATTCCAGCACATCCTTTGAACCCATAAACATATGTCTAATTGCTGTTGGATTTTTGAACAAAACCCATGGATGAGTAGTATAATTTTTGAGCTTTCTATCGCCATTTACGGAATCTAAATTGGAGTTCGGAGGAGGCCACAGCGGCTCGTCGAAGTTTGCGGGTTTTCAATTTTTGTTCCGGCGGGTTTCCCTTTTCCCGGCGAGTTCCAGCGGCGGCGGCGGCTTTTATCCCTAGCGGCGGCTTCCCTCCCTGGCGGTGGCGCTCTTTGGCACGGCGGAGAGCACCGGTTGCGGTGGCTTCGCGCGGCGCGGAGCAGAAGGATCGGCCGGCTGTGCCGGGCGGTTGACCCGGGAGACCGGGGTCGCGCGCCGCGACCCCGCGTGGGAAGCAAAGACCCGCGCCAGGCGGGTCTTCGCACGGAGAGGCGACCGGACCTCATGGACGGTCTGCAGGCGGGCCACGAACCGGCACCGGGCCGCGCGGCTGAGCCGCGGGCCGGGCCAGGTCGGGCGGACCGGCCGGTCCAGGCCGGTCCAGCCCCAGGGGGTGGTCCCCTTTGTGTTCGGACACCCATATCTTCCACTACGGGTGACCGATTTGCATGTCGTCTGCGGCAGAGCCTTGCTGGCGTCGAGGTGAAGCTTTTAAGAGTGTTTCAGGAAATTTTAATTCCCGAAACGAGGGGCCGCGGAGACCCGACGTGACCGTTAGGTGGACAGGCACTTATCCGGGAATCTTGTTTTGAGCGGCGCGGACGCATCAGACGTCTGCTTTGAGTGTCGTCAGTTGCGTTGGGACCCTGGCACCGTGGAAACGTTTTCCAGGGCGGTTTCAGGCGTCGAGGCCGAAGTTGAGGCCTGGGCCCCATGGCCCATCTTTTGAGCTGCGTGCAACGTGTCACGACTTTTTCATCGGACGTCCGTTCGGGGCATGCGAGCAGTCGTTTCTGGATGTTTTTCTGAGGGGATTGCAATGGTGCAATCCGCCCGCTCTAATTCGGCACGATGGCGTGGGCCCACGAGGGCCGTTTGGGCGTCGACAGTGATTTTCCAACTTTATCACTGGGTGACCGTTTTGGACAATTGAATAGTCCATCTTGTGTGCTTTTTCGAGAGGATCACAACAGTGCGATCCGTTCGTTGAGTTTCGGGACCGGGATGCGGGTCCCATGAAGCACCACATGTGTGTGGTGCGCCGGAATGTATCTTTTTCTTCGGATATCTGTTGCACTCAAGTGAGTAGTGCTTTCGACGTGTTTTCTCGAGGGGATCGCAATGGTGCGATGCGCCCGACTGTTTTCGGGGCCAAGGCTCGAGATCACGGGACGTCGTTCGGGCGTGAGGTGGTGTTGGAGAATTTTCCATAGGATATCCGTTTGGGGCTAGTAAGTAGTCGATCTCACGTGTTTTTACGCGAGGATTACAACGGTGCAATCCGTTTGGTTGTGCAGAGCCTCTTCCGCAATCTTGTTAAATGTGGAAGCATGAAAGGTGCTCCGGTGGTGGTTCGTCCTACCATGTTTGTAGCGGACCCTTGGCGTGTGATAGCGCACTCTTGGGAGAGTGATGTAAATGGTTCAAAAGATGTGGTTGGCCGTGCCTGGGCCTCTGAGTTGGAGATGTTACGTCATGCCTTCACGTTGACATTGGGTGGCGTGTACACGATGACCCTTAGGCTGAGAATGTGGTATACTGTGGGAGTATACGGGAATGCTTGGAGGTACATGTGGTTGTTCGTACCTGATAACGTTTGGGCGCTTGGTTGGGGTTGAGATGGGGCCACACGTTGTGTGGGCCCCACGTGTGTGCCAGGTTATACTTGCGTACTTTGACCTCTCGCTACGTAGAGGGTCCCTCAGTCCTCATTTTCTCGACCAACAGGGTGGAGTTTTTCCCTTGGCTCTGTGCTCGTGTATTTGACCAGAAGGGTTGAGTGGTCTCGCCCTGGGATCATCCTCGATGGATCGCCCGGTAGCGGTGCTAGTGACACCTAGTGATGGAACAGGCGTTGAAACCCTTTGGGTGAGTTGTGCTGGAGTTGGGTGGTTGCGCGATACCCACTCCGTGTTCGGTTGGCCAGTGTTGTACCCTCCAGTAGAGATGGCCAGAGCAATTCTGAGTTTTACCCTCCAGAGGGGCTGGGAAGTGGGTTACTCATCGACTTCTTCGGGTGTACCCTCCAGCAGGGCTGGGCAGTGGGTTGGTCACTGACTTCTAGGGTCTACCCTCCAGCAGAGGCTGGGCAGTGGGTCACCCGATGCACTTAGGGTCTACCCTCCAGTAGAGACTGGGTAGTGGGTCACCTGAACACCTCTTACGGTCTACCCCCCAGTAGGGCTGGGCAGTGGGTCACCCGTTGTCTAGTTCCAGGTCTACCCTCCAGCATGGTTGGGCAGTGGCTCGCCTGTCGACTTATTCCAGGTCTACCCTCCAACGGGGCTGGGCAGTGGGTCGCCTGATGATGTATTAAGGTCTACCCTCCCGCGGGGCTGGGAAGTGTGTCACCAGATGATGTGTTATGGTTTACCCTCCAGCAGGGCTGGGCAGTGGGTCACCTGATATCCTATTATGGTTTACCCTCCAGTAGGGCTGGGCAGTGGGTCTCCTGATGATGTATTAGGGTTTACCGTCCAGCAGGGCTGGGCAGTGGGTCACCCAATATCTGGTTATGAATTTCCCTCCAGCAGGGCTGGGTAGTGGGACACCTGTTGGCATTCCAGACTTAGTCCTCTCGACTAGGCTAGTCTGTGGCTTTCCTCCGTGATTACCGGAGTGGGACCCTTGGTTATACGGGTCAGTGTTGTGACGGCTAGACTTTGAGGAGACCTCTCGACTGCAGGGAAGTGATTAGGTGTGGTTTGACTTTCCCAAGAACTCTCAAGTTCGAGGGGCACTTTCCCCACCAAGACTCGTTCTTGAGATGCGATCTAAAACTGTGTGGGCGAGTTAGTGCCGCCCGAAGCGAATAGTGTCAAGGTGCAGTGATTGAGCCCCTTGGCTTGCAGTTCAGGGCAGACGTGTGGGATGCTGGACATCGATGATGGGGTTATGTCTGGGACTGTTGGTGAATCTTTTCTTGGGATGAGCTATGGGATGGAGATCCCCTTATGACATTGTTCGGGATTCTTGATTGAGTATAAAGATATGTATATACCTTGTTTCCGGTACCCACTTTCTGGGTTTGGTTACTCTCCTTCCAGGAGAGGTGAAGACGTGCAGGGTATGCCACGTGCTTTCCGTGTCTAGATTCTCATAGTTGGAAGAGTCTACTCTCTTGTTATAGGTAGCTAAGACTCGACGGGATGTTCATCTTCTCACCATTTCTAGCTCCTTGTGTCCGGATGAGTCTACCTTCTCTCCTCTTGTTGGGTTGAGATGGACTCTCTACTGGTATTCCACTTCACTTTCAGTTGTACTCCTCTACTTTTCCTGTTCGCTCTACTACTCACCCTTCGGTACCTCCTTTGTTACTCCCTCGAGCCTTCAGGGTATCCTACTGAGTATTTTTATACTCACCCCTGCTTGGGCTTTGCCCGCACTTGGTGTGCCCTTGCAGACGATGGACAGGTGGAGTGTGACTTCAGTAGAGCGTAGGAGCTTGGGCCGCGTGCGGTGGTCGTGGCCGGGTTCCAGGTGGGAGACTCGTCAGCTGTTTCTTTTTGTTTACCTGTTTCCGGGTTGTGGCACTTTTTGGTTGGGCGTGTGTTTTTCCCCTTTTCTTTTCAGCTTGTACTTTTTAGTGTTTAGAGGTCGATGCATATCTTCAGTTTATATATATATCAGTTTTTCTTTTTTACTCTGCTTGTTCTTCCTTTTACTTTTCACTTTTGCATTGAGTTTGCTGCGTGTGTGTGTACATGTGCTTAGGAAAAGGCCTCCCCGAGTTATTGTGCCTTTGGCACTGGTCGCCAGCCCCTGGCCTATGGAGGCTGGCTTGGGGTAGTTGCGGCTCGAGCCCGGGTAGGGTTGGGTCGTGAAAAAGTGGTATCAGAGGTGGTTCGTTCCTTGGGACGTTGTGCGGACATCACTAAAATAAAAGGAATTGGTTGGGATTTAGGGCAGCAGTGTCAACGTGTCTCGAGAGCGGATCTCAGGCCAGGGAGTCCAGTGATGGTGCGGCGGCCGACATATCCACTCACCAGGACCTTGATAACCCGCTTGTCGACTCGGCATGCTAATACACTTGTTGCAAGGAAAATTTGTTTGTGCATTACATAGGACTGAGTCTTAAATGTCCTTCTTGTGTCAGCTCCCCATCGTTGTTGTTGTTGGTATATACATATATGCTCATCTAACCATGGAACTCCTTGATAATATTCAGGATGTATCCGCGAAGATAGCTAGCTAGGATACCAGCTTTGGTTCATGACGACGACCCTGTGAGCTACGAGGCCACAGTCCAGGACCCATCATGCGAGCTCCTTTCTCCGGGTGGACCGATGCCAGCGCCCCCACCTGTTGACCAGCAGGTAGTTTCAGCAGAGCAGGCTGAGCTTGAGCGCAGGTTGAGCGCACTCTGTGAGTTCTAGCGGCAGGGACTGCTGAGGTTCAGTGGTGACCCAGACCCTAAGGCAGTAGAGGTTTGGCTTGAGGCAGTGGTTAGTCTCTTCAGGCTTGTGCAGACGCTGAAAAATTAGAGAGTGTCTTTGGAAGCCAGCCTTTTCTGTGGATCAGCTTGGCGTTGGTGAAGTCTGGTGACTCAGTTTCTTGACGAGTCGTCGCTTTCGGGGGATGAATTCCAGCTGTTGTTTCGTGAGGAGTTTTTTCCCTCCTGTTTGCGCTCCATTCGGATTTAGGAGCTCCTGCAGTTTCAGCAGGGAGGGATGATGGTGGCTGAGTACGCGGCTAGTTTTGCAGACCGTGCATGCTTTTACCCGGACTTGGTCTGTGACGACAACATCTGAGCGCGGAAGTTTGAGCAGGGTCTCCGCCGAGAGATTTGTGCTGTCATAGTACCCTTGGGCATTTCCACATATGCCGGGGTGCTAGAGCAGGCGCTGTTGACAGAGGGCTTCCTGTCACGTTCTGGAGTTGGTAGTGGAAGCAGGCACGTTGGAGCTGAGACGTCTGCCGCGGCAAGTGGGTGTCGGCAAGCAGGACCTCGACGCAGGTGGCTTTCTGAAAACTGGACTCAGGGGCGTGGTCGTACACCACAATGGCACCAGAGGGCACTAGTGCAAGCCGGAGTGGGTCAGTGCTATGCTTGTGATGGGAAAGGTCACTTGGCACAAGACTGCCCGACCCGAGTTGCTGAGAGATTCGGGCATGCAGCAGGCGCACCACCATGACAGAGGCAGCACCGTGATCGGAGTAGTGCCCAGAGAGGTGGTTCTAGCAGAGGAGCGGGAGGAGCTGGAGGTGGGGGACGACGTTACGAGGTCTTCCCATCACCACTAGGTGGTCCACGTCAGTCTCCGAGAGCTGACAGTTGGGACCGCAGACAACCGCAAGCTTTGGATGTTTACGATCCTATAGAGCATGAGGTGACAAGAGGTACGCTCTACAGCTCTTTTACTTTTTCCAGTAGAATTGTTAGACTCTGCGTGTGGGATGCTTTCTTCCCTGCTCCTTGTTTGAGGTGTTACCAAGGTGACGCAGGGCATCGGTGTAACACTGTGTTGGTAAGGAAAAAGGCGTGAGACCTTTTCCTTTAGTCGATGGTGTTGACTCCTTTTCTCTCCGAGCATGTAAGAAAGTCTTGATTGCGAGACATCGAATGTGAAACCTTGCGTGACCAGATATCCTTGGGTGTTTCACCATATGGATATTCTGAAGGAGGGAGTCACCGGGCCTTGTTTCAGGTTCAGGCGGTGATTCCAGTCGCGACGTGCGACGTAGAGGTTCATTCGGGGAGATGAGATACCCCCAAGAGCCTTCGGGTCGTTTGAGACCGTGAAAAGGGATGACAAGGTACCCTACCACCTTGCCCAAACCCCAAAGTCTGGAGTGGGTGCACGACATCGGCGTGGGCCGACCTCGCATGAACGGATCAATCCTTTGGTCCGTGTGCGGTGATGTAGAGCTGTGCGTGGGTTCTTCTGGGTATGAGAAAGCCAGGTGTGGGTTTAGTACCCTGTGTTGCTCCCTAGTTTTGCTTTTCGGGGATGAAATGCTTGATGGAGGGAATGATGTAAGAACCCGGTTTTTGCTGAGAAAGACTTTGGAATATTTTTTATAATATTCCAGAGCAGTGCACTCAGACGGCGTGCGATTCTGAGCCACGAGGTGGCCGGAATTAAATTTTCAGTGCGTTCACACAGGAAATGGTAAATAAATGAGATAACTCCTAAACGGAGTTCCAGATCAGATATCCGAGTGTACGGATGCGTCCGTATTGGGGTGTTTACCCTAGGAATGTCATAAAACTTGTCAGCGCGGGGCGTTTGGACCCCTCGCCCGCTTCTGGAACATTAAACGGATTAATTAATTAATTAATTAATTAATTCGTTTAATGTTGAAACAGTAGTATCTCTTAAACGGTGGCTCAGATTGGAAAACCGAGAGCACCGTTGAGTTCGGAGCGTGTTGTTTACCCTAGGAGGGGTATAAGTTTCGCGGGCGCGGGCCGTTTGTGAAAAATGGCCCCAGGGGCGTTTTCGTAATTTGGCAGCTTCGGACGCTAAGTGTAATAACTTTTGGACGGGGTCTCGGATTAAAATTCCAAGACCACCGTTGCACTTGGAGCATCGTGTTTACCTCAGGGGCGACCTTCTTTTTGTCCGCGTCGGGAGCGGAGTCGGGGCGTGTCGGGCGGATGGTTTAAGTATTTTCTACTTAAACGTTTCCCCCCCTTCATCATCTTCTTCTTCATAGCCTGGGAAGCTCCTTCCCTCTCCTCCTCCACTCCAGCGAGGCACCTCCGGCGAGGCAACTCCGGAAAGGAGCGGCGTGGCGGCGGACTCCCCGTGAATCTTCGGGCAACACCCACGAGGTAGGATCGTGCGTATTTCGTTTTTAATTCCCGCACATCCTTTGAACCGATAAACATGCGTCGAATTGCTATTGGATTTTCGAACAAAACCCATGGATTTGTAGTATAATTTATGAGCTTTCTATCTCTGTTTACGGAATCGAAATCGGAGTTCGGAGGAGGCCGCAGCGGCTCATCGAAGTTTGCGGGTTTTCAATTTTTGTTCCGGCGGGTTTCCCTTTTCCCGGCGAGTTCTAGTGGCGGCGGCAGGGGTTGCGGCGGCGGCGGCTGGTGGCGTCTTCTCTCCATGGCGGCGGCATCCCTCCCTAGAGGTGGCTCTCTTTGGCACGGCGGCGAGCACCGGCTGCGGCGGCTTCGCGCGGCGCGGAGCGGAAGGACCGGCCGACTGTGCCGGCCGGTTGACCCGGGAGACCGGGGTCGCGCGCCGCGACCCCGCGTGGGAAGCAAAGACCCGCGCCAGGCGGGTCTTCGCGCGGCGAGGCAACCGGCCCTCGCGGCTGGTCTGCAGGCGGGCTATGAACCGGCGCCGGGCCGCGCGGCTGAGCTGCGGGCCGGGCCCGGTCGGGCGGACCGGCCGGTCCAGGCCGGTCCAGCCCTAGGGGGTGGTCCTCTTTGTGTTCGGACACCCGTATCTTCCACTACGGGTGTCCAATTTGCATGACGTCTACGGAAAAGAATTCCTAGCGTCGAGGTGAAGCTTTTGAGATGGTTTCGGGAAATTTTAATTCCCAAAATGACGGGCCGCGGAGACCCGACGTGACCGTTAGGTGGACGGGTGCTTATTCGGGAATCTTGTTTTGAGCGGCGCAGACGCATCCGACGTCCGCTTTGAGTGTCGTCAGTTGCGTTGGGACCCTGGCGCCGGGATGAATTTTTCCAGGGCGGTTTCAGGTGTCGATGAAGTTGAGGCGCGGGCCCCACGACCCGTCTTTTGAGCTGGGTGCAACGTATCACGACTTTTTCATCGGACGTCCGTTCGGGGCATGCGAGCAGTTGTTTTTGGATGTTTTTCCGAGGGGATTGTAACGGTGCAATCCGCCCGCTCTAATTCGGAACGATGGTGCGGGCCCCCGAGGGTCGTTTGGGCATTTACAGTGATTTTCCATCTTTATCACCGGGCGACCGTTTTGGACAAGTGAATTGTCCATCTTGTGTGCTTTTTCAAGAGGATCGCAACAGTGTGATCCGTTAATTGAGTTTCGGGACTGGGATGCGGGTCCCACGAAGCACCGCTCGTGTGCGGTGCGCCAGAACGTATCTTTGTCTTTGGATATCCGTTGCACTCAAGTGAGTAGTGCTTTCGACGTGTTTTCTCGAGGGGATCGCATTGGTGCGATTCGCCGGACTGTTTTAGGGGCCAAGGCACGGGATCAAGTGATGTCGTTCGGGCGTGAGGCGGTGTTGGCGACTTTTCCGTCGGATATCCGTTTGGGGCGAGTAAGTAGTCGATCTCGCTTGTTTTTCCGTGAGGATTACAACGGTGCAATCCGTTTGGTTTTGCGGAGCCTCTTGCACGATCTTGTTAAATGTGGAAGCATGAAAGGTGCTCCGGTGGTGGTTCGTCCTACCATGTTTGTAGCGGACCCTTGGCGTGTGATCGCCCACTCTTGGGAGAGTGATGTAAATGGTTCACAAGATGTGGTTGGCCGTGCCTAGGCCTCTGAGTTGGAGATGTTACGTCACGCCTTTGCGTTGACATTGGGTGCCGTGTGCACGATGGCCCTTGGGCTGAGAATGTGGTATACTCTGGGAGTATACCGGAATACTTGGAGGTACATGTGGTTGTTCGTACTTGAGAATGTTTGGGCGCTTGGTTGGGGTTGAGATGGGGCCACACGTTGTGTGGGCCCCACATGTGTTTCGGGTTCTGCTTGCGTACTTTGACCTCTCTCTACGTAGAGGGTCCCTTAGTGCTCGTTTGCTCGACCAACAGGGTGGAGTTTTTCACCTGGCTCTGTGCTCGTTTATTTGACCAGAAGGGTTGAGTGGTCTCACCCTGGGATCATCCTTGATGGATCGGCCGGTAGCGGTGCTAGTGACACCTAGTGATGGAACAGGCGCTGAACCCCTTTGGGTGAGTTGGGCTGGAGTTGGGTGGTTGCGCGATACCCATTCCGTGTTTGGTTGGCTAGTGTTGTACCCTCCGGTAGAGATGGACAGAGCAGTTCTGAGTTTTACCCTTCAGCGGGGCTGGGCAGTGGGTTACTCATCGACTTCTTCGGGTTTACCCTCCAGCAGGGTTGGGCAGTGGGTTTCTCACTGACTTCTAGGGTCTACCCTCCAACAGAGACTGGGCAGTGGGTCACCCGACGACCTCTTAGGGTCTACCCTCCAGCAGGGCTGGGCAGTGGGTCGCCCGTCGTCTAGTTCCAGGTCTACCCTCCAGCACGGCTGGGCAGTGGGTCGCTTGTCAACTTATTTTAGGTCTACCCTCCAGTGGGGCTGGGCAGTGGGTCGCCTGATGATGTATTAAGGTCTACCCTCCAACGGGGCTGGGTAGTGTGTCGTCGGATGATGTGTTATGGTTTACCCTCCAGCAGGGCTGGGCAGTGAGTCACCCGATATCCTATTATGGTTTACCCTCCAGCAGGGCTGGGTAGTGGGTCGCCTGATGATGTGTTAGGGTTTACCCTCCAGCAGGGCTGGGCAGTGGGTCACCCGATATCTGGTTATGAATTTCCCTCCAGCAGGGCTGGGCAGTGGGACACCTGTTGGCATTCCAGACTCAGTCCTCTCGACTAGGATAGTCTGTTGCTTTCCTCCGTGATTACTGGAGCGGGACCCTTGGTTATACGGGTCAGTGTTGTGACAGCTAGACTTTGAGGAGACCTCTAGACTACAGGGAAGTGACGAGATGTGGTTTTACTTTCCCTAGAACTCTCATGTTCGAGGGGCACTTTCCCCACTGAGACGCGTTCTTGAGATGCGATCTAAAACCGTGCGGGCGAGTCAGTGCCGCCCAAAGTGGATAGTGTCAAGGTGCGGTGATTGAGCCCCTTGGCTTGCGGTCCAGGGAAGACATGAGGGATGCTGGACATCGATGATGGGGTTATGTCTGGGATTGTTGGTGACTCTTTTCTTGGGATGAGCTACGGGATAGAGATCCCCTTACGACATTTTTCGGGCTTCTTGATTGAGTATAAAGATATGTATATACCTTGTTTCCGGTACCCACTTCATTGGTTTGGTTACTCTCCTTCCAGGAGAGGCGAAGACGCGCAGGGTATGCCACGTGCTTTTCGTGTCTAGCTTCTCATGGTTGGACGAGTATGCTCTCCTGCTATAGGTAGCAAAGACTCGACGGGAAGTTCATCTTCTCACCGTTTCCAGCTCCTTGTGTCTGGATGAGTCTACCTTCTCTCCTCTTGTTGGGTTGATCTGGACTCTCTACTGGTATTCCACTTCACTTTCAGTTGTACTCCTCTACTTTTCCTGTTCTCTCTACTGCTCACCCTTCAGAACCTCCTTTGTTTCTCCCTCGAGCCTTCGGGGTATCCTACTGAGTATTTTTATACTCATCCCTACTTGGGCTTTGCCCGCACTTGGTGTGCCCTTGCAGACGATGGACAGGTGGAGCATGACTTCTGTGGAGCGTAGGAGCTTGGGAGATTGGACCGCGTGCATTGGTCATGGCCGGGTTCCAGGTGGGAGACTCGTCAGCTGTTTATTTTTTTACCTATTGCCGGGTTGTGGCACTTTTTGGTTGGGCGTGTGTTTTGCCCCTTTTCTTTTCAGCTTGTACTTTGTACTATTTAGAGGTCGATGCACATCTGTGGTTTATATATATAGGAGTTGTTCTTTTTACTCTGCTTGTTCTTCCTTTTACTCTGCACTTTTGCATTGAGTTTGCTGCGTGTGTGTGTACAGGTGCTTAGGGAAAGGCCTCCCCAAGTTATTGTGCCTTCAGCGCTGGTCGCCAGCCCCTGGCCTATGGAGGCGGGCTTGGGGTAGTTGCGGCTCGAGCCTGGGTAGGGTCGGGTCATGACAGCGGCGGTTTTATCGTGGTGGTTCACAAAACTGCCGCTAATCCTTTTTAAAAATGGTTTCGCGATGGTTTATAATAAACCGCCGTGAAACCTTCTCTTTTTTTTACACTCCTGACCCCTCCCCCAAACCCAAAACCCAATTCTCTGAGCGACCCCCCGTGACCCCGTGACCCCGCGACCCCCTTCTCCCGACGACCCCCCATATACCCCTTCTCTAGGCCCCCCCAGCGACCCCCCAGGACCCCCTTCTCCTGAAGTCCCCCCTTCTTTCGGTAACCCACTTCTCCCCCATGACCCCCTCCAGCCCCGCGACCCCCAACAACCCCCCGACCCCCCTTCACCTGATGACCCCGCGACCCCCTTTTCCTGGAGACCTCGCGACCCCCCTTCTCTTGGCGACCCCACAACCAGTTAGTGATTTGGGGTTTGTTTCTTATCCACTGGTTAGTTATTATAATCCATGTTCTCTATTTAAAAGTTATGAAAATAGGTTTCCTTAAATTATTATGGGGTTCTTATTGGTGTTTGATGGTGGATTCATGGGGGATGTTTACAGGGATCACGAGTTTCTTTTGGGAGAGGTGATTAGAGATCTATACATTTGATTCCATTATTTATCAAAGAATGTTTAAATTCACTAGGTTGGGGATTTTTTTACTTCACCATTTTATGTGTTCATGTTTAGGTATCATGTTATAACTTCATTGGGTTTATAGTGGAATTATCCTAATAAATATAATAACTAGAATCTATAATTAATTTGAAGGGATTTTGTGGTCATATGTATTAATGCATCATTCATAATGCCTCTTATAATTTTAAAAATAGTGTGTTATCTACTTTATATGATTTATATTGTTGTTTATAGGGGTTTATAGAATTGAACTTGGATATGAACATAATGTGGGTAATAATTAATTGATTAATGAAAGTGGAATGAGATATTTATTAGCATTCATCCAAAAAAACTGTTGAATTTGAAATATTTCTTGAATATATTTATATTTGGTTATTGGATTTGATAGCTGGTGATTATAGGTTTTCAAGTGATGAAACCTATTCATAATGAATCTATAAATTCAAGTTGGTAGTGATCAGTTCAGTTAGGGAAATAATTATATGGGGCTAGGTGAGTCTATTCTAGGTTTCTAAAGGATTTTATCAATTTTTTTATGGATGGATTTTCCCAAAGTGTTTTCGATGATAAAAATACTTTTGATTCTATATATGTGTTCTCTATGGTGGCAGAGGAATTTTAAGATTTATGTCTGTGGTTTTGATGGAAAAAAGAAGAGGATGTTTTTTTAAGAGATGGAATCTATTTTTTCCATTTATTTTCATATGGTTAATAGGAATAGATTCCTCAGGTTGAGAGTTGTGTTATCATGTTTGTTGGGTTATTATGTGAAGCTTCATGATGGGTTGTTTATGTTTCAATTTAGGGATGGGTATTCCCTTCTTCCTTATTCATTTTCGAATGATTGGATTTATTTTTATCAAATGGCTGATTGTTTTGGTTCCCAACTACTTGTTATAGTTTCTATATGCCCTATTGAGTGTATCACATTGTGGTAGCTTATGATTGATCACTGAATACCATGATTATGAAATTGATAATCTAATTGACATTGAACTCATGGGATGAGTATTGATGTCAGTTTATGTGATAATGGAAACTATGGGATGATTAGATTAATGCTGAGAAGAGCATTTGATGGAAATCTAATAATTGTAATGGAAAATAATAAATCCAGCTAGATCTAATGAACTAAATTGATTAAATAAGAATTTTTATTGAATTTAACAAATGAGTGGATATTAATATCTCTTTACCATGTCAAAATGTTTAATGGTGATGAATCATGATACTTATGTTCATTAATTGAATATAGTCTCTACTGGTGTAGTAAAAAATTAAATGGATACCAAGAAACCTCAATCAAAAGTGTATCGACAACACAAATGTACATCCATGAAAACCTGAGTTCATGCCTGGCCTGATCTACTAGAACAAAATACACACCAAGCATAGTTTGGAAGCGCATGTCAAACATTATAGGCCCAATAATTACCTAACTATACTTAATCCCAAGAATCCAAGATCTAATATAGCTCCAACAAGTGCAGTTCCTCGTATGAGCACATCAAAAAAAGTATGGATTTCACTACACCATAACACATAAACTTGAGAATATTCTCCTCAAATAAGTAAAATTATATTATGCCTACTTTATGATCAATGGATCATCTTTATTATATTATGTTTCAGTAATATTACACTATCAGATATTTGAATCTCTTTATTTATTTAGTAGTAACTATGTGTTTTAATTTTTTTAATATTGTGTAGGCACATTGTAATATACATGGATAAAAGATAGATCACATTACTGAAGAACACACCTCAGTATGTTAAGGGTTTGAAGGAGTTTTTAGATTTTGAAATTTCTAATCGATCCGTTTAAGGGAAAATAATTTGTCCACGTCCTAAATGTAAATTTAGAAGATGATTGAAGAGATATGAAGTTTATGAACATTTAATATTAAAGAAATTCCCTGATCAATATTTCTGTTAGATTTGACATGGAGAATCGAATGTTACAGAAATATTGAGCACTGGTGTTAATCCAAAAAATGAGCTCCTAACTTAATCGACAATGGAAAATGAAATGCAAATCCTCATAAATGATGTATTCGACACTGCAAGACACCACTATCAACATCAAAACATAACAGAACAACCAGATGAGGGTGCTACAAATTGTAATGTGACAAGTGATGTTTTTGAGACTATAACACAACCAGATCAAGATTGTAACATATCATTGGATCATCGTCTTGATTCTGTGGAGCCAAAGGTAAGATAAAACATCACTGATGAAAATGTATTTCATGATTTATTTGATGATGGAAATCAAGAGTTGTATAGTGGGTGTTTGAAATATTCAAAGCATTCTTTTCTGCTGAAGTTGTAATATATCAAATGTCTATGTGGAATTAAAAATAAGGCAATGTCCATGATATTGGAATTGATTCATGATGCATTTCATGAAGCAAAAATCCGCAAGTCATTTTAGGATATGAAAGAAGTTGTTAACAGGATTGGTTTGAATTATACCAAAATACATGTGTGTCTCAATGATTGTATGCTCTATTTGGGAGAGGATTCAAGTAGACAGAATAAAAAAATGTTCTTCTTCTAGATGGTAGTCAAAGTGTGATGTTGGAAGTCTGAATCAACATAATTTCACAGAGAAGAAGAAAAGGAACACACCTAAAAAGGTTTTGTGTTACTTTTCTTTGAAGCCGCGATTGAAAATATTATTCATGTCATCGAAAACCACCGAACACATGAAGTGGAATTCTATAGATAATAAAAATGATGGGTTAATTAGACACCCATGAGATTCACAATTGTGGAAGACATTTGAATCATTACATCAAGATTTCTCTGATGATCCCATCAATGTTTGATTGGGATTGGCTGCCGATGGATTCAACCCATTTGGGACTTTGAGTACCAGTTATAACATTTGGCCAGTTGCATTGATCCCTTACAATCTGCCTCCATGGATGTGTATGCAACAAACATCCTTTATCATATCAATGATTATTCCTAGAAACAAATTCCTAGAAATGATATTGATGTATACTTGCAGCCTTTGATTGATGAATTGTAGGATTTATCGAGCAGCAGTGTTGAGACATTTCATGCTTCTTCTAAAACATTGTTCAAAATGCATGCTGCTTTAATGTGGACCATTAGTAACTTCCCTGGGATTGGGAATTTATCTGGCTGGAACACTTACATGGGGTTGGATTCTCCCATTTGTAACCTTGATTTTGAGACCAACTAGATACCTCATAGTAAAAAATGGTTCTTCTAGTTCCATCGAATATTTCATGACGCATCTAATAGATTTCGTCTAAACAGATCAAAATTTAATGGTTTCATTGATCATAGACCACCACCAATGTTGTTAACTGGTTCTAAAATATTGACACAACTTTAAAATGTTGAAAAAAAATTTGGGTAGGTTAATCATTTGAATGATAGCGGAAAATGGGTCTAAAGTGCATCGTCAAGTGAAATAAGAACACAAAAATGGAAGAAAAAAAGTATATTCTTCAAACATCGTTATTGGTAATTTAATTTGTTGTGGCATAATCTTGATGTGATGCATATTAAGAATAATGTCTATGAAAATTTGATTTTCACATTACTTAATGATCATGGAAAGTTGAAGGATCATCTCAATGCTCTCAAATACTTATAAGTAAAGAACATAAATTGTGATCTTTGGACACATGAGAATGAAAAGTATGCTCTGACAATTTTTTCAATGAAAAATAGGGATAAAGATACATTCCATCAAATATTATAGAATTTGAAGGTATCTGATGGGTTTTTGAGTAACATCTCGAGGTCTATTGACTTCAAGAATCATAAGTTACATGGATTGAAAAGTCATGATTCACATATTTTGTTACAACAGTTACTACCATTGGCATTGTGTACATTATTACCTAAAAAAGTTATTGTTGTTGTACTCCAATTCTGCACATTTTTCAGGAAATTATGTGAGAAATCTCGACATCCATTTCAGCTTGACAACCTCCAGAAGGGGTTTTTATTGAACCTTTGGGAAATGGATATGATCTTTCCTCCATCATTTTTTACTGTCTTGATGCATTTAACTGTGCATTTGGTTAAGGAAGCTAAATTAGGAGGCCCCGTTCATTATCAATGGATGTATCCAATTCAGAGGTATTTTATTTATATGATTTTTAGTTAATTAAAAAAAATTGGCATTTAATTTAATTCATAATTATGATTATTTTATTTCACAGATATCTTGGGCATTTGAAAGCATACGTGAGAAATACAGCTCAACCAGAAGGCTCTATTGCTGAAGGCTATTTGGCTAAGTAGTGTCTTACCTTTTGTTCCACATACTTGGATGATATTGAGACAATATTAAATCGAGTTGGATGTGTTGATGACACATTGACTCAATCTAAAATAAATCATAAACAAAAATATTTCCTACTATTGGCCGATCAGTTGGGAGGACCTCAAATGTGACTCTGACAAAATTAGAATTATTACAGGCACATAGATATGTGATGCTGAATAGTGAAATTGTAGATCAATTTATTGAAGAGTTGAGGATACAAACAAAGAGAAAAATGAGAGGCTGAACATGAAATGAGAAAGATATAATGAAATCAGTGAATAAAGAGCTTGTAGAATGGTTTCCACAATGTTTAAGTTCATAAATATTGCAATAAACAAAAATATTAGTCTGACATAGAAATTTCTTAAATCTAATAAATTATATTTCTTTTTTTAGATCATGAATACCGATACTCGAGCAGAGTTGTCAGATGATTTGATGTTTCTTTCTATAGGTCCTATAAAACAAGTTATAAATCTTGACGCTTTCACTGTGAATGGCTTTAGATTTTGTACAGCCGATTGAGAAGTAGTTTTGAAAACATGAAATAGTAGTATATTTACATTTTATGAAGTGAGATACAATGGTAAGCTTCTTGATATTATTGAATTACACTACCACGGGAATTTTTCTGTTGTTTTATTCAAATGTAATTGGGTCGATATTATCATAGGTGTTAAAAGAGATTTCTTTCAATTTACTTCTGTGAACTTCTCTCACTTGATGGATATTGGTGGTCGTGAACTGCATGATTCATATATCATATCATTGCAATAAAAAATGGTATATTATGTGAATGATGTTGTGTATGAAGGGTGGAGTGTAGTTTCTCATGTAATAAAAAGATATTTGAAGGATATGGGTGATGAAGTGGAATATTTGACCTCTGAAATTGAATCTCATAAACAACAAGAAGAAGAATTATTTTTCCATCGGGATATTGAAAATATTATTCTAGCAAGGATGAATGAAGTGGATGAAGTAATGGAGCAGGAAACTGAAATTATTGAAGGGGAAAATGACTCTATGTACAGTTTTTTATTCATTCATCAACCACTTATTTCATTTGTGCAGTCATTCATTATCATTATTGTATATTTTTTGTTTGTTAGTACTGGGAATCTATTATCATTTTTAATTTTTTTTCTAAATAATTTTTTTGAAATATATATTCTAAACTTAATTTTATTTGATTAATTGATTGGAATTCCAAGGAGGAAGCAATACACTATTTCGTCTACTACTACGACAGATGATGATCCATCTGTCTCCCTCCCCACGGCATATGAGCCACCAGATGCCTACACCCTTGCACCATCTCCCCCTGAACCATCTCTCACACCCTCTATGGGTGTCCCATTAGAGGCTGAGCCATCGACTCTCCCTTCAGGAGCCTCAGCACTGGGGCAGTAGCATGACCCTTCCAGTTCATCATGGACATACTAGAGGGTCACTGTCATAGGTATAAATTTTAATATAAATAAATTTATTGAATTTTGTTTATACTAATTGTTTGCTCATTAAAGATGAAAAAAATGAAACCGTGGAGAAAAAAAATAAAAAGTTCAGATGTTTGGAATAGGAATGGCGTGAAGATAGTTGTGCCATTTGATTCATTTGGGGTTCCTACAGATGACGCTGCGGGGTTACTTGGCTAGACTCTAAACCAAATGGAAGCAGAGCCCATTTCCCTATCTATTTCTATAATGATTGGAGACATATGCCTCCATGTTGGAAAAATAAAGTTTTTTATTCCTATATAATGCTAATTTTAATACATTATGGTTTATTTGAATGAAATGTTACTAAGATGTTCAAAATGAATTTCTGTATACATATGTTCTTCCACTTTACAGTTGCTGATGTGATAGTATGAAAGTGGACGTTGAAAAATCTTGGTAAGAAATGGGAAGACTTCAAATGGAGATTGTGGTGTGATTTCAACGATACTTCATTGACCGTGCAATAAATGTATGAGAAGTTACCTAGTGGGGTACCAAAAGAATAATGGAATGTTTTTGTTGACAGACATCATGATGAGAACCTGATGGCACTGAAATATATATTATTATATTATCCCCATTTTACATTTATACATGTATATAAAGAGGATATGACATTGAATACATTACTGTTAAATGGAATTTTATTTATTTCAGGATCTCTCAAGGCAGAATGCATCACATCGGGTTAGGCAAATCATCCCTCACACTACGGGGTCGAAAATATTTTCTAGAAGTCGAACGACTCTGGTGATCTTTTCATTAGTTTAAATATTTATAAGACAATATTATCTGGTTAATATATTAAATTGTTGATTTATCTTTTCTTAATGCAGTCATAGAGTTTAGGGCACAAAGCATCCCGAACTGAAGTGTGCTTGTATGTTCACAAGAAATCCGATGGAAGTTTCATTAATGGGCCTGATGTTATTAATATTTTCATGACTTATTATATACTTCCTTTACTGATTTTATATGAAATGTGCACAATTTGTGTGAAATATTAATGTTTTAATATTAAGTATAATTTTTGAGCATTTTTAGAAGTAGTCCAATTGAGTCAGTTTAATGTTTTAATAATAACTGTCACTATACTGATTCAAATTGTGTGGTTCTTATTTTTTAGGAATCTCCTTGAAATATATAACATTTCATTAGAAGGTACCATGAGCCAATTCTTCCATTTGAAGGGTCATATGGTCCTCACAAACAAGACCAAAGAATCTGTGAACAAACTGGACCGGCCTTGAATATTGATTTACTGGGATCAATACAGAAGTCCAAAAACATTAACTCTCCACCCTAATTCGGGGGACACTAAATTTCATCTTGGATAAAAATTTCAAGGCCCAAATCCAAGTACAAGGGGCCCAAATAAATCTTTGAAGTCCAGCCCACCATTCTGGACGAGAATTCAAATAAGTATAGTATGCATGACATATCTCCTGATGTAAGAATCAAATAGATCTGAGAATTTGTAGTGCGAAAGAGCAGATGTAGGTGGCCTACTTTGTTGAAGAAACCATTCGGATTTGAAGGCATCTTCTTATTCAAAAACCCTTTCACATTATGGACATCAAAAAGACTGGATTGAAATGGACAGTTTAACTTTGTTTAATAAAACCGCCATAACATTGGATCCACTTGTCCAAATGCCTCCAAATTTTGAGAGTAGTCGGAAAACATTATTGTATACAACTTTGAATAAGGAGATATTCGATTATTAGGATGTCTGAATATCCAAATTGGCGATGCAAGTGGAGGGACAGATTGGGAATGCAAACAGTCCACTCCTTGGGCTATAAATACTCTCCCATTCTCTCCTTGAGAGGGGTTGGAATTTCAGAAGAGAGGAGATCATATTGGCACGACCAAAGCTTTTCCAAAGTCTTGGGAGGACCTTACATACTCAAGTTTTTACTTGAGAGACCTTTCCTCCTCTCTTTTTTTTTCACTTACTTTTGTGTTCTTCGTTTTTGTAATTTTGTAAGTCCTTTCTTTTTAATTCTGTTTTAATGAAAGTTACTTCTTCAATAACTCTTATTCTCATCCACCTTCTGTAGTTTAATATATATGTTCTTAAAATAGTTTAAATTCAGTTGAATCCCCTTCCCTTCTTTTGCTTCCTCATTCAATCGAAAATCCGTTTTTAATTATCATCATCGTTTGTGTGTGTGTGTCAATGTACCACTCTTTTCTAATCCCTTTCTTTTTCTTCTATTCTTAATTTATCATCATAATTATTTTAACCAGAATATTAAACATCCAAATGGCTGAGTAAATCTCTCATTGGGGTGAGTTATAATTTGGGGATGTTAAGTGATTGAGAGTTTTTCTCGATGAGTATTCTTTAAATTAATATTGTGTATGTTAAACTTAATATGTCATGGATTAATGATATGTTTTGTTTAACGAGTGGTTTCCATGGATTATTGGAACCATAAATACACTACCATAAATAAGTTTTGATTGATATTAGAACCCTATGTTAATTTAAGTCTTGGATTAAAGCCTTCACACTTAGCAATTCCAATCAACGTCAACTTATGACATGGGTGTTAATTTAATGCAATACAAAGTAAGGCTCAAGGATATCACATGCTTAACTCCCCAATAATGAACTCACCCCAATCTTTATCAATTTGGTAAATCAAACATCATCCATAAATCATTTCAATTAAGCTCTTCAAACAAACTCCCCTAATCAAAATACAATCAACTAAAAACAAACGACTATTACAAAGTGTCATCGCCGAGGATTCGACCCGAGTGCTGCGATACACATTAGCGGAGCACCGGAATTTTGATCGGTCGATAGGCGACAATCGGCCGTGCATTTCAAATGACGCCGTTTCTGGGGATTGTGCTTTAAGTAGTCATTCGTTTCTGGTTATTGTCAAGAAAACACAAAAAAAAACCTATTTTTAAAAAAAAATTGAAAAAAACACAAAGAAAAACCCGTCTTCCTCTTCAAAATCATAAACTGAAAAAAATCACAAAGGAAAACCCATCTTCCTCATCCTTTCTAAATCTATCTAAATGCCCCGTAGCCTCCCAAAAAATCCCTCGGATTTGTTTGACCCTGAAATTGATAGAACTCTTCGTCGACTTAGGAGGACCATTAGGGATAACCAAATCACCCGAGAACCAATCATTGCCCTACCAATTGAATTTGAAATGGCCAATCCTAGGGAACAAACCCTAAAAGAACTCGCTGCCCATGATATGAATTATCAACCTCTTGGTATTCAATATCCAAACATAGAGGCTGACTTCGAACTCTAGTCGGGTTTGATTCATCTTCTTCCTCATTTCCGTGGTCTAGCTGGTGAGGATCCTCATCTTCACCTCAAAGAGTTCCAAGTGGTGTGCTCTACCATGAAACCTCAAGGGGTTTCTGAAGAAAAAATCAAGCTTAGAGCTTTCCCCTTTTCCCTAGCGGATTCTGCCAAGTCTTGGCTCTACTACCTCCCACCTGGTTCCATAAACTCATGGGTTGACATGAAGAGACTTTTCCTTGAGAAGTTCTTTCCCGCTTCCCGAACAGCTTCTATTCGAAAGGAAATAAGCGGCATCTGTAAATTCCCTAATGAATCACTCCATGAGTATTGGGATAGGTTCAAAAAGCTTGTGGAAACTTGTCCACACCATCAAATCCCTGACCAACTCCTGATCCAATACTTCTATGAGGGGTTATTGGCTATGGAGAGAACTCTCATTGATGCCGCATGTGGCAGTGCTCTAGTTGATAAAACTCCTGCAGCTACAAGAGATCTCATAAGTAACATGGCTGCAAACACACAACAATTCCATACTCGAGCACATGCTCAAGTCAAACAGGCCCAAGATAATCAATCCATAGAGCCTAACAAGATGACTGAGTGGATGAGTGAACTTACAGGTCTTGTGCATCAACTAGCGGTGGCTACCAAAGCCCCAACCTCGTCTTCTCCGCAATCAATGTTTCCTGGACCTGTCAAAAACTGTGGAATCTGCAACTCTTCATCTCATCCAACTGACACATGTCCACAACTTCAAGAGGATCAATCCGATTCATCTGGACCAATGGAGCTCAATGTAGCATATGCTCAGTGGAACCCCAACCCTCAACTATCAGGTCAGTTTTTTAGAAACTTCAACCAACCTCACTCTGAGCCCTTCTCTTCTTCCTATAACCAAGGCCTTAGGTATGGTAATCCCATATCTCATCCCCCTCAATTCCCTCCTCAAAACCCAAACCAGTTTCAATACAGTCAAGGTGTTGGTAACTTCCAACAACCTTACCCTTTTGTCCCTCAACCTCAAAGGATCAATCCTCCTATTCCTCCTCCTGGATTCCATTATCCGAATGAGCCTTCCCAATTCCCAACCCAATACAATTGATTTCCCAAGAACCCAAATCGAGGCAATCCCAATTCGGGACAAGCCTCTTCTTCCAAGAAACCATGGGAAAGTGCTGTTGAAGATCTTGCCTCCTTCACCCGTTCTAGCCTTAAAAACATTGAAACTCAAATAGGTCAACTTGCATCCCACCTGAGCCAGCAACAACAATCAAATTCTTCCCAACTCCCAGCTCAACCATTACCCAACCCTAAGGGTAATGTAAGTGCAATTGCACTTAGATCGGGAAAGAAAATTGTTGTGCCCCATGCTGATTGCTCTACCTCCCCTTTCGATGTTGATCTAGAAAATGAAAAGAACAAAAATCTGGAAAAGGAACTTGAATCCACTCCTTCACCGCCTTCCATTCCTCTAAGGAACCCAATTCCTTTTCCTCAAGCCATCTCCAGGCCTAATAAGTCCTTTGAACCTGATCCTGAAATGCTTGACATGTTTAGACGTGTTGAAGTGAACATCCCCCTCTTAGATGCCATCAAACAAATCCCTAAGTATGCCAAGTTTCTTAAGGAATTGTGCACCCATAAGAGGCAACTTAGGAACATTGAAAATGTTTCAACCCAACAGTCCATTCCCATGAAGTGCAAAGATCCAGGGACCTTCACGGTTCCATGTCAAATAGGGAGTTCCATCTTTGATGATGCACTCATAGACCTTGGAGCCTCAATAAATGTCATGCCCAAATCCATTTTCTCCAACCTTGGTCTAGGTCCCTTGCACCCAATGGGTGTTGTCATTCAATTAGCCAATCGAAGCACTGCCAGTCCTGAGGGGATAATTGAGGATGTTCTTGTTCGGGTCAATGATTGTATCTTCCCAGATGATTTCTATATCCTTGACATGGAAGGTGTGACGTCCCCTTCTCAATCTCCCATAATTCTTGGAAGACCATTCCTCATGACTGCGAGAACCAAGATTGATGTCCATTCAGGCATCTTATCCATGGAATTCGGTGACCAACTGGTCAAGTTCAACATTTTCCAAGCCATGCGATACCCATCTGAGGATCACTCTGAATTCTCAATCCATGCTTTTGAGGACACTTCTAAGATTCAATCGAACCCCAATCCACCATGTTCTTAATGTTCTAATGATAAAGGATCTTGTGGAATCTGCACCATGATTAAAAAAGTCATAAATGGTGAAGTTGATGTGGACCTCTCATTCATAGACTCCATCAATCTAGAGGAACTTGAAAACTCTCTTGAATCCCACATCAACTCTGATCTCTACTGCTCCACCTTGGACAGTGTTAAGGAAAATGTTCCAAACCCATCTGGAATCCCTTCTCCTGCTCCTAACTTGTCTAGCTCTCAAATGAAGGCTGAAACTGATCTAAAACCACTTCCTTCACACCTCAAGTATGCATTCCTTTTCCATGATCCCTCCTACCCTGTCATTATCTCTGCTTCACTTTCTGAAACTGAGGAGTCCCAACTTGTTCAAGTGTTAGAGGAAAACAAAAATGCCTTAGGTTGGACCCTAGAGGATATTATAGGAATCAACCCTGCCCTTTGCATGCATCACATCCATCTAGAGGAATCATCCAAACCAATTAGGCAACCTCAAAGAAGACTCAATCCAATCATACTTGAGGTAGTTAGGGAAGAGATTACCAAGCTTCTTCAAGCTGGTATTATCTACCCAATTTATGATAGTGAATGGTTTAGTCCAATTCAAGTTGTTCCTAAGAAGGGTGGGATAATATTTGTCACAAATGAACATGTAGAAGTGGTCACAACTCGAGTGAAAAACAAATGGCGTGTGTGCATCGATTATCGCAAATTGAATGCTGAAACACGAAAAGATCACTACCCACTTCCTTTCCTTGACCAAATGCTTGAGATATTGGCCGGAAAGTCACACTATTACTTTCTTGATGGTTACACCGGCTACTTCCAAATTCCAATCTCACCTCAAGACCAAGAAAAGACCACATTCACTTACCCCTTTGGAACCTATGCCTATAGGCGAATGCCTTTTGGACTTTGTAATGCTCCTACAACATTCCAGCGGTGTATGATGAGTATCTTTTATGAATTCATTGAGAATTGCATGGAGGTATTCATGGATGACTTTACCATTTATGGTGAGTCATTTGAATCTTGCTTACATTCACTCTCTTTGGTCCTTCAAAAGTGTGTCAAGTGCAACCTTGTGATGAATTTTGAAAAATGTCACTTCATGGTTTCAAATGGGATTGTTCTAGGGCACATAATTTCTCAAGAGGGTATCCAAGTTGATCCAGCCAAAATTGAGGTGATCCAATCACTTCCTGAACCCAAATCAGTTCAAGACATTTGGTCCTTCCTTGGACATGCTGGTTTCTATCGGTGATTCATTCAGAACTTCAGCAAGATTTCCCTCCCACTCACTCGTTTACTTAAAAATGATGTCACATTCAATTTTGATGAGGCTTGCAAGAGAGCCTTCATTGAACTCAAATCTGCTCTCACATCTGCTCCAATAATCCAACCCCCAGATTGGTCCTTACCATTTGAATTGATGTGTGATGCTTCTGATAGGGCCATTGGGGATGTTCTTGGTCAAAGAAGAGAAAACATTCCTCATGTCATCTTTTATGCCTCAAAAACATTGGATGAAACTCAATCACACTACACTGTGACTGAAAAAGAACTTTTAGCTGTGGTTTTTTCCTTGGATAAATTCCGACCCTATCTCTTAGGTGCCAAAATCATCATCTTCATGGACCACTCAGCATTAAAGTTCTTACTTAAGAAAAGTGATTCCAAACCAAGGCTAATAAGATGGATTTTAATGCTCCAAGAGTTTGACCTTGTGATAAAAGATAAACCTGGAAAAGAAAACCCTGTGGCTGACCACCTGAGTAGAATTTCTAATTCTTCTCATTCTGAAATAATTGATCCTGAATTTCCAACTGAACACCTCTCATCTCTCACTCCAAAGTTACCATGGTATGCCCCAATTGTCAATGACTTGGTTTCTGGTGTTTTCCCTGAATATTTTTCAAAAGAACAAAACGAAAAGATGAAAAGTGATTCAAAGCATTATTTTTGGGAAGATAATAAACTTTGGAAAACTGGGGCTGACATGGTAATTAGGAGATGTGTTGATGAAACTGAACAATCCTCCATCTTGGAATTCTGCCACTCAATGCCTGGAGGTGGCCACTTTGGACCAAAAAGGACTTCTCGAAAGGTCCTAGATTCTGGATTCTTTTGGCCTTCACTCTTCAAGGACTCACACGAGTTCTGTCAATCATGTCTCACTTTCCAAAAGTTTGGCACAATTTCCAAAAGAAACGAAATGCCTCAAAAGCCATTAATCTTCTGTGAGCTTTTCAATGTTTGGGGCATCGATTTCATGGGACCTTTTCCCCCTTCCAATGGATTATCCTACATTCTCCTTACTGTTGACTATGTTTCTAGGTGGGTCGAGGCCAAACCCACTAGGAAAGATGATGCTCAAACTGTGAGTGAGTTCCTCAAAACCCATATCTTCCATCGATTTGGAACACCACGTGCTTTGATAAGTGACTTAGGAACTCATTTCTGTAATAGAACCATGGAGTCACTTTTGAAAAAGAATGGGTTTGTAGATAAAACATCCACTGCATATCACCCTCAAACAAATGGAATGGCTGAACTTTCTAACAGAGAAGTGAAAAGAGTGCTTGAAAGAATTGTTAAGCCCACAAGAAAAGACTGGCCCGATAGACTTGGTGAAGCACTTTGGGCCTATCGAACAGCCTATAAGACACCCATTGGGATGTCTCCATTTAGGCTAGTTTTTGGTAAATCCTGTCATTTACCAGTTGAAATCCAACATAAGTCATTTTGGGCTGTCAAAACTTGTAATTTTGATTGTGAAAAATCTGGTGAAGAAAGATTGTTGTAGTTGAATGAATTGGAGGAGCTTCGACTCGATTCGTATGAGAACTCCATTCTCTACAAAGAAAAGGAAAAGTCACTCCATGACAAGCACATTCTTCGAAAGGTATTTCATGAAGGTGAAAAGTTAATGCTCTTCAATTCTCGATTTCGACTTCACCCAGGTAAGCTCAATTCTCGTTGGGATGGACCTTTTATTATTACTAATGTTTACCCATTTGGTGTAGTGCAAGTCCAAGACCCTTATTCAAAAAGAACATTCATGGTAAATGGACACCAGTTAAAGCATCACCAAGAGAGGCCATTCACTTCAGGTTCCACATCGACTTCCATTGACCCACCACTAGATGGAAACGGCGACCCACCAAATCCAAACTAGGGGGCACCTCTTTCCCTTTAACTCTCTCTCTCTATCTCTTCCTCTCTCTACCTCTTTCTTCTTCTTCCTCTCTCTTTCATTTTTACCACTTTATTCATCAAACCCTTTCTTTTTATCTTTCTTGTGTGAGTGTGTATTTTTAAAAAAAACCTTAAAAACTAAAAAAAAACCAAAAAACACAATTACTTAAAAAATTACAAAAAAAGAGTCATGCTTACTCACCATCGAGTTTTGAAATTTTGTCCAACCATTTTGGGGAGTTAACAGACATATTTTCATCTCAAAAATTTTGAATTTTCATCATGACTTTGGATAAAGAATTTTGTGTCAAAACCAACACATTTTGAATGCTCAATTTTTGATTTGAAAAATGCTTTTCCCCTACCATGAGGAATAACATTAGCCTTCATGCCAAGGTCATCTATGACCATCTTTTTCATTGTGTGTCTTCACCACTGATTGTGAGTCTTGAGTTTGTGGACCTTCGAGCTGAATTTTCATCTTTTGTGTGCATTAATATGATAGAGGCATTTTCTAAGCCACATGAGAATCAGAATAGCCAAATAGCCTCCCGTTACCCTTACATTGATCCTACTTTTGAAAGCCCCTTTGAGCCTATGAAAACCTTTCTTTTTATATCCACATTACAAGCCTAATACCTTGTCCCACCCAACATCTTCATGGATTTTCATTGTACAATTTATTGAAATTTAAGTGTGGGGGGAATGGACTTCATTTTTTGGCATACTTTCATTGATTTCCAATGTGTCATCATATGATTGAGGGCAAGCATCCATTCAAGTGTGGGGGAGAGGTTGTAATTCTGTGAGCTTTGGGGTGTATATGTGTAATTTTCATTTGTACAAAAGTCATTGAAAAGTGTTCAAAAAAAAATTGAAAAAAAAATTATATTAAAAAAAATGAAAAAAAAGGAATGGGTTGTGTCTTGGGTGGGTCAAAAATCATTCATCATCAACCTTTGATCGTGTTATAACTACTAAAATTAGTTCCATGAGGAGATCAAGCATGGGTTGGGAGATGACTGTGAGACTTGTTTCAAGCACAACTTTCGAAAAAAAGAGCAAAAAGAGAAAAAAAGAACACTTGAATCATCTTGTATTGTGTCATTATTGGAAGTCTTCCATGTTGTACATATTCCATCATCTCACCCTATTCAATTTTCTATCTCCCTCACTTTTCATTCATCACACATTCATTCCCTTGTAAATATGTGTTTCTATTTCCTTTCAAATCAAATTTCAAAAAAAATGTGCATTGATTTTTCCATGTTGGTGTTTTTAACCCCTCTTTTCCTTTGGACATTATATACCTACCGTCCCATAGACAATGAAAAAACCCCTTAAAAGACCACTAGATTCTTGTACACATTAGATTTGGGAATGGAAGCTGAGAGATCTTACAAACTCTTGATTTTCACTTTTTGTTGGTGAATGAGTGAACCTCCTAAAATACATTTTTATCATCTTGAGAGGAGTAAGTTTTGAGTGCCTACATTTTCCAATTCAAACCCTAGACATGAAAAAATGAATTGTTTCTGATGCATTATGGTGAACCAAATTTGTGATGGAATTCAATATGGATGAGTGAAATAGTCTAAACCTCCCCTGATTGGAGAAAACAAAATTTTAATATTTGTTGGTGAGTGAAAATGATTTTTGTCATGTTTTTATATTTGTTGCACATGAGGACATGCACAAAACTAAGTGTGGGGGAGTTGATGTTATTAATATTTTCATGACTTATTATATACTCCCTTTACTGATTTTATATGAAATGTGCATAATTTGTGTGAAATATTAATGTTTTAGTATTAAGTATAATTTTTGAGCATTTTTAGAAGTAGTCCAATTGAGTCAGTTTAATGTTTTAATAATAACTTTCACTATACTGATTCAAATTGTGTGGTTATTTTTTTTAGTATTCTACTTTCAATATAGAACATTTCATTAGAAGGTACCATGATCCAATTCTTCCATTTGAAGGGTCATATGGTCCTCACAAACAAGACCAAATAATCTGTGAACAAACTGGACCAGCCTTGAATATTGATTTACTGGGCTCAATACAGAAGTAAAAAAACATTAAATCTCCACCATAATTTGGGGGACACTAAAAGTCATCTTGGATAAAAATTTCAAGGCCCAAATCCAAGTACAAGGGGCCCAAATAAATCTGTGAAGTCCAGCCCACCATTCTGGCCGAGAATTAAAATAAGTATAGTATGCATGACATATCTCCTGATGTAAGCATCCAATCGATCTGAGAATTTTCAGTGTGAAATAGGAGATATAGGTGGCCGACTTTGTTGAAGAAACCATTCTGATTTGAAGGCATCGTAATATTCAAAAACCCTTTCACATTATGGACTTCAAAAAGACTGGATTGAAATGGACAGTTTAACTTTGTTTAATAAAACCACCATAACGTTGGCTCCACTTGTCCAAATTCCTCCAAATTTTGAGAGTAGTCGGAAAAAATTATTTTCTAAAACTTTTAATAAGGAGATATTTGAATATTAGGATGTCTGAATATCCAAATTGGCGATGAAAGTGGAGGGACAGATTGGGAATGCAAACAGTCCACTCCTTGGGCTATAAATACTCTCCCATTCTCTCCTTGAGAGGGGTTGGAATTTAAGAAGAGAGTACATAATATTGGCATGACCAAAGCTTTGAAAAAGGCTTGGGATGACCTGCCATATTCAATTTTTTACTTGATAGACCTTTCCTCCTCTCTTTGTTTTTACTTACTTTTGTGTTCTTCGTTTTTGTAATTTTGTAAGTCCTTTCTTTGTAATTCTGTTTTAATGAAAGTTACTTGTTCAATATATCTTATTCTCATCCACCTTCTGTAGTTTAATATTTATGTTCTTAAAATAGTTTAAATTCAGTTGAATCCCCTTCCCTTCTTTTGCTTGCTCATTCAATCGAAAATCCGTTTTTAATTATCATCATCGTTTATGTGTGTGTGTGAACGTACCACTCTTTTCTAATCCCTTTCTTTTTCTTCTATTCTTAATTTATCATCATAATTATTTTAACAAGAATATTAAAAATCCAAATGGATGAGTAAATCTCTCATTGGGGTGAGTTATAATTCGGGGATGTTAAGTGATTGAGAGTTTTGCTCGATGAGTATTCTTTAAATTAATATTATGTATGTTAAACTTAATATGTCATGGATTAATGATATGTTTTGTTTAACGAGTGGTTTCCATGGATTATTGGAACCATAAATACACTACCATAAATATGTTTTGATTGAGATTAGAACCCTAAGTTAAGTTAAGGCTTGGATTAAATCCTTCACACTTAGCAATTCCAATCAACATCAACTTATGACATGGGTGTTAATTTAATGCAATACAAAGTAAGGCTCATGGATATCACATACTTAACTCCCCAATAATGAACTCACCCCAATATTTATCAATTTGGTAAATCAAACATCATCCATAAATCATTTCAATTAAGCTCTGAAAACAAACCCCCCTAATCAAAATACAATCAACTAAAAACAAACGACTATTACAAAGTGTCATCGCCGAGGATTCGACCCGAGTGCTACTATACACATTAGAAGAGCACCGGAACCTTGAGCGGTCGATAGGAGACAATCGGCCGCACTTTCAGGGCCTGTAATAGAAGTTGGGGTATGAAGTCAATTTTTTATTATAATAAGTTAATATCAGTTTTTATTGTGTTAATATATATTGATATTTGATTTATAGGTACAAATTAAAGAACTATGGGATTCTAATCCTGGGTAGTCCTACTCAGTCTCCCAGGATGACCCAGTTGCTAAAGTTCTTGGGAATGAGCATCCTGATAGAGTGCGCGGGATGGGTTTCGGACCCGTACCATCTGAGGTATTTGGAAGGCCATGAGGGATTCCAACTGCATCTACTCTTGATTATAGTTAGTCCGTACAAGAAGATGATTAGAGGGAGATTTATTCTCTACAAACCACAGTTCAAGACCAAGGGGCTCAGATATCTGCTTTGTAGAAAGCGATGACTGATATATATCTTCAGAAAAGCAGATATGCCCCCAGTGGTAGTTAATAAACTGGTGGTAAGAAGGTAAATCACAAAAAATCAAAATCATTTATTTTTCAAACTTGTATTGGTTTTAAGTTTAAATATAAATATGCAATAGTATTTAATTTTCAATATAATGTTCATATAGTTGACAACAGGAAGTGGAGATGGAGGTGGAGAGGGTGACGATATGTGTTCATCATCAGACCGTGAGTAGTTGTATTGTTGATGTGTTGGAAAAATATGGGAGCAGTTGGTTTGTATATGTATCATGTGTGGCACATAGTTACCCCCAAACATTTTCATGATATAACATTTTCTTGATTTCTCATGTTTCCTTTTATGCATTTTATTGATTTCTAATGTTTCCTTTCATGTATTTATTTCTTGAGTGTGGTATGCACCATATATGTCGATTCTTTATTGTGCTGATTCATTTTTTACGATTCATTTTTTATGAGTATTTTTTTCCATAGAATTTTAGGACTGAAAGGGACAAAGATTTTATGCATTTAGAGTATGGTTCTATGTTTGTTATGGAGTGTTTGACTCACTTTACGAGCTTTTAGGTTTTGTGCATATTTGTCTTATGGATGATCCATCTTGGGTGATAGGATTTGCATTCAGGCACAATCATTTTGTCTGATCATAGGTGAATGTATTTTGGTTGTCCACCATATCAAAAATAATTCAAGTTCTTATTAAATAACATAACTCAAGGTAAGGTTGGGGCACAATAAAGGGTAGTTTAGTTTGTTGTCCTAATGGAAAAGTGTTTGGTGGAAGGAAGTGACACTTAATAACCTATCGTTAAGGGAATAATTTCTATAGCATTGGTGTTGGTAATTATATTTTCTATCATTGGTGTGTAAGGTAGGGATACATGGGGAGACTGTGTGATAGTAATCAAGTTGAGTGTCAAGATTGAAATAGGATGATCCATCTATAAGTTTTTTGTAGATCTTTTCCTATAGTATACAGTGAATGAGTGTCTGCAATAATTCCACATTTAGGAGTGGAGAAATCAGCTTCATGTTAGGATGGGAGATATTGATTGGCCAATCGATTAGTCCTAAGAGGTGGTCTTGGTCAAAGCATCTAGACATAAGAATTATATCACTAGCATAGAGGACCTGCTCAAGGTATCTAGGCTATATATTAGGGCCACAGATCAGTATAATTGTATAAAGTGAGACCAATATGTGAGGAACAAAGTGTTGGACCTTCTATAGTGAGAGGTAAGATTTTGGTATCTTCCACTTTAGTATCTAATTTTTTTGATATAGGTTCTTCTAATTCCATAATATTTGTGCATGTTGTGGAGATCCTTTGGCTCGACATTAAGTTTTCCTATGAAGTGATGACAATCAAAACTTTATGGTGGATTTGATTAGAGAATTTATGTTAGTGTAGGGAGTGGACCTTGATATAAGTGGGTGTCACCTCGCATGGGACCTTGTTTTCCTCAAGATGATGGTTTTGGCATCATTCTTAGGATGGGATGGTTGTTCCCCTACTATGCTTACATTGAGTGTTATTTCCAAAGGGTGTCATTCACATCACCACAGGGTGGGTTTTTTATTCACAAGGGTGAATATGATGTAAAAGAAAGATGATATGGATTTGAGCATCATGGGTTGGGTGTGATGATAGACTGAATTACTTGATTATATCTAGAGCATAATGAAGGCATTGGAAAAATTTACATACCAATAAGGCTCATAGAATCTAAACCCGGTCATGGGAATCCCTGTTGTAGAGTTACCAAAAAATTCATTTCCTACGTTATCATAATAGAGGTATATTCAAGATGGTGTTGAATAATTAATGATGATACAATCATACAAAATTAACTTCGTAACATAAGTGCATACATGAGTTTAGGTTTGTAGTTTCTCTTTGTGAATTTTTGATTTATATTACTAATGTATGTGCTTTCTTCTTATACATGTAATCTCTTTTTATTCTATATATATATTACTATTTTTTCCCAATATACATATTCATATATGTTCTTATTTTCTAGTATACATTATTAGTTTTCACTTATATAGAAATTAATTGTGACATGACTACTGTATGCACTGTTTTTCCACTATGCATTACTAGTACTCACTTTTATAGAATATAAGTCCATTCTCATAGGCACTTATTTTCAAATAACTCATTTTGGAGAAAATTAAAATTATTGTTATGTGAACGTGTAATTGATTGATCTTGTCATGCTAATTCACAGGATGGGTAGTATTTCTTTATTACCTTGTGGTTAGGGAATCAAAAGAATGTGTCAAATCAGATGTTCATTAATGGTAAACGCGAGAGATATCAATTGATAACAATATGAAAGCATAAGATAAGATTAATGATATGAGAGAATGACCATAAATTATGAATATCATACACAATTCATCATATATTACAAGTGGGATGTATGTTGATATGAATTGTTATGTCCGGGTTGGAACTGGTATAGATGGAATAGGTTGACCATGGGCTTGGAATGTTTTTCATGAAATATGACATACATGATTGTTTATAATTTTTTAAAGGTCTAATGGCCATGTGATATGTTTATCTTCATTCTTTTACTGAAAGATGCATTTGATTGTGATTAGTTAAGTATATCTTTTCATATTGACTAGTATGTATCCTGTTAGACTATTTGTATTATGGAATGGTTTGTTTTTCAGGGCACTGGTGCAGAGGATATAGAGCATCAATTTTTTTCCAGGATCAGATTTTAGCGGCTGTTTTAACCACTGCTAAATGAAATTGTTAAAATTGTAGCGGTGGTTTTGACTGCTTCTAAATATAGTTATTTTTCTCGTAGCGGCGGTTAAACCCGCCGCTACAGTGTCCCACCATCTGCGTGTATTCCGCATTGATTTTGATTATTTTAGTGGCACTTTTCCGGTTAGGGGGTGTTTTTTATTCGAGGTGGTTATAAATGCCGAAAATAAAAGAGATCCACCTGCTGTAAAACCGCCGCTAAAAAACCAGAAGCACCGTGAAATGAGGCAACTACGACGATTCATTTAAATCACCGTGAAACGGATATAACCACAACTAATAGTTCTCGACGCGCAATTTAGCGTCGGTTTCCTCAAACCGCCGCCAAATCATATAGCAGCAGTTTAAACCACTGTTATATGAAAAAAAACCTCCACTAATAGGTTATTATCCTTTAGTGGCTCTTTTGGGTTCCATCAAATGACTAAACCAGAAAGCATAGTGTGAGTAAAAATAGTCATAGTGAAGAAAATGTATAATTATGTGTATGATATCATGGAATATTATTTTCATCCTAAAAAACCGTAGTTTTAACCTTAGATATTAATTTTCATTTTATGTTCAAATCCTTCATTATGTTCTGTAAAGATAATGTGATTTATCCAAAGCATATACTTAAGGAATGTAAAAATACGTGCACTGTGAGGCCTGTTTTCATGTACCTGGTTTTTCTGAGTCAATCCTAATTCACCTTATCATAGTTTCTACCCCTAGATACATTTTTTCCAGAACCACATCCCCATATTGTATCCATACTGGGATTTAACTCTAGAAATTACCATATATCCTATACCCTACCAAAATTATAGGATGTTCTTTTATGATTATCCTCTATGTTTATATTACAGTTATGTTACCTAATAAATGTTTTTCTAAATCTAGTTTCCATGGAATATACTAAACTTTGTCTAATATAAAATATAAATACCCTGACCCCAATATCCTATATCCAATTCCTTACTTAATTAAATTGGTACTAAGAACATTCTTTCGTGTCCAAAAACAATGAGTAGTTTTGTAGATTTGGAAACCAGATACAAACACAACTATTACATTACATCTTATAATGAAATAAAAATTATAAAATCCATTGGAAACAGCCATAAATGCCTTGATTATCCCTATAGGTCATTCATAAAATACATATTCTCATCCAATGTAAAAATAAAACATAAGAAATGGGTGATCTCAAATGCTCAGTAAAGGTAAACAATATAGTGGAATGTATAATAAATAAGCATAAAAAAGAAAGGGTAATAATAGATTCCATTAAAACATAAACTTTAGAATAATACATAATTAATAAACTCTTATTAAGTATTATTAGAAACAATCATATGATAAAAATATTAACCATGGATATTCGACTAGTCAAATAATCACATCAACTACTAATTACTAATATCAAAATGAGGGAATTCATAATGATGGACATTATAAACATAGCATCAATGCCATAACCAAGACATATGAAAATAAAATATTAAGGCCTGATCCAAAGATATATCAAAAAATACATGGGTAAGGCCTCATCCATGCCCCTATATATTTTGTTTCATGAGACCTATTGATGCATTGAAGGTATATAGATAGCCCTACTCATCACTTACTAAGTACAATGCATTCCAAATATGTCAAATAATATATTTAAAAGGATAAATTGAAAAAAATTCCCATTCCAAATATAAATATTCGAATAATAATCATATATTAAAAATTATAATCAAATTAATGATAAATTCTTGATATTAACACCCTTTGACATTGGAAAGAATAGTTTTTTTTTGGAAAATCATTTTTTTTATAAAATAATATTATAAACATTAATATACCAAAAAGGGAAGTAAAATTAAATTAAATTTAAGGAATAAATGATTTAATATTGAAGTGAAAATATAGAAAAATAGTTTTTAAGAGAATTTAGAAATTGGACACTTTTGTGCGGTTTAAGAGAAAATATAAAAGAGTCCTAAAAATGGTAAAAAGTTATAACCATTTGAATAACACCATGAATGAACACATAAATCTCTTCATTATAAAAAAGTGTATTTTATAAAAATAATTATTTCTTAAAACAAATAATTTATGATTCTAATAAATGGGTAAGAAATTGGGAAGTTGCTTTTAATCAAGCATGCTTAATAAGAAGAAATGAAAAGGGATCCTTATAAAAGACATATTTCCCCATTGAATAAAGATGAACTAATCTGGATACATGAGTTTGGAACATATAAATACAATTTAGATCAATTATATAAAAATATATAATAATTATATTATGATAAAGATAGATAAAGCGTAATTCAAAGAAAAATATGGTGGTTCGTGAACAAACCCTTTTCACTGTGAAAATAGTAAAACGGTATGCCACATAAAATCAGTAATCTTGAGATGAAACGTTTAATAACATGAAGATAAATATATTCCTGTTATTATAAATAAAAGGGCTGTATAAATACACCACACACTAGAAATAGGGGTAAATATGGAATATCTCACAGAAATAAAAGTAAAATGAGAATACCCATAACATATGTCTAAAAGTATTCGGAACTTGCACTTAATTTCAAATAAAATGGAATTAGGTTCATTAATAATTTAATAAATGACCTATTAAACATTTATTTTATTTATTATAGATTTATTATGGTCATTTATAATTTATAATGAGTTATAAGATTAAATTTCCTCGTTCAGGCGAGTTCTTTTCCTTGGTTTTCATGATTGGTTCACCAATATACATGTAAGAAGGATAATGTGGAATGGGAATAGTTACAAAGAATTTCAATTTTATGTTATTAATGAAGTTATATAATATTTAATGTTCTAATATATCATTTTTCATATATGGTAATGATTCAATAGATAAATAATTAATGATAACCATTTAGATTATTTTGGCGTTTCTTGCATTCATCACGAACTAGTTTTATCTTATGAATTAATATGATATATATATACTGCTTCATGGATATTAAATAAGTTTTTAACTTATATTAAAAAAATTACAATAAAAACGGTTTTATGACCATCCTTCATGGAATAATTGAAAAAATAAAACACACCATCCATGAAGATGGGGAATCAACACCTCAAAGATAATGTTTTCATTTTTCGAATAAAAGTGAAAGAGAAGGGAATTGATTATTGATATTACATTAAAATAATAAAATTATGGTATATAAAATATATTATAGTTTTCATTTCACTTTGGATAGGTATTTTGAGGTAATGATAAGAAAAGAAAAGAAATTGAAAAATAATTACAAGAACAAACCATGATGTTTACCTCTGGAATATTTCTCCTTGTGGACCACATTAAATAATTTTTAAATTTTATTTTGGTGATACCTAAAAGACTATAACGTGGGGGAGGGGATTTAGAGAGGAAATTGGATAAATTTAAAAAAGATTAAAGGATTTTGAGGTGTTAGGAGAACGGGAGGTGAGAGGTGGTATTTATAGTGGAGGAGAGGGGGTTTTTGAATCTTGTATTCATTTGTTTATTATTTTGGATCAATAATATGAATATTTGAATAATTTTAATTAAATATATTAAAATAGAAAGGCTAGTTCTTTATTATGGGATTATATCATCCCTACATAATATATTAAAAAACAATCCATGTATTTATTAAATATCGTAAATTACCGTATTTTACTATTCCTAAAAAACTAATGTATTTTACAAAAATCCAAAAAAATAATCCTAAATAAAATTCAACATGTATTATTTAAAAATTAACTAATTTTTATTGAAAATATGTTTTTAAAATATGAAAATGTAATTTTTATTCCAAATCATCATTTCTTCCAATAATACCGACTTGAAAATTATAACTGATTTTGAAACACATTAAAAAACAAATTAATGTCTTATAAAATTATATTTTTATAATGAGAAAAAAAATTATTAAATACTGAATATATTTTATGAAAAAAAATTCTTTTAAATCATTATAGTAATTATAAAGTTGTAAATAAAAATTTTGTATCACAAAAATACCAACAATTAATTTATCTATTTTGAAACTTTTATCATCTTATTCCATGATATAAATTGATTATATTTTTTATTCATGATATACCAAAGTTTTTTGCATAATTTAATATTTTATGTTAATATTAAAATAATAGATTAACTATTTATATAATAAAAATTATTGTTTTATAAAAACAATAGGTATTTTTATCTATTCATTGAAAAAAAAATATTTTCAGAAAAATACCAAAATTTCAACCTAAGATAATTTTGAAATTCTGCATTTAGAAATGAAGTTTATTATGATAAATAGGATTTTTAAAAAAATCAATATTTATTTATAAAACAAGTGCACCATTAAAAGGTGGTGAAACTACATTTAGAGAAAAATATATCCTCTTAATGTGTAAAATTGGATTCATTTTTCTATTATGACAATAGAATATTTTGGCTGAATGTCAAAAAATTTGATTAAATTTATAATATAGAAATTTAATAATTGGGTTAATACTATCCATTCCCACCAATTTAATGACTAGTTTGTAATGATCATTTTAAAATAATGATATTTAATTGTATATCATTGTTTTTTAAGCTTGGTGTTGTGTAAAACCTAGGATGTTGATGAAATTAAATTTAAAAAGATACATACCATAAAATATTGGGGTGTTACAATAAGTTTTATTATTCTTATTTCACAATAATTCATAATTAAATAAGTTTTAATTTAACTATTTATACATTTAAAATTTTCATTTGATCCATCATTTAAATGTGATCAATTTAATTTATTAAAATAAAAATAAAAAATACATAACAAATCACTAATTTGAAAAACATCCCTTTTCTAAAATATAATGATTTTAACCACATCCTATTAAATCAAATAACTTATCTTATAACAATTCAATTATACCAATGCATTGGTAATAGTGTATTTATTTAATTTTTTTAAACATTCCATATCATTTTTAAATAATAATAATAATAATATGTAATGAATAGAAATGAATATTTTCTATCATAAGAAATATTAATTAAATATTATATATTTTTTTCATGAAAAAATTATATTTTATTTAAGAATTACAATATTTTAAATTATAAAATCTCTATATACCTATTAGATACATGCATACCTAATGACCATATATGGAATGAAAATATATCCAACAACCATATATCAAATGAGAATGTAGTGTAAAAAATTATCATTGTATTATTTTTAAATATTATACAGATTAAATTTGATAACCTATGTTGAGACAACATACGATTCTGAGGCCTGGTGTGCTCAGAATTTTTTTTGAAAAATATTAAAAATATTAAATAGAATGCGGACGTAGTTTACAAGGAAAATTGGAATAAAATATACACGAGTACCGTAATTTGAATTCAGAGGAAACCATTGCGTTCAAAATAGTGGATTTACCCTAGGTTCAAGCTAATATTGGTCAGCATATGTTGGTTGTAGAAAGTCGTCACAGGCATTTTAAATGAATAAAATGAATTGATAAAAATTTATTTTATTTTTTATTTCATCGATGCAGTGATATAACAACATTTTTTTTAAATAATCCCTTTGGAAGATATCCAATGTTAGGATCATAACCTTGGAATCCTCTAGAGGCCCTGGAGAGAGATGTATAGATAATGGTCTCGGTATGCAATGACAAAACTACTTATCAGAGATCAACGAACATCGCTGTTGGTAGATCTCACCAATGGAAATGACATGGCGACTGATCTTCATTAGCGAGCGATCCAAATCTAGGTTGGCTGTTTTATTTTTATTCTCATTTCCCATTATTGATTCCTACAATTAATGAAGACTAATCCACTAACATATTATCCCATAGATAGAATATACTTGCAGTATGTGATAATATTTGCAGGATTTGATGGGAGATTGACCATGAAATATATTATTTATTAGATTATTGTTCTAAGAGGGATATATTGAGACTGAAACGAACATCGATCAAGGTCTCTACCCATTTTATTCTTCTGATTTTATCCCACTTTCATTTTCTTCACAGACATTCTTTTATTCGATATAGACCCGACACACCTCGATCAATCGATCATTTCACACTCGATTCATCCCATAGCGATTCTATATTGAATATATGGGGTTGGAATTTTGTGGAAGAGGTTCAATGATAGATACAGATCAATTAAGATGAAGATGGATCCCCAAATTCTTATTCTGTGACATTCTTTAGAGGAAAGAAGAATGACCATTTTTTATCCATTTTGTGACCAAATTGGAAGAGGAAACACATTTTTGGGTCATGCATTGAATTGAAGGGATCAAATCTTCCTTTTCATGAAAAATTGATCAACAGATTGAAGTCCAGTAGTGGATGAGGTGCACAGGTGAAGATTGAGTGATTCTATAAAACCACAAACCACACAACGTATAATTTGGACTGTACGGTATGTGGGGACCCATGTAGAGACTAGGGGTTTAGGAGAAAAATTAAGGATCACATGATGTGTAACCCCATAAAACAGAATGTTACCTCTCATGGGAAACTTTTCATGTTCTTTAGGATGTACACGGACATGGTGTGGAGTACATAAGTTGCATAGACGACGTGTCCTTCCCCACAGGGCATGACCTAAACCTATTACACGGACTACCCCATATACTGGTACACGAGCATACATACCTAAGATGATATCATGTTGTTTACCATGACAAGAGAACCTGAGAAAAACCTACATGGGATGACACAATGTTAAACCCATACTACACGCCATGTACCCATCTTCTACACAACACAATTTGGAATGACACAAGTCTTTGTATGAGAATAATACATAGGTCTAAGGAAGATGGAGTGCGACACTACTACACAGAGTGTACCCATTTTTACATGGATTTATTCTATTGTACTCTGTATCATGGAGAAGTTTCATTAGGGTTTGTACCATTTATTGTTTCCTTGAATATATGTGAAAATCATTTACTACTCCTCGGACTATGATCCCATCAGGAGCACATACTAAATAGAGTGGTTGGAATCCCCTAAGAAGCCCTAAGTAGGACCAAATATTCATTATTTTTGCCCAAGGTGGAGTTCTTAGTATCCAAGTGACCTATACTACATGGGAACAGATCCACTAGATAGAAGGATAATACATATTAAGTTTTTTTTATAACCCCATGGCCTTGGTTGTGATCCTATTCTATTTTATCATACATCTCTTCAGATTTATCAGTGTATCTTCCTTATACTGAGACCTAACAAGTTGTACCTCTCAGAAGAACTTCATTAGTAATATTAGCCATAGGAGGGTGTTCTCCAGGATGTGTGCTTCATAAAATCTTTGTGTTCATTTCCTAGTTTTGGTATCCAATATTTGTGAATTACCTCTAAACAATGTGTCATGCTTGAGTATATCTGGATAGTATTGTTATTTGTGCTATTGACATACAACTATATATAGCTAACTAATATTTTCTTTTTATATTTATTTGTGGTTTTAGGGTTTCCTACTATGTATTGTTATACTCAACCATACATTGTAATTTCCCACACGTGTCATGTATTATGAAGATGATTGACCCCTTGATAGAGTCCTAGGTGGACCAGGACCAGATATTGCCTTGTGAGACCGAACAGATCGAGGTGTGTTCCTACAGCTTCAGATAGCTATCCGAATACCTTTTTCATACAGGTTGAAATTTTGGTTACATAATCTTTTTTTGGCTTTTATTATGGCCCTATATCCTTTACATTACTTTCTATCATACTCTGGTTATGGGATATAGTGGTATGCATGCAGTTTTTACTTAGCAGTTTTTACATTTCATCATTTCTGGTAATGGAGATGTGTGCATGAATACATGCACATAGAAAATGACTCTCAAGTTAGTGACATTACTACTCAGTGCTTGTCACCTGCCCCTGGCCTATTGGTGGTATGTTTGGGGAGCTGCGGAACATGCCCCGCTAGTACGGGTTGTGACATAGTGGTATCACAGGTTGTTAGTTCAACCTTTAGATGAGGAGTCTATGGTATTGGTTTAAGGGAAATTGTATTAAGTCTATTGAGAACATATTTCACCCTATGGAATCTAGTGTTGGTGTGGTAGCCAACGTATCAATACACCTAGTCTCTGAGAAAATGCTTTTGTACTAGGTACATGAAAACAGTTGATTTAGGGAAAATAATGGTATATGAATCATATAGGATTGGGTTATGGTTTCTATGTCCTTCTAGAGTCAGTTATCTAGATATACTTGTTGACCGTGGTAAATCATATTTTCTTATAGGATGCCTTCATGACACAAACTAGCTTTGATTGAGCAGATTGATAATGAGGATGACCCCCTCAGTGATGTTGCATCGATACATGGACCAGTTTCCTAGATGTTACTTCCAGGTGGTGCACTAGCCATACCACCTCCTAGAGAGCACCATGTGCTACCCAATGTACCAACCGATGTGGAGAAAAGGATGAGATCACTTCATGAGTTTCAGTGAAAGATACCCCTAAGGTTTTTAGGGGATATTGACACACATGAGGATAAGGACTAGCTTAAGGTGGTAACTAGTGTTTTCTCTCTATTCAGGATGCCAACAGATCAGATGATTTTCCTGGTGGCAAGTCTTCTACACAATTTTGTTGGGGAAATAGTGTATTTTTTATATCTAGACTCATTATGAGGTTACTATTTTAGGGATATAGTTCAAGAACCTCATTAGAGATGAGTTCTCACCAGTTAAAGTGAGTGATGTGCACATATGGGAGCTTCTTCCGCTCCTACTGGGGCAGCGTGATGTTGGTTGATTCTTAATCGAGTATTACCAATATTTCTAGGTAATTGATGGATATTTTTACGGATAAGTACTTTAGGTCTTGTAACATCAAGTCAGGTCTCCGTAGAGACATTTGAGATAGTGTTATCCCTATGTACATTAGGATATATGCTAGAATTCTTGACAGGGATTTGGTGGGTGGAAGCTTCATGGATATGATGATACAGCCAGGGATAACCAGTAGTGGATGAGAAGGAGGAGAAACCATGGTAGTAGAGAGCTGAAATTAGTCTTAGGGACCTAAATGAGGGATATATTTCAGGAAGAGGTCCTAGGATAGAGGATCTCCAGTTTTTGTCTCATGGGGTGGGTCTGTGTAGCCTAATGAGATGTCGTTATATTCATGTGATGTTATAGGAGATCTCACTTGTGAGTGTACGACCCACTATACTATTGATAGGGAGATTGGTGATGGACCACAGAGGTATAGAAACATTAGGATAAGGAAGATATGTAGGACAATGTATATTGTAGATGAGATGGGAGAGCAGCTAGAGGTGGTCAATGTTTTGAATTTTTACCACCACCACCCCTAGGTGCTCCATGCCTGGCTTAGGGTTCTTGAGGATAGTGGAGGGGAAAAATGCATGCAGTTGAGAATTATGATCTAGGGGCTCTAGGAAATATTAGATGCATGATCGACATATTTTCTACTTTGGGAGTAGTACTAATAGACACAGGTGGTTGTCTTTCATTTCTCACTACACAACTTCTTCCAGACTTAGATATTCTGGTTGAGCCATTGAATCAGACCTTATTCATGGAGACACCAACTATAGGAGACTCAATGATCACACACCTATTCTGGTTGTGTGACCTAACCCTTGGAGGCAAAAGTTTTAGTTGCAATCTCTTTGTGGTAGCGTTGAGGCCTTACAATTTCATTCTTGATATGAACTGTTTATATACAATCCATGGCCATATTGATTATTTTTTGTGAAGGTTTCAGTGTGTACATAATGATGGATTGAGGTTTACATTTTATAGTGAAAATAAAATCAAAGAAGCATGGGATGGACTCATGTATAAGAGGGTTCAACTGATTACTCATCAGTAGGCTAGCCTGAACCATGTTGCAACAGATGTTTTGGGCTTCTAGTTTCCTTCATTGTTGGAGGAGTATGAATAAATCCTTCATAAATCTTTACAAGACCACCTCCCATCCAGGAGATATAGTTATTCATTTGTTTACACCCAGGTATTTCATCATTTTTTTCACCAGCATATCAGATGGATTTCAGAAGGCTTGTTGAGATAAGGGTGTAGTTAGAGGACATGCAGAGGAATGGATTCTCGCTACCAAAGGCTTCACCCTAGGAAGCCCCAATTGTTTTCAAAAAAATGAAGATAGTAGATTGAGGTTGTGTTTTGACTACCATATCTTGAACCAGGTGAGTGGGAAGAACAATTATCCACTATAGATAATGGATAACCTCTTTGATCATTTAAAAGGGCCATGATGGTTCTCAAAGTTTGAAATCAGATCATGCTATCACTAGCAGTGAATACAGGATGAGGGTATTCCGATGACAACCTTCAGATTTCAATAATATAACTATGTGTACTTAGGGAAGCCCTTTGGCATAATGAAGGATGTTAGGTCCACTAGGTCGAATACCTTGAGAGGGGGGGGGGGGTGAATCCGGGTATGACTGATTTAAACATTCACCCGTTTGGATCTTGTTTCATTGTTAGAGAAAACTCAATTTTATCTTCCTCCCATAGAAATATATGAAAAATATGAAATCATGCATATAAAACATCAATTTATAAATTTTGACCCCCACTGGGCTACGTCCAAGGAGCATACAATGACAACGTGCCATTGTACAAAATTCACTAATGCTCACTGCCAATAATTAATACAATGTTTGGGATATATCATCAATTCCCAGGCTCACTGCCTTAAAAAGGTTTAGGGTCTTCTCACTATATTCCCTTGGGTCACTCTCTATGACTCTTTCTCTAGCTCACTACTGGTGGAAAGGGTCACTGTATTCCACTTCCTTCGCTCACTGCTCTTGGAAAAGAATCCACCCATAGTTTATCAACTAGTAAGTCAAATATAGTTTATGAACATGTAGGTCCCTTCATTTCCATGAATTCCTAAATCCTAAACTATAGGTTGATGCTCTGTTAAAGTCTATTTTCCACCCACAGATGAATTCCACCTTCCTGTGTACTATTAGGTACCACAAAACAATTTCGCAAACTGAACTGATGCTTTTTCAAGCTTCCATGTGATAACCAGGTACCACCTTGATCCTCTTCATAATATGTACTAGGTTTATTATGCAGTCTCCTCCTCCGCGTACTACTACCGCCAATGGAAAACACCCATTGTATATGGACTACCTCCGCCTTCGGGATTGCGTACCGCCCTCGCGCACTAATTCTACAAACCTCCACTACAAATCATCCTCTGTCCATGAACTATTCTCTATTCCTAGACTACCTTCGCTTCAACATACTGGATCTCTCCCTCCATGTACCACTTGAGGAATTCAATCTCTTGTGTTCCAGAGATTCCTCATCCATGCACCGAGTCTTAAAGGAACACATATTTCTTCTTAAATCCTTTTCCAAAATTCCTTCTACGCAAGCCACTTTATTTTTCATGGGATTATCCCTCATGAACAACCTTCAGACTTTTCCAAAATCCTGGTTCAAAAACACGTTCTATTGATATTCGTTCTTTTTTCATAATCATTGGGATTAGAAATTCTTATATAGGGAAAGATATCCGAAAAAATCGATAATCCTAGATTTAGAAAATCTTCAATCCAGTCTTCACCACGTACTGATCCTTTTGCCACCGAGAACCGCAATCCACCCATGAACCATTTCTCCTAAGCAGTACATGTACTGTCTTTGTTCCTACACAGTCGATCTCCTCTACCGACAATAATCCATTCGCATACTACACCTCATTCTGCCGCAAATCATTTTTAGTTTTGCGAACCGCACTCCCGTACCATTTTCTCCTCTCCACGTACCATTCCCGGATCATGGTACGCAACCCATGAATTATGGTATGTGGTTCTCACCCTTTTCCGATTTTCATCAAAAAATTTCATAACATTCACTCTTTGGAATAAATCCTTACTTTTCCATCATCAAAATACCAATTTTAAGGCCTCAAAAATTGGAAAACACTGGGAAACTGCACCCCCATAAAAACTTGTCTTTAGAAAAAAACTACCTTACTCATTTGCAGTCATCTGTCTTTGTCGAAAAACACAACCACAGCCAAAACATTCCAAGGGGACACCATGGGGTTTTTTCCCAACAATATCCCCCTTTGGGTTTGTTGGAAACTCTTCTCAAAAAAATTCTTTTCATTTTGATATCTTATTAAATATTCTTCCATCTTCAACCATCATTTTATTTAAGAGATTAAGATAGTGATAAATGATTTACTCAACGAATACTCTAAGCCCACCGGAGCCATGCTCAGCGTGAGAAATAAGAGTATAATGAAAAGTTCATCAATTAACCACTTCATTGACAATCTATAATTATTGATACTATACTGATACTGATTAACTTATTTCATCACGAAGCCCAGCTCTCGTGATATATAAAATTTGATCGAACACTTCTTGCACCATCTAAATTAATGATCCCCCTATGTTATAGCTTCTCTAACCAGCTTCATCTCAGCACCAACTCCTTCTATCTCACTACTCTACCTAATCTCTTCTCGTCGTGTCTTTTCTCCCCCTGAATAATCACACTTTACCCCCCTTTGTCAACTTATCTGAAGGGAACTTCATGGTTGTATGCAATAGAATAAAGAACACATATTTTTACATCAGGGAAGAAACACATCATACCTTAGGGAGAGGGGGTCCCACATCCACACTTTTGCAAGTGCAGAAAGTTGACTGGAACCCCAGATCCAGTTGATGAATTTAAAACACTTTCTTGGGTAAGTCCTTCGTAAGAATATCTACAACTTATTCTGTAGGCACATGCTCCAACTTCACAAGCCCTTACTCCACTTTCTCTTTGATAAAATGATAATTTATTTCAATGTTCTTTGTACTTGAGTGAGAGACGGTATTTTTACTCATATTTATAGCACTTGAAGTATCACAATGGATTCCAATCAGAGATTACACTTCAATTCCCACATCTTCAGGTTTCTTCTTCATCCAAAATAGTTGTGTGTAAGCTTGAGTAGCTGCAATGTATTCATCTTCTGTAGTGATCAATGAAATTCTTGATTGTTTCTTACTTAACAAAGAAATACACAACCCTCTAAGATAAAAGGAACCTCCAGATGTTGATTTCCTATCATCTGCTGAACCAACCCAATCTGCATCTGTATACCCCAATAACACTAGATGAGATTTTACATTATACACAAGGTCAAAATCCACTATTCCCTTAATATACCGAAGAATTATTTTTACTGAAATCATGTGGAACTACTTGGGATTGCTTTGATACCTTGCATCTTGGCATGTGGAAAATATAATATTAGGTTTTTTCACTATCAGATACAATAGACTTCCAATGATTTTCTTGTATTATGTGATATTAACAGACTTGCCTTCATTATCTCGTGATAGATTCAGCTGGATAGAAAATGGAGTCTTCATATATTTGGAATTATCCATTCCAAAAATTTTAAAAACCTCCTTGGCATATTTAGATTGATAAATAAAAGTTCCACTCCTTCTTTGCACCACTTATAGTCTAAGGAAAAATGTCATCTCACAAATCATCGACATTTCAATCTCGCTTTTCATAAATTCTAAAAACTATACGCATTGTGCTTCATCTGATCCACCAAATATTATGTCATCGACATTAACCAACACCATCATCCAATGAATTTTTCCATTATTGAAATAAAAATAGTAATCAAAATCCACCATGATGAAAACCGAGATTCTTTAGAAACTGATCAAGCCTCGAATACCATGCTCGTGGTGCTTGTTTCAAATCAAATAATTCCTTCTTCAGCCGAAAAACCCTATTCGTATTTTCATGGATGAGAAAACCATCTAGTTACTCAATGAAAACCTCTTATTCTATAACTCCATCCAGAAATGATGACTTGACATCCATCTGAAAAAACTTAAAAGTTCTTTGTACTACTACGTCCAAAATTAATATGATTGTATGTAGCCTTGAAATGGGTGTGAATGTTTCATCCACATCTATACCCTATATCCGGGAGTACCCTTTTCACACAATTCATGCTTAGTTTCAAATCACTACACCATCTACATTCTTTTTGTGTGTGAAAAAACCCATTTTGTCCCTATAAAATTCATGTCTGCTAGTCTTGAGACAATATCCAATGTTTGATTGATTTCAAATTAGTTAAGATCCTCATTTATGGCATGAACCCAGTTCTCATCTCCAGCTACTTCATAAAAACATTTCGTTTCCACCTGTGATAAGTATGATATCTGTTGTAATGTCTTCATCCTCCTTGTTTGTACTGGTGTTGTCTGATCTCCAATTATGTTTTCTCTATCAATTTCAGGTATTTTTTCTTGTCTCTAGATTGAAACTGACTTATTCTCGTCATCTGAATATTATTCTAAATCATCCTCTGTAGATAGAGCATCTCCCGATCTGCTCATCTTTTCATCACTATCATTTTGTGTCTGATCACTTTTTTTCTGAATATTTTGTTCATTTTATACTATATTCACATCATGTCTTTCAACTATCTTTCCTAGCCACTTATTGATGCATTTATATTCTTTTTCTTCTTTGAGTAGCCAAGAAATATCCCTTTATTCCCACAAGATTCAAATTTACTATGTTTCTCCTTATTGAGAATGAAAAATTTACTTCCAAATATTCAAAAGTAATTCAATGATTGATTCTTTCCATACCAGAACTTCAATGAAGTATTCTCCTCTTTTGGTCAAAGTAAATCTCTAATTGAGGTGTATACTGATGTCATTACTGCTTTTTACCATAATTTCTCCAGAAGGACTTTCTCAATGAGATTGGTTTTTAGCCATGTCTTTGAAAATTCAATTCCTTCTCTCTACTACTCCATTCTAATATGGAGTTATGACTGCTGAAACATGATGCCTTATCCCATATTTCTCGAGATAATACTCCACTTGGATATTTGCGAACTCTATTCAATTATCTATTCGAATCGTCTAGATTTTCTGACCAATCAACTTTTCACAATATCGTGAATATCTTGTAATGAAACTGAACACTTTATATTTGTGGATAATTACTAAAACCCATTACATTCAACTATACTCATTAACGAAGAGAACATAATATCTCCTCCCATCGATATCCCTTATTGAAATTGGCCCACACACCTCAATATATATCAACTCAAGAAATATTGTTGAATTTTGTTCCTTTTTCATATATATATTTCGAATGATCTTCCCATGTTGACAGGAATCACACATATGAGTATGATCACATGATAGTCAAGGGAGATTTCTATATGCATCATATTTCACTAGATATTCCAAGGAAACATTCCTTAGGGGGCCAAGACACTTATGTCAGAACTTACTTTCTTCATCCTTGGAGAGAAAGCACATATCTTCTTCTCCACTCATGAGGTAGAGATTACCTTTCATATGATTTTATTGCAACACAATAGAACCATCCTTTTCCTTGATGATACATAATATCATTGAAAAATTAATGGCATGCCCCGAGTCACACAATTGGCTGACACAAAGAATGTTATGACTAATCCCCCCAACAACCAAGACATATTCTCATCTCATGTCTTTTCCTCCAAACCTAGATTTTACTAAACCAATAATTTTTCATGCCCTCATCGTTACAAAATATTATGATACCTTCTTTGTTGTACCTGATTCCAGTCAGTAGATCCTTATTTCTCACCATGTGGGAAGTACCACCAATATCAATGATCCATATCCCTGTGCAATCTGATGCCTTGAACAAAATTTTTTGAACCACTAAATTCTCTTTCCATTTATTTTTGGCCTTGGTATTTGACTTCATATCCATCATAGAATTATAATCTTGGTATTTCTTAGTATATGATGATCTATCTTCAACCTGCAAAACTACAAATCAATTATGAATTTTCAACTCTCTTGAAGATACATTTTGCTGCTTCTTATGAAAAAATTCTATCTACCTCAACATATTCCTATGCATTGTTCATGTGAAATATCTTTCCATATGTTCAAGTCCCTTACACTTGATGTAATGACCATCAAATGATGACATGGAATTTTGAGCTCTGTCCGACCACCTCAGTTGGTCTTGTTCCCTTTGGTAAATCTTTTCTATGGAACATACATTTTTAGAGTGTCTCATCTTACCAAAAAAATAACATCTTATGTGTGGTACATTCCTATGAGGAAATGGTGCACCACTAGTTGTGCCTTGGGTTCTCTTAATCTTTTGATTCTGATTCATACCCAAATCAGCTTTCAATCTTAGAGTGGGTGCTTGTGGTCTAACATGGACCATAACTAATTTCTATTTTAGATCAGGGCCCATACAAACCTTATCATTTGGAATTTATTGTTGTTTTTGTTTTGATAGACCAATATTCTCAAATCTCATCATTTCTATTTCCTATACAATCTTCTTTCCCGATACAGAACTGAGAGTTAGTATTTTTTCTTGATCTTTAATTATTCATCTAAAACTGATGACTTATTTTTCTAGTTGTTCGATACATTTGACTTGATCCTTTTTAGTTTTAGTCAAAATATCATTATCAATTTTTGGTTCTTCAATTTTTAGATTGTGCTCAACCACCTTTTCTGAGCATTCTGGAGTTGATGACCATAGCTTTTTAATTTCTACATTCAGCTCAGAATTCTCCTCTTCCTGCTACTGCAAAAAGAGTTTGGAATCATGAACAACTTTTCTAGCTTTCTTTGTTTTGTCTCTCAAAATATATACCTCTTCAAGAGTAGATTCCAATTAAGCCTAAATATCAACACTTCCTTCATTTTCTCCTTCATTTTCACTTTATTCTGTTGTCAATGATTTTTTGACAATTGCCACCAAAGATTCTATTTTATGATCCTTGCAGTTCGAAAACTCTTTTGCCTTAGATTCTTCTAACCATTAATCCTCTTTTGAAAGAAGATTTTTCTTCTTAAATAACTTTATCATACTACTTCTTATCCCTTTATCATTTGATGAATACTTATTTTGGGGGATTTAATCATTTTCTTCATTTTCTTCATCAATTTTCTTGGGACACTTTCTTGAAAAAAAGCACTATATTTCCATATCTAAAGCATGAAAATGGATGATTACCTTTCAACATCCCTTTCTCCATTGCAAATTGGTGAAGAGAAATAACATGACATCATCCAAATTTTCCTCCTCAAGACTATATTCAACAGATATATTCTTCATGGCCCTAAATGACACTTCCTTAGACATTCCCTTTTCCACTTCATCATTACCATCGTTTCTCATTTCAAAAGCTACAAGGGTACTATGTAGGTTATCTAGTGTCAGCTCTTTCAGGTCTTTTTCATCCAACACTAAAACTTTCAGATTGAAACATCATGGAAGCTTCCTCAAGATACATTTCATAATCCTTATATATTCAATGAATTCTAGAAGACCCCTCATGTCTTCCAAAATAATATTTATCTTGTCAAATAATGCATCAATAATATCATTGGGATTCATTCTTAGATCCTCATACATGTTCTATTGAACCTGCAGCTTTGTTTCACAGACTTTTATGTTTCCCTCGTAAATGTTAAACAATTTTTCCCACATTATATATGATGTTTTATTGGAAATAACCTTTGTATAAATATCATTTGATAGGTATCCTTATAAATCATTGATCTCTTTAGCATCAGTATCCAATTATATTCTTTTAGCTTTTGATAAAGCACCACCATTAATGTTAGCTCATATTCCATGCATTGCCTGTGTGAAGACATCCATCCCTACTGATAGAAAGTAGTGATGAATTCAACTCTTCTATAGTAAAAAATTATTTCCACCAAAAAATGGGATTGCTTTATGACTGACCACCATCATTTATTCTTCTTGAAAGAGAAACCCTAACTTTTAACCTTTCCCTTTGCTACCAATTTTTAGGTCCACTAGGTTGAATACCCAAAGGGGGGGTGAATTAGGGTATGAAAGATTAAAACGTTCACCCATTCAGATATTGTTTCGTTTTTAGAAAAAACATAATTCTCTCTTCCTCCCATAGAAATATATGAAAGAATATTAAGTCATGCATAAGAAAAAAATGATTTTTACACGGTTCACCCTCACCGAGCTACGTCCAAGAAGCATAAAATGGAAATGTGCCGATGTACCAAATTCACTAAGGCTCACTACCAATAATGAGTAAAATGTTTGGGATAGATTTTTAATGCCCATGCTCACTGCCTTTAAAAGGATTAGGCCCTGCTCACTGCATTCCCAAGGGTCACTCCAAATGAATATTTCATTGGATCACTGCTAGTGGAAAAGGCCAACATCTTCCTATTACATCTCTCACTTCTCTTGGAAAATAATCCACAAATATTTTATCAACTTGTAAGTAAAACACAGTTTATGGACATGTAGGTCCCTTCATTTGAAAGAATTCATGCATCCTCAACTATAGGTAGATGCTCTATTGAAGTCCATTTTTCACCCATAGAGAAATTCCACCTTCCCAGGTACTATTAGGTACCATAAAATACTTTTACAAACTAATTTGAAGCCTTTTCATGCTTCCTTGTGCAAACTAAAAACCATATTGCTCCTCCGCATACTGTGTACCAGGTTTGGTACGTGGCCACCTCATCTGCATACTACTGTCGCTGAGGCAATCCAACCTTCTTCCGTGGACTACCTCTGCCTTTGCAATTGCGTACTGCCACAGCCTACCGATTCCCTAATCCTCCATTGTGAATCACCATTTATCCGCAAATTGTTCTCTGTTCGCAGAATACCTTCACTTCCGCATACCAGAGCTCTCCCTCCATGTAATTCTTTTAAAATTCACTATCCCTCATGCCAAAGATTCCCCCTCCACATACCGAGTCTTAATCGTACATAAATTTCCACTTAAATCCTTCAGCGTAATTTTTTCCACACAAACCATTTTAGCATTCGTGGGATTATCCCTCACGAACCACCTTTGGAATTTACCAAAATCATGGATCAAAAATATTTTTTAATGACATTCGATCTTTTTTTAATCGATGGGATAAGAAAGTGGTATATAGGCAAAGATATCCACAAAAACCACTAATCCAAGATTTACCAAATCTTTGATCCAGCCTTCGCCATGTAAGGATCCTTCTGCTGCCACAAACTACAATCCTCCCGCGAACCATTTCTCCCAACCAGTTAATGTACTATCTTTGTTCCTACATTGTCGATCTCCTCTACCAACGACAATCCATCCGCGTACTTCACCTCCTACCACCACGAACCATTTTCAGTTTTGTGAACCGCACCCATGTACCATTTCCTCCATTCCATGTACCATTCTCGGAACATGGTACGTGGCCCATGAATTATGGTATAGTGTTCTCAGCCTTTGTTGATTTTATTCAACATTATTCATACCATTCCCTCCTATAAAGAAATACCTCATTTTCCAACATCAAACTCCTAATTCTGAGGTTCCAAAATATGGAAACACTGGGAAACTACGTCACCTTAAAGACATGTCTTCAGAAAACACGAACCATACTCACTTGCGGTCATCGGGCTTGGTCAACAAACATAACTACACCTAAAATATTTCTAGGGGACACCATTATAGATTTTTTCCCAACAAAGTCACCATCAGTGTTCATGGGACTCATGAAATGGATATTTAATCCTTAGTTAGACTAGTTCCTCATAGTATTCATTGACGATATCCTTGTGTACTCGACGTCCGGGGAGGATCACACAGGACACATAAAGAAAATTCTAGACAGACTCTGAGAGAACCAGCTCTTTGGGAATCTCTCTATGTTCTAGTTATGGACTCAGATGGTCCAATTTCTATGACACGTTATCCAAGAATGGAGTGGAAGAGTTCATTTATTTATGACTTTCTTGTCAACATGTGAATACTGAGCACCATATACTAGCGGGGCTTTCTCAACCCCTTGAGGTTCCTAAATGGAAGTGGGATGAGATATTAAGGGAATTAATTATAGCTTTACAATGTATTTATAGGGCTGTAAATTATATATGAGTGACCATTTACCAACTCACCATGGTTTCTTACTTCATAAATATCCAAGAACAGTGTTCAGTAGAGATTTTGAGATGCCTCTACATGAATGAGATAGTTTGACTCCATGGAGTTCCATGAACGATAATTTTAGATCGTGATTCTCATTTCACATCCCCATTATAGAAGGGATTTTTGGTGGAATTTGATACCCAGTTAAACTTGAGAACAACATTTTACACAAAAGCGGATGGCTAGATGAAGTGGACCATTCGGGTTGTGGAGGAAATGTTGTGATCCTACTTTTTAGACTCCTTCTGTATTTGGGAGGATCACATACCACTGGTACAGTTTTCATACAATAATAGTTACCATTACAAAATTTTAATGGAACTATTTTAGGCTTTTTATGAGAAACCCTGTAGGTCACAAACTTTTTGGACCAACCTATAAGAGTAATCAATCATGGTCCCAGAGTTGGGGAAAGATACTACCCTGAAACTAAAGATCATGCAAGAGCAGATGTGGACAACACAGACCTGTCAGAAGTATTATGATGATAGGCTGAAAATGCCTTTGGTGTTCTCGGAAGGATATCATATGTTCTTATAGGTTTCACCACAACATTTATTATAGAGATTTAGCCAGGGCATCATGTTATATCCAAGGATTATAGGCCATGTTTTCGATAATAAATAGAGTTGGTGAGGTGGCCTGCTGCTTAGAAATACCATCGTAGTTAGAATAGATACCAAACATCTTCCATGTGTCATAGTTGAGTTGGTATGTGCATGAACTGTCGCTCATCATTGATTGAGGTTATCTAGACATCAAGGATAGAGTGACTTGTGTTGAGTACATAGTGCAGATCGATGATCAAAAAGAGAGGATCAGTCGTGGGTGATCGATTCCTTTAGTGTGTGTTCTATGGAAACACGAGAATCTCCAAAAGGTCACATATAAGTGGGAGGCTACGATTCATGATCACTAGTAAAATATTTTTCAGTAGCCTTTGTTTTGGATTTTTAGGGATGTAAATCCCCAACGCGGGGAAAATGTAATGTCTAATATTTTCTATGTATTATTTTTTAATATTATAAATATTAAATTCAAGAACATGAATGAATATGGTGTGTGATTTTGAATCCTCATGTTCTTAGAAATTTTTTTGAAAAATATTAAACAGCAAGTGCATACAGTTTTCCTGAAAAAGTGGAATAACGTATAAATAGGTTCCTTGATCAGAAATTAGATGAAAACATTGCATTCAAATCAATTTCTTTACCCTAGGTGAGACCTAACATTGGTCGGCATAGGTTGCTTGTAGAAAGTCATCACATGAATTTTAAATGAATAATGTATATTGCTACAATTTTTTTATTTCATCGATTAAGTGATACATCTACAGTTTTATTTTAAATAAACTACTTAGTAAAGATCCATGTTTATGATCACACCCTTGTAATCTTTTGGAGGTCATGGAGATAAAGATATGGAGAATCCTCTTGGCAGGTGATGATTGAACTTTAGATTATAGATCAACGAACACCGTTCCTAGTAGATCTTGCCAAATATAATGATGAGGTGACCAATATTCCTCAATGAGAGATCCAAATTGAGGTAGGCTTAATTATTTTATTCTTATTTCCGAATATTGAAACCTATAATGAAGGGAAATTAATCCATGAATATATTAGCTCGCGGGTCGATTGTACTTATGGGATTGGATGATATATGAGGGATTTGGTGGGAGATTGATCATGTAATTATTTTATTTGTATTATTTTCTTTATAAATATGATGGATAGAGATATTAAAAAAATTTATTGAGGTTCATTCCACTCTTTGATTATTTTTTTTCACTCTCTTTCATTGTTCTTCACTAGCATTACTTGTTTAGCCCGCGAATCAGCACATTCGGAGCAATCGATCGTTGCACACCCGATTCCTATAAAAACTATTTGATATTGTAGATCTAGGATTTTCAAGGTGTGAAGGAGGTGCGATGATAGATATGGAGTGATTTAGATGAACGTGGATTCCCAAATCCTTGTTCTTCTATGTTCTTCAAAATAATGAAGAATGAACCTTTTTAATCTGTTTTGAAACTCAATCAGAAGAGGAAACATATTTATTTGGGTGATAGAACGACTCAATGGGATTAGATCTTCATTTTCATGATGAATCAATAAATGGATCAATTTATGCTAGTGGAAGAGTTGTGTGGGAGAAGTTTGAGAAATCCTGGAAAATTGTGAACTACAGGTTGTGGAATCCAGAATACATGGTGTGTGGGAACCCCTTGTGGTAGATAGGGTTTTAGGAGAAAAGTTAAGTATTAGACAGAGTGTGACCCCATAACATGGTGTGTGACCTCTCCTAGGTAAATAAGCATGTACTTTGGGAGGTACACTGACACTGGGTAGAATACACGGGTTCCCTACACACCATTTCATGAAGTGCTTACACGGACTACCCAATGTACTGGTATATGGGAATGCATAAACAGAACAAAACCAAGTAATGGAACATATCTAGAGCATAGAAGCGGACCCTGAATGGTAGGATATGGCATGTTACCATTAATACATGTTGTGTACCCATATTCTACAAAACGTGGGTTGGAATAACATAAGCCTTTGTACACAGGCAGTATCGTGGTCATGGGACATGGCGTGTCACCTTAATACATGTTATATACCCCATTATAGATGTATTGATTCTACTATCCTCCACATCACAGATAAGCTTAATTAGAGTTAGTTCGCTTTATCATTTCCCTAAAGGTAGGTGAGAATGATTACCTACCCCTAGGACCATCAACCCTTCTGTAGAACTTCCTGGATAGAGTTTTTGGAATCCCCCTAGAGGACCAAATAAGGATTCTCTATTCATTTTTCATGCCCTAGGTGGAGTTCTCTATATTGATGTGTCCAAAACTACATCGGTGTTGATCCTATTCTTAGAGGGTTAATCTAAATTGAGTATTCAGTATCACCCTATGGACAAAGCTATGATCCTCATATGTTGTATCATATGTCTATTCAGATCTATCATCATATCTTCAACATGATGAGACATGATGAGAATAACCTCTTAGATGGACCACATCAGTTCTATTTGATTCAGTAGTGTGTAATACTGAATGAGTGATTCATATAATCTTAGATCTGATTTTGTAGGTTGGTATGATGTGGTTGTGACTTATGTCTAGATAGTGTGTCTTGGTTGATTGTATATGGATATTTTTGTTATATTTGTTGTAGACATAAACCTATGTAGATATGATTGTTCTATCCTTTGTTATATTGCGTTGTGGTTTTGGGGTTCCCTACTGAGTATTGTTATACTCACCCCTTCATGTGATTTTCCCTCACATGTCATGAATTGTGTAGATTAGAAACCATTTAATGGAGTCCTAGGAGGACTCAGACATGATTCTTTTATGTGAGACTAGATAGATAGAGGTGTGTTCTTGATGATTCATTCAGTTGTCCCAATACCTTTGTCTTACAGGTTGGACTTGTGTTACATACTCTTATTGGTGGGATACTATTCTGGACCTGTTTTCTTTAATTTACTTTCTGTCATATTCTGGTTGTGGGATATAATTGTCTTCATGTATTGTTCACTTATTCGTTTTTTCATTTCAACATTTTGGGTGATTGGAGATTTGTGTATATGTATATTACATAGAAAATGCCACCCATTTTAGTGATATTCCTACATGGTTATAGTCACTACCCCTTGGCCTATTAGATGTGAGCTTGGGGAGCCATGACATGGGACCCATTGGTATGGGTTTTGATAGACCATATATCAAACGACCATATGTATAACGACCATATTTCATTCTTATATATATCCTTACATACTCCTCTAAAATTGTTCTCCATATACATTGACTTCCCTCTGATCATTTTTATTATACATCAATTGAGTTTAATTATTTATATAGTTATAATTAGGGATATGATCTTCATTTAAATCCATGAGGATAATGAATTCATTTTCACAGACTTTTTATTTACATATGGATTTACTCACCTTGTAGTTTTCTTAATAATGTTTCGTACTTTTTTCTCATTATGTAATAATATTTATCTTTTGTTTAAATATTTTATCGCAATGAAATATATTATTGTTAATTTTTGTTCCATATTAAATGTGAAACAATATATTCAAAACAATTTATATTTAAATAAAAATACATATTAATATCACATAGAGAGCAATACATCTTATAGATGTTCTGCTTCTTATAGAAGTAAATAATAAAACAAGAAAAAGACTAACCATTACTAACAAGTAGAATACAGGGGGACCCTATCACTTTTATTTTATGAGTTTTACAAACCATTGAGTTTATATTGTTTGACTCATAAAGTTTCCAATATTTTAGTGTAGTTTTATTAAATTTTTTCTCATTACTCTAAATTCATCATAATTCTCATAGACCATCATAAAAGGATACTCTATATATATTTTTCAATTATATCATGGAACTGACCATTCCGTTATAGTTTTAATATTTATTAATTCTATGTAGTTGATGTTTGTTTTAGTTTTTGGGTTTTTTAAATGAAAAAATGGTAATTATGAAGTTTTTGTTAAAATTTATGGTTCCTACACATTTTTTAGAGTAAACTATGTGGTTAACATTTTTTATCTATGTCTATAATTCAAATTGTTTGGTTAATGGTTGGTCTTCATGGATAATATTCAATTGATTACAAACTATGCATATCCTAGGGGAAACCACATTGGACCTTTGGTGTGTAATGGTGAGGGAATACGACATGCACATTGTTTTGTAATCCATGAAATAAGAATGCTAATGTGATGTGAAATTTGATTGTACCATTCGGAACAATTTGAAAAAAAAAATTATAACCATGGAGTCTCATGTAAACCGTCCAAGTGGGTTTTGGCCTAGGTAGTGAACTTCACATGGTTGGTTTATTGTTTAGAAAACTATATATCCAAATGGTTCGACCAACCCAGATTCATTAAAAGACAAAATTATGGAAATAATAATTCTTGATTTTGATCTAACAACCCTCATTTATTTCCCCACTCGGTCAAACAAGCTAGGTTACTCCTAAATGGGAGTTTACTTCATACTCCATCCATTTTGGTGGCCCCTTGTTTTCTTGAGGTTTCCTCCTTGGTATCTTCCTTTAAACCCCTTCCTCTGTTTTCTTCCACTTATCCCATTAATTTTCTTTCCTCTGCTAAACCATAGGGATTATAATAGAAAATCTTGGTATATATTTGTTGGGATTAATTAAGTAGCCTTGTATATGTATGGGATTATAGAGGTAATTTATTGTCTTGTTGGATTGTTTTTCGTCATAGGAAATGACATCTAGATTGATTTTCATAGAATCGAGGTAGTTGTTTTGTTGTTGTCACATTATATTACATGAAAATGGGTGTTTGTTGATTTTAAAATGTTTCCATGTATATTATATTCTTATATATATATGACCCATTAGGATACCATTGGATTAGATTTCGTTTTATCCATTTATATGGAATGGAATTCCAATCCATGTGTTTGTGAAAATGCCAAAATGTTTTTGAAGGATGCTATTGGTTTTAAAAGCGGTGCAGAGTATCAAATTGGGGTTTTAAATTGATTTATTTGAATTACATGCTTCATTAAAAATGTCATCGAGTTCTCTAAAGTGTGTAAAATGTTCCACAAGGGATTTTTTATTTGAATGGGGTGTTTTATCCCTTACTATTGTTATAATTAAAACATTGATTTTTGATTTTATGGATTTAAAAAATTATTCAAGTGGATCTATAGATTTAAAAATGGATTACAAGAATATTTTTATCACATAGGACTAAATATTTGATTTTGATGTGTTTTAGAAATTGTAGTATTTGGGAATGGGATTTCTAGAATCTTTTGAAAAAGGATTATTTGGAATTTCATGAATATGTGTTTTCTTAAAGGACATGAGCACCTCTTAAGCCTTGTATGATTTTTAAGCCTGTGGTAGCTTGTAATTATACGAAGGATGTATTATATTGTTTAATAATAATATTTAATTAATATATTTTTTTATTAGGGATAATTATTGTGAATGTGTGAGAGGTGACTAAGAGATCCCATGGAATAATATATTAGGTTCTAAATATTTTCATGCCAACATAGTGCCTTCTTAATCTTGGATTATTTTAAGTCAAACTGGAAACATTTTATTAGAGTCTGCATGTTAGATTCTAGGACGTTTATATCCTATTTAAGATCATTTTTTTCAGAATTCTAATTGTTATTTAATTATATCCCCTGATTCATAGATATTATCTTGGAACCTATCCTATAATTATGTTCATTATAACCTTTTGTTATTGTTATATTTAAAAATATTTTCAAAAGGGGTTTGTGAAAGGTTTTGTAAATAATAATTTTTAACGTGTGGTTTTAATGAGATTTTATACTATTTTTGAGATGATTTTGAAAGGTTTTGTTTGTCCTTAGATGATTTTGGGTTGAATTTTTTGTAAATAGATAAATATAATGATTATTCTGAAGGTAGAAACTATATTGAAAAGGAAATAGAAATATCTATTAAAGAATGATGTGAGTAAAGTATTCAAATTGGATCCAGAACCATAAAAATGAAAATAAGATACTTGAGGATTTGTTTCAGAATCATCCACATCGGATCCAAAGATCAACATGAGTAAAAAAATCTAGGAAACTTAATGTGAGATTGTTAAAAAGTCCACAATTGTTTTGATTCTAGATTTAACTTGGTGATTGTAATGAGGAAGATGTTTCGGAATCAGAATGCCTCCAATATTATTGGGATAATGATTTTATAATCATATATTTCTCATAAATCATAATTAATTTATGAAACTTATTATTTATTTTTTATGAAGAAAACATTGAGGAAGGAAATGATATTTATGAGTCATAGGAAGAAAAATATTTTGTTGATCCGAAGGATAAATTATTTTTTTACTCATATTTTTATACATTGATTTTCATAATGATATATTCATATTGGGATTTTCATATTGTGGAAATCGTAATGAATAATTTTTAACTAAGAAATCGAATTAAAGAGTTCATTCTAAAAAAAATTGTACTGAATAATTCATAAAATAGAAATCAAATAGAAGAATTCATACTGAATAAATGATACTGAGGAAATAATACTGAAGAAATTGTACTGAATTATTCATTCTATATAAATCATACTGAATAAATCATTATAAATGAATCGTAATTGAGTTTTATAAATAAATAAAAATCATATTTTTATTTCTCAGTTAAAACATCGTACAAGGATTTATTGAGGAAAAAAATAATACTATGATTTCATAATGAAAAAATAAAACAGTGATTTCATAAAGAAAAAATCATACTAAGATTTCTTAATGAAATTTTTTTATGGGAAATAATATTAGAAAATCAAGGAGATTTGATGATTATAAAATGAATTGAATATGTCAAGGATATATCTAAGATTTAAGGAGAATTGAATATTTAGGATCTTTGGTAAAGTGGGAATGGTTTTTTGAACCCTTCCTAATCTACTTTTGAGGTCCTTATAAAAGGAGATCTGAGTTCATTAATAAAGGTGATCGAGCTCTAAAAATTGGGGGACATGTATTGAGTACCTAAAAAACATTTATGTTTTATGTAGAATATAAAAAAGATAATTGGATTGAAGTTCAAGAAAATTATTTGAGAATGATTCATCTAAGGATGTTCAATTGACCAAGTTCCATCAGACCCTAGACTTGTGAGCTTCTGATTGAGTTTCTTCTCAACTCAAGAAGGATGTTAAAATGAAGAATTACATCAGAATGACCATCATATGGAGACCATTGTATTGGGGTTACTAGACTTGGAAGATCATACTAACCTTGTTGATGATGATTTACATACTGTGGTTTTGGAAGAAGATTCAACAACACCTGATTATTAGTGATTTTTTTACATTTTTGAAGGATGTATGCATGTATAGTTTTATTCGTACAATTTGTGGAGAATGTTATGACATTATAAAGTGGATAAGAAAAGCATAGGAAAATTGAATCTTATAACTGTGGATAATTACAAGTTTCATAAAATGCTTGTCTTGGGATGTGGATAATGGAAGGGATAGATTGGGTATAACCAACTATAGTAGAAAATGTTTCTATTGGGATTGTAGAATTTTTCTTTTCTTGTGCCATTTTTCTTCCATAAATAAGATAGTGAATGAATCTATATTGGTGGGACTATCCAACGTGGAAAGTAGTAATTATTTATACCTATCCTTGTAAATATAATGTGTTCCCAAGTCTTTATATTTGTTGTATTTCAAAGGTGAGGTTGGGAGGCATATTTGAATGGATCATTACTATATCAAGTTTCAGAGGTTAGGAATGATTTTTTTGAGTCAAGAATCATTCTTAAAAAAGAGAAAGGAAGCATTGATTCACCCCATCTCAGTTGTCTTGATAATACTTGGGAACAAAATTGGTATCAGAGGTAAGTTCCCACTGAAAGATCCATACATGGAATGGATAATTTAAATTCCATGAATTGTAAGAGGATACTTGTTTTAAATGGAATGAAATATCATATCTATAAAGATATAATTATTCCGTATCTCATGTATGTTGGGTATGGTGTTTTATAAGTTACTATAGAATGATTTCATCCTAGTATTGAGAATAATCCTCTAACTGCTTCTGATAATAGAAAATTTGAGAATGATGGAAGAGTGATTTTTTTCACTCTCATCACTTACCGAAAGTGAGTTTCTTATATTAAAAGTAGTTGTAAGTACAAATGTTATTCAGGATAAGAAAAAAATAATTATGAAGGAAATACAATGTTGAAAATGAAAAATTTACAACTTTGGTGGATGAAGTATGATTATCTAAAAATGGATGTGAATGAATCTATTGGGGAATTCTTTACAAGGTTAAATGATATTATTAGAACCATAATATACTTATGTGATAAATTTGAGGACTCAACTAATATTGAAAATATATTGATAATTATTGCTGAAAAATTTGATGCTAAAGTTTTATCTTTGGAATATAGAGATATTGAAACCTTATGTCTATATGATCTAAAAAATATTCTTGTTACTTATGAAATGAGAGGATAGAATGTTATTGAAATTAATGAAAAGTTTGATTAGAAAATTTCATTCAAATCATTGACACAAAGAAAACACCAAGAAAAAGAAATTAAAGAATAATAACGTGATTTCAATGTAGAGGAAGAAGATAATGATTTAAATAAAATTACTTCCCTTCTTCTAAAGAAATACAATAAGGGAAAATGGAAAAGAAAAACTCTCAAATGATGGAATTGTGAATGGAAAGGAAATTTTATAAAAAATTTACTAGGAAGAAAATGGAAGAACATGAGTCAAATGATAACAATGAGAAAATTAAAAAACAAGCATGGAAAATTCACAAGGAAATATGCCCTTATGAAAAAAATAAGAAAAGTTATCAGATAAGAAGAAAGAAGAGAGATTCCTCATCTGATGATGAATATGATCATCAACTCAACTTTATTTATCAAGTTATAAATTGGAGTGATTCTTTAGGTAGTGATGATAATGAAAAAGAGATTAAATAAAGGAAAAGGATTATTAAAAATAATTTGTAGAAATAACTTGAAGAGAATACTCAAATCCAGAAAGATTCAAGGAAGTTGATAAAAGTTGATGAATGTTTAACTTTTAAAAATGGTGAGTGTGAAAGAAAAATGTAAAGTGAGGAATAAATGTTAGTTGGAAATGAGAATATCAACAACATAGAATCTACACTTGTTCAAGAAATTAAACAGAATAAGTTGATGGTAGGTTAATATGAAATAATTATATACTTTTTGAAAATTATGTTTACTATGAAAGGAGAGGAGTTGTAAGAATCACAATCAATGCTTCCTAAATAAAAAAGTGAGATAAAAAATCTGAGATAAAACTTCACTAAGTATGTTGATATTATAGGGGGAAACAAATAAAGAAGGTAAAAAGAAAGGATTAAAAAATCCACTTTGTGAGAAAACATCATTCATTAAGAATTTTATGAATTCTTCCAGAATGTATCATCTTAAGAAAACTGGTGCCTGATTTGCGTAGAAAAAACAGAAAAAATGTTCTGATCATTTTTACTCACAACATGAAAGATCAATATTTTGATTTCACTACTAGGGTAGTGTAATTTTTGGATATAGATCTTATTCATGTTGGTATTCCATGTATCTTCCTGGAAATGGGCATGATTCCAGGGGGAGTTATGATGAGAAAATATAATCAAATGTTCCTAAAAATGATATGGTACTAAAAAAGGAGACTCAAAAAATTAATAAAGATGAGCATGTTAAGAAATATGAGTATGTTAAGAAGGTAGATAAAGAAATCGTGCTGAATTGAAAAATAATGGGTTTTTATTTATTTGGCCAGAACAAGTTGATATGACAAGAAAGTTAGAAGAAATAAAATAATTTGCTGAAGAAAAGGGGAAGAAACATAATTCTCCAGATGTGAGAAACGTTGAAAAAAATATATCAACATATTATGGTTTCATAACTCCAAAAATATGTAAGATATGTGAGAAACAGGGTCCTGTTACAAAATGATTTTGACTATCATTGTTGAACAAGAGGAATCCATGATTGAGTTGTTATAAACAAACTACAACAAAAACGTTCTAAAAGGGGAAAATAAGTTAAAATCCTTATTAGAAGAGTCTATAGATTAACTAAAAATAGTTACAATATCTGATAAGGATGATAAGAATAAAGAAAATAATTTCAATGAAAAATCCAATAAGAATAATACAAAATAAATACTGAGATAATAATCTCGCTCTAAACTTTTTTTTTGAGAATCTATGAGGTTTCGCCTTATTCTTAGACCATTTTTTTATTTTTACTAACTGGAATAGAACTAAAGAAGTTTATTTATGGAATATGATGTCATGTATCTTATTATTCGTTCAAAAGAATTTAATGAAGTTACATAATGTTTTTTCGAATGTTTTTTATACTCTTCAAATTTATGATATGTTTGTTGAGATAGGTGTAGGTTTCTTCTATCTTAAATAAATTCTTTTCAATATTTCCCAAAATATAAGAATGTTTAAGGAGATGTGAAAAGTTATTACATGAAATTTGTGTAATGGGAGACATTGAAAACCTTAATTATACACTCTTATTTCCTACAGTGGGTTCTCCCATATAGATTTAGATTTGTTTAGTTAAAATATCTCTGTTGTAAAACTCATGTGACAATTATGTTCTCCTATAGAATATTTTCAATTATTTAATATGAAATGTTCCAAATATTTTGAAAAGAGAAATTTTATTTAAGGAAGGAAATTCATCATGACGACCCCTTTGAATTTTATTTTTTATAAGGGGGATAGAATATTTTTATGGGGAGGGACAAGAAATAGGGGGAGCAAAGAAAAGTACACATAAATAATATAAATTGGAAAAATAAAACAATACCACTTCTTGTTTTGAAGAGTTTAAATATAGGTATTGAAGTGGGTATTGAAAAAAAATAAAAATGGGGATATTGTTGGACCCCGATTTATTTTTGGTGGTATTTTTTATCAATTGATCAATATGAGGATTATATTGGAGGAAGAAAATATATAGAAAAGGTAATAGAATTATAGAATCAAGAAGGGTGTGAGTAATGTTGTCAACATGGATCTATAAACATAAGGATGATAATCGAATGATGGGGGATCTTATTCAGAATCACCGACATCATATCCACACATCGACATGTGTCAACATATCCAAGAATCTTAAAGCGTCATTGATTAAAAGTCAGAAATTGTATTAAGTCTGGAATGAAAGTGGTGATCATAACGAGGAAGCCATTTTAGAGTCAGAATGACTCCAATATAATTGTGATGTTTCTTTTATCATATTTTATTTCTTATAAATTATAAGTATGTTTTGAAACATATAATACAATCTTTATGAAAAAATGGAAAGGGAGGAAAACATGTTAATGAGGATTAGGAAGAAAAATGTGTTGCTAATATTGAGTATAAATATTTTCATACTAGGATTTTCATACTAATATTTTTGTAATGAGATTTTCATAATGGGATTTTCATACTGAAGAAATCGTAATGAATAATTCATAATCATGAAATCAAAATAAAGAATTTTTAATGAATAAATCATATTGACGAATTCATAATAAAGAAATCATACTAAATAATTTGTACTAAATAAATCATACTGAATAGATAATACAGAATGAATTGTACTAGTATTCCTTTGTGAAAAAATAATATTTGGATTTTCTAATGAAAACATTTTACAGATATTTCTTAAGGAAAAAACCATTCTAGTATTTCTTAATGAACATATAATATTGGGATTTCTTAAGGAAAAAATCATACATAGATTTCTTAAGAAAAAAATCATACTGGTAAATCATAATAACCAATCCATGATATTTGAAGATTCGAAAATGAATTGAATGATTCAAAGGGAGATCTGAAAAAAAGAGATTTGTAGATTAAAAAATGAATGAAATTACTCAATTATATATGTATGATTTATGGAGAATTGAAGATCTATTAAATTTAGTTAAGTAGTAAAGGTTTTCATAACCCCACCTAATCCACTTTTTAGGTCTTTATTAAAGGAGAGATGAGTTCATTTGAAAAGGTGACCTTGTATTATTCAATTACTTGAGTGCCAAAAATTATGGGACACATATAGAGTACCCACCCAATTTTTTTTGTTTAAGGTTCTAGCTAAGGAAGATAATTGGATGGATGTTAAATTTTATTATTCAATAAAGATTCATCTAAGGGAGTTAATCAAACTGAGTTCAATCAAATGTAATAATTGTGAGCTACTGATTGAATTTCTACTCAGCTGAAGAAGGAAGTAAAAAAGGAGAATCACACTATAATGACCATTGGACAGAGACCATCGTATTGGGGTTACTGGATTGGTAAGATCAAATTGACCTTATGGAGGAAGATTTCCAGACCATTTTTTTGGAAGAAGGTTCAAGACCAAATAGTTTCATAGTGAATTATTTATGTAACTTAAGGTTGTACATAGGTATAGTTTGATTCATCTTTCTTTTCGAGAAAGTGAATTATATATGAATTGGATTAGAAATGAAGAAGAAAAGTGAATCTTGTAACTATGGATAATTACTACTCTCTAAAAAAGGCTTGTTTTGGGAATTGGATACTAGAAAGTATAGTTGAGGGGTATTGGAAACTAAACCAGGATAGTTGCTACTCAGATTGTATAATTGTTTTTCCTATACCTTTGTATTCCAGAAAGATGATAGTGAAATAATTCATGTTTGTAGGACTAACAAACATGGAACGGAGTAGGAAATTGTGCCAAAACTTATAAATATTGTGTGATTCCTTTTCATTATATTTGTTTCATAATAAAGGTGAGTTTGAGAGTTATATTTTAGTGGGTCATAACTTTAACATGTTTCGTAGTTTAAGAATGGCTTTTTAAGGAGTTAAGAAAATTTAATGCAAATGTAAAGTGAACCACTGATTCACCCCCCACTCTTAGTGCTCTCAATCCTACAAGGGAACAACATGTGTTATCTTCAAATGTGAAGAGTTTATTTTAAAAAAAATGGAGTTTTTTTCATATAAAAGTGGAAAAGGGTTGTGATCAAATTGTCAAGAACATCACATTAAATCTTTAGTTTTTATTAGAATTTTTTGCAGTATAGTAGGACACCTTGGTCATATCTCAATGATTCCTTAGATCAGTAGTTTAAAAATAATTTTTTGATTATGAAAATGTCTAATGGGAGTCTATGAAATTTGGATTTTTTGATTTAATATGGAATCATATAAAAGAAAGGGATATAAGAAACTAGAAATTGATAAATTTGATTAAGTGTTATCAACCTGAGGAATCTCATGACGCTCATCCTTCATTGCTTCCAGAGATAGGGTTATGATATTTTAATTCATTTTTTGTAAAACATAGAACCATAATGTTACTATATTTGATCTAGGATAACTTATAGGGTTTAGTTGAAAACACACAAAGATTCACCGGAGACCGCTGATGATTGGGAAATTGTGTTTGACTTCATAACCGAAACTCAGCGAGGCAACACGTGAATAACTTGATTCATTTTATAGGTTTGAATTTATTTCAATATGTTATATTGAAATTAATTTACATTAAAATGGAAGTGGTTATGTGAATTAAATTGGCCAATATGAACCACATGAACTCCATAATTGAAAGGGGAAAAAAGGGACAAATGATGTGCAAAACCTCACATGAAAGGGTACCTCCAAAAAGGATAATTTGAGTTTGAGTATGACATAAAAGTAAATTACTCATTTAAATAATAATATTGGATGAAAAAAAACAATATAAAACTAGGAATTAAAAATTACATTCAAAATAATACAAACAAGAAGCTCAGGATTACATCAAATTCCTCCCCAAGTGATCACAAGGAGTATAGAAATCCATGGGAGGGGTGAGAAATAGATATTGATGTAGAAATTCCCATAGCCTCCAAAACATCTATGGATGATGATAGGACTCCTTTGGGACTCCCAAAAGTAATCACCTTTCCTCATAGTTGAACTTCAAAGTGGGTTGCCCAAGGTACCAATTTAAAGGCACAGTGGGAGATAGTTCGGGGAAACATTTTTTGAGAATCCACACGGTCCGTGGTTTTGGGTATCCATACAGTGTTAAATCACTTTGGAAAAAACTAAAAACTATTTTTATGAATACTTGTATGTATAGATTTCATTTTTGTCTCTAGATAATGTATATAATATGATATATTTACAAAATAAATAGAAACACTTTTGACTCTCAGAAGATTCAATCTATTTGAATGATCGATTCATTTGGGACTTTTAGTGGACAAAATGGACTTGGGTTCCTTCATGTATGTTGTAGACCACAATGTCCTGAATCTTATCACCAATGTTATATCCTTTTTATGCATTGAGGTTTTGGAACACGAAAAACCTTGGACATGTGTTCATGGGATTCCTTGTTGTTTGGCCCATTTTCCTTCCGCATCATTGTGGGCTCTTAGAATCACCTCCAACATCAATGGAATCATTATAAAAAGTGAAATTTCTATTTTTAACAGTGAAAATAATAAAATTATTTAATCAATCATCCTTTTAAATTTATTAATATAATTTTAAATTTAAATACAAAACCAGTTTAAAATATTGGTGTAAGAGTTGGAATGAATAGTGAGTCACGGTGCGATCACACCCCTACTACTAAACATTTTCACTCGTAGGAAAAATGTGAAAACTGGGACCCACCCACCATTTTCCCCGCAGACACGTGGGCCCCACCCTAGGTCCCACCCACATGCCCGAACGGATTATCTGACTAATGACAGTCCCCACAGGCCAACACATGTCCGTTTTAGTGTGTTTTTTCCTCACTCACACACACTCTGAGGAGGTCAACACATGTCCTTTCCAGTGTGTTTTGTCCTCACTCACACACACTCTGAGGAGGTCCCACCCACGTGCCCGAATGGATTATCTGACTAATGACAGTCCCCACAGGCCAACACATGTCCTTTCCAGTGTGTTTTGTCCTCACTCACACACACCCTGAGAAACTTCCCAGGAGGTCACCAATCCTGATCACTACTTCAGGTCAAGCACGTTTAACTGTAGAGTTCTAATCAGGTATAGGCTCCTGAAAAGGAAGGTACACGTTGTTGACATGAGTCATATCATTTAGTCATTTAACCCTTTGTCATTTTGGGGTGTTACAATCACCCCCCTTTAGAGCACAACGTCCTCGTTGTGGGCCCTACATCTCAACCCAGGCAGTGCACCGCACTTAAGGTTAGGTACCACCTCTGATACCAAATGTGACAACTGGGCCCCTTCCACCAGTTGCCCCGCAGACACGTGGGCCCCACCCTAGGTCCCACCCACGTGCCCGAACATGTTATCTGACTAATGAAAGTCCCCACAGGCCAACTGGGCGGTGCCCAGTTGTCAGTCCTAGGAAAAATGTGACATCTGGGCCCCGCCAACCAGTTGCCCCACAGAAACGTGGGCCCCACCCTAGATCCCACCCACGTGCCCGAACGGGTTATCTGACTAATGACAGTCCCCATAGGACAACACATGTCCTTTCCAGTGTGTTTTGTCCTCACTCACACACACCCTGAGAAACATCCCAGGAGGTCACCCATCCTGATCACTACTCCAGGCCAAGCACGCTTAACTGTGGAGTTCTAATCAGGTAGGCTCCCGAAAAGGAAGGTGCACATTGTTGACATGAGTCATATTATTTAGTCATTTGACCTTTTCTCATTTGAGGGTGTTACAATCACCCCCCCCCCCCTAGAGCGCAACGTCCTCATTGTGGGCCCTACATCTCAACCCAGGCAGTGCATCGCACTTAAGGTTAGGTACCACCTCTGATACCAAATGTGACAATTGGGCCCCGCCCACCAGTTTCCCCGCAGGAGGTCACCTATCCTGATCACTACTTCAGGCCAAGCACGCTTAACTGTGGAGTTCTAATCAGGCAGGCTTCCAAAAAGGAAGGTGCATCTTGTTGACATGAGTTATATCATTTAGTCATTTAACCCTTTATCATTTGGGGGTGTTATAATCACCCCCCCTTTAGAGCACAACATCCTCGTTGTGGGCCCTACATCTCATCCCAGGCAGTGCACCGCATTTAAGGTTAGGTACCACCTCTGACACCAAATGTGAAAACTGGGCCCCGCCCACCAGTTGCACTGCAGACACCTGGGCCCCACCCTCTGTCCCACCCACGTGCCCGAACGTGTTATCTAACTAATAACAGTCCCCACAGGCCAACTGGGTGGGGCCCAGTTGTCACTCCTAGGAAAAATGTGACAACTGGGCCCCGCCAACCAGTTGCCCCGCAGACACGTGGGCCCCACCCTAGGTCCCACCCACATGCCTGAATGGGTTATCTGACTAATGACAGTCCCCATAGGCCAACACATGTCCTTTCCAGTGTATTTTGTCCTCAATCACACACACCCTGAGAAACTTCCAAAGAGGTCACCCATCCTGATCACTACTCCAGGCCAAGCACGCTTAACTGTGGAGTTCTAATCAGGTAGGCTCCCGAAAAGGAAGGTGCACCTTGTTGACATGAGTCATATCATTTAGTCATTTAACCCTTTATCATTTGGGGGTGTTACAGTCACCCCCCCTTTTAGAGCACAATGTCCTCGTTGTGGGCCCTACATCTCAACCCAGGCAGTGCACCACACTTAAGGTTAGGTACCACCTCTAATACCAAATGTGACAACTGGACCCCGCCCACCAGTTGCCCCGCAGACACGTGAGACCCACCCAAGGTCCCACCCATGTGCCCAAATGGGTTATCTGACTAATGATAGTCCTCACAGGCCAACACATGTCCTTTCCAGTGTGTTTTTTCTTCACTCACACACACCCTGAAAAACTTCCCAGGAGGTCACCCATCCTGATCACTACTCCCGGCCAAGCACGCTTAACTGTGGAGTTCTAATCAGACACGCTCTCGAAAAGGAAGGTGCACCTTGTTGACATGAGTCATATCATTTAGTCATTTAACCCTTTATCATTTTGGGGATGTTACAAAAAGACATTTAAAAAATTATGTATGTATATATTACCAACATAATGAATATTTAACATTAAATGAAAATTGGATTCATGAAATAAATGCGATCAAATCAAAAATCACACCAAGGAGTAATTCTCAGTGATCATTGAAAATGTTGTCTCATAAATTGTATCAGATGGATATTCAAAGAGACACATGAAAATAATATGATAAATGAATTAAAAATTCAACCATGCCACTAACTCTCAACTTGTGTGTGTGAAAACCATTTCATCCAATTCTTTATACTTTCTATCCCATAAATATAGGTTATTTTTACACTCTTATGCTTAAATGGTTTTGTCCACTGAACCTTCCCTACGTCCTTTGTAATCGAATTTCAAAACCCACTCACTTAAGCATTCCTGAATGTCAAAACATAATATACTAATGTATATATCCCCATATGTTTTATATTTAATAATTCCCATCATTTATTACTATTTATTTATTTTCAATTGTTGAAATTGGAACAAATCTCACACTCATCACTCAAACCTTGTTTGATCTCCCCACAACACTAATTGTAATAGTTATAACAAGATAAAACAGAGAGGAAGGGTGTTTTTTGACCTTCACAAGACACAAAACATACTTTTTATTGCAATATATTTTTTTAGGGAGTACAAAGGTCGGATAACATGTACACACACATATGTCAATCTGGTACAGTAATGAAACATATTAGATAAAGAATGAAAGTATTGAAAAATAATTTTAGAATGATCCTAAATATTAACCTAACTTATATTTAACTTATATTAAGTATCAAATAATGAAACATCTTGTTTTGGTGAAACAAATGTGTGGAGATATGAAGTGACACAATTTTCCATAAACTAATCACACAAATCCTACCACTATTCTCAAAGGCTTCAAAGAGATACAACCATTTATATCATCCACAAAAAACCAATTCACGAAAAATCACTCCCCAAAATTAAATTCATTCAAAAACACACATTTCATTACTAAAACAAAAAATTTTAAATTTTAAAATACCAAAATATAGGGAAATTCCTCATCCATTTTCAATAAATTATGTGATTAAGAAGGAAACATTTTCTAGGATAAAGTGACCATAAAAATTTAAACTTTTGGCACAAAAGTGATGGGGAAGACAAGGGTAAGAGGAAATACAATATATCAAGACAAAAAGAGAAAAGGTAAAAAAATAATGGAAATTACTAACTAACCTAGGAATATACCCACCCCACACCTAGAGAATACAATTTCCTCACTATAATAAAAGAGAAAGTGGGTATTAAAATTTAAAATAATGGCACAAAAGTGAGGGGGAAAATAGGGGCAAGTAAAAATCCAATCCAGCAATGAGAAAAGTGAAAAATAATAATAATAATGAAAATTTTAACTAACCTAGGAATATACCCATCCCCCCACACCTAGAGCCTACAATTTCATCACTTTAATAAAAAAGAATGTGGGGTGGAAGGATAAAACCTGGTGGGATTTACTAGTATGTTACTTCTTGAAGGTGTATTTCCTCTACTGGATGCTTTGGAAAATCCTCATAAATGTGTTTAAGTATCTTCCCATTAATGGTAATACTTCATCCACTATTATCATGAAAAAAATTTATTGAACCAAAAGGGAAAAAATTAGTAATAATATTAGAACCAAGCTATTGGGAATGAAGCTTACTTGGGTAGAGATTTAGCCTGGAATTGTACATATAGAATTTCTCACTGATATGAAACATATGCTGATGAATCATCCCATTATGGATAGCCTTTTACATCTCTTTATAGATTAAAAATTTCTCATATGCATCACATCGAATTTATTCATACTCCAGAATATGCAACTTCCTATACTCACCCACATCTGAGAAATTCATATAACATTGTTTAACAACCAAATAGGAATGGTGATTCGCCTATACCAGGAGGTGAACATACTTTATCAACAAAATCATATATGGTGAGATTCTGATTTGGGTTTTAAATACTATACGGAATTCCTGAATTGCATCATCAAATGCAAACTTGAATCTTTCCTATTTCATTGTACCATTTTACAATAGTCTCATAGATTCCTGATTTGATATTTCTACTTTTCCATTGGTTTTGGGGTGATATACAATGAATAATTTATGAAAATACCATACTTATGTTGGATAGTTTTCATGTTGTGATTGAAATTTTTGAACCCTGATCACTTGTGATGAATCTCATCAAACCAAACCTGCTGAAAATTTGGAACCCCACAAAATCAACAACCACTCGAGAGTCATCGATCCTAATTGCCTTTTATTCCACCCAGTTAGATACATTGTTCACAAAAAATAATATATACACACAACAAAATGAATTATGAAAAGGCCCCATGAAGTCAATTCCACATGCATAAAATATCTCACAAAATAACATGGGTTGGATGGGAATTTTATTCTTCATTGAGATATTCCACATGAATTGACATAGAGTATATGACTTAAAAAACTGATGAGAATCTCTATTAAATGTTTTCCAATAATGTCATTAGTTAAGGTTCTTTTAAGCAGTGCGTTGAGAGCCAAAGTTCCCCCTACAAGCTAATGTGTGGAAAAAGGTTAGAACAAAGGTGAACTCATGGTCATGGACACACTGATGAACCACTTGTTAACTAGAAATTTTCCAAAAATATGGGTCATCCCAAATTTACCATCACGATTCCTTCTTAGGTCATTGGGACTATTAAGTGCTAAAATATATGGGGACCCAATATATTGTTAGACAATTCACAATTTTCGCATACCAAGGTGTAAGGACAACAACATAATAAAGCTTCTCATGAAAGAAGATTTCTCTAATGGGGAGGGATGAGTCAACATGGTGGTCCAATTGTTGGGAAATCCTAGAGGAGGAGAAAACTAATAGAGGATGTGTGTCCAACTAATGATGCAGTGCTTAGCTTCATGTTTATTTAGGAGACATCGAAGGGCAGCATGATATAAAAATAGAAGGATTCTTGACCCGATAAGATTAGAACATATTTTTTCTTAGGAAAACACAATAGAATGGAGATATTTTTTAGTGGTAGGGTAGTTTTTCTGGGTATGGTCAAGGGCACATGAGGCATACACAATGAAATGAGGAGACTATTCAACCCTTTGTGTTCAAAATTCCCAAACTGCAATGCTAGAGGTGTTACACATAAGTTCAAAGGGGAGATACCACTTTGGTGGTTGGATGATAGGAGGTGAGGTGAGACTATTTTTTATAAAATTGAAATCATCCTCACAATTTTTATCAAAATAAATTAAACATCCTTTTGTAATAATCCAAACAAGGAAAATATGATCCTAATAAATTCTTTAAAGAATTTGTAGTAAAAACTAACATGAACCAATAAACATCTCACCTCACAGATATATTTTGGATATGGATGGGTTGAAATTAATTCAATTTTGTATTTATCCACTTGAATTAACTCATTTGAAATAAAATTCCCAAGAAATATCCCCCACTCAACCAAGATATGACATTTAACTTAATTTAATATGAGATATTTTTTAATGCAATGGTGGAGGACATTACCTATGTGAGACAAACAATCATCAAAGTAAGTTCCATAAATCGTTGAATCATTCATAATGACTTCCATAAAATTCTCAAGGTACTCTGAAAAAAATACTCAACATACATCACCGAAATGTACCAAGAGAATTAAAAAGACCAAAAGAAATCATTCTGGATAAAAATGTGTCAAATGGATGGGTAAATATTGTCTTTTCTTGATCCTCAGAGGCTATATGAATTTTAAAATGACACAAATAGACATCAAGGAGATAGTAATGGGACTTAACATCCAATTTTATAAAGTTTGATCAATGAAAGGAAAAGGAATGTTGTGATTTCGCATGGCTTGATTTAGTGGACGGTAGTCAATACAGACTGCCCAACTGTTTGGCACACTTTATGGATCCTTTTCATTATAGTCATCTGACCCAATCATTATTCCAGATTTTAAGCACAATTTTCATTGTACTAACCTATTTACTATCAAATATTAGATAAATGATCAAAAAAACAATTAATTTACTGAATTTCAATTTTATAACTTCTATGAGAGTGGGATTTAATTAGCGTTGAGTTTTCTATATGAGCCTAGACTCATCAAATAAAACAATATAGTGCATAAAAATAAATGGGATAATCATGAGAATATCAGCCAATGTCCATCCAATTGTATTTTTACACTCTCTCTTAAGGTCAGGCAGTTTTTATTGCTACTGTAGATAGAGGTTGTTAGAAATAATGATGGGAAATTTCTCAATACCCTCAAGATATGTGTGGTTTAAATTAGATTAATTTGGTTTTAATTCCAATACCCATGTTTTTTGGACTAGGGGTGGGGATTTAGGGGGAGTGAGTTCTATGAAAACGTCTATATACTCATTTTTATTCTATAGGAAATTACAATATATGGATATAAGATTTATAGAATCATCGATGGTCATTGATACCTCAAAATGAACACACTCATCAATTAAAGATTTTTTTACACATTTTTGAACCCACAAAACACTCAAAACATTAATCAAAACTCAAATAATCCAAGGGTGAATAAGGGGAAAATGAATCAAATTATGGGTATAGGAGAGAATTGTTTGCATGTGTATCATTTTAGAGAACTTCTATGTAATAGATAGGAAGAGTGGGGCGCTCTTCAATGGGTTGTTGTATAGATTCAAGGATGTTAATACTTTAAATATCACCACTGAACACCATGTAAAACATACCATTATGAACATTAGTGATCATCCCTTGTGTTTTAATGAATTAAAGACCATGTATGAGAGGATTTTGTCCTTGGTTTTGAGTATATTGCATATAAAAAATGTAGAAATTGGCGAGGAAAATGATATTTTTCACTCTTATGAGGACATCCTCAATCACTCCTGATGGGAATGTTGTTCTCTAGTTAGATAGTTGAACGATGATGCTCGTTGGTTGATTATCTCCAACCATTAAAGAAGTCTACATAGATTAAGGAATTTCATTAATTGATGCATCTAAATCTAAAATAGAATTCTGTAAGCATTTCTCTTCTATGGTTTATGTTATCATGAAAGATCCCAGTTCCTTGATTTTTTTTGGAATTTATGGTTGAATCAAGGTCGAGACATTCATTACTAGGTTGAATATCTCATTCCCCTAGAGTCACCATATATGGGTTCAAATCTCATTAAGAATTTTGGAATATCACAGATTTTTTTTAACAAGATTTAATAAAGTATTGTTATGTTGTACCCTTTAAATTATATCCATTATATCTTCATCAATCCCATTATAAAATTTTTTCGTAGATTTCGAGAGACTTTGGAAGAAAGGAAGAGGATTGGATTTTTCAGTGGAATCCTCAATGAATATTTGACTAGAATTTTTGATTGGTTTTTCATCATTAGAATCTTTTTAGGTTAGGTAAAGAGAGTTTTCTAGATGGGGGAATACATTTTTGGAGAATCATTGGATGAAAAAACTTCTTTACCTCTACGATTGTGTGGTTTGTTGGAACAGGAGGTTCTGGGATTCCATTTCCATAACCATATCCTCAAGGCATGGTACAGAATTAGGAAGAGGAGGATTGTTTTGATATTATGAAGTATTGTAGGATGCATACATTGTTCTTATTGAAACCAGTTCAATTTAGGATCACTCAAGTTTCCTCCTTATTGGTTCTGTGGTTGTGATTTCCACATGGTGTTTGGATTTGGTTTCAATGGTTCTTACATGAATGGTGATTCTTTCTGAAAAGGACCCCAAATGAACATTACAACACAAGACTCAGTTGCATCTTAATGTTGTGGGTACTGGTTGAAAAAATCAGTGTGACCGAAACAAATAACACAATACAATGGAATGGAAGAAGTCTGTGAATTACCTTGAGATTAAGTTAATTTCCATAGAAGGGTATGAATCTCATCAGGTTTATTATATACCTTTTCTTCATGGGATGAATGAATTACCTCATGAACTCCTTAGGATGGTGAAATTTGTTGTGTACTAATTTTTTTTTCATTCTGAGCCATGTTGGCTATTAAGTCACAAGCCCAAGGAGTTTTAACAAATAGGGAAGCACCAACTATATCATCAATCATTCGACGATAGGTGGGGACAAGACCCACATATAATTATTGAATTATCAGTTTTTCACTAATTTGTTGGTGGTAGAAACTTGAACATTTTCTTTTTAATCTCTCCAAATATTCATGAAGGGTATCTCTTTGTGATTTCCTACATACAAAGATTTTTTTTTCAATTGATTTTGTTAGGGACATTGGGAAGAAATTCTATAGAAAGAGTAATTTTTAGGTCATTATATTCCCCAATTTTGATAAGAATTTTTTATTTCCATTCTTTGGCTTCACCCTCAAAGGATAAATGGAAGGTCCTAAACATTATGAGGTGATCAGACATATTTTGGGGTTTTATGGTGGAGGAAACTATGTAAACTCTTTGAGACGTTTGTGTGGATCCTCAACAGGAAGGCCATGAAATTTTGGATGTATGTGGATGAGACCTATTCTCATCTCAATTTTGGATTATTCCACATAAGATTGTATGTACCCAGGTTGGTACACCACATCTCGGGTTATCAGCTCATTAAGTTCTGTTATTTGCAGCAACATTTTATAGGGTTTGATTTAGTTAATATTTTTATTAGTTTGGGATCACATGAGTTTCTAAAAGGGTCTCCTTTATGTTACTTAATTTTACTACTATAGATGAAATAACATGTGAGAGAAGTGTCTTTTCAATCTCTGGTTCAAATTCAATTAGGTTTTCTTTTTTCTGATTGGGGCATTCAAATAAGTTGAAAAGTTTATTTTTTTTGATTTTTTTATTTTTATTATTGAATATGGGTAAAATAAAATTACTCAATAAAGTTGAGAGGAGAAAATAAAATATAATTTTATAATATATAATTATAAGCAGGGATATAGGAATAGAGAGAGAAGAATAAAAAAACAAAAACAAACACAACAAAAAAACAAAAACAATCAAAAGGGGTGGGGTGGGAGATATTGAAAGGAGTTATAATTCAGAAGTAAAATAAATAAATAAAAGGAAAGAAACAAAGAAAATGATGTTGGATGTCTGGAAAAATTAAAAAAATTTGATCACATTGTCGAGCACGTCAAATTAAATATTTAGTTTTTACTACAATTTCTATAGTATAGTAGGAACCCTAGGTCGTCTCTCAATGGAGCCTTAGATAATTAATATTAAAATAAGGTTTTGATTATAAAAAAGATGAATTCCATTGTAGGAAATTTGTTTTTTTTATTTTTTTAAAGATGGAATCACATAAAAGAAAGTGATACAAGAAATAAGAAATTGACAGATTCGATTAAACATGATCTACCTAGGGAATCTCATGATGCTCATCCTTCATCGCTTCAAGAGATAGGGTTATGATCCTTGAATCCCTAGTTTTGAACACATAGAAAAATAATTTTATTGAGTTTAATCTAAGAAAATTACTAGGAATTAGTTAAAAACATACAATGATTCATCAGATACAACCGATGATTTGGTGATTTATGTTCAACTTCATAACTGAAACTCACCGAGGAAAGAAATAAAGAACTCGATGTGCTATCTAGGTTTGTATAAAATTCCAATATGTTAACATGATGATTAATTAAATGGACATGTCAGTGTTTATGTGAGTTAAATTGAATAGTATGAACCACACAAACACCACAATTGAAAGAGGGAAGAAAAAGGGATGAACAGTGTGCAAAACATCACTTGAAAGCGTACCCCCAAACATGATCATTTGAGTTTGAGTATGGCATACCAGTATATAAATAAATTAAATAAGTATAGTGGATGAAAGGAAAATGTAAAACTTGGAACTAATAATATCATTCAAAATAATACAAACACAAATATTAGGATTACATCACGGTCCTCCCTGGGTGATCACAATGAGTTTAGAAATCCATGAGAGGGGAGGAAGAAAGTGATTTTTATATAGAGCTACCATTAGAATCTAGAAAATATAGGGATGATTATAGGACTTATTTGTGACTCCACAATGGTATCACCATTAATCATGGTATAACATCCAAATTGGGTGCCTATGGTTCCAATTTATAGGAAAAGCTAGAGGTGGTTTTGGGAACCCTATTTTCAAGAACCCACTTGGTTCATGGTATTGGGAATTCAGAAAGTATTAAATCACTTTTCAAAAAACTGAAAATGTTTATGAATAAAACGTTTCTATATCCAAGTCAAATTTGGCATATATATAATTTATATATTAATACACATGGTCAAAATATAGAGGAAAACTTTTGACTTAGTGAAGATTCATTTTATTGTATAGATCGTTTTGTTTGAGCCTCTTAATGGATGAATTAGGCTTGATTTCCTTCATAAATGTTTCATTACATAGAGTTATGGATATTCTCACAAAATAATGCCATTTTTGATTCACTATGGTTGCAAAACATTAAAATAGTGAACATGTGTTCATGGGCTTCCATGCTGTTTGGCCCATTTTCCTTCGGCATGATCGCATGCTATCAAATCACCTCCAAATTCAATTAAATCATCAAAACAAGTGAAATTTCCATTTCTAATAGTTAAAAACACAAAAATATTTAATCAATGATGATTTTAAATTTGTTATTAAAATTTTAGTTTTTAATTAAATACCAGTTTAAAATAGTGGTGTAATGGTGGAAATGAATAGTGAATCGCGATGAGACCATGTTTTTTTTGAAAATTCAATGTGTTTAGGTTCTAAAATAATTTTTAGGACATAATTTATATTTATATTTAGATATTTTTATCAATGACGTTTTTGGAAAAGTAATTTTATTTTAAAAACATCTTTTTTATTTTGAAATGTGCATTTTTAAAAGTGTTGTGTACGAGATCGTATTAATGTGGGAGTTCAGAAAAGTGATTTTCAAATAGGGATTCAGTTTGTGGGAAAGTGTTAACATAGTGACTATATTCATTCAAAGAAATCAATGGAAACTATTTTTAATAAACCTTTAATGCATTTTTGTTTCTTTTTTTTAAATCCTTATGAAAATATATATTTTCTCAACTATATTTATAAGTATCATTTTTAGGATATAATATGAATTAAACTAATTGGATTTTTTGGGTGGAAAACAACTACATTTTATATCTCACATATATATTTAAACATGTCCGTTTCCATTCCAATTGGTCTAGCCTCTATTGATCTTTCAGGAGAGATGTAGGGTTGGATGTCGACCATTGGTCATGTGGTGGATCATTAGTGTTCATTCAAGGATTTTGTTTATCTTTGAGTTTTGTATTGGACACATGGATCATTTTATTTTGGGGGTTTTCATTATTTGTATCTACTTATACTATTAATTCATTTATGTATCAGATTCATATTTGGATATAAATATTTGATTACATTTTTCTAGATTTTTTTGGTTTATTCCCATAATTTCCTCTATTTATATATATTTTTGTATATGTTATAAATAATTCCCAAGTTATGTTTTGTGATTCCCAAACACTAGATACCACCCCGTTGAGATTGTGAATTTCCTTCAGGCCTTTTGGTGGACTAGGTCTGGTATTGAGTTAGATGAAACCACGAGTCTCCTTGTTTCATCCATGGATTTCTTTTATATCTTATTAATTCTTCACCATGGAAAGAATAAATGGTGATAAATAAATAATTTCAATATAGGTATAGTCATTATACAATTAAATTTCAATAAATTTATTTCTAAAATGAATTCAAAGTATAATTATCTCCCATGAGTGATTGAATTTATAATTCTTCATCTTTATGAAATGATTTTAGGAAAAATATTATGAGGGGATCAGGTAATGTAAAGCCTTTTATTAATTCCCTCTATATCTTCCTAATCTTATTATTATAATTTATAAAGATAAATGTTCTCTTAATTTTATAATAAATCATAGTTATCCCATTATTTTGTATCCATTATGAAATTTTGTCGATTTTAACATGAAGCATCACTTGGTTCTATTTAATATTTTAAAAAAAATTCAAAATCAGATTAACGTCCATATTATACTGATTATAATTTTCATATTCACAATTATAAGTTATTTTTCCAAATTTATTATACTCATAGTTACATGAATAATGTCCATAACATCCTTAAAATATCGAATATAACTTAGGATTTTTTCAAACTATGAAATATCTCATTTAGATCAGTCAGATGAATCTTACTCAAAAAACCTAAAAAAATAATCAAAGAAAATATTGAACCAAAATTGGAAAAAACATTTGAAAAATTAATTATCTTCATTATGAATATTTAAAAATTTTATCGATGAGTTGTCATAGAGTTATATCAATGTATATTTATAAAACTAAAATCATTGTTTTAGAGTGTCAGACCACAATGTTATTTGTAAAGGAATCTTATAAATCACATAGTTGTCATTAATTTAATTTTTTATATTATTTTTTATTTAATTATGATGAAAATAATTTATTGGGGCTTTGGGTTTTATGATTTATTTAAAAATAATTCAATTAAAATTTTTGTATTAATTAATTATAAATTTTTCTTAGGAAAATGCCAACATCATTCCATAACCATTTCTTTATTTTATTATACTTAAATTTATTTATATTGGATTCCATAATTTTTTTACCATATCCATCACTATTATATAATAATTATTATGTTACTATCATAAGGATACTATTTAATTTCCTCATATGTAGATGGGTTTATACACTTAATGGTCTTAGTAGTTCTCTAGGTCTCACTGAAGGCATCGTCACACAACATATGTGTTAGGTATTTTATACCTAGGTTTACACCCTATGTCAAAGGATTTCTCATATAAACTATTCACTTAAAGACTACCTAGTTCATCCATTTTACTAGTTGATCACAGAGAGGGAATAATTGTATATTCCGATAGTTTAGAAAAGAAATATAGTAAAGATAAATAGGGAATGACAATCCCCTACTCCACACCACACAATGATACTCTATGCAAGGAAATAAAAAAATAAGTAATTCAAAATTTAAATATAATGTACTCAAAATATACTCTATTCATTAGAGTAATAAAAATAAAATTCCTATAAAAATAATGTATTTAGAAATAGAGGGAGAGAATGAAATTTGAAGAATGTGAACTGTTGAATATAAACCTAAACCAAATCCTTAAATGAAATATCATAAAATATCTACTCTGAAAAAGATAGGCCATGAAACCCATTCTATTAGAATTAATATTTAATTTTTCTACTCAATGATCAACCTAATGGTTATAAGATCTCTTTATATGACATGGAGTGAATCAAGAGATTATTCAATATGGTTGATGAGATCTTTATGATTCTTTTATTATTATCTATGCTTGGGTTCCATGGAATTCATTGTCTAACACACGATATCACCATTACATTCTATTTCAATGATAAATATATATATGAAATACTTTTTGAATAATTTCCTAATTTTTTTGGTTGTTTTTATAAATGATCATGTTTTCCCTTATCTTATGTATGCAATTTATGTGGAATTCCATTTTTATCAATGACCATGAATTTAGCACCCCAAATATTTTTTCCTTTATCATCAATACTGACCACTAATATGAATATGAGGATCCATAAGAATCATTTGGAATGATTAGAGACGAGCTGATGAATTACATGTTAAAATTAACTATTTTACAATATAAAGGAATCTTATTGAAAATATTATACAACTCAGTTAATCCACCCTATCACTCTTAATGATATAACTCAATTTTAGATAGAAACATACCCTTCATCCTTTATTAAATAACAAATATTTTCTCATCATAAGATATAACAATCACATAGTCCTTTATTCTAGACATAGTGATCTTTATATCATAGTACAGATATGGTGTCACATCTTACAATATTTGTTGAAGAATTTACCATTGATTCTGATATAACCATATCATAAAAGAGACAAGATACAAGACAATTATTTATTTACCCCCAAAAATTGATCATCATGGACTTTTGATGATTACTGGATATTATATGGGATGATTCAATCATTATAACTGATAATTGGATATTAGGGATGTTGGTAAAAGGTTATGCATTTATATTTCCAACCACATTAGCTATTATATATATTTTTCATAAGTTGTAAATCATTAAAAAACTGGTGACATTATCCCATCACCATATTCAAATTTGTTGTGGGAAATTACAAGGGATTTTCTTTGTGTATGATATCGTGATTCCTTCATATTTTAGTATGTCACTACTGGTGATATCATTTTGTTGTAGAATATGATATGCATTATTTTTAATGACCCATAGATATCTAACTCTATAATACATTATTGGCTTCAATATGATAATTAAATAATTAAATATAATAATTTTACATATGGGAATGATACATAAATATAAAATAAAAAAAATTAATCAAATGAACATTTTATAACCATTTGTAAATTATTTCATGAAATTAGAATTAAATTTAAAATGATATGATTTCAATTAAAATATGTAAATGATAGGGATATTTATAACAAAAAAATTTATTTTTTCTCAAAATTAATTCTTAATCATATGATGCACGACTCACCAGTCCCGGTGCTCTGGATTTCATTGTTGGTGTTCTATTACCTTTCCTAAATCCATAGATTCTTTTTCTGATTTCAAAAATGATAAAGTGTTGCCTTTGTTTAGATTCCCATACTAGTACAGTATTCCCTATAGTTTCTCAAATAATTTATATTGAAGTATATGTTTTGAAGGGACCATTGGACTCCATAAACATTGATATTGATGGATAACATTGATGGAATAAGATGGTTTTCTATGATTCATAGGTTCCATTATTTTCTAGTTGTCATCGCTTGGGACATGATTCTTCTAGATTCTATTAAACTCAATTGAAGTGTTCCACATTACAGATGTAGATCAATAGGGTACTGATGGGGAAGAATATTTTGAGGAAAAATCATTAGATTCAAAGGAAATATTGGTGGATGAGTTCGAGGGATCATGATAGGTGGGGGTTGATGAAGTATCTTAGGATAATATTCCCTTGAGAATGTCTTTCCTTGTGTCTCTTAATTTTAATGTCTCAGATGTCTTTAGTAGACTACAGTGTGACCTTTCTAGGGTAGTAATGGTATGTCAAGGCCAAGAGATGATGATAGGGATTGAATTTCATAGAAGCCGAATCTGGGCATCATTGATAAAAAATATGCTTTATATATGGAGGTTGTGTGTTCAGGGAAGGAGATAGTACCTAAGAGACATGGTCCTACTCAGGTGACTCATTAATCTAGAGATGGAGGAAGAACGTCTGATTATGTTCAATCCCTACAAACAATAGTTAATGGAGTGACATATAGATGGGAGTTTTCATCTGTTAATCTAGAAAACAAATTTGACTATTTGACCGGTGAAGGGATAGATCAAGATCATGATGTAGCTTGGGAAGAGAGACTAATTTAATAACAAAGTTCCCAAATGGTAAAATATAGTGGTTAATCTTCCTTTCTTATTTCTGAAAATTATGCAGATGAATTCCAAGGAAGAGGGAAACTCAGCCTGAGGAGTAGGAACGACCGTTGAGGAAACCGAGAAGCAGGGATATATACCCTGATTAAAGGACATAAATCAAAAGGGTATAAGTGCTATTACTACATACCCCAACCAATAGAGACAATATTTTCCAAAATATCTAAGCCCATGATCCTGATATGAGTCTTTTTGGAGGATTCCATGGTGGAAATTCTATTTTAGAAAGCATTTAAAAATGAATGGGTTGAGGATATTCATGAAGGGGAGTTATAGGAAAGAATTATTGAATCTAAGGAAGAAATTTTAGAGGAATCGCTTCCTATCAATGCCTCAAAAGAGGAAAATGATTAGATGACTCATATATGGCTATGTGTCGACACTAATTAGGTACAGACTATATGGATCAACAAGATTGACAATATAATGGTAAGATAATTCAATGTAGGGAAGTTAACCATAGATGAGTTCATTCATATGTGGGGAAAGTTGGGTTACTAGTTCAAAGACCTTATCAAGGATTATCCATATTTAGAGGTAACTTTACTTATTTTGAAATTACATAGGAATACCATGTCAAATATACTGAAGTTATATTTTAGTGGCTCAAATATCTCGTAGGATTTTTGAATCATTGTGTTATTTTAACTTGGGATCTCACTTTCCCTTAAAAGTGTTTTTGAAATAAAAAAGTAACATTCAGGTTAGTTTATGAAAATAATAATAGAAGCAATAAAGGGACAAATAAAATCCAAAAAAATAAAAAGGAAGTAAAACCTATTAGAAATAATGGAATATATTCAAATGAAATTATATGTATGAACCACTTTCTATCAATACTAGTTATTCTTCATCTCTTCCTGGTCCTCCAAGGACCCCATATAATTAAATTTCATCTGCATAAGACATTAAATATGTGTGCAGATCCCATGCATAAGTTACTATAAAAATAACTAGTAGGACAACCTAAAATAAACAATAATAAAACATCAATAAATTAGTCATATCACCACACGGTCATGTTAAAAAAGAGAATACATACAATAATAACATCAAAAACACTCATGATGGACTATATGTCTCAGGTTAAGGTGAAAACTACAAATACAGCTTAGGATTCCTTCTTGGGATACAAGATAATTTTGATCCAGGAGAATACACTCCATAAGTCTGGTAACCCTGACGCTGATCATCCAAAAAGTTGTTATCATTACATATTACCAAGAGGAAGTACATGGTGAATGGAATAAGATATTTATACATAAATATAGGATTACACATAAGGTCATGGGGGACAATGCAAAACCCAGCTGGATTAAACCACTAATTAGGGTTTCAAAACCTACTTATATTGGTCATGTCGATTCCATGAACCCAATTAGAGAGAGATATATGATATAGAATCCCATATTAGGCCTAACAATAGATTACTACAACTATATTTAAAAGATATATGAAAGAGGGAATCAAATCCTATGCAGATGACATGATGCCTCCCACTACCCTCATGGGTATTGAATTGAAGGAAGACACCCTACATAAATTGGTCAATAAAAAATATTTCAAGGGTATAAATCAATAATGTGGAAAGTACTTGGGATGTAATAAAACTACACGAAGTGTATTTCCTATGTGAGGTGTTATATGTGCTCTAACACATTCCTATGAACACCAGGTCGTGACTCTGTACTTTGGTCATGTCTATGTACTGGGATTTGACAGTATACTCTATCCATTCTCATATACCTGACTATGTCAATGGTATTGTGCCAATGGGGTATAGTTTGAGACACCATGTCATTTTACACAATGTTTTCCATGTGTCACCCAACATGTGATATTTAATTCCACATTGAAACCATAACATCATAGAAGGATGAATTCAAGGATTTGAGTCCCCTGACTGCACACTATGTAGTTAAAAATGTTAGATAAATTTAAGGTTCATCATGATACTCCATGCATGCCACTACCACCCCGATATATATTGTGAACTACAATAAGAAACTCAAACATATGGTTAAGAGACCTCTTTGACACCCTACGTTTTTTTGAATTATTTATTTTTGATTATATTAAATTTATTAAATAGGATGTCCTAATTGAAACACCAATGTAATATTTTCTAAAAAAAATGCATTAGATACTTTTATACATGACATTATGTTTGGATTGTGTTACACACAATCCCGAGTTTATCTTTCCTTACACGCAACACCTATTTTAAATAAAATGTGACATGCAATTATAATATTAAAAATCAATATGAATGTTATCACCTAGTTTTTGGAAAGTTGGTTATGAATACGGTTAAAAAAATTATGAATTTATTATTTAGACTTGTATATACAGTGAATTATTTTTCAACCAATTAATTATAAATTAAAATAAATTCAATTTTAAAATAAAAGGAAATACTTCTTTGAAATACAATTTTTATTGTGCGATTATTTATAAAAATATATATAAAATTTTAGATAATGAATTTCATAAAATAAGTAATATTTTCTAGAACATAATATCAAAAATATCTTTAAATTATTTTTAGGGATTTATCTGTAAATTTTCATTTTTTAATGAATAGTGAAAATAATGAATTTTAATTAAAAATTTTATTCTTCAATAATATATTTATAAAGATAAATTATATTTTTAAATAGATTAAAGCTAACATTATTAAAAAAAATTATCCATTAATCATCTTTATTTCGTTATAATCGATTTATTATTGAATTTGAATATAAAAACATTTTAAAATTTTCAACCATTCCTCTTTAAAAACTTGTTTTCTCATCGCATCTGTGGTATTTATTTTAAATTAATACATTTCCACTTAAATAAATAGAATTTGAAAAATTGGATTCCATATTTAGAATGAGGATAATTTATAATATCAAATATAGTCAAATTAATTTTTTCCCCAAAATTAATAGTGGATGCAATATAAACTCATTACCACAATGAATGTAAAAATGGATTTATTAGGAGATAATAATATAACGATAAGAGTGAAAATGACCTAAAATATTATCTAAATTTTATTGAATGAGTTTATTTCAACCTTTTTAATCAATGTCTTCGAAATATTTCAATATCTTTCCCCTTTACTATAACAACCCAATCAATTTTAAATTATAATTATTTCATAATTTTTTAATGAATTGTGAATAAGAAATGATTTAATAAAAATTTTTATAAAAATTCTATATAATTAAAATATGTTTTTAAAGTAAAATATTACTTGATATTTTAAATATAATTTTTTATCTATCTATATATATATACATAAACCTAATATATTAGTTTTGTAAAAAGGAAATATGAAAATAATGAAATATTTTAAATAAAATAAAATATATTTTTTATGAAATATAATTATTCACCAATTATAAATTTGATTAATTGTTTCTATAAATTAATTATTATATAAAAATTTGTTTCTTAAAACTTGGACTTGTTATTATATAATATATCAATTTCACATATTTATTTTTATTATTATATATATTATATTATGATAATAATATGAATATTATTTTTATTTAAAATAGTGTTAGTTTTGTTTGGAAATTGATAAATTAAATTGAATATTTTATAAACAAAATTATATAAATTAAAAAAATTTAAATTTGAAAATAGATCATGGATAGGATATCATGTTGAGGGTTGTGTGTTGACCGATTGGAAGGGGAAAAGGGCTTCTAAAGTCCAAATTCTAGTGGGAAGTTCATCTTGGACGGGGCCAGAATGGACTTCTTCATGAAATAGGGGATTTATTTAGAGATTTTTCTTATTTTAGGGTATCATGTGATGGAGTTTGACATGGTGAGGGAGATCCAATCAAGGAAGGCTGAATGCTGCTGTGGGATTTTGGAAGCCATCTTATCGTTGGTTCTAAAACATAGACGAGGGTTCCGTCGCAATAGGGGAAATCAATCCAGATCTGGGTCACTTCAAGTGTAGGCTATTTTATTCATCAAAATTTGTCTTATGGTACTCATTTTTCCAAATCTACTTTGAGTTAGTTGATTGTCTACTTTGATTTTTAGATGTCTTAGTCCTCAGGTTGTGTCATTTTTCATTCTACTTTGGTTTTCCAGTAACTATTATACATTTACCTTATCTTCTTTTTGAGGTGTATTTGTTGTTTAATGGTTTTCTTTTGGGGAATGAATAGAATTTCATTGAATATTTGTCTGTATAGGTAACTATAATCTTAAATTATTATTTTTCATTGTTTTTTATCGAGATATATCTATTCCACTACAATTTTATAATATTATGTCACTATTTTTTGTATTTTTTTCTCTAAATGAATCCATTTTGGAAATAGTATGAATATATATATGAAATATTAAATTCTTTTCCAATACTTAGCTTTCCCTAAAAGCATGATTGAGTCTCTATTATAAAATATGTGGGAAATCCTCTTTAGACTATAGTGTCAAAATATTCCTATAACCATTTCATTCTATAGTGAAATTTAATTTACCATAGAATACGTTCATCTGGAGGGAGGTTGAGTGCAAGTCTGAAGAGAAGGATATCTTATGCACATTTTCTAATGCAATTAATATAAGTGATATTATTTTGATTTTTTTCCAAATAATTATTTATTTTTACAATAAATTTAAATATTTCTATTTTAAAATTAGTAAATAATTATTTTTATCAATGTGTTTATTTTCATATATTTTGATATTCTACAATGAATGATTATATTTTAAAAAATTAGGTTTTAAATTAGAATTCATCTACTGCAACATATATTTTTATTATTCAATTTATATTTCATATTATGGATCTTAATTTTTAATAAATTCAATAAGGGGTTATTTTTTAAACAAATTTATATTCGTTCAATTTTACATAATCAAGTTTCATGATATAATTTTAAGAGATTTTATTTATTACATTTTGGAGTTCACCTCAAATGATATTTTTATATAAATTTTTTTATCTTAACTATATATAACTAAGGGATTATTTTAATAAAAGTCTTTATCTTTTGATGTTTTCATATTAAAATAATTTTTTAGTAAGGGAAATAATTATGAAATAAACATCTACTACATAAATAAATAAAATAAAAGAGAATATATTTATCAAAGTTTCATTGTATAATTAATTCAATCCACATTTATGTTATAGATTTATTGTTGTATATATAAATGCAAATATTTTATTCAAACATATATAATTTTTTTATTAAGTTCATAACTATTCATAATATATATTATTGATGAGAATATGTATTGGTTAGTTATTTAAGAACATAAAAGTTATGAAGATCTAAATGTTATGAAATGAAATCATGTCATCATTTTTGTCATGTTTATAATTTTACTGTCATTATTTTAAAAGGGTGTGCATAGAAAATTAATCATATCATCATGTAATATTGAAATTATGCATGTCATGTTTGCATATATCCATGGCCATGCATTATGTGTGACATTGATTTATGTTGAATTCATAATAAATTACTAATTTAAAATTAAAATTTTAAGTTTAAAATAAACAATTATTAAGAACATGTATTTCATCATGTTCTAAAATGTTTTATTTAAAATGTTTCATTTATAATTTTATGTGTAAAAAATAATTATTTTTGTTTTATGATTATTTTAAGAAAATAAAATTATATATTCATTTTTAGATTATGTGTGCATTTACTTTATTATTCATTTTATTTATGAATTACAAATAATGACACTTATTTCAAGAATCATGTTCTATCATAAATTATTTTGGAAATTCTTGAGGAAATGTTTATGAAAAGTTATATGTAAGGTTATTTTATTTTAATGAAAAAATTTATACGTATTAATATAGAAATATTTAGGGTTATGATTGGAAAAGGAAGGTCTATTAAAAGTGTTGTTATAAAAATTTATAGTTGTATAATTAATGATAAGTGATGTTATGTGAAGTGGAGGCATAAATCATAAGGGGAATTTGTTCTATATGAGTTACAATTAGCAACATTACATTATTAATATGGTCTACTAAGTATCATGAATGAATCAAAAAAAAATTATTATCTTTAATGGAGTAATCCAAACTGTCACATACATGACTTATTTTAAAATGAAATTTCCTTAAAATTTCACTTATGCTTTGTTTTTTGGGTTTCTCAAGCTTTTATGGTGGAATGGGTGAGTTTTCATGAATTTGGCCAAACCGTGAGCCCAATTCTAGATTTAAAAATAAATTTTGTTTCTTTTATAACATTTTCATTTTTTAATATTATTCACCCATTAATTTTCCTAAATGGTCTCCCCTGACATAGAAACACCACCATTTTAGTTTGGATCCTTTAGAAAACCATAAAAAAGTTGTATATGGGTTTTTATTTAAGGGATTGGGCCTGTCCGAAAGCCCAATTCCAGTTTTGAAAATAAAATTTGTTTAATTAATAACTTATCCAATATTAAGGAGTTTTTGGTGATTCCAGGCCCCAAACAGGCCCCTTGAACCAGATTCGCGTCCAATATCCTCCAACCCTCTTTTCAGCTCATTTGAATCACGGTTTAGGTCGATACCTTTGAAGCACTCACATTTCGAGAAGATTTATGAAGGTAATTTTTTTCCTTCATAACTCCTTAAATTATCACTCTTTTTCCCCATTAAAATTCCTACATGGTCCACTTATCCTTTTTCAAACATCACTTAAATTTTTGGCTGTTTTAAAATTCAGATACTGGTGTATGTGAGGAGATTTCTACATGATCCCTCAAGTAAGTTGGTCTTCTTCATTCTTCTTTCAATTTACTTAGGGTTACATTCAATGTGATTAGGGTTTCATACCTTATCCATAAGGTTCCTAATGTATAGAAGTTAGGGTACAATCCTAGGTTTTTATTTCTTGTCTTTTGGGTGAATGCTTCTGGTTTTAGGTTGGATTTCAATTCCTCAAGGTGCGGTGGTGGTGCGGTTTATGTTTCACACCATGTTTTGAGTGTCTCAACATAAAAGGTAGGTGATTCCATGTATAACCATCTTATGATGAGTTAGATTGCTTGGTTTATTAATTTAGTATGTTTCAAATCTGTTTTGTGTGGTGCAAAAATTGTTTTTGTGATGGATTGAGTTAAGTGTTCAATTTTGTAGTTGCATTATTGCATGGAATTGGGTGCTTTTCATGCATGGCTGTTGGGGAAATATTTGGGTGTATCTTATAAGATGTGAAAGTGATTTATTAGTGTTTAAAGGGGCTGAAAATTCTGTTTTGTTAATGCCTTAATTTCATGTTGTCCTTGTAATTTGGTTTTTGAATGGTTTAAATGTGTGAAACCATGTTGTACTTCTTGAACATGATTTGTGAAAACATGTGTTTTTCATGTGTACCTTTTGTGGTATTGTTTGAGGTATTTGTATAAAACTTGGGGGTGGTTTAATAAATGTTTTTAGGGCTTCCAATTCTGATTTAAATTGTTATTGGAACTGTTTTGGTCTTGAATTAGGTTTTTGAAATTGGTTTTGTTTGCCAACCATGGTTGCACCTCTTTGGTTGGTTTTATGAAAATTATAAATGATTTAATGAGTTACAAAAAGTGTGAAATGGTCACTTATGTACTGTTTTGGTGATTTTATGTTCCTAAAATGAACTTTTGAAACATATTTTTTTCAGTTATGTTGTAAAACATTTTGGTAATGTTTTGTAAATTTTCGAGTTGATTTATGAAATTGGGATGTGGGTGCGAAATGTGTTTTCGGGCTGTTTTTCATGAGTGTGATGTGAAAAATGGGCTTTTTTTATGAAAAGGGTATTATGTAACATGTGATTGGGCTATTATGTGATGTTTAGAATATTGGGAATGATTTTATAAAATTGTTAACGGATTTTTTGAATTGTGAAAGATGTGAAAAATGTGTTGTGGGCTATTTTTGGTGTGAGTATGATTTCAAAATTCATTTGAATGAAAAAATGGATTTTTCGACTTGTGTGGAATACATGTTGGCTGTTTGGTGAACTTGTGATGTGAAAATGCTATTTGCATGTGCATTGTGTATTTATTGACTTGTTGAACTTTTCTGAGCACAAAGGGAAAACCCGGGTATCAAGGTGGGTGGACATGTACTAGTATGCTAGTGAATCCGTGGGGTTTGGCCTCAGTTTCACTTAGCAGGATTGATGCTTACAAATCTAACTAAAATATGATGATGATGGTTGGGGACCACTAGGTTATGGGTGTGTTCCCTACTAGTGGCTCGTGCACGAGAACAGATATTGTGATGGTTACTCTCACCGAGATATGAGGTACATGGGACCCACAACGAGCTAGTGCCTAGGGGTTATTTACTATTGCTTGTGATCATTATTCACTTTGTACTTATCGTCGGTATACGGTATAGTTGGCTGGAAAATTCTGTAGTGTTAACATTTTTTTTAAAAGTGTTGATTCTTAATGATAGCCCACTTGAAAACTGTTTTTTTAGTTTCATCTTTTAGAAATTGTAACTAGCATTTTCTGTTTATGAAAACTTGCAAGCTTTTGGTCTTTGAATGTTTATCACATGGAATCTCTTAGTTGTGGTATCCTACTGGGCATTGTATCATACCCTACTTACACCCTTGGGTGTAAGTATATTTTGTTATTTTGTTGTTTCAGGTTAGGATACAGTTTTTAGTTCCAGTGGTTCAAGTTTCTAGCATGTCTTTGGTGATGAAGTCTTGTGGAGATGGATTGAGGGCAGTGCCACATTCCATGAGGGTTCTTGGGCTGTTTAATTTTGATTTTGTACCTTTTTTATAGTCTTATTGAGTTGTTTTAAAAGATGTAATTCAGTTCTGAATTTTGTAAAAGATGGTTTTAGTTGAAAAATCCAGATTCATTTTATTGAGTTTGTTTGTTGTTTAATGTTTATAAACTTGGGTAAATCGTTCCCAAACATCATTTTATGATACCCGGGCACTTGTGCCAGCCCGTGGGGATCAGGAACGCCCTTCGGGGCTTGTTACGGGCTGGGTCGGGTGCCGGTTTTGATGGAGACCAGATTTGGTTCGTGACAAAATGGTATCAAAGGAGGTTCGCTCTCTTTGAGTCATGTTATTTGGGGAACAGTCGGGATAGTATGGAGTTAGGATTGTTGGGACATGGAATTTTGGTTATGAGTAGTGTGGCTGATCACCACACCTCATGACGGGATTCATGTCTCTAAGGGGAATTCAAGACCTTTCATAGTCCTTACGTTTTCTTGGTTTAATGATGATTAGGGGAAATGAAAAGAGAGTTGGTTTAATGGTCTTAGTGAGCTCGCAGGGCCTGGAAAGCCATGTAGGGCCAAGGATATTCCCTAGAACACTCTCTGTGACAGTGAAGTGATTGGAATATGGCCGCCAACCATCTGTCCAAGTCACCCACTGAAACTAGTTTCCTCTTGCATTGTCTTGTGTTCTTTAATTTTGAAATCTCGGAACTTTGGTTTTAAAGTGACTTGGTTTTCAGAAGTGTAAAGTTTTTGTGAAATGATTTTCAAATAAATATGGAATGGCTTGATTTATGAAATGGTGGAACTGAATTTTCAGAAATTATATTCAAATGGAAAATGGTGTGCTTACACCTCTTTTTAAAAGTAGAAACTATACTGAAGTTGGTTTTGAAAATGTGTTTCCAATAGAGTTTTCTAAATAATAAAAGGGTGTTTTAATGGGACAAGATGATATGAAATTAATGTGAATAACATGAAAGTGAGTTCTTGTGTAAATGGTTGTGTCTTTCTGAAATTTTTGGTAAGATTTGAATTGGGATTTTGATCTTCTGGTTAGTGGTTTTGATAAAAAGGATGTGTTGGTTGACCGTTTCGGTTTTGAAAAGTGGAAAAAAAATATTCATTTTAGCCTTTGGTATTTTCATGAGAGACCACATGCATGTGGTTATATGGGATGAAGGATGGTTGACGGCATGACTAGATGAGTGTCGGAACGGATATAAGGAGGGAGCCCGGTGTGGCACCAAAACATACATGTGTGAGGCCCATGGGGTACCATTGGTGGATACGCTTACCGCTGAACCATTTGTTTTCAAAGAAATGATTTTAATGAAAAACATGATGTCTTGATAAATAGTTTGGGATGGTGTGTATTATGTGTTTTTGAAAAATTTGATGTTGTGGGATGATTTGAGTTCAAGAACCCCTCCTATTTGAACTTTGTTTTGGGTCTAAGTTTGGTCAGTAAGTTCTGTTGTAGGGACGATTAGTGGTCTCTTTTGAAAAATGTTTTGGGACGCCTTTACGGTGGTTCCCTTCATGTGTTTGGATCTGGTTTGTGGTATATCTTGACCAATGAACCATCTTGGTTGGGTCCTTGGGTTCAATCGTTGGATAAGGTACACCCCATTGAGGGTTAGTGCACAACTGAAGTAAAACCTGGATTGTTTCGCCGTTTGAAGACCCTCCAGTGGATCAATATAAGGAATATTTTTCTTGAGCATTTAAGATTGAGTCTACACCCTTTCCTTTCCTGGGGTTTTGTATCCTCTTGTAGTGGGAGAGTGATCATGTAAGGTTTCAAGAGACCATAGCTTCTTAAGTTTTCAGATTTTTCTAAGGTGGATGTGGTTTGGGGTTGTTAGCATGGATGAGTATCTGGATTGTGTCTAAGAGGTCCTCTCGGTCCATCGTAGTCTCTTCAAAGAAGGAGTTCAAAATAAACTACCAGTGTGGGAAATCTGATCACAAGAGGATATTGTGGCCACTTTCTAGAATTGTGTGTTGTATGGGGATGTAGTATAAGGTCCCTTTCCATTAATTGCTTATATTAGTCTCAATGGTCATGTTTGGTGACTCCTTGTGATGTCATGTGCTCGATTGACCCAAAAAGTGAAATTAAAGAAATACTTTGAGAGTCTCTATTATGTTAGGAGAATGTATCTCTTGTAAAAAATTCAAAATCATCCATTTTTTAGGAAGGTGAGTATAGGTGTTATTTACTTCTATTGTTTCTTACCTGAAGAAACAAGGTGTGATTTGTGTTCATCTTTTAAGCCCTTGTTTCATTGAAATATTGGGTTAGTGTAAAGTGAGTTTGGAATGTGTTATGTCTTGGAAATAATATCAGGGATTGCAGTGTATTTTTTGGTAGCACTGAAAGAATAATTCTCGTTTAGGGGGTTTCCAAGGACTAACTGCGAGGCCGAAGATGCTTCGATCATTTGAGCTCCAGCCATAGGTCTTGGAGAGAAGCTGGCTCATTGTTAGGGGAAATCGCTGGGTCATTAAAACCCTTGTAAAATTTCATATCCTCAGTGTGAAAAATAAGAAGTGTTTAAACCTATGGTGTCATCATATTCCTTCTGTTTTTCTCGTTCGGTGGAAATAGGTGGTGGGCCTTTTACCCATGTAATCGCCTAATGTCATTCCCTCCCCCATTGGTTTCCATTGAGTCATTGGGGAATGGTTGGAAATTTGGCTACACAGTTTGAGCACACATTTTGTGCATGATTAGTAATGACAGTGTGCTAGGAAGCCACATGGAATGAATGGCCTGCATAGTTAGTGCAGGGTTTCCCAAACCGTGCAATCTGACCCTGCGCCCTTCCCAAATCTTTAAAAAAAATTTGGGACTTTCTGTGTCGGTCCATGCTGGTCAGTTAAGATGGTTGGTTCTTATGGTGGGGAGACCCACAATGATTATCAAGTATGTTCCTTCTTAAAATGTGAATGGAATTTTAACCTGTGTACTTGGGAGTTCATTCAGGCCTCCCCCTGTTAGTGTCTTCATTCTATCTCATAAAATAATATTGGTTGCCACTTATGGTGGGGTGCCTATTTGTGTCCCCCCATACCAATAGCTCAGATTTATCCATGGCATTGGCATTGTGGTAGGTAGTCTCGTTCGGAACTATCTAGATACCAACATCTTCCTTGAGTAAATTTTTGGATTGGATATCTCCCAATGGTTTAGTTAATGTTAGGTAAGTGTAACCTTGTTTGAAGTTGTTGTTCGTTTGGGTGAATTGCTTGAGTGTTGTTCAGATAGCGTTCGAGGAGTTTAATTTTGGGATAATGTATGAATGTGATTGATCAGTTCAGTAAAGTGGTGTATGTTTGGGTTGTGAGATTAATCATTCCTTAATTGATCTCTGGAGGTGTTTTGGCCCTTGGGGGCGAAGCTTGGAAAAGAAGTACATCTTGGTTTATCGGTTGGGTTTGGTTTTGGTATCTTGCCTTGTGGTAGCTTTCTGGGGACGGAACTTTTTCATGGTGGGGATAATTGTCACATATATGTCTTATTTTAAAGTTAAATTTCATTAAATTTTCATTTATGCTTTGTTTTTTGGGTTTCTCAAGCTTTTATGGTGGAATGGGTGAGTTTTCATGAATTGGGCCAAACTGTGAGCCCAATTCCATATTTAAAAATAAATTTTGTTTCTTTTATAACTTTTTTGTTTTTTAATATTTTTCACCCATTAAATTTCCTAAATTCTCTCCCCTAACATAGAAACACCACTATTGTAGTTTGGAGCCTTTAGAAAACCATAAACATGTTGTATATGGGTTTTTATTTAAGGGATTGGGCCTGCCCAAAATCCCAATTCCAGTTTTAAATATAAAATTTGTTTAATTAATAACATATCCAATATTAAGTATTTTTCCGTGATTCCAAGCCCCAAACACGCCCCTTGAACCCAGATGCGCGTCCAATATCCTCCCACCCCATTTGCAGCTCATTTGCATTGCGGTTTAGGTCGAAGCTTTTGAAGCACTCACATTTCGGGCAGATTTATAAAGGTAATTTTTTTCCTTCATAACACCTTCAATTCTCACACTTTTTTCCCCATTCAAATTCCTACATGGTCCCCTTATCCTTTTTGGAACATCCCTTAAATGTTTGGCTATTTTCAAATTCATCTACTGGTGTATGTGAGGATATTTCTACAAGATCCCTCAAGTAAGTTGGTCTTCTTCATTCTTCTTTCAATTTTCTTAGGGTTACATTCAATGTGATTAGGGTTTCATACATTATCCATAAGGTTCCTAATTTCCAGAAGTTAGGGTTCAAACCTAGGGTTTATTTCTTGTCTTTTGGGTGAATGCTTTTGGTTTTAGGTTGGATTTCAATCCCATGAGGTGCAGCGGTGGTGCGGTTTATCTTTTACACCATGTTTTGAGTGTTTCAACATAAAAGGTAGGTGATTTCATGTATAACCATTTCATGATGAGTTAGCTTGCTTGGTTTATGAATTTATTATGTTTTAAATCTGATTTGTGTGGTGCAAAAATTGTTTTTGTGATGGATTGAGTTAAGTGTTTAATTTTGTAGTTGCATTATTGCTTGGAATTGGGTTATTTTCATGCGTAGCTCATGGGGAAATATTTGGGTGTATTTTATAAGATGTTAAAGTGATTTATTAGTGTTTAAAGGGGCTGAAAATTCTGTTTTGTTAATGCCTTAATGTCATGTTGGCCTTGTAATGGGGTTTTTTGAGTGGTTTTAATGTGTGAAACCATGTTGTACTTCTTGAACATGATTTTTGAAAACATGTGTTTTTCATGTGAACCTTTTGTGGTATTGTTTGAGGTATTTGTATAAAACTTGGTGGTGGTTTAATAAATGTTTTTAGGGCTGACAATTATGATTTAGATTGTTGTTTGCAATGTTTTGGTCATGAATTATGTTTTTCAAATGGGTTTTTTATGCCAACCATGGTTGCACCTCTTGGGTTGGTTTTATGAAAATTATAAATGATTTAATGAGTTATAAAAAGTGTGAAATGGTTACTTATGTAATATTTTGGTGATAATATGTTCCTAAAATGAACTTTTGAAATATAATGGTTTCAGTTATGTTGTAAAACATTTTGGTAATGTTTTGTAATTTTTTGAGGTGATTTATGAAATTGGGATGTGGGTGTGAAACGTGTTTTCGGGCTGTTTTGCGTGAGTGTGATGTGCAAAATGGAATTTGTTTATGAAAAGGTTATTATGTAACATGTGATTGGGCTATTATGTGACGTTTAGTATCTTGGGAAAGATTTTATAAAATTGTTAATAGATTTGTTGAATTGTGAAAGATGTGAAAAATGTGTTGTGGGCTATTTTTGGTGTGAGTATGATTTCAAAATTCATTTGAATGAAAAAGTGGATTTTTAGACTTCTGTGGAATACATGTTGTCTGTTTGGTGAACTTATGATGTGAAAATGATATTTTCATGTGTAGTGCATATTTATCGACTTGTTGAACTTTTCTGAGCACAAGGGGAAAACCCGGGTATCTAGGTGGGTGGACATGTACTAGTATGCTAGTGAATCCGTGGGGTTTGGCCTCAGTTTCACTTAGTAGGATTAACGCTTACAACTATAACTAAACTATGATGATAATTATTGGGGACCACTAGGTTATGGGCGTGTTCCCTACTAGTGGCTCATGCAAGAGAATAGATATTGTGATAGTTACTCTCAACGAGATATGAGGTACCTGGGACCCACAATGAGCTAGTTCCTAGGGGTTATTTGCTTTTTCTTATGCTCATTATTCACTTTGTACTTATCATTGGTATACGGTATAGTTGGATGGAATATTCAGTAGTGTTGAAATTATTTTTAAAAGTGTTGATTCTTAATGATAGCCCACTTGAAAACTGTTTTTTTAGTTTCATCTTTTAGAAATTGTAACTAGCATTTTCTGTTTATGAAAACTTGCAAGATTTTTGTCTTTGAATGTTTATCACATGGAATCTCTTAATGGTGGTATCCTACTAGGTATTTTCTCACACCCTACTTACACCCTTGGGTGTAAGTAGATTTGGTTATTTTGTTGTTTCAGGTTAGGATACAGTTTTTAGTTCCAGTGGTTCGGGTTTCTAGCATGTCCTTTGTGGTGAAGTCTTGTGGAGATGGATTGAGGGAGGTTACCATTTCCATGAGGGTTCTTGGGCTGTTTAATTTTGATTTTGTACCTTTTTTATAGTCTTATTGAGTTGTTTTAAAATATTTAATTCGGTTTTGAAGTTTTTAAAAGATGGTTTTATTTGAAAAATCCAGATTCATTTTATTGAGTTTGTTTGTTGTTTAATGTTTATAAACTTGGGTAAATCGTTCCCAAACATCATTTTATGATACCCGAGCACTTGTGCCAGCCCGTGGGGATCGGGAACGCCCTTCAGGCCTTGTTACAAGCTAGGTTAGATGCCGGTTTTGATGGTGACCAGATTTGGTTCGTGACACAAATGATCTTTTGAAATATATTTATTTTGTGAAATTAATGATTTCTATGTTATATATACTTATATATAATTATGTAAAATAATCATCCATGTATATGTATATATATTTATTCTAGGAAAAAAATTAAATCATTTAGTGAAAATTTTAAAACCCCTTAGTAAGAATAATTAATGCTCAACATTTATTTTAAAAATTATTTTCACATGTCACTTTGATGTTTTAAGATGAGAAACTTTGATAAAGGGTTAATGCGTTTGAAGTCAATTAGATATTTTTCTTCTTTACCTTTGCAAGGATCTAATAAAAATGTTTGTTTTTCATATCCTCCAAAACCTAGACTGGTAAAGGTCATCTATTTTGTAATGTGTTGTGTAATTATTCATCTTCTTTTCATTAAAAAAATTACACAACATGTTTTTGCACCGAATTCGAAAGCATGGGTTCAAGGCATTATAATTTGTATTAGAGGAACAAAGTAGAAAATTTTTATATTTTATGTTGTTAACTTAGTGGTAGAGTATAAGAGCATATCATTCCTTGTTTTATTAATTCTATAGATAAAAATTAATAATTTTTTAGAGTCTGATGAAAAAATTGTGAGCGTATAATTATTTTTAAGTGGATTATAATGTAATAAACCAAGAAAATTTATATTGTAATTATTTAATATTTTTTTATAAATTAGCTCTATGAAATGTTTTAATAAAAAACTTTTATAAATATTTTCTATAATACAAATATGTTTTGAAATTAATATATTACATGATATTTCAAATAGATTATTTTATCTAAAAAGCGATATACATAAATTTATTTGATTATTTTTGTAAAAAGGATATTTGAAAATAATGATTTTTTATGTTAATGTTAATATATATTTTTTAAATATAAATATTCTTCAATTATAAATATGATTAATTGTTTTTATAAAATGAATACTATTATAAATTCTGTTTTTAAAACTATGAGTTATTATTATATAATTTAAATATTTTATACATTTATTATTATACATATATTATATTATAATAATAATATGAATATTATTTTTATATAAAATTGGATTATAATATTTGTGAAAATTTATAAATTAAATTCACATATTTATTAATGAAATTTATAAATAATAAACTTAAAAAAACTAAAAATATATAAGGATTGAGAATTTAGGTTGGGGATTGTGGATCGACCAACTGAATGGTGGAAAAGTGCTACACAAGTCTGATGTCAAGGGGGAGCTTCATATTCAGGAGGATCATAATGAAGGTCTTTATTTGAGAGTGGTTTGCCTTCGAGAGTAGTCAAAAATGAGGGTATCGAGTGAAGGAGGTTAACCCAATGGGGGAGATTCAACCAAGGGAGACCGAATACCAATGAGGGTATTCAAAAGACCTAACATCGTCAAATCTCGAACACAAACTAGGGTTCAATCATGAAGAGTTAAATCAAAACACATATGGGTCTCTTCGAGGGCATGATATTTTCTTTGTCAACATCTACCTCTTGTTCACATTTTTCCAGATCTTCTTTGTGGTAGGAGTTTGCATAATTTCATTTTTATATATTTAAATCTTCTGGTTAGGTCAATTTTCCTTCTCCTTTCATTTTATAGGTTTTTTATCCATTTAACTTATCTTTTTTCTAAGGTCCATTTGATGTTTTCTAGTTTTCTTTTGGACAATGAACCAAATTTCATTGAATCATCATCCATAAATGTCACTGTAATCTTAAATTAATGTTTGGAAATGTTTTAGATCTAAAAATTTCTATTACACTTTAATTTTATATTATTTGTCCTTTTTTGAGTATTTTTCTCTCTAGATGAATCTGTTTCATCAAAAGTATGAACATATATATGAAATATTAAATTCACTATCAGTACTCAACTTGCTCTACAATCTTGGTTATTTCTCTCTTATAAAATCAGTGGGGAATCCTATCTAGTGTACAGTGTCGCCATTTTCCTATAAACACCTTATTCATTTATTCAATGGAATTTACAACACAGTATGTTAGTTTGATTGGAGGTTGAGTGCGTGTCTGAAGCTAAGAAGATATACTTCACTTTTTCTATAGTAATTCAAGTAAGGGAAATAATTTAGACATGTTTCCAAAATATTATTTTTTTCAAATAAATTTTATTATTTCATTTTAAAAATTATTAAGAAATTATTTTTATCAATGTGTTTATTTTTATATATTTTGATATTCTGCCAAAAATGATTATATTTACCAAAATTATGTTTTTATTTTGAATTCATCAACTACAACATATATAATTGTTAATCAATTTATATTCCAGATATGGAACATAATTTTTAATAATTTATATAAGGGATTATTTTTTAAAACATTATTTTTTTGTTCTATTTTACACAATAAAATTTCTTGATTAATTTTAAGAGATTTTTTTATTATATATTGATGTTCGCTTGAATGTATATTTTTATATAAACATATGATCTTTACTATATAGCAACAAGGGTTTATTATAAAAAAATTCTTTATGTTTTGATTCTTTCATGTGAATAAAATTCTTAAGGAATGTAAATATTTATGAAATAAAAATCCACTAAATAAATATATACTGAAAGATATTAAATTTATCAAATCATCATTGTAGAATTAATTCATTATTATTTTATGTTACATACTACATGTTGTATATATATATGTAAATAATTTATTTGGACATATATACGTATTGTTATTAATTTTATAATTATTAATAAATAATTTCTTGATCACAACATGTATTATTTAGTTATTTAAGAAAATAAACGTTAAGAATTTCATAATTTTTTGAAATGAATCACAACATCATTTTTTCAGGGTTATAATTTTATAGTCTTGCTTCTAAAAGAGTTTGCATATAAAATTAAACATGTCATTATGTAATGTTGAAATTAAGAAAAACACATTTTCTTATAGTCAGACCCTGAATTATGCATCAAATCAATATACCATACATTCATAATAAATTCATGATTTCAATTTAAATATTTATGGTTTACATTAGAAATTATTAAGAACACGGATTTTTTCAAGAGAAATAATTAATTATTTTAAATTATTCTTTTATAATTTCATGTGAGAAACAAAATTATTTATTATTAATGATTATTTTATGAAAGTAAAATTATATATGAATTTTTATATCAAGTGTGTATTTATTTCATTATTAAGTTTATTAATGATTTACAAATAAGGAAATTTATTTCTCACACCATATCCTCCAAATAATATTTTGGAAATTCTTAATTAATGTTTTATGACATGTTATAAGGAAGGTTATTTTCATATAAAGAAAATATTTTTTATGTATGTATTATAATCTTTTTGGGTTATGATTGAGAAAGGCAGGTCCATTAAATGATTTTTTTCAAAAAATTAGAACTTGTATAATAAATGTTAAGTGATGTTATGGGGAGTGAAACCATATATCATAAGGGGTATTTATTATATATGTGCTATGACTAGAATCCTTTCATGTTTACAATGGTATTCCAAGTATCATCATTGACTAACCAATAATTAGAATTTTCAGTAGCAGAATCCCAATGATATTTTGAAATAAAATTATTTTGTGAAATTAATGTTTTCTATGTTATATGTTCCCATTTATATTTAAATAAAATCTTCTTACAAGTATATTTATATATATTTATTCCAAGAAATTTTTTTAAGGTTGTTTGAAACATTTTAAAAATCCCTTACTGGGCATATTAAATGCTTACCCTATGTTTTAAAAATTATATTCATAGGTCACATTGAAGTTATAAGATGAGTAGCTTGGAAAAAGGGTTAATGCGGCTGAAGTATATTTGATGTGTTTTTATCCTTTTCCATTGTAGGGCACTGATAAAAATGTATGTTATCTATTCCCTCTAAAACCTAGAGTATTAAAGTTCCTCTATTGTGTAATGTTTTGTGTAATTATTTAGTTTATTTTTGAAAAAAAATTCAAAACATATTTCATCACCGAATCTGGAAGCGCGGGTTCAGGGTGTTATAATTGGTATAGGACAAACAATGTAGAAAACATTAGATATTATATGTTTTTGTCTTAGCGGTTCAGTATTGGATTTTATTAGTCCTAGTTTTCATAATTCTTAAGACATAAATTCAGAATTTTCTAGAGTCTGATGAACAAATTTTGAGGAAACATTTCTTTTTAATGGGAGAATAATGTAAAAACCCAAGAAAATTTAAATTGTAATTATTTTATATTTTTTATGAATTATACAATGAAATAAATTAACAAAAACATTTATAAATACTTTTAATAATAAAAATATGTTTCAAAAGTAAAATATTACTCTATTTCACAAATAGAATATATATATATATACATATTTGATTAATTTTGTAAAAATTATATTTGAAAATAATGGAATATTTGATATAAAAGTTAATATATTTTTTTATTAAATATTATTATTCTTCAATTATAAATATGATTAGAATTTTTATAAAATCATTACTATTATAAATTTTAACACTTAAAACTATAAATTATTATTATATAATATAACAATTTTATACAGTTTTTTGTTATATATATATTATATTTTTTATAATAATATGAATATTATTTTTTATAACATGGTATTATAATTTATTTGGTAATATCTAAATAAAAGTAAATTTTTTGTTAAAAAATTAAATAAATCATAAACATAAAAAATGAAGATAGATAAGGATAGGGAAATCGGGTTGGTGTTTGCACGTTAAACGATTGGATGGAGGAACAGGTCTTTAGAAGTCCAAACATGAGGGAGAGCTTCATCTTCAAGAGGGGCATAATGGATGTCAAAGAAAAGATGGGTTCGACTTCATGATTGGTCGAAGGTGAGTGTATCGAGTGAAGGAGGTCAATCAGGTTAGGGACATTCAACCAAGAGAGTCTAAAATCTTGTGAGGGATTTTGGAAAATGTGATGTATTTGAGTCTTGTATGCGGACTAAGGTTCAGTTACGAATGGGGAAATCAAACTAGATTTGGGGATCTTCGAGTGCCGGCTATTTTCATCATCAACGCCTTCCTTCTGGTTCACATTTTTCGATATCTTATTCAAGGTAGGTGTTTCCATTTTAATATTTTATATGTGTAAATCCTCATGTTTTGTTGATTTTACTTCTTCTCTCACTCAATAGGTACTATTTTCCATTTACCTTATTTTCTTTTTGTTGTATTCCTGTTGTTTTGTGGTTTTCTTTTGGTCAAGGATAAGAAGTTAATTGAATATTTGTCCACAGATATTGTTGTAATCTTAAATAAAAAAAATTCCATGTTTTTGATCCAAAAATTTCTATTACACAATGATTTTGTATTATTCTATCATTTTTTTGGGGATGTTTATCTCAGATGTATCCATTTCAACAAAAGTATGAACATATAGATGAAATATTAATTTTTTTCTAGTACACAGCTTACTCTGCAAGCCTGGTTATGTCACTGTTATAAAATCTATGGGGAATCCACTCTATTCTTTTGTGTCACCATTTGACTATAAACACCGTATTACATTGTGACAATTAATTTGCAACAAATTATGTTAGACTGGAAGGATATTGATTGCATATTCGAAGCCAAAGGAGTCTTATTCACTTTATCTACTGCAATTAAATTAAGGGAAATTATTTTGATTTGTTTCCAAATACTTATTTATTTTTTAAATCCATCATAATATTTCATTTCAAAAATTAGCAAGGAAGGATTTTAATAATGATTTTATTTTCATATATTTTGATATTCTGAAGAAAATGATTATATTTTTCAAAATTATGTTTTAATTTATAATTAAACTAATGAATTATATATTTTTATTATTAAATTTATATTTTAGATTATGGAACCTAATTTTTAATAAATTCTATATGGGATTAGTTTTTTTAAAAAAAATTATTTTTTCTCAATTCTTCACAATCAATTTTCATGATTAATTTTAAGATATTGTATTTATTATGTTTTTATGTTCACCTAAATGGATATTTATATATAAACCTATGATTTTCAATCTATGGAAGTAGGGAATTATTATAAGCAAAGTCTTTATGATTTTATTTTTTCATCTGAAAACAATTTTTTAGTAAGGGAAATATTTTTGAAATAAATATACACTATATAAATATATATACCCAAAGAGATTATATTTTTAAAAGTTTCATTATATAATGGATTAATTCTTCTATTATGTTAGATGTTACATATTATATATATATATATGTAAATAATTTATTGATATATATTTAAGAATTTTTATTAAGTTAATATCTATTCCTAAATAAATTATTGAAGAGAATATGTAGTATATTGTTATTTGAGATAATAAAATTTAAGAATTTCATAGCTTTATGAAATTAAATGAAGTCATCATTTTTTTCATGTTTATAATTTTATTATCATGCTCCTAAATGAGTGCATATATAAAATTAAGCATTTGATCATGTGATATTGAAATTAAGAACACCACATTTTCATATTTTCATTTCAGTGCATTATGCATAACATTAACATACATAGATTTGATAAGAAATTAATGACATTAAATTAACTTTGTAAGGTTTACATCCAAAATTTGAATCCACATGGATTACGTTATGTTTTAAAATGTTTTATTTAAAATGTATCTTTTATAAATTTATTTGAAAAAAATAATTATTTTTAGTTTATGATTATTTTAAGAAGATAAAATTATATATGCATTTTTAGATCAAGTGTGCATTTATTTTATTTTCTATTTTATTTTGGATTTAAGAATAAGGACTGTTATTTCCAGCAATGGATTCTCAGATTTTGTTTTGGAAATTATCCTAGAAATGTTTAGGAAATGTAATATGTAAGGTTATTTTCTTTTTAATAAAATAATCTTTAGGTATGTGTTTTGAATTTTTTGGGTTGTGATTGGGAAATAAATGTCCATTAAAAGTTTTTTTTTTCTAAAAATTGGATCTTTTATATTTAATTTTAAGTGATGTTATGGGGAGTGAACCCATAAATCCTAAGGGTAAATTGTTCTATAATATTTAAAACATGTTACCTTACGCTTTTAATGTGGTTTTCCATGTATCACGAATAACGCACAAAAAACTATTACTTTCAATGGAGGAAACCTAATGATCTGTTCAAATATGATTATTTTGTAAAATTAATGTTTTCTTAGTTATTTGTACTTATTTATATTTTAATAAAATACTCTTTCAAGTATATGTATACATATTTATTCCAAGAAAATATTTTTAAGAATTTAGTAATGTTTGTAAAACACCTTACTTGGAATATTAAATGCTCACCCAATGTTTTAAAAATTATTGCCATAGGTCACTTTTAATTTCTATAATGAGTGGTTTTGATAAAGGGTTAACGAGAGTGAAGTATATTAGATGTGTTTTCCTCCTTTACCTTTATAATGATATGATAAAAATGTATGTATTTTTCTATCCTACAAATCCTATACTAGTATAGGTCCTCTATTGTGTAAATTTTTTGATTCTTTTAATAAAATAATTACACATCATGTTTGATCACTGAATATGGAAGTGTGGGTTAAAAGTGTAATATTTTCTTTGAATACGACCGATATAATAAGTTACTTAAAGAAAAAGAAATAAAATAATTTCTTTACTTTTAATTTCTCTAGATATTTGGGATAAGGAAGGAATAATATAGATTTGGTTATAATTTATTTATAGATAGACGAGTTGTTTCAACTATGATAATATTTTTTAAATTTTTCTAGCTAAATTAATTACATTAAATTATTTTTGAAACACAAAACACAATAATTAATTGGTTTAAAATTAATTGAAATTTACGATACCTAAAATATTAAGAGTGATGTAAATTGAATGAATTAATATTAAACTATTATTTTTTAGATTATTAAATCATGTTACACATGTGTGATTATAATATATTATAATTCTATCATTATATGGTTATTTATAATTCAACTAAAATAAATAATTTCAAAATTGACAAAAAGGTTTTTTTATAATAAATGATATTTTATTAAATTAGTTAAAATTATTTTAAATCCTATATTTTTATAAGTTAGGTGTAAATGTTAATAAATATGCAATATGTTTCACTCAAAGAGAAAATTTAATTTTTTAATGAATATATTGATAGTTATATAGTAAAAATATAGAATATGTTATTAAGGTTAAAGTGGTGTTTTTTCATGTTACAGGCGATTATGTTAAAATTAGTTTCCAAAATACATAGAATTTATATTTTATAAGATAGATATAAAATTTATTATTAGTGGGTCTAAATTATATAATATGTTTCACTCTAATTTATTATTAAAGGATAAATTACCACTCATATAAAACTAGTTACCGTTGTGAAAATGAAAAATTATAAAAATTGGGATACATTGAACCTGAGTAATGAAATGTTTAAAAAATGTTTTCCATTTTTTGTTGGATGTTTTATGGTGACCATGAAATACCTAAGAACATTTAAATATCATATTCTTATCCACATTAGGTATGATCAACCTCCCATATGTTAATATTTTTGAGTATTTTCAAAAACGTCACTCCAGCTCAATTGTAAAAGAGAACTAACCCTCCCCACTTCTTCACACATATAAATCCATATTAATTAAACAACATCTTCCCAAATAATGTTCAAAATTATTTCCCATTATCCTAGAAGACATATTATGGATTTAAATTCAACCAATTAAGGCATTAGTGAAAACATAAGGGGAATACCCTAAAAAGAGGTAACATTCATTAACAATATTTTTTATTTTTTATTTTCCTCCACCTTCTAAAATTCTAATTAGAAATTTCTTATATAATATCCTTTTTATATTAAATATACATATATGTTTATATGTTAAGATAACTCCCAAAAAATTTACACACATCGATCAAAAGGGTTATGAAAGTATTATTTATGTGTACAAATAACTACCGCCTAATGAACTGATGTCATTAATTTTCCCATTAAAACATCTCAAGGATAGGTTTAATTATTGAAATATTTTTTATATATGAAATTTATGAAATTTATGATTCAATTATGATTGTTGAATTATTATTTCACACATACCTCCATTCATTCGATTTTCTAGAAATACAATAACATCATTTGTAACTATGGTAGATGACCACCTCATGAGGAAAATTGATTTTTTTGACACATTAAATAGAGTGTGTTATAGAAGGGTTTAATAAAATTATGTTGTATATAAGGAATAAAATTATTCAATAATGATAATAAACCATATATTTTTCTTTCATCCAATCCAATGAGAAATTTGAAATAATATTGTCAGAATCTGGATTTCCATGAGGTAATAACATTTCAAATTTAGGTTTAAATATATTTTTGGACCTAATACGAATACCTAGTGAGAATATGGAGAAAAAATGGTGTTTGGTTCTTTTTAAGAGCATGAAACGATGGCCATTAGAAGGAACCACAGGGCCGCATGGTTAGTAGAAACGTATTGAACAAGCCTGTACATATTTTTCTAACCATAAAGGGGTTTTTTCTAATGGAATTGGTGGAAACATAGTATGATATATCCTTTCACCTATGGACACACACCCATTAATGTTGTCTACAATTTTCAGAAAATCTAGATCAAATGGTTTGCACATGTTTTGGAAAACTGTGCGTATGAACTGTGAGTGTCACCTCTTTGGACAATGGGTGGTGCACGATTGGTTTATGGTTTGGCCAACCGTGAAGAAAAACCATTCACCCAAAAAAATAATGAATCAATTACCATTTCCCTCTAATATTTTTAAATCGTAACCCCTCCTTAACGTTTCCTTTTCAATCATATGTGAGGATTTCTCTCTTGTGAGAACTCCTCTCCTCCTCCCAGCTAGATTCTTCATTATCACAGTTATTCAGACTCTGATTTGATCTCTTATTTTCTCATGGGATGTGAATAGGTAATATATTAATTCAACTTATGCCTTTATTTATTTATCTTCCTCTTGAAAGAGTTATTTATGTGAAAGATCATAAGACCTAATTTGAGGGTGTTCATTGTTTCCCATTTTATCCCAATCTAAAACAAAACAAAGGCCAAAAATGGATGAATACTCCTCTATAGTAATATAGTAGGAGATCTAGTTATAATCCCTTAATTTTGAGATGGTTTATAAAATTTTATTTGTTCTACAAGACAGTTTCATCCTGAGTTTCCCCAAAATTTATTTTTCCTTAAATTGGATTCCATAATTAAGAAGAATATGACCTTATTAGGTCCCCTTAAATTGTCCCCACTCCCTAAGGTGTGATGATCAATTTACCTTTGTGGTTAAAAATTCCTATGTGGTCGAACAATCATTTATATGATTTTGGAAAGAAATCTAATTATAATATCCTAATTTTAAATAAATGAATGTTGTTGTATATCTTGAATAAAAAACATTTCAAATTAAGATATAATAAATGGAAGTGGGTGGTATGACTAAATCACAATATTATATGGAAAAATGGTTAAATACCTATTATTATTAAATTATAATGAGTTATGACTTATAGTTTGGATCTGATTAAAGCCCTGATTTTTTATAATTAATATTGTCGAGAATGGTTGCAATTTTATTATAATTTGGACATGGAGACCTCTATGATTCATATAATATTGGAAATATGTACCTTATTAATTATAATATATGAGCATGGAGTCTCTTTTTTTAATTATTTTGATTGGTATAATAACCATTATTAATTGTTTATCATGGACCTGGTTTCAATTCGATTGTTTAAATATTAATGGGCATGGTGTCCCTTCTACTAATTAAAACAAAGGTATGGAGTCCCTTTATGAATGTGATACATTCATGGTGAACCTTTGTAAATGTGATACGGGCATGCACACACCTTATAAATCTGATTGTCAAATGATGACCCTTACTATGTAAAATGATAATGAAGAGCCTTGTTGTTATATTTTATCATGTTGAAACATTGGTTGATACTTGATTTGATTATAATGTTGGAGTGGGAAATCTCATGAAGAAGCTATGGATCGTGATTCTATTTGAGAGAGTAATATTTTTCCATTTTTCACCTTTTGATGGGTATATTATATAAAATCCTTTCATATTCCTTCCAATTGGACATAAGACATATCATTATTTTGTATATGACACTGGTTATTATTGATATTAGCTTTTTATTCCGTCTGTATTCTTACATTCTACTACAAGATATTTATCATGTTTCCACTACATTTCTATTATTTAACTACTTTGTTGTTAGAACCTGTATCTTCTTTTCAAGTATGGATTTTGATTTCTGGTGTGTTTGAGGAAATAGGAGAATCTATAAATTTAGGGAGTACACGCCATGTAGTTAGGAGTACACGCTGCGTACCCGGTTTCCACGTGTAGTGGTGTACAAACCGTGTAATGGCTGAGTACATGGCCATGTGGGGTGACTTGGAGACCACCTAAAGTGGGGCTTGATAAAGGAATATACACACCGTGAAATTTTATAGGACACACCATGTATATTTATTTTTACTTGATTAAACGGACCGGGGTCACATCTAATCGAGAGAAACATCTTCTTCTCAGCTCGTCTCGTCCAGGAGCGATTGAAATCACTGAACTTTCACTGAGCCACTGATCAGTCCTCTATTCTCGGAATTGAACATCGTCAATTGCATTGGAAACACCATAGTGAGTTCTTACTTATTCCAGAGACTCTCTTATTTATTTCTCATCATTTGTGAGTTATTCAATGTTTATTTTTTTGAAGTTTTTGTATATCTAAGATGTTCTATGTCGATTAAAAGGTTGGGGTTCAACTATATCAATCGTACAACATCAGGGTAGGTGGTTTGTGCATTTATGTATTTTTTAATTGATTTATATGTGAAACATTACCCAATACCCTTTTTCAGGGTATTCCATCTTTAGATAATTTAGCCCTTTAATGCCTATTGTGCCTCGATTGCATGAGTTAGGGCCCTATTGTTTGAGAATAGGGCTTAAATACTTTGATATGGATGTGTTTTCCCATTATTGAACTGATATTCAGTGTTGGGCCTAGTTTTTATTATTAGGATACTCTGTTTACCATGCCTAGTGCTGTTAGGATGGGGTTATAATATATGAATTTATTGTGCCATGATTTGTAGCTATTTAACCAAGTATTATATTGTGATTTACTTTGGCAGCTGGATATCGTTTGGGCACGATTGACTTATATAGGTCTGTGGGAACCTGTTATAGTTAAACAATATGGGAAATGGATGCTGAGGGATTTCCCAGAGTTTCTATTATACATTTCACGTTGTGAGACCATATGGGGGATAGACTAAGAGTGCTCCCACAGAGTGTTTGAAGTTCCATGTTGCGAGACCACAAGGGGAATTGGATGTTGACTACTACCCCAAAGTGATAGTAGTTTACAATTATGAGACCATAGTGGTAGTTGATGGTGAGTTATTCTCATAGATTCTATGATAAAGCTGAACCATATGGGTTATAATATGAAAACTTCCAAAAGGGTTTCTTGTGTTTGTTTGGTTGATTAATTTTATAAATGTAAATGAATATACCTTGAACTATAGGATTGTTCACTTTTGTGTACATATTTGTTTATTAGATCATTTTATATATTACCTTCCATATATATTCACTGAAAGTTATGCACAGATCTTTGGGTTGTTTCCTACTGGTATTCGTCTCACACACTCTTTGGGTCATGATTTTCAACCCAAACAGATTATATTGCTATAGGTATAGATAAGGGTAATCGCCCTTCTACTTCAGGAACTTGATTGTTGTGGAGCTAGAGGGTATGGGACCAATCTGAGGTTTGCGATGCTGCTGGATTTATTTACTTGTATTACTTTGTACTTTGGTTTAGTGATGTATTCCAGCATTGTGACTTGTTTGGCAGTTTTCATAGACATATGTGACATGCATCATTTATATATGTCCTTCAGTTGTCTAACTACATGAAAAATTCCATAGTTTTCTATTGCATGTTTTCATTAATGCTTCTGTTACTGTTATCTGTTTATTTACACTGTGTTACTCTTCGAATGAGGGCATAGTTTCCCCACATTAACACCCACGACCCTCGATGCATATCAGTATCCTCTGGCATTCGGGGAGATGCACTTGAGGCCATCTCACTAACTATGTATGGGGAATCGCTGGGCGGCACCGGGAACCGGGACGTTACAAAGTGGTATAAGATGAATTATTTTCTTCGTGACTTACTGTTTGGATCCTATAGACAGGGATAAGAAAAAATAGTTAGTTGGTAATAAGTTATGCCCGAGAGTAGCTAACCCATGTGTAGGGAAAATCCAATTTACCTCATATATTGCAATTTTTATGGTTTTGAAATTATTACAGCTGATTTGATTTCACAGTTGGGTGATTCACATATTCTATGTTGTTATTGTTGAAAATATTGTGGTTATATTTCTACTAAAACCCAACGATATGAGGGTATGCCATCTCATGCATCATATATACACTTGCAAGAGATCACATGTCATGCATTATTGTCATTCCATTTTAGGTGCATTATCGATAGCATGTTGTTGTGATAGACATTGTGCTATATATGCATGATGTTATGATAGATTCCTTGATAGAATACCTAATTTTTTAGAGGGAATTTCTAATGTTTAAAGTATCATTTTAATGGATGTCAAAACTTTTTTTCTTGAGGAGTTATGGGCCCTCATGGATGGGAATTTGGTGGAAAAGTTCACTATTATACTTGTATATGACATGAACATGATTCCACAATTTGGTTTGCAGGGAGTATGGGCCCCAACGGATCGGAATATGGAACTTTAATGTTTATTTTAGTGTTTCTATGGGTTTCAGAGTAGTTTATGAGGCTTACTGTCCTAAAAAATGCAAAATACACGATTTTTTATGATGAATACACTCCATGTATCCTTTTGTTCTAGAAGGAACAACTTTCCTTAAGTACAGGATGTGTACTTTGAGTACACACCCTATGGTATTCAACCATGTGACTGACTATGTGGGCAGAGACACTGGGTAGATAGATGTTTGGTGGAACACACCATGTACAAGGAGTGCATGTCGTGTTGTAAGGACCTTGTAACCAGCCGTGTGACTAAAGATATGGGTCAATGAAAACCTTCTAGTATATGTTGTTCCTAGCATAAACACGCCCTGTAGAGTCGACTGTGTAACCAGTTGTGTGAACAACGACACAGGTTGGTGAAATCCTCAAAGTATGCGTCTTGTTTGGCACAAGCACGCTATGCAGTGCTGACCTAGGAGAACTAGGTGGGTTAGTCGTGTAGAGTAACTAGAGCAGGGGAAAGAAATTCATGTACATGCCGTGTCCAAGGAGAACATGTTGTGTGTATGGGGTGTCTCACGACCTATGTTGGTAGGAGAACACTCCCATGTAATGGATTTAAGGGACACAACATGTAGGGTTAATACACACCGTGTTTCCATGTTTTGAAGAACTTGAATGTTTTCCTTCTTATGTCCCCTTCTTGAACTTATATTTTTTAGTCCTTGATAATATTGATCAAAGGTGTGCGCTTGACCATGCAGAGTAATGCCCCTAAGACATCATCCAGTTGTTCACCAGATATAGGGAATTGATTAGACGCTAGACATGGTCAGTCATGGACTACCACCAGATCTTCCTGTTTTTCCGGTCTTGTCACTAGCCTTCATTTCGGGCATAGGTGCTGACACACAGTTCCAAAAAGGCTTCATGAGGTTTATTCCGACCATCCAGGGAGCACTGCATCCTTCCCCATATATGGAAGAGTTGAAACATGACTTTAAATAGCTGAATCCTCCCACTTTCTCAAGGGATGGAAGACCTTAGGCTGTAGAGTCATGGTTAGAAGACAAGATTTCAATCATCGAGCCTCTAGAGATGCCTCTAGAGATGAGGGTGAAGCTCACTATGTATATGCTTTGGGATTCCACCAAGAGACGGAGAGATGTGATATCACAGGCGGGATTCCAGAAGTTTATGGTTTGGGATGAGTTATAGCATACCTTCTAAGAATAATTCTACCCGAAGACTTTGAGGGTCGATTGATCCAGGGAGTTCATGGGTCTGGAACATGGTACTCTCTCAGTCATGGATTACGCTTCTCGCTTCTTAGAGTTACAACACATCACGCCCATTCTAGGGGGTGATGAGTTTTTTCTAGAAAGGATGCTTGGGGATGGTCTAAGGCATGACATCCAATTTTCAGTGAACATCTTTGGGTTGACTTACATCACCTCCATAGTCAACCAGGAACAGATCATAGAGTGCAACATTGAGGTATTCTTGAGATGTGAGCTACTGTGGTTTGATATCTAGAGTTGGTACCCCTCTTACTAGGAATAGGATGCACCATAGGGAGTCTACGTGTGGTGATTCAAGGAGGAGGGATACCTCTTCTAGTTTCCAGGTGGTGTGCTACCAGTGTGGGGTGAGTGGGAATAAGAGGCAACATTGCCAAATATACCCAGTTGAGTTTCGATCTTACGAAAAGATGGGTCATATTTAGAATTTCTATCTGTTTTTCTCACCAGCAGTGGGTGTTAGAAGTTCTTCTATGAATCCTCATTCAAGATAAGGACCACCAGTTTCTCCTCAATCAAGGAAGATGAGTTCTACCAGTCATTCATTCCTAGGAGGAGGTCGTGGCTGTAGTGGTCAGACATAGGGTTTTTGACAGCCCTAGAGTGGAACAACTCAGGGATCTCAATCAGCTTAATAGGGCCACAACATAGGCCAGGCTTTTGTGATAGAGTATATCCAACAAGAGTAGGTTCCTGAACCGTCTACAGTTCAAGGTATGATTCTTTTTTCCTCAGTTATATCTTCTACACTTTTCAATACAGGGCTTCCCATAGTTTCATATCTATTTCTGTGGTGGAGAGACTTGGGCTCTGTATCATTACTTATGCTGATATTTGGATGTTGGACACTCCGTTGGGGACTAGAACAACTAGTGTACATCAGTTCAAGGAGCGCCCTCTTGTGTTTAGTGGGTGTCACATCTTATGGGACATCTATGTCTTAGAGATGATAGTCTATGATGTCATTCTCAGAAATAACTGGTTGGTTCCCTTCCAGGATGTGGTTGATTTCTATCGCAATAGGGTGACTTTCACATCACCAAAGGGTAGACAATTTCTTCTTAAAGGAAAAACAGGATGTCTATGTGAGAAAAGAATGTCCCCACCACCTTGGTTTGGGAAGCGTTATCACCCAGATTTCTAGACTATAACTGGATGATCTGGGGACTTCATAGATGGACATTCCACCAGGGGTGGATAGTTTCGGGGATGTCTTTCTAGAGGACTTTTTAGGTTTTCCTCTAGAGATAGAGGTAGAATTTTCTATTGAGGTTGTGACAGGAGCATCACTGGTGTCCATTATTACTTATAGGATAGATAAACTAGAGTTACATGAGCTCGAGAAGTAGTTACTGGAGTTAAAGGAAAAAGAGTTTCATCTGACCCAGTACATCTCCATGGGGTTCTCCTTTATTTTTTGTGAAGAAGGAAGACAGTACCCTCAGACTTTATGTGGATTATCAGAATCTAAACTAGTTGACGGTCAAGAACCGATATCCCTTTTCGAGGATTAATGATCTCTTTGATCAGCTTAAAGGAGCCCGAGTGTTCTCGAAGATTGACTTGATATCCGGTTATCATTAGTTTCATGTTAGACCATCATATAAAATCTTATAGGCTTCCAAAGTAGGTATGGTCTATACAAGAATGGGGTTATGTTTTTTGGTCTCACAAATGTGCATGAAATTTTCATGAAATTGATGAACAATGTGTTCCATCCATACATAGATTCCTTTTTGGTGGTTTTCATGGACGATATGTTTGTGTACTATCACAATCGACACAACCATGCCACAAATTTTGAGATAATTTTGAGTACACTAAGAGAGCATCAATTATATGCTATTCTCTCAAAATGCCACTTTGGGATGGACTGGATTTACTTCTTGGGTCATGTTATCTTAGAGACAGAAGTGTTAGTGGACCCAGAGAAAGTGAGAGCAGTAATTTCCTGGGATAAGATGATAAACATATTTATGGTGAGGATTTTTCTAGGTATGGCTGGATATTAAAGGTTTTTTATACAGGACAATTCACACTTAGAAGTTCCACTAACAGGAATGACTAAGAATGGTGTGAAGTACTTGTGGACAGATTCCTATGATTCAGCCTTTCAGGTGCTGAAAGGGAGGTTTACTTCAGCACCAATACCAGTTTTTCTAGAGCCCAAAATGTGTTATACTGTTTACTCTAATTCTTTAGGTATCGGGTTGGGAGAAGTAGTTATGCTGGGGGAAGGAGTCATTTTATATGATCCTCGACAGTTAAGGCCACATTAGAGGAATTTCCCAACGCATGATATTGTATTGCTTGTAGTTTTTATGCTTTACCATGTTGGAGAAATTATCTACTGGGAGGGAATTTTGTGGTTTTCACTAACAAAAATAAGTCTCATGTAAATATTTACTCCGCATGATATGAATCTGAGATAGAAAAGGTGGGTTTAATACCTTCAGTCCTTTGACATTGATCTTGCCTACATTCCTTGGAAAGGCAATGCAGAGGCTGATGCACTGAGCAAGAGGACTCAAATAAATGAAGTTCAGGGGGCCAGTAGTGAGTTGAAGCTTATGTATCTATTCTATGAGACGCATTTAGAGGTGTATGATAGAAATGGACCGGAGATTCTTTCTTTTGTAACTATTACCTCTACTCTTCTTGAGCGAGTGGGAATGAGGCAGCTATCAGATGCTGAAGGCCTAGTCCTATGGGAGAGTGTGTTAGGATAGGACCCTATTCTTGGATGGACTGTAGGGAAGGATTAGATATTGTGCTTTCATGGATGCATCTTGGTGTCAGCAGATAAACACGGGTAGATGATGCGGGATTTTAATTCCTAGGTTTGGGTAGTTCATTATAGTGTCACCAAGATGTATCAAGATCTACACCATCTGTATTGGTTTCCAGGTATGATGAGATATGTTGTTGGTTTTTTCATGAGGTTTTCCTCCTGTCAGCAGGTGAAGGTGGGGCATCAGCGACCAGTAGTGATTTTTTAGTAGTTACCCATTCCCGAGTGGAAGTGGAATAATGTCGCGATGGACTTCGTGATAGGGTTTCGTAATTCACCTCAAGGGAATGATGCGATTTGGGTTGTTATTGACAGACTCATGAATTTTACAAAAATCATACCAATTAAGGAAACCTTTGGTGTAGATGAGTTGGGAAGGTTGTAAGTCTAGGAAATCATATGTCTACATGGGGTTCCTCACTCCATCATTTCAGATAGGGATGCCCATTTTTCTTCTCGGGTCTGGCATGGACTACGAAGGGATTTGGGTATACATGTACTTCTGAGTACTGCTTACCATCCCCAAAAATATGGACAATCTGAGCACACTCTACAGGTGATGGCGGACATGATTCAATCATTTGTCCTAGATTTTGTGTTTTCTTAGGATAAGAACATACCTCTTGGGGAGTTTTACCAAAATAATAGTTTCTAAGAAACTATTCAGATGGCACCTTATGAGGCTTTGTATCATAGGCCATGCCGATCACCCCTATGTTTGTTGGTGGCAGGTGAGGTAGGTATGCTAGAACCTCGTCTTGTCCAAGAGATCTCAGAGCAGGTGGAGTTGATTCAGAAGAGGATGGCTACTGCATAGTCATGAGTGAAGTTTTATGCGGATTCAAGGAGACGACCTCTGGAGTTCAAGGTCAGAGATCAGGTTTTCCTATGGGTCACACAAAGGTTGGGACACTAGAGGATTAGGAGATAGGGTGAGCTTTCACCGATATATGTTATGACATTTGAGTTTTTGGAGAGAGTCGGACAGGTTTCCTATCAGTTGCAGTTACCTCAGAGGTACCAGGTTATGCACGAAGTCTTCCAGGTTTCCCAGTTGTGGCTATAATTCTTAGACCCGTATCTTATTTTTCAACCCAAGGTGGTTGAGTTAGAGGTGGAAGCATTGTTCAAGAAGCTTCCAATCTAGATTGTGGATCTCAGCTTGAGGGTTCTCTATGGTGGGTCTGTTCCTATATTACGGGTGCTATGGCGTCATGGGCGAGTATAGGAAGAGACCTAGGAGTGGGAGACTGATGTATGATTGCAGTGGACAAAGATTTTTTAGGATTCTTCTTGTATTCCTCCTTACTAAGGTGATTTGGTGATGAATTTCATTAAGGGGGAAATTTTGTTAAGAACCCAGATCTTCTATTCAGGTATGGATCTTGATTTATGGTGTTTTTGTGTAAAATAGGAGAATCTATAAATTTATGGAGTACACGCCCTATACTTAAGAGTACATGATGTGTACCCGGTTGCTGTGGTAGCCATGTACTGGCCTTGTAACGGCCGAGTACATGATCATGTGGGGTGACTTGGAGACTGCCAAAAGTGGGTACTTATAAAGGAATATACATGCTATGTACTTTTAAAGGAAATACCATTAATATTTCTTTTAAATTTATTAAACAGAACAGGGTCACGTCTAATTGATAGAAACATCTTTATCTCTATTCATCTCATCTAGGATTGACGAGAATCATTAAACATTAACTGAGCCATCGATCAGTCATCTGTTCTCTGAATCGAACACTTTCAATTGCGTTGGAATCACCACGGTGAGATATTCCTTCTTTTAGAGCCTCTCCTCTTTATTTAGCTTCTTCAATGAGTTATTCAAGGTTGAATGTTTTTTGACATTTTTTCAGATCTACAATGTACTAGGTCGATTCAAAGGATGAGGTTCAACTATATCAATCGTACAACATTGAGGTAGGGGTTTGTACCTTTCCTTAGTTTTTATTTGATTTATTAGTGAAAAATTTCCCAATACACTAATTCGGGGTATTATGTGTTTAGAGAATTTAACCTGTTAATTCCTGTTATTCCTTGATTTCTTGAGTTAGAGATCTCTTGTTTGAGAATAGGGTTTAATTACCTTACTATGGATGTGTTTTCGCATGATTGAACTCGTATTGGTCATTAGGACTAGTTTTTTCTGTTATGATGCTCTGTTTTCAATGCCTAGTGCTATTAGTATGGAGTGTTATTATCTGGATTGCTTGTGCAATGCTTTGTAGCAGTTTATCCAAGTAGTATATTGTGATTTACTTTGGCTACCAGATATCATTTGTTAATGATTGACTTACACAGGGATGTGGGAACCTAGTGTAGTCAGACTAGATAGGAAATGGACACTGAGGGCATTCCCAGAGTGTGTGCTATACTTTTCACATTGCGATACCATAGGGGGGATAGATGGTGAGTGATCCCTCAGAGTGTCTATAGTTCCACGTTGCGAGAAAACATTGGGAATTGGATTTTGAGTGCTTCCCCAAAGTGTCTGTTGTTTACATTTATGATACCATAGGGGGAATTGATAGTGAGTGCTTTCTCAGAGAGTCTATATTAAAGATAAACCAGAGGGGTTAGACTGTGGGAACTTACCATAGGGTTTCTTGGGTTTGTTTGATTGATTAGTTTTTTAAATTTAAATGAATACAACTTTAACTATAGGATTGTTTACTTTTGTGTACTTCCCTATTAGTTACTTCATTTTGTATATTTCCTCATATATATATTCACTGATATTTAGGAATAGATCATTGGTTGGTTTTCTAATAGGATTCATCTCAAACCCTATTTGGGTCATGCTTTTTGGCCCAAATAGATTATTTTGATGTAGGTATCGATAAGGTAAATTTCTCTTCTCCTTTAGGTATTTGATTGCTGTGGAGCTGGAGAGCATGGGACCAAGATTAGGATCACAATACTTGCTGATTTATTTACTTTTTTTCCTTTTTTTACTTTGGTTTAGTATTGTAATCCAGCTTAGTGACTTGTTTGGAATCTTTCCTAGATAAATGTGACATGAATCATTTATATATGTCATCCAGTTGTTTATCTACTTGCAATATTCCACTGTTTACTTTTTCATGTTATTATTACTACTTTCACTTCTGTTATTTATTTATTTCATCAGTGTTACTCTGCCAATTAAGGAAAAGTTTTCCCACTTTCACACCCAAGGATCTCGCTGCTAGTCGGCAGCCTATGGAATTCAGGGAAATGCACTTGAGGATATGTGACTAATCGGGTATGAGGAACCATAAGGCGACACTTGGAACCGGGATGTTACATCTGGTACTCTGACCAAGAGGTTATAGTCTCCCCATTGTACAACCTTAGACCCTAAATAAAATTTGAAAGCCTTTGGTGCATGGGGAGGATAACTTGAGGACATGTGTCCCACAATCTAGTTCCCCATTTATTTGGGATATAGTTCTAGACAACACAAAGTGGTATTTGAGCCCTTATTTTATTTTTCTCTTAATGTTTGGGAGTGTTAGATAGGATATTAGGAATGTGTTGGTATTTGGAAATGAGACGTGCCTTGGATTTTCTAACACACAAAAATAGAAAGGCCTAATTACCTAGTATGGGAAATATTTTGTGGTATTTTTTTTATTACAACTGATTTAATTCCATCACTAGGTGACACACATGATGTGTGATATTTATTGTTATAATTTTGGTTTATAATTTATTTTTGGACTGATATGGGAATGGATCAAGATCATGAATCATTTTTGGAACCTTATAAATTTTTTATTCAATTAATTATACCACACCATATTTATATTATTGTGTGCTCTTCATGTAGCATGTTTTGGTTCTTATTTTCAATATCCATGAATTTTGATAATATTTAATAAAGGTACTTGATAAATGAGAGATTTTTCTTAAATGGAAGACACACATCAATATGGGATGTATGGGCCCTTATAAATTAGATGTGGTGATCCAAAAATTTGAACCATTAAAGAAATATTTTATGGATGAGAATGAAATTAAATGGAAATTGAATTCTAAAATGAAATAGTCTCATTAAATAAGGTTTCAAATTTATATTTAAAGGGTTTTTTCTTATAAAAATAGTGACTGATACTCTGTATACCAGGAATGATAATATAAAACATAGAGTTTTACCCAGACTTGACCTTAGTAGTGGGAAGTAGGTATCATCCCATGTGTTCAATAGAATTTTTCATATCACATAGACCCACCACTTTGATTAGAAAGAGGGGTGTGACTATTACATAGGAAGTGTTGTACCAATCTTATTTGTGTATTTGTGATTTTAGTAGTATAAAATCTTATTTAAGACATGTTTTTGGAATTTGGAGAGATATTGTAGCATGACGTATTCTTATCATATTCTTGGAGGGTAGTGATGACATTGCTCTGAAGGTGGTGGGCTATGAGCCACTAGTGATACCTCTAGTACTGCCGCATATGGAACCTCCTATTTTCAAAGGTGTGGTAGATGATGCAATGTTTTGATAGGTGTTTCTATAGATTATGTAGACCATACAAGGTTCTCTGTGACCTAGCCTTTATATGTGTGAACTTATGTGGGATTTTCATAAGTAGCATCCACCAAATTTTTTAGGGGTTGGTAGACACTAGAATGAAGAGTTATTAATAGAGATATAATTATCTATCATTGAGAATATTTAAACTCCTCTCTATAGGTGAGTGAACTTATCAACTTAAATGATTTTTTTGATCTCCCAAATTATAGTGGGGTACTTTGAATCTAGCAGATAAGTACCAAGATTTGATTTAGAGGCATTTAAAATATTAATTCTATGAATATATATTCCCTAATACAATTAGGGATGATCATAATATAGATTTCATGAAAATTAATTAGGGAAATATTATAGTTATGGAATATTAATCTCATTTTACAGAGCTTCAGTGCTTTTTCACCTATCTGTACTACTGATGATCTAGCGAAAGAAAGATGATTTGAGTATGGCCTCGTTAATCCTAATTGTTATTAGTTGAATGTTTACTATTTAAGTATCATGTTTTATATAGTGTACCGGATCTCAATAATAAGTATAACATATGGGAAGCTGATGGTGTGAGCTAGGGTGGTTCCAAACTAAGACAAGTAACCGGTTCCACCAGTAGTCATAAGCATCACTTTGAGACTAATCATGTGAGTAGAGATAGCCATGTGAAATCCTCTAATAGTTATGTTATTTTTCAGTAGTGTGGAAAGCATGGGAATAAGAATCCCCATTAATTTAGAATCCCCATCAAGTGTCTAGGATGTGGTAGGTCTGTCCATCTCTAGTGTTTCTAGAGGACCATACCATCTGTTCTGAGTGAGATATAATACTTATCATCTCTACAATCAAGAGTAGAATAAGTAGAACCTATATAGGAAGGTAAATAGGGTAATATATTCCATACTAAAAGCCATAGAGGTCATGGTCAAGGTCTTCAAGATTCATATTTACTATGATAGAAGTGAGATCCCACTCCAGATAGTCAGGTTGTAGAAAATGGTTGTAGACCATTTTTTATTTATTCTATACTACCTATAACGAAGTAGTATGGTCTTGGACCTTCTACTATTCTAGTTACAATTCTATTATCCAATACTGTTTCATTATACTTATTCGATACAGATGCATCACACTCCATTATCTTTATATATATTGTAGAGAAACTTCAAATTCTTATTTAGTACACCTTTTAAATTATGATACTTGACACCAACTTTGGGTATACATTCATAGAGTGTAATCCTATACAAAGAATTCCCCCAGGAGGTAGGAATCCATCATTTTATATTGTACCTCTTCATCCTTGACAGTACGGTCTTTTATATCATTCTCATGATGGACTGGTCAGTCCCCTATCATTCCTACATGGATTATAATCAATGAAGCATGTCATTTACATCACCATAGGGTTTTACTTATAATCACAGTGGATAATGAGACATATAAGAAATTATAGATGGACCATAGAATATTTGGACATGTGGAGTTACCTCCAAGATAGATAACATGATTATAGAGGATCAAGGATTAAATTATATTGAATTCCATCATCTAGTCTATTGATTATAAGATATTTTACTTGAATAATTTGTTAGGATACCTCCTAAGAGATTGGAAAAGTTTACTATGAAATTAGTTCCTGAAGCTGTACCAGTATCAATTCTTCCAAACTTGATGGATAATGCTGAGTTCCAAGAGCTCCTGAGGTAGCTAGAAGATTTAGAGGCAAATTTTTTTATACGAACCAATAATTCTCCCTAGTGTTCACCAATCTTTTTTGCCAATAAGTCCTATTTAACCATCAAAATTTGTGTGTATTAAATAAAATTGACCTAGATTATGGTGGATAACTGGTATCCCTTACATATAATAGATGATCTGTCTGACCAACACAGAAGAGTGATGATATTCTCTATGATCATCCTCAGATCGGGCTATCATCAGATGTGATTCAGACCATTTGATATTCAATGTATGGCTTTACAGAGTCAGTATAGTTTATATGTATATCTATTTATGTCGTTAAGTCCTATGAATGTGAATTCCATCTTCTGGTATTTGTTAATTATGTTTTTCTTTCCCTATCCATACTTCTTCATGGTGGTATTTGTGATGTTATGTTGATGTATTCTCATTCTCGAAGTGACCATGCCACACATATTGCGATCGTTTTGAATACACTAGGATAGAAAAATATATATGTTAAGATTATTAAATGTCACTTCTTGTTTGACAAAGTACAATTCCTAGGTTATATTATATCAGATGAGAATGTTTCAGTTGACCAAAATATAGTGAGTGATATAGTTCCCTGGGAACAAAAAAATAATGTGGTTGATCTATGAAGTTTCATAGGGATATATGGTTACTAAATGCATTTTATACAAGAATTATCTTGCTTAGAATAACATTTTACTATCTTTAGTAATAAGGGAATGACATTTAAATGGTCAGAAGATTGAGAGATAACCATTCATGAGATAAAATGGAGATTATATTTAGCACTCGTCCTAATTCTATCATATCTGAGAAGATTCTACACAGTATATTTTGATACATTAGGTATCAACCTATAAGAATCTATGATGCATGAGATTATGTAGTTGTGTACGGGTCTCAACATATAAGGCCTCATGAGTGTAATTACTTAACACATGATCTCAATCTAGAAACTAGTGTCCACACGTTGCATTTTCTGAGGTATTATGTACTTATAAAGATATTTTCAGTGTTTACGGACCAAAAAATCCTCTGGTATATTTTCAAGAAGAATTACTTGAATCCTAGGATAAAAATGTGGGTTGAATTTCTATAGTACTTTCAATTCAAGAGAGCCTATATTCATTGGAAAGGAAATGTTGATGTTGATGCTCTAAGTATGAGGACTCAACGACATGTAGTTTAGGATGATAAAAGTTATAAGAAGATTATGGACATGTTTTCTAAGACGCACATAGAGGTGAATAAATATTATGGATAATATGTACATTCATCGCTATTAGTTTCCTCTTCACTTATGGATATTCTATAGATGAAGTTGTTTTCAAATACTGAGGGATTGATCCTTTGAGAGATTATTTCAGGAGAGGAATTGGCTTTTAATTGTTCTATTAATGATGAAAATATCCTTTGTATACGCGGGCGTATCAGTGTTCCAAAAGATATGATATAGGAGATGATGTGGGAGTCACATGCTTCTCAGTGGGTATTTTATTCTGGTGCCTCCATGATGTTCAAGATATGATCTAATTGTACTGGTGGACATGGATGAAATGTCAGATAACATTTCTTATCAATAGGTATTCCATTTTTAAGTAGGTCTGGGAAGGAAACTAGTGACCTCCAGGATTTCTAAATCCATTAGTGGTCCTAGAATGGAAATTTGAATATATTGAAAAGGATTATTTTGTCAGATTATTGAGGTCTCCCTGTGGTAGTTATGCAGTTTTGGAATTCATGGATCGACTGAAAAAAGAATTCCACTTCCATCTTACCTTGGGAACATTTAGAGTTTATGAGATAGGCAGACTGTATTCTAATGAGATTGTATCCCTATACACATTCCCATGTAAGATCATTTCAGATTGAGTTGCTCATTTTATATTGAGGTTTTGGAAGGGGTTATAGAGAGCTATGGGTACATATGTACTCTTGAGCATAGCCTATCACCCTCAGACAAAGGGCTTATCAGAACAGACTATATAGATGTTAGAGGAAATTATTTGATCATGTTTCCTTAATTTCAATGGTTATTAGAAAAATTAAATCCCTCCCATGGATTTTTCCAATGGTAATAGATATTAGGAGAAGATTCAGATTGATCTTTATAAAGGAATATATGATAAACCATTCTATTAACATTTTTTTTGTTAGAGGGAATAAATACAGCACTACTGTGTCCTTATATCATTCTAGATACATAAAAGTATGTTCACATTATCCAGAAACATATATCTACCACTCAATCTTGAAAAAAATCATAGGATGATTTTCATCGACGACAACTATATTTTGATGTCAGGGATCATGTTTTCTTACAGGTGCCACTCAGACATGAGCATTGATGGCTGTAGAGGTAAGGTAAGATGTCGACTTGCTATGTTGGGATGTTTGAGATTCTAGAGAGAGTATGGATGGTAGCCTATTTGTTTTTATTACCTTAGAGGTATCATTTCATGCACGACATCTACCACGTATCAAAACATCACCATTATCATCCCAACCTATCTCATACATTTGATCCCGAGAATGTAGAGTTTGATACTGATGATTCATTTGAGGATTATCCTGTATGAATCATTGAATAGAGAATGAAGTCTCTCCTAAGATAGTCCTTATCATTATACTAGGTCTTATGGCTTCACATACAAGTTAATTATGATACTTGGGAGAGGGAGGCTGACATACATGCTCAGTGGCTGGGTTTATTCTTATATAGTGTTTCATCACCCATGGAAGGGTAACTCGTGTACATGTTTCTGTAAATGGGTAGACTATATGAACATAATTTTCCTATGAGGTACAACCCTTTTAAATTTCAATTTAATTTTTTTTGTTTTGAAAATAATGGAATTATAGTTAGTTTATAGAGGAAGAAAGGGTGTCTTGGGATTTTTCAGAGCTTGGAACCTTGGTTGATGGAGGAAACCATAGGGTTTCATGGTTATTAGAAAATATGTGACCCATCCTGTATAGGTTTTCCTATTCTTTTTGGGTATTTTATATAGAAATATTGGGTGCACTATTTTCCCTAACCGTGTGTCCAAAGTCACAAACTCGAGTGGGTTAGATGCAACTTTTAGTAGAGCTAGATCACATGATTTATGCATAGTTTGGAGGAGTGTGCACATGAACCGTGAATGCCATCTCTTTTGAAAGAGGGTATCACATAGTCGGTGCACGATTTGGATAATCATGTAGCTAAACCATTATTCTCCTTAAATGATGAGAAATTTACCATTTTTACGATAATGGATTTTAAAACATAAAAACTCATTCTATTTTTTTTTCTAATGGACGTGGGGTTTTCTCTCCCCTGAAGGCTCCTCCCCTACTCCAATATTGGTTCTTCCATACATCAACCATATGATCTTTGATTCGATCTCCATTAAACTCATTCTATGAACATTGGTAATTTATTCATTAATCACATGCCTTTCAATATTTATATTTTTCTAGATGACGTTATTTAGGTGTAGGATCATATTCCCTATTTTTAGGACATTCATCAATTTTTCTATTCTTCTCTCAATCTAGACCAAACTAAAGGTTGATATTAGATGAGAACTCATCTATAGGAATAAGTTGGTGTCCGAGTTCGTATATATCAATGGTGGTATTTTTATAATATATGATATTTGTTAGGCATTCCAATTTCACCATTCATTTACCTTAAATTTAATCTACCATAAATTGAATTCTGTAATTTAGAACCATATGACATTCTTAGGCCTCCATCAATTTTCTCCACCACTTGAGGTGTGTTGATCAATTTACATTTGTGGTTATAAATGAATAAGAATCCAAACCATCATCTATATGGTATTGGAATGATGAATAATTGGGATTTAATAATTATTTATGAATAATTATTTTGGTATATAATGGAAGACACACTTATCAATTTATGATTAATTAAATATTGGTGAGTGGTATGACCATGTCACCAAATTAAATGGAACAATAGTTACACCCTTGGTATTATTGAATGAGAATGAGTTATGAATTAAATGCTGGATCATAATAAATCCATGATTGTTTATAATTTATATAGTTTTTCATGGTGATGATTCTATTATAATCTGGGAATAATTCACTTATACATTTTATTATACTAGAAAGACATCCCTGTTTAATTGTTCTATAAAGAATGACATCCTGTATTTTAATTTGATAGTTGAACATGGAGAACCGTATTAATTGTGATTCATGGTCCCAATGTACCTTATGTTTTTTATATATTTTCTGGCATGTCTACCCTTCTACTAATATAGTATACGATCTGGTGGTCCCTTTATAAATGTGATAAGGGTATGAAGTCCCTTTATAAATGTGATAAGAGCATGTATTACCCTTAAAAACATAGCTTAGGATTGACAACCCTTATTGTGATATACGTGCATGAAGAAAATTGTTTTTAAATATAGTAAAGATGAACCATACTATGATATTGGGAATATCATAGCTACAACATTAATACTAGGCATCGAAATCCCTATTGATGTGATACTGGGAATGAAATACATTAATACATGTGATAATATTGTTACATCATAGGCTGAACCAGGTATGGTTATCCTAGTGTACTTTAGGAACCTACTATGACCATTAATATAATATTTATTTATTTCTATTATTTCCTCTATACTTCCATAGTATATTCACTAATTGAATATTTATAGACATCATTGGTGGTGGCCTACTGAGTTTTCCTCACATACTATATATGTCATCAATGGTACCTAGGTATATTATGTTGATGCATTATGGGATAGGAGAAATATCCCCTTGGAATATGATTTATTTTCTTATTTGGTTGGATTATGGAAGTATAAGAATGTGGTATGGATCATGATTCTATTATTGGTAGTATTTTGGTCTTTTTCCCTTTCGATACATGTATTGTATAGCAATATTTACATTGACTTTCTTCTTGAAATAGAAAATATCACAATTTTTTATATGATAATGGTTATTGTTGATGTTAGTTGTTTATAACATTTGTATGCTTACCTTCCACTACCATTTAGTTATCATGTTTATGTTACTTATCAATTATTTTACCATTGTTCTACTCTAACCAAGAGGGTATAGTATCCCCACCGTACCACCTTAGATCCATGCTACTAGTCAAAATCCACTAGATTATGAGGAGGCGCACATGAGGACATGTTTATCATTATCATGAGGCACCAATTAAGTGGAATAGATGTGGGGATGTTAAAAGAATTCATGCCTACGTAAAAATTACCCTCTCCATGAACAATGTATTTCATTTCATACCACTAAATATTATGGATTTATATAGAAACATATATACTAAAAATATTTAATATTTATATCATTTTTACAATTATAAAGATGATGAAATAATGATTAATGTAATAGGACTAACAATGTAATAAATGAATCCGTTTAAGAAAAATAAAGAGGTTATTACCCGAAACATAACATTAATAGGGAATCATTAATTAATGGGTAATAAAATGTCATAAAAATCATATATTCTATGATATATACAAATTATTTTATAATAGATGTATAATAAACTTATATTTAATATACATGATCTTTTAAAGAGTATTATCGTAGTCAATACATAAGGAAAGTAATTTTCGTCTCATTTTTTACTTTTGTTAGACAGATGCTATATTCTCCAACAGCATAATCTATGTGGTTTATATACTCACCATGAATGTATTTTCTGATTATTACATTAAAATTTATTTTTATTCAGATATTCATTTTATGATCTCTCTTTCATGGAGTATATGGGTCAAATTTTAACAAAATAGTAAGGTATTTTTGTGATAATTTTCTTTCTTTGAGAAGCATGTAATTTTATGCACATATATTCCATTATGAGGTGAATATACAACCCCAATGACATTTAATATCATCAATATATAAATCCTCATGGAATAATAACTTCTATTTTTTTTGTTTCCTCAAGAGGATTATGATTCAATTTTACCTAAAGTAATAAATATTTTATGGTACAATCTAATCATTTATCAAGATTACTTGTTATTAAGTCTCCAATTTTGAAATCACATGATATACCTATCAAGTATTCTCATGTATTTCTTCTAATATGGTATTGAATTATATATTCATCTAATTTTAATGTTTTTCAATTGTTTGGTACTTAATATAATTAAGAACTTTTTAACCTAAAATCCTACATTATTTCTCTCTTCTTTCAGAACTCTATTTTATTGCCAAACCATGTTCTCTAAAAATGTTTTCAATTTTTTTAAATATAATATTATGATAATTTTTAAGGAAAATTATTTTGATTATTTTATATTTTATAAATTTATTTTAAATAATTTTAAAATTTTATTTTTAATTTTCAATTGTTATTTTCAAATAATTGTATTTCCATGATTTTTAAATCATCATTTATATGTTTTCATGGTTGTTTTAAAAAATTTTAAGAATAGAATACAAGATATTTTCCTCTAAAAATTAATAAAATGATTCATTAATAATATTTTCCATCAAAGATGACATCATTTGGTCTTATCTATTCCTTACATAAGATATTAAACAAGGTTACCATTTATGTTATTTCTTTGAATGGTTTTTGTTTTGATGGAATAATGTTTATGAAACCCATTTATCTTCTATTGGTTATACAATGAGAAAAATATTTTGAAAGATGCTTCTTTAAATGGTTTATTCAATGATCAAATTATTATTAGACCATTTTATTTTCTAAATTCTATGATATTCTGAAATTTTTATGATATCTATTTTATTTCATTTAATGAGTTATTATATGATAAATGTATAAGATTTTGTGGAACACATATGTATGATTTTATTATATAATGGGTGAGACCTATATCTCCCTTCAATATTTTAGGTAAAGAGACATGACTTGATTTGGGAGTGAACTCGATTTAGTAATATAGGGATAGAATGTGAAGCGAACCTATAATACTAACACATGTTTTGAATAGATAGTGAAAATAGTTCAGTAAAAGAATTTTTTTGCTATGTTTGTCTTGGTAGTGAATGTGGACTAATATGGAAATGATTTTTTATTATTTGTATGAAAAAAACATCATATAATATGCAAATGTTTTTCTTTCAGGCCTCATGTTATTTGATTCCATTATGATTCATGTCTTATGAACTACCAATATTTTTTCCATAACTCATGTCTATGATCTTTGACATGTAGGGTATGATTTTCATATTTTATTCTCAAATTCACATACCTTTATATTCATGTTATTCTTATGTATCTCCCTTATTTACCCTCATTGAGCATCTAATATCACCCATTGTTATGTTTCGTTTCCCCGGGTTATGAAGAGAAGTTTTATGTATGGTATGCCTATGAATAGAAATAAAAAGGAAAATTATTTTGGGAGAGATTGAAGACCATTCACTAGATTAGAATATTTTTTTCCATTTTTCCAATAGAAGAAAACTATTACGGTCCTCATGTGTTTGTCTATTTAATGAAAATAATATTCATTAAAAATATGTAATAACCATGTTTGAAAATCATAGGTCATTATTGTTTGTATCTATGAATTTTATAGTTATCCCTTAAAAATGTGGATGACAAATCTTTAGTGAGACCCCTAGGGATATTTCTAAGGATATTTATAGGTATATATTTATGGATAAGTCAATGGATGAATTAAAGTGAACAAAAATGCATTGGAATGTTGAGAAAATGGACAGAGAAAGTGGGTTTTCATAAATTACATCCATGTATTGATACTATAAGTTGATTTGTCTCTAGAACTAATAAAACTAGGTGAAATAGCCTAAAAAACACTATATTGAGTGGGAATCAACCAAGAACTGATGCATGGAAACATGCCTTGTAAAAAATCTATCTTGAAACACATGAATGATATGATTTGGACATTTAAAAACTTTTAACGAACCATATTGAAGGATTTAAACTGATCATGATCATGGATGACCTAGGTTAACCCTGCGGATTCAATTATTTAAAATTAAGTTTCATGATTTTGACCTAATATTTTTTTTTCATTATTATGTTTTTTTCAATTATGATAAGGGTTTCCCGTACATTGATTTATGGTTTTGTTGAATGGTGGGATTAAGAAAGAATTTTTTTAATATTGAATGTGATGGAAAACATTCTCTTTTGTCGTCAAATGGAATGATGACCAGAGTAAATGTTGTTGTGATTATGACTAACAATTTTTTATAGAACATGATTAACAACATGTTCCATAACCCACTCATAGAATCTTCAAATAATATAAGGAAATATTTCACTGGGAGTTATAGTAGTGAAATCTATAGAGTAATGAAGATTCTATTTCCTATGTGTTGAGAATGTGTGAAGAAACACCCAAGTGGATATCTTAGTAGAATTGGAAAATGTTTCGACAATGGAATATATGTTAAAAAATAAAGAAACTAAGAAGTAAAATATAAAATTTTGATTAAAACAATGGATGTTAATATTGGTATCCCTATGGCAATATAAATGGATTAATACTTTAATTATGGAATTTATAGGAATTATGAAAGTTGATGTCTTTGGGGGAAATCTTGTGAAAATAATTAGAATGGTGGTCTGAGTAATGGATATACTCCTGATGATGAAAAGACTATAAATGAATTATGAAAAAAGATGTTTCATGGAATAAGAATATGGGGCCGTGTTAATGTATTCATGATGTTGTGGAAAGATTAATGTATTAATATATTTTAATCCAAGAATTATGTTTTTTAGATAACCAAGTATATAATGATTTTTGTATAAGTTTTAAATTAATGATTTTCCAGAATTTGTTAAATGGTAGGGGTGGATGAGAAAAATCGATCTAATAGAAAGGAAGTATTTTTTTGAAAACACATGATTAATGAAAGGTATCCCATAATACGTCTCTGATGTTGATAAAATGGTTTTTAGTTTGGATAAAGAAATGTTGGTTAATAATAAGTTACATTCTATAGTACTGATTACCTTATAAAAGATTATTGGTTTCTAGAAAAAGTGATTTATGTTATCTTTTAAGGTGTTTACAACATTATTGGATTTTTGGAACATATTTAGTACTCTATGGTAAAATAAAACAATTGAGTATGTATTTATGTTTTCAATAGAGTTTTAAGGAAATTCACTTTATTACCATGTTTCATGTGAATAAATGCTCAAGTTATTCACATTTTTGGTATGTGAAAATAACTAGTGTCTTTATGATATATTGTGGATTAATGTTATGTTGATTTTTAGAAATTTAGTTACCTTATTTATACATTTATAAACTATTAAATGTTTATAAGGATTTTATTTATGGAATGGTTTAATTTAATCTTGGATGAGATTTAGAGATTAACATGTTACATCACCATATGAAGATTTGTCTATATAGGATAACACGAGAGAAGAATTTTTTTGTTATGATAACAAAAGATATAAGGAATGAATTATCATTTTCTTAATTGATCTTATGATCAATTAGTTCTTAATAAAAAATAACCATCATTTCTATAGGTAAGATTTGATGTATAAATTAATCAATAAACAACCCAAGGGTGATATTGTGAATATAAAATTGAATGAAAACAAGAAAGTATATCTTATTGTGAAAATTATTCAACTTTAGAAAAATCATCTGGATTTTTTTATCTTATTTCATTAATTTTATGATGAATTAAATGTTAACATAAATCATCACAAATTTATTGGTTTATTGTTCTTGAATTTATCAATATCACACAAATTCATGTGACTGGTGATTTTTATCACTCTATATAAATATTTACACTTTTCTTCCATGTCTAAATGATGACATCTGTCTTATGTTTTTCCATGTGGAAAACTGGTATGTTTAATTCTATTTAAACATTACAAATGCCTTTATATTATTCAATAATACATTTTATTAATCTTTTTATGATTTGGGTTTGAATTAAAAGAACATTAAAGTATTAAACAATTGATTATCAAGAAAATTTCATTGGTGAAATTAATTTTAAGGGGGGTAGAATATAACAATATTAGTTTTTATGAATTTTTTTTTCTATTAAAATAAATTCATTTGATATATAATGTTACATGAAATAAGAATTTAATATTTTATTACATGAAATTATATTATAGATATAATTACAGGCAATACTATGTGTGGATTCTATTACACACAATCTTATGACAAGCTTATGTTACATGCATCATTGAGTTTAAACGAAACATTACAAACAATTAAAATATAAATATTTAATATGATAGTTATCAATTTTCTATTAGAATGGTAGATATCAATAAAATTAAATAAATTAGAAAAATATATGTTACACAGGTATATATAATGAATTATATGGAAATAAGTTAATTGAAAATTTAAATTAAACCCATTTTATAATAAAGGGAAATACTTCTTAGAAAAAATATTTTAAGGGAACCATTATTTTAATGAAAAAATGGCACAAATTTATAAAATTAATTTGATAAAATAAAAAATTATTTGTTAACTAAAATAACACTATTATCTACAGTTAAATTTTTGGGATATTATGGAAAAATTTAATATTATTGATGAACGATGAAAAATATTAATTTTAATTGAAAACTACCTTTTGTTAATTAAATTTATATAGATAAATAATATTTTAAAATTGATTTTAAGTGAAATTAGTGAAATTTTATATCCATTTATCTGATTTTGGAATTTTAAATCAATGTTATATTTAATTTTTATATAAAAACATTTCAAACATTTCGAAATATTATCTTTAAAAATAGATTTCTCATCGCAACTGTGAGATTAATTATAAATTATTTTTTGAATATTTTGTGTATTTAATTCAGAAAAATGGAATCAATGTTTGGAATCATAATAATTTATAATTTATAAAAACTCAACTAAAATTCTTACCAATATTAATAATGAATGTAGTAAAAATTATATATTGGATTAATAGAATAAATGGATTTACCATGGATAAAATTAGAAAGATAAGAGTGAAAATGACTTAAAAATATTATATAACTTTTATTGAATAAGTTTATTTCGACCTTTTCCATCAAATTATCTAAAATATGGAAATTTATTGCCACATTACTTTTAATATGACCCATATAATAAGTACATTAAATAAAAAGAAAAAAAGACACCTTTATTACTTTTAATTTATATAAATCATTAAGATTGCAAAGACAATAATATAGCTACATTTATATTTTTTTAAATATAAATGATTTTTTTTCTATCATGATAATATATTTTTATTTTTCAAAGTTAAATTGATTACTTTAAATTTAAAAGATAGGTCAACATAATATTTATTGGTTAGTAATTAAATTCAATAAATGACAATAGAATTATTTTAAGTGATGTAAATTGAACGAATTATTGTCTTAGAATAAATTTTTAGATGAATATATCATGTTTCATTGTTTAGTGAATAATATAATATAATTCAGTCATTGTTTTGATATTTTTAGTTCAAAGTAAACAAGGAATGTAAAAATTAGTCTTAATGTTTTCTTATAACAAAAGATAATATATTAAGTGTTTTAAAATTACTAAAAATCCAATATTATATCAAGTGAGTTTTAAATGATAAAAATATCCAATATATTTCGTTCATGTACAAATTTTTATTTTTTATGAATATATTAACCTTTAAATAGTAAAAACAAAATTAGCAAGGTCAAAGTTAATGTTTTATTTTTCCACGTCACATTCCATTGGGTTAAAATTAATTTACAACCCAATGAAAATTTTAAATTTATTAATAGGGTAAAAAATATACATTTATTCAATATGAATTATTTAATAAGGCTCACCCAAAATAATTTTTAATGATAAATTACTATGTCTAGAAAACTAGTTACTATAGTGAAAAAACAAAATGGTAAAAATTGGAATACTTATATCTTATGGAATGAAATGTTTTAAAAAAGCTTTTTATTGTGTGGTGATGGTTTTTATAATCAATATTATTCATTAAAACCCTTAATTATCATATTTGGAGCCACTTTATATATGATTGACCACCCAATAGTGAATACTTTTGAGTATTTATAAGAATTCCACGCATTCTCAACTATTAATGTACACTCACTCTCCCCAAATATTCACACCTCCCAATCCATTTTTACTGAAAAAAATATTCCCAAATAACTTCCCAAATTCAACCCCTCCACCAACAAGACATTTTTTACATAATTTATACAATGGAAGGCTTTAGTGTAAACCTATGTAGCATACCTGAAGAAGGGGTAACATTCATCAGTGAGCATTTTATCATATATCCTTCTAACCCTCACTAAATTATTTGTATACCATGATTATATAATATCCTCAGTATCTTACATGTTATTATATGTTTTTAGGTTAAGGGTACGACCCTAAAACAACAAAACCTTCCATAAAATAGGTTGAAAAATCATCATTTGTGTGTACTGAGGAAAACCACCTCGTGAACCGATGTCATTAAGTTTTATATTACCTCCCCTTTGGGATGGTAATAATGATGGAAATAGTTTTTATATATTATATTTATGAAATTTATGATGTTTTTTTATTCTTGAATTATTATGTCACACATAACTTCATTGTTTCCTTTTTATGGGAATATAATAACGGTAGTCCTCTTTATGGGGGATTACCACCTCACGAAGAAAAGTGATTTCTTCATATTTTACATGGAATGTGTCACATATGAGTTTAATAAAATTATGTGATATATGACATTAAAATTATTATTTAATGAAATTGTGTCATAAATTTTTTTTCCTTCATTCTACTATGAAAATGGAACATCATTCATGTGTACATATGACCGACCATCTCCACGAATGAAGTATTTAATTTCCTATCACTAAATATTATGGAATAATATAAATAAAAATATAATTAATATATATTATTTCATAAAATATTTACCATTTTTATATGATTAAACAATGATTAAAGTGAGAGGACCAAAAATCTAACAAATCATTACATTTATAAAAAACATAAAGTTGTCATTACCCAAAACGTAACATTTACATGGAATTTTTAATACATGGGTAATAAATTGTCATAATAAAATAATATACTATATAATATATATGAATTTTATTTTTTAATATATGTATACTAAACTTTTATTTTATATACGTGAGGATTGAATGTATACGATGGATGTTAAGACATAAGTGAAGGAATTTATCTCTCACATTTTGCTTTTAAGAGAGAGATTTTATATTCAATGCCTATTTATTCTATGTTTTTTATATAAAAACCATGAATGTATTTTACTATTCTTATACAAAAATTTATTAATATTTATGAATGCATTTGAGGATATCAGTTTTATGGGGTTTACGGTTCAAAAGATAACAAATTGGTAGGGTATTTTTATCTCAATTTTCATTCTTCTATATGCACATTAAGTTATGAACCTTTATTAATTTATGTGGTTTATATATTGAAGCTTTTACATTCAATATTTAATGACACAAACACAATTGAAATTACATTGTATTCAATATGGTGTGTGACACGCAACACAAAGTGCATAAGGGAGTATAATATCCAAAGACATTATAATATATTTACTACTTCAATAAAACCCGTCTATGATATAGCTTAAAATATATGAATTATTGAGATATCCTTCATCACACATGAAAAATGTTTCTTCAGTGGCTTTCATAACAAGCAAGGATGATATTTAATGACCAACAATATATTAAAATTTTATTATTTAATATAGTAAGACTTAACATAGCTCTTAAATTATAAGCTATGAATAGTATTAAAAAATTATGAGAATATATATAATATATATGAAATAATTTTATTTAATTTATTTTGGTAAATTCAATAGTTAGAATATTAGAGCAAACCCTACGTCACGAATAAAGAAGCTATATTTTTTAAGTTAATTTCTCCGTTTTTAATGGAAAACATATTTGAAATTTAATTTTAGGTAGTTTAATAAATTTTATATGTATAAATAAACCTGAATTTTGAAATATTAAAATAAAAATGTTCTTGGGTTAATTTTTGGTATTTTTAGAGTAGTTTCATTTTTTGATGAATAGTGAAAAATACTGAATTTTATATCAAAAACTATTTTTTGTTATAATAAATTTATATGGTAAAATTATATTTTTGATTTGTTTTAAAGAAATATTATATCAATTTTAGATAATATAAATAAATTTTTTTATTGTAATAAATATCACTATGAAATTGGATGTAAAATCAATGAAAACTTTTAAATATTTATACTTTAAAACCTACATTGTTGTTCCATCTCCAGGACTAATTTTAAAATAATTTCTTCAAAATATGTGATTTTCATTTTAAAGTATGTATTGAATTTTTCTTCATCTAACAATTAATTATTTCTAATAATGTAAACTTAGTTTTTCACCCAAGAAATTAGTGAATGTGATTATAATTAATTACATCGATTAAGAGAAAACATTTCTTAACAAACGACTAAACCTTATTCTTAAGCCCAAAATAACCCATAAAATTGTACAATAGATATTTTATATAAATATTTGGACTATATAGTCCCTTTTATAGAATTTATATCATTATTTTTGGAAAATTATGTAAGGGACACATCTTTATAGTTTTTACCTTATTACATTTACAAGAATTCTACTCCGCCCCAATAAAAAGGCATCCACACCTCCTAGTTCCTCTCACATATCAAGTAACATTGTATTTGAAAAACTATAAAATAATAGATAAAAAAATAAATACCAAAAATCCTTAAGCATATATTTGGGAATAAATCCATCCAAGGAATCCCTTTGGTGCAAACGCATTGGAGTTACCCAAAGCAGAGGTAACATCCTTCCTCAAGCATTTTTGTTTTATTTTCATTCTTCACAACCTCCAATCCTATTATTAAATTATTAACTAATATATTAATAGTAATAAATATTATGGGGTGTTTTTTTTGTATGTTTTTGATCTATACGTACACACATTTCTATCTAATGGGTACTGAATTTACCATTCATGTACAAAGAACTACCACCTAATAGAACAATGAGTGTTCATTTTTTACATTAAAACATCTCACAGTTGGTAAGATGGAAATTATGTTCTTAAATGATATATATTATATTTATAAATTATTTATTATTCTTTAATGATTATATTACTCACACCATCAATTATTACATCATGTGTAAATACGATAACATCGTTTCTGAAGGTGTGGACTACTGCCTTCTCAAAGTGGTGTGATTCATTCACACTATACATGAAATGTAGAAAGGATGGTTTCAAGAAAAACTTTTGAAATATATGATATATATATTATTTTGAAATTATATATAAATATATATCATTTACTTTTATTTCTATTAAATATGACCAAATAATTGGAAGTAGAATTCATGCGTACATATTACATACCGTCTCCATGAACGGTGAATTTCATTTGTTATCTCAAAATACTCTGGATTATTCTAAATAAACACATACTGGATATATAATATAATAAAAACATTGTTTACATTATTTGGATGATGAAAACTTGATCTCTATAATAATAAAAACAAATAAAAAGTCAAAAAATACATGAAAAACAAGACAATTTACATCCGAAATAGTGAAAATAATGAATGATTGTTAACAAATGGGTAATAATATATTATAATAAGTTAGTATATGATATTCTTAATATTATTGTGGTTATTTTATAATATATTAAAATATTTAAACCTCCATATAGGATGTTAAAGTATGTTCACCCGAAAATTAAAGGCATGGTAAAGGATTCTTATGTTACACATACATTCATGAGGCATAAATAATAATCACCAGTAATTTCCATTATGTATTGTATATACTAACCCTTTTGATATTTTATATCATATATTATTTTTTATTCATGGTAGTTAAAGTTACATTTAATGTTATCACTTTCTTGGGTCTTATTATTCCAAAATAACAATTTTTTAAGGTATTTTCATCTCATTTTTTAAATCCATGAGATAAATGTCATATTCAACACATACTTCTTTTGTGTGGTGTATGTACTACCCCTTATTAATTTAAAATAATGATTCAATCATTAATAATGATATTTTATGTTTCAATTTTATTTTTATCGGGGATTGGGGTTTGACTTGAAAATCACCAAATTGTATAAGTTATTTTTGAAATGTAACTTTCTTTTGTGATTGTTAACTTTATCTAGAACAATCACCACCTTATGATCATTTTTATTATAAATTATATTTATCTCAAAAAATAAATATTCTGAAGAAATGTATATTATTATTTCCTAAAACATATACCATTTTTACATAAGGTGTTCCCTTTTATTATTATTTGATTGATTGGGGAATTATTGATAAACTTGTATCTTTTATTCAATACAGATATTTTATATGGAACTTTCTTTATGAATTTAAATCCATTATTCGATATATAAAGAATGATTTGGAAATTCAATACATGGTTTGAGGATATTTTAATTCCATAATTATGTGTTTGGGTCCAGTTAATGCAAGCCCCTCAATGTATCAGCAGTATCATGTGATGAATTAGATGGCCAAATTTGAATAGTTTAAACAGTATTGAGAATAAATCTTGATAGAATATGTGTCATGTGCCTTATAAAAATGATGTCCAATGACAGAGTATTTAATTTATTGATAATTCAGTTATTATAATCATCCATTATATTTTTTAGTTGACACATCTATAATTTCATTTCATTCGTAGTTAATGTTTTAAATTGAATGTGTTTTAGTCACTTTTCTTTCCATATTGATTATTCCTTGTCTGATTATTTGAGAGGCATGAGCTCTTAATTATCTTACATTCCACTATTATTATGCTGATTTATTAATTATTTATTTTTTTAGATACCCTTATTGATTATTTGATCTCACTGTTATTTTGTTTTCATTCCCTAGGATATGATAAATAAATATTTTAACTAATATTTAAAGGACACAATTCAATTAATTTTATTTTATATCATTCATTGTTTTTATTTCCCAACATATTATGGGTATATTTTGGGTAATATTGATTTCCAAAATAGCTAAACTATATTTCCATTTGGAAATTTATTCTGTAATTATTACAATGTAATAAAGTATTGTACTAGCTCTGAGCCTATGGGGTTAGGGAGTTATAGTTTGTATCAAAATAATTTTAGAAGAAACAATTGAAACTAGATTTATAAAACATAGATTCAGGAAGATAAACCTAATATAGATTTTGAAAATAATTATAGAAGAACATCCTAGAATATTGGTAATGTAGTGATTATGTGGGTCTTCATTGAAATATATCCATATCTAGATAGTACAAGGAGAAATGGTGCTGTAACAGATATATATATTGAAGTAAAAACTCTGGAAATGTGCATTAAGCATGACTCAAGCTTAACCTGGTACATGAAAACATTTCTTACTATGTAATTGGTTCAAAACTCCTATGTGATATGTATAGTATAATTCATGTTTTATTTCAAACTCATTAGGAATGATTAGAAATTAATGTTATCCCAAAAGAAACCATGTTTATTATTTTTAGATTAGTTATAGGAAAAAATCAATTTTTTATTATCGTTTCACTAGTTTTGGGATTGTAAATTATGATACATAATTTCATTATCTAATATAGTATACATCATTTTTTATAAAAATTTTATGGAAGGAAAAATAGTATCATTAGTCATGGAAATTTATTGATTTCCCTACCGAGGAAACCAGTACAGGTGGTACTGGAACTATGAATTTTATGGAAATATTAGGGATGATTAATTAGGTAATGACACCTAACCTTTCCTATATGGAGAAAAATATTACACAATGATAATCTACAATTTTGGGTCACATTATATAATAGAGGCCCCCATAATTTAGTGGGACTACAAGTCTAATTGTGGCTGATTAGGGTATTAATTATTTGGATTAAATATTCATGGAATTGGGATGTGGTAAAAAGGAAAAGGTTACAGTAGAATTATATTATTTAAAAAGAGATGAAGATCAATAGTGGACGTTGATCCAGAATAGAAGGGAGTGAGAAGAAATAAAAATCATGTAATAGAGAAATTTTAAGGACACATTCATTGATAAATACTTCCCCGGTGAGAAAAAAACTAAGAGGAATACAAAGTACCTTAATTTAAAGAAAAAGGAGGAAAAATTGTTGTAGAGTATGAATCTACCATTACCAGGTTATGAAGGAATGATATAGATTTTATACACAACACAAAATGCAGGATTTGTAATTTATTTTAAAGAATTAGGACATGTATCTGAAGGGAACAAGTGTTTCAAACCATTTCTTCATACGATGAAATAGTATTATATTCTATCAAGATAGAAAAATAACTTTCAAAGCCCTATGGATTTAAAGGGTAGAAAGAGAAGTAGTGAATGTATGATCTAAGTAAATATAAATGGAATAAGATAAATAATGATTTTACAAAATTTGATATCTATGGAAGGAATCACCCATGTAAATTATTGAAAAGATTCAGAGTTTGATATAAGTGGAGAGAAAATTGTCACCAGGTAATACAAAGCAAAGGGAAAAAGGAAAACACTACTATTTAGAGTCACAAATGGAATGATACGGGGTTATAAAAAAATGAATTACCCAATAATCAAGAGAATAAAATTCATAATATGATAATGTGTCATGGTTAAGAACATATTATTAAAACAACCGAAGTGGAATAATTTTTGTACTTATCTATTTGGATCTATGAAATATGTTGTAAAATTATTATTTTTTTATTTTATCATCATATGATTTCTGAAATACATAAGGATTATACCATAGTAAATATCAATTAAATATTTGAGATCATATTTTGAATGATAAAAATAAAACTGATTCGGTAGCAAGATATGTTTTTAGAAAGAAAATTGTTTAGAGAATGATAAAACATAATATGTTATTGAGGATGGGACTGTGATGTTTATATTAATAGATGATTGATATAGATAATGTAAATTGGATACTACTAACTACCAAGTAAATGGTTATAAAATGAAGGATCATATTCTCTGGAAATTATAACCATTTATGAAATTGTTTAAGTCGATATTTGGATGTGGTTTTAGAGATTGATGTATTACTTCACCGTTGATTAAACTTGTTCTATGAAATTAAGTAGGAATGGTTCAAGGAACAACCAAAGGATAATATTGTGTTTAATAAATATAAATGTATCATGTAATTATATTTCTTTACAACCTTATATATTGATATGATTCCTCAACTCTAGGAAAAATATCATTAAACAAAAAATGTTGTCTTATTATCATTATTTTTTATGATATCAATGACCTTTTACCACACCTATTGTTCAGGGATTTGTGGTCAAAAAAATTCTTATGAACATTTTCTCTATCAATATCCATCAAAAAATTATTTTTATATTGATCTACCATGTTAATGTTTTCACTAATAATCTCATTTTTGGAAGCCTAGTATTTTGGTATCCTTTAAATTTCACTTTCCTTTTTATTAAGAAGATGTGTTATGAAAACCATTAATGATTTAGGTTTTTAAACAATCGTATATTCAAATATCAATCAATATATTAACATGAACATGTTTAAATTGTGGAGAGGAAATTTATTGAAGGCGGGAAGAATGTAACGACATAAAACTCTAAAGTAACAACATTGTATTCGATAACATGTACGACATGAAACACCAAGCATGAAGGTGAATATAATATCCGAAAACATTAAAATATATTTAAAATTGTAAATAAAATAAATCTATGATATATTAAAAAATTCACACATTAAAATATTAGCTTGAATCACATATAACAACGAGTTTCATCAATGGCTTGCATTACACAGAAGATCGATTTTTTCCAAACAACAAAATATTAAAATATTATTATTTAATATAATTATACTTAAACTAGATGTAAAATTAAATTTTATGAATACTATTAAAATATTTTGTGAATATATATATTTTATATCTAATAATATTTTTTATTTTCATCCAATATATTTTATAGTAGTAAGATAAGAGAAAACTCAATTTTGAGAAAAAAATATTTATTTTTATGAAGGCAATTATGCCGCCTTTTAATGGAAAACCACTTTTAAATCCATTTACATGCAGTTTTTTAAATTTTATATGTAAAATTTATCTTAATTTTTTAAATTGGAACATAAATATTATGTTAGGTTTAATTGTTTCTAATTTTTTGAGAAGTTTCATTTTTGGTTGAATAAAGAAAAATACTAAATATTAATTCCAAACTGCCTTTGAATATAATTTATTTTTAAGGATAACTTATAATATTTATTAGTTTTAAAGGAAAATTTGATCAATTTTACATAAATTATTCCTATTTATCCCATTAGAATAAGGTTTACTTTTATTTTCTATATAAGAATGTGTTTGAAAATTTTCACATTAAAAACCAGCATTGTCATCCCTTATACAGGTTTAATTATAAATTAATTTCTACAAACATTATTATTGGAAATTAAAAAATGGATCAATTATTTTTAATAGGAAAAATTTATAATGTAAAAACAGGTAAACTATTTTATTTACAAAAAATATTATTGAATGTGATTACAATTAATTACAATTTTTAGGAGAAAACTAATTTTAACAAAGGGATAAACATTAAACATAAGCACTAAAATGGCCAAAGAATATTTTTTAAAATCCATTTTATGGACATATTTAGACCATATTGTCCATTCAATCAAATTTATAACATTATTTGGGGAACATGATGTTTGACCTATCAATAATGTTTATCTTTTACTATTTACAAAAATTCCACTCCTTCTCCACTATAAAAGGCACTCACAGCTTCCACTTACTCACTCCTCTCAAGCCAGTATTTATTGACCAAAATTAGAAACAATAGATCCAAAACATCCCTCCCATAATCCTTGAAGCCTCAAATTGGGCATAAATCCATCCATAGAATCCATTTTGTGCAAACCAATAAAAGTTACCAAAAGAAGAGGTAACACTATTCATCAAGATTGTTTTCTTTATATTCATTCTCAATACCCTCAAATATTTTTATTACATGTGTACATAATAAATTATGTATCAAAAATATTCTTATAATTTGTTAATATAGGGGTTATAACTATAATTGCACACACTTACATATAATGGGTAGTGAATTTAATGTTCATCTATGAACAACTACTACCTCACGAAACGATGATAGTTCCTTTTTTTACTTTACCACCTCTTGTGGTTTGGAATTTTGATAAAAAATATTAATATTATATATATATATATGATATTTATAATGTATTTATAATTATATAATTATTATATAACTCATACCTTAATTATCTCAATTTTTTTAATATAATAACATCTTTTGTGGAAGTGTGGACTACCACCTCCTCAAAGTGATGGGATTCATGCACACTATACATGGAACATATAATTGAAGGGTTTAATAAACATATGTGAAATATATGAAATATATATTACAATTTAATTATATTATATATATATATCATTTACCTCTCATTCTTTTAAATATGAAAAAATGGATTTTTCATTCATGCATACGTACGACATACTCTCTCCATGAACGATGAATTTCATTAATTATCTCAAAATATTATGGATTTTGGTAAATACATATAAACTAGATATATATGATAATTAAATAAATTTTTAAATTCTATATACGATTAAATCAAGATCTACTTAAGAATAACCACAAGTAATAAGTCTAAACATACTTGAAAAACTAAACAACTAACCACCAAAATTGTGAAAATAATGGATGATTGTAAACCAAAAAGATAATAATACATAATAATAAGATAATATATGATATTTTTAATATAATTAGTTTTCTATTATATGTTAGTACCACATTTTAAAAAAATATACAAGAGGTTAATGGACCTTGAATAGAAAAGTAAAACCAAGGCAAGAGATTCTTCCCTCATATTTACTTTCTGGAGGCATACATCATAATCACCACATATTTCTGTTTTGTGGTGTTTCTACTACCACTTTTGATATTTTATGTCATGAGTTATATTATATTCATTATATTTAATGTTTCATTTGAATTTATCACTTTCTTGGGGATTATGATTCAAAAGTTACTAAGTAGTAAGGGATTTTTACTTCACTTTTTTACATCTACGAGATAAATATCATATTCACCACTTTATTTGTAGGGTGTATATACTTCCAATTTTCCTTAAAAATAATAATTAACTAATACATCCTTATACTTTTTGTTTCACTTTGAGTCATCTCTTTAAATGGATTTTTACATGAAAATAATGAAGTGGTAAATGTTATCCTTACAATATCACTTTCCTGTATGATTTTGCAAATTAACATTAACAATAAAATCATTATGATAAATTTTAGTTTATATTAAAATTATCATAAATATAAATATAATCATTCAATTTATTTTGTTATTTCCTAGAAATTAGAAAATATTTACATACATTGTTCACTTTGATAGTTATTTGATTGCTTGGGGAATTAATAATAAATATATATCTTTTATTCAGTATAAATATTTTGATAATTCCCATTTTTAAGAATTTAAATTAATTACTAGATATATGAGGAATGATTTAGACTTTTATTAACACACATTATGGACCATTTAATTTAATACCTATGGGAAGGGACCAGTTAATTCAAGCCCCTCAATGCATCAGTAGTCTCATAAGATGAATTAGTCAGCTGAATCATAAAATTTTAGACTGGATTGAGAATAAATATTGATGGTAAATGTATAATGTTCATGGAAAAAATGAAGTAAAAAAATATATATTTCTTTTATTGATAATTCTGTTATGATTATTATCCCGGATATTTTTCATTTTGACATATCAATGGATGCATTTAATTCTCAGTTAATTGATTTAATTGTATGTTCTTCACTTGTTTTTCTTTCCGTATTGACTTTTCCGTATCTATTTATATTATTAGAATTTATTCCTAGTTATATTCCATTCCATTATTATTAATCTTATTTATTAATTTTTTATTCAGTTTTACTTACCAAAATTGAACATTTGAGCTCAAAATTATCTTGTTTATTTCCACAATATATGAAGAAGAAATTTTTGAATAATATTTCAAGGAAACAATTTATTTCATTTTATTTTATATGATTCTTTATTTTATTTTCCCAATGTATTATAGATATCATTTATGTAATATAGATTTCCGAAACATATGAACTAGTCAGTCATTCCATACACGATTCATTGTAATAATTCCATTGTAATAAAGTACTGCACTAAATCTGGGATTTTTGGATCAATGTGTTACATGATATAATAAATTTATTTTTCCTCGTGATATTTTAAGTTATATTTAATGTTTTTAATTCTTGGGTTTTATGATTAAATTTTATTAAAGGTGTAAATATATTATGTCACAATCTCATCTTTTATTATGATTATTTATGATTAAGTCTCTAATGTTGAAATATAATGATTTTCCTCACAATAATTCTCATGAATTTTCATTTCCTCTAGGTATTCATAATGAATTCAAGTAAAGAAACCATTTTCTACTATTCTATAATTATGATAATTAATAAAATGTTTTTAAGAAAATGTGTCACTATTTCTCTCTTCAGTCAAAAATATATTTTCTTTAAAAATAATATTTAATTAAATTTGTTTACAAACTATTTTTAAATGATATATTAAAATAATTTAAATTAAAAAGAATTTTGAAAATGTTTTTATGATGTCAAATATTTTAAAATTATTTTCACAGCATCCCTTGTATGTTTTAATGGTTAATTTAAATGAAAATAATTTCAATGATTTTCAGAGCATCCTTTAAATGTGTTCAAGGTTATTTTAAAATTAAATTACATTGAAAATGTTTTGTGTTTTTACAATTATTTGTCCATGTGGAATTATAATTTTCCTCAATAACTAATTTAATTAATATTTAAAAATTATTTTCTATCTAATATGACATTCGTTGGTTTTACCTATTCCTTACTAGGGATATAATGTAAGGATACCATTTATATTCATTCTCTAAATGGTTAACGCTTTATTGAAACTATATTTATGAACCGCATTTCTCTTCAACGAATTATACCCTGATAAAACTATTATGAAACATGTTTCTTCTCAATTGTTATGATATGATAAAATGATTATGAAACATGCCTCTTTTCCAAAGACTATGCTATGATTAAATGTTAATGATACCCATTTAATTTAATGGGATATGATATGATGAATTTTTATGATCATGTGGAATAAATTTGTATGATTTAATTATGTGTTGGTTGGGACCTATATCTCTCACCAATTAATTGGGTAAGAATTATATCTCATGAGATAGAGATGACTGGAATGGGGAGTGAACACTATTTAATAAGAAAGGCCAAGAACAGGATGTGAACTTAGTTTAGTAACACATTGATGGAATGGAAAGTGAACCTAGTTTAGTAAAGGGCCTTTTATACTATGATAGACATCGAATAGAAAATTTACTAATTTGGAAATGATTTTCTATAATTATTTGTATTCAAAAAACTCCAACTATTATGCAATGTTATGATTTCATGGATAATGTTATTTTATTCTCTTATGATTCATGTATTAGGAAATGGAAATATTTATACAATGACTATTTTTTAGATCATTTATATTCATTTAATGGTTTTCATATGTTTTGATCATGTTCTTATACCCTTATGTTCATGTTATGCTTATGTATCTCCCTTGCTTACCCTTACTGATCATCTGAGATCACCCATTTTTACATTTTCTATCCCCAGGTTATGAAGAAAATTTTATGGTTTGGTATTCTTATGAAGTGTACTAAATGAGATGTTCATTGTGGAAAAAATTTAATATATTTCCCCATATTAGAATATTGTGTTTCATGATTCAAAAGGAACTAAAATATTATGGTCCTAAAACATGTGTTTTTATAATGTAATGAATATTCATATAAGAATATGTAACATCTATTTATTTAAATCTTGGGTTGTTATAATCTCAGTCTGTCTCGAATGACTATAATCCAAAGTTCAATTTTCTCATGATGCCTCTCCTATTGTACTGCCATGTCGAAATTCAAAATTCCATGATTAGTGATCTCTAAATCAGAATATGACATACTATAGTCACTACACATCATAAAATTATCATTGCTCTCAATTTTGAACCTACTATTATGATCTATTTCTCTAAATATTGATTCTATAATTCTCGTATAATGAGTATTTATCTAATTTCCTTTCAAATTAAATATCGATGATGTCTGATAGAGATTAGGGACAAAAATTTTTCAAACATAAATATGAGGAATGAACCCTATCCAATGATCATGTTTTCCATGATTTTTTGTCTTTTAATGATGAATAAAGAAGAGTAAAAAATAAAAAATTAATAATATCAATTATAAATATTATATGAGGATATACCATCAACTGTAATTTATCCATCGATCTTAAAATATAATGGTTAGAAACATTTACTTGCGTTCATTGTTGGAAAATTGAAAAATTGATAAAAACTCAAAGAAATGGAAAACAAAAATTTTGGATCAATAAATGGTGAAAATGGTTATGTGGAATGGTCATTAGTGAGACCCACCGACTCCATTTGTGCTCTGATAACCAAATAATGATCCAATGTCAGTCACCCACAAATTCTTCTCCAATACCTCATCTCTCAATCCCTAGGGTTATGTGTCTACCCATAGGTATTTTCACAAAGATGATTTTATTGAGGAGTATATATTATGGTGATATAATATGTAATAAATAAACTGAATAATTTTTTAAATTAATAACTTCCAAAACATCACGTTTATGACATACCCAATGCTTACAAAATTAATGCCACATATAGAGAATACATGCATTACATATTCATCAAAAGTACCTAATTTCATATATGAGACTTTTTTTAGGATTTATTCCATTATTTTTGAAGAAAATATGTTCCTGATTTAATATATTTAATATTTTTCTTATATAGACACTGAGGCTCACTAGAATGTTGACTCTCATACCATCCAACGCTAGGATCCAAAATATTTCTTAATATATTCTAAATTATTACATGTAAAATAACAAGAAGTTACATTCTACAAACCTTAGATATTATCATCTCGAAAATAAAAAAAATAATACTAAAAATAATGAGGGAATAGAACTCACATCCTAGTCTCCTACTCATAGGTTATATCCTACAGATTCCTATGAAGCCACCATACATACACCAAGGGAATCACTCAACCCTGGAGGATCTTCTCGTGTAAATACTCAATATGTAATGGGTACTCTAAAAGGTAGATTCATCCTTAATGTTTTGGTTTCCCATGTGAATAACATGCATTGGATCATGAAAAAACTTCCTATTTTGTGACACATGGAAGTCACCATGCACCCAGACTAACAGTGGTGGTAGACAAAGTTGTATACCACATCAATGACTCTATGTAATATTTGGATGGAGGAACTAATCTTAGAAATAACCTATCACCATGGTCTATTCTCATTAAATCATGTCATTGTTAGCCCTTATGGAAGGCATAATATCCCTCCTCAAACTCCAATGGCCTCCATAGTTAGTCTATATATTACTTTTTACATCATCGTGATGCCCTTATCTTTTTTAGATTATCTAAACATTATCTGTCATAGATCACACTAACTCTAGGATGGTGAGTGATAACTCACCTAGATCTGTCCAACATAGTGGTGATCGGAAGGGTCCCTCATACAAAGGCTTAGATGGTTTTACCCTAATGGTTGAATAGTGGTTATTGTTTTCCACGTACTCCACCAACATTATGTGATCCAACAAACAAAGGAAAAAATCTAATACATAGTCCTAAAGTATATTATCCAGAACATGAATGTTCCACTCATTATTGCCAACATTTTCTGGGTGATATTCCATGATCAAACATAACTGACCCCAAAGGATGCGTATAATCCTCTCTGTAATCTTGAGATGAAGAGTGAATCCTGTTCTGAAATGTTGATCATATAACATCACGATGTTGGACGAACGTCTACACATAATGGAATCCCATGATCCCTACTAAACACTACTATAAAATAGATAGGGAGTAGATATCTTTGTGAGTTGTTATACAATCACCCATATGGAATCATTTATTCAATAATTTCTTGGTTACCCCATCAGAAATCCCATTTATATAGAATCTGAATTCCACTTTGGCATATCTAGGGGTTTAGATAAACCTTTTGGTCATCTTTCACCTCGTGACAAGTGTGCCATCAAGAGAAAAACAAAACCAAACACTTATTCATACAAGGATATGAGAGCTGATGTCATAGGGCTTGGTACATCTTTACCATTGCTTGATGTACCACCTAGGGGATATATGAAACTCCATAAAACCTCCAAATTCAATATTACTAGAACCATTATCCATCCTTTGAAATTGATGACATGCTTCAATAGTTATAGAATCATTCAATAGAATGTGTAGTGGATATTTGAGTCTGTATGATATAACCTTTGGTATCTCAAAGATGAGCCTCACTAACATGTTTTTTAAGTGGGAGGATATGATCCATGGAAAATAGATATTTCTTTCTATCCTAGTCCATTAGGGAAAACTATAAATATGAAAACTGTTTCAACTCCTAATCTAATAACTATGATTATGGTCTCCAACTAAAATCATCCACCACCATGTTCCCCTTCCAAATATTATTGACTATTTCAAAGTCATAATCCAAAAGGAACTATAGTCATATACTCAGTCAAATGTTATGATCCTTCTATGAGAATATATAATTGATGATCTTTTGTACAAAATAGATGATAAACCAATCACCCATAAGGTTGTATCACCACATCCTTATGGTTAATTCCACCATTAGATTTTCCAAATCATGGGACACATAGTTTTTTTAGGAGTTCTCAACTATAAGGATGCACAAGAAATCACTCACTACCTCTGCATCAGAATATAACCATGTTTTGTCACTATGGAATTTTGGTACACTATGTACTGGACACTCTCCTATGGTAAACTCAAGAGGAGATAACTCACCAAAATCTCTCGAAAATCATTCAAATCATACTAGAACCATTCCATCCACAGTATAGGTTACCACATTTGAGTAAAAATATTCAGAGGAATTTATATTCAAGAGAAATTAAGCATGAATATCTTTTATTATCCTTTGAAAATAGGGAATCTTCCCACCTCCATAATAATATTGGGTGGCTCCAAAGATAGAATGACCTCAAACATGGCAAGATACACTACTAATCCATCATCTGAGATGACATATCCTAGAATCTAGATATATTTAATCAAGATATGACACCTCAATAATTTCCTATAATGAATGTTCTCTTAAAGTATGTCTTGGACCATCCCAAAGTGTCTCATGTGATCATCTGTGGACACATAGTACACTAATAGGTCAAATATTAAGACCCCCACAAACCTATATAGGAATTCATGACATATCATTTTCATTATTCCACTAAAACATCTAGGTAATTCACTTGCTAAAAGGCATCACCAAGTACTCATAATAACCATAGTGGAACTAGAATGACATCATTAGAATATCCACTCTCTTACAGAATAATGGTGATAAATTGATATGAGGTTTAACATTGAGAATCATATCTATCCAATAAAATAATAAAAATGTTCTTCGATCTATAATAGTGGATACATATTCTTAATGATCAGATGGTTAAGGTGATTTTAATCCACAAAAACATCAATCTTTCACCTTCCTTCATAGGGAGAAAAAATGGGGTTATCGTGGAAAAATACTAGGTCTAATAAATATGATTCTATGAAATTCCTCCATCAATTCCTTCCACTTGTAATGATATATGGTAGCCACCCAATATGCTGGAACAAATGTCTAGGTATTCCCTAGGGGAATGTAAATCCATAATTCTATCTCACGTTTGGATGTTAAGATCGAAACATCCTCTATAAATATGACACCATACTTTTCCACCACTATAGGATGTTTTAAGATCATAGAATAAACTAACCCAAATGTATTAATATAAAATTTCTGAGTAATTTGTTGTACCCTACTATATATGAGCTTATCCTTCTATATTTGGGTTTCAATCTCACGCATGAAGGAAAAATCATTCCATCACCATGGATATGCCACATCCTCCACTTGGAACAATCAATCTGGTCAAGAAATGTTCATATCTAGTTCATAACAAATATGAAATCATAAGGACCTTTCACTACTACAATGAGATCCCATATGATTCTCTAACTTCCAAGAGTCATGTCACACTATTTGTAGTTGTACGTGATCACTGAATATTCTTTTTCCATAGTCTCTAAGTGAAATGGTCAATTCAAGAGCACAACCAGAATCTCTATGTATCAAACTATGTATATATATTGAAAATTAGTGATCAAAAGTGTGTCTATTAGTACTAAACATATGGTAGAAAATACATAGATCATATCTCTAAGAATCTATAGAGACTCTTGATTATAACCCTCCATGACCAGTAGCTGCCCATGCCTCTGACCACCACCTCTCTAATCCTAAATGTTACCATCATTGTGTGGTTGTTTAATTATTTCAAACCATTTTCTACCTCTAGTTTCTCTCCCTAAACTGACGGTATGACCACCTTTGTGAGAAACTCGTAGTTCTAGACACTTCCTTTTCCTGGGTGTTCAATCCACTGTCTCTCTATCAATTATATTATGGGTTAGACAATCCCACATGAGATGTCCCCAACCATTACAAGTGTATCACAACATCTCCCTAGGCTAGTTAGAATCACACCGAGAGCCATGGATCAGATGAATGTAATCTCGTGATCACATCCTAAAACATATATAAAATCTAGATCCATATGTATACAATCATCCACTAGTTGATGATGTCTCATCTCTGGTGTGACCACCAATGTTACCCACTGTTGGAATCTACTCATCCATAAATATATATACTACCAAAGAACAATCTGGCACCTTAGTATAGTTATTAATGAAATGAGGTATCACTGTAGAACAAATATATTTGTGTAGGAATCACTCAAATCTCATTTCCCAAAAGAACTAATCATGAACCATATACATAAATTATTCCTTGATGTTAGTGATCCTGGATGAGTACTCATCCACTATCAGGCCTCCTTGGTAATGCGGTTGAAGATCCTAGATTCACACTACCTGAAACATATATAGGGAGATATAATCAATGAAAATTCTCTCAAAATCTATCCATGAATGATTCATCTCATTGTATGACCAAATCACTAGGAACTAATATCACACTGAGGAGTCATTAATAAGTCATTATGATGATATGAGAATATGGTATACTGGTTTCCTAATGAGGTGAAGGACACATGCAACTTCCTCAATCTAGGATTAAGATAACTGGGGGTTTGGATCACCTTGAAACCTGATGGGGAACTATAACTGAAAATCTTGAAGTGCACCCAACCAATGAAGATCATCCATTATTACTTTCTATACAATATTCTTCTCAATGGGTGTAGGTATGGATTAAAAACCACATGGTGGTACCACATCCTACATGGGTCCCAATATCGAATCCTCATTAGTTGGTGGATAATCCTCATAATCTTTCTACAGAATCCTATCCATATTTCTCATTGAGTAATCCTAAAATAGGAAAGATTTACCATAATCAACTATATATCTAGAGATCTGACCCAAGAAGGATAGGAAAAACAATCTATTCCTAAATGATGCATATACAATTGTTTTCCCTACAACTAATTAGTACTTGTAATGAGTTAACAAAAAGGTTATCAACATCCTGGTGAATGGGTATATTAGCCACCATATCGACACTAGATTCCCTAGCATAATATATAGACTTGAATAATCTTAATAAAAAATCTATAAATCTCAAACCAAACCGCCCAACTTGAATATTGTAACACCCTAAGCTTCCATGGTACGCCTCTCTTTGAAAAATACAGTAGCGTGTGTTGTATGCAACTTCATGTTCTAACACACCACAACCAATTAAAATAGCCATTATGAATAGTAATAACCACTTTTTGAAATCAAATAAATTTTATCTTTTAAAATGGTCTTCATTTTTGGATTCAGAATATCAAAATTTTCCTAGGGTGAAATTTTGGTATTTTTCTGAAAACTTTCAATTTTTGATGAATAGTGAAAAACACTAAGTTATAGTTTAAAACCGAATTTTTATTTAAATAATTATTTATTTTATTTAAATTTATTTTAGGTCAAAATATATACATAAAACCTATATACATTCTATGTAATTCATTAGAGTCAACTTATAATTATTTTAATTATATAAAATTTTTATTGAACTTTTCACCGTCTTTTACCCATCTCCTAGGAGAATTTGGAAATTCAAATAAAACATAATTTTACCGCTTCTGTGAGTGAAATTTTGAAAATCCGAGAGACATGGTTAATATCAAGGATTAAAATGTGGTTCAATAAGGTAAAAATAATTTTTCAGTGAATAGTAACTTTTTACTTTTATTTACCACGGTTTAAAGTAAATAGGATTATTAAGGATAAAAATGATATTATTATTACCCTAACACATGTACTAATTCTATTGGATAAGTATAATTCGACCAAAAACAACCTTAGGAATAAAATATGATCCTTTTTGGTCCACATGGATTAGATTAGGACATTTATTATTATTTAATTCAAAGAAGAGTTAAAAGAGTTATAATCAAAGTTTAATAACTAAAACATTTTTAATATAGGGTTATACATAAGATAAATTCGATTATAAATATTAATTATAAAGATAAAAATATTTCCTATATAATGGTATTTTATTTATAATTTTTATACATTAAATAATTTAATTTATTTATGACACAATGGTGATGCAGTAATTACCTAATTAATGAAATAATAAAATAATTGATATTATAAATATCCAAATAAATGTAATATGATACTTTTTATGAATTACACTAATTTTCTAGGTTAATATAACATATTAGGGTTGCTTTGATGAATTTTTTTCAAAGTAATAATTCTGTTATGAATTTAGAAAAAACAAAATACCAAATAGTGTCAAAATTGACATAATGGAGAATTTAAAACAAATATTATATTATTAATTGATATTCTATTCCTAAAAAACTAAGGTTCGGCCAAATGACTTAGATAAGGTTATATATATTAATAATAAACCACTTGGGGTTCTATTATCTTGTCATAGTATGTTTATTAACCATATAATATAAAAATACAAAGAGACATGGTTAATGTTAAACTATTTAACTAAGAGTTAAATATAAATGATAAGGTTAATATAGTGACCCAAACCTGTCTAAAATCTATTGGTTGAAAGGATTTAGACCCATCCCCACCTTAAATAAAACACTTTTGATCCATTATAAGCCGAATATGAATTTATTATAAAATAATATGTTAAGTTTTTCCTAAGGTGCCCCTCACCCCTCTTATAAAAGAGCACACCCCCTTCTCTCAAATTCATACATTCATAGCCTTTTCATTCGGCCAAACCCTACCGAAATATCCTCTCAACTTAACTCACTTCATCCTAAAGGCCTTAATGTAGTAATAAATCCATCCTAAAGAGCCCTTTTGATCAAATCAAAAGGAAGAACCCGAAGAAGAGGTAATGATTTCACCACCCTCTTTCAAGTTCTTTTCTTCTTCAACTTATTCTTTCTTTGTTATTTCTATTCTATAATAATAAATCCAGTGTATTCTATATAATGTGATGTTATTATAAATATGGTACAACCATATTCAGTATTATATCCATCCTTTGAATGACATGTCACCATACGTGCGTACGTACGGCTTACCGTCTCCACGTCGCGGTGTCATTGTTATCCAAAATAATATTATTTGGATGGGTATAATAATTATATGTAATTGAATTAATTAATAAATAAAACATTATAATTAATCTCTATATAAAATATACCATCCAATTATATTTTATTTTAATATCAAAAAAATGATATTGTCGCTTGTGCGTACGTACAGACTACCGTCTCCACGAACTCGATGAGATTCATTACTCATCGTATACATTCAAGTCTAATTCTCATTTTATGATTAAAAATAATGTTTAAGGACTTTATATCATTTTGGATATGAATAAGATACAACCTATCCATAACAAACATGCCTTATGTAACAAAACATATAAAAGAAAACAAGTAAGTTAACACCAGAAAAGACGATAATACTAAGATATTATTAACAAAGCAATGTTAAAAGATCATATATGATATCATATTAATATATATAATTCTTGTATAATTTAATAACAACTATTTTACCATTATAAAGGAGGTTAAACTACCCTCAACCAAGTAAAAGTGCAAGGTAAGGGTTTATTTCACAATCTCTTCATTATTTGAGGTTGTTTATACATAATTATCTACTGGGACCTCTTTATCATCCCCATCCATGTTTCATAAAAATTTATTTCAAACCATTCTTACTATTTTATTGATAATGGGTTAAAGTAATTTATAACCTTTTTGACATTTTATAAGATGTTTATAAAGTAATCTTTCTGTCGTTTTCCAAACAAGGTCCTTTTTAACATTTTCGACAGAATTAAGGTAAGAATGTCTTTTTTAAATTATACGGTGGGTGTGGCTATTTTCTGCCGTTATAAAATCGTCGAAGCTTCCCTTACAAGATTATAATAATATTTTCAAATTAAATGTTTTCTTTTATAATTATGTGACTTTTAAATGATTTTAAAAAAGAGATATTTCTCTCAAATAGTTTTGATTTCATCTATGTCAACATCCTTTGATGGATTTTAATCTTATTTGAAGTTGATTTATTATGATATAAAACTTACATATTTTATTAAAGGTTTTGTGATATGTTTTAATGTGGATGTTTTAATTTTTTATACCATTCATGGTTTATGGAGAACGTATTGGAATTTCGTATGCTAGTTTTAATACGAATGTTTAGGTTATGTTTAAACCTATTCATATGAGGAATGCATTGGACTTAATAAGTGATGGGTGGTGCCCACTATTGCTCCTCGATGCATCGGTAGGTCTCATGAGACAAACTAGTGTCTTTTCACAAGGCGTTGACAAAATCATATTTTTAGTCTTGGAAAAAGGCCTTGACTATGTGGTTATGATAGTCTGGAACTATCCATTCTATAATTATGAAAGTGGTTATTGATATTGCATGTAATTATTCAACTTGTAGAATATAAATGTGAATAAGTAAATGGCATTATTTTATTTTATTTCTTCCATATTATGCTGAAGTTCATGTTTAAAAGGATTTTGTTTTAGTTATACATTGCCTCAAATGTTTATTCTTATTTATGAATGTTTCCGCAATATTGTTATCCTTATTGGGCATCTGATCTCACCCCTTTCTATGTTTTATTTTTCCCAGGATGTGAAGAAATATTTTATGACTTACCTGCAGTGATAGTATGAGGGGATATGAGTGTGAACTATGGATACTATGTTTTTGTAGTTTTCATTTTATGATGTAATGTAAACTTCACGAAGGTATCTAGTGATTCCAAGGATACTAAACTAATCGGACTTTCGAGACTTGATCTCTTGTGATCATGCCAATGTTATATAATAATGCACCGACTCTGGGTAACTAGGGTCGGGGCATTACAGTTGGAATCAGAGGAAGTTTAGTACAAACCTTGGAAGCTAGATTTAGATAAACTCTATTTATAGCACATAGACCTAAGATGGACTTTGAGGATTAGTATAGAAGAACTTCCAAGAATCTTGGTACTATAGATATTTTGTGAGTTTTCCGAGAAATACATCCCTGTCTGGATATGATCAGGTAGAGGAAGCTCTGGCACAAATGTACCTAGTGGTAAAACCCAAAAACTCCACCTTGATCGAGACTCGAATGGGAATTGGTGCATGATAATGGGCCTTGCTACACTCTTGATCACGACACTCCTGGGGGATATACATAGGACAATTCTAATTTTATTTAAAAACCATTATGAAGGGTTTATGAGTATATACTTACTCAAAGAAATTTTTTTATGATTATGGATTATATCCATAAACTGTTCAATTTATGTTAAGTGTTTTACAAGTTTAGATTTATGTATTGTGATTCATAAACTAATCTACTGTATGCCATTGTTTATAAATGGCGCCTAGTGGAAGGAATGGAAACTGTACCAATGAACGCACTCCATGTAGGGATTTCCCTCATGCTCAAGATAATTATAGTGGAGCTGGTGATACAACTGGTTCTGATCAGCTTATCACTATACTAGGACAACTCACTCAGGTTATGAATAATAACCATACCCATATGGAGCACCCTGATCCTCAGTGTGGAGGTTCAATGTTAGATTGATTCATGAGGTAACAAACACCGACATTCAGTGGGAGTACAAATCAATTACTGTATGAGCAATGGATAAATTCCTTAGAGAAAATATTCCATGCTTTGAAGAGTAGCAAAAGGGAAAATGTTTTCGTGGTAGTTTATCGCCTTACTAGAGATTTTGATCAATGGTGGTCATTGATTCAAAACACAATGGATGATGAGGATGTATCAAATATGGAATGGAGGGAGTTTAAATAGCTTTTCTTTGAAAAATACTTTCCTCGTGACCATCAAGCAGATATGGAAAGACAATTTCTGAGTTTGATACAAAAAGAGGATGAGAATGTCGCTAAGTATGAGGATAACTTTACAAGGTTAGCGAGGCATGAAACATATTATATACATAACACAAGATGTAAGATTGATTGTTTCTTTTATGGGTTAAAACCATTTCTTCGTTGAGCATTTGTCTCACAATCCTTCTCGTCATACGAAGATATTGTCTCATGTTCTATAAAGATAGAAAAAGAATTCTCTAAGTCTTACGACTTTAAAGAAATTCAAGAGAAGAAGAGATCTGCTGATCACTCTGGAAATGGAAATAAGGGGAATAAGGGAAAATTTTAATATCCATCCTAAAGTAAATGCTGGAAGAAACACCCCAGTACATGCTTGAAGGTAATGAGAGTCTGTTACAAGTGTGGTGAAAAAGGTCACCAAGATCATGATTGCAAGGCAAAGAAGGAAACTACTGATGTTCAATGCTACAATTGTAGGGAGATGAGACATTATGAAAAGGAATGTCCTAAGTGTCCGAGAAACTTACCTCAGAAAAAGCCAAGGGATCATGTCCAAGATTATGCGATCACTACTACTGAGGTTGAAGCTCTGAAAGATTTGGTGGCAGGTAATTTAATGGTTTCCTCAAGTTTAACCAATGCTTTATTTGATTCTGGATCATTGCATTGTTTCATATCTTCCCAGTTTTCAAGGAAAATTAGATATTTCCAATTTGATTTAACAAGGGAGTTGTTAGTTAAAACTCATAAGGGAAGTATCATTGCAACAATGTTTTGGGAATCAGTCCCCATTAGAGCACATAAATGTTCTTTATCTACTGATCTCATTGTCATTCCCCTGATTGAATTTTATATAATCCTCTATATAGATTGGCTTTCAGACAATGATGTGAATATTCATTTTAAGAATAAAGAGGTTATAATTTTTGATGATGATGATAAGTAACACCTTATCTTTAGAGCATAATCATCACCACCTAATTATTATCTTGATCCACCCCCAATAGCTCTACTAAATTCAATTATTGGGGAGGAAGAGAATGAAATAACTATAAATGAGGAAAGGAATATTCAAACAGAGGATGTAACTATTGTGAAAGAATATGAAGATGTGTTTCCGGAAGATTTACCAGGATATCCTTTAGAAAGAAAAATTGAGTTTTCCATTGATTTAATTCCTGGTTCAAGGCCTATATCGAAGACCCTGTATAGAATGGACACTGTGGAATTAGTTGAACTAAAGAAACAATTAGAGAAACTGAGTAATAAGGGATTTATTCACCCTAGTGTTTCTCCATAGGGAGCCCCCGTCCTTTTTGTTAATAAGAAAGATGGTTCTCTAAGGTTATGTATCGACTACAGGGAAATCAATGATATAAAAATAAAGAACTAGTATCCCCTACCTCACATTGATGATTTATTTGACCAACTACATGGAGCTCAATACTGTTCAATGATTGACCTTCAATCTCGATACCATCAGTTGTGTGTGAAAAAGGAAGACATCCCGAAGACAACATTTCGAACCAGGAATGGGCATTACATGTTTACAGTAATGCCTTTTGGATTGACTAATGCACCCTCTGTATTCATGGATCTAATGAACAGAGTTTTCAAATAATACCTCGATGAATTTTTTAGTGGTATTTATTTATGATATCTTGGTATACTCTAAAATCTACGAAGATCATGAAAATTACTTGTGCATTATCTTGAAGACTCTAAAAAGACATGAATTGTATGGGAAACTTAGTAAGTGTGAATTCTGGGTTCAAGAGATTTCTATTCCTGGACATATTGTCTTTATGTACGGAATTTCCGTTGATCCTTCTAAGACCAAGGCAATCCAAGAATGGCCCGCACCGATGAGTATAACCGAGGTACATAGTTTTATTGATTTAGCAGGTTATTATCAACGTTTCGTCCATAATTTTTCCTGATTGGCTAACCCATTATCTAAGCTCAAACTTAAAGGGGTTAAATTTGTTTGAAAAAAAGATTGTGAAGAATGTTACGAAGAACTGAATAGAATATTAGTCAATGATCCTATATTGAATCTACCATTGGGGAATTATGTATTTGTTATATATAGTGATGCTTCAAAGAAAGGACTTGGTTGTGTCCTTATGCAGAATGATAGGGTTATTGCCTATGCATCACGACAGCTGAAAATTCATGAGAAAAACTATCCGACTCATGAAATTGAGTTAGCTTCTGTAATATTTGCTTTGAAGATATGGAGACATTATCTCTATGGAGAAAAATGTGAGATATATATCGATCACAAGAGTTTGAAGTATATTTTCACACAGAAAGAACTCAACATGAGGAAAAAGTGATGGCCTGAACTACTCAAGGATTATGATTACATGATACACTACCACCCGGGGAAGGCAATTAAGGTGGAAGATGCTTTGAGAAGAAAGGATCATGGAGTTTAGAATGAAATAAGAGTTTAAAGGGATCCAATTTTTATGGATCTAGTAAAGTTGGATATGGGAATAACCATAGAAGGTGAAAAATCGATACTTTTTCAAATCGTTACCAAGCCTTCTTTACTAGAAAGGATTAAGAGTTCTTAGTTCGATGATGAAGAGTTTAGAAAGAAGATTAAAGTAGTGAATGATGGGAGATTGGGTGAATTTTTGTATGAATATGGAATTTTGAAATTTGGGAAGAGAATTTGTGTTCCCGATATACCTGATCTAAAAAAGGAATTGTTGGACACTTCTCATAGTTCCAATTTCTCTATACACCCTGGGAGCACCAAACTGTATTGAGATTTGAAGGAACGTTTTTGGTGGGACAACATGAAGAGGGAGATTGCTGTTTTTTTTCATGATATATGGTTTGTAAACAAGTGAAAGCTGGAAGGCAACATCCTGGAGGAGTCATTCAACCTTTTCCCATACCGGAGTGAAAATGAGATAATATTACGATGGACTTTGTCATGGGACTACCAAAGAAACCTAGAAGGAACGTTGAAATATGGGTCATTATTGATCATCTTACCAAGTAAGCACATTTTCTTGATATAAGAGAAGATCTACCACTTTAACGTATAACAAGACTATATGTTAATGATGTTGTGAGACTTCATGGAGTATCCCTATCAATTGTTTCTGATCGGGATCCCCGTTTTACTTCATGATTCTGTAAAATTCTTCAGAAGGCCTTGGATACTGACCTTCATTTGAGCACTGCCTACCACCCTCAAATAGATGGACAATCAGAATAGACTATTCAAACCTTATAAGACATATTGAGATCTTTCTCACATGACTTTTAGGGTATGTGGGATCAATATTTAACTCGGGTATAATTTTCCTATAACAATAGCTTCCATTTGAGTATTCATATGGCACCATATGAAGCGTTATATAGAAAGAGATGTCTCACACCAACCTGTTTGGATGATGTTGGGGAAAGAAAACACGTAGGCCTAGAATTGGTGGAGGAAACAATGGAAAAGGCGATGTTAATCCAAAACCACATCAAAGCAGCTCAAAGTAGGCAGAATAACTATGCGAATAACCGAAGTAAGGATTTGGAATTTTAGGTAGGAGATTATCTTTTCTAGAAGGTATCTCCATGTAAAGGAGTTATACATTTCGGTAAGAAAGGTAAATTGAGTCCCAGGTATATAAGACCTTTTGAAATTATAGAACAAATTGGGGCTGTAGCTTACCGTTTTGCAATGCCACCAAATCTCTCCCAAGTTCACGATGTGTTCCACATATCACTGTGAAGAAAATACATGCCTGAACAAATGCATGTACTCAACTATGAGGAAGTAAAATTGGAACCCGGTTTGTCTTTTTGCGAAGATCCCGTCAAGATTCTTGATACTAGAGAACAAGTGTTGAGAAACCGGATGACACATATGGTAAAAGTTCTGTGCAGAAACCATAAGATGGAAGAAGAAATGTGGTAACCCAAGGAACTTATGAGGAAGAACCACCCGAGTCTTTTTATTTAGTAATATCCTAGAAATTTCACAGACAAAATTATCTGAAGGAGGGGAGAATGTAACACCCCAAGCTTCCACGATACACTTCTCTTTGAAAAATACAGTAGCGTGTGTTGTACGCAACTTCGAGTTCTAACACACCACAACCAATCAAACTAGACGTTATGAATAGAAATACCCACTTTTTGAAATTATATAAATTTTATCATTTAAAATGGACTTCATTTTTGGATTCTGAATATCAAAATTTGCCGATGGTGAAATTTTAGTATTTTTCTAAAAACTTTCATTTTTTGATGAATAGTGAAAAACATTGAGTTATAGTTTAAAACCAAATTTTTATTTAAATAATTATTTATTTTATTTAAATTAATTTTAGGTCAAAATAGATACATAATACCTATATAAGTTCAATTTAATTTGTTGGAATTAGTTTATAAAAATTTTAGTTATATAAAAAGTTTATTGAACTTTTCACCGTCTTTTACCCATCACCTAGGAGAATTTGGAAATTCACATAAAACATAATTTTACCACTTATGTGAGTGGAATTTCAAAAATCCGAGAGACACGGTTAATATCATGGAGTAAAATGTTGTTTAATAAGATAAAAATAATTTTTGGTGAATAATAACTTTTTACTTTTATTTACCACTGTTAAAAGTAAATAGGGTAATTAAGGGTAAAAATGAAATTATTATTACCCTAACACATGTCCTAATTCTATTGGATAAGTATAATTCAACCAAAAAAAACTTTAGAAATAAAATATTAACCTTTTTGGTCCACTTGGGATAGATTAGGACATTTATTATTATTTAATTCAATGAAGAGTTAAAAAAGTTAAAATCAAAGTTTAATAACTAAAACATTTTTAATATATGATTATACATAAGATAAATTCGATTATAAATATTAATTAGGAAGATAAAAAGATTTCAAACATAATGGTAGTTTATTTATAATTTTTAGACATTAAATAATTTAATTTATTTATGACACAATGGTTATTTAGTAATTACCTAATTAATGAAATATTAAAATAATTGATATTATAAATATCCAAAAAAAATTAATTTGAGACTTTTTATGAATTACAAAAAATTTATAGGTTAATATGACATATTAGGATCAGTTTTATGAAATTTGTTCGATGTAATAATGCTTGTATAAATTTAGGAAATACAAAATACAAAATAGTGTCAAAATTGACATAAAGGAGTATTTAAATAAAATATTATATTATTAATTGATATTCTATTTTTAAAAATCTAAAGTTCAGCAAAATGACTTAGATAAGGTTATATATATTAATAATGAACCACATGGGGTTCGATTGTCTTGTTATAGTAAGTGTATTAACCATATAATATAAAAATACAAAGACATGGTAAATGTTAAACTATTTAACTAAGAGTTAAATATAAATGATAAGGTTAATATAGTGACTCAAACATGTCTAAATACTATTCGTTGAAGGATTTAGACCCATACCTAACGTATCATTGAAATAAGTCACTTTGGATCCATTATAAACAGAATATTAATTTATTATAAAATAATATTTTAAGTTTTTCCTAAGGTGCCCCTCACCCCTCTTATAAAATGGCACTCCCCCTTCTCTCAAATTCATACCTTCAAAGCCTTTTGGTTCGGCCCAACCTAGCCCAAATATCCTCCCAACTTCCCTCAATTCATCCTATAGGCCTTCCTTTAGTCATAAATCCATCCTAAGGAGCCCTTTTGATCAAATCAAAAGGAAGAACCCGAAGAAGAGGTAATGATTTCACCACCCTCTTTCATGTTCCTTTCTTATTCAACTTCTTCTTTCTTTGTTATTTCCATTATAAAATATTAACTATAGTATCTTCTCTATAATGTGATGTAATTATAAATATGGTACTACCATATTCAGTATTCTATCCATCCTTTTAATGACATGTCACCATACGTCCGTGCGTACGACTTACCGTCTCCATGTCGTGGTGTAATTGTTATTCAAAACATTATTATTTGGATGGGTATGATAATGATGTTTAATTAAAGTAAATAATAAAGATAACATTATAATGTTTCTTTATATATGATATAACATCCAATTATATATTATTTTAACATCAAAATAATGATATTGTCGCTCGTGCGTACGTACGAACTACCATCTCCACATACGCGGTGAGATTAATTCCCCATCGTATCCATTCAATTCTAAATCTCATTTGATGATTAAAAATAATTTTTAAGGACATGATATCATTCTATATATCAATAAGATACAACATATCCCTAAGAAATGAAGATTATGTGACAAAACGTATAAAAGAAAACGAGTAAGTTATCTCCCAGAACGACGATAATACTAAGATATTATTAACAAAGAAATGTTAAAAGATTGTATATGATATCATATTAATGTATATGATTATTGTATAATTTAATAATGAATATTTCACCATTATACAGGAGGTTAAACTACCCTCAACCAAGGAAAAGTACAAGGTAAGGGTTTATTTCACAATCTTTTCATTATCTGAGGTTGTTTATACGTAATTATCTATTGGGACCTCTTTATCATCCACATCCATGTTTCTTAAAAATGTATTACAAATCATTATTACTATTTTATAGACTGTGGTTTAAAGTCATTTATAACTTTTTTGTATTTTTATAAGATGTTTATAAAGGAATCTTTCCGTCGTTTTCCAAACAAGGTCCGTTTTAACATTTTCGACAGAATTAAGGTAAAAATGTCTTTTTTAACTTATACGGTGGGTGCGGCTATTTTCGGCCATTATAAAATAATTGAAGCTTTCCTTACAAGCTTATATGAATATTTTCAAAGTAAATTTTTTCCTTTATAATTATTTTACTTTTAAATGATTTCAAAAAATTAGAAATATTTCTCCCAAATAGTTTTGATTTCATCTATGTCAACATCCTTTGATGGATTTTAAGCTTATTTGAAGTTGATTTATTATGATACAAAACTTCCATACTGTATTGAAGGTTTTTTGATATTTTTGACTATGGATGTGTAATTTTTTTATACCATTCATGGTTTGTGGTGAAAGTATTGACATTTCAAATGCTAGTTTTAATATGAATGTTTATGTTATGTTTAAACATATTCATATAAGGAATGAATTGAACTTAATAAGTGGCAGGTGGAGCCCGCTATAGCTCCTCGATGCATCGGTAGGTCTCTTGAGACAAACTAGTGTCTTCGCACAAGGCCTTGACAAAGTCTTATTTTTAGTCTTGGAACAAGGCCTTAACTATGTGATTATGATAGTCTAACATTATGCATTCCATCATTATGAAAGTGGTTATTGATATTGCATGTGATTATTCGACTAGTAGAATATCCATGTGAATAATTAAATGGCATTATTTCATTTTATTTCTTCCATATTATGTTGAAGTTCAAGTTTAAAAGGGTTTTGTTTTATTTATACATTGCCATAAATGTTTATGCATATTCATGAAGGTTTCTGCTATATTGTTATCCTTACTGGGCATCTGAGCTCACCCCTTTCTATGTTTTATTTTCCCCAGGATGTGAAGAAGTATTTTATAACTGACCTGTAGGGATAGTCTGAGGGGATATGAGTGTGGACTATGGAGACTATGTTGTTGTAGTTTTCATTTTATGATGTAATGAAAACTTTACGAATGTATCTAGTGATTCCAAGGCTACTAAACTAATCATTATTTCGAGACGTGATCTTTTATGATCATTTCAATGTTTTTCAATAATGCACCAACTTTGGGTAACTGGGGTTGGGGCGTTACAAAAATATCAAAAATCCTATACTAAGATAAAAAAATTGTTGATTACACTTTTTCATGACCCTGCAACTAGGGTCATCCTAAAAAGGGATGATATTTGTGTGACCCCTAAATCAAACCTATAATTACATAGGATATTGTGATATGTGTTTAGTAGGAATATTAAGTAGGTTCCGGGTGCCGTAGAAGCGCATTGGTGGGTTTTCCAAAATTTAATTTCAACGTTAAACAACTTTCAATCCGAGATCCATCATGATGTAAAATGCTGAATCTTGGGATTAGAATGAGGAATGAAAAACATAAGAGGGAATACCGGAACCATAGAGATAGGATCATCATATATTGGTTATACTTAATTTAATTAATTCACAAGAATTACCATGGTGGAATTCTTTCTTCATTGATGTCTCCGGTCACGATCCTGTGATCCATTGTTGCGTCGTAGAATCCATGTGTAGGATTCCTCTAGCGGTGATCCACACATGTTCCATGTTTCTCTGGATGTCTCCAAAGGGACATCTGGGTGCTAGCATGGAAGATCCTTCACTTACGATGTCCACCTTAGATCGCCTTGGTCTCTCAGTCTTGAGAGCGTTCTTGGAGAAAGGAGTTCTTTTGGCCTTGAAAGAATTCTCCAAAATTGTTGTGCACAAAGATTTTCTTGTGGAAAAGTTTTGGTGTTGTGAGGAAATTTATAATCGGTTTTGAGGTTATAGTGTTATGAAAATAAATAAACTAATTATGCATTTTATTTATTTCATTAACTATTATTGAAAACCCCCCATGTCAACTTATAAATTCCTTGACATGCGCCCACGCTGATTATAATAAATATCATTTAATAGAACAATATTATATCATAAACATCCTGACTGAAAAAACTATACGACGTGTAATCATTAATACATGACGTGTACTCATTTTCCATAAAACTACACAGCATGTATATTTAATATACACGATGTGTACATTTATTTTCCATTTCCTTTATTTCCTCCGCCACATTTATTAGACATTTAGTAATGGCTATTTATTTATTAAATAAATATAACTGCATCACTTGATAATAAATATTATTTCATCGACAATATATTCTATCAAATAACTAGTGTCAAAATAAATGCGATTAGGAATTCTTAAATAATTATTAAACCAAAGTTGGGAATAATCTTTATTTGACTTGTTAAATTAATATTTAACAGAGATACATGGACACACTTAGTGTGTGACCCTCTAGACCATTTTCTCAGTGGCATTAGGTGGAGCCTGCCTAAAGTCCATGGTTAGCATCTAGAAACATGCAAAGTCACCCATATATAGAGAAGTTAACGCTGCAATGACATGTCACCTCATATGAATGCTTACCGTGTAATATAATCCCTTTGTCACGATATCTCGAATCAAGTGGGTTGCATGCTATTGTCATCAACCCACGTGCTCGATTATTCTTTCTTTGACTTTCTGGAATCGAACTTGCTCATACCTTACCATGGCCATGGATTTATTTAGCCTATATCAATTCTATCTCAGTTCCTGAGATATCTACTTCTGTTGTGGAACAGAAGGGAAAAATCCTTTCTCGCATTATCTATTAATGCAGTATTACTCGTGACGCACCCAACATATCCATCCTCACTGAGAACAGTGTGTCTTCATAGTTTTCATCAATACATCTAAGTGCATGAGTTGTAATACCCATTAATAATAATCTTAAAGTCTGAGGCTAAATAAACATGTCAACAGATAGGAACATCCAATGACACTGTGAAATGTGGATTTCCTACTGGTGGGTCTCGTTCTCATAATATCCTCCTGGATATTACCAAGGGATCACACCATGAGATGATGCCTCAATGTTTTAGGTGTTCTCACACCTAATGACCTTTATTATTTCTATCACTCCAATAATATCATCCGGCCATAGAAAATATATTCAAGAACAGTGTTATGGCACTTCTAGGTTCTCATCATTGCAGGGATCCGCTATGACCCTTTAATGCAACAGCTATCCTTAGGACATTATCACATGCATTGTCACGCAGAAGATCAATCAAGATATGATAAGTCTTTTATTAATGAATAATGTACAAAGTAGTTGGTTCTAGGCCACCAACTCCAATAGACTCCCACTTGGACTAGATCCAACTGCTAACAAACTGTAACCCACTAGCTCTCACATGATATTCATGCTTCTGCTGAGATAAGCCTTTAGTCATGGGTTCATCCACGTTCTCTTCGATGGACACTCTGCTCACTGAAACTTCACCCCTTTGATAGAAATCCCTCAAGAGGTGATAATTTCGGAGTATATGATTTGTTTGTTGATGTGACCTTTTTTCTTTCGCAAGATCCACCACTGCCGTGTTATCACAATACAATGTAATGGGATATTTACTGTTAGGAACCACATCAAGCTCTTGGACAAAGTTACGAATCCATACGGCTTTGTTGGCTGCATCAAAAGACTCTATATGTTCGGACTCCACTGTAGAATCGGCGACAACTGGCTGCTTTGAACTCTTCCTGCTCACAACTACTCCATTGAGACAGAAAACATATCCAGATTTTGACTTCATATCATTCCAATCTGTCTAAAAACCAGCATCAACATACCCTCTAATGACAAGCTCCGCATCTCCTCCATACACCAGGAACATATCCTTAGTTCTTTTCAGATACTTATGTATAGTCTTAACATCAGTCCAATGTTGTTCTCCTGGATCTGCTTGATATCTTCCTACCATGATTAGTGAATAAGCAACATCAAGCCTAGTACATAACATTGCATACATGATGGATCCTATAGCCGAACCGTATCGGATCTTACTCATTCTATCTTTCTCTTGTTGTGTCTGAGGACACATATTCTTAGAAAGATGTAGGCCATGTGACACTGGAACCAATCCCCTCTTGGATTGTTCCATACTAAATCTCTTTGGTATCTGGTCAATATATGTACTCTGACTTAGTCCATGTAGCCTCTCGGGTCTATGAGGAATGATCTTGATCCCTAGAATGTAGGCTGCTTCAGCCAAGTCCTTCATGGAGAAACACTTTTTCAACTAGTTCTTAACTAACTGTAAGGATGGTATGTCGTTTCCAATAAGTAATATATCGTCAACATATAATACTAGGATATCAACTGCATTCCCATTAAACCGCTTATAAACACATGGCTCACATTTGTTTTTAATGATCCCAAATTCCTTTATAGCTTCATCAAATCAAATGTTCCATAACCTGGATGCTTGATTTAATCCATAAATGGATTTCTGTAACTTGAAAACCTGTTTGTCTTCACCTGGTGTCACAAACCCTTCTGGTTGTGTCATATAGACATCTTCCTGAAGGTTCCCGTTAAGGAATGCTGTTTTAAAATCCATTTGCCAAATCTCGTAGTAATGGTAAGCTGCTATGTCAAGTATGATTCTTATGGATTTAAACATGTAAACTGGCGAGAAGGTTTCATCATATTCCATTCCTTGACGTTGTCTGAATCATTTATCCACTATCCTTTCCTTATAAGTGCTAACGTGACCTTCCATGTCCAGTTTTCTCTTGAATACCCATTTTCATCCAACAGGCTTTACATTAACTGGCTCATCGACCAGAACCCAAACTTGGTTCCGATACATGGAATCCATCTCAGAATTCATATCTTCTATCCATCTTGCATCTTCTGAGCTTTATAATGCTTCCTTGTAGGAGAGAGGTTCATCATTGTCCAACAATAATGATTCACCATTCTCGGTGACTAGGAAACCAAATCTCCCTGGTTCCCTTACCTCACTTAAGCTCCTATGCAGTACTTGTGTTTCTGGAACCTCTTCCACGGGGACCTATAGAACTTGTTCCTGTACCAAATCCTGTGTATCTTGAGCATCAACTTCATCGAAGTCAATCTTTCTCCCACAATCCTTTTTGAGGATGTGCTCCCTCTCAAGAAAGAAAGCTTGTCTCGCGACAGTCACTTTCTTGTCTGAAGGGTTATATAGGTAATATCCTTTCGTTTCCTTGGGATATCCTATAAAGATACACCTTGTGCCCCGGGGTGATAGTTTGTTTCTTGAGGAGGCCTTAACAAATGCCTCGCATCCCCATACACGTGTGTGTGACAAAATGGGTTTCTTTCCATTCCATAGCTCAGAGAGATTTCCATTTTCCACCATAGTCGGTACTCGATTTAATGTGCATGCTGAAGTTTGTAATGCATATCCCCAAAAGGATAATGGAAGACCCGCACGACTCATCATCGACCTCACCATGTCCAACAAGGTGCAGTTCCTCCTTTCACTAACACCATTCCATGGTGGTGTATAAGGAGGAGTGAGCTGAGATTGAATCCCAGACTCCAGTAGAAGATCCATGAACTCTTGGTTCAGATATTCTCCACCTCGATCCGATCGAAGCTTCTTTATCTTCTTACTAAGCTAATTCTCTACTTCATTCTTGAATTCCTTAAATTTCTCTAAGCCCACTGACTTATACCTCATCAAGTAGACATATCCATATCTACTCCAATAATTAGTAAGAGTAATGAAATAAGAATATCCAACTCTCTCTGCTACTGGAAATAGTCCACACACATGTGTGTGTACCAATCCTAGATGCCCTGTGAACCTTTCACCCTGTCCATGAAAAGGTGGCTTGTTCGTTTTTCCTTGTAAACAAGCGTGATATATATCAAGTGGTTTTAGTTCAGTAGAGTCTACATAGCCATCTTGGCAGAGCTTTGTCAAGCACTTCTCATTCACATGACCGAGATGGTGATGCCACAACTGGGTGATGTATGAGTCATGTGAGTTTGTTTCATTATCGATTTCCAACACTTGGTTTTCATAATTTAATACATACAAACAATTATTTAAATGTGTCATACCATAACATACATTGTTCTTAAAAAAGAGACAACCCTTATTTACAAAAATGAAATTAAATCCATCCATATCCAAAAAAGATACAAAAATTATGTTCTTGGTAACACTAGGTACATAATAACAGTTATGTAAAACCAAAATCATTCCAGTCAGCAATGAGAGGTGGTAATCGCCAATAGCCAATGCAACCATCCTTGCACCATTGGCAGCTCGAAGATCCACCTCTCCTCTGGAAATCATTCTAAATCTACTTGGTTCCTGCATTTGAATACAGATGTGATCCCCAAAAGCATTATCTAATACCCAATGTGTAGAAATGGAAAGATTACACTCGATAACGAATGCACCTTTAGCGTCCCCATGCTTCTGGCTGTAGTTCCTCTTCCAGTGGCCTTGCTTGCTACATGAAAAACACACCGCCTCTCGTTCCTTGCCCTACCTTTGGATCTTTCCCTTCTTGGAGGGATGATGCTCAGGGGTTTCAGAACGTTTATAAGTCTTTGGACCATTTTCCTTGTCCTTCTTTTTCCTATTCACCATAAAGACTGCGGGTTTGTCTTGACCCATGTCCTTATCTACCTGCCGAATCATGGTCAGAAGTTCTGATAGACTCTTCTCATTTTTTCTCATGTTATAGTTGACAAAAAGCTAGAGAAGGTCTTTTTCAGGGATCATAGGATGAGATCTATACGAAACTCATCCATGAATTTAATCCCTAAGATGTCCAGGCATTCAATGTATCCAATTAGCTTGACTACATGTGGCCCAGCTGGCGCAGACTCTCGAAGATTAGTTGTAAAAAAATAATTGGAGATCTCATACCTCTCATGTCTCACCTTATCATGGTAGAGATCATTAAGGTGAGACATCATGCTATACACGTCCATGTTTTCATGTTGCTTCAAGAGCTCATTAGACATGGATGATAGCATGAAACACTGGGCATCTGTGCCATCATCCATATGTTTCATATAGAGAGATAATTCCTCATCACTGGCCTCTTTCCCAGGTGCAATTGGAATAGGTTCTTCCAGCACATACAATTTCCTTTCGTGGAGAAGGATGACGCATAAACGCCTCTGCCACTCTTGGAAATTGTTACCGGTGAGAAGGTTTTCCTTCTCAAGTATGGTTCACAATGAAATGTTTGAAGTAATTTTCTTGTCATTTCTACAAATTAAGATGAGCAAAGATTTATTACTTTATTACAAAACTAAGACAAATAAATAAATTAATTCTTATTAGTCTCCCACTATTTTATCGAAATCCAATAGCCCTCACCATTGACTTCGGAATATTCTGTTGCCTGAATATTCTAGTGTCAAGGATCCATATTGCCCTATGCATTACCCCAACTAGGGTTGGTCAAGCAACCTGAAGGGTTTTAGGTAGTCATTCCAACTGCCAACTACATTAACTCGCAGCTCCTTGATCCGCTGAGTGGACTCCCCAATCCTGAAATCATTTTATTTTGTATTTCCTCAACCTTTGCCTCTTGGTCACACCAAGTCCTGATGTGGCAGTCAACCTTTGATGCGAACCAAGTCAAGTCTTCCCAAAACCTTGAATTATAATTCCTTGATAATTGAAAGTACCCCAACTAGGGTTGGTCAAGCACTTTAAACTATGGTTCAATTATAACCAAGATTATGAAAGGCTATACCGAATTAATATTTCATTTGAGGTATTTTATCTTTATACGTAAATTTTCATTTTTTATCTTTGATTACATGCTTGTTAATATTAAGTGGGATATAATTAAGTGATTAACCATGTATAAGATAATATTTACGCATAATAAGGTTTTTATTTTAGTTCCATTTGGCATTCTTTTTCAATTCATTAATTGTGTGATCGTGACAACACACCCACAATAAATAAACCATGAAACTGATAGAAATAAAATAAATGGTCTGATAATGAGCATTTATATTGGTTATTTTATCTAGCAGTTGATAAACTAACCCAATACCTAGGGGAGAAACACCTTGAACCTTTCTGGTACGTGTTTATAGCTTTACAGCTGTCCACCTTTGTATCTCCTTGGATTGGTTTTACCTTGGCTCTTGACTTGAGCCATTTCCACTAGCTTGGGAGTTCCATCCATTACATATGCATTTATCTCACTTGCAGGTGAGGTGTAAAAAAAGGGGGTTTTACATAAAAGAATCCTTGGGTGCGCATGCCCAACATATTAATGAGGAGATGGCTCACATGCCAACAAATTTAATATAAATAAATAAATTAAAAGAAACCATTCACATTCAAAGGTCTCGGTCTAGATCATGATCATTCATATATGCAACGATATATACACATAAATAAAACTAGCATTCAATTCTTCAATCATTCTTGTTTATGATGAATCACACTAGAATCAATTAATTATCTTTAATTAATCAATCCTTTTTATCTTAAACCCTTTTATGAACTTCCTTGATATTCTCATCCATTATAATTTTAAACAAATAAATTCTTTTAAAATTATCCTTGTACGTAACTTGTACCTTGGAGGCAACCCGGTGAATTCCTGTTCATTACGTAGATGTTAAATTAAATGCATATATATATAACACTTATCACATGTTGTGCCTCTGCTTTATGCCTTCACCATGGTACATGTATCATGGTTTTTTATAATATAATAATAAATTTTATGAAATATGCATAATTTGGGTGAGTACACGGCGTGTACTTTTCTTCACCTTCCATCTGAATTACACGCTCAGGGACATGGCGTGTTAATGTACTTCAGAAATTTTCGGAGTATATGGTGTGTTTTGTAGGACACACGCTGTGTAGTTTCCGAGTTACACAGTTTCCTACCGGGAAAGCCATGTACGAGGTACATAGTCTAACCCGAACCCGAAGGGACTATACGCCAGGTTCAGTTGGACCACACAACATGTAATCCAAAAACCGTGTGCCACTTGTTCCTGGTCAACACACGGTTTCATAAATGACATAGGTATACTCTAATACATGACCTGATTGGGAATATCAGTCAATGAATTGAACCTAGACTACACGGTGTGTACTTTTGAATACACGCTATGTATTCTGGTGTTGTACAGCCATAAACCTTTGGCTCCTCCGAATGAGTTCCTCTATTTTATTTTAATCAAAATTAAAAGAAAAATGAATTTTTGTGATGTGAACGAGAAACGAGGGAGGAGGAACAAATCTCGAGATTCATATTTCCAGAATGATTAAACTTGAATTGAAGCAACTAAATTATTAAATGCGTAAAACATCAACGAAAAACTAAATAATTATAATCAACGATATGAACCCTCTAATACCACTTGTAGGTTCCGGGCGCAGTGGAAGCGCATTGGTGGGTTTTCCCAAATTTAATTTCAACGTTAAACAACGTTCATTCTGAGATCCATCATGATGTAAAATGCCGAATCTTTGGAATAGAATGAGGAACAAAAAACTTAAGAGGGAATCTTGGAACCATAGTGATAGGATCATCATATGTTTTTTATAGTTAATTAAATTAATTCACATGAATTACCTTGGTGGAATTATTTCTTCGTTGATGTCTCTGGTCACGATCCTGTGATCTGTCATTGCATCGTAGAATCCAGTGTAGGATTCCTCTAGCCGGGATCCACATGTGTGTCACGTATCTCTAGACATCGCCGAAGGGATCTCTGAGTTCTAGCATGGAAGAAACTTCGCTTGAGATGTACGCCTTCGATTGTCATGGTCTCTCGGTCTTGAGAGCGTTCTTGGAGGAAGGAGTTCTTTCAGCCTTGAAGGAATTATCTAGAATTTTTGTGCACAACGTTACTCTTATTGAAAAGTGTTGGTGTTGTGAGTATATTTATAATCGGGTTTGAGGTTATAGAGTTATGAAAATAAATAAACACGTTACACGTTTTATTTATTTCATTAACTCTTATTGAAAACTCCCATGTAGAATTATTAATTTCTTGACATGCGCCCACACTGATTATAATAAATATCATTTAATAAAACAATATTATATCCTCAAAATCCTCACTGAAAAAACTACACGGCGTGTAATCATTAATACACGGAGTGTACTTGTTTTCAATAAAACTACAGGGTGTGTATATTTAATATGCACGTCGTGTACTTTTATTTTCCACTTTCCTTTATTTCCTCCACTACATTTATTAGACCTTGAGTAATGGATTTTTATTTCATAAATAAATATAACTGCATCACTCGCTAATAAATATTTTTTCGTCTATAATATATTCTCTCAAATAACTAGTGTCAAAATAAATGCGATCAGGAATCCTTAAATAATTATTAAACGACAGTCGGGAATAATATTTATTTAACTTGTTAAATTAATATTTAACTGAGATACATGGACACACTTAGTGTGTGACCCTCTAGGCCTATTTCTCAGTGGCATTAGGCGGAGCCTGCCTAAAGTCCAATGTTAGCATCTAGAAACATGCCATGGAAACCATAGAAAGAGAAGTTAATGCCGGAATGATGTGTCACCTCATATGAACGCTTACCATGTAATATAATCCCTTTTTCACGATATCTCGAATCAAGCGGGTTTCATGCTAGTGTCATCAACCCACGTGCTCGATTATTCTTTCTTTGACTTTCTGGAATCGAACTCGCCCATACCTTACCATGGCCATGGATTTATTTAGCCTATATCAATTCCATCAAAGGGCCTGAGATATCTACTTACATTATGGAACAGAAGGGACAAATCCATTCTCGCATTATCTATTAATGCAATATTGCTCGTGACGCACCCAAAGTATCCTACCTCGCTGTGAACAATGTGTCGTCACAGTTTTCATCAATACATCTGAGTTTGTGAGTTGTAATACTCATTAATAACAATATTAAAGTCTAAGGATCAATACACACATCCGCATATGGGAACATCCAATGACACTATGAAATGTGGATTTCCTACTGTCGGGTCTCGTTCTGATAATATCCTTCTGGATATTACCAAGGGCGCACACCATGAGATGATGCCTCAAAGTTTTATGAGTCCTCACCCCTAATGGCCTGTATTATTTGTGTCCCACAAATAATATCATCTAGCCATAGAACATATATTCAAGAATAGTGTTAAGGCACTTTCAGGTTCTCATCATAGTAGGGATCAACTATGACCCTTTAATGCAACAACTATCCTTAGGAAATTATCACATTCATTGTCACGCAGAAGAACAATCAAGATGTGATAAGGCTTTTAGTAATTGATAAAGTACAAAGTCGTTGGTTCTAGGTCACCAACTCCAATATATTACACACATGGAAGGAATTGAAAAAGGTCCCTATACATACACACACATCTACAATTCCCGTAAAATGCTTGAAGGTAAATAAAACTGTTAAAAAATCATTTATACATATATATCCCTTACTCAACATAAAGTAACATTATTCAAGGAATAATAGGTGAAATAAAATCCCACTAAAGTTTTAATGTATTTACAACCTGTGTAAAGGTATAAACCACTGTCAAATGTAACGACTAGTACTAACCACCATTTTTATAGCCTAGCTATACCCCGCATGCTCCTAGTTCTCAATGGACCCCATCGAGAAACCAATCATATACATAAGTGATTATATGTATATGAAAAGATAGTGTAGGGATGATTATAATGATACCCAGTATAGCACCCTAAAATCTACAATCATAAAGAATCAATAGAGTTATCATCTCTTCATAAGGGAATGTAAATTATAATATGATACTTATAATAAGAACATCCAGATATACTCAAGATAAACTCTATAAACCATTATTTGGTTACAAAAACAAATCTATCCTTGGATTCTCACTCAATATAGGTGATAATCATCATTTAGGAGAACTCACTCCCCATTCTATGTAACAATGATGGAACTCATTTGAGTTTTCATTCTCATTCGGTCTCTCCAGGAGGAATTATTCACTAGAAGACATAAGATAATGATATAAAAATAAGGGATCACATTAACGGCCATGGGGGGAACTGAAAAACCTAACAAGATTAACCTCATAAGTGGGGGATCAATACCCGTGTATGTTGTTCACGCGGATACCACGAACCCCACCTAGGGAAGAAGACATGATAAAGGATAAAACTCTAGGAATCATGGGGTATTTCTACAAATATACCTAAGATTGATCCCATAGAGTGGATCATATCCAATTATTAGTGCAGGATTCCTCACTCTACCCTCATGGGGGATAAACTGAGGTAACCCACCCTAAGTAAATTAGTCCATACCAAATAGATAAAAGGAATAAATCAATCTTGGAAAAATTCAATTTCCTATAATGGTAGTTTAAACCATGTCTTTATTACCCTAGGTCTAACAGTGTGATCTATAAAATTCTTGTGTACACTAGGTCGTGCCTATATAATATGTTCATGATAATGTACCAAGCTGTGTCTAGGTACATTTCCATGTCTCGGTACAAGTTCATGCCTTTTTGTGCTTTGGTTGTGATCATGTACCTTTCCATGTCCTTTCCCTTGTACCATGAGGTTACATAATGAGTCTCCAAGACAGGTCACATTGAATATGATATATAATTATTCAATATTGAAGGGAGAATACATGTTGTGTAGTTATGAAATTCCAAGAACCAAATGTTCTTCAATTATCATCCACCCATGCCATTATTGACACAATTACCATGGTTAACCATGCTGAGGAACTCAGATATGTTGTTGATAGACCTCAATCCATCTCCAATGACTGAAATTTGACAATTGGTCTTCTCATAAAACTTATCATATTGTACCTACATGTCTAGATGCTAATTCCTATGACCAGAGATCTTAAAATATAAATCTAACTTACTATTGTTAATATTCATCATAAAAACTCCATTGATCCCTATCATACACCCATATTAACAATTCTCTACTCCAAATATTGATTGTGTATTGATTGTTTAATGTGTGTTTTTTTAAACTGCCGACAAAATCAAATACCGATGATGATTGTATAAATAATGGGGATATAAATGAATAAAAAATTGAGGAATAATCCTTAGATAATGTTCATGTTTCCATCAATTCATAGTTATAGAAATGATGAATTAAGAGTAATGAAAAATAAAAAATAATAATTTCAATTATTAATATTCTAGGAAGATAAATCACTAAGAAAAATTTTCCATTCGACCCAAAAATTAAACACCTAGAATAATTGATCTGATTTTGATGTAGAAGAATAGAAAATAGGCTAATGTCTACAAATAAACATCCAACCTCGAGTTTGGATTTTTCCTTGAAAAAAATTGTTATGCACCGTCATCGTTTCTGAGTTCCTAAAAACTCTATTGGTGATCTGATATCTAAACATGATCTGATGTTGATCACCCTTGAATGATCCTCCAAAAAATCCTCTCCCAATCCAATGGATTATAAGACTAACACTAAGAACATTTTATAATTGTTCTTATATAGAGGATTCTAGGACATGGAAATATTATAATTAATAAATTAATAAATTAGTTTTTGAAATTACTAAAATACCCACAACAGTACATTCAAGAAATACTTGAGGCTACCAAATATTATGTCACCTAAAGGGTAGAAACCTAATTTGTTATTATATAATTCTCTTGTGTTTTTTATTTGATAATTATATAGAGGGTTATTTAAATATTTCATGAAAAAAATGTGTGCGATATAATGTATTTAATATTTTCATTATATCAACACTAAAGATCTCTAGACCTTAGAACGTAATGTCACCTCAATGAATGTATATATAAATATTTTTAATATATTCCAAAGAATTACACGGAAAAAAGATGGACATTAAATTTTTTTCCAAAACATTCAATACATGAAGGTGATGTTCTATTATATCATTGATTATATTTAGCATGCCAGCTTGGGAATAAAAATGATAAATACAGGAAATACACCCCACATAAATAGACTATTATATTAAATAAATTATGAATCATTTGAATAATGGATAATTTTTATTGTTAAAATGATTAATGGATCTTTTATAGAAGTAATCTATTTATCTAGTGTATTATTGGATCCAATACATAGTGATTTATGTGGACCATGAGTACACATTAAAGTGATTAGTGTAGGTAAATTTTGACCTATAATGATTAATTTAATTGATATTTTTTCATATAGTGGTGAATTTTTAACAAAAAAACATACTAGTAATCAGATAAAAATGATAATTTTTTTAACAACTCTCTCATCCAGGGACACTAAGTTAAATAATATTTATCAGAAGATAAAACTTACCATCAAGGATATGGTTTCATTGATGATGATTTTGTGTGACATTTCTATATCCTTATAGGAATATTTTTTAGAAAGTAATTAATTCTTATTTTACATCATTCTATCTAATTAAACCAAGAAGACACCATATGAGATATGAGTTGGGAGGAATACACATATTTATTTTATCATTATTTGGGACTTTAAAGCACTTGTCTGATGTTTTTCCTGATGAACATATCCCTAAATTAAAAATTTAAAATTTATTAGATATGCCAAGGAAACTAAGTGATATAATTTATATATTTCTACCATAAATATAGTGTTTGTCTACTGAGTAGATATTGTATTTCAAAATGAATATATCATTCATTTAGTTTATGAGGGGGAAATTTAACATAGATAAGATCAAAATTAACAAGAATAAGAAATTACTAAGATATAAATTTAGTCATATTTTCTATAAGTATTGGAAACTAAACATAATCAGCACAAATTTGAACCTATAAGGGTTGTTATGGTTTTTCAGGATCATAATAGTCATGTATTTTTTATAGAAAATGATGATAGAGTAATGTTCATTGATAATGAACACAATAGCTATGAGAGGCCATTGGGTGTTGTGTTTCTATGAAATGGTCATAGGTTAAGAGATATATGATGGAATCCATGTACACTAACCAATTTGGAACCTTATAGATGAACTTTAAGGGGTGAAACCCATATGGTGTAAGTAGGGTTTCCATTATAAAATTGAAATATATAGTATTGTGACTTCCAGAAAATGTTATTTAATGGAAAAAGGATAAAAACATTCATGGTATTGAATATAAAGTGGATTTTTACCTATTCTTATGATAATGTTTATCTAGATATTTGTTTCCATAACAACACCATTATGATTACAAGATACATAAAATTGATATCAAAACCACTTTTTATTATTATAATTCAGTTTCGGATATGTATGTGATACAACCTAATATTTTTGAAGTTCCTAATAATGTTTTCTAGATATGGAATTTTCAAAAATCCATTAATGTATTGTAGTAAAATTATCAAAGATGGAATATCTAGTGTGATGATTCAATCAAAGTTTTTTTATCATAAATAATATAGATGAATCTTGTATATATGATTAGGATTTTGGGAGTGCTATGATATTTATGGCATAGTGTGTCGAAAACATACTACCCAACATAAATTGTATCCCAAATCTATATTCATTAAAATCATTGTTGGGAAAATTCATCCTCATAGAGGCATGTGATAATCATCCTACACACTAGGTATATATATATATAAGGATTCTTATATGGATTATAGAACATATATTGGTAATTTTTTAAATAGTCTTAGAATGGAAAACGTCAAGAAGGGTTTTTTTCTAGTGTTGTATGTAATGACTATTCTATAGAATAAATATCCTTATAAAGTGTTATAAATGAGAATCATATATAATATTTTGTATAAATTATCCATATAATATATCTTGTATTCCATGTTATGTACTCATCTTGATGACTCTAATTCATTGAGAATAATTTCTATTACCAATACAATCCCAATGAATGTCACAATGTTTATTTAAATAACATTATAATTTACATCATAAAAACTATATTTATGTTGAAAAGTATGATATAATATCTGAACTAGATTGTTTATTTTTCCACAATAGATAAACCATTGATTATAATAGTTTAAAACCACCCACCACAGTGGTTTCTATAATTGATAATGAGTACATCATTATATTCGATACCATGAAGTAATATATTTGGATGAATAAGTTCATCAGTATACATATTTTGGTTGTTAGAATTTTTGGAGAAATTGAAATTTACATTGACAATAATCGATATATTGTTTATTCAAGTGAAATATTGTACTATAGATTGAACAAACATATCCTTTATAAATACCGTTTTGTTTTAGATAGTATAAAAATCTAATAGATGTACATAGATGATAATTCATAAAATACTTGGAAAAATGAATCAACATTCCCTAAAAATTTCATTCATGTAATGAATCAAGGAATTAGATACAGGAGAGACTATATGTAATGGTTTCTATCAATGTGATTGTATTTTTTTTAATGATAAAGGTAATATATATTTATCATTAATTAATGTATGCATTTTTTTGTTTCATGAATTGTGGAATGATAAAACCCCTCAATTTATGATTTTGAGTAGTCCCTAATCAATGTTCATTGATGATTATTATGAATTCTGATGATATTTTAATATTAACCAGAGAAGAATATTCTATATGATAAAAAATAAACACAATAGATAATAAGTAGATACTTATTTTCAAGAATAATCCACCAAAGTATATGACATGGAATACCATACCATTATTCATATAATTAGCTATGTATAATTTATATGAATACATATTACCTAAGTTTTTTATTATACTTAACATTAGAATATTTTTTACTTTTATGCCACTTTCACTCTATCCTTGAGTTTGAACTATCAATAGGCTAGTTTGTCACAATGTTGATCAATATTATAGTTGGGTTTAATGAATATGAGATTTATCCTCTTACATGATTGTTATGATATATAGTACATTGATTTAAGTATACCATGTGATTCATATCCATACTTATATGAGTTACATATAATTTTATTCATTATTTTGAGGAATGAATACTGAGGTATTTATTCAATCTAGTACATATGTTTCCTAGAATCTTGATCATATGAGGTGTAATATACTATACTGGGATGTTTCTTTTCTTGCGGACATATGAAATATATGAATATGATATTATATAATCATGAATATGATTAATATAGACACTTCATGTGGTGTACATGTTTTTATATGTATATGACTGTGTTTACTCTAGATCACACAAAAATCCAATATATCTAATGTAGAAATGATGTCACACTTTAAGAAACTCATTATTTTCAATTATACACAAGGTAACTCCTAACGTCTTTCAACGTTACAAAAATACATTGGGTTACATTATATGTTGTGGAATAAGAATTAGTTTTTTTTACAATGTGGTTGTTTAAAATATGAAAGACTATATATGATAATCACATCTAATGGAGTTTGGATGGATTAGGAATAAGTATTGAAGTATTTAATAATTTTTGGGATAAATTATATTTTGTCATAGATTATCTAAAAACGTTAAAAATATATAAACCATAGTTATATGAAAGTTACCATACTATGGTTTATGATATATCAATTTTTTTAAATTAGACATCAGAGAGAATATGTTGAATGATATAGGGTATTGGTTGAAAAACTCCTTTATAATGATTATCTTGTAATTTATATTTTCATACATAATATGATGGTAAATATATGGCTTATAGATTGTTAAATTAGTTTGACAATCACATTACTTAAATGAGGGATTATTGAAATAGAGTTAATATTGGAAACAAATATTTGGTCATACCATAATATACGTAGTGATAAAATTTAACAGGATCCATCATTCATTGATTTATTAATGTGTAGGAGAGTTCTTATACCACATTTGGGTAGTGAAGTTTTATAGTGGAGAAAACTATAAAAGGAAATTATCTCTCATGATTCTCTTTAAATACCTTTGTGGTGGAGGTGATAGTATTCATTTGAAGTAGAAGTGTTCCTATCAAATCATTTTATGATTCTTGTAAACAATGGATTCTGTTAGAGGTAGGAAGCCATTGGTTTCTACTTATAGATCCCAATAAAACAAACCATTTTAGTTGATTTATCATGTATAGTTATGTACAATTTTTTATGGTTTTCATTTAAATTTATTGATTCCTATCTTGGTAGTTTATATATTTGTAATTTGTTTTTTCTTTAGATACATTTGAAGATAGAGATGTCCTGAATATACCAACGTTCAAATTCATACCATGGATTAAAAAATAATAGAGAAATAAATAAACTAATCATCATATTCAAGAAAATTACAATTAAAATCCTTTTATCACTATGCATGTTTGTGTAGTTAATGATAAAAGGGGTATTTACATCAAGGTGGACTAAATATTAATTTTTGGCTTCTATAAAATTTCAAGGTACAATATTAATATTGTATATTTTACTATAATGGGAACTATATAGGGTATTGTTATATAAACTATAGTATGAACTAAAACATGAGCTATAAAATGAACTAGATGTTATTCATTTTAACATTGTTCCTCTATGGATCTCTATTATATATCGGCCTATATTTTTCAAAGGGACACTCTCAAATAGAACATGTATTCATAAATGTCTTCAAGGCCATCCTCAAAAGGACCTGATATTAAGTCCACTTGATTTTGACCTCAGAGCCAAACCTAAAATGAAATTCCTCAGAAAAAACCTTATACATAGGTCGATATTTTATTTTTTCATAGGTCTAATCTAAAAAAGTACAATTGGGCCCTCAAGTTTATTCCTAAAAAGTTTAATCCTCTGCTCTACCCTTAAATTTATTTTTTAATATTTTTATTCAAGTGTAAGGACTTTCGGTCAACCTTGATTATAATGGCCTTCTGGATACGCTATAATACATAAGACATTCCCCCTAAAGGAATATATATATATATATATATATTAATTTATAATATATATATTTGAAATAAAAAAATGATTATTATAGTATCTTTTTATCACATTTCTTCTTAAAACCAAATTAATACAATAAGTTTTCTAAAATCATCTTATAAAAAATTCCCATTTCCAGAACAGTGAAATAAAAAATATTATTTCAAATTACACCAGTTAAAAAAGTAATTTGATTAGATTAAATTTTTTAAAAAACATACAAAAAAATACCATGTGTTTTCTCTACCAAATTTTAAAAAATGAAAATTTTATTTGAATAACATATCTGTGTCAAAATATTTTCCTTACAATGAAAAATTAATCAATTGAAATCAAACATATGCCCAAAATCAAAGTTCCTTATAAAAACTAATTAGGCTCAACTACCAAGTTATCCGATCTTTGTGCTTAAATATAAATCCAATCAATGATTTATCTTATCTAATAGAGTTTAAGAATACACCATTCTTAAAATTTGATTAATTATTATCTAATATTTATATAATCTGAGATACTTTATGCTTATAGTATATAAATAGTTGTTATATATATCCTATGTATTACAATGAAATTTATCATCCTACCTCCAAATTTAGTTTCACTCTCTTTAGAATGTCACTTAATTTCATTTGAAATTACAATATGTATAATATCTTTTATCCCAAAATAGATCACCCCTGACATCCAAAATATCATCCCAATCACTAGAGACTTTCCAAAAATATTAATAGATAATAAATATCATAGAAAATCATTCCTTTTAAGAACCCTATTTAACATCACATATCAAAATTCTATTGTAAATTTGGTATGAAACATTCATAAAGTTGACATTAGAAAATGAAAATCCATAAATAAATATAATTGGATCCATATTTTAGATTAAAAAACATCGAAAGAAAATAAACTAAATTAAAATACATATATGAAAAATTTACCTTTAATGAGTTTTTTAGTTATCTAATATACATTTAATGTAGAAAAATAAAATTAAACCCCAAACAAAATAGTATCATAGGGAGGAAAAAATAAGAAAGAAATGAAAAAATATACCTTAATAATTAATTTTATTTTAAGCTGATAATTATTTTATAATACGATTGATTAATTCCTCCCTTTTCATCAAAATGAATCTAAATTTCTCTGATAGTTCATTGATAATAGGAATCATAGATCAAATCTATAGGTTCCTCCTTCCTCCCATGTCAAAGTAAAAACTCATAGAATATTTATGGGAATAATGAGTAGACCATCATTTTATATAGATTTAAATTATATCACATTATCTAGAAGCATTGAATGTAACATGCATCAAAGTATTATCCAAATAAGTTTCTTGCAATGTACAGGGTAGTGATGATAGGTGATATGGTATTATCCACATATATTTCAAACCAACCTGAGATACAATCCAAATTAATGCCCAAACAGACCCACTGTACAGCTGAGGAGCTTCCCCAATCTGCATAGGACTAAAAAAAGCATCAATGGTACCAAATATAACCTTTTCTGATGGTTTCACCTTAAAAAAGACAAAAAAATGATCAATGCAAATCATAATATGAAATTGATAATGATAAATTCCCACCAAGAATACACAATAGTTAGGAAATTCGATATATAGGTGCAAATGAGGGTAAACGAAGAGAAAAAAAGGACCGGAAAAGAAAAAACCAAAATCAAAACAAACAATTCCATGCAATTGATGGTACAATCACCATGAAAATTTTTAACTCATGTTTCTCCCATGATACCAATAACCAACTGCTTCCCAAGTAATACAACACCAAATTCTACCTGAAATCCAAAACATGAAGGAACCCACCCAAGACATGAATACAACACAACCACCAGAGTTTCTATGTAGGGTGTGATTTGAGTCTTTTGGGATGCCACAATGAGTCCATTTCATTTATTTTATTGAAGAAACAAATTATTATAGTTTAGAAAACATGTATCGGTAAATTTTGTTTTCATTTTCGTTAAAAAACAATGGTGGAAAAGAAGTTTGAAACATTAACATCCTCAACAGTGTTCTATTTTAGAAAACAATTTTGAAAAGATGTTATTTTTACAAAATAATTCCAATTTCAATAGAAACCAAACCACTACCTTTAAATCATGCTAAATTTTAAAATAAACCCACATATGGTTTAAAATATTTCAACATTTCCAACTGAGGAAAAAACTATGAAAACTAATTCAACATTTTACCTTAAAATATATTACACACACAACTCCAATTTAATAAAGGAAACAAGGGTATAAATAATAAAACACAACCACAATATGCTATAAATAATTCCAAAAATAGGATGAAAAAAACTAGTCAACAGGAAGAATAAAATCAAAAAAGAATCAAAACATCAAGTATGTTTATCTATTTTTATATACATAAACAAGGTGTAACAACGATAAAAAGCTTAAGGTAACAATATAATGAGAAAGTTTACTTCAGAAGACATGTACATGTGGATCTATACTTGGCTATTTAGTGGTCACACATGTATCAACCAGATAACTCTAACCAGTTTCCCTAATGAAAATCCCGCTACCCAAGTGTTACATAATACTAGGGGGACTGTCCAGTGAAAAATCTCAAATTGTACAACAATATCCCACTACATCCAACATATAATCCTTAGTTTATCAAATAAATGGTAGTAGAGGTGGAACATTATCAAAAATTCATACCATATTAAAATAATACCAATGGTAAAATACCAGAATAATTTACTTCCCATTACCCACTTCCCTTATAAATTATGCTAATGCATAAGCACACCATCGAATAATCCAAAATGCATCCCTCAAATGGATAAGTATTTACATCATAAAAGAAAGGGGATAAATAAGGGTATAATCAATATGACATCACAAAGTTTCTATCTAAACTTCACATTATATATATATATATGTCAAATATATTTCAAAATCATTATTTTAAACTATTTGGAATGAATGAAAAATTCCATGGAATATAATAATAATAAACAAATATAAACAATCAAACTAAGGGATCTCCACTTCAAATTAAAAAACAAATCAACCCATTGAAAAAAATGAAAATACTTTGAATAAAAAGTAAAACTTTCTTTGAAACCCCTTATTTGGTATTAAACAAAATGAAAAAAGGATTTTATAAATGAAAACCATGATATTAATTTTATCAAACATGTATTTTACACTAATGACCTGTTTTCAATAAAGAACCATTTATAATATGAAATTCCCACCATTTTACATGTGGAAACAAAATTGACTCATGGAGGGAATTAAAAAATCAACCATTGATAATCCATACTACACTAATGCATAGTAAAAATGAATTTAGAACTCCAAATAATCAATGGAACTCTCAAAAAATGAAATGGAAACACCTGCCCCAAGTGGAGGAACCTTGTCTCCTTGGATGAAATCGACTATAATGGGACTCCTACTATGGCTCAAAAACCATTTCAAACCAAAATTCCAAAATTTATACCAAAAATGACCAAGAAAATTCCATATGAATGACCTATAGTGTTGGAAGAGTTGATGATAACATGAGAAATGGAGAAAAGGATCTTCGACATCTTGAACCAGGTGAAGAGTCACCAACGGACACCATAAATCCACTATAGAGGATAATGGGAAGAAAATAACCCCATGGGAGGATTTGGGATGATAGGGCTAAATGAGGGAGTCTTGGGGTGGAAGCGTCAATTAATGGGAATGGGAAAAGGCCAAAACCACTCTTTTTTGTAATGTTATATGGATAACAAAAATGGTTCTCCAAACCATGTGGAGAACATACACCTTACACTACCTAAAAACATCAGAACTCACATAGTTTTCTTTCCTGGTTTCCTTAACCTTGTGAAGAATATGCACTACCCTCTATCCCACTTCATTGTCCACATGGTTTCAAAACCTAGAATCTTATCCACAAACCCTGATACAATCCTCCAAAACTAATAAATTTCGATTGAAAACACCTCAAACTAAAAGGGGATAATCTAAAATATTTCTAAAAGGAACATTAAACCCTAATGTGTAACAAAATCCCTTCTATAAATCTTTCTTTCCTAAAATAGTAATCAGAATCAACAAAAAAGTTGGAATTCCATGAAAACCATATCCTAATCCTTGATTCTATTAGATAACAAACAACAAATTCATTATAATACACACCATAAAATTATTAAAAATTCACCAAAGGACATGAACTAGGTTTATTAAGATGAAAAAACCCTTATAAATGAGAGAAATTCCTAGAGTCCACGTATACATCTTCCCACCATTTATAATTTCACTACAATGGTGAATCATTAGATAAACAAACCCAAAAGGAATGGTACCCTCCAAAAAATAACATGGTCTCACGAACTATGACAACAAAATAAAGATACCATAAGAGAGAACATCCTTAAGAACAACCAAAAATATAGTATTCTAGACTGACTACCTAATTCAGCAAATGATCTAAGGGAATAGAGTCCAGCCATCTATCTCCTAACCATTTAGAGATAATTTAATATGGTGGATCAACCCATAATATCATCCCGTAGAATAAGTTTATGATATAAAGATACCATGGCTCAGAGACCATGAGATTAACATAGGTTCTAAACATTATCGAGAGCCACATTCCCTATTATAGAATATCAAGGAATCTAAATCTCAAGTGTCACAAAAATATGATACATTCCACCTTAAAAACAATGGGTATCTTGATGAAGGGTTACAAAAAAATACAAGTATGTTCATACCCAACTACGGGAAACATCATATTATGGTAATTAAAATGATGATATACCACACTGTGGAATCCATATACTAACTAGAAAGAAAACCCCACCTGTTGTATTTGATCACACTCACTAGGTACTTCCAGCATTTAAAATAGAAAAAGGAAAATATCCATTTCTCAAACTATTAATTTATAATAAGAAAACAGGAACGAAGAAATAATATCCATAATGATATGAAATCCAAGTCAAATAACATTTTATCTATTATACAGAAGATATAACTAAAAAAAATTGATGGGACGATCCCACAATCATAATGAAAAACAAAATAATAGGATGCTCGAAAACAATGACCATATCCCACCACTCCCATAGTAGTTATAACACCAAATGATCACTATAATAAATCTAAGTCTGAGAATTATTCTTCGGTTGCCCGAACAACACACAATGCCTCTGAATGTGACTATGAAGTCCACATAGATGGATGGACTTTGGAGATGTAGGGATAGATAATCAAACATACCTAGACGTCCCACAGTTGAAACACACAATTTTATTTTACATAACTAAAACTGTTAATAATTTTTATCATTTCTATTATAGTTGTTTAATAGTTATCAATTTATTAGTATAAATGTAGGTATTTAACAAACCCAATTTACTCCGAAAAAGGAAGTGATGGCATCATCCAGTATAACTTCACCGTACGAAGCCCATTTTTCGGAGCTCTGAAAGGAGGTGGTGTCACTGGGCTTCACTCTTAACCAAGACCAAGCTGAGCTTCTACACGTTAATCTTGAATGTAACCTCCTATGGGAGAAGTGGAAGTTGATAGGGATTACCACAGAAGCGATGTTATCAAAGTCACCCCAAGAGTCTGTCACCATCGCACACCTTACCCATAGGTCATATACAGGTGTTATCAATGGTTATGTAACAATACCATAGCACTATGACTTTGTGCATTATTCTTGTATAGAACAAATAATATAAATTCATTTTCTTATTTTTTACTTTGTAAATAGTTTTTAAAGTAAAAACAATATTTTTAATTAATATTCAATTAAGAAGTTTATTTTGATGAATTACTGGATTTTTTAATTTAATAATATTTTAAGAAAATATTTTTACTAAATCACTTTTTATTAAATATAAATGATGATTTAATTTTTATGAATACAATTTGGATTTTTATTAATGTTTGAAAGCCGTTTTTGTCAAAAACTATGAATTTTCGATAAATGTCGGTTTTTTATTTTAGAAGTAAAAATTCACATATTTAGAAAATTATTTAGATAAAATGATTATTGATGTTGTATTAAGGACATAAAAATTATCCAATAGTGAATTTTTCTTAATTTGCTGAGATAGTCGAATTTTTGGGTAAAAAATTAAATACCATTTAATTAGATAACTTGTTTTATGACATACTAATGATCTAATAGTGATTTAATAAAATACTGTAAATGGTATATTCGGCCAAAATATTTTTTACCATTAAAATAATGTAATTTTAGATATGTTTGTTTCATTTTATGGTGCTTTAGTGGACCCTCCAAGGCTTACAAAACATTTTATCTTTTAAAATGATTTCCTTGAGAGCGTGACTCACCTCCACATAAGAAATCCTAATATTTTAAGAAGTTAGGCCATTGTAAATCTAAAATAATTTAATATACTCCCAATTGGAAAAACCCATGGAAAGAAACCATTGGTTGGTTTATGGTTTTGATTACTTTAATGTGTAGTGTCCAAAAATTGAATAATAAATAATTCCCTCTCTTTTCCTATATAAACCCACTCAATATCCCATTACTTTTCACTAAAAACCTTTTCTGTTTGACCAAAATCTTCCCTCACAAATCTATAATCCTCTAAAGTCTCCCCAAGCTCCTAAGAAGCCCCTATAAATCTCTCTCATGTCTTTGGGATCACACTTTTAAGTGAGGGATTTCTGCCTTTCCCATTTTTGTCCAAATTTACCTTGGTTTTTATGCCCTTTTATTTTCAATTAAAATGTTTGGGGCATGATTTTCGACCTCCCCTATAATTCCCTCCTTATTTTTGAATGATGGGATACCCCTTTCTCTCCCATTAATGCCTCCCATGTACACCCGTTACCATGCCAAAATTCTGTAAGGGATTTCACTCTCCTCATTTAATGCAAGCAATTATTTTATATTATGAATCTAAAATCTATTAAATATATTGTTAAATGAATATATATGACTCCCATACTATCTATTTCATGTAAATATGATGAGATAACTCTTTCACTCTCATCATCCTTTTTATGAACTCTTTTGTCATGCCGTTATGCTGTCAAAATTGCACTGCAATTTTCTAAGCCAAAGTCATTATGTAGTGAATACCCTTATCATTTCTATATCTAGGATATTATCCTTTATGAAAATTTCGTATTGATGTATAGTTTCATGTATTAATCACACATTCCTTTATCTTTGAATAAGTGATGATGTTTAATGAATCAATGTTATATGATCTATGCGGAACACTTATGCATGAAATGAAATGATTAAGAAGGGTGCACCCTGATAACACTCCAATGAATTGGGTTAAGATTTTTATCATGATACCTTAAGTGAAATTAGGTTTTACTCTTCAAATTAATGAGCAATGCGGGTTTATCATGATCCATTTGCAATGGGCCTTGGTACATGCTAATATCATGTTAAATGTTGTTGCCACATTTCCACGTTATGACAATAATGCTATATTATGCCTTTATGTTCAGTTTTTTCTTTTGATCCATTGATATACTTATTTACTAACATGTATTTTATTCTTCATGTTATGTCTTTTTTACTCCCTTATTGTGATTTATAGATCAACCTTTTGTTATGCATGTCATCAGGTTATCCCATGAAATGCTAAGTATGAAGGAATGTGTGTGGTCATGTAAAAGACTCTTTCAATAAAGTTTTGTATTTCATGTTTTTAGTGGTTACATGTTGTTCATAATACCCAATGAAAATTGACCTAAAGATATTATATATTACATAAATTGAAGAATTTATGTAACAAATAATGATTAAATGTGTAATAAAGAGAAGGTTTGTTATAGTTGGTATTAGAGGACATGTTTGTTTATTTTTGGGATTATGATTAGAAAACCCAAGTGAAAGCCTTAGGGATAAGAATAAGTATATTAAAAACATACCTATTTTTTTGAGTATTGAGTATGTGTTTTATCAAGAAAATTCATTCATATAAAGATATGATCAAGTAGAGGAGGCTCTAGTACAGATGCATCTAGGGGTAAAAACCAAAAACACCTCTTTGAGCTAATTGTGAATTGGAACTGGTGCATGACAATGGGTCTTGCTGTACTCTTGGTTACAAAAATATTTGTTTATATTCTTTGTTAAATTCATCATCTTAGTACAAAAAAGTATTAAAGGAATAAAAAAATTCCCCTAATAATATTTGTTGGAAATTAGATCGTGAATAACATAGATTAAAGCTTATGAATTCAAAAATTAAGGAAATAAAAGTAATTTATTATTAACATTTTTTGTCTTTCTATTACCCTTTATGTGTTACCCCTAACATTCCTTTTATTCCATCCAGTGGATGGTAATAGGAGGACTTGGGGTAACAACTGATGTGATGATCAATGTGATGACATTCCTCATGACATGCCCAATCTGATGGGAGTGGGAATCACAAACTTTGACACGATACTCTCTTAGTTAAATCATGTTTTTAATAGAAACATGGGTCATGAAGAATGATTAACCCCCCCCCCCAAGATAGAAAAATTCTCAATTGAGTGCTTCATGAGACAAAGGCCTCTTACTTTTAATGGATCATTTGATGCCTCAATTTCTAAACAATGGATCAACTCCATTGAAAATATATTCTCTATCCTTCAATGTTATGAAGAAGAGACGGTTTTTCTGAATGCTTAACGCATGGAGGGTGATGCTGATAAATGGTGTAAATTGGTAAAAATATGAAGCCTTTGGAGGAGATCGTGGCATTGGAATGGAAGGATTTCCTGAAAATGTTTTTCGATGAATATTTTACTCATACCCTCTGACTTAAGATGGAACGGGACATGCTCACCCTCACAAAAAAAAGATGACGAATCAATCAGATATGACAAGGAAAACTTCACAATTCTTGCATGATATTCCTCTTGCTTTGTCACTACCCCCGATTTCAAGGTTAAACACTTCTTTGGTGGGCCAAAACCTAGCCTATAGAAAGCTGTAGTGATCCGTGACTTCGAGAGCTATGAGGAAATTGGTCGATGTGTCCTCATGGGTGAAATGATGATTAAAAAATCTCATGGGTATTATGGGGATAAGAAGTGTATGGTAGTCTTTAATTCTGGTAGTCTGATGGATAAATCCAATGGTGATAAGAAATTCCATCACCCCACTTGCCAACGGGGCAGAAAGAAGCTCCCCAGAAATTGCCTGAAGTGGACAAGGAAATGCATTAGGTGTGGAAGATAAGGGAACCTATCCATTAACTTCCAACAAGATAACCCCGCGACTATGAATGAGGATAAGAACACTTGGTTTGACCCTCAATGCGTTGTTCATTGCTTCAACTACAAAGAACTAGGGCACCTTGAAAACAGTGCCCTAAGCCCAGGGTCTTTGGAGGAAACCAAAAACCTCCAAGGAAGCAAGATTGAGCTTCTTCCATCACTACCACTAAGGTGAACCACGACAACAATGTGGTGGAAGGAACACTAGTTATTCATTCAAGAATAGAAAATATACACTTTTAATCTAGTTTTGTGAATTATGTTATATCCTGTAAGCTTAGTAGAACAATCCCAACACAACCACATGTTATGGAAGTAAACATGGCGGTGAGAATGGAAAAAGGGGAAATCATTGTATCCCATGAATATAACTCCTCCCCTATCAAAATATGTGGATTGAACTTTATGGGGAAACTTGTCACACTCCCTCTAGTAGAATTTGATGAAATTCTTTGCATGGATTGGGTTTACTTATATATATCTATCATAAAGTTCTGTGAGAGGGAAATCACTCTCCATTTGGAGAATCAAACCCTAATTCTATACAAGTGCAATGAGGAGGATAAATCTTCTTTAGCAGCATCATCTTAAGCATGGATATTACATCCCCATGAGCACTCGTATCTAGATTAGATGAATGATTCTAGGAAATCAACCATCCTTACAGACATGACTATTGTGATGGAATTCATTGAAATGTCTCCTGAGGAATTTTTTAGTCTTCCTCCTATAAGAGAAATTTAATTCTTGATTAATATTATACCAGGGGAATTGAAAATATCAAAGAATCTATTTATAATGGATGTTGTGGAGCTTGAAGAGCTGAAGAATGAACTACAAGAGAATATGGATAAAAGGTATATACACCCATGTGCTTCCACATGGGGTGTATCCATCCTCTTCGTCGGGAAGAAGGATATGTCAATGCACATTTTCATTTATTATCAGGAGCTCAACAAAATCACGATAAAGAACAAGTATCCATTCCCAAATTGATGAATAGTTTGATTAGATACGGGGAGTACAATACTTCTCCAAGGAGAATTTTCAGTTAGGATATTACCAAGTGAGGGTGATGTAGGAGGATATCCCCAAGACTTCTTTCCATATAAGGTATAGGCACTATGAATTCATAGTAATTCCTTTTAGACTCACTAATGCTCCAAAAATCATCATGGACTTGATGAATATATTATTTATAGATTACCTTGAAAAATTTGTGGTTGTCTTTATAGGTGACAATCTAATATACCTCAAAACAAAGGAGGAGAATTAGGAGCATCTAAGCTCTATACTAGAGACCTTGCTAAAGGAGAATCTCTTTGAAAAGTACAGCAAATGTGAGTTCTGGGTAAAGGAGGTACCATTCTTGGGTCATAATATCACAAGGAATGGGATATATGTAGATCCCTCTAAGACAACTTCTATTGGGGGATGGCCAAGTCCAACATAGGTAACAAATATCCATTGCTTCCTGGGGTTAACTGGATATTATATCCGATTTGTGGGAAATTTCTAACGATTTTCAAACACTCTTATATAGATAACTCAGATGGGAGTAATGTTTTCTTGGATTTATGAATGCTGAGTGATATTCATGGAGTTGATAAGGAGTATTATCATTGTTCCCATGCTCACATTACCCACAACTGGAGAAATTATTGTGGTATTTAGTGATTCTTCGAACAAGGGATTGGGCTGTGTGTTGATTAAAAATGTAAAATTCATTGCCTGTGCTTCAATGAAATTGAAATTTCATGAGAAAAACTATCCAAAATGTGATCTGTAGTTTTTTGTAGTAACCTTTGATTTGAAAATTTGATGGCATTACCTCTTTGGGGAGAATTGTTAAATATACACGGATCAAAAAAGCCTCTAGTATAGATTCACACAGAAAGAGTTTGACATGCTCCAACAAATATGGTTAGAGAAGATCAAAGTCTATGACTTAATAATCCATTACCACCCTAGGAAAGAGAACAAAGTGGTATATGGGAAAATGCTATATGTTACATCATGTACAGAGTTAAACAAAGACTTTTTGGATAATGCACATAGTTTGAATTTCTCTATTAACCCAGGAAACACAATGATGTATCGAGATCTTCGAGAGAATTGTGGGTTGGATAACATGATAAAGGATATCACTGGGGATACATAAACATGCCTAGCATGTCAAAATGTAATGGTTTAGAGTAATAAGTATTAGGGTATGATGAAACCATTAGCCATACTAGGATGGAATTGGGAGAACATCACCATGGAAATTTTCACCATACTTTTGAAGACATCCAAAGGAAACAATTCTGTCTGGGTTTTTGTGGATCATCTTATGAAGATTGCACACCTCATTACAATTCAAGAGGATTTCTCATTGGATCAACTAGAACAGATATATATCAGATAAGTTTTATTTCTACATGGAGTACCACTATCTTTTTTATCTGATCAAGATCCAAGATTCACCTCTTTGTTCCGGAAGAGTTTTCAACATGATCTAAATACTGAGCTAAACTTCAATACGACATATCACCACGAAAATGATGGAAAATCTTAGAGGACTATCCAAACACTTGAGGACATGTTGGGAGAATTTTCAATGAACTTTAAAGGAGGATGTGATCAACATCTTCCAATAGTTGAGTTCTTTAACAATCACAGTTTCCACTCAATCATCCAAATGGATCCTTATGAATCCCTTTATGGGAAGAGGTGTAGAACACCGAAATGTTGGAATGGAGTTGGGGAGAATAAAATCCAATGTCCAAAAATGGCTGAATAAATGGTTGAGAAGTTTAAGACCTTCCAATAGCACATTAAAGCTGTTCAGAGTTGAACAAAGAGCTATGATGATAATCTTCGATGAGACCTAGAGTTTGAGATTAGAGATATGGTATTACTCTTCATATTATTTTGGAAGACAGTAATGTGAGTTGTGGATATAGGAATCCTTATTCAATGGTACATAGGGATTTTTTAGATCCTGGATCACATCAGACTAGTGGCTTATCGATTAGAACTCCCACCAAACCTTTCTCAAGAACATGATGTATTCCATATATCACTGTTGAGGAAGTACATACCTGACCCATCAAATGTACTTAATACATAAGGGGTACCATTGGATAATTACCTCTCCTATGAAGAGAAGTCAGTGAAGATCTTACATCATAGGGAAAAAGTTCTATGAAAGAAGTCAATGCCCCTCGTCAAGGTGGTATGGAAAAAACACAATTTTGAAGAAGCAATGTGGGAATTAGAGGGAGTGATGACGCAGAGTTACCGACATATATTTTAGTTTGGGAAAATGAAATTTCAAAGGAGAAATTATTTAAGGGGGGAGGATTGTAACGACCCAAAATTTTATTAATAAAAATTCCTATTTCTCTAACAAAATGTCTTATTATGTAAAATGGTTATATAAAATATTCATTTCTTTGGTTTTATGAATTTTTATTTCAAAATACCATTATGAATTGATACCATTTCTATTATAGCCATTGGAAAATGATCAATTGATTAGTATAAATATAGGGCTTTAACAAACCCAATTTAATCAGATAAAGAAAGCGATGGCCTCATCAAGTAGAATTTCTCTGTGTGAAGCCCATTTTTCAGAGCCCATAAAGGAGGTGGCATCACTGGGCTTCACTATTAACCAATACCAAGCTGATCTTCGACACGTTAAGATTTAATGGAACTACCTATGTTAAAAGTGGATGTTGATAGATATTACCATATGAGCGATGTTATCCAAGCCACCCAAGAGTCTATCACAATCACACACCTCACCCTTAGGTCAAAGGTTTGTGTTATCAGGGGTTATGTAATAAGAACCTAGCACTATGATTAGGTGCATTATTCTTTTATAGAATTAATATTATAAATTCATTTTATTATTTTTACTTTGTTAATCGTTTCTAGAGAAAAAATAATATTTTTAGTTAATATTAAATTAAGAGATCTATTTTGATGAATTAATGGATTTTTTAATTATATTATATTTTAATAAAATATTATTACTAAATTAATTTTAATTAAATATAAATGATAGTATAATATTGATGAATACAATTGTGTTTTTTCATTTTGGAAACCTGTTTTTGTCAAAACCCATGAATTTTCGATAAATGTAAGTTTTTATTTTAAAATAAAAAATTCACATTTTTAAAAAATTATTTAGATAAAATGAATATTATTTCTGAAATCAGGAAATCGAAATTATCCAATGGTGAATTATTCATAATTTTCTAAGATAGTTGAATATTTGGCTAAAAAAATAAATACCATTTAATTATGTAATGTTTTTATGACATCAAAATGAACCAATAGGTATGTAACAAAATACTATAAATCAGATGTTCAGACAGTATATTTTTTACCACTCAAATAATGTCATTTTAGATTTCTTTGATTAATTTTATGGTGCCTTAGTTGACTGTACCAAACTTATAACAGATTTTAAATTTTAAAATGATTTCCTTGAGAGTGTGACTCACCTCCACATAAAAAAGACTAATATTTTAAGAAGTTAGGCCATTTTCAATCAAAAATAATTTTTTTCCACTTACCTTTGGAAAACAACATGGGCAAAGACCATGGGTTGGTTTTTGGTTTTGATTAGTTTAATGTGTAGTGTATAAAACATAAATAATAATAAATTTTTTCTACTTTCCTACATAAACCCACTTAATCTCCAATTAATATTCACTCAAAATCTTTAAATCTAGACCAATATATTCCCAAATCTCTCTATAATCCTTCCACGGATACCCAAGCTCCCTAGAAGCCCCACTCAAGCCTCTCCCAAGCCTTTGGGATCACAATTCCATGTAAGGGATTTCTTCCTTTCTCATTTTTATACAAAGTTCCCTATATTTTTATGCCCTTTTATTTTAAATTTAAAATGTTGTGGTATGATTTATAAGCCCCCCACATACTTCCCACTTTATGTTTTAATGATGGGTTACCCCTTTCTCTCTCATTAATGCCTCCCATGTGCACCCGTAACCATGCCAATGTTCTATATGGGATTTCTATCTCCTCATTTACATTCAAGAAATTATTTTATATTATGAATCTAAATTCCACTACATATGTTGGGAAATGTAAATACATGTCCCCATTACTGTCCATTTAATCTACATATGATGAGATATCCCTTTCTATCTCACAAACCATTTTTATAAACTCTTATGTCACGCTATTAACCTGCATAAATTTCACCACAATTTTCCAATCCAAAGTCATTGTGTAGTGAATACCATGCCCATTTCTCTATCAAGGGTTTTCACAATTATTCCCATTTACTTTTTAATTATACAGTTTCATGTATGAATTCCACATTCCTTTATCGTGGAATAAATTATGATGTAGAATGATTCCATGTTATATGATCAATGGGGAATACTTATGCGTGAAATGAAATGATTAAGAAGGGGCACCATGATAGTGCTCCAATAGATTACGTAATGATTAGTATAATTATACGTCATGTTAAATGAGACTGTACTAATTATAGTTAAATTTAAATGAGAATTTAATCATGATAATTAAAGTGAAAAAATGGTTTAATCATGCTCCATGTGCATTGGGCCTTGGATCTAGCTAATATCATGTAAAATGTTGTTGCTACATTTCCAAGTTATGATAATCATCTTATATCAATCCTTTATTTTAATTTTTATCTTATGCTCCATTGATTTTATTATTGTCTAACATTTATTTTATTCTTCTTGTTATGCCTTGTTTACCCCCTTACTGGACTTTATAGCTCACCATTTTCATATGCATGTTCTCAGGTTATCCCAAGCAATGCTATGTATGAAGGAATGTGTGTGGTCATGTAAAAGATGTTTTCAATGAAGATGTGTATTTAATGTTGTAAATTTTTATGTAATGTTCCTAATACACAAAGACACTAGACCTCTCGATCTTCTATGTTGTATCAAGTGAAGAGTTTATGTAATAAATTATTTTTATGTGTGTAATAATGAGCATGGTTGTTATATTTCCCTACCAAGATTTCCTTAATGAAAATGATCATATAAAATTCTTAGAATAATTTTCTCCATCCAAAATTAATTACTAATGAATATATATATAAATTAAGTCCCCTAGTAAATAATCACACCTTAATTGAATAATTAGTAGAAAGATATAGAGTGAACTAAACAAGACATTGAAAGACTAAAGATAGTCTCTCACTAACAGATAACCTTAGAGGATCCCCCAAAACCTAATCACCTTCTCAACTCTCACTTTATCAAACTACTTAATGAAGGAATACTTCAAATACACCCAATATAAATCCTCAATGGACAGGGTTGGATATAGATATTTTACTACTATAAACTAAAATCATCGAATAAAGTAACAATGCACATTGCCTAAGATACTTACAGAGTTCATAACAAGTCAAAAATCCCTACAACCATGGATATCCACTCAATCAATGAATGAAATCCTCAATCCACAATAAATACTAGTGGATATAAAATCATAAATTTTTTCCATCATCCATGATCTGAAAATAAAATGTAATTTCTACTCCATTAGGAGATTATGTAGAGATAGAGTGACTAAACAAATCTTTTTTTATCACTTGGGAAACTACTCGAGGGATTACCTTCATGAATTTTATTTTTTTCTAGGGGAATCATTCTAAAACATCTCAAAGAGAAAAAAATAATTATTTCAACTTCAAAAGGTCTCATGAAATGATAACAAATACAGAAAACCAATAAAAGATAGCAAAAAACATAAGAATTATACATAATGGAATAAAATCATAAAGAAACAAAATTGAGGTCATAAGACCCATTTTGAACTCTTAATAAACATTTCATAGCCTACCAAAATAATTTTTAAATAATAAAAACTCCAAAAATAAATTCTAACCTAGAAAAAAAAGTTTTATAAGATAACTAAATCTCATTTAAAATATATCAATGTTTTCATCCCCTAAAATCCCATGAAAGCATTTATTTGGAATCTAATACAACCCGTGGAAATTTTCAAATGTTCCAAAAAAATTTACCCAAGGAACTAGGGAAACCAAAATAAGGTTTCCAAACAAAATTAAATAAAATGTCTTAAAATAGAGATTTTAAATATATTTCAAAAGTTATATTATTCACTTAAACATTCAAAACATCCAATAAATGTATATGTACTAAGACTGATGAATAGGGGAAAAATTACCAACATTTTCTACAACATAGGGTTTGGATAAATGGTTTTTCAGAATTTGTGACAATTGTGTGGGTACCACTAGATGTGTTATAGAATGGTCAAAAAGGATTGTGCACAGTACGATAGAATGTGAACCCTAACCATTTTCCCCAATGAAAAACTTCCAATTTACACTCCAAAATTATTAATTTCCTCGGATATGTCATGAAATCTCCCTAAAATTCAGAGTATCAGCACTCCACACCAAAATATTTTAAGAAATATCCACAATAAATCCAAAAATTCAAATGAAGACTCATGAATAGTCCCGGAAATTATAGATTTGACATAAAGAGGAGCTGGCCTAGCATTCCCATAGACCTTTCACTCGAGCCCTTATAGTCTGATCCCCATTCTATGACTAACCCAAAAAATAACTAGAATATGAGTCTCACAAACCTAGACCCATTCTGAAGAATGTATAAAATCTATGAAAATTTTGTAATAGATCAACAAGGGATTCCATCTGAATTTGAATCTAAACCGGTCCACCACATACATGAAGAGAATCACTAAGCACCCTAGGATGATGAGAAGTATATTAGGAATCAAATTTAATAATTGGAGATGGTTTAATACAAAAGAAAAAGAAACATCTAAGGAAGGAATAATAGAAAAGATATAAATATAAATTACAATAAACCACATACAACAATTAAGAATTTTAATATTGTGGTAAAAAAAATATCTTAATGAAAAGAAAGTGAACATATAAGGAGGAAAAAAACTCAAGCCCAATGGTTTCTGGATATCAAAGTTCCTATCACTCTCTACATGTGACACTAAAGTCACCACTATGATCCCAAAAAACAACTATCCAAGGATGATGGTACCAGATACACCCTGAAATATAATATATAATGGAACCAATACAAGACATAAGGACTATACACCCACTATTCAGAGTATGCAGGGTTTTAGAAAAAGCTAGAGGGAAACCATCATGATTCAATTTATATTATTATATATTAAAAACCTATTATTCTAGATTGAAAAACATTGAATGGTAATGTAGTTTTTCATTTTGACTCCAAAACATGGGGGTAAAACAAATATGAATCATGTACTTCCTCAATGGTGTTCCATTTGGAATTTTTTTTAAAATGGTGCTTTTCCAATTCAATTTCAGTTTTAAAGGAAACCTAACCAATATATTTAAAATAGAACACATTTGAAAATAAACTTACACATGGTTTCAAATATTCTGAATGTTCAAACTTTGTCAAACACTATAAATAAAAAATCATCATTTTCCATAAAAATATTTTAAAAACCTAACTCGAAGGTATGAAATAAATGAATGAAATAAATAATGAAACATATCCATTAAAGGATAAACATAATGAAAATGATTGTATAGAACAAAACCAGTCAACATAAATACTAAGTGCATAAAATAATGAACACATCATCTATTTTAGTCCATTTAATAAGATATACACAAGAAAACATACAGTAAAAAAGAGTAACATAGATACATAGAATGATACATAACCATAAATACCAATAGAAAATCACAATACACATATAGGTGGAGGTACAATGAGAAGGTTAACAGTCACACACCTATCATCCAGACTACTCTAACTAGTATTCCAAGTGATAATCCCCCTAGCCATGATTTCTATACTACTTTTGGGGACTATATAGCTGAAGACCACAAATGTCCCAAAAATTTGAAATTACATATGACTTTTTATACTCAATTTCCCCATTAAATAGTAATAATGGTGGGCCATGAACAATAAGTAATATCAAAAAAATAACATTCCCCATGGGATAAGACCACAATCAAATCCATCCTACCTCCCATATCCCTTAAAATTAGCTTCAACTCATAATCACATCATGGAGTACACAAAACAAAATTCATCACATGGATAAGAATATAAAAAATAAAGAACAGAATGTGGATCAACAAGGGAACAATCAACCTCACATCCTAAGGTTTCAAATGGGATTTCAATTTTCATATAGATATCATAAATATTTTGAAATACCATTTTAAAATAATTTTTAATTTAAAAACAATTCTGAGGAAAATCATAAAAATCACAAATAATTAACTAAAAAACAATGTGATATCCACTTCACATTATAAAACCATACAATTTTTAAAAAAAATGGGAATCCATTGAACATAAAGAAAAAATCTTCTGGAAAACCCATTTTTGGATTATAACCTAATTAAAAATTTCTTTTTCGCAATGAAATCCATGATAGGGAATTTATAAAACATGTCTTATGCATAACACAACCATTTTCAACACATACCCCTTTATAGTATTCAATTCCAATAATTTTCCACCTGAAAACCAAACAGATTCAAGGAAGGATTCAACAAATCAACGCCAAATAATTCATAAAACAACCAAATAAGGTAAAAATGAATTTTTAATACCCATGAATTAATTAAATTCTTAAATAAAATATAATTAAATAGAAAACTCTAATATAAGTGGTGGATCCTTATTGAAATTAATGAAATCCATAATTAAGGGATTCCTACTAAGAAACAGAACCTTTTCAAATGAAAAAATATAATTTTTTCCAATAATAAATATGAAAATTCTCCATGAATGACCAGTAATCTTAGGGTAGTCTGAGAAAAAGAGGGAAACTAAGATAATGGGGGTAGAGGAGGTTATATATCCTGAACCAAGTGATGAATCACTGTGGAACCTCCTTAAATCCACTATGGACCATAAGAGGAAGTGAAGAAAACACCCTTGGAGGTGTATGGTTTGAGAGGGATGGAAACATGAGGCTTTGGGAGGAAGAATCAGTTGAAAGGGAATTGAAAATCCAAAATACACTTTTATTGTATTGTACCGTGGTTAAATCAAACAATTTTCTAAACTTTTCACAAACCATGCATCTCCCTGTATCTCAAAACTCCAAAAACTCACATGGTTTTATCACATGGTTTCCTTAACCATTCAAAAACTATGATATCCCATTTGTCATTTTTTATAAACAATATATTTTCTACTTACTGATTTCTAAACTATACGCCTTAATTATGAACCCCTAGAAAGCCTCCAAACCTCCAAATATTTTACCCAGAACACCCCAAACTCAAGGTCTAAAACAACCACATTATTTCTACTAAGTATGTGAAAACCCCAGGTGAATAAAATAGATGGTTTTATATGGTATACTATTTTAGATCTCATTGATAAGAGTTCATTGACCTTGTGAGAGTGAAGTGATGGTGAAAAAAAAGATGGTATATGATAATGATGTGATTATTACGATGATGATGTACGATATAACACCACATTTATTGATGGAATCCTATGATTTATTTGTTATTTTATTTAGAGTTTACATTAATTATAAGAGTACCAATTTTAATAATGTAATTACCTGAGTGTAATTATCATTAGCGTGACCCAACATAGAGTTAGCATGAAACAAAACAAATAGAAATATTTGTGGTTCACTATACCTTACCCCAATAACTTGAATATATAGAGTTTATTTGTGGATATAAATTTTTTATGGTCGTGACAGGGGATTAGTGGTAGGAAATTTGATATTATGGAATACATGTACTATCTAATGGGTTTTGGGTTTCATATGGATGTAATTATATTTATAGTATGTGATATATTATAAATGCCTTTTGTTATTTTGGGAGTGTTATTACCAGTGTGATCAATTATGTGTCTCTATAATGATCCAGGAAGTAGATTTTTTTTATAGATTTATATGATGTGTTATTTCCCTAATTTAAGGTTTCACCTAGTTCATCAATAGGTGAAAAAAAACAAAGAGCATGAATGGGTATTATAATTTTTTTGTTATAAGAAAAATAATATTAAAATTTTTATTCTATTAATTTGGGGATTACCTATTGAGAAAAGTATTTAATTTCTACTATATTTCATCACATTTTTTATAACTAAACTAGTGGAGGAATTGTGAAATGTTAGGTCAATTTCATAGTTATTTTTTGGATCTTGAGATTGATCTTTTTTCTATGATCCACTAATATTTATTGGGGTTATAGATTTATTTTCATATTTAGGGGTTGTGAGTGATTTTCCTTGTGAAGTATATCATTCAAATTATTGATTAACATTCATGAATCATTTAATTTTTCATATTAGTTGAACATGGATTATTTATTTTTTAGGGTTTAGGTTTTCATATCTTCTTTAGAATATTATGTTGTGTTCTTTAAAGGGTAATTATCATTTGAGTATTTAAAACCAAAAATGATATTCATTGACCCCTGAATTATTGAATTAGGGATTGGGATGAAACTCTCATCATTTTCAATATTCTATGTGGAGACCGTGATATGAGTACACCATCAGAACAACTGATACAATCCTATAAAATAATTTTAATAAATATAGAAAAATATTAAGTTATTCAAGTGTCTCAAAATTACCCAAGATTTCAATTAACTATAAATTAAAATATTATGATATTCATCATAAATATAACTTATTCAATGGATTATAAAATCTTTTACACCCGAGAAAATCCCCTAAAACCTCATTTATCAATGTGGTAATGTGACAACAATGAAAAGAAGTTTTAGTAATGGAAATATCACATATTCAATGAATAAATCTAATACATAGAGTGAATATTCATTCCATAACACATACCACATTATAGAAACTAGTACTATATTTTTGAGATTCAACAAGCCCTATTCATTCAGTATCTCAGATGCATTAAGGTCTAATAAAAATTATGAATATTTGAAATCATGTTGTACAATATCGAAATACCATTATGTAAAACTAGAATGAAATCACTATCAGTTTAAAACACATCTCTTTTAACAAAACTATTAATTTTTTACATAACCATAAATATATGTTGGAAGGTCTTTATAGTGTTTACATTTACATTGAATTGTTAATTTTGGACCTCATGTAAAGATTAACCCTTTTAAAAATTTCATTATACTTGACACTATAAATGGATTCTAGATTCTCTCGATTAAATTTACATATCATCATATCAGAATGTATATACGAATATCTACAGACATAACCTATATTATAACATTGTCTATTTATCAACGACATTGAATATTTCCTTGATACATAAAACATGTCAATACTCTATAGGTTATATCATCCATACTTTATTACTTTATGTAAATTATTCAATATTGATGAATAAAACACATATAATTCATCAAATTATGTTAGAATGATGCATATCACCCAACTAGATGAAAAACCACATCTTGATTAAAAAAACCCATTGTTTAAACAATAATATATTACACCACACATAATTATCATAACATTTATTATTATCATATGAAATTTATCAAAATATAATAGTTCACATGTAGGTTACCCTGTTAACCTTAGTAATCGGGGAGCACTATGAAGTGAAAAAATCAATGACAGTAATGAAATTAGTGCCTTGATGAACTCACCAATAACATACCTTGTAGTATAATCAATCAATATCACTATGCATTTTAAATAATAATTAATTATTTTGATATAAATTTTTACATTTATAAATAAACATAGTCACATTAATAATTACAGGTTACAAATATCCATGTTTATCATTTATTAGGGATCTTATTGAGTTATCATTTAAAGGATTATTTATAATTTGAATCATATAATAAATAAGACAAAGAAGAATGAATGAAAAGCATATAATTTTTATTAATTATAAAATCTCGATATAATATAATCCTCAATATATATAGAATATAATGTCATCATGGGTCTAATAAAAGAAAATACATTAGATACTATCTCTACTATATATAATACTAAAAGAATTCATATTCCCTATATTTTTAAATTGTTATAATGGTTTTGGTAAAGGATTTAATACATTTTTTTTGTAGCCTATAAGAAATCAGACTTGGTCATATTGACTCATCACATGATTCATTCCTCAACAAGGTCTGAGACATGTTACTAATCTCTACGGGATAATGATAAGTAGTAGGGAATGACTCTTAACCATTTGGGAAATATTTTACACTTTAATATAAGGTACAAATCCATGAATTGGATGATCAAACCAAAAAAATAAGTATAAAAAAATTGTATATGTATATAAACATACTATACACAACATGATCAAAGACATTTACCATAAAAACTACTACTTTAAAATTTACAAAAAAGGTATACACATGATATCTAGAGGGAAACCTATACAAAAATTGAAAATTCATATAAGGAAAAAGAGGATAATAGATAACTTCTGAAATATTTCAAAATCCAAAAATGCACTACAAAAGACAACTCTATGATACTAACGTTTATGTCAACCAAAACCAACACTAACGATGGTAATCAAGAATGGCTATCAAACTACATTATGGGAATACCCATTCCTTGTGTTAAAAAGGTTATTTTAATATGTCTAATGACATATATAGGTTTTTAGGTAAAACCCCATTAGGATACCTCAATGAATCTATATATGGAATTTATTCATTAAAATGATATCTCTAGTAAGAAAAAAATATTTAAAAAACATTTACATTGAAAAAAAGTTCACTAGAAGTAAATTATTTTTAATCATTCCTCTGGTTTTGTAAAAAAATTATATATTTAAATATCATGAGTAAACATGGTTCAAATAAAACGTATGTTAATCCCCTCATCATAAACATGCTCAAAAAACAAAATCATTATATAATAATGAATATAAAAACGACAACAAGAAACATAATATATAATAAACTGGAGATTACATTTCAATGGATGGTCATCCAAATGAAACAAGGTACAATAAAAAAAACTATCATGGGATATAACAAATAGATTCTACTATGAATTAGTCTATGAAACATTTCATTAACTAGATAGGCCTAAACAGTATGTTTAGAATATCTCTCATTATTCACTATGATTAACAATTTATAAGGTAACTCACATTCCACAAGGTCAAATTTTTGGAACCTCTATCACTATTCCTATAAATAATTCCCTCAGTCCCATAGATAACCCATCCTTGTTAGTCCATACAGTAGGATTTGCTTTAATGTTTCTATGTCACCAAACACACGCCCAATGTATCTAATGTTCATCAAATTTCTAATCACTTAATCATAGAACAAGTTCTAACATAATAAAACACACGTTCCTATAATAATCAAACACATTGCTCATGGTAAAACCCATTTTAAAACACCTTTATAAATCCATTTAAACAATGAATAATCCTTGTGGAATTTTATCAAGAACATCACATTCATTTAAAATTCCATTGAAAAATCCACTTGAGACCATAATATTTTTATATCATTTCACAAATTATAAAAATGATGTTTAAAAAAACCAATGACTAAATTTATTTGTAATTTGCTAAAAAACCAAAGGGAACCAAAAATAAAAAGTTATCCATAGAATAATTCCCTTAAATAGAGAAACTAAATGAAAACCAAATGTAATAATACCAAATTTTCAAACTATCACTTGAATTGTTGAAGATAGGTATTCAAACACATAATCTATTAATATAAAACCCAAATACTCATAAAATACCCATGGTTCACTCAGAATGAATGATAAGGATCGCAAATTCCATAAAAATGTATGAACAATGAAGAAAAGAGGGGAATAAAGAAAAAAATTAAGAATTAACTAGATAAAATCATGATAAATCCCCACGAATCCATTTAGGACCATTAAAATCCAATGTGGTGGGTTTTTAAAAAATAACTTAGGGGAATTTTGGTGAATTCCAAATAAAATTAAGATATTGACAACCCACATGGTTTTGAAAACTAGGTTCCGACTATGGAGCTCCCGTTGAATCTATAAAACAAAGACACATGGTTTTCTTTAATTCCCACACAATTAAACAAACCATGATCAATACATATAAACCCCAATTATCTCCCAAAACCCATTATCAAATGATTAAATTCATGATAACTACTAATTGTGTGTCAACTATGTGTGAGGACTATTTTTTCCAAAAAATAGAGGTTTTTAACCCACAACACCATGAAATCACCATAATAAATAAATAAATAACTCCAAAAACATGGAAAATCACATTCCATGTGGGTGTCACACATACATGTGAAAATTCCTTTCATTTCCAATTTCAATAATGTATCTGATGATTTGATTCATACAAATAATTGGGTTATCACTGTGTTGAGATATGAGTTCAATACTTAGCATGATTTCTCAATTTTCACCACAATACATCTATATATGAGTTAATTTGATAAGAAGTACCCCTTATTTTTTAATTAACAAATCAATCTAATTAATGTTCTTTACAACATGTGATATACTCATGTAATGAAATTTCATTATAGTGTCCAAAATTTAGGATGGTTAAAACTATTCCATCTAACTTCACATCCACTAAGATAGATCACACTATGATCTAGAATCAACATTATCAATTTGGAAACAATAATATGTGTGATACCATAAAATAAGATATTCCTCACCTACAAAGACTAAAAATACTTCATAAGTTATCTTTAATAATTTTATGATATTATTAGTTTAAATATAGTGAATATCACTATGAAATCTATTTTTAATATATAAGTGTCCAAAAATTACATGAAATAACATACATGTAAAAATAAGATTATAGATATACATGGTTTCACATTCTTGAATTCTCTTTTTATACTAGTAGGAAGGAATTGATATATCATAATGTTCACACCATGTAAAAATTGTAGAGATCCCTAATTAATTTTCTTAATGACAAAAATCAATAACAAATTACTAGTATAAGTGTTTTTACTCAATGAAAGAATCATAACCATTATATCATTATGGATATCTATACATATTATATGGTATTCTTCTCAATATTATTTTATTTAGAAGTATTTTTCACAACCAATCAATTAATGTCGTTAATGATGGGATATCATATCTGATGAGAATTATGATATATATATAATGATAAATATAGTTACAAAATAATGATATCTCTTTATTATTAGCTATTAATAGTCACTCTTTATTAAATAAAACTATTTTGTATAATTATCAATATTTGATATTCTACCTTTGATAATATTATTTCAATCCATACGTGTATGTTTATAACCTGCATAACATATCAATACCATAAATATATTAAAAAAAATTGGTTTGTATCATATGCATACTAATGAACATATTTCTATTATTTAATGTTTCTTGAAATAATTTTTGTATAAATCATAATCATATTAAGTTTTAATAGAATTGTTTTGTTTGGGTTGATCATGGGTTCAAGTGATAATGTTTCTTTATTATACCGTGAGTTTGTTAATCGATATTTATATCATGTAATACACAAATGTTTACTATAACCAATTCATGTTATTTTTATTTTATAAAACCCACTTACACTCTATGCATTTTATCCATTCAAGTGGGTCAATCATGTTCCAAATGTTTTTTAAATAGATTCTATTTAAAGTATCCTAGGACCTAATCATTTCAAAGAATTAGAAATCCTTTTTAACTCTTGATAATTAGTAGGTCTATATTTTATTAACAAAAACCAAAAAAATTAAATAATATAACTTTACATATATTAGGACATTAATGAATCATACCAAGCATAAGAGGTTCTTGGGATACCTATTTTGTTCATTTTATATATCTTATATCAGAACCTTATCATATTCTATGTCATAAACTATTTAATTTTATTGTTATATTAATTTTCAATGAAAAATATTATCCCACTGATTCCTCATGAAATAAATTTATACTCAAATAATACACCATAATTACCTAAATGCAATTTTAACACATTAAAATTATAAAAATAATAAACTTTTATATATTGTAGGAGACCAGAAAATAAAATATTATTATATCAGGTGAAAGATTATTTAAAATAGAGCCTTTCAAATTGTATTCAAAATCCTAAATTATTATAAAAATAATATATACATTGCATCCCATTATATATCTCATATTTGATTCTTTTAAATACATTATTTGGATTTTAGTTTAATGTTAAAGTAATTGTCACATGATAATGTCCTCTAAAAGACATAAAAGAATCAAATTGATTCATTATTGACCTAACTGTGTCAACCATAGTTTTATTCCTCATTCTAGATATACTATTACCCTATGGTTTACTTATAAGAGTTATTTTTTAATAAAATTGATAATAACATAGAATATTAGTAAATTATTGACTTAATGTTATCACCACATCAATAAAGTTGTAATTTATTTTATTAATTTTACCATGATGTCTTAATGAAATATAATGGATTCTATAATAATTTTATATGTTTAAAAATTTTATTTCATATGAATCATATGAACATACAAATTGAATTCATTAGTAATTGTTTACAAGTTTCTATTGTGACGACAACATTTTTTTCATTAGATGACATATATTAATATTTTTTAATTAAAATAAGTTCTTAGAACTTTCTACCATTCCTATAAATTGATATTATTTCATATTTACAAATTAAAAATATTCACATGATTTTAATGATCCATAATCGAATCAATATAATAATCTACCATTGTGATTTAAATGAAAACAATAATCAGTAAGTTGTCCATGGTGAAAATAACAATGGTATGTGATATTATACTACATAACCATCTTTTTATTTGAATTTTACAGACTATAACATCCATTCCTATAATGTATCAACCATTAATCATATTTTTAATTCTGTAATATATTTAATTCATAAATATTGAGTAATTTTTAACTTAATCTTGAAATAATCTATTTTTTTGATATAATAATTCTAAATAAAATATGTATTTATAGATTGAGCATAATAAATTTTTTCTAATTCTAGTGATAATCCACATGGTAGATATAGAATATATAATAGAAACTATAATATTGGACACGTTTCTTCAATACTACACATTGATTTAATTATCACTTCTCAAATTCAATTATATTTACATGTGTATGTAAATCTAAAAGAATATGTGATGAAGACCAAATACCCAATTCCCATAAGTCATAATTATTTTTTAAAATAAACCAAAATACATCTCCCTATAATAATATTCGTGTTTAATGTCATTGTAATAAAAAAATAAAAAATTTATATTTTTATTTTCATGTAATACATGATAATTAAATATGAAAATTTATCAAATAGATTCTCATTAAAATGGAAACCCAAAAAAATATATTTAATTGTGGGATAAGACATACATGTCACTATTATTTGATTCCACATAAACATTAATCTAATGATATAGTAAATTAATCAGATAATCAAATCATTTTAAATCATATATAGTTATTGTTTTGTTGAGTAGATTGAATTTTTGGAAAAATCATTTAAAAAATAATATCAATTTGATTCATATGGGAACCTAATAGGTAATGTTATTATCCATATCACTATTTCTAAATTAATTTAAAATTATATTATATTTTGATTAACTCAGTCATTATATGGTAATATTTCATTTTATGTAGAATGTGTAAGTGTATAATTAATAAAAATGAAGGGAATTGGAGATGAAGGAAAACTGGTTATTTGATAGTTTAGTACCTAGTATAGTATAACCTCTAGATAGATGGAAACGGCTACTACCTCCCCATTGAGTGTCTTGTGGATATGCACTATGTACCAAGTGTCCATTAGATTTCTTATTTACCACCATTAGGTGACTTGTTGAGAGTTGATAAATTTTTAATAAATTTTTTGGGTTTATGTTTATTTTTATTTACTATATCATTGAAATCATAATAAATTCAAGAAATTGAGAGGGGGAGGATGCTAAAACACAATACAAATTCTTATCCTTCCCCTTCCTCTCTAAGAACACCCCTACTTTTATCCATTAATTTTATCTTCCAGTAATTACAAAAAAATTACTCTAGCATCACTTATTTGGTTCGAAAACTATTTATTCCTATGATATTTGTTTCTATATCTTTGAAAAAGAAAATATTAAATTTTATTTGCATTATTCATGGTTTTATGTTGTTAAGGACCAATGGAGATTCATCTTTATAATCTTTAGGAAATGATTTTACTTGGTAATTGGTATGTGCTTTCTATTTTCACTCATATTTCAAAAATTTTTTAATGGTAAAAGAATGAGATGACATATGCAATCAAATCAACATTTTATTTTTTATTTTAAATCAATTTTATCAAATTTGTTTCTATTATATTCACTTATAATGATAATTTCATTGAAGAATTAATTATTTCTAATATTCATATAATATTATTTTTTCTATTTGGACTAGTTTATTTGAAATGCAATTACTATTTTCATATTCTTAGCAGTGGTGGTGCATTAATAAATTTATGTATATAGTGGATACTATTATAATCTATTTACTCAAGTTATTAAGAGTATGAATTGAAGGGGATAAACCTTTATATTCTAATATAAATCAAATATTTTTTTGATTTACTATATTTTTTGGGTTTATGGATACTTATTTTTTTGAACTCTTATTCAGGATATTGGGATGTTTCTTTCCCCTCCATGAGAAAAATCATCATTACATATTTTTCTTCTTATTGAGGATGTTTGATTTATTCAAAAATGATTCTGAGAAACCCTTGAAGTTGGTCTGGTTGGAATCCATACTCTATTCATTAGTACATGGAAATTCCTGATCAAAGTTAAATGTATTTATTGTTTATTATTCTAGTTTTGATATGTGAATCGAAAATTGAATTTTTTATACTACTTTTTAAATTTAATGTAATGATTATTTATGTACAAACTTATATTTTATTGTTGTTAGAGTCCTGTGGTGGCTATATTCAATGTAAAATATACTCAAACAAAACAAGTTTCAATTAGGCAACATATAGATCTTTATATCCTTATTTTAGTTGAGGGAAGGGGTTTGGATATTGATTATTGGTGGGAGTATGAGAAAGGGTTTTTTAAACGATTTAGAGAGTGTTTCTAGTTTTCTTATAGGAAACTATTTTTAGTATCAATAAAAAATATTTTAGATTGATTGAGATAAAGCATTCTGGATGGATTTTAGATGTATTAGAAATTATTTGTCTGTGTTTGGTGATGTTTGTTGGGATTTTATTAGGTTCATTGACATGTTCAAATAAATATATTCTCGATTAATGATGGAGGTAGTGGAAAATTTTATATATTGTTGTGAGTGTATTTTTAGATTTTGGTTTGGGATTACAAAATGTTAGTGAATCATTAAATAAAGGTTTTTAGATTTTAGCTAGGGTTTAGAGATGTTTGAAGATTAATTTTGGTAAAATGGTATAGAAGGGAAAATATAACCTCCCTTATATGGTATCTAAGACAGTGTTGGGGAGTTCGTATATTGATTTTAAGGAAGTGAAGGCTACAAAATTTCTTGTATGCTTCTCAAATCCATTTAAAAAGATCAGGAATTTTTCTAGTGTTTAAAAAATGTGATTTTAAGCATAAAATTATATCACTCCTACCCCATCTGATCGCAATCATACGAAAGATAGTTCCAAGGACAATTTCTATTATTTTGGGGTTTTTTTATTCCACTCAATGGCTCATAGATATATAGTAATTTACATTCCTATTCTTATGCATATTACTTTTTGTTATCCATTTATTATAGTTTTTTTGTATGAATATATTTAAGGGTGGGTTTTTTATTGTGTGATGGAAAGTCTGTAGCAAATATTGGGGATTTTGTTAGTAATCACTGAGGTAGTTTGTGATGTCAGGATTGTATACCATTGTTTTATTTTCCCCAAATCATGTTTCTAGAAAATGGTGGGATATTTATTACTCATAATGAAAATTATATGATTAAAAATAATGAAAATCATGGTTTAGTTGTCAAGGAGAGACTAGATAAATAATTGTTTTTATTAAAACATGAAATATTTCCACATATTAGAATAAATTATTATCCATTAGTGATATTCATAGTGTCGATCATATATATTAGAAGTATTTATTTGTTAGGGAAATGTGAAAGAAAAGGGTGAGTCATTTTCCTAGAATGGGATAAAATACAATGTAAGATAACATAGAACTATAATGTAAACAATAATATAGATAAAATAAAGAAAAAATGATGTCATATCAGTGAATACCTAATCATAATATTCTCTATTAATGAAAATTGAAATAAATAATAATGTTGATAATAATTAATGGTCTCGTAATGATTGTAATGATGGGAATGAAAAATGATGAACAATATTATAATACCATCAAGGAATCGTTTATGTGATTATATATAAAGGGAAAGGACACTCCCAATACCCTATATTTGTTATATCATAAGACCTATCAATACATTTAAGTGATATATAATTCTGAGCCCCACACATTATAAAACTATTCCAATGTATTCCATCAGGTAATAAAATGTTATAGCTAATACATTGATTATTTTTCAAGAATGAGTATCTTAAAAACACATTGAATAACATCCCATTGAAGCACATATTATAAAATGTTCCTATATAAATTTTTAATTATATTTCCATTATAATAGATTTTTCCAGTCATTTAATTAATAAGTATGTAATGTAAAATTCAATTTAATTTCATTAAGAATAAATATTGATCCAAAATATTAAAATAAACACCCTTATTAAATAATAAATTTTTCATTTTTCATATTATTAACATATAAATAATTAGATAATCAATGTGTTTAGATAAAATCACACATGAATTTTAAATTGTAGGAGGCCAAATAAACTAGGAATTAATACCATTTAAAAGTAAGATCACGTAATCACACAAATTTGATAGGAATTTGGGATATACGATTTCCACAAAGAGGAAAATATAGCTCAAAATGATTTTATGTCTAGGGTGAACATGTTTCCAAATCAAGATTAATACAGTGCAGATTTGATAGAGGCTCTACAATCAACATTATCATCATCCATACAGAGAATTAGTACCTTATTAAAAATTATAAATTCATAGTAACCCAAATACATGACATTCATATTGATTTTATTATCATGAGACAATATAAGCTTTCATGTCGCTTAGGATAATTTCAACATTATAATAGTGTATGCATAGAGAATAATGTGTTTGAAATGGGGTCCCACATGCATAGGATATCATAATGATATTACTTAAAATTATATTACGACAATTTTAGAATAATAAATTGTAAATTAAATAGGATACTACAATTGTATTTTAAAAAATATTGAAATTATTGAAAAGTTTCCCTTACCTCAATTGAGATTCATAGCCAAGAGAACAACTTTAGAACCAGTACAATTATTCATTCTTAGAGAGGGTGATAGTGGGATTTTTTTAAGAAATATGAAACCTTACCAAGAAAAGTAAGCTTCCGATAATTAAAAAATACAGATCAACTTACATAATCCTGAAAAAATGAGAACTATCAAAATCCATCTAAAGGAGTAAAATGTCTATAGGAGGATGATCATACCATTTGAAATTATCACAATCGACTCCATTGTTTTCAAGTCTATCAGCAATTGAATTGGCTTCTCTAGAAGTGTGAGTGATAATATGATTCATGGTGAGAAGAGAATCAAAGCAAATAATACATCTGTTAGTAAGCATCCAAGATAGATGATAAGAACCCATTCTGATGGAAGAAACAATAACAGAAGAATCACTTTCTAGCCAAATATTGTCCCATCCACGAATCATATCTTGCGCCACCGCAATAATGATACCAAGCATTTCAGCTTCAATAGTAGGATGAATCTTTTAGAGATATATGAATTGATAACACAATATTAGAATGAGTATAAATGAACAATATTGGTTATTAACATTTTAGTGAGTGAATCCAATGCAATAAAATATTTAATAAATTAGTTTTCCATTAACGCTAGTGATCCGTTACTCATTATAGAACCAAATTACCTCCCTTAATGCTTCAATATAATAATTTTTTCTAGAATTTGGTAGAGATCCCTACCATTAGAGAATATGGTCATACGTACCAATATATGGTGGCATATATACCATATTTCATCGTATTTCACCATTTTTTAATATATTGCACATTTGTTACTAAAAAGTATGAAATTTAAATAGTTATCTAATTTTTATTTATAAATTCCCTATATACAACCACTTTTCTTGAATTAATCCTAAAATTATCTGAAATCTAACTTCAAATAATGATGTTCCATTCAAAAAAAATAATGATATCAAAGTAAACACCATTTTATACTAAAAATAATTTACAATGTAATTCCTATAAAATATACAAAACCGCTTAGTACACCATTATAATGCATAAGTAAAATGTATAAAATTATGTGACATTAATGGTTTGACTCAAATAATATTAATCTGGTATGGATTGTTTCTAACTTAAACTTATCCCAGAGACAATTCAACCTGAACCTGAATTGTTTATATTTTTCTTGGACTTGGTCAAGGGATAACCTAACTGATGCTACCTCCTTCTCAAGCTATGATAAATTAAATTAATAAGATAAATTTTATCAGTAAAATACATGGGTTTTTTCAATATACATTAATTAAATCTTATTATTACATCTATTAATATACAATAATTATAATGGTCACTTTAAAACAACTATATCCCAAATAGTAATAATTTTTATTGATTATATTGTAACAACATTTTCTCTTCTTATAAATTAATTCATACCTACCAAACAAGTACTTATAATTTTTAGTTATATAAAAACATTAATTCTATGACTTTTACTTTTTTTATTTTCTTTTTACCCTTTATAGATATGATTTTTATTGGTGAATACGTGTATAAAGACATTTATATTGTAATAAAATTATTATTTTTGTATATTTATCCTTTTTATCTATAATGATGTTAGTTAATTTTTCTATTTTTTATCAAATGAATTATTTTATAATAAAATAAATTAAATTATTTCTGTAATTATTGGGAATTACATTACTACCGTATAATAATTTTTTCCCTAAAAATAATAAATCAATTCCTAAACTAATGTGGATTGGCCTCTATCATTATAATATAAGGTACCCTTACTTCCAATGCTTGTTTTTGACTCTTATAAAGATCCATTATAAGTTGATAAATATGATTTTCTAGAACTTTATCTCTCATAACAATAATTTTAATATTATCTTCATTACATGTTGTGTTAGTCCCTGACAAAATTAGATCAAACTTATGAAAATATGAAGTGTCTAACATATGCTTTCCTAGTAGTGATATATAAAAGACTTCATTAACATGATAATGTTTTGGTTTAATAAATAATGAAATTCCAAAACTCAATTCACTCGAATATTTCGGAATTCCTAGTATTCTTGAAACATAGCTTCCCTTTCTTTCTAAATTTTATTACCCCTTTACAAGGTTAAATACTTACTATGACACTGTCCCATAAATATAATTCAAGATCATTCTTACATTTATAATGAACCAATTTCTATATAATATGTGCCCCCTTGATATGTTTTTGGATGGATCATAAATTTTTTGATATATCTTATTCAATTTATAATACCAATAAATTCATTTCACTCATATTATTTAATTATATTATACTTACAATTCACTTTTTTGTAGTATAGCTTTAACATATTTATGCTTTTTTTAATTATAGAACAATATCTAGTGTGTTTATATTTTAAAAAATTTGTTTCTAATAATGATATTGACTTTGATGGATTTTAATTTGATTTTTTATTAATATTATTCTTAATATTCAATTTATTATTTATTTTATATTCAATTTTAACAAATTTTACCATGTATAAAATATTACATATATAATATGTTTACAATTTTCCTAATTTAATCATCTCACATATCACAATATAATCTTACAAATCACTTTTATAAGATGATTAAGGGTTATTTAAGGTGATTGATTATGTAAAATTATTAATACTATAGATACACAATATTTCATAATAGTGAAATTTTTCAACATGAAATATAAAAACTATAATAAACAAAATAAAAATAAAAATAATTATAAATATTGATTTTTAAATCCATCAAAGTAAACATCATTATTAAAAAAACTAAACATATATAAACACAAAATATAGAGTTTTATAATTATAAAAATTTAACGATAAGAGGGAAAAGGAAACTCCAACAAATATATTTTTATCCCTAATATATTGGGATGAAATTATAGAATTCATGTTATTTATATTAGAGATAATATAAAAATTATGGTTTTAATTGTTTATATTTCTAGTACACAATATCTTTAAAATAAATTGATATTAATTTTCATTAAATTTAAACAGTTCTATTCACATGCATCATAAACTTCTAAAACATATTAATATGGGTAAAAAATTGATAAAGTGTTTTCCCTTTTGAATATAATATTATGCTAACATTTATCAAAGACCATACAGTCCATGCAGAAGGTCTTTATTGAGATTTATGTTTCAAGTAAAAATGATGTATGGAATGCTCAAAGACCACATTATTTTAATTTAAATGATTAATTATACTAGAAAGAAAGAATACAAGCCTACCATATGCACCTATGCATTATCAACTAGACTATCATGGTAAGACCATAAAAAATGCCCAACTTGGACCCAAATTCCAGAACTCTAAATGATACTATAATATATGTTTTAAATTACAGTGTTATGAATATTTAACATTATAAAAATTGTAAAAAAAATTTATTTAGGTATCAATATGTAAAACTAAAAAACCTATATGCAGAATTATGAAATTAACCCCATCAGTACCAGACAAGCTAAATAGATTCAAACATGGAATGTTATTCCATGGATATCCAGATTTATGGAAGGGTGAAAAAGAACAAAATAATTAAAAATTCCCTAGAATATAGAGTTTTTTAAATAGAATTATTTTTATTATTTAATCCCTAGAAAATGTTATTATTTAAATTGTTTTGTGATACATACAAAAAAATGGCATGAAAATAATTATTCCATTTTCCAAAGAACAACCATTATAGAGTAATTAGATGGAGAAGTAATTATATCATTACATAAATAAGAATTAGATAATAGCAATATCACTGATTAAATGACTTCTAAAAAGAAATTCCTTTCTATAAAATAAGATATATATATTTTATATAACTATTCCAATTGTGAGATATAGAGAAGCGAAAAGGATTAAGTATCTAATCTTGTAAATGGAGTCTCAATATAAAAGGAATAAATCTTTTTAAATATATATTACTAAAATAAAATCAAAATTATGATGAAATAGGAAACAATAAATGTAACTATAATTACCAGAATAATACTTTAGAGTTAAATTGTTATAATTATTTATGGAAAGGAAATATTAAGACAAAATCCATGAGATTCAAGCATCAAGAAAAAACTAATAAGTATAAGAAAAAGTAGAAAAGAGATTTAGTAGTTGTCTAGAGTTAAAATGAAGAAAAAAATTCATGTTCTAAGTCATATAATAGAAAATAATATAAATATTGTGTCTTATGGATCTAAAAAATGATATTTATAGGGTTTCTATTTTTAGTTCTAATTGGGATTCTATTTTTTAAAAACCTATAATAAAAAAGATTACTGAATGAAAAAAAAAGAAATATTTGATGATTTTTTTGAGTTATATATGAACACTACGGGATAAAATAAAAGACACATGGATGAAAACAATATTAATACACATGAAAATAAAAATCAAAAAATTACAGCTTCGAGAATGATGAAAAATGTTATTGGTTACAAAAACTTCACTAAAAATGAAAATATTAAATAACAATATATCAATATATTTATTTACTAAATAAATATACGATAAAATTAAATTGTTAAAAAATTAAATAAATGCAAATGTGGTGTATGATATGACAAAAAATTACCCAAAATGAATCTTTCTTTGTCAAAATTTCTCAAAAAAGTATGTCAAACAATGCATGTTTTAGATGTATAATCTACTATAAAAGTGAATGTTGATTAATATTTCTATGTTCTTTAGTGGAATAAAAATCATTTATTTAAATTACTTTACCTTCAAGATTACAAAAGAATACATGTTGTAAACATGTTTGGGTAATGAAATATTATTTTACTATTTCCATTGGACCCAAAGTAGTATGGGTTCCAAAACTATTTTTTTCCTTATATTTTTAATAAAAAATAATTAAAAGACTAAAAAAAGTTAATATGGTAGACGAGAAGTGTATACTATAGTCACTTAAATGAAGATCCATGAAATTTATTGTTATAAATTAAACATGATGGAGGAACTATTACATTTTCAAGTAACTGAAAAGGAAATGTTAATGGTTTTAGTGAGGTTGGTATTTCTAAATAGATTATTATTTTTAGAACATTAATTTATTAAGGATTAAAAAATAATCTAAGGAGTGTTTCTCAATTATGTATTGATGGAATGTTTTTGAAATTTAAAAAGTATAAATTTCGTATTTTAAAAACATGATTTAATATTATTTTTTTATGAAAAACAGATGATATCAATTATAATAATTTATTTGTTCAAAATAATAATAATGTGAAGTGGAATGATCATGTATAGAAAAAGATTATTTTATAGAATATGAGGATTGGATATGAAAATTTCTTGATTACTACACAAGCTACAAAAGAATCATGAAATATTGTAGTTTTTGAAAGTTAATTTTAAAAAATATTACTTAGGTGATTCATGCATAAAATGAAAGATGTGAAAAGAAATATTAAGATCTATCAAATATGAGAAAAATATAAGACAAATTTAAAATTTTCATTTAGGTTTATTTAGAATTATTTAATTTTCTACATTAGATGAAATAAGTTTTTATTATTATTGTTCATGATATCAGTAGATTTACATTGATTTACGTTCTATATAATAAAAGGTTATTGTTTTAATATTATTATATTTATTATAAATTGGAATTAAATTTTAAAAGTTATATAATTAAATACATTATATTTGGTAGAGGTGGATAATTTATAAATCTAAAATTTAATAAATTTAGTAATTTTTTATTTTAATAATTTTTTAACCACTAAATCACTCCAGAAGAATGTTTTACTAGAATGTATAAAGTGACCATTCATTAAATGGATAGTATAGTATTGAATGAATTTATTTTACATAATTATTTTTTTATAAAATTATTGAATTCTATTTTTTACATTTCTACATGTTTTTTATTAGGACTATACAAAATAAAATAGATTACGAATTGTGGAATGAAAAGAAACAAAAATTTATATATTTTAGTGTCTTTGGTTTCAATGTTTTAATTTTGAATACAAAAAATTATTTGGAAAAGATTTATGAAAAATATAATGAAGGAATATTTTTGGATTATTAAGATTTCAGTAAATATTATATAGTTTATAATAAATTATCTATGGTAATTGACGAATAAAAATTCATTCCATATTTGATGAGAATTATTTAATAATGAATTTTTTTTATTCTTGAAGATATAATTTTTTATTGAATTTAATTTCAGAGAAAATGATAATCTAGATGATAATTATTGTGTTGAAGAGGAACAAAAATATCATGATAGAATATGGAAAACATAAAGAGATCACACTATCAATTGATTTTCCAGATATTATAATTCTAATTTTCTTATATAAAATTCCTTCATGATTTTTTGTGCTCACCCATCATTCATTTTATATTTTTTCATGAAATTTTTTTAGAAGAATCATCAAATTATAATTTGATTTTGGCAATGAATAAGAATTTAATAAATATTTTAGAAACATTTTTTTTACATTTTATTAACGACCTAAATATTTAGATATTATCGAAACAAGGTGGATATTTCATGAATAAGATAGACATGACTAGATAGAATATTAGGACTAACATATTACTGGATGATTAAGGAAATTTTCAAGAATAATGAATTTATTATGGTGACACTTTTATACTCATTTTTAGATTAAAATCTATTTGAATTTTACTATCTTGTGATTGTTTACAATGATATAATTTTTTACAAATGGATGTGATATGTTCATTATTAAATAAATTCTTTTTTTATGAATATTATATAAAAACCCACCTAGTTTTTAGTAGGATAAGTATTCTAATTTTGTTTTATAACATTTTATATATTTATTTGATATAAGTAATCCCCTAATGCCTGGTATGACATACTATTAGTATTTATTTTAAGGAATGGTTTTATTAAAGGAAAATTAAATCCTTATTTGATTATTAGAAAATTTTATAAAGTTATTTTGAATGTTAGAATTGATATTGAATCCACTATATTTGAATATTATAGTGATTATATTCATAATGAATTTTCATATTTTATTACAGCTAAATTATATATGATTCTCATGAGTGAATTAAATTTTTTTTGATCATATATTTTCTAAGTAGGTGATTGATTTTTTATTAATACTTGTATGTATGATAAGGAATAAGTTATGATATTTAGACTTAATTATATTTAATGATATTGAATAGTTTTGTGTATATAATTTAAATTGGATAATAATAAGTTGGTGAATTAGTTGATATTAATGTTTTCAAATGAATTATAGTTACTTTTAATTGTCGAATTGATAGTTGGGAAGGTCATATGATTAGTGTATTTACATGTCCCAGTTTTCAAGATAAACAAATGGAATCTTACCTAAAGGATGTAAACATGATTATTAGATACGATAAAGGTGAAATTAATCATTTTTTGATGTAATAAGAAAGTAATTTTATTTATTTAAAAAGTTATTATGATTTTAGAGTATGTTGAACTGATAAAAAGAGTGCATCAGGTATGTTTTAATTTTAGGTAAGGGTTTGATTTATTTCAATCCAAAATAGGTATAGGTTTCATTTTCTATATATAAAGATGAATACATTACTACAATAATTTTATCTGCACAATATTTATGTATTAGATATAAATTTTTTTTCTTTTATTGTTTATGTTGAAACAATTTTGATTATTTGTGATAATTCATATACTATATCTTTATTAAGAATCCTTTACAAAATTTAAAAACTACAAATATAGTTATCAGATAAAATTATATTTTAGATTATGTTGAGAAAGTATATATTTTTTAGAATATGTTTTTATGAATGATTAATTGGATGTTATTTTTAATAATATTTAGATGTAGTGGAGTCTGTGAAAATTAGATTAGAACATGGAATGATTTCTGTTAAAAATTATGCAATGTAAAGTATGTATTATAATTTATACATTTTAATAATAGATACATTAATGTGTATTTTATATAATCTATTCATGATTAAATATGGTTTATTTAAATTATTATAAATACAATACAGTATAAATTTCCATTCAATTGTGATTAAATTTTCAGGGTTGTTATCCCTGTTTTAATATTTCTATTCGTTATAATTCCTTCTAAAAGATGAATATCTTCTAATTTTTACTTTATTATTTTTTATTATATAGTTATTTAGGTGGATTTATCTTTTTTTATTTACACTATTGAATTTAATCTATATTATTCATTCTAGTTAAATAATTTTAAGATCCATTTTACCATCAATAGGCATAATTGAGTGATCAATATTTTATTAATTATTTGGGAAAATTACTTTCTAAAGGTAGAATGTTATTTTAAAATTTGTTTAACTTATTTTAATCTATTATAACTTTTTGATATTTATATTAAGTGTTATATGTGTTATTTTTTACATATTTGTATTTTTAATTACCCAAAGGGAAGATATTTCGTGTGACAATTTGTAATGTCCCCCATTTGGAGACCACTCAAAAAGTGTCTAGGATGGAGTCACCACTTGAAATCAATATTACCTTCTTATATAAAGACTAATTCTGAGTTGATGTAAATTTTTGAGGTATTTCCAAGGGGAGACTCTACACCCATATCTGAGTGAATCAACAATTGAAAATAGACCAAAAATCATCTATAATAAATAAGTATTATTTGTGTAATAACTATAATACAACCATCAATAATATATGAATGCTTAAGTATATAATTATATAGAGACATGGTCATACTAGAATAAAAAACACTGATATTTCATATATAAGATCATATATACAAGATAAATAATTGAATAAAAATGCATTTAGTATATAATAATATCACATCAACTCACCTCATCCCAACCTATAAAACAATCTGTGAAAAACCACTCGATTATATATCATTAGGCCTTTCCCTACCTTAAACTTTAGTCAATGAAATATTCTTCGGAACCCATGTGCCATGACCTCCCAATAATTTTTTAGTATATCTCTATGTTGAAAACCCAATGGGTTCCAAATAATTATCATTAATGTAGTGTTTGTGATGGTGAAATGATAATAACAAATAAAATTACTATTTAATTGTAAATAAATAAGCAATGTCTCTTCTCGAGTTCTAACAAGACACCTTAGATAAACTATACAAATTTTCATAGATATTGTGTTTCTATGAGGACATGGAATAAATATAAAAGATAATAAGAGGTTCAACACAAAAATACAATGTAACAACCAAATAATTATATAAGAAGAATGTGCATGAACTGATTACTCAGAGGTAATCATATGAAATCTAATAGTAATTGGACAAATTACTGAATCCTAGGTAACCACCATTGAATTATGTAATCTATCAAGAGGTAATAGAACCCCAAATAGTAATATAATATCATTTATCCAGGGTGAATAATTACCCTCCTTGGAATAATTTTAGGTGGAATATCACTCACGTCAAAAATAGAAATAAATTTGAATCCCATGCAGTACATCAGGAATTCCTAATAGGTACCATAATAAAAACCTATGAATTAATCTGATGAATTCCATTTTACAATCATAGTTAAATAATATTATATTTCTCAAGGAATTATATATATACAATGAAAATATCCTATATAGAATGACCTATGCATTCCATATAGGATGAACAACCAAATCCTTGTATGACTCCCAAGAATTCCCGATAGACTCAATGGTCGTATCCCAGGTGATATCATATTCATTTATCTCTAAGACTCCAAGGAAGAGTATCCATAATATATTATCTTATATAACACAACTCATAATGGATTTTCATCCAATATGACCCATCACAAATAAAAAAGGTCACACAATAATGTACATGATTGATCATCATCACTATAACCACAACAAGATCACATTATCGATTTTGGATCTAATGGTTAACCAAAAATAATCCATATCTGTAACCTCATACACCCTATCCAGAGTCAACACATCATTGGGGGCGCACTGAGCCCCCCTAGGTCTCAACTCAATCAAATTATTAATATGGTCTCCACTAACTAATTCACATATCATACCCATTCACCACCTCATTGGGAACATTGTTCCTCATTATTACTATAGCAATATGACTACCTCTCTACCCTCATATGGAAATAAATACTAGTATCAAATAATAGAGATTGAAAAATCCATATATCACATCCTTAATCATTTTAGGTGTGTAGACATGCACCTAACTAACTAATTTTTTTCATATCATATCACACTTTTTCTATCTTGGAAACATCCCATGATATCTCGAAACAAAGTCCTTAAAAATCCAATGCCATGTCCTCCAAAAATCCTCTCATCACTAACCAAAATACCATAACATGTATCCTATAAGATAATTCTCCATCAATTATGTAGAGAAAAACAATCTATATCATATCTCAACATCCTGGAATCCACACGTAAACATCCTAGATATCAATAAGGTCCTCATCATTTTCTTCTATTTAAAAAAAATACTCATAATTGACTCCCAAAATTTAGAACTCAAGTTTTTTATAATACATACCTAAAACCCACCATAAATGTTATAATATACAGCATGTACATTAGGGTAAACAATGTGTCCCATCAGTGGTCTCTTCCTGGTGAATACCTTAGACTCTCCTAATATTTAATTTTCAAAAAAAAAATGGGTAAAACCCATATATCTCATGTTATCCACATGAGGTACCTAGCCATATGGGTGACATGGAGTATGGGAAATTATGCCACATAGGCTCCAACCACATCCCTCATATGGGTTTTGGTTTTATACATTACGCAAGGTCTGTTGGTGAACACCAAATTCCATATACCCTCAATTGTGGTATATAGAGAGGTAATCTACCAAACAATGGGTCATCCTATATATAATGTTCTCATGGAAAGAATATTGTGTAGTCTCCATATTCTACCTTTGGGTCCACTAATGAAGGTAGAAAATGTGTTATCATACTCTACATCACGGGATCGAGTTTCCAAAATAGAAATCCTCTACAAATCACAAAAACATCTATTTCTCCACAAATCAAAAAACTTTGGGCCAAAAACTGACATTAATAGACAATATAACATAATAAAAACTAAAAAATAGGAAATCAAATAGTGTAAATAATAAAAACTCAAAAACAATTCCACTCGTGGTGAAATTTCATAGCTTAAAGATCGAATCCAAGCTCTGTAGCCACTATACCTCGAACCTAATTCGATCAGATGAAGCCCAAAACACCTCAGTATACCATTTATCTTCTATTGGTTCAAATATGTACAATTAATAATCATTGTCCCCTGTAATTCTTATGATGAAAAAAAATAAGGGAGGGAAAATAAAATAAAAATACAACCATATTAAATATCCTGATCAAGGATTTAGAACCTAAACATAGTTTACACCTCTCCAATATGAAACCATACATTTTATACTCGACCGTAAATCAATAATTTCAATCCAAGAAACTTTTTAGGAGTTAAAATTTTTTATTTTTATAAAATGAATATTATTTAATTAATATATATTAATATATTCTAAAAAATTCAACCAGCTCTGAATATCATATAATCATATACATAGGGTAGGAAACCCATTCATATATCAATAGAATTGGAAAAAATATTATTCTAATCAAATTTATTGTGAAAAATAATATTTTCCCTTCATAATTACTAAGAGTCCAAAAAATAAAATTTCTCATGAAATTTCACAACCCCTGTAAATATTGGACTTTGCACTCTTTATGGGAGAACATTTATATTTTAATAACTATAAAAAGATATATTTTATTTTCATATTTATATGATTTGGTTTTTTAGGATTATATTTAATTGGATGGATTTTAACTTCATTGTTCATTATTTTAATTATTTTATTTATTCAAGTTTCTTCATTCTACATTTTAAAATATATCTATGTACAACATATTATGTGTCTATAATGTTGTGAATATTCCTATTGTAATAAACTTAGTTATCACTTAATCATCTTACATTTCACTAGGATTTACTGAACATATTATTTATTGACTATTTTTTGTACCATCATGTTCTGTATGAATGTTTATGAAAATTTATCTATCCATAACATGTTTTGTATTTAAATTCACGAATGCAAACATATTATATATTCCACATTTTAAAAATTTATACTATTTTGCAATATTATGTAATTATTATTTTCTGTTTTAATATATTATTTATTGAGATATATTCACATATATTTCAAAATTAGAAATATTTATTATTATATATTGAACTTACAAACTATAAATTCTATTTTCTATTTAAAACATTTCACGTATTGTGATGTTTTGTGTGTTTATATATATTATGTATAAATATCTTTATCAAAATTTCTCTTGTATATTTATGGAGTTGATAATATATATAGATGAACCCAGATATATATTACTAATTAATTTGAAATTTCACAGAAGTTTAAATTCAATATAAAAATTATGGAAACTATTTTGAAGTAAAAATTAATAAATAATTATTGGAAACCCCAACTAATTGAAACATTCAACACGAATTAGAGAAAATCAAGGAACTAATCATTGGATTCCTTCTCTGAAAATAATGATCATGAAAAATTGACGATGAATAAAATGATTTGGAAAATCTAAGTCTATAGAAGATAATTTATATCATGACCTTTTCATGTTGTGATTATAAAATGAGCATTATATTCCTAAAAAATATTACATAAAGTGGTCAAGTTATAATGAATATTCATGATTTTGATTATCTAGTTGTATTTATTTATTTATTTCTCTTTTTATGTTTATAAATAGTTTATATTTTTTCATTTCAAAATCATGTATTACATCTATTTTACATCAATTTAAAAGTAACATTTTTTTCCATAAAACTATTAAATAATGTTTTTTATGTCATTGAACATCCAATTTTTATATGGAATCTATTTATTAGTTTTTTATTACCATTATATTTTGTGTTATTCTACTTATACATCCGTTATAAAATCTACGTGGTAATTTATTTTGTGTTCTCAATGAAATGTCATTTTTACTGGATATAATTTCTCTTTAGTAGTAGTGAGATGTGAAGATTTGATATATGATTATTTTTTTATATAGAAAGGAAATAAAAATTCTGTTCGTTGTTTTTATTTTTTATTCACATGAATATCGTTTTATTTTTTAAAATATTTTATCTAAATTTTGTTTAAATTTAATATACTCACATCACCCCTCTCTGGAACTTCTCAAATATCTTAACCAAGGAAAACTCTCCTTCCATATAGGTCTTGATATGACACAATTTGAATACCTATGTTTTAAAAATTATTGTATCAAACATTTATTAGAGGTAAAACAAAATCAAGAATTCCATAGAAGTCACAGGAGTACGAACTTATCATATCCTATATTGTTTGGATAGACTTTTCAGACATTCCATCCCTTTGAGTATGATAGGAAATAATATAATTAATCTATGTATTTATTTTATTTTAAAGAATCCTGTAAAATTTCTATTTGAACATTAGATCATGATCAAATAGTATTTATAAGATTTTACCATACAATCTCAGAACCTCATTTATATACTATCTATAAAGGCAATAGAGAGATAAATCTATTCTAATTTCTATGAAATACCTAAAGTTTTTATGTAAATAAATAATGATCCATATCATATTATTCCCCTTTTATGTATTATGATGATCAGTGAGGAAATAAACAATAATATTATTTTACTTCCTCTATGGCATATTAAAAGGTTATATAACTATTTTAGAATTATTCTGATTATCCTTTACTTGTTGGAATACTAATAATATTTTACTATAGTATATAATCCCTCACATCATATTTTTACACCTAAAATAGTCTTATATATCCCAATATTTCTTGGTACTACCATAATGTATTGAGATTTATTAGATTTAATCCTCATCAAAGAAATCATTCTTTACTTATGTTGTTAATTGAACACATAACCTTTTACCATACCATAAAAATATTTCTTCGGTAAAATTAAATTCTAGAACCATTATATTTCTCAAATATAATAACTTATTTTATAGGGACTCATCATCATGTTAATTTTTTTAATCCTCTCCGATAAAAATTATTGGTTAATTACGTGGAATAATTATTTTTTTACCCTTATATTATAATACCCAAGTCAATTCCTACTAAATCACTGAGAATTGGAAGTTTCTCCACCATCCCCATGCAAAATATTATATGGGGTTTTCAACATAATGAATATACATATATTTATTCATTCCAAGTACAATAATGTATAACTAAATAATAATATTGGAGTATTTAGTATGATCAACTTTCCTTTATATTTATATATTTCTATGTAAATATATATTTCATACTCTTGTGGTCATTGTATATAAATATCACATTTCTCCCCATAAAGATAATGCATTTGTATCATCATTGACAAAAACAACCTCCAAATTTTAATCATGAGTTGGATAAATAATCTCATAGAGTTTAAATTATCAATATTCATAAGAAACCATTCCATTATTTTGAATCATAACACAACCATGACCATTCCTTAATTAATTATTTTAAATAACAAACCCTTCCATAGTAGATAGTAGGGTTAATAAATAAATTTAAAGATATTCAATTTAATTACTCAAAGCTATATTAACATATCATTGACCATGTGAATTTGATCCCCTTACTTATTAAATTATATAAAATATTATTTAATCAATATATGTTTTCAAGAAACCATCAATAATATCCATATAAGACTAGGAATATATATAACTTAGATATTTTTATGGTTTTTATCCATTACTTGAAAACATTTTTTATAAAGGGCTTAAAAACATACTATAATTTTATAGAATTTTAACCCAAAAATAAACTTATTGATGCCAAATATCACATTTAATGAATTTCCCATATTACTCATTTCCCCCAAAACCTGAATAACATTTTACAAAAAGTTTTATTCTATTATTAACTATTAAAGTATAAAATAATGTTATATATAAATACTATCATAAAACCATCAAGATATTCATTTAATATTGTATAATCCATGCCCTAGAATGATGAAATCCATTGTCTACTACCATTATATAGGCATAAGATACAATTAAATCATGTCCTAAAGGAAAAAATAGTTTAGTATTCTTGGAAAATTAGTTACATACATGTTACTTATATAAAAAATTAATAAAAAAATTAAAAAATAGTTTTTTCTATAGTGAAAAATAAAATTATTCCCTCTAGAATATCCTTGAATATATTTCATAGAAGGTACTTCAGTAAATACCTGGGAAAAGAAACATAATAAGGGTGAGATCATATGCTCATTATGGGTAAAGTGTAGTGGAATCAATAATGAATCAACGAGAATAATAAATATTAAATGGTAATAAGTCAACACACATTCCATAAAATCAGTAAACTAAATGGATAAAAAATATGTACATGTAATAACTAATAACACATGCCATTCAAATAACAAGATTAGGAACAATCAACATGGAAAGTAAAATAACTGAAACACATTCCATTAAGTCAATGGATTGAGAATTAAATGCATCCATCGATATGTTGATGAAACATCTAATTGATAAATCAAACAAAAGGAATGAAATTCATAATTTTTGGAAGTCATGTCTAATGCACTTGAAAACATATAATTTCATGACCTTCTACAAGATTGTTTAAAACTAAAAAAACCTATTTAATTTTCAAAACTAGTTTCTCTCATGAGAACCTGTCAATTCATTAAGGGGATATATAATTTTTTTACCCACCCATCACTCCTATTAAAAATAACTCCTTAAAATTAAAAATATATTTAATTAATAAATAATATGACTTCTCTAATATCTATACTGAATAAAGAATCCAGATTTGTCAATATTTCCTGAGATAGTCTAATAACTACAAAATTAAACATTATATGTAAAAATTATATATTATTTGGGAAATAATCCAATCCACAAATAATTGATATTGATAATTTAACACCCTAAGATTTCATAGAACGCTATTTTTCAAAGTAATTCAATAAATTTCTCTACACGCAACACTGAGTGTGAGCGCACCACGACTTACCAAAATAGCTGTTCAAAAAGCAGTTATGAATAGTATTAACTGAATTTTGAATTTTATATATATCTTATATAATTTTAACATTCATATTTTTTCTTTCATAGACATAATATAAGGACAATTTCAATTTTTCAGATAAAAGAAGTATTTTTCAAAAAATACAATTTTACCGCCTATTTAATGGAGAATCATTTTTAAAAAAATATATGAAACTTTTATATATTTGATTTAATGAAATTAAATTCTTCTTTAGAATCAGGGAATAAATATTTATTTTGGATAAATGTTGCGTATTTTTCTAATAACTTTTATATTTTGATGAATATTTAAAAATACTGTGTTTTAATTGAAAACAACTTTTTTAATCGAAATAATTTGTAGTGTTAAATTATGAATTTGAATGGTTTTGAGGTATAATTTGATTATATTTTTATCATTTAATTGAATATATGTCATTATAAGTAATTTCACATTTAAATTTGAAACAAACACATGTCAATATTTTGATAGTTTTTACTTTCTAAAAACCCACTTTTTGGTTTTGAAAATGGGAATCAGTTTTAAATTAATTAATGAAACTTATTGGTTTTTAAATTGATAAAATAAACATCATTTTTGGATTAGGAATATCAAAATTATCTTATGGTTAATTTTCCGTATTTTCTGAAAACATTCAATTTTTGATGAATAGTGAAAAACACTACGATATTGTTTAAAACAATCTTTTTATTAAAATAATTATTTTTTTATTTAAATCTATTTTAATTAAAAAATAGATATATAATACCTATATAAGTTCAATGTAATTAATTATAGTCATTTTATAATAAACATAGATGTATAAATTTTTATTGAACTTTTTACCTTCTTTTACCCACCTTCTAGGAGCATTTGCAAATTTGCATAAAACATAATTTTACTGCTTCTGTGAATTGATTTCCAAAATCCGAGATAAACAGTTGATATCAGTAAGTAAAATTTGTTTTAATAAGATGAAATAAATTTTTTGTGAATAGTAACTTTTGACTTTTATTTACCACGGTTAAAAGTAAATAGGTTAATTAAAGGTAAAAATGGTATTATAATTACCCTAACATGTGTTCAAATTCTATTAGATAATTTAAATTCAACCAAAAAAACTTTAGGAATAAAATATGGTCTTTTAGGACCACATGGATTAGATTAGGACATTTATTATTATTTTATTTAAGGAAGAGTTAAAAGTGTTAAATTCAAAGATTATTAACTAAACGTATTTTATTATAGGGATGTACATAAGATAAATTAGACTATAAATATTCATTATAAAGATAAAAATACTTCCTAAATTGTGTTATTTTATTTAAAAATTTTAGACCTTGAATTATTACATTTATTTATGACAGAATGTTGATGTAGTAATTACCTTATTAATGAACGATTAAAATATTTTATATTATAAATATCTAAATAAATTTAAATTGAGACTTTTGATGAATTAAACTAATTTTATAGGTTAATAATAAATGTGAGGGTTTATTTTATAATTTTTTTTCTATGTGATAGGGTTGTTATGACTTTCACAAAAACCAAATACCAAATAGTGTCAAAATTGACATAAATTCATTTTTAAAACAAATACTATATTATTGGTTGGTATAAAATTATAAAAATCTTAGGTTCATCCAAAGGGATTAAGTAATATTATATATTCCATTAATTAACCACTTTATGTACTCTTGGATGTTTAGATTAAGTTTATTAACCATATAGGGTAAGAATACATGAAGACATGGTAAAAGGTAAACTATTTAACTAAGAGTTAATTCTAAAAGATATGGTTAATATGGTTACCTAAAACTATATAAATCCTATTGGTTGAGTGGATTTAGAACCATCACCACCTTATCATAGACATAAATCATTTTGGATCCATTGTAAACAGAAAAGTATTTTATTATAAAATAATATTTCAAGCTTTTCCGAATGTGACCCACACCCCTCTTATAAAAGGGTACTTCCCCTTCTCTCAAAATCACAACTCCAAATCCATTTGGCTCGGACAAACCCTACCCAAATATCCTCTCATTTTCCCTCACTTCAACCTAGATGCCTTACCTTGACCATAAAGGCAACTTATGTTCCATTTTTTCAAATCAAAAGGAAACACCCAAAGAAGAGGTATTTATTTTATCACCTCTTTTAAAGTTATTTTTTTCTTCCACTTTCACTTTATTTGTTATTTCCAAGAAAAAATAATAACTCTAGTACCTTCTATATACTGTTGTATTATTATAAATATATTAAACCCATATTCATTATTCTATCCATCATACGAATGATAATGTCACCATGTATGCGTACGTAAGACTTACCATCTGCACGTCGTGGTGTAGTTTGTTATTAAAACAATTCATTATTTAGATGTGTATAATAATGCGTATAACTGATATAAATAATAAATATAACATGTTAATGATTCTCTATATATGATATACTATCCAATTATGTATTATTTCAACATCAATATAATGATATTGTCACTCGTGCGTACGTACGAATTACGCTCTCCACGATGTGATGAGATTCATTTCCACGTTCACCATTCAATGATGATTATAATTTTTTTATTATTAATAAGTATGTAATATATGAAATAATAAATCTAATAGATATATATATATATATATGTAATTAAATATATCTTATTCAATTACTTCCATTCAATATGATATGAAAACAGAAACAGTGTTTATGCGTACTTACGACCTACCGTCTCCAGAAACTGTGTTTTCCATTTCATTTATATATTTATTATACATATTTATATTCTAAATATATATGATATATAAATAAATTTTTATATTCTATAAGTACTTAAATCATTATCTAAGTGATACGATCAAGAATATCAAGTTAAACCACGTACGATAAAGAAAGCGATTATTACCCAAAATGTTAATTTAACATGGAAATTATTATTAAATGGGTAGTATATAGTCATAAATTAATTATGTATGATATCATAAATATTAATATGGTTCAGTTATAATTTAATAACATATTATGGTAATCATGCAGGTAGTTAAACGTACCCTCGACCAAAGGAAAGTGCACGGTAAGGGTTAATTTCACAATCTCTTTATTATCCGAGGTTGTTTTTACGTAAGTATCTATTGGGAACTCTTTATCACCCACATTCGTGTTTCATAAAAATATTTTCAAAAGGAATATTTTAAGGTTTTATGGATGGGACTCTTTAACTATATCATTATTTTAAATGGTTTAAATATTTATTCTTCTAAATCATTCTCATTAATTTCCTTGTTTTCAAAAATATTTTTAAGGATTTATTTATATGGGCATGAATGTTTTTAAAATGTTAATTCCATTAAAAAGTTTAAAAGTAGTATGGGACACTTTAATTCAATAATTTCATTAAATTTCTTTCTTTCTAAATTGTATGACTAATAAATGGTTTCATGAAAAAGGGATATTTCTCTCAAAGAGTTTTAGAAATCATTGTCATCTATGTCAACATCCTTTTCTAGATTTCAAACATGTTTGAAGTTGATTTATAATGATAAAAATATTCCACATTATATTGAAGGTTTTGTGACATGTTTGATTGTGGATGTGTTTTTTTATACGTTTCATGGTTTATGGATAAAGTAATGACTTTTTTGTATGCTAGTTTTAATACAAATGTTTATGTTATGTTTAAACCTTTTCATATGAGGAATACATTAGATATAGTAAGTGATTGGTGGAGCCCACTACAGCTCTTTGATGCATCAGTAGGTATCATTACACAAACTAGTTTCTTTTCACATGTCCTTGACAAAATCTTATTTGTAGTCTTGGCACAAGGCCTTGACTATTTGGTTATGAAGTTTGTCATAATGCATTCCATCATTATGAAATTGGGTATTGATATTAAATGTCATTATTCAACTAGTAGAATATCTATGTGAATATGTAAATTGAATTATTTGATTTATCATTTCCATATTATGATGAATTTTAAGTTTAAAGGTCTTGTGTTTTATTCTTATACATTAGATTAAATGTTTTCGTTTATTTATAAAAGATCCTGCCATATTTTTATCCTTACTAAGCATATGATATCAGCACTTTCTTGGTTTTATTTTCTCCAGGATTCAAAGAAGTATATTATGAATTACCTGTAGGGATAATCTAATGGATATGAATGTTGTAAATTGAGACAATTTTGTTGTTGTTTTTCATTTTTTAATGTAATGTAAAACATATGAATGTATCCAGTACTTCCATGGCTACTAAACTGATCTGTCTTTCGAGACATGATTCCTTGTATTATGCCAATGTATTAAAATAATGAACCAGATCTAGGTAACAGGGGTTGGGGCATTACAGATAATTTGTGGGAGTTCAATGTTCAATGATCATAGAAAATTGAATATTTCATGGGGACCAATAGAGGTACCAAGGATGTAAATGTGAATACTATATTTGGAGAAAACAATTACAACCCACCAAGAGGATGAATAAATATGGTATTAATACACAGTAACCCAAGTGAATAAAAATAAAGGGTTGTTTTAATTATAGATATAAAATAATAACATTAAAAACATTCCTGGGGAAAATAACCTTTCGTTTTGAAAACTATTTTATTTGAAAATAAATTTTAAAAATATTTTCATTAAAAAGTATCCTTTTATATTTTCCATGGACACTTCGATGAAACGATGGAGGGTAAATACATACATGGCATAAATGATAAAAATAACATTATATTTGAATATTAATAGGTTAAAAAACTGTGTTGTTGATAAAACGATAACATGATTCTTCAAATACATTTGTAAAAGACAAAATGGGTAAAAATTTCAAAAATAAATATTTTTTAAAAGGTTAAAATATTTTTGAAAAACATTTTAGAAATTATGGTTTTTAGATGAAATTGGTTCTCCAACTAAAGAGGAAAATGATATCGGGTTATCTTACAACCACATTATAAAACAGTTTGTGTACCAAAGAGAGGAAAATAACACTACTACATAAAAAGGTTCATGAATAAAAAAATGAGAATAAAATTAATGTTTTTAATAAAAAAGGATCCAATAATTTTATCTAATGTAAATTAATGTGAAAACAATCTTGAACAAAATGATATTTTGATTTTGTAACACCCTGAGATTTAGTGAATATGTTTTTTTTCAAAATAATTAAATCGTTTAGATATTTTTCATTTTATTGGACACTAAAAAAAGTTTATTTTAAATTAAATCACTATGTTGGGATTATGTTATATGTAAAAAAAATTTAATCATGAACTACAAGAAACCTAAATTTTAGCTTTCCCTACATGAAAAAATAGGTTATATTTCATCGCACATAATAATTACTTTCCCTGATGGCTTGCATAATAGACTTAACCGAGTTTTACCAAATAATAATACGATATTAAAATATTTTTTTTAATATAATAAGATATAACATAGATGTTAAATTTTTAGTTAAGAATGGAAGAAACTAAATTTTTTAAATATATGTTTTATATTAATATAATAATAATTCATTGGTTACATATTATTTATAAATGAAAATTAAAATCAATTGAAAATAAAAGGAAATATTATTATTTTTATGGTAAAAAGGTGATTTATGATGATAAATTAAATTAACTATAATTAATAAGAAATAATAATGTAATATATTTTTTATATATTCAATAAAATATTTTTAGATATTTATCCAATAGATTTAATTGACATAATATAATAAAGAACAAAATTTTATGGATAAGAAACCTAATTCTTTTTGTAAAGAATGTTTTACATCCATTTAATTGAAAATTATGTTTAAATAAATTTTTTGGAACATTTAATGATTTAATATGTAAATAAAACATTATATTTTTAATAAAAATAAAAAAAATTGTTATTATAATTTTTTCGTAATTTTCTATAAGGTTTATTTTTTTTAATGAATAGTAAAATATATTATGTTTTAATTCAAAATTTTTTTTTCATTTAATTTACTAATAATTTTAAATAATATTTTAAATTGTTTTAAATGTTTAATTAAATAATATTGGTATTAATTAATATAGTTTAGTTAATTTTGAAGAATTTTACATTGAAATTGGATATAAAAACATGGTAAACTATGAATCATTTTTTCTTTAAAAACCCAGAGTGTCATCCTATCAGCAGGATTAATTTTAAATTAATTTATACCACTTCTGTTAATATTATTTGTTATAACTGATTCAATATTTTTAATAATTATTATTTATAATTTATAATATTTTCAACTCTGTTTTTTACCTGAAACATTAGTGAATGGAAGTAAAATTAATTTTATCGAATGAGGTAAAATAAATCTCAACAAAGGACAAAAATTTAAATTTAATACCAAAAATTACTTAGAAACTTGTCCAAGAGCCATTGGGTGGACAGATCTTGATTCTATCTTCCATTTTATCGACTTTTTAGAGTTATTAGATCCAATTTCAAAATGAAAAATATGGGAGTAATTCTTTATTCTAAATATTACAGGAGTTACAATTCTCCTTCACAATGAAAGATCTAATCTATTACCAATTCATCACACATATAAATCATATAAGATCACAAAATATCTATTAAAATATTCTCCCAAAATTCCTAACTTACTCCTATAATTATCCTTTTTGGTATAATGTAATCCAAGGAAGCCTTTAGGCACAAACCAAAAGGAGCTAACCAATTAAGAGGTAATGACTTCTCTCAAGATCCTTTTTTTATTTTTTTCTCCACCCTCCACTCCCTTTATAAAATTATTGTACAATTAAAACAGTGTAATAAGTAAATTAGGATGTTTTTATGCTAATTGTTTTACCTACACTTACATACCCCTCCATTTAATGGGTAATGAACATACAATTTACATGTAAGACGAACTATCACCTCACTAAACGATGATTTTTCATTTTTCCATTACCGCATATCATGGTGGAAATTATTATAGAAACTATGATTATATATGTAATATATACTATTTATAATTTATTGAATATTTTTTATTCATTTTAAAAAACATATATGTTTATGATTCATTTTTTGTAAATATGATAATTGCTTTTGTGGAAGTGTGGACTACTGCCCCCTCAAAGCGATTTGATTCATTCACACACATCATGGAATGTATTAAGGATAGGATTAGTGAACATATATAATATATATATAACATTATATTTATATTTTAATTATATTATATACATATATCAATATATTTCATTTTATTTATGGTCTTTCTATATGACAGTAAAAACGGAAACAACGTTCATGCGTTCGTACAGATTACCATATCCATAAATGATTTATTCCATTTCATAATTATATATTATATATATTATTATAGAAACAATATGATGAATATAAATGATATTTATATCATGGTTTAATTCTTGTAATCATGATATAATTATAAGGACTAGAGATATAACTAATTAATACACATGCGAAGAACATACAGATATTACCCGGAGTGAAACCTTAACATAAGATTATTGATATGTGGGTAATATAAGGTCATGATAAAGCCATATATGGTATTATATATAATAATATTGTTCTTTAAATGTTTTATAATAAATTTATATTATTTATATGTGTGGGTTAAACGAGTACGACGAGAGTTAAGACACAATGTAAGGAGATTTCATATCATTTTTTATTTACATGAGATACATGATATATTCAACACCCATTTATTTTTTGTTGTGTGTATAATTTCAGTGGATTTATTAAATTATTATTATAACTAAATTTATGTGAAAAATATATATCAATTCTAATATATTTATTTCATGGGGTTTAAGTTTCGAACGGTACCAAATCGGTAAATAATTATGTCTAAATTTTCCCTAATTAAGACTCATGTTTTGTTATGAAAATAAATATTTTTTGAGGTGTGTATACTTAAATTTTTCATGTTATAACATGAATCTCCTTATTTTAATGATATTACAATCTTCATGTAATTTGACCATTTTAAATGGAGAGTATAGTTCAATGTTACCAAGTGGTTAGAGTTTATTGAAACAATCTAAATATTTTTTGTGATTTTTTATTTTTGTTATTTCTTTGATGAAATATTATGATCCATCCCTCAATAGAACTCATAATGTTTCTTAAACTCTATTTATTCATGATATATTCACTTATTGGTGCCATTTTTATACTCCTTTTTACATAATATTGTTAAGAATGTGTTTTTAAGATAACCCTACTTTACCCTTTCATCGGTCAGAAATCTATGCTTATTCAAAACAATGTTATCTAAAAAGGGTTTACATGAATATTATACAGTTATCATATAATATATGAAAGAATATTTTACCCATTTTTCTTTTACCAATGTATTCAAATGATTCTTTTTTATCTCTTTCTAAAAAAGGAAATTTTCTATCATTTTTACTATGTAAAATGAAATATCTTTTTACCTCTTATGGAACGTATATATTTACCCACCGTCATTTCATTGAAGCATACTTTGCATATTTAAAATCCTAATTGTTAAGCGAATGTTTTTTTAATTTAATTTTTAATGAAATGGTTTTAAAAAAATCCAGCTACATTTGTATTCTATCAAAGAGTTTTCATGGAAAATGGTTTTCAAAATGTTTTCATGATTTCTTTATATGATATAAAGTATCTTCAAATATATGGTTTTCAAAAAAAATTCAATATTTATTTATATGTTTTCAATGTATTATAAAATAAATGGTTTTAAAAAAAGTTTTAATATTTTTTTATAAGATTTCAAGGAGTTTGAAAGTAAAATTAATTTTTATAGTTTTCAATATTCTTCTATAAGTTTACAAAGAAAATGGTATTCAAAATTTTTTAAAGATTCTTTTATATGTTTTCAAATAATTTGGTTTTTAAATTTATTTAAATATTTATTTAGAGCTTTTCTAGTATATTTTTTATAAAATGGTTTTCAAAAGTTTTTATTTTTTAAAGGGATTTTTTTCAAATAAGAAAGAATATTTTTATCAAGTACTTTTTTTTCAAAATATCCCGCTAAGTTATTTTCCTTATAAGATGACATATGTTAAGGTTAACCTTTCCCTTCTAGGAAATTATCCAAAGGTTCCATTCAATTTCTTTGTTGAATGATTTATGTTATTATGAAGTGATTCTTATGTAACATGTTTCTATTTCATAATTTATTTGATTTTGAAACATGTTTCTTTTCACAGGTTATTCTAATAATGAAATAATTATGAAACCTGTGTATTTATTCATTGGTAATGATATGATTAAATGTTTATAATAACCACTTCATTTCATGGATTATGACATTATTTTTTATGAATTTTTATAAATTTGTGTATTATTTCATTATGATATGGGTGGGACCTATATCTGCCTCTAATTCATTGGGTAAAGATTTATGCCTCATGAGATAGACATGGATGGAATGAAAAACGAAATTGGTTTAGTATTACAGAGATGGAATGAGAAATAAATTTGGATTGATAATATAGGGTGGGAACAATGGTGAAATCAGATAATTAATACCTAGCAATAATGCGGTGTGAACACCGTTTTGTAATGGACTTTCTCCATTAATATGGTCATGAAAAAAATTACTTGAGTACTATGGTAATCATTATATGTTCTTATATGTCTGCCACCATATTTTACTACTATGTTTTTAATTAATGAATTAGGCCCTTAATTCTATTCTAATCCATTTCATATGAATTTTTAATCTTTATTATGATCTCTAATATGTAGTGTATGATCATAAAAAAAATTTCTAATATTCTGTAACCTATTTTCATGTTATCCTTGCACATTTCCCTTATTTACCATTACTGAGAAGATAATATCACCCATTCTTATATTTCCTTTCCCATGGTTATGAAGAAAGGTTTTATTTATAAGAAATAAAGGTGGAGATATTTATGGAGATGTTGATGATCTTTCACTAGGGTAGAGCATTTTGTTCCCAAGATTCCATAGACAGTAAACTATTATGGTAATTGGGAATGTATTATAATAAGGTATTGAATATTCATCCAAAATGATGTAATATACATGTATGTGAATCCCATGTTTCTATATTTGGTATTAAATAGAAGGATCAGTTAACATATGAAAACTAAAATGAGAATATTTTATTGAGATCCCTAGGTATATTTCTAAGGATATGTTTATGTTTTTCTCTAATGATAAGTATAATGAAGAGTTACCATTTAAGAAAACTTCCTAGAATATTGGTAAAATAAATCTTATGTGGTTTCCTAACAATACATCCCTATCTAGATAAACAAGTGTATGTGTCTCTAGGATTGATATACCTGGGGGAAATAACTCCGGAAAGATTTTCTGGTCGTGAATTAAGGTAATTAGGTACACAAAACGAGCCTTGTTGCACACATGGTTAGACACTCTAGGGGGATATTCTTTAGAAGGTCAGAAATATCATTGCATCTGATTTGAGTCAATGGATGGATCTACAAGGAACTAGATTAACGTATAATTTTATGGAAAATTTCCTAATGAGAAGTCAAGTGGGATGATCACTAGAGTAACATATGTTGTGATCATTCCTAATTAGATTTCATGAAACATGATTAACATTTTTTACATTAACCAACACTTTGAATCAGCAAGGAAGATAAAGAAGTATTTTTCTGAGAGTTTGGGGAATGATGACCATGATAGAATGAAGATTCAGTTCCATTTGTGTCAATAATGTGGAGAAAAGCACCTAAGTGAATGACTTAGAGGAATAAGAAGTTGTTCTGACTATGGAAAATAAGGACACAGAGAAATTGACTACAAAGGAAAAATGAAGAGTTCAGTTAATGAAATAGATGATACTATTGCCCTCCCATTGACATCATAGAAGGATAAGTGTTTTACATAAGGAATAAATTTTCATTTTTCATCTCAATTTACCAAGAGGAATGCTCAAGAAGAGAATAAAAATTGAGGTGTGAGTAATGGTTACATTGATGAAGACGAAGAGATTATAGATGAAATGTAAAAGGAAAGATGTATATGTAAAAGGATAAGGTATACATATTAATGGTTTAAGTATGAAGTTGTCAAATTTATATTCATATTAAAAACATTTTTTATATGAATGGTGAAATATGTAATGATATTTTAGTTTATGTTTTTTCTATAATTATTTACAAGATTATACTAAATATTTTCAATGGACTATAAAAGTGATTTAATGAAATGGTGATATTCATTTTAAAAACTAGATTAATGAATTGATAACCCTTAATTTTTCTATAAGAGACATGCTGGATATAAAAAATGTGAATTTGGTCGTACAAATTACCATGGATCTGATAATTGAGTTGATGGAAGTGTTTTATATATCATAATGGATGACATTTAAAACGTCTTGAAATTAAGAAATATATCCAATGATCTTTGGAATAAATAATTATAATTTTTTTCAAAAAGTATTTTATGTAATTAATGTTTTTACAATTTTCAAGAGAATACAGGGTTAGGGTATTCACATGTTTCAAATGTCATGATCAAGAGAAACTCTGTGTTATATAATGGAATCAATGGCATGATGGTTTCATGAATTTATTTCGAAAGTTCAAGAAGATCATCTCCCAGAAGGGATAAAAGGTTAAACATCCATGAAAAGTTTTCTCTTAATATTTGGAGTATGTATTTATACACAATTTTTTATTGAAAACCTTAGTTAAAAGGAAATTTAGTGATTAAACATATTTCATTCATTTCCATATTATTTATTTTGGAAATTATATTAGTGTTGTTTTATAAAATAGAATCACGTATGTCGGGTGACGACCAATCATGTTTAGAAGGGTCGTGGGACTTGAACCCATGGCAAAAGAATGATAAAGGTATCATGCCTACCACTGGCCTACATGATGTCCAGGTTAATGTGTAATTATTTTTGTTCAATAATTATTAATAATGGACTAGTAGAGTAAATTTTAATGTTTACAGATTAATATGTTAACCATATTTATTTTTAATAATATTTAGAGACAAATAGTTATCCTTTTATTTATTTTATGGTCCATAATATCTTCTAAATGTATATTTTACCACATCAGGCATAAAAGTTAATTTCCAGAAATCCATTTAATGAAGTAATGGATCAATTAAAACTTGATAAAAGAAAAAAATAAAAAATGAATTTTTTAATATAAATATTTCATGTAATTATATTTCAAAATATTCATGGTTAATAAAATAATAAATAAACCTTAGGAAATGAAAAAAATAAAATGTGTTTTCCTAGTACATTAATTCTATTGAACTAATTTCCTTATAAATTATCACAGATTTTTGACTTTGAGGCTCTAAAATCTTCTTTGATCATTCACATTTTTTCATTGATGGCCTAATTCACTCAATTTAAATATTTATTCTATTCCTTAATGTCCAATATTCACTCTGAAAATATTTTCTTCTATGTGGAAACCTAGTTATATTTTGATTTTGGTCACAATTATGGTTCCAACATTCCCTTTTTAAGGGAAGATTCAATTTTCCTTTTTATGATGTCAGTTTCTATGAATGAAACATTAAAGTACAAAAATTTTCGTTACCTAGATGAATTTAAATTAAGAAATTTATTTTAATTAGGGTATAATGTAACACCTTGATATTTTTTAAATAATTATTATTTTTGAATTAATATAATCCTTTCTGATATTTTTCATCTCATGCAACACTAAAAATAGTTTATTTTATATTGAAGAACTTTGTTTTTCTTATGTTATATAGAAAAAAAAGATAACCATGCATTAGATGCGACATAAATTTAATCTTTTCCTACCCAAAACAACGGGGTTATCTTTAATTATAGGAAAAAATTACATTTCTCATGGTCTTGCGCAACATGAATGCCTAAGGATTACCGAACAATAATATATTATTAAAATATTATTAGTTAATATAATAATATTTAACTTATATGTTAAATTATTATTTACGAATGGTATAAAAAACATAACTAAAATATATTATTTACCAAAATATAAAATGAATTAATATGTTACCAATTAATTAGAAATGAACATTAAAACTGATTGAATATAAAGAGAAATAATAATATTTGTTTGGTCACAAAGCTGTATTACCATAATAAATTAAAATAATTATTATTAACAAGAAATATTAATTTAATATATATGTTATATAATCTATATTTTTTTGATATTCATCCAATAGATTTGATATATATAAGATAAGAACTGGCCAGATTTTTTTCATAAAAACCTATAATTTTTTATAATGGTTAGTTAATGCACTTTAATGGAGAACACATTTTAAATTTATTTTTTTGTAAAAATTATAAATATATTATTTCAATATAAATTGTTTGATTTGTTTTGAAAAATAATAATTATATTTGAATAAATGTTTTCCATTTTTCTATAAGGTTTCAATTTTTAATGAATAGATAAAAATATTTTATTTTAATTCAAAACTATTTTTAATTTAATTTATATATATGTTTAAATAATCATTAAAATTTGTATAAAATTTTTATTATATAATATTTTTATCAATTAATCCAATTTAGTTCAATGTAACAAATTTTATATTGAAATTGGATATACAAACATAGCAAATATTTTGACTATTTTTAATTTAAAAACCTGTAGTGTCATTCCTTATATGAGATTAATTTTAAATTAATTTATACCACATAAATGATGGAAATTTAGAAACATGGACTCAATATTTTTAATAATAAAAATGTATATTTTATAATATGGTCAAGAATTTTTTTGACTAAAAATATTAATAGATGTAATAAAAAATAATTACATTTATTATGTTAAAATTAAGCTTAACTAAGAACAAAACCATAAATTTAAGACCCACAACGAATTAGAAAATTGTACGAGATCCATTGGATGGAAATATTTTGATCCTAACCTACCATATATTTAATTTATTTATTATGGGATCCACATGAAACATGAAAAACATTGGTGGAATTATCTATTCAAAATATTACTAGAGTGCCACTCCTCTACCACAATAAAAACGCCTCATATCCTCCCACTTACTCACACATATAAAGACCCTTAGATCACCCATGGTCTGATAAAATTAGATCTCATAATCCCTAATTTACTCCTTGAATCATCACCTTGGGAAAAAATAAACCCTAGTAAACCTTTTGACATAAACCAAAAGGAGTAACCTGATTAAGAGGTAACGTTTTCTCTCAAGATCCATTCTATTATTTTTTTCTCCACCTCTCCACTCACATTACTCCATGATTTTATAAAAACAATATGTCATAAATATACTATGATGTTATTATTCTAATCATTATAGCTATACTTTCATGAACCTGCATCAAATGGGAAATGAACACACTGTTTACGTGTAAGACGAACTACCACATCAGAAAACGATGATTGTTCAATTTTACTTTACCACCTATAAAAGAGGACATTAATATACACTATATGTTTATATATGTAATATATTATATTTTTTATATATTTAATCTTATTTATTCAATTTAATACACATATATTTTTGCATTAAATTTTATAAATACGATAATTTTGTGTAAGGATGTGTGGACTACCGCCCCTCAAAGTGGTGTGATTCATTCACCTACTACATGGAATGTATTAAGGGTGATATTAGTGAAATTATATGATATATATAATTTTATATTTATTTTTTCGTGATTTTATATTGATATATAAATATATTTAATTTTCTTTCTTTCAATTCGATAATAAAAAAGAAAACAATATTCATGCGTAATTACGACTTACCATCTCCATGATTGGTGTACTCCGTTTAGTATGTCTATATACTATAAAGTATAATAATAAAAGTAAACTAAATTTAAATGATATTATATATAAAATAAAAAACTACATAACGTGTATTTTTTTTAAACCTATAGTTTTTACTATGAAATCATAATTACCATACATTGTATGAAAATATATCTCTGGGTTATCATCTTTCTTAGCTTTTAAATATTGATAACCATAACTAAGATCAGTCTTTGAAAAATTTTATCTCCATTTAATTTGATTTAAAATGTTATTGTTTATGTTGAAATCAATAGTATTTTTATATTGTTTCCCTTGATATCCAATAATCAATGCATATGCTCATTGAACAGTACAACTTCTTTAGAAATATTACATGTGCTACCCATAGTGAGACACTTTAATGAATGTGTAACATATCAATGGAATATGTTATTTATATCCTTATCTCCATTAAATACACTATATATATACTATATAATTGTCTATATATGAGTTTTATATTCAGGAATAAGATCAATAATGAATTTAACTTCTCTGCCAGATGGAAACCTTACAATTAATAATGAAATATTTCAAAATATTCTTTAACAATGGGAAAATATTATATTATAAGAACCTTATTCTCCTCCATATATTACATTTTTTCCAATTCTTCCCCATATATTTCATTTATATTGGATACTAGAGGTGGTTAATATCATTATCCATGTGATAAAACCTATCCCATAAATACAAATAATTACATAATTAATTAACTAATTCTTAGTTATTTTAATATATAATAAATTTTATACTTTATTATTTAATTGAAAATACATATGAAAAATTATATTAAAATCTATAATAATAATAATAATAAGTATATTTGAATGTAGTGAAACCTAAGAGATTATTATTTGAAATCCTCAATATATCATTGTTGTGATTAATTTTCCACTCATTTTAATAATTGATAAATTGGTACATAATTTATCATGGTTGAATAGATTTCATTTGTAAAAATTCTTGATATAAAACAACATACCCATATAGAATAAAGCAGTGTATTAGCTAAGATGATTGAATAAGAAATTTACCTTCTACAACCAAATTAAAAGATTCATATTTAGAAATTATTATTACCAAATCCCAACAATGTTCTACATTCCTATTATGGTGTTTATTAAATTTTTTATTTGATAATAGATTAATGTAATTTCACATCTCTTACTATCAAAAATATTTCACATTGATGGATTTTCTATTACCTCCGGACTCAGGAACATCATGAAAATTCTCTCCATTTTTATGCCATAACACCATTCATTTATCTATTTCATGAGGTATTTATTTCCAAATTTACTACATATAGAGAGCACCAGTCTTCCTTTATTTTATTCTCAAGTTGTTATTTCCACATGGTGATCAACCGTTGACGTTATCTTAGGTTTCCCTTTATAAATTATTGATTTTAAAAAATACATTTTACTATTGATAATACAAGTTTTCAAATTGTCATATTTTAAAATAATATGAGAGACTTATTATCAATGGAAGCATGCATTTGAACCAACAACGATGTTAATATTATATTTTTCATGACCCATCCTCGGGGCCCATGCCATGACAACCCCAAGCCTGCCTTCCATAGGCTAGGGGCTGGCGACTAGCACCAAAGGCGTAAATCCCTAAGCTGGGAAGGCATTTTCTTTATAAAAGTGAACAAACACAACAGAGTACACAATAGGAAGTAAACACTAAGTAAAACTGAATACAAAAGATCATGCTGGAAAGTAAATGGGCCAGTATACAAACCCAACTAAACAAAAAGTTCAAGTAATAAGGGATAAACAGCTGAAAGTAAAGAGCATCTCTTAGATCATCCCCCGGGGTTCCTACCTGAAGGGTAGGTACATATGGACACCTCAACACCCATGTTTTTCAGTCTCCTCTGTGTACCAACTCGTCGTAAGGTCCACCTTTGGGTACTATCCTGTCGTGGTGATCTCAGCCTCCATCAGCACTGTTTGTCTTCTGCATCCAACACAACGAGGTGCAGGCATAGCCCGTTCAGAGGTGAGTATAACGATACTCAGTAGGGACCCTGAGACCTGCAAGGTCTCACAATATCCACTAAGGATAAAAAATGAAGAAAGATACAATCAAGAATAATCAACCAACCCTACTTAGTTTTATACCCATACATATACCTAAGTTACCAAACTTAGTCCGGCTCCAACTTTCAAGCCCAAGAACAAACCAATTCCACAAAGGAAGTAAAGTCAATCACAATGATGATAATGGTTAAAAGACATGACTCAGATCACACAGGTATGCCATAATAGTAGAGAGATATAGATGATCAGATGTAGCCACTAGATCATCTAATCTGTCGGACCCACACAGGATACAGGACCAACTAAACTGTCTGACCCACACAGGATACAGGCCAGCTATCCCGTCTAAGCTGTCAGACCCACATAGGATACATGACCAGATATCTCTTCTAATCTATTGGACCCACATAGGATACCGGCCAGCTATCTCGTCTAAGTTGTCCGACCCACACAGGATAGAGTCCAGATATCTCGTCTAAGATGTCGGACCCACATAGGATACATGACCAGCTATCTCGTCTAGGCTGTCTGACCTACACATGATACAGGCCAGATATCTCGTCTAAGTTGTCGGACCCACACAGGATACAAGCCAGCTATCTCGTCCAAGCTGTTGGACCCACATAGGATACAGGACCAGCTATTCTGTTGAACCCACACCGGATACAGGAACAGAAGTCAGAACTGTCGAACCCACACAGGATTCTGGTCCAGTAGTCGTCACTGTTGAACCCATGTTGGATTATGGTTCAGTAATCATCACTATCAAACCCACGTAATATTTGGGTACATTCGTCGTCATTTTCAAACCAACATAGGATTTCAGTACAGTAGTCGTCGTAGTCGAACCCACGTAGGATTCTGGTACAGTAGTCATCGCAGTCAAACCCACGTAGGATTCCGGTACACAACACGCTTGATTCTAGGAGGGTCCACCGCTCGAGCCAGGTGTCGATACATAAACAATCACGATGTTCTAAGTTGATGTATCCCGTAGTTCTGCCTCATCAGAAGGAACCCAATGCGAAAGACAATGCGTCATTCGGACGCCCTCTATAAGAGTTATTGGCATTTCCATTCCTAGGGGTCGGTTGGATTTCGGGTACAATCCAACTTGACCAGACTCCAACCTCATCTGAATCCTGTGTTAAGTATACCAAGAGGACTATCTCATCAAATGTAATCCAACATAGTTTATGGCACATCAATCGAACGTACGGTCCTTAAGTTATAATCGTTTCCGCTCCGAGGGCCCGGTTGGTTTCGGGTTCGAACCAACCCGGCCGTACCAAATATTTTCCAAAACCTTGAGTGTGATATACCGAAGCTACCTTCTCAATCCAAGGAATCCTATGCAACTGACTATGTGTCGAGCGGAGGTTCATAGCTCATGTTATGGGTGAAAGACCAAAAGAGGACCGAAGAGGGGGGTTTGGGTCTGGTCCGACTGGGCCCAATCCACCCTGGGTCGGGCCAAACAAGTTCGAACCAACCCGGATCCAAGTATGGCCTGGAAGGGCGTGTCCTAGCCCGGTGGCTACAACCCGGCCTAGTACGGCGGCCTGGCCCAGTGCGCCAGCCCCGCCCGCGCGGCGGCCCGTCCCGCGTGGCGCAGTGGCCCAGCCCGCGTGGCGTGGTGGCCCAGCCCGTGTGGCTGGGGGATATGAATCCCCCCTGGTTAGGGAGACCAGGTGGTGGTGGTGCCCTGCGGGCCCCGCCCTAGTCAATCAGGGGCGGGGGGTGTTGCTCCCCTCCGTCTCCCGGTAACGGAACCGGCAGATGTTGTTTCCTCCCTGCGGAAGCCAGCCGAGTTCCGCCCCGGCATGCCCCTCGCCGAAGGCCGGCTCAGCCGGCTACCCTCCCGCCCATCTGTCATGGCCAACCATAGATTGGCCGCCTGTGCAGTGCAACGGTGCCAGACCATCTCCTACTTCCGCAGCACACATGGTCGTGGTACCACTACCGCGCGACGTGACGACGCCCCGCATTATTCCGACCGTCGCGGCCCTCCTGGCCACGACCCCTTCTTCCAGCGTGGTACGACAGAACCGTGCCCCTCCAGAATTTTCACGACCCATGGTGGTTGTGACCCCGTTCTTCGCAAAGCTTCGGCGACCCGGTGAAAAATGTGCCGCTGGTTTCTTCTGCGGTTCTCTCTACCGGTGGCGCTGTTGCACCACCGCCGTTGGCAACCAATCCAGAACCAATGAAGGAACATCGGGCCGTGTTTGTTCGGACTATGCCCTCCACGTAAAATTATAACAATTGGATAAAAAAGAACCACAAAAAACGTTTCGGAACAAGGATTTAAGTCAATCAATAATTACCCCAACCTCGGATCGTTGTTCGTTGATGACGTAGTTGAAAGAGGATGGAGTAGAGGTCGATGGTTTCATTCTCCTGGAACTTCAGATCTGAGCATGAGCATCAGTGAATCATCGGAATCCGATCTCCGTTGAAGGATTGTTCTTAATCGAATATCTTGGAAGATCCATCATTGGAGAACCATTCTTCATCGACAAACCTTTCACAGAACCCTCTCCTTTCCAATGAATAGTCTTTCCCCAACACAACTCAAAACTAAATTATCACCCTAGGTTGAGTTGTGCATTTAAAAAAATTAATCAATTCATTAATTGGGTGGTTACACCTCTAGTGTCACCACACTCTTATTTCTCCTTATTAAATGATGATTTTCAATTATTTGGTGGTCCCCACACCAAAGGAGTTTCAAAAATTAAAATAAAATTAAAATAAAAAGTTTATTTTATTTTTATCCCATGAAACGTCATAAAACCAACATTCACCCCGACTCGACTGTGATCGAGGTGAAGGTCTCCTTAAGTGAATACCGGTGAAACGAGTTCAACAGTGTTCTCATATTTCAATTCGGAGCACCAGTTAAAAATATAGATTTTCCCGCTCACAGGTTTACTGAATGTACCTGAAAAAAAACATATGAAATTGATTCCGGGAACACCGGGCCTCAGAATCATGCACTGTCAGAAACTGTGGACTTGTAAAATTCTAAATAATTTATGAAAAAAATTCCCTTGAAATTTCTGGGTCTTTAAATTACCCCCACCTCAGGGATTTACATCCCCATAAACTACAACTGACACTAAAGGAACAAATGAGGGTATTGAGCACACATCTGAGCCTCCCGCTCCCATGTGCTCTCTTGGAGGTTCCTGTACTGCCAGCGAACACACGTCAGAGTAATCGACTTTCCACGTAGGACCTGCTCCTGTCGATTCTCAATATCCAATGGAACCTCCATGCAAGTCGCCTTGTCATGTATATCCAGCTCCCCGTGGTCGATGATGTGGGACGAGTCGGGCACGTATCTCCTCAACTGATATACGTGGAAGACATCGTGCACCCGGTGGAACTGAGGTGGAAGGGCCAGGTGGTAAGCTGCCTCACCTACTCTGTTGAGGACCTGGAACAACCCGGTAAATAATGGAGATAACATGCCGCCTCTGCCAAATCTCAGTAGACCTCATCGATGTGAGACCCATAGGAAGACGTGGTCTCCATCCTTGAACTCTAGTGGTCCCCATATCCTATCATCATAAGACATCTATTTTCTCTGTGCAGTCTTCATCCGCTCCTGGATGATTTGAACCTTCTCCATCGTATCCTGCACCATCTCTGGTCCTACATGTGTTGACTCCCCTGGTTCAGTCCAGCACAGTGGTGATCTGCAAGGTTGGTCGTATAATGCCTCGTAAGGGGCCATACCGATGGTGGAGTGGTAGCTATTATTGTATGAAAACTCCACCAAGGTTAAGTGATCCTCTCAGCTATGAAAAAAGTATAGGACACATGAACGGAGAATGCCCTCGAGTGTGTAAATTTTCCTCTCTGTCTGACCATCCGTCTAGGATGGAAGGTGGTGCTCAAGCGAAGCTGCATCCCCAAAGCCTCCTGTAAACCATTCAATGTCTGGGAAGTGAAACGAGCATCTCTATTGGAGATGATAGTCGATGGCACACCAAGAATCTATACAATCTCTTGAACATAGAAGCGTCCCAAGATCTCTACTGAGCTCTGCTTTGTGATCGGTAGTAAGTGGGCCGACTTGGTGAGTCATTCTACGATCACCCATATAGAGTCGTGTCCTCTAGATGTACATGGAAGTCCCATCACAAAATCCGTGGATACCCCATCCCATTTCCACTCTGGAACCTTTAAGGGAAGAACCAAGTCTGCTGGAACCTGGTGCTCTGCCTTCACTTTCTTACAAGTAAGGCATCGAGAGACAAACTCTGTTATTGCCTTCTTCATACCTAGCCACCAGTGCTGTCGTCTGAGGTCTGGAAACATCTTCGCCACTCCTGGATGTACCGCTAGAGGGGAAGTGTGAATGTCCCTCAACACCTCCTCATGTAGTGGAATTGGTACCATGGTACATCCTCTGAAGAGGATGACATGCTCCCCGCGTTTAGAAAACCCATCAGGTGCCTACCCTGAGGATATCTGAGCAGGTCGCGTCTCAAAGTCAGCATCCCCACGCTGTGCCTCTCTAACTCACTGAATAAGTGGAGGAATGACTGTGAGAGATTGCACAAAGGTTTCTCCATCTCTATCCACAAAGGATATCTGCAATGTGGCCAGCTGCTTCATCACCTCTCCGAGCAACTGAATGTCTGATCTCCTACAGAGAGCATCTTCTATAACGTTCCCCTTCCCTGGAGTATAGACTAACTCAAAGTCATGGTCCTATAGGAACTCAAGCCATCGTCGCTATCTTAGGATCAGGTCCTCATGAGAGAAGATATACCTGAGACTCTTGTTATCTGAATACATGGTAAAACATCCACCCATAAGATAGTGCCGCCACATATTCTAGGCGAAGACCACTACTGCTAACTCCAGTTCATGGGTAGAGCAGTTCTGCTCGTGCAGTCTCAACTGCCGAGAACCATACACGATCACTGCTCTCTCCTGCATCAGGACACACCCGAGTCTGGTCCCTAATGTGTCGCAACAAACTACGTACCCAACGATCTTATTCAGAAGCCTCAAGATGGGAACACTATTAAACCTTTGCCTCGTCTTTTGAAAGCTCTACCGGCATCTCTATGACCATATGATGGTTTTTACCTTCTTCATCAAAGCTGATAGTGGTGCTGCAACTCGGGAAAAGTCTGTCCGACTCCTAAGTGATCGACTGCACCCTCTTATGAATGATTCCATCCTATGCTGCCTGGGTTTTCCTTTCCACCGACCAAGGAAACCCCCATCCCAACATTGTAGATAAACCACAACCGTTTTTCCTAATACATTCAATCTTGTGTATGAACTGTGGTTTCCCAGTCCATACTCAAACTAACATTGTAAGGCCTCGAAGCTGTCACAATGAGGTTCCAACTGAAACTCTCCCCTCAAGGTTCAGATCACACTGTTGGCATATGTTTTACTATCGAGTCTCGTCCCAAAGGAATCTCCAGACGTGAGGGTCAAGTCAATGGCTTAACCGGAAACTCTAGGACTGGGACAAGATTAATGGAAGGAAAGAATGATTGGTACCTATTTCTATAGATACAACAGCTAGTAGTAGACACATACCATACCTAAAATTATTCTTAGAGACCTTGGGTCACACTCCTTAACCACATGCAGCTATTCTCTTCCCCTACCCACCAACTCCCTAAGCCTAACGGGGACTACAAAGGTGGGTGGTTGTGACATGTCAAAATGTTCACCACTTCATGCTGCTCTCCTAGCTCTGCTTCCATGCCTGCTGCCCTACAGATTCATCTGTCCTTAATACTTCCTCTTCTCGAAAAAATCTACACACTCAAGTCTCTATGAATGGTGCCAGTTTCATGCTTTCCAACTGCTATCATTCACTAGCTGTATCTGCTCAGCCAATGAACTTTCAACCACAAAGGTTCTCTCTTGCACCCTAACATAAGTAGAAATCCAAAGAGGAAAAAGTGTTGTCTCAGATATCCTTAAACACACATCACTTAGAGGTCCGAGCTCTAAAGCACTGACCGAATCATATTCATCGAGTACCATGAATGATCGGCCTACCTCGATGAATACTCAGCTACCAACATGTCATCCTGTCGAAGCTGTATAAGCTCTAGAAAAATCTCAGCCACCTCCTCAAGCCAGTCCTCAACCGCCTGTGGGTCGTGCTCACCTCGGAACATGAGGGATATCTGATTCTGAAACACATTTAAGGCACTAAGCCTACATGTTTTCTCTACCGATACCACCGGTAGTGTCTTCTGACCAACGACAGTGATATAGTTGGCACAATGTCCAAAGGTACCATCTCGAAAAATGGTCTATGTACTGAAACTTCATCACTATACGGACCATCCCCATGGTCACTAACTATAATAGATTAGTAGCTAAGAATAAAATCAACTCTAATAGTGTCTCAACTAGGTGAAAAACTCCAGTAGTCGCCTCCATCCAGTCCTTTGCTTCCTGAGAATATTTCTCACCTCGTAACCTCGGAGGCCTCTGCCGCTGGAATTCGTGCAACGTGCTAAGTCAGCGTGCATCGTCCGCCAATGCGGCTGGTGGGATCTGATTCCCAATGGGTGGTGTTGCTGCTGGTACACCACCCAAAGGTGCCAACATAGTAAGAGGTCCCTGCATGGAGCATCGTTTCTCAGTGGACCATCATCATGTACTCTCTCGGAACTCTAACTGGTTGTCTGCATGGATGCATCCTGATAAGGACCAGGTGCGCCATGGTCAATATGTTATACCTGGTGAGCTGACTCAAATATTTCACAAAGAGGACTCTTGAAAACACATACTCAATCTATGTTTTCGTGCACTGAGTCAGAAATTAGAGGTCAGGGTACTCATGTATGGATACGTCGGCCACCGCACCAACAGTGGACTCTAGGGACTGAGAACCACACTCAACACTCTTACCAATATTGCTTCATAGTAAGGCAGATGAGAGTCCTAAGTTCTGTGGTATAACCAACTCCTATGATACCAATTTGTCATGACCCATCCTCGGGGCCCATGCTGTGACTACCCCAAGCCCGCCTTTCATAGGCCAGGGGCTGGCGACTAGCACCAATGGTATAAATCCCTATGCTGGGAAGGAATTGCCTTTATAAAAGTAAACAAACACAATAGAGTATGCAATAAGAAGTAAACACTAAGTAAAACTAAATATAAAAGGGTGTGCTAGAAAGTAAATGAGCCAGTATACAAACCCAACTGATCAACAAGTACAAGTAATAAGAGACAAACAGCTGAAAGTAAAGAGAAGCTCCTGGATCGTCCATCGGGGTTCCTACATGAAGGGTAGATACAGATGAACACCTCAAAACTCACATCCATCAGTCTCCTCGGTGTACCGACTCATCACAAGGTCCACCTCTGGGTACCGTCTAGTCGTGGTACTCTCAGCCTCTGTCAGGGCTGTCTGTCGTCTGCATCCAACACAACGAGGTGCAGGCATAGACCGTACAAGGGTGAGTATAACGATACTTAGTAGGGACCTCAAGACCCGTAAGGTCTCACAATATCCACTAAGGACAAACCATGAAGAAATATACAATCACGAAGTATCAACCAACCCTACTCAGGTATATGACCATACATATACCTAAGTTACTAAACTCAATCCGGCTCCGACTTTCGAGGCCAAGCACAAACCAATTCCACAAAGGAAGTAAAGCCAATCACCATGATGATAAGGGTTGAAAGACATGACTTAGCTCTCACAGACATTCCACAATAGTAGAGAGATATAAATGATCATATGTAGCCACTAGATCATCTAAGTTATGGGACCCACAGAGGATATAGGACCAGCTAAGCTATCAGACCCACACAGGATACAAGCCAGCTATCTCATTTAAGTTGTCGGACCCACACAGGATACAAGACCATCTATCTCGTCTATGTTGTCGGACCCACACAGGATACATGCCAGGTATCTCGTCTATGCTGTCGGACCCACACAGAATACAGGCCTACTATCTCGTCTAAGCTGTCGGACCCACACATGATACAGGACCAGCTATCTCGTCTAAGATATCAGACCCACACACGATACAAGCCAGCTATCTCCTCTAAGCTATCAGACCCACATAGGATACATGCCAGTTATCTCATCTAAGCTATCCGACCCACACAGGATACAGGACCAGATATTCTGTCGGACCCACACAGGATATAGGAACAGAAGTCAGAAGTGTCGAACCCACACATGATTCTGGTACAGTAGTCGTCGCTCTCGAACCCACCACAACTACATCTTGGCCTTTTATCAGCGCTAAAAAATGACATTAACAGCGCTAGAAAAGTACTATTAATGCGAGCACAGATAAGGGGGGGGGGGGGGTCCCCTTTATCAGCACTTTTATGAGCACTGACAAAGGGGGTCCTTTATCAGTGCTCTTTTAGCGCCGTTAATGGTGTCCTTTATCAGCGCTCAAAAAAGTGCTGATAAAGGCACCTTCCCCTTCACCTACAAAATAGAACCTGTACACCTGCACACCTGAACAAACCGGAATACCTGCATACAATAGCACATGCACACCAGCACAAAATAGCACCCGCACACAATATTTTGATAGACAACGATATATACATTTACTTAAGATCATGAATACAAAAAAACACACTGCTATATACATTTCAAACATTGTTTTACATGGTTACAATTACAATTATTCAACAACAGTTATAAACATTCATGTTTCATCATTTGATATCTGTGATCAGCTCTCAAAAAATTTTGTCCATGGTATTTGTTTCCGAACAATGCATTCGAACTCAAAGAAAAAAAAGTCACCTATATAAGAAAACAAATATTATGTTAGTAAAAAAATAATGAAATAAATTAAAACATTAATATGAATAAATACATTCATATGGAAATGTCAAACTAAAATATGAAATTTTAAACTCAAATGTTTTAATTCTGATAATAATGAAAGGGATTAATGTAAAATCATTATGTTTTTGGATGATTTATCTCATTTAATAAATATTAATTCTTTATCTAATAAAAAGCTTTACCGGTCACACCTTACATCGGATTGAGGTGCGGTTGATTCGTAAACATCAAAAATGACTAATGGATCATTTTCCTAAAGTATCAAAATAATCAGAATGTTTTTTCTCAGTTTTCCGTATGTCACTTGTGTTTTTTTCTAAAGATTATGTCAATTTGAAACTAATATCAGGCACTTTTAGCCATACCGGTCACACCGTGTGTCGAATTGAGCTGTGGTCGATTCGTACACGTCAAAAATGACTCATGGATTGTTTTCCTAAAGTATCAAAACAATCCGAACGTGTTTCCTTGGTTTGTTGTATGTCACTTGTGTTATTTTATAAAGTCAATGTAATTTGAAACTAATACCAAACAATTTTATCCATACTGGTCACACTGTGCATCAGATTGAGGTGCGGTTGATTCGTACACATCACAAATGACTCATGGATTGTTGTCCTAAAGTATCAAAACAATCTGAATGAATTTTCTCAGTATTCCATATGTTAGTAGTGTTGTTTTCTAAAGTTTATGTCAATTTGAAAATTATATCAGATAATTTTAGTCATACCGGTCACATCGTGCATCAGATTGAGGTGTGGTTGATTCGTACACATCAAAATTGACTCATGGATTGTTTTCATAAAGTATCAAAACAAACTGAACGCATTTTCTCTGTTTGTCATATGTCACTTGTGTTGTTTTCTAAAGTCTATGTCAATTTGAAACTGATATTAGACACTTTTAGCCATACCAGTCACACCGTGCGTTGGATTGAGGTGAGGTCAATTCGTACACGTCACAAATGAGTCATGGATCATTTTCCTAAAGTATAAAAACAAACCTAAAGCTTTTTCCTAGTTTTCCATATGTCGCCTGTGTTGTTTTCTGAATTTTATGTCAATTTAAAAGTGATATCAGACTCTTTTAGCTATACCGGTCACACCGTTCGTCGGATTGAGGTGAGGTCGATTCGTACTCATCAAAAATGACTAATGGATCATTTTAATAAAGTTTCTAAACAATCCGAATGGGTTTTCTCGGTTTTCCGTAAGTCAATTGTGTTGTTTTCTAAAATTTATGTCAATTTGAAACTGATATCACACACTTTTAGTCATATCGGTCACACCGTGCGTCGGATTGAGGTGCGGTCGATTCTTATATGTCAAAAATGACTCATGGATCGTTTTAAAAAAGTATCAAAACAATCCGAACATGTTTGCTCAGTATTTCGTTTGTCAGTAGTGTTGATTTCTAAAGTTTATGTCAATTTCAAAATGGTATCAGACACTTTTAGCCATACCGGTCACATCGTGCGTTGGATTGACGTGCAGTCATTTCATACACGTAAAAAATGACTCATGGATCATTTTCCTAATGTATCAAAACAATACGAATGAATTTTCTTTGTATTCCGTGTGTCACTTGTGTATTTTTCAAAAGTTTATGTCAATTTGAAACTGATATCTGACACTTTTAGCCATGCTGGTCACACCGTGCTTCGGATTGAGGTGAAGTCGATTTGTACACGTCAAAAATGACTCATGGATCATTTTCCTAAAGTATCAAAGCAATCATAATGTGTTTTCTCAATATTTCTTATGTCACTTGTGTTGTTTTTTAAAGTTTATGTCAATTTGAAACTGATATCAGACACTTTTAGATATACCAGTCACACCATGCATCAGATTGAGGTCCGGTCGATCTGTACACGTCAAAAATGACTCATGGATCGTTGTCCTAAAGTATCAAAACAATAAGAACATGTTTGCTCAGTATTTCATATGTTAGTAGTGTTGTTTTCTAAAGTTTATGTCAATTTGAAACTGATATCAGACACTATTAGCCATTTCGGTCACACCGTGTGTCGGATTTAGGTACGTTCAATTTTTATACGTCAAAAATGACTCACGGATTGTTTTACTAAAGTATCAAAACAATCTGAATGCGTTTTCTCGGTATTCCGTATGTCACTTGTGTTGTTTTCTAAGGTTTATGTCAATTTGAAACTGATATCAGACACCTTTAGCAATATCAGTCACACCGTGTATGGATTGAGGTGAGGTTGATTCGTACACGTCACAAATGACTCATGGATAGTTTTCCTAAAGTACCAAAATAATCCGAATGCTTTTTCTCAGTTTTCCATATGTCACATGTGTTGTTTTCTAAAGTTTATGTCAATTTGAAACTAATATCAGACACTTTTAGCCATACCTTCCCCACCGTGCATCGGATTGAGGTGCGGTTAATTCTTACACATCACAAATGACTCATGGATCATTTTTCTAAAGTATAAAAACAATCTGAATACGTTTTCATGGTTTTCTGTATGTCACTGGTGTTTTTTTCTAAAGTTTATTTCAATTTGAAACTGATATCAGAAACTTTTAGCCATACTTTTCACACCGTGCATCAGATTGAGGTGTAGTCATTTTGTATACGTCAGAAATGACCCATGGATCGTTTTCTTAAAGTATCAAGACAATCTGAACATGTTTGTTCCATATTCCGTATGTCAATACTGTTGTTTTCGAAATTTTATGTCAATTTTAAACTGATATCAAACACTTTTAGCCATACCAGTCACACCGTACGTAAAATTAAGGTGTGGTCGATTTTGGCATGTCGAAAATGACTCATGGATTGTTGTCCTAAAGTATCAAAACAATACGAATGTGTTTGCTCAGTATTCCGTATGTCACTTGTGTTGTTTTCTAAAGTTCATGTCAATTTGAAACTGATATCAGACACTTTTAGACATGCTGGTCACACCGTCATTTGGATTTAGGTGAGGTTGATTCGTACACGTCAAAAATGACTCATGGATCATTTTCCTAAAGTATAAAAACAATCCGAACGCGTTTTCTCTGCATTCCGTATGTTATTTGTGTTTTTTTCTAAAGTTAATGTCAATTTCAAACTGATATCAGACACTTTTATCCATGTCGGTCATACCGTGCGTCGGATTGAGGTGTGGTCATTTCGTACACATCAAAAATGACTATTGGATCGTTTTCCTAATGTATCAAAACAATCTGAACGTGTTTTCTTGGTTTTAAGTATGTCACTTTTGTTGTTTTCTGAAGTTAATGTCAATTTCAAACTGAGTAGTATGAATTCACTAATCTAAGGATATGAAACATAAGAAAGGGTGATCATAGATTCTCTATAAGTGTAAAAAAGGGAGATATCAATGACCATATAAAGATAACATAAGTATTAGTAATTCACCTTCATTATCATATTGGTTTACATTCTTCTATCAGGTACGGTGCCCATTCGTTTCTAAACACATTTATATCATCTTATGAATAGGAGTTTTTGCGACAGTCATAGTACTACTGAAAAAATATAAATACACAAAGGATTAATAATTATTTTAAATGAAGTAGTAATTATTTTCCCAAATACCTCTTCAGGGATGCTAGTTTGTTCATGAAATATGATCTCTTTCATAAATTTAAAAACATAATAACAGCAGTCATTGTCGTTTGTTTGTTTCGGACACTGCATAAACATCGAGAAAAATAAGTAATTTGTTTAGATATGTGTTTGGATAGTGAAATATAATTATATATACCCAGATAATTCGTCATTTTTAGATCGTGTGCTCATTGTCATCCTTAGGTCCTGGATTCAATCCATCCTTTACACGATATTCATACACCACCCTATCATAAAAGAATCCTCATTAAAAGATAATATAAATTATATAACTAGAAATTTAGTTCTAAAATATTGGATCTAGTGTATTATGAATTGAAAATCTCCGTCATGTGTGGTCGGTTTGTTGGATATCCTGCAGTGAATCCATAAAATAAATCTTTGGAGTATCTAAATTAACTACAATTAGCATCCAATGTTCCCTAAAAACACAAAAAGGGAATAAGTACTGATAGAAATGAAAATATAATTGATATGATTAAAATGTAAAGTTTTACCCCTGTAATGTTGGTATTAAAAAGAGTCTGTCAGTCATAATTCTACATTGAAAAATTCTGAGCATATTTGACATTAATTCTACCTGAAAATAAGAATCTATTTCTTCTTGTTGTGTAAAATGGTGTGAGGACTAACGAGACCAAATTTTTATTCATGGAAGAATCCCTTCAATTGTTTTTCATATATACTCTTGTGAAGAATATGAAATGTATTTAGTCATAATTATCATAGTATATCAGCTTCTGTAAAATCAAGTCATGAAAACATACCTCATGTATACATTTATAACTGAGGCGCCTAGGAAGTAGTATGTGATGATTTCAGCAACAACGCCAACACTAACAAAATCTAATGTTTCCTCTCCATACATATCTTTTCTCAAACAATTGTGTGACTCTTGCTGCCTATCATTTTTGTATCCACATGAGCTTGCAATGATAATAAATGTGGATATAGATTGGGCGGGGTGAACACGCTCTCAGTAGATCGTTTTTCTTGGTTGGTTGATCCTTTTGAGCTGCTCTTTTGTTTTAGATACTCCAATTTGTCCTTCTGTAATAACATTCATCAGTTCAGCTATTTTATAATTTAATGTTAAAGGTTGTGCTTGAAAATTGAATTGGAAATGAATACCTCCTGGTCAACATGTTTTTTTACAAGATTCAACGGCCATGCAATGAATGTTCCAACAGATTTTTCCATCATATAAATGTTGTCATTGTCATTTGGCATGGGTATCTCGGCGCTCGGATCATGAGCTACGTTACTCGACACTTTGACATGACCGGTTGGAAGTGTTCTAGAGTGTAGTGTGTCATTCTGTATATTGAACACTGTAGCCCTCGCTACAAGGCGATGGGTGGGAGTTGACAGGTATAAATCACAGTCATTTTCACCCTGTAGAATATCATTACAAGAAAGGTATCAGTGTCTATGTGATTCACATTTCACAAAATTGAATATTAGAACATTTATTACCTTAGTTAATCCAGGTCTTTGATGGGAATGGCTCGCCTCAAAGCTGGTGGGGGGTGGGGCAGGATCTTCTCGCGTGGGTTGTTCTTGAGTTGTTTGTTCTCTTCGCCTCTCGTCCATCAAAGTTGCTAGCATCTCTCCCTGACTTTGGAATATTTCTTCAAGGGTATATACTCTATCTCTCATTACATTCAATTCATTAGTTTGTTCATCCTCTTGTTTTTTTTTCTAAAAATATGCCCGGGTGTCACCCCAAAACCCACACCTCTGACGCGGCCATACTGTTCTGGCTGTTTCAAGGCCGCTGAATGTATGCCTGCATCTCGTGTGGGTGTTGTTGATTCCTGTGACTATGTCAAATAGAAAATATGTAAAAATAAGTAATCATCGTTATTTAATAGTGATTTAAAGCAAAACAAATTTATATTATGTCATACTTACACATGTTTCCCACACGTTTTGTGTGTTTTCATCTACCAATTTCCCCTCTTTATTAACACGAGCCTCCTTTCATAGCACATGGAGTGGAATGGAAATGGATTTGGATTTTGATTCATCAATCTGCATATAAACAGAGAAACATGGTTAGAGTTCTGTTTTATATCACATAAAAGTATTACAGTACTTTTAAAATACATACCGATTGTTATTCAATTGAAGCGTACCCCAGCCTTGGTTTACGATAGGGGTACGCTAGTTTTGCTGCCCGTTATTTATTTTCAGCACTCAGTTGTTGTTTCATAAATTAAAAACTATCAATCAACCTGATGAATACAAGAAATGATAAACAACGTGTAACCAAACACTATGTACCTGAAAAGTCTGTTCCACATGACGGTTGCAAAACACATCCCACGCTCCTTGGGATATCAAGTGTGCATAAAGAAAAGGTGGGTGCAGCTTGATTTTCCATTCAATATCTTTCAGATGATGTTTCGTTAAAATGGTGTGAAAACCTCTATAAACCCTTCCTGCCAGTCTCAATACATATTCTTTGTGTGAAACATCTACTATAAATGCACTCTGCAAGAGATGATGAAGTGTTAGTCAATATTTCAGTATTTAATTTTAATTTATTTTAATAAATTAAATAAATGATATCATAATGTTACCGTAATATCTTCCCACATTAATGTTTTCAGCCCGCTGACAATATGGTTCCACAACTCTATATCAATCGGCACGCGTTGCTGAGTGATGATTCCAATGTAGCTACTAAACATGGATTTGTTGGGGTTTACATGTTGGCCTCGTTTATTCCATCCCACCTCATATTTGATGCCTTTTGATTTTTTCCTTAAGGCTTTTGGCTAAAATTATCAAACTACAGTACACCTGTTTTTTTGTGTCACCGGGGTCTCATTGCCTACCATTTCCTCGGTTTCTGCATCATCATTATGTTTCTCCGAAGCTCTAGCATCAGCACTGGGACCAGCAGCAACAGGATGGGAAACCTGTTGTACCTCAGCCAGGGGACCAGCTGCAACAGGTTGAGATACCTGTTGTACCTCAGTAGTGGGACCAGATGCAACAGGTTGAGAGACCTATTGTGTCTCAGGATTGGGTGCATCAGCAGGTGGAGAGGTCATTATCTACATAAATGGTTTACAATTTAGTTTAGATCACATAAATGCAGCAGCGAACATATCATAACATAATGTAACACAATCTATATTACAATAAAAAATAACATGATTACTAAACTCTCTTTTTTTAAAGGATGAAGGGATTTGACCCCTCTATCAACTATCCATATCCCTTCATTGTGGTATCCTCTGACATACAAAATTTCGTCCACATTGGGACCACTGCGAAATGATTGCGAAGTCCCAATGAAAGGGTCATCTTCTGTTGAATTTTCATATGACCCTTCATCTGTTTTGGTCGATAACAAAATGATTGACCAGTTTTGGTTTGTGGGATCTGAAACATAAAATACTTGCACTGCCTGTGCTACTATTATAAACAGTTCGTTTTTCTCCCCTTCCTTACTGAAATAAACTTGCACGAATCCCAAATCACTTATTTTAACATAACTCTTGTTATCTACCCACTTGCATTGAAAAATCAGAACATGAAATTACGTATAATCCAGCTCCCATATTTGTTTTATGATTCCAAGGTATGACATATTCACATAAATTGGATTTCTGTCCTTAGCACCGAAAACATGCATCACTTTAGCCATAAGTGTAACCCCACTATTCTGCATGGTACTGTCTTCATCACGTTCATTAGTATAAAATGTATAACCATTAACTATATAAGAATTGTAAGATAATGCATACACACTTGGTCCTCCGGCAGGCCATCGAAGTCGTTCTGAAATTAACTCTTGATTTTCATCTAACTTATTAAATATATGATCTCGAAACCATCCTATAAACTGTCGATTATGTGTATCTGATATCCATTTTTCATCCCTAGATGGATTCAAATGCCTAAGAATTTCTTTTTTGGATTTCAACATATGGGTCAACGTCGAAACTGTTATGTAAAACATAAATGTGGCCCTGCTCCCTATCTGTAATATTGATTGTGACAACCTGTCTTCCAAAAACTCCTTCACCCTCAAGCAACCCAGTGTGATGAGATTTTAGTAGGCCAATTCTTTACACACTAGACAAGTATTCGGTATAGAATTCAACGACTTCCTCAACAATATATCGCTCTGCAATACAACCCTCTGGCCAACATCGATTTTTGACATACCCTTTAAAAATATTCATATACCGTTCAATGGGGTACATCCATATGTAATGTACAGGACCACATAGTTGAATCTCTCTCACCAAGTAGAATATCAAATGAACCATCATATCAATAAATGAAGGCGGGAATAACATTTCTAATTCCCATAATATGATGGAAATTTCTCTTTCCATAGTTTGCAATTTTTCCAGGTCTATAACTTTGTTGCATATAGCTTTGAAGAAAAAACACAGTTTTGTTAATGTATGGCGGACATTCTTGGAAAAAATGCAACGTAAAGTAATTGGAATGAGATCTTGCATCAAAACATGACATTCATGTAATTTCAGACCATTTAACTTCAAGTTTCTCATTGAGATGAGGTTATTGATATTTTGAAAATACCCCTCTAGAACCTTTACGTCATTCAAGAAGTTGCAAAACTGATATCTCTCCTTCCTGGAAAGAGTGTAAGCAGCAGGAGGAAGAAATGTTTGTTTTTCACCCTTCACTGGTGCCAACTCTTCTCATATTCTCATCTCAACCATGTCCAACCTAGCCTTAATTCCATCTTTTTTTGCCATATGTATTTAGAAACGTGTCAATGACACTATCAAATACATTTTTTTCTACATGCATAGCATCAATAAAATGTCTGACATATAGAAAATTCCAGTATTGTAATTCAAAAAAGATGGATCTCTTTTTCCAACTGATTTTCGTATGGTTTTTCGAATTCGGTTTACCAAAAGTAGTGTCCACATATTTAACTTTTTCAAACAATTGATTGCCTATTAGTGGAGACAGTGTTGTACGTTCTTTTGAGCTTCCATCGAATTATGTCGTCCAAGAATGGTACTTATATCGTCACGGTAGAAATCTATGATGTCCTAGAAACACGTTTTTCGATGAATGTTTCAACCTGATTGATTGTGTACCTTGTTCAAAAATGGGACACCCTTGAGTTCCTTTAATTCTATATCCTGACAAATTTCCATAACCAGGGAAGTCATTTATCGTCCCATACAACATGGATTTCAAAGTGAAATCTTCCTTTCTATAAGCATCATACAATGTAACACCTGAATCCCACAATAATTTCAAATATTCGATCAATGGAGCTAAATAAACATCAATATCATTACCTGGTTGTTTTGGTCCTAATATAAGCATAGATAACATGATGTATTTTTGTTTCATGCATAACCATGGCGGTAAGTTATAATTTATCAACATAACTAGCCATGTAATGTGACTGTTCCTTTGAAAACCAAAAATATCCACTCCATCTATAGATAACGCAAGATGAAGGTTTCTCGACTCATTTCCAAATTCAGGATACTCATGATCAATTCTATTCCACTGAGGAGAGTCTTTCGGGTGACGTAACATCCCATCTTTAATTCTTGTATCTGCATTCCATGTTAATTGTTCTGTAGTCTCCTCACTTCCATATGGGCGCCTAAACCTTGGAATGATTGGAAAGTACCATACAATTTTAGTAGGACTAGATTCATCTTTCTTGTATCGAGAAGCACCACACTTTGGGTATTCTTTATGTGATTTTTGGTCCTTGCGAAATAGTATACAGTCATTCGGGCAGGCATGTATTCTTTCAGAGATCATACCCATCGAGCGTAGCATTCGTTTGGCATCATATGTTCGGCTTGGGAGCTCATTGTCTTCTGGGAGCATGTCATTCATGAGAGGAAGTAGTTTCGGAAAACTAGCATCACTCCACCCATTGTCTGCTTTCAAATTATATAGCTTTAGTACGGCTGACAATGTTGTATATTTAGTGCAACCAGCATACAATGGCATCTTTGCACAACTTTTTAACTTCTCAAACAATTTTGGGCAATCACAATGATCATCTTCGAAGGTCATTATAATTTCCTCAATACGATCTTGATCATCATTCACATCTGTAATCACATCCTCCATATGCTCATCTTCATTATTCATGTTTGTAATCATATTAGATGATCCATAAAATGCAGTGTCATCCCAACCACTACCTACATTCGTTGTTTCCCCATGTTTATTCCAACATGTATTACTCTGATCTATTTCATGACAGATCAAGTGTTCTTCCAACTCCTATGGACTAATTTGTTTTGAATAACAACAGCGTAAACACGGACAAATGATTTGAGAAGGTTCACATGCATGATCATTTGCAAACTTGAAAAACTATTTCACACCTTCTTCATACTCTTTTGTCAACCGATTGGCATTCATACATTATTTATTTATATTCATCCTATTTGAAATTCATAGGATGGGTATATAGGTTAGGGGAGAAGTAATATGAGTATAATTTAGATAAAAAACTAGATACTTCAAAAATGGTGGGGGCATGCTCATTAATAGAAAATCTTGGGTGGTTCTTGGGATTCATCCAATCTCTTCCTCTCTTCGATCCCCCCTGATGAGGGGTGGTTCTTGAGAGTTTTTTATAGTGTGTTAGTGAGTTATTCCTTCATACTTCATCCATTACTATTATCCTTTATTTTCCTATGATTTGGGATGATTTTAACTAGGATTTGTGTGATGATTTCACTATATCATCTTCAAATCAATTCAGATGATGTATATTTTGATTGTATTGGCTAGAGGTTATCCTCGTATGATGAACACACCATGTTTTGTGTTTTTTAGGTGGTGTTTTGTTTCCCAGTGAGTTTTTAAAATATTATTCCTAATTATATTAAGGTGAATAATTAATTATAAGTTTCTATAATTAATTATTTGGGAATTTTTCCTTGAGATTGGGTCTCAATCTTTGGTACAATATTAGATAAGGCATGTATAGTCTTGGTTGATGATGAGTTGATCTTGGTGAGGGGGTTACTCCATTTCTTGAGGTAGGTGGACCCTATAATACAAAACCATGTTCCAATTTATGCATGATTGTGCATTCATGCATGAGTATATGTGTTCCAGTGAACGGGATAGAAATCAAGAGCAACCAAGGTAAATAAATAGGGTGTTTTTGATCCACCAAGAGATAGAGTGAGGGTTCTACTGAATTTTTGTGATTTTGTGATCATCTAGAGATTATGTTCCATGGAGTAGTTGTGTTTATGAGAGGATTGGGTTTGGTATGAGATTTTTATAGCCTAGTTAGGTTTTCTAAGGCCGTTTGAGTAGGTATTAGAGTCTTAGGCCTAAAGAAGATAGATCATATAGTTTTATATCTAATGTATGACGAGGAACACCCCCTTAAGGATATATAAGAGTCATGGTGTCATAATATGATGTAAGATATAGAAATGGGGATATATATAAACCAAATAGAGCACACAATAAAACCATGAGGATCTATAAGCATAGAACATAAATAATACATAATCATGATCCATATACAGCATCAACTGAACAAAATAAAAACTAAAAATAGAGATAGAATAAATTAGAACCCGACCAGATATCCTCTTGACCTTTGGGTTACCACTAACTATAAGACCAACCTGCTTTAAAGTAAACCTAAAAAAGAATCCCAACCCTAAAAATAACTTGGGTCTACTGATGCTGAGTGTCACAAGTAGGGTGTGAGCATAAAACAACTTAGTAGGTAAGCACCACAGAATCCTTACATTACCTTTCCTGAAATAATACAAAAACCCAAGTTTGAAATACATTTATAAAATATGTTTTTATCATTTAAATAAACACCACATATTTTTTAGAAAATCCATTTTCAAAACAAATCACGACTTCCCTTTTTAAAATATATATCTAGTTTAAAAAATGAATTCAAAATTAAATATAAGAATCCAAAAAATGTGATCACAGAGCCATAATGATATTAATTGAAACAATAAAAGTATAAAAATACTGGAAAAGTAGATAACCAAAGTGTAGAAAAATAAATAAGAACATATAGATAGAGAATCATTAGAATTACCTAAACTTACCTAGAAGAAATACCTAGACTTACTAGGTTCAGACTCACCTGCCGACATATGGTGCACCTCCATAGTAAACAACCAACATTGATGATCCATTATAGTAGTATACCAGAGAATGAAGAGGCCATCACATGCACGGTATAAACCAATAACACACAGATGACTCTATGCATGTCTTTCTCAAGATCCAACATCAACTATGAGGAAAACCTCTCCATAGAGGGACAACTATAGAGGTTAATATCACATAACATGTCACACACAAGTGCCAACTGGGCCTAGACATCACATGAGTTTCAAAACCAATTTCCGAAACACCATAAATACCAATAGATCATTAATATTTACAAATCAAATTCCATTTTCAAAACTAAGGGGAAAACACCATGTAAGCTCTGAAGATTCCAAATGGGCCTTTATGCCATTTAGAAACCAAACCACACATCAAGAATCCAAACATACCTAGATTTAGGGAACACATTTGAAACTAAATTTGAAATTTGGGAACCAAGGATCCATTTTAGAAACATTGGGGTTTTATAAGAACCATTTGAAAGGAGGAGGATAAGGAAAATAAGGAGGAAAGGAGGGAAATTGTTTCGAAATCCAAGGATTAATGTGATCATCATTTTATAAAGACATTATCATTTGTGTACCAATCCATATTTTCACCCTATGCACATATGAATATGCCTATATCCAATAGTTCACTTATGGGGGCCAAAATAATACAAAAAATTCGAGTTAAATAAACACAAGGGGAAATATAATTAACCACAAGGGTTCACACAATGAACCAAAGCATAAAAGGCACTAAAACCCACTCAAAAAGATCAATTCACAAGTAAACCTACCGTAAGTGGGGAGAGCTAATCAAGATCAAACAAGTAACCAACCACATATACATGTGTCACCCACACAAGCATCACACAAATGAATCACTCCAAATCGTAATTAATCTCAATATTGAAAATAAATTCAAACAGAATTAATTCATGAAAATTCAATTTTACTCACCTTAAAGAGGAGGACCCAGTGGTAGAGGAGAAGGAGGTGTCAACAGCGGAGGCACCGAAGGCAGTGGAGGCAGCGGAGGCAGCGAGGAGGCAGCGCAGAGGCAGTTCAGAGGTAGCGCGGAGGCAGTGCGGAGGCAGCGGAGGCAGCTCGGAGGCAGCAGGGGCATTGGAGGAGGAGGAGGAGGAGGAGGAGGTGGGGTGGAGAGGAGGGCATGACGCAGGAGGAGGAGGAAGGGGAGGAGCCATGGTGGAGGAGGAGGAGAAGTAGGCGCCCGAGGAGGAGGAGGAGGCGGCAGCCGCGACGAAGGAGGAGGAGAAGGAGGCGGCAGCATCGGCGGAGAGGAGGCAGCGACGCAGAGGAGGGCTTCCGCAAAAGCTTGACAGGGTGCGGGGAGGAGAAAGAGGACCCTATGGATTTTATAAGCCCTGCATGGACCTTTATCAGCCCTAGTAAAAAGCGCTAATAAAGGGGGTATTTATCAGCGCTAAAATGAAAAGCGCTGATAAATACCACCTTTTTCAGCGCTTTTTTAGCGCTGATAAAGTTTGGACTTTATCAGCGCTTTTGTAGCACTGATAAATACGTAGTTTATCAGCGCTAATAAAAGCACTGATAAATGTATAAATTTATGAATTTCATTATATTATTATATATTTATTTAACTCTAAATATATATATCTCTATTTATACTTATAAAATTATTTGAAAGGTATATTTATATATATATCATTGAAAATATAATAAAATATATATTTATTTTTTAAATATAATTTAATTTTAATTATAAGTGTACATTTTTTATAACATATATATTATATGGGTAACATAATGAATTATAATCTATAAATCAACATTATTCTATATGCACATATATATAAGCATGTATGATATATTCATTGACCCCAATTCATTGGAAAACACATATATATATGCATGTATGATATATTCATTGACCCCAATTCATTGGAAAACACATATATATTCAATAATTTTTATTATACATATATATTAAAATGTATTATATATTTATAAATAAAACAAATAAATTAAATATAAATAAATATAATAAATAAATATATTAAATATAATGAATTAATAAATCTAATAAATTTAATGAATTAATAAATCTGATAAATATATAATGAATTAATAAATCTTATAAATCTTATAAATCTAATAAATATATTTATTATTAATATTATATTTATTTAATTATATATATATATATTGTTATAACATGTGTTTTTTATTTAATGTATACAATAAATATTATCAGCGCTAAGAAAAGCACTGATAAATGTAACATTTATCAGTGCTAAGAGAAGCACTGATAAAGGGATATTTAAAGCGCTGATAAATGTGCCCCTTATCAGTGCTTTTCCGTTAGCGTTGATAAAGGTAGGCGCCTGCCATGCCCAGTTTTGTGGTAGTGCATGTAGGATTACAGTTTAGTAATCATCGCTATCGAACCAATGTAGGATTCCGGTATAGTAGTCATCGCTGTCGAACCCATGTAGGATTCTGGTACGGTAGTCGTCACAGTCGAACCCACGTAGGATTCTAGTACAGTATTCGTTGCAGTCGAAACCACGTACGATTCCTCTACACAGCACGCTCGATTCCAGGAGGGTCCGCTCCTAGAGCCAAGTGTCAATACATAAACTATTACGATGTCCTAAGTTGATATATCATGTAGTTCTGTCTCAACATAAAGAACCCAATGTGACAGACAATGCGTCAATCAGACTCCCGGTCTGAGAGTTATTGGCATTTATGTTCCAAGGGGCTGGTTGGATTTCGGGTACGATCCAACCCGGCCATACTACAAAATCATCTGGATTCTATGTAGAGTATTCCAATAGTACCGTCTCATCAAAAAAATCTAAATTAGTTGATGACTTATCAATTAGACGTCCGGTCCTTAAATAATAAGCGTTTCCGCTCTGAGGGCCCGGTTGGTTTTGGGTTCGAACCAACCCGGCCATACCCAAACATTACCAAAACCTTGAGTGTTATATATTTAAATGACCGTCTCGATCCATGGAATCTTACGCAACTGACAGTGCATCGATCAGAGGTCCATAGCTCAAGTTATGGGAGAAAAAACCAAAACCTGACTGAAGAGGGGGGTCTGGGTCCGGTCCGACCCAGCCCAACCCACCCTGGGTCTGCCCGAACTGGGACGACCTGACCTAGATCCAGGTCTGGCCTGGTAGGGAATGGCCCAGCCCAGCGGCTGCAACCTGGACCAGTACGGTGGCCCGTATCAGGGCACCCGCCCAGCCCGCATGGCGCGGTGGCCAACCCGCGTGGCTCGGGGCGGTGAAGCCCGCCTGGTCAGGGAGACCAGGCGGCAGCGGTGCCCTGCGGGGCCTGCCCTAGTCAATCAGGGGGGGGGGGGTGCTGCCCGCGTCTTTCTGTAACGTAACCGGCAGATGTCGGTTCCTCTCCGCGGAACCCAGCTGGGTTCCGCCCTGGCGATCACCTAGCCGACTACCCCCCAACCCATCCGCCGCTACCTCCCCACAGGCATTGCGCGATGGCGCAGTGCCATCTCCGACCACCACGACCTGCATGGCCGCAACCCATTTACCACACGGAGTGATGACATCACACTTTATTCCGACTGCCACGGCCCTCCTGGCCGCAACCCCTTCCTCCGGTGCGGTGCGACAACACCATGCCCCTCCGGCATTGCCGCAGCCCGTGGTGGTCGCGACCCCATTCTTCGCACAGCTTCGGCGACCCGGTGACAGATGCGCCACCAGTTTTTTCCATGGTTCTCTCTACTGGTGGTGCCATTGCACCACCGCCGTCGTCAACCAATCAAGAACCAATAGAGGGACTTCAGGCCCTATTTGTTCGGCCCGCACCCTCCACGTTAAATTATAACAATTGGCTAACAATGAACCACAAAAAAAAAATTTAGGAATAAGGATTTAATTCAATCAATAATGACCCCTACCCCAGATCATTTTTCGTTGACGACGTCATAGAAAGAGGAAGGAGTTGACATCGATCACTGTTCCCGCCTCGCACTTCAGATCCGAGTTTGTGTGTCAGAGACTCGTAGGAATCTGATCTCTGTTGAAGGATTGTTCTTCGTCGAAGATCTTGGGAGATCAGTCGTTGGAGAACCATTTTTCATCAACAAGCCTTTCACAGAACCCTCTCCTTTCCAATGAATGGTCTTTCCCCAATACAACTCAAAACTAAATTATCACTTTAAGTTGAGTTTTGTGTTTAAAAAAAATAATCAGTTCATTAATTGGGTGGTTACACCTCTAGTTTCACCACACTCTTAATGCTTCTCATTAAATGAGGAGTTTCAACTGTTGTGTGGTCCCCACACCAAAGGAGTTTCAGAAATTCAAATAAAAATAAAAGAAAATGTTTATTTTATTTTTATCCCATGAAACCTCGAAAAACCAACTTTTACCCCGACTCGACTGCGATCGAGCTGAAGGTCTGCCTAAGAGAATACTGGCACTACGAGTTCATCGGTTTCCTCAAATTTTAATTCCGAGTACCAGTTCAAAAGATAGATTTTCCTGCTAGCACATTTACGGAACGTACCCGAAAAAAATTTCATAAATTGATTCCGGGAACACCGGGCCTCGGAATCAAGCGCCTTCAGAAACCGAAGACTCGTAAAATTCCCAAGAATTTAAGAAAAGAAATTCATTGAAATTTCTGGGTCTTTACAATATCATTCTATGTTAGATGGATAATATGTAAATACCATTCTATCCTTATGAACATTTTTACATTATCAACCACAACCAATTCCTAATTTCATTATAAATTCATGAATTTCTTCACCATATCATAACGTTGATCCAAAGTAAAAAATTTATCTTCAAAATCACCTAAAATTAAATTAAATAAATGTTTTCTATCTCATCATCCCTCTTAGTATTATAAATCAATGAGAAACATTGGTTAGTATCACCCATTATGTTATATAAAACAATGATAAATTTTTATTTCTCAACACATCCCAATGCTATGAATATCTTCTCTAGAGAAATTATCCATATCTCTGACACCATTTGTTTACTAAAACCAATAAATTATATGGTTTGTTTTCTCAATAATATATTTAATTTTTTTGAACCTTATTCAGGGGGAACTAGTTGTTCCCTACAATGGTAGTTTTTTTTCATAACCTGAGATAAATAACCTCAATCATTAATAGTTTTTCTATAGCCCATATTAACTCAATTGTCCCGGTTATTCATAAAATTTCCATATTATCCTAGAGATTTTTATTAGTTTCTATTCCTTATATAATTCCCCATTACATAAAAAATGACACATCTAAATTACAAATAACAAACTACTAATTATATATCAATATTTTCTAAATTAAAATCCATCAAAATTTATATATGATATTGATAAAACAAATTATAGAATAATTTCATGAATTTTCTAAAGGTAAAATTTATTTTCAATACATATGTTCATCTAAATATATTTTTATAACATGAATTGTTTCATAATTTTTTTTGTAATTAATTTTCCTTATTGTAATCCATTCAATATAATATTAATATCATTCAGTGGATAATTTTAGAAGCAATTTTAAATAATACTGTTCATTTTTTCTTCTAATTGGTAGTTTTTTTAGAAAACTATCACTTATTCATGATAGTTTTTTATAAACTATAATTAATTAGTGCTAGATGAAATAATTTTATAATTTAAAATTATATTATATTATATTTTTATTTTATTTTTATTTAATTTTCATGGTAGATTTAAAAAAGACATCACTAATTCAAAATGGTTTATTAAAAACTAGGACAAAATTATTGATAATAAATAAATAAATAAAATTTTAATTAATTATACATAATAAATAATTATTTAATTAACATTATTTTTTATTTAATATGAAGTATCATTTATTTTTTGAAATTTTATTAATTAATTTATTAATAAAAATTATTTATAATTAACAATATGTAATAATTTCAAAAAAAAAATAATTCTTTATTTTTAATTAGTAATTATGCATAAATATTTAGATATAATACCCCATATATATATATCTTAAAACCATGGGCTAATCATCATCACATAACTAATGTTTTAAAAGAAGATAAAAATTAGGTATTAGTTTAAAATGACCATAAATTTGATCAATGTGTTTATTTTTTCTTCACGTCATGTCAAATTAAATCATATGAATATAATTAAAGTTATATTAATTAATAATTTTTTATAATTAAAAATAACAAATACCAATGTTATAAGAGATGTTAAAATAAGATTTCAACTTTCAAAAGATAATAAATTTTGATGACAATGTCTGTTTGGGCATTGTAACCTATGAAATGAAAGCTTACGATTAAAAATATGATTTAAAATATATTATAATCCCTTTAAATCATTTTTATAGGTCAAAATTGTCCTAAAATGAATCTAAAATAGAGTTTTATATTATATTATAATAATTTAAGATCATTCGTTGGTATTTTTTATTTATTTAAGAGAGACTTGTTGTTCTTTTTTGGTGTTGTATGAATTTATTATATGGGATTAGATTTAAATTGATATGATATTTCTGAAATTATATTTTTGTTCCCTATTTTTTAAATTTATTTTTATGATGTATCTTTTGGGGATAAATATTTCTTCAGAATGAACAATCATGGATAATTATGGCATGTTAATGTCATGGATTGAATTTTGATGGAATTCATGGTTCAAAAATAATTTTCAAGGGAATTCATTATGTTGGGAAATTCAATGTTAATAATTTTTCATTTTTGAGTAGATATATATATATATATATATCGATGTGTGTATGTATGAAATTATTTTATTCATTTATATATTTATACATATTTATGTATATCTATGTGTGGGGAGGATGGTGCCTGAGACTAGCAACTCATAACGATTCTAAAGAAGTTCATTTTGTTTTTTTTTTTTTGAATTTTATATTGATGGAATTACATCATGATGGGGATATTTATCTTCAAGAGATCCTTGAAAGTGGTAATTTGGATTTTAATGGGGGTGATTTGGATTTTAATGGGGGTGATTTGGACCACTAAGATAAATTACAAAAGAATAAAGATAAATAAAGTGTTGGGGTGATAAAATACCATCCTCGAGATTCATTCAAAGATTCAACTATGCGAAGAATCATAATAAAAGGTTTAACCTGTAATGTGATGGTGAAATATAATGAAATAACATAAATGTATAGACCTATAAAAATTATCTCATATTACTCAAATCTTACTTCTAATGTCAGAGAAGCCTTAGTGTATGGAATATCTAGTAACCCTATTATCTTTTAATTGGGTTTTCTCTGATATGAGATACATCTTCTAATGATGGGAATACTGTCAATATAAAATTATTAAGATCATGTACATATCGTCGGGTCCATGTTCCACGACCTTAGGAAAAAGGGAATGGTTTCCCCCATTACCCAATATTTGTTATCTAATGTGACCTATAGTGCAGTAAAAGGAAATGTATTTATTTCCCCCACCCATCACATAAAAATATAATGCATTCCTCTATAGAATGGAAGAAAATAGGAAATATATAGAGTAATTTTCACCAATTAATAACATAAAAAATATTAGAATAATTTTTGAATAAATATTTGTTTTAATATTTTCCTATATAGAAAAAAATATTATATGGACATGTCGATAAAAATTCATAATAAATAAATTAATAAGTATATCTTAGTAAATTCCCGTGATTTTTTTGTATTATTATTAATTTATAATGTCAAAATAATTAACACTTATTATGTGAAAAATATGGAGTTGTATTTATCCATAGTTTATAAATATTAAGATGGTTAATGTGGTTAGTTAAATGTTTACATGAATTTAAAATTTATGGACACCAAAGATATTATAGTTAAATTCCCACATAAAATAAGAGTATGGAGTAAATTATATTTTATTTGTAGTAGGTGTATAAATTTTTTAAGGGGGGACATTATAGTCGGTATGCTTTGATGGAAAATGTGAAATGGGTCCAAAATCTAGTTTAATCCAATAGGGATACAATAATGTATCCATCAATAACATAGTAATTATCCTACCTAAGGTATAGTTCCAATATATGAAATAATAGATCTATAATCCCACAATTACATGACATACATATGAATTTTTGACTGCGAGATATTATGGCATTTCTTCCCACTTAAGAGAATATCAGAATTATAAAGGATTATGAACACGGTATAATGTGAGTGAAATGGGTTCTCATATATATATATATATAATATAATAAGTATAATTAATAAAATGGAATAATTGTTTTAATGATAATATTTTAAAAATTGAAAATGACACTATAATGGAATTGTAAATTGTATTTAGAAGTGTGAGAAAAGAGACTGCTCTTCTTAGAACATGGATGAACCTTAGAGAAAACACAACTATTTATGTTTGAAGATATATCTATAGAATAGGCTACTTATTATATATATGAAAACAAACTTGATATTGGTTTTAGGACCAATGAGAATAGGGTAGGCATTTATAGGTGATTTGATTGGAATCCCCTATAATGAATCTTTGTATAATTTAGTTTTCCATTATCTGATGTGATCCATGTCATGAACCCCTCACTATAAAGGTACCCCCAGTAGGTAAAAAATAAGAAATAGAGATAATTATGGCTGTATAACACCTTTAATAGGCAATATGTTGTTGAATAGTACTTTGGGTATATAATAACACAAAATAAAGAATTACCCTCATAATGATTTTCTATGTAAGTGATAATATGATTACAGAAAGCAAAATACTCCTCAAAAAATAACAATAAATACTAATAAACGGTGTTATGTCACAAAAAACTAGGAATAACTAAAATGAAAATATAATAGATATAAACCTTGCAAAATACCATGAAGCTCCTAAAATCATTAACAAATTTTTGAACTAGTAATGTCCTGCTCAATCATCATATAGATCCTCTTAACATGAAAAATAGTTTATATATACATAGTGTGAGAATAAAATCTATAATCATTAGGATCATCCCTAATTCAACTCATGAAAAACATGAAAGAAACATACTGAAGCCCATTGTGCAATTAAATTATTCTAACTAATCACCTAAACATGTATATTATTTATTTCTTATCCCCACCTCAGATTACTCAACAAATAATTCATTGATATATGACCACAATTTTGATAATATATATACATATTTATATATAGTAATAAGTACCCCATAAAAACAACCCCACTATTTTTTCTCTCTCCTTCCACAATGTTTCACGTCTTGAGACATCAACTCTCTGATAAATAATATTTCCCAAAGACACATGGGAAACCAAATCATACCATGAACCATGTGAAGAGCATCATCACATCCACATCCTTTATATAGTAAGCATGTTTATTTATGGAATCCACCACAACTTATGTATTTTGTTCTATACCTCAATACATAACACCCCATACATAACGAAACTATTATAATCCATAGAAAGAAACATTTTTAATACATGAATACAGTATAAGCTGAATCCATTATAGCCTTAAACGCACATGTATGGGAAATTACATTCATATATAACCATATATAAAACTATAGAAAAAGAGGGAGAGTGGGGATGGGGTAGTTAAACAACCATATTTTCACCACCCTTGAGGATGAGAAAACTCTTTGAGAACCTATTATTTTTCGTTTTCCATTCCAAAATGAGTGGGGGGATATGAAATAAGAAAACATATATATGAAATAAATATTACAACTATTGTAAATAAAAATACCAAAACACAGATTACACTATATATATCATCTATCAGGACACCCAATTTCCACTGATTGGGAATTTATATCCTATAAACACAAAACCAACAATTTAAGCATCATTTATAAACATTTCCAACATTAATACACTTTTCATCCAATATCTATGACTTTGACTTCATAATATTCCCTAATATCCATAATTATTTAATTAATTCATTAATTATTTTATAAAAATCATGGTACTATTAGACTCAACTTAATCTATATCATAAAATATTCCTACATAGTTGATAATGTAAAATTTGTCCCCATAGTTGGAAAAAGGTTATACAAATAACAATTAGTAATGGAACACTTCGTAATCATCAAACTAGAAGTAAGAATCAATGAGAAATATATACTCAAAACAATTTCTAATCACCTAATGGTCCTACATCATTATGAATAAAATCATATCTAGAATCTCATAACAATATTTTCATATCTAACACCCCACTCGGCCACCATCATTAAACTATCACTATGTACCATCATAATCAGCAACACCACCTTAGGCTTCGGAATCCCCCCATTACTCTTCATCACAAAAATTCTATTTGGTTTTCAATAATTCACATCGAGGTTATATATTATAGAGAATATATACATATCAAATACATTTTTTCCATACACAATTTTAAAGTCAACTATAACTATATGTTTAAGGCATTAAATCCCCCCAAATTAAAGAAAGAGATTGATCATCCCCAATCAATTAAACTTTGAAAAAAAACTATTTTAGTTATATATTGAATTAACAAATACATGAATTATAGGTATTCTAATTTATGAATGTTGTATCAGTATATATAATTACCTATAGTCAATATAACATCATTCAATAATTAATTATTTGTCTAAAAAATTCTTAGATGTGAAAAAATTATTATTCTCATGACATGTTAATTTATTTAATAATAAAATATATCTTCACATTATATATCTATTTTATGAATTCGACCATACAATAAAATAAACAACCAATTATATAACAAAATATCAAGTAAATGTGAGGAGAAAATATTTAACACATTCGATCACAAAGTCATAGCCACTAATTTAATCTCTCCATCATGAAATGTTAAATGATCTAATCATGAAATAATTCCCATTTTAATTCTATAATAATCAGAATAATAAAATAATTCTATTCATAATTTATTAAATAGTCTAACACTACAACATGAAATTATTAAATATTTATAAATAAAAATTATTCAGTGATATGAGATTATCCATTTCTTTATTCTTGGATAATTTCAATAATAGCTACCATTATTCAATAGTTTTTCATAAATCATTAAATTAAATTTTCAAAATTATTATTAGAAATATTAAATATATATTTCAATATGAAGCTTGAATATTCTAAATTGAATCATAATTATATTATACATGTGATAATTTATCCTCTATTTACTATTCATTTATTTATAAAATATTACCAATTTTTTATAATACTTTTTTCAAGAATAGTTTTACTCTAACACGGACTAAATTTTATTTCAATTCTAAATATAATAATAATAACATTTCAATCAAGTTCTAGTGCATGAAATTTATAAATTTTAATTTGACAACATTATCCATCTTAATGTTGGAAAAAATTATAAAATATTATGAATTTACTCGATTTCATTAATTATAATATCAAAATTCATTGAATTTATTTATGAATAAAATTATAAAAACCTAAGTATGATAATCGACTTTGTCTTAAAAAAATTCCATATTATCAAACAAGAAAATAAATTAATATATAACATCTGATCTACAGATTCATTAAAAATAATGATAATTTAATGTATCCAATATAGTCTTAATTTCTATTCATTAAATTTATATTTTATGAAGTAGATTATTACAAGAATTGTTTTTCATTATCTCTGATAATTAACTTATTATTACCCATTTCAATTTTAGTTCAATATAGTTATTCCAAGGAATCCAAAGAATAATAATTTCATAGTGTCACAAAAATAAAGATAGATTTCATATCTTATACCATAAGAAGAGAAAAATTACATGATGGACCAAAAAGAGGAAAAATAAAATTATACAATAGCCTACAACTCAGAAGATATCTTAGGACAATTTTCTAATGATATAGATATATTTAAAGGTGAGGATTCATCTATATAAACATGTGGGAAATGAATGACTCAATTGAGGGAAAGAAAATAGTTTCTATGATAAAAAGATAACACTTTATTAATACTATATAAAATACATAAAAAATTCCATTTATTCCACATTTAATTCATCTTTGATTATTTTTCATTTAATTTAAATCACACGACTCATCTTATGACTCCAAAAATCATGGGAGTCAATTTATATTTTCATTTGTTCTAATAGACTAATGAAACAAAATTTAAAATATATAATTCCTTAATTTAGGTTAAAAACATATTTCATATTGAAAATGTAGGCAAACATGGGATTTTTTTAAAAATACAACTAATTCTACCTAAGATATACATGCTATGTAAGTGTCATATGGTTCTACCTTAATGTTTATATCCACCCTTACATGTTTTTTAGGAATTTTAATATACCATTAGATGAGATTTTAAATTCAAAACTAAAGATTATGATGAAAGAAACGACCTTGACACAAGAACATGGATCCCCAATATTGCAATATACAAGATCTGGGTTACCATTACAAGGGTAAGGAAAAGGGTAAGCTGCATTCACATATCTCAAAATATATGTAGATGAAATTTATGATGTTAATGAAAAATAGTACCCACATTTTTTATAATATTTAAAAAACAAGCTTCAATTATATAGAAAGTGTGGAAAATTAGATACCTTTTACATTTTTATAGAAATTAATCTAACCCTTACAAATATTTTATACTAATAGAACTACCTTTACATGAGCTAAGAAGTACCGTTATGTACAGGTAGGAAATAAAGGTCAAAATTAGATTGATAGTTGTAAAATGGTCTTAGAATTATTCATGTTTGAAAAAAACCTATCCTGACATAGATTTAGGCTTCTCCATATGGGTAAAAATATCATTAAGAAAATAATTTTTTCATTCCAAAACATTTAAATAATCAGTATAATTATTTATCATTGTATCTCTTCTAGTTTGAGTTATGTTGCATTTTTTATTCCTTTTATGCATTTAAAGTGCTTGGGATACGTTGGGAAGATTTTTGGAATGTTTTGGAAGGTTTTGGACGGTTTTGGAAGGTTTTGGAAGACTTTTTAAGGCTAAACGGTTTGAGCAAGGTTTGGGGAATCCATACGAGATGAAACTGTGCATGTAGTGAGGTTACGAATCACCCACACATGATTTTTCCTACCATGAGAAGAGGAAATGTAAGATTAACCTTTGGGAAACCATTAGGTGCACAGTTAGCAGATGGTTTGTCTAACCGTGCGAGCTAACTGTGCGACCTGTAAAAATGGGTTTTCTAAAAATCTAGGATTAGTTGGGATTGGACTAAGGTTACCCAAACATCCTCTCATTTGAGTCCCACTTATCATTTCCTATTCTCAAGGGTTACGCATGCTCTCCCACTCTCTTTGGAAGTAAATCAAAGTGTTTTATTGGTGTTCTTGAGCCGATTCTTCTCTGGTAAGTCTCCTTGGATAGTTTTTTATTTTTTTCTCTAGATATACTCTTCCCTCTCTCTTGTTTTTCTAGATCTACAACCATTTTTTATAGATATAGGGTTGTTGTTTCCTTGATTGTAGATTTTAGGTCTTGTTGATGGTATTCATGGAGATATAGAGTGGTTTTAGTGGAGTGTTTTCCTGGATTGGGGTGCGGTTTCTTGTTGGTCGAATTCGCCAGAACCCTAAAGTTAGGTGGATTCCCTATCGACTCCACATGGTTAAAATTAGTGACCATGGTGGCCATTATTTTTTTCCATGAAATTAATTATGATAATGATGTAACAATCGTTTTGGAAACCGTTTTGGTCATGATTTGGGGGATTTTTGGTAAAAGTGGCTATTGTTTCAAAAAAGATCTTATAGTGTGATTTAAAAATGTGGATTTTAAAATCATTTATGGTTGATTATAATTTTTTTTTTCTGATTTTGTTTTCAAAAAACATTTTGTTTATTGAAATGTGTTTGGAAATGGAAAGTTCGTTAAATATTGTTTTCAATAAACAAGTTATTTATTGATGTGAATTAGCATGTGATTGAAATGATGGTGTGCTTATTGTGGGGACATGGTTCTTTGTGCTTATTGGTTGATTAAGAGTTATGGGTTGTGTTGATTGTATGGAAGGGAGTGGGAGGTTTCACAATAAAAAGGATTTGGATAGTGAATGGGAGAGCCACCATTATGGATAGTGGTTGGTAAGAACCACTAGTTGTAAATGCGGTGAATAGGTTGGACATAAGATCCACTGTTTTGGTTGCCTTGTTGTGTGTTTCTTTATAAGACGGAATTTTTTGTGCTAATGTGTAATGTTTAAATGGCTTATGTAAAGTTTTTTTGTCTTTCCAATTGGTTTTTATGGTTTGGATAATGTGTTTTTGTCTTATTGTTAGTTTTGAAACTATTTAATGTTTAATATAAACTGTTTTATATAAATGTACTAATTGTTTTATCCAAGTGGTGTGTGTAGGGAATTCATTTGGGGAAAACCTACTGAGTATTAGTACTCACCCCAAACATTGGTACATTCGTGCTTTTTGAAATGCAGTGTTCCAAGACAAATGTAAGAGTAAAGAATTTCATTTTTCTAGCTGTTCGGAATGATGAATTGGTGATGTTTTGGTGCTTAGAGCATGGAGTTTGGGGTGGATCTATAGATGGTGTCCACGTTCTTTAGGGTGTTTTTGGGTACTCTTGCACTTGGTCCTCTGATTTATTATTAGTTTATTGGTCTTTGGGATTTTTCATTGAGCACATTGTTTGTCTATTACCAATATATAGTTTGAGTTGCGATGTCAACTTGCATCACGTCGTTTTGTTAGTAATGGCTTGTTGGGTCGGTTGATTTGATCTCAAGGCCAAATCTTTCCCCAATTTATTCCCAAATCCCTCGACATTTATTGTAGCCTTGGGATCATCGCTTAAGGCCATGTAACATTCATCTTCCCTCTCAATACAATAGGATGAGTTGGATGTTTCAAGTGGTATCAGTTTGTTTGGTCCTTGGCTCTCATGTTAGAGTAGTTGTTCGGTCCTTCGGCATTGACTGTTGGTTTTAGTGTTGACACTCATTCGTGGCCCATTCCAGGAGTCAGGATGGTAGAAATGTGTATGATTGTCATAACATGGATTGTATAGCATTAAAGGATTTATATAACCCTTTTATGCTGAGCTTCTAGTTTCCAGGGAGTTGGGTATATAAGTGTTTGGTCTAGTGGGGTATTATAAACGTTTTGTTCATTATTTATAATCATTGGATTTTCCAATGAAATATTTTATGAGGAATAATATCCCATTTCAATGGTATGTGCAGTGTTAGAAATGTTTTTATGAGTTAAAGGGCCTCCTTATATAAGAACCAATATTAGTTTTGCTAGAACCAGGGAAAGGGTATGTGGTGTATTGTGACACAATAGAATCATAGTTGGGGTGTGTTTCATAAAGGTGGATCATGTGGTTGTATATATCTCTTGTAATCTGAGCTTCCATGAGAAGAACTACCCAACACATGATTTGGAGTTGGCGGCAGTGGTTTATTCTTTAAAAATTTGGTGTCATTATCTATTCAGTGATAAATTTACAGTGCATACCGACCATAAGAGCTTGAAGCATATATTCTCACAAATAGATTTGAACTCGAGGCAAGGGAGATGCAAGTAATATGTCTAGATCTTTTATTTTGAAATAATTTACACACCAGGTAAATGAAATCCAGGGGCAGATGCATTAATAAAGAAATCATATGTTGATGTGATGAAACATGGATCAAATCAGGGGTAGTTGATGTCTGTCATAGTCGACATGTAGATGGAATGTGAGTAATGGGGTCATAGAGAAGTATTCATTTTGGTTTCATTGGTTCATGACTTGGTTTTTTTGGATAAAGAGGCATATGCACCTGATTCCGAGTATATGACGATGTAGTCGAAACTCAATGGTGGAGAGACCATTGAGGTTTGGAAACTGAATGGTAATTTAGTCTTGTGTTTTCAAAATCAGATGGTTGTACCCAGGGATTTCCTGGAAAAACTTCTATGGGTTATCATAATTCTAGGTGGTCTCTCCATCCGAGAATTCATAAGATGTATAAGGTGTTTAATGCACAGTTTTGGTGGGCTGGTGTGAAATGGTATGTGTCTGAGTCTATTTCGTGATGCTTCACTTGTTAGTAAGTCAAGGAAGAGAATCGGAGACTAGATGGCATGTTGCAGTATTTACCAATCCCAATGTGGAAATGGGAGAAAATAGTAATGGATTTTGTGATAGGACTCCTGTGAATGGTTAGGAAACATGATTCCATATGGGGTATTGTGGATCGGCTCCGAAAGTCACCCCATTTCATCCCGATTAGTGAATCTCATACAGTGAAAGATCTATCAAAAGTATATATTTGGGAATTGGTAAAGAGTCTTGGTGATCTAGTTTCAACTATATTAGATAGAGATATGTGGTTCATTTTTCATTTTTGAAAATCCCTGCAGAAAGACCTTGGGACACAATTGACGATGAGCATGGCGTACCATCCTCATACAGATGGCTAATCCGAGAAGATGATACAGAATTTGGAGGATATGTTAAAGTCTTGTTTGATGGATTTTAGTGGTTCTTGGGAAGAGAAAGTATTGTTGGTGGAGTTATCTTATAATAATAGTTATCAAGCTTCAATACATATTGCTCTATTTGAGGCATTTCATGGTTTTTTGTGACGTTATCCACTATGTAGGGTGGAAATGGGCGAGACATCGATGATTGGACCAAGCCTTGTCCAAGAGTCTATGGAGAAGATCTAGTTGATCATAAAGAAGATGGATATGGATCAATATTGTTGAAAATATTATACATACCATCGTCGATGAATGTTTTTATTCGAGGTGGGTGATCATGTGTTTTTTAGAATCTCTCATAGGTTGGGACATCATCAGTTTGGAAAGAATAACAAATTATATCCAAGGTATATTGGGAATTTTGAGATACTTGACCAGATCAGAGATGTGGATTATCAGTTTTCTTTTCCACCATAGTTTAATGTGGTGCACAATTTGTTTCGTGTGTCTCAATTGAAAATGTATCATCCAAATCTTGACCATTTGATTCGTTGGGATCATGTTGAGCTAGAACTGAATGCTTCATTGATACTCATGCCAATGCAGGTTGTGGATTGGTAGGAGAAGGTATTTAAAGGTAAAATCATCAGTTTAGTTCAGGTTTTGTGGTATCATGGTCATATTCAGGAGAATACTTTGGACTGTGAGAAAGAGATGGTCGAGTAATGGCCTGAGATCTTTCGGAAAAACAATGGTTCTCTTACATTCTGGGATAGAAAGTACAATGGTGTGGAGAACCTAGAACCCCCCCATTTGAGGTATGTATCCTTTTTTTCCATTTTATGTGTTTAAAGTACTTGGGATGAGTTGGTAATAGTTTGGGAGAGTTTGGGAAGGTTTTGAAATGTTTTGGGATCCTTTTTAAGGCTGCACGGTTTGACCATTGTTAGGGGAAACTGTGCGAGATGAAATAGTGCGGAAAGTGGGGTTACACATAGATTTCATAGGTTTTGTCTAACTATTATAGTGTCCCATGAAATATGCACCTTTTATGGAGAATAAGGCCCACATTTAGCTCACAGTTTGTATAACCATGCGAGCTAACCGTTCAGCCCAAAAAAATGTGTTTTTTAAAAATTTGGGATTAGTGCGGATTGGCCAAACGACACCCTAACATCCTCCGATTAAATACCCACTAGGTATTTACTCTTCTCAAGGGTTATGGGTTCTATACCTCTCATTTTGGATGCAAATTGAATGGTTTTCTTAGTTTAGTTGGTCTGATTCTTCTCTGGTAATTCTCCTCGTTTAGTTCTTTCTGGTTTCCTCTAGGTCTACTCTTCCCTATATCTCAGTTTTGGAGATCTACACCTGTTTTGGGAGGAAATATGTTTTTTCCCATGGGATTTTATATTATGGTTTTTGGACTATAGGTAAGGAGATTTAGAGCGGTTTTAGTGGAGCATTTTCCCAGATTGGGGTGCAGTTGCTTGTGGGTCGAATTTGTCAGAACCCTAATGGTTGTTGGATTCTCTCTCAACTTTCATTGGATAGAATTAGTGAACTTGGATGCAATTAGTTTTTTCCTTGAAATTAATTGTTTTTAATGATGTGTGAATATTTTTCGAAACCCTTTTGGGGATGATTTGGGGGATTTTGGGGAAAATTCTTTATTATTGCAAAAAGGGACTGTTGTTTGATTTTAAAATGTTTATTTTAAAATCATTAGTGGTTGATTATGGAAAAAATTCCATGAAAATTGGTTTTCAATAATGATTTTGTTTATTGAAATGCGGTTGGGCATGGAGAGTTGGTTAAAGTGTGTTTTCAATAAACGAGTGATTTATTGAAGTGAATTGGAATGTGATGGAAATGATGGTGTTCTTATTGTGTGGCCTTGGTGCTTTGTTCTTATTGGTTGACATTGTGTTATGGATTGTTTCCATTATATGAATGTTAGAAATAATTCTCACTATAAATGGTGATGGATAGTGGATTGAAGATCCACTATTATGGATCGTGCTCGGGAAGAAGAGCTAGTTGGAAATGTAGTGAATGGGTTGGATGGAAGCTCCACCATTTTGGTTTCCTTTTTGTGCATTTCATTATAAGATTGAATTTGTTTTGCTAAAGTGGATGGTTGAAATGTATAGTGGCATGGTTGTTTGTGTTTCATTTGGGATGAATCTTTTTGGTAAAAGTGTCTAGGTAATGGTGTGTTTGGCTTATTGGTAATTGTGTAAATATTTAATGTTTTATATAAATTTTTTTATAAATATGATAATGGTTTTACCCCTATGGAATGTGTAGGGGAGTCATTTTGGGAAAACCTAATGAGTATTAGTACTCACCCCCTTCTTTGGAACATTGGTGCTTTTACAGATGCTGTGTTCCGAGATGTAGGTAAGAGTAAATAATCTCATTTTTCTAGTGGTTCAGCATGATTTATTAGTGAAGTTGCGGTGCTTGGAGTCTGTATCTTGGTGTGGAGATATAGATGGTGTCCTAGTTATTTTGGGTCTTATTGTGCAATCTTCTTATTGGTACTCTGAATTTGGTTTAGTTTTATTGGTCTTCAGGATTTTTTATGGAGCATATTGGTTTTCTTTTGGCAATGTAAGGTTTGAGTTTCTATGTTAACTTGCATCATGTAGATTTTTTAGTAATGTATTTTTGGTTTAGTTGATTATATCTCAATGTAAAACCATTCCCCAATTTATTCCCAACGCCCCCAACATTTATTTTTAGCCTTTGGATCCTTGGGAACATCGGTTAATGCCAAGTAACATTCCTCCGCCCTTTGAAGCCAATGGGATGTAGTGGGATGTTACAATAATCATTTCAAAAATCCGAAAACTCTTATAAAATATTGGAATCACTTGAATAAAATCAAATTTAATTTCCCAATTAACCATTATAGCATTTAAATTACTGTAATTATTTGAAAACCTATTTTAAAAAACCTTGTAATAATTTGAGAAAACAATTTTGAACTACTTGAAATCTATAACAATAATGGGAGGACATAAAATATTCCAAATATTTACATTGAATACCTATAATATCAATTATCATAATAGAGAATAAAGAATCGTGAAAGGAGAGATGATGATTGGAAATGAGATAATTTATCCAACCCATGAGATATCTCTTAAGGATAATTCCATTTTTGAAACACATCTATCACACTAGAGGAAGAAGTGCATAACTATACAATATATTTAAATAAATTTCAAAAAAATATCCCAGGGTAGTTAAATGTGAAATAGGAACATTACCATTAACAAAAAAATTCCATCAAGGAGGATAATCAATCTTATATATCAACTTGAGGTCATATAATTAAACCCAAAAAATTAGATAATGAAACATATATGGATATTTTTCATGCACCTATGAATCATGTTCCCAATTGAGGTCAAAAAGTCACAACCTGGGCCATATAAAAAAAATATAAAATTGGATATGTAATGAATATCAATAAAAAATCATTACAAAAAACCATCACTATAGAATGAAACACCTTCAGAAACAATCTCTTCACATTGTTTTAAAAATATGCATTTTTTCTCACGAAAACCTCCCTCTAATGGTGTTGCTGATGGCTATCGCATCACCACACCTCTTGGGGCCTCAGTTGGGGGTTGGGGGTGGTACTAAATCATGGTTCCTATTTTCTCCTTTTACCAATCCTGTGCATCTTCCAAGCTTCTAAGTGACTGAATTTTTCCCTAATGTTCCGCACCGGGTTAATGGTGTTCCCTCAGTTCTGATATCTTCTTGGGAATTATCTATGGCTTCTAATATTATGGATCTCAAGTTGGTGGATCTATTTGGGAAGTCTCAGTCATTTTTTGATGATATTTATAGCAATGTCTCTTTTTCATGGAAGCTACATGAATAGGTAATCATTGGACTCTCAAACTCTCAAAACTTTCTGATCCGCTTTAAGAATGGAGATGATCTGATTTCAACCTTTTAGTCTGCACTAAAAAATGTGGATAATCTCTGATTATCTATATTTCCATGTCCTTTTAACTTCCACATGCATCGGGACCCTTCGGTTGTGGTGCTTTGGTAACCTTTCCTTGTCATTCCCAACCATTCAAGAACCTGACCATCCTCCACGTCATTGGAAACTGAATTAGTCACTTTCTAGGTATAGATTCACATAAACTTGCTGGGTGTCACCCTGTTGCTCCATGGATCTGTGTTGAGGTGGACATTTCCATGTTTCTAGTTGATTTTTTCTATGTTGAGATTGAATGTGTGCTTCGGTGGCATCAGAAGGTTTGTTTTTAATTCTGGGTCCCATTGTTCTTGAATTGCCTCTATTTGGGTCACTTGGCAAATTTTTTCACTGTGGAAATAGTCATGTAAGGCCTACCTCGTAGTGGTTTATCCATGATACAACCAAGGGTCCATAACATGGAGCTAGTAGAGATGTTGGTCATGATCATGATGTTAATGTCCCTGATATCTTGAGTGAGCCTACATTGAAGAGGGCTTTGGTTTAGTCTGGTAATCCATCCACTAAGGATGTTTATGGTAGGATGATTAATGACCTCTTCCACAATAAAGATGATGCTAATGCAAGGTCAGATGGTAGCCTGAGAGCTGGAAGAAGCAAGAAAATGTTGGAACCTATTGAGGTTGATAGGGACTTGCACAGAGTTGGGTGTGATAAAGAGGTGGTGGTGGATGGTAGATGTGATGATGGTATTGAGGTTGATATGAAAGGTATTGAGTTTTTAATGCCTACCATAAGGGTTGTTCCTGTATCTTCATAACTTTTGAGAAACTCAATCCTAGATGTAGGGATGACTAATAGGAAGGCCTTGTCATGTGTAGCTTTTGGTACATTGGGTAAGAGCAGAAACAATGATGGTTGTCATGACAAAAATGTGTACAGTTGTAGTAAAATGCAGGTCATGGATGGATTATATATGTGTAATTGGGAAGAGGTCTTAGAGTCTTTGGAAATCCATGGAGAAGATTCTAGTCATGTGGGTAAGCATACATCTAGAGATGGGATGGTGGTTTTCTCCACCATGTGCTATTGGTTGAGATCTATTGGAGGGTAAAAAGGAGGGTGAGCTGCTTACCCAGCATTCTTATTATGTGGTTTATCTTAAAATGAAGGAGGATAATGGCCAGTAGCTTGTGCGGGCTAGTGAGGTGACTCTTTCTTGTCTGGATCTTGAAGAATTTGTCCTATTGGTTCCTAGTGTTCCGCAGTGTAAGGTGATGGTCCCATTTCCCAGTGGTACTCAAAACTAGGAAGACGCCAACATCCCCATTCACGAAGACACCATCATCCCCATTTGTCCTATAATGTTTTTTGATGATTCCATGAGTAAGGAGTCCCGGTATATCAATAGGAATGAGGTACAATCTCAATGGATATAACCGATTTATTCTAAAAACATATCCTAGATGATGGGAGGTGCTGTTTTAGAGGGTTCTATATTGGGAGTGAATGATGGATCCTAAAGTTATGTCTTAGTGTATATACTAGGAAGATGGGGGGATGTATCTGAATCTGAAAAATAAAATGTTAGTGGCATTTTCATGCATTCCTATAATGATATTGTTGAAGGTGGAAGGAATAAGATGTCTAAAAGTGAAGGGTTTGAGACTACTCCACCAAAGAGAAGGCCGTGAAAGGATTAATCCAACCTGATGAAGTCGATACCTACAAGGTCCTCCTATAAGAAAAGGGGGGACTCCCTGGTCTTAAAATGGGTCGATTTGAAAAGAAACATGGTAAAGAACTACTATATTGGGAGAAATTGAAATTGATAAACTAATATTTCAATATTTTGAAGCTGTTTGAACCATATTCGAAGTGGGAATCAAATACTATGGATCAAGAACCTTATTATGGTGCTGGTGAGAGGAGTGAATTTTTTGATATGTAGTTCTATATCTGGTTGGGGTTGTTGTTTGGATGTGGGAAAGTTATTCACCCTCATCAATCTCCTTTTTTAAATTTTTCTTTTCATTTAATAAATGGACAGGGGTTTTAGCCACTGACTAGATTTTCTTGGCCAATAATTTATATTGGGTATGATATCAAATTAAATTCTAGAAATGATTTATCATCATTTATCATGCTAATAATTCTTACACCCTAATAATTATATAATATTTTTTTATTAATTTATTATAATTCCTTTATTGAATCATCTAAATTATACATTTTCTATTTTCATGATTCATTCTCATTGAAAACAAGGACGAAAATCATAAATATTACTTATTTCATAACATTCAGAACTTATAAGGATTAACATATCTTAAAAAAATTTATCAATATGTTTTTATAACAATTTTTTATGAAACATATATATTCTAATTAAAAAAATTCATTAAGACATGTTTTTCAAGGATTTCAAAACAGATGAATTCAATTTTTTTTCAATATGAATTCTCAATATATAGAAATTTATCACAACATTTCATATTAAAAACTCTTACATTTTAAAAGAATATGATTTTTTTTAGTAATCCTCTATCAGGTAAAATCTAGTTTTTTTAGATAAATAATAAATGAAAACTTTCTAAATCCATTTGAATAACATGGTATTTATCAAAATACTAATTGTAATAACACTTCCATTAAATTTTTAAAAGATAATTTTAAATTAAATATATTATTCATAGAATAACAAAAAAATTGAAAATATTTTTCGATAAATATATTTTTCCAAAAACATTTTATTATTAATTACAAACTATCCAGGCTAATATTTAACCAATTTAATTAATCACACATGAACAAGTTTAATTTAATCACCCAATACAGTAATAGAAACCTAAATAAGTCTCATATTAAATCACTCTATTATTTTCAAAAATATAAATCACTCTAATCATTATCTCAAACATTCTATATTTATCATTCTCTTCAAACTGACTCATATATATATACAAGTTAAAATATATCATTAAATTATTTTTATTCAACTAAAGGAGTTATACTATGACTTTTTAAGTTAATATCTATAAAAATAACTTCAAGGAATTAATTGAATGTTAATAAATTCATCATTAACCCTAAGTTAGAAAAAATACACTTTACCTTGCTTTAAAAATTTTCCCATGATTGTTAATGAATCAATATTTATATGGAGGAGAGTCTTGTAATTACTATAAGGGATTTATTTTCATGATTGCAAATTAATACTAGTGAATTCCCTTACATTCAAGGTTTTTTAATTAACAGAATATAATATTCCTCATCCAATTGAATCACCTAGGTCATTAATAATAGAGGAGTTATAAGAATAAAAATATAAGGAACCCATCCACCACACCATGATATTATCCACATTGAGAACCACAGATTCAACCAAAGAGTTTTAAAATTAATCACGAAAAAACATATCATTATGGGTGAAGTGGAATATCTCTTCATATTCTCAAGGACATAATATAGGTTATACTAACAAGAGGAATACCTTCAAGGGACATAATAACATAAGGCCAAAAACACATCAGAAACAAAATAAAAAAAACAACCCCAAAAAAATATGAGAAAATAATTCATATCATATAGAAATATTTAGAAAATACTATAAATAAAATAAATTAATTATTAAACATAAAAAATTATCCTTCACTGAAACATTACCAGTATCATCTAGACTAAGTGGAGGGTATACAAATTAAAACAAATGAATACATAGAGGAACCCCATCACTTACACCAAATATCCACCACACTAAGCTCGAGAGAAGAGTGTAGAATGAATGTAATGATAGAAACTCACCGTATGGATTATATCTTCAGATCACTAAGATAAAAGAGTGAGTTAGAGAATGATATGAACAATGTGAGAGAAACCATTTCCTCAGACAAGCCCCCCATCATAGAAATTGGATTGAGGATTGATTTATACACATATTCATTGAATTTCTATATGTGTGGGTTGGAGAGTAAATGTTGAAGTGCTACAAACAAAAATTTCTCAAATATATAATAGTTTAGTTTCGATTGAGCTAATGATGAGGTTTCCATACAATCATTCTGAAGGGCTGTGAATTGATGACTGATGAAAATAATGATCATTTATTTAAAGTGTTTAATAATATATGGGAACTTGGATCAAAAAAATAATTAAATGGTCTCCCCATAAATCAAGAATAAAGCTCAGAAGTCCCATAATTAATGGAAAAAATCACTAGCTGAAATTCAAAATTTATGGAAAATGAAAGAAAATCATATTGAAAAATGATCTCTTAACATCACCCATAACATATCTGAATTCCAATAAACCTTAAAGAATATTAACCAAACCTATTGATTTATCCTAAAAAATCATCACAGTCAATGAAATGAAATTTTTCTTCCACCCATGATTCCAACTATAGGCTATCACTACCTCCTCGAACTAAAACATTATCCAATGATTTTAAATGAATATATTATACTTCTATAGACTATGGGACTATAATTCTTATATTTTCATCCTATGATCAATTTTATCATCTTCCTCCCCTATGTTGAAATTTTTGAATAGATCATTCTAAATATATTTTTGATAAACCTAATGGGGTTGCCGAACTAGGGCCATTGTTGAAAAATGAATCATTTTTGGGACTCCTAATCAATAATAAGGATTGATTTTTAATTTTATTTAATTATTTAATTTGTAAAAATGTACCCATTATATACTAATTTAGGCATATTTTCAAATAATTATGATGAATGATATATTTCAATACCTCTATCCTAAAAGAAACACCTATTCACTTAGCATGTTATGTAAATATAAAGCATCATACATTAGATTAAGAGGATTACTAAAACCTAGTTTCCAAGTTATAATCCCTTGTTAATAGAAATACAAATCCTTAATGATACTATTTCCATTCTAACCCATAAATACTCAGTAGTTAGTAACTCTAAACTCCATCTAATATCTCAATAGTATAATTTGATACCACAATATCATGACCCCCTCCCACCAAATGTGACCATCCTCGTTATTTAATGAAGAATGAAAGAAAAATATGCCCAAATCCCACATCCATAATTCCATGTGTTGGAGACTATCATCATGGTTATATAATCACACACAAGGGAGAAATTACCCTAATAAGGATTTATGAATTTTTAAATGAGATGAGAACAACCACCAAAAAACTTATAATAATGAATTAATAAGAAATACCAACCCATGATGTGTGGAAAACATAACTAGATATAATTGATATGAAAATGAAAAATATATAATACTAAAAAATAGCCATGATGATTCATAAAAACCCAAAATAACTCTTATAACTAGTAATTTCCTTTCTTGGTCACTAACCAACTCATTTTAACTGAAAAAAGTGTTTATATATATATATATAGGATGAGTATAACATGTTTACTCAAAAAGATATTCATTGAACCCTCTCATGAAAAATGTGAAATAAGAATACTATTGCTTAGGAAAAAAATAAACAAAATTAACTTGTCACCTAAACTAGTAAACTATTCATTTCATATCCTCAATAAAGCTCACTCGCCAAATAATTCATAGGATTATAATTTTTTTTGAGAATATATATGGATATAGAAATCGGTACAGAACACCATTTCCCCAATGGTTTTCTTCTCTCACGACCCAATGTTTCATGTATTGATCCATAATCTCATCCACAAATAATCATTATTAACGGAACCCAGGAGAACATATCATACTTTACACCCCATGAATCACATCATCACATCCACATAATATGTATAGTAACCATGTTTGTTTATAGAAACCACAAAATCCTATGTATTGTTTATTATACCATAATACATTCCTACCTATATATAAAACACTTATAATAATCCTTAGGATAATATTTTTGGATTTCATGCATGTTCTATAACATTAAATCATCATATCCCGTAACATAAATGAATGGGAAGTCATCTATGTGCCTACCCTCATGTAATATTAAAGTCGAAGAGGGGTGTGGGAGAGGGGGTAGTGAGCCATATGTACCCTCTCTAACCTAGATAGTAAGGAAAAACTCATGAATCGATGGTTATAAGGATCCCTTCTGACATGGGTGGAGTGTGTATGAAACAAAAAACACACAAGAAAATTATAACTCAAAACCACACTAAGTGAAACTATGTATCCTTTGAATCTATGATAACTATCATCTCTCTAAACAACCAACTACCCCCACTAAGGACTAGATATCCAATAAAAAGTCATAAGTTTCGTTATTAATTATTAAAATTTCATTGGTTAATTCACCATTCATAAAAATTATATGCTCAAAAAAATATAATATAAATTAACAATAATTAATATACATGGATGAATTATTTTTCTAATAATCAGTATAAACCAACCCCATTCATTCATTAATTCATTTATCATTTCATAAAAATTAGAATTATTTAGGACTCATCCTAATATAACACGTAAAATATACACTCATATTTAACAACATAAGACTATAACCCAATGATAGAAATTGGTTATATAAATAAAAATCAGCCATTGGATACCTTGTAATAATCAATAATGAAGTAATCATCGATGATCATTCCCTGTTTGGAGATCATACTGACCACCCTAGTGTCCCTCGCCATTTCACCTAAAATCCTATATAGAATATCATGCCAATATATTCACATATAGATCCACATTAAACATAAATTATCTTAATTAGAATCCTTGTGCCATTAAAATGGGAAACACAGTCATATCCAAGGGTATTTATAACATGTAATCATCATTAAAGAAATCATATGAGGATATGAATCATACAAATCAGTGTTGCAAATTCTAGAGTATACATACATATCAAATATAACATTCTCCACAAAATGTTTTAGATGAATAAATGATTATAACATCAAGGAATTAAATAAACCACAATATTGATTAATCTCACTCAAACCCAATCAATTAATATATATAAAACATCCATTTTATTTCCCTTTTAAATTAACATTCCAATTATATGTATATTTTTCATGTTTTGAAACCTATATCGGTCGGTAGATGTAGCTACAATCAAAATTACAAGATTAAGGAATTAATTATTTGATTAAACAATTATAAGTTTCACAGTAATTGTCATTATCATGAATGTTTCATTTAATTAATAATAACATCATGTTTTACATTATTTAGTTTTTTTTATGAATTCCAAAATTCTAAAAAATTACAAAAAATATCCACGCGTATAACAGACTAAACATTATATATCTAGATATATAAATAAACAAAAAAAATCACTCAATCCCAATTAATAATTTAATCTTGACATCATGAAATATTAAATTATCTAAAAAACGATAATTTACATTTTAATTCTGTAATATCTATAATAATAATAATATAATTCTAATTATAATTTATTAAGATGTTTAATACTCCAACATTCTATTATTTTTTATAAAAAAATAATAATAATACATTGTAATTCTATTATATGGTATTTCTACATCAATAATTTCTAGAATAATTATCAATAATCTATAACATGTGAAAAATAATTAAATTCCACCGTTAAAATTAATATAACTAAAGTTAAATATATATGACCACATGTGATTTTATGATTCAAATTATAATCATAATTATCTATGATGTGTGATAATTCATACTACAATTAAAATTTAAATATAAGAAAATATAAATAATTTATGTGTAATAATTCTTGCATGAATATTTTCACTATGACATTAATTGACTTTATCCTCAATTCATGAAATAATAATAATAACACATTAATCAATTTTGGTGTGTTTAATTTCTAGTTTATAATTTTATAACATTAATCTTTTTTCATATTAAATTTAGATTTTGATTAATATTATAAATTTACTATATTCCATTAATTCCTCTATATAATGTTCTTCATTTTATTTATCATGGAAATTATAACACTATACATGTGATAATCACCTATCTCAAGGGATTTTAAATTATCAAATAAAAAAATTATTTTACAACATGCAGTTTATAAATTCATAATTAACAATGTTAATGTACTTTATTAAACATATTATTCTTCTTCATTCATTAAATTTATATTTTTCTTAATTAGTAAAAAATATATAACCATCCAATATCATCATAAATAGATATTAAATCATCATTCATGAATATTCTCTAAATTACAAAAAATATGTGCCTTTTGACCACTATAGTTTAGTTCCTTTAGAAACATGGAAAGCAGTAATCATCATCCTCCTCATCTAGATCATTTTTTTTAATTATCAAATGGCCTCTTTTAGGGTTAATGGAAACCTTACTTTTCAAAAGTTCACATGGGAAAAAATAAACTAATTTGGTGAAAAATCAACAATGTTTCCCACTATTACGTTCCCATTTAGTATTCTTCATAGACATTCCATATATAAAACCATTCTATATAACCTGGTGACCAAAAACAGAAGAATTTGTGAGGTCAAATTCTCATTAAGGTTAAATGTGGGAGATATGTACGAATAACATGAATATAAGGGTATTAGAATATGAGAATAATATTTTAAAAAAACACCCAATATATCAAATATTACAATGTTGTGTCATGGAAGAAAGATTAGTAGTTCATAAGTCACGAGTCTTAAAGAAATCAATGAACATGATCCATAAGAGAATAAAATATGGAATTTGGTTCATATACATAAGTATAGAAAATCATTTCCATATTAGTCAAGGATCACTGCCAAGACAATCATAGTAGAAAAATCTCTTTACTAATATATATTTACACCCCATTCGTGTTCTGTATTATTAAACCAAGTTCACTTCCCATTCAAGACATGTTTTACTGAACCAGGTTCACTTATCATTCTATCCCTATCATAATAATATGGGATCACACCCAATTATAGTCCTTTATATTTCATGTGATATAAGTCTTTCCCCACTGAGTTAGAGGGAGATATAGGTCCCACCTATCCCATAATGAAATCTTACATATGTGTTCCATAATATCATTATCACTCATAATATAAAATCCTATTAAAGTTAATGAGTATCTTTAATATTTCATCATATCATAACATATGAAAAATAGATAGTATTCATAATAATTTTATCATAGAATAACCTATGAAAAGAAATGGTTTTCATCAGTATATTATCATGTATAACCCAAGCAAGACAAACTGGTTTAATAAAATGCATGCCATCAAAATAGAATCCATTCAGAGAAATAATATGAATAGTATATTTTGATCATATCCCAAGAAAGAAATAGGTATCACCAACATATGTATACTTATATAGAAAATATTTTTGAATGATCATTTAAGTAATTTCTTGTAAAAAATTCCTATCCGCTTTGACATCACATTTTAAAACACTAAACATTTAGAAAATCTTTTTCATTGAAAATAAATATGAAAACTTATAATGGAATATTAAAAAAACCATTGAAAACCTTTTCATTTAAATTATATAATGAAAATTAAAATGAAATATTAAGAAATAACTTAAATACATTTCTTGGAAAACAACATTTGAAACATGAAAAGTAATATTTAAAAATCACTAAAATACATTTATTTGAATATAACCTCTGAATCTTAAAATGAAATATTTGAAAATCATTGATTTTTGTAAATATAAAAAATTTTAATTTTATTTTCCATTAAAAATATGTTAATATATCATTTAAAAACATTATTTAAACCATTTATATATAACATGGTTTTGGAAGAGCACACGTCTCTAACTTAAGAGATAAATAAAGTCAGATTTTACTAACACATTTTAATAATTATATAATGTACCAATGAGTGGAAAAATGGTACCATTACTCAAATATTTAACTAATTAATGATTAAAATATAGTTTATGAGGATTTTTGAGTTTTATATCTAGATATTTCAACACTAGAGACTTAATAATAAATAATATTGACAAATTATGGGATTATACCATAAACAATTTACAACATTGGTAACATTGATTCATAAGAACTAGGAGGGAAAAACATAAAATGAATAATAAAATATCATGATTAGGAATAAATTATTGATATTAAATTTCAATTGGGATGTATATAAACCTTGTGAATGAATATTGGTGCATAACATAATTAACATCTCGAAGAAGGAAAATTCAAAAAAAAATCCATTACAGATTTATTAACTCTTGTACCGTAAACCCCGTTAAAGAGAGATCGTTAATTCTATTTTTAATTATAAATTATTATTAATATAAAATTCATAAAATTCATTAATGGGTAGTATAAACACCAAATAAAACATATATGTGGTTAACATGGCTTGTGTCTCACATAATATACAATTGAGACAGAAATTTTTTTACCTTACGTCTTGAATTATATCGTACACAATTTACATCCTTTATAGTAAATATAATTTTATTATAAATCTATTAAATAAAAATACTCCTAAATATAACCCCATATATGATTTTCTTATTATATGTGATTACCCATTTATTAAATATTTCATGTTAACATCGTGTTTCAAATTATAACAGCTTGCACAAAAGCCTCATCGTGGTTGGTGAGGACTCCTTAAGTGCATTCAGGTGACCTGGGATCAAATCCAGGTGGACGAATATTTTTTGTACTGAAGCGGGTACTGTAGTGGTACAGTAGTTGTACTATTGTACGTAATGTATTGAGAACTATAGAAGGTACTATTTGGCACTGTAACAGACAAGACTATTCCCCAGTTTGGGCCTTCAGGCCACTGATTTGGCCTCAGAGTTCTTTAAATCCCTCGGGCCACCCAGGCCATCAGGTCTATAATTCCTTTAGTCCACCTCAAGGCCTTCGGGCCACCTTAAGTACAAATTCAAACAAGACAACCTACAAGGAACAAGCTCCAAAATGAGGATTAACAAGGAGCTTTCACCATAGTAGAAGCTAAACAGATTGAAAAAAAGAGAGGGTATGGAACCTGCCATTAGGATAAGCTTGTGCATGCACGAGAAAGCCTAAATGAACATCCATCTGAAGGTGGAGAGCTGATTTCACGATGAAGATGCTGGGGAGGAGAATTTCCAATTAGTTAGTCAGGGGTGTTTGTAATGTTTGAAGCCTATGAATAATGAATTCTTCTAAGGCCTACGATCCATGTAATTGTTACACATACATGCCTTTTAAGGGTTCCACCTCAACCCTTGAAAGGTGTATTATCAAAATCAATAAAAAATTAAGGCCTCCGGGCCATTGGAGGAGTTTATAATAGATTTGTATTTCATATATGATTTCACATGATATTCTTGGAACTATTTCTTCAATAATGGATTCATAAAACACTAAATGTAAACCATTACATAAATATAACACATATTCGGTATATATATATAGATTATTGCAAAAAAATAAGTGTTCAGAAATGATATACATCTTTCATGGAACTGGTAGTTCATATGTAAACAAGAACATTATATCCATTTTGTAGTCCCGTTGAAAGAATGAAAAGTAAATAATATAAATATATATTTTTATTACTATATAATTATTAGGCCTTATATATCACATATTTTTTTAAAAAAATACTTAAGACATTCCATGTACAGTGTGAATGAATCACATCACTTGGTGAGATTGTAGTCCACCATATACAGGAGTGAAATTATCCTAATCACACAAAATAGAAAGAATGATGGTATGCAGGATATTATAATTATAGAATCATAATAACATAATAAATATAAAATATATCATATTTAAACTATAAATCCATCATTATTCCTATTTATGAAAGGTGGTAATGGAAAAATGAATGACATTGATTCACAGGGGGGTAGTACGTCGTATACACGAATAATAATTTTAACCCATTTGATTGAAGTTTGTGCTGCTATAGTTTATAACCTTAAAAATACATTTAAGTATATTTTTGATAGTATATTCATTATATAATCATCTTATAATAATAATTTATGGTGTTTGAAGAAGATATAAAATAAAAATTCTCACCAAAGATCGTTAGTTGTTCCTCTTGTATCCTCTAAAGGTTTTCAAAAAAGACTTGATTGGTTGGATTTATATCCTAACTATGGATTATAGGATGATGGTGGGGAATTTGGGAAGTGATTTGGAAGATCATGGTTGAGATAAAAGTCCCGATATGTGTGACGAAGTAAGAAAAGTGAGTTCCCTTTTATAATTGAGAAGGAGTGGAATTCTTTTAAACACTCAAATATATTCAATATTGGGTAGTCCAAATTACCTAAAGTAGATACAAATATGATAATTAATGGTTTTGAGGAACAATATGATCAATTAATACATCAAAACAAAAATAAAACACATGTTCTAATCATTTTATTTGTTAGTATAAATGTACCTCTATTTTTACCATTTTGTGTTATCACTGGGTAACCCAGTTTTCTAACCTTGGTAATTTATTATTTATGAATAAATTAGAGTAAGAGATATTATATAAATTTTAAAAACAGATTATAAATATTATGTATAATTTATGAAATATACATTCACTTTGTGTTGGTTGTCAAATTTTATATACGTTCATGTTATGTGTAAAAAAACCACTTTAACCTTAACTAAGTTAATTGAGTTTTTACTATATAACAGTCAATATATTCATTAAAAAATAACAATTAATCCATGAATGAAAGATATTATATTTTTATATATATTTAAAACCCACTTTTCCAAAGGAATTGTTTTCTTTTAATTTTATATTTTGTTAATTAAATATCATTCAATATAATATAACAATTTTTTCTAATTATGACATTATTTATTTAATTTTAATTTAAAAATATAAATAATATGATGTAATTAGAATATATTATGATCAAACCTATCTAACATTATATATTAATCTAAAAGGTTATAGAAGGATAATAATTTATTCAATATAAATCAGTTGTAATATATATAGTATCATTAAAGTTAGATAATTGATAACTAAATAATTACTATGTTGACCTTTATTAAGAATTTAAAGTAAATAATTTATCTATAAAACATTAAAATGAATTATTATAAAAGAAAATACTCATTTATATTTTAAAATAATTTTTATAAGCTATCCTAAATTATTTTCGTTACTCTCATCATGCTTTATAGAAATTAAATGTAAAAAAAATTATTTCTTTTTCATTACATAACATATTATATGTTTCATATTCAATGGAAAGTGAAAATAAATAACCATATTTAAGATAATATCATGGTAATGGTGAAAATAATCCCATTTAGTGAAATTTAAATAATATTTTAGGTAATACTCACTTTTATCATTATTGTTTTAACCCTGGTAAGTCAATTTTTACATTATTAATGGTAAATGACTATTATTATATTCACTATTCATTTGGGTCAAAAAATGGTTTCTTCACTATAATTTATAAAAAATTATGATTCAAAAAATGGAATCGATTTTTCCAAATTAAATTCACATAAGTGGAAAAAATTATTTAAAAATTAATCTGATGGATGTGAAGAGAAAGGGAGTTTTTATAGAGAAAATGATTAAAAGATTGAGATGTTTTTACATCCATGTTCAGTATAAAATTGATTCTAAATACCTATATTAGATCAATTGAGATAAAAATTCACTAATTTAACTTTAATTCCATTTCAAAATATAAAATTTCTTTATTAATAAATTAAATTAAAACCATTGTTTAATTAAAAGTCAACATTTTTCACTATTTATTATAAAATGAGACTTTGTAGAAAAATCCAAAAAATTCTCCCCAAGATAATATTGATATTAAAATTTTAAAAATTATTATTATTTTATGAAATTAATTTTCAAATATATTTTCTTTTAAAATAATTCCATAATATTTTTTTCTGTGAAGGATTTTTTTATAGGGTTTTATTTTAATTTATAATTAATGTCTTTCTGAAGAATTCATTGTATAAACATGTTTAAAAAATATTTTAATAATTTATTTAATCCTATTTAAAATCAATATAACTATGTATAAATGATAAATATCTTATGAAATTTTAATATTTTAATTTTATTTACATTTCGTTTAAACTCGATGTTGCTGGTAATGAATATTAAACACGAGATTATTTGTATCATAAGACAAACAAAGTGATTCATGTAATAAAATATTACCCATTGATGAATGTAGATCAAGAGTAAAATGGTGTTTTGTGTAACCCATTTTTTCAATGAAATTTAATTTAATCCAAAAAATAATTCATAAATACCCACAGTGTTACACTACATGCAACGATATTTTCTCCTTCTTGTATGACTCCACAATTATTGTCTTGTTTAATGTTAGACCCATCTATTTAATCATAAGAAAAAATCATGAAAATTTCACACATTCAAATAAATAATGATATAATTCAGTTCCCCTACATGAAGAAGATTATCTTTACACATCGTACACAAAATAGATAGGCGTGGAAGATTTTCAAAGGCCTAGAACACAAAAGAAATCTTTATACAATTTTTTGTAGACACATATATCTTGAAAGACGAGTCTTGGGTAGAAATCATCTAAGGAAATGAAGGGACCCACATTAAAGAAATAAAAATAGTTCTTTTATAATATAAATATCCCTTAATGGATTCTATATAAACTCTACAATATAAGAAATTTATTTCTCATTTTATTCAAATTTTATTAGTTTCCATTTACTATGATTCACAAGAAACATTATATGACATTTAAAAATATGGTTGTATAGAACCAAACCCCAACAACCTAAAGCTAGTGTCTTGACGCCAATAAATTGGAATAATAGATTAGGAAATAATGTCCCATGGGAACAAATAGTTTAGTATTATAGGTAAACTAGATACATTCATCAGTCCTTTATTACAAATGAACACACAAATTATAACATATTTTATTTGAAAAAGTAAATTTATTGTAACACCCTGATATTTTATGGGATATATTCTTTAATTTTTTTTATTTCTTGTGTTGTATGCTACAACAAGATTATTTTGTGCTATACGAAACACCAAATTAGCTTGTAGTATACGCAACACTATTCTTGGCATGTGTTACATCCAATTTCATGTTCTTTTCATATAATTCATTTAATGTAGCATAGAGTATAGATTTTTTCATTAAATAAATTAACTATGTTTAGATTATATTATACGCTACATGGATGCTTTCACTACACCCAACACTGACTTGTCTTGTGTTACACTCAAGAGGGACCTTCTTCGATAACTTGCATTGTACGCGATACTGAGTTTCATTAATCAATGATATATTATTAAACTATTAATATTTAATGGGATATAAACATTCCATTATGAATATTATTAACCACATTTTGAATATTATATAACATTATACTTCATGTTACACTTGTTCTTGAACATGGTATGAGAACCAAATCAATTTTTCAGATAAAGAAAGTTTTTTTCAAAAAAATGTAGTTTTAACGCCTTTTAATGGAAAACCCTTTTTAAATATAGTTTTTAACAATTTTATATATTATATTTGACAAAATAAAGATATTATTTGTAATAGGGACACCAAAATTTAACTTGGTTAATATTTTGGTACTTTTCTAATTAAATTCATATTTTGATGAATAGGAAAAAAATACTACATTTCAATTCAAAACTGCATTTTTTCTAATTTATTTATATAGTTAGATTTTATTTTTTATTGGTTTAAAAGTGTAATTGGAATATATTTTTATCATTTAATCCAATTTAGGCCATTTTATGTAATTTCAATTTTAAATTGGACACAAACACATGTAAGTCTTTTGATAATTACTACTTCGTAAAAACCCGCATTTTGGATTTGGAAACAGAAATTAATTTTAAATAAATTACTACAACTTCAATGTTTTGAATTGTAAAAATAAATTCAATATTTGGAATCAAAAGGTTCTATTTTTTAAATAATAAACTTTTAATTCTTGTACACTTTGAATAGTAACTCAACTAATTATTTTATTTACCGTGGTTAAAGGGTTAATCTGGTAAATAAAAATAATATTATAATAATATTAAACTATTTTAAACATTTCCTAACCCTATTTTATAATATATTTCATACCATGGTCACCATAGGGTTGATTTTGGGACCCCATGGATTCACATGGATGTGAAAATGACATTTTATTAGAATGAATTTAATGTACGGATAATTATAAAATAAACATATATATTTTACTCAATAAAAATTAATATAGGGTTATATAACTGATATGTATTCCTATAAATATTCATTATAAAGATAAAATTATTTCCTAAACCATGGTATTTTATTTATAATTTTTATACATTAGATAAATATATTTATTTATGGAACAATTATGATGTAATGATTACCTCATTAATAAAAGATACATGTAAATGAATTTAAAAATATTAATTTGAATATTTTTATTTAATTCACTAAGTATCTAGATTACATTGATTTATAAGGTATGATTTAATTTATTTGGTTCTATGTAATAATGTTTTTATGATTTTTTTAAAAATTCATGTATGAATATTTTTCAAAATTGACATAATTCATAACTTAAAACATAAAATAGTTTATTAAATGATATTAAATTCATAAAAATATAGTATTCTAAAAAATGGTTAATATGAGTCCAAAAATGTCATAAATAACATATTTGGTATCTTTTGACATTATATGCTAATTATATTAACCAACAATGTTTAAATAACATGATATCATAGTATGATTAAAAAGGGTAAAATTAGGGATAGACAAAAAAGATAAGGATAAAAATATATATAAAAACATGTCTCAAAATAATTTGATGATAGGTATTCAAAAAAATTCATATTATATGAAAATTAAATATGTTTTGGAAAATTTTTAATTAAATTTTAATCTATAATAAATTAGTATTTTGAGAGTTTCATAAAGTGCCCCCTCCTCTCTTATAAATGGGCACCTCCTCCCACTCTTCTTCACTCCATTTTGAGACATAACGCTTGGAAAAACCCTACCCATTTTTCTTCTCATATTCCATAGTTACATTATAGAGATTCTGGTCCCCTCAAAAGTCCATCTCTACTGCCCTAAGAGTAAATTTAAAAGTGGCACATCGAGGAAGAGGTAATCTCTTCTACTGATTCTTTCAAATTTCATTCTTCTTATACTTACTCTTCACTAGTTGTTTCATTATAAAATAATAACACCAGTATCAATAATATACTGATATTTTATTATAAATATGAAACTACCCTATTTCACATTCTACCCATCATACAAAAAATTAAATCACCGCACGCGTGTACGTACAACTTACCGTCTCCACACCGTGGTGTAATTGGTTATTTACCACCACCTTACATGGATTGGTATATTAATGGAAATGATAAATATATATGATTAATATAACATGATAATAATTCCATGATGTTATGCACCATCCAATTCAATACCAATCAACAATTATGGGAACAATATCATCGCTCGTGCGTACGTATGGCTTAACGTCTCCGCGACGCGACGAGAATTATTTTCCATGTTAATCATTCAAGAAAGATTATAAAGTATATATATAAAATAATAATTAAGTTTATTACCTAATAATTCTACTGAATTTATATATATATTTATATATATAGGTGTGTGTGTGTGTGTCATTTACTTACTTATATTCAATTCAATAAGGAAACGAAAATGGCGTTCATGCATACGTACGACCTACCGTCTCCATGAACGGTGTATTCCATTCCATTTATCTATCTATTATATATATATACATAATATATATGATATATATATAAGTTTTATATTATAGAAGTAATTAAATCAGTATCTAATTAATAATATCTTGAATAAAAAGTCCAAACATGTACAATAAATGAATCAATTATTACCCAAAACGTTGCTTTAACATGGAATTGACAAATGAACGGGTAATATAAAGTCATAAGTAAAAAATATATGATATCATAAATATTATTATGGTTCTATTACAAGTGAATAATATGTTTAAACCCACTGTACTAGTGTTTCAAGTACATACAAAAGGAATCAGATCTAATATAAGAGATAATTTTGCAATCTCATTTTTATGTGAGATTACTTATGCGTAAGTATTTACAGGGGTCATATTTATCATTCATGTCCATGTATTCTAAAAAATATTTCATAAAATGTTTAATATTATTCGATGTATTTTAAATGTCAGTTTTAGCCATTTTTGACTTTTACTACATGGTATAGAAGGAATCTTTCTTTTTTTACCATACAAGGGTCTTTTTTGTCTTTTACAACAAAAGTACTAAGATAATGTTTTTGTTTTAATTATACTGCATGAATGGATTTTTACAGTATCATGATGCCTTATTTACAAAAATATTCTTCTACACTCTTTCAAGTTAATTTTCAACAAAATTATTTTCTTTTAAAATTGTGAGGCATTTTGATAAAAAGATAAATTTGTTTTGGAAGAAAAGATATTTTTTTCAAGAATTAAGTTAAAGTGTTTTTTAAAAATTATTTTCCATAAAATATGATTCTCTTTAAATTTGGTAATATTTTTACCCCTATCATTACTATGATTTGATTATGTTAATTATGGAATGATATATCTTTATGGGTTATTTTATAATGGAATATTGTTTAAGAAACCAATTTTATTTATTGGGTTATGCTATGATGAATGCATTATGTTTTGTGGAACATGTAATAATTATTTCATTATTATATGGGTTGGACCCATATCTCCCTCCAATGCATTGGGTAAATATTTATTTATCATGATATAGACATTACTAGAATGGAAAGTAAATCTAGTTTAGTAAGACATTACTTGAATGATATGTAAATCCATTTCATTAATACATGGCTAGAACAACAAGTAAATCTAGTTCAGTAATACCTGACTGGAATGACTTGTAAACCTAGTTTAGTAATGTAATTGTTTCACTATGATGGTCTTGGTAGCACTGCCTTGGCTACTATGGAAATAGTATTATGTACTTATTAGTTTCCCACAATTACATGTTTTATGCCAATGCTAATATATCATGGTCAATGTTCCTTTAAGATCCATACATTACATACTGCCTAGATTTATTTCATGACTCATGATTTTTCTATTTGAACATTATTTTCATGGTTTTACATTAAAATTTTTATGGTTTGTTTTATGTTCTCTATGTTTACCCTTACTAAGAATTTGATATAACCCTTTTTATGTTTTATTTCCCATAGGATATAAAGAAATGTTTTATGTAGGAAAACAGAAGGGGAAGATATTTATGGGAGATGGTGAAGATCAGTCACCATGATTATAAGATTATGTTTCATGTTTCCAAAGGCACTAAACTAATACGGTCATTGGGCGTCTGTTTGTGTCATATATTAAGTATTATACTTAAGAAATCTAATGTCCATGTACATCAAGATTTAGTCTATACATTTATCGAATCTATAATATCTTTGAATATATTTCATAATACACTTTAGGGAATCCTGGGGAAAGGAAAAAAATAAGGGTGATATCAAATGTGTAGTAAGGGTTACGTACAATGGATGCAATAATGAATCCTTATGAATAATCAATATGACATGATAAATAACTAAATAAACATGACCTTAAATAATTATATAGAGAGTAATAAAAATTAATTGAATGAATTATTGGTGAATAATTCCATATAAATAATCACATGAGCTTAAAACATGGAGATGGATATTCTAGATAATCAAATAATCACATGGAATAACAGTAATAGTGAAATGTACATTGTTTAATGTTTGAACTATCATGATATCTCCTCAATAGATGTATTTTCAAGATCATTCCTCGAGATACATTATGTATTTGGATATATACCCATCTGATTTTTGTTAACACATTTCATAGGACACTACTATCAATATCATTCATCCTGAAAAAATAATACTGCTTTGAAAAAAATGTGAAGGGTTTGTCACCAACTGAATTCATCCCATCAGACCACTAATGCATTAATGGGATTTAATTACAAATTTCCCAACCAATTTCATAATGTAAAAATCATTCCTCATATATTGAATAATTTATTTAATTCATAAACAATTTTCCTTATCAAATATCCATATATTGAGTAAAGTATACAGATTTATCAACATTTCTCAAATTAATCAATTAACATTCAAGGTAATAACAGTGTAAAAGATGGTATAATGTTTATAAAATAATAATATCTACTACATAAGAATGTGTATATTAAAATTAAATCGAATTTATAATAATAATTTATCATAGGTAATTGATTGTTTCAATAGATAATTAACAATCACAAAATAAAGAGAGATTGCAAATATAGCTTTTTCCACTTTGTAATTTTCATCTAAAAAATCCTTTTATGGGAAAATTAAATGTGAAACATAATATACTAGGGTGTATAATTGAATCCTGATATTAATATAAATAGGGGATGAATATACACAACTTCAAAGTTAATTGGTGAATAATAACGAATAATCTCAACGTATTGTAAATTGAGATGAAATCCCTTACAGTTGTGGTAACATCTGAGTTAGAGGCCCAAAAAGTAATAATAATCAAATGAATCATTTAAATATAATAAAGATAAAATAAATAATGATAAATTATATCTAAAGTTTATGTTCATACACCATACAATAGAAGTAATTGGTGAATATGAAATTTATCTCACATATGTGATAAGTGAGATGAATATCGCATACTACTTGAGTAGCTTTTTAATCATGAGATACATGAAATAATAAAATCAATTTAAAATATTAATACAAAAAATAAATTATATTCATTATATAACATGTCCTAGTTTAGTATATACACAACAAATAATAAGTGAGTGGTGAATATGGAATAAGTCTCGTAGAAAAAAAGTGACACTAGAGATCCCCATAACTTATACTTCTTACTAAATGAATGATACTTGAAATCATTTAAAATTGATTTAATAGTATTATTAACCTATAATAGAACCATACTATTATTTATAATATCATATATGATTCTTTTATAGCATCATATCACCCGATTGTTCATAATCATTCCTTATTTTCACTATTTCATGTGTAAATTGCCTTGTTTTTCATGTATGTTTTGGATTGTTAGTTTTTTTTTCTCCTATGTTAATCAAGATGTAATAATATCCATATTTCAAGACATTATTTTCATATATATATATATGTATATTATATGTGTATTTAGTTTAATACATAAAATTTTGAGATAGGAAATGAAATACATCATTCATAGAGATGGTAGGTCATACATACGCATGAATAATGCATCCATTTTCATATCATATTAAAAGAATGAGAATTACATTATATATATGTATATTATAATTAAATTATCATATTAATGTCATATTCATCAAAAAAAATTAAAAAAATCCTTAATGCATTCCTTGGAAAGCGTGAACTATTCATTCCATTTGAGGAGGTGGAAGTCTACACATCCACAAATGATCTTATCATATTCCCAAAAAATTGAAATAATGAATGTATGTCTTTTATAATAAATAAATAATAATAAATATATCATTATATATATATATAATATAAACATTAAATCCATATTTATTCCTAAAAATGAAATTTGGAAATGGAAAAACGAACGACATCGGTTCATAATGAGGTAGTCCTCCATACACACGAACGATGATTTTGTATCCCATTTGATTGAAGTGTGTGAAGTTTTAGGTAATAATATTATCATAAAAATAACTTATAATACTTAAGAAACTGATTCTATTACATAATCATGACATAAGATTAATTTAATCCAAATATAAATATATAAAACAAAAGTGCTCATTGAAGATCATTCCCTCTTCTTCAGATAACACCTTTTTATTTATAACAAAATTAGTTAGGGATGGATTTCATCCAAAATTTATTATTATATGATTATTTTATAGAATGTGGGATATTATTTGTTTAGTTTTTTGAGATTATAAAAGGATTTATAGGTGTGATTAAGTGAGGGGGGAGGGTGAGTTCCCTTTTATAGTAGAGGAAGAGTGGAATTCATATAAATAAAAAAATAGATTCACTTTTGGGATGTATACATTAACAAATGTTCCTAAAATAATAAATAAAATTAAATAAAATAGATTATATGGTTGAAATATTTCCAGATAATGGGATTTTTAGATGTTTGTAGGTCATTTGGGCCCTTAAAATTAAAGTTTAACCACTAAGTAAACACATTTTTCCTTAATCGCTATAATTAATTCTCATTTCAATTACTAATATTTTGGGTAAAAACTAAGTTTACAATAATATAAATTATAAATTATTATGATTCCAAACATTTAATACATTTCTACCAATTCAACTCACATAATATAATGAAATTAATTTAAAATTAATCATATAAACGAGACGTGAATGCAAAATTTTAAAGTAAATCTTTTCAAAGGAATAAACTATTTTTATATCCAAACTCAACATAAAATTGATACCAATGATTTATATTGAGTTAATATTTGATAAATTAATAAAATTAAAATATTAAACTGTATAAAAATATATATTATCGTATAAATTATTTCGAAGAAAATTCATTTCTCATATATATTCGGTATATTTTCATTATTCATCAACAAATAAAATTTCTCATAAAAAATTCAACCTAAAATAATTTATAAATTATTATTTCAATAATGGAGATTTTTTAAAAAATATAATTTATAAAAGTTTCAGAATTCATTTTCAAAACCATTTCATCTTTAAAAGATAACAAAACTGCCTTTAGAGAAATACATATTTTTTATGGATAAAAATTTGATTTGTTCTTATCTATATTGGATGAATGTAAAACCATTTTGTTGAGTATAATATATATATATATAATTAATATCATCCACTAATAGTAATTAATTTAATTTATTATGTTAAATATCTTTTAGGAGTATAAAAATCGGCCTTCGTAAAAACATTTCCTTTATATTCAGTTGGGTTTTATGTTAATTTATAATTCACTGGTAAGAAATTAAAGCAACCATATATTATTATATGTTAGTTAATATTATTCATAAAAAATTATTTCATGTCAAGGAGATAATTTTCATTTTAATTAATAAAATTAACAATATTCGGCAATCATCGGTCTTGCATGTAACATTATCCCTTGAAGAAAGTAAATATTTCATGTTAACAATGATGAATTAGGGTTCCATGTAGAGAAAGATAAGAAGGTGCCAGATCTTCTGGTGCTTGATGTGACGCCGTAGTCGCTCGGATTGGAGACGACGGGAGGAGGGAGGCGTGATGACGGTTCTGATCCCGACGAAGAAGGAGCATATATTCTCCACCCACTCGGATTACCAACCAGGCATTTTTATTCGGGTATTCGAGGGGGAGCGAGCTAGAACCAGAGACAACAATATCTTGGGAAATTTCGTGTTGTCCGGTATTCCTCCTGCCCCGAGGGAAGTTCCCAATATCAGCGTGTGCTTCGACATTGACGCCAACGGCATCCTCAACGTCTCCGCCGAAAACAAGATGACGAGGCAGAAGAACAAAATCCCCATCATGAACGACAATGGTAGGCTCTCGAAGGAGGAGATTGAGAGGATGGTTCAGGAAGCGGAGAAATACAAGGCCGGGGACGTAGAAGTGAAGAGGAAGGTGGTAGCGAAGATGCCGCTGAAGATTGGTCAATGGTTGGAATTAAACCCTTATGTTCTTTAGGTTGTGGGTTGAAACAAAATACACCTTCCATATATGATGGGTTTTAACCCGGCATAATGGTTGTCCTTTTTCTAAACTAAACTAATATAATTCCTCTAACATTTCCAATATGTAAGATGATTATCCTTGAAAATAAATTAATCATTATATAACATTTTTACTAGGGTTTTAAATACAAACCATTATTTCTAATCTATTATAATATTATTTCTATATCAACCATAAATTTTATCAATACCTTTAAACATATATAATTAAAATTTAAAATCATTATTCCACATATAACTTGTCCACTTGAACCAATACTTTCCATAATTTTCTCAAAAAATATCCCTAATCATGCTAGACTCCCATTACATGACCCCTTAAAAGAGATGTTTAGGAATTATACATTATGATATAACATGATCTAATATTATAGAGATGATATACATAAATATTAAGTTAATAAATATATATGTTCTTCTATTATAATCATTAAAGACAGTCATAGATTCATGTTCCCCAATCTAGGTGTTCCTTCATCTGGTTCCCAAGGTTTATAATAAATATACTCTGAAAACAACTATAGTGACTCTGACACAATCATCCTAGATCTAATATCTTTCTACCATTTAATTAGAAAAAATATAAAAGGGAATTATTTTAAAAAGGACGAAATTGTTTATTAGTCATGGTAAACTGGATACATACATGAGTATTTTATTATAAATTCATTAATAAATTAGAACATTTTTTTATAAAATCATGTTAATTTATCTTAAGTATCCTTTCATAATTTTTTTAGAAAATTTTATGGAATACATAGGAAAATAATAAAAAGGGTGATCTGAAATTCTTATTAAGGGTTATGTAAAGTGGAAAAAATAAAGAATTAATGAGAAGAATTAACATTGAATGATATATAACTGAACAAAAATTCTATAAAAATTAACTTATAGTTACTAATACATATAGAAATAACAACATATGATTGAATAATTCCATATAAATAATCACATGAGATTGAAAAATTTCCATGGATATTCTAGAAAATGAAATAATCACACGTAATAATAATAAGTAAGAAATGTATAATGTTGGATGTCTGATCTGTCAAGATATATCATCAATATATTTACTATCCAGATCTATCCTCTCTATAGTTCATGAATATGGAATGAAACCCATTTATTTTTTATAGACCTTTCACAGGTCACTATTATCAAGATATATCCTCCAAATAGTTTAAAACTGCTAGTAAACAAACACAATGAGTTTTTTACCAAATAAATTCAACCAATGAAAATATCGATTCATCGAAGGGCTTTCCTTAAATTTTCCCCAATCAGATTATAAAATTTTAAAACCATTCAAAAAATATAGCACAATTTATTTAATCCATAAAAAACTTCCTTTACCAAATATGTTTATTTATTAAATGATATAGATCAATGAACATTACCCTAATTAATCCAATATTGTTCAAAGTAAGAATCCATATGTAAAAATGGTATACAGTTTTGTCAATAATCATATCCAACACAGAAGAATATATATATTTAAAATATATATAACTTAAAATAAAAAATTATCAAAAGGAATTTATTGGTCTAGAGAACCCAAACAATCAAAAAATAATGATAGATTGCAAAAATAACATTTACCACATGTCCATTTTTATGTGAACACCCCTATGATGTGATAATTCAATGTGAAACCTAAAATAACATAAATTATGAGTGAGTCATGATGTTAAACTAAAAAAAGTAAGTATATACACCACATCAATGTGAATTGGTTCATAATAATAAATAAGTCTCAATGTAATGTAAATTTAGGTGAAATCCCTTACAACTATGGTAACATCTAAATTAGAAGCTGAAAAAAGTAATAATTATCAAATTAAACACTTAAATACATTGAATATAAAATAATTAATTATATAATTTATAACATGTTTTAGTATATACACCACAAAAAATAATTAAGTGGTGAATATGTCATTTATCTCATAGATGTAAAGACTGAGAAGAAAATTAATTACAGTTTGTGTACCTTTTGAACCATGAGATCCAATAAAAAATAAAATCAATTAAAATTTTTAATATTGTGAACTAAATTACATTTATGGTATAACATCTCATAGGTATATATATACACCACAAAAATGAAATGACTGGTGTATAGGGAATAAGTATCATATAAATAAAAGTGAGACTATAAATTCACTTACCTTACAATTCCTTTTTTTATCAACACTCATTAACCTCATTTATAATGGTTTTAAATTTTTTTAATATCTTATAATAGAACCATATTAATTTTTATGATATCAAACATTATAACTTTATAACATATCATCACCCTCTTATTAATACTTTTTTATTATTTTTAGTATTTTGGGTGTTAATTACCTTGTTTTTGAAGTATGATTCAATGTGTTATTTTTTGTTTATCTTAATTATATCATGATTTAATAATATCTATAATAGAAAAAATGACTTCAATATACTATATATAAATAATATATGTACTTATATTAATCTATAAAATTTTGGGATAGGAATTGAACTACACAATTCATGGAGATGGTAGGATGTACATACACTTGAAAAATGTTCTCATTTTCTTATCATATTAAATGAATGAAAATTATATTATATATTTGAAAATTATAATTCATGTATAAAAATAATTTCATATTAATTGAATATTTTTTCAAACCATATTAAATACATTCCATGTAAATCCAGAATGAATCACATCACATTGAGGTGGTAGTAGTCCACATGTCCACAAATGATGTTATCCTATTCCCACGAAATGGAAATCATAAAGTTATACATTATATATAAACTAAAAAAGAGTAAAAGAATCATAAATATCATAAGTATCAAATGAAAAATATAAATATGTAATTATTCCCATACTTTAAAGGTGGAAATGGAAGAATAAACAACATCAGTTCGTGAGGTGGTAATATTCTTGACACAGGAATGATGATTGCATATCCCATTTTATGGAATTTTTTTAATTTTTTGGGGTCATTATATTATAATAAGAAATCTCAATATATTTAAGATACTTATTTTATTAAAATAAATTCAACATAATAATAACTTAATGGTCATATGAATAAATAAAACCAAGTTGCTTGTTAAAGAATGTTACCACTACGTTGTGTTACTCTTTTTGGTTTATAAAAAAACCCTTAAATGGTAGGATTTAATCCCAATATGTGAATTATAGGATGAGGGTAGGGATTTTGGGAGCTTATTTGGGAATTGTTTGGGCTAGTAAAAAAGATTTATAGCCGTGAAGTCGTGCGGGGGGGGGGGGGGGGGGTGAGTGACCTTTTGTAGTGGAGTCCCATTATTGTTATTATTACAAGGTAAACAATATTGGGAGGTCCCACATTATCAATGTTCCTCAAATAATAAAAATAATTAGATAAAAGAGTTTATATGGATTAAAAATTTCCATCAAATGTTTTATTATCAAGTGTTTAAGTCATTTTCCCCTTAAGATTAAAGTTTAACCAGTAGGTAAACTCTTACTTACCTTAATCGATGTAATTAATTTTATTCGATATCACTAATAAGTTTGGTAAAAAACATAGATGAACATAATATAAATTATAAATTATTAATATTAAAAATATTTAATCCTTTGGTTCAAGATAAATTATTGTAATTGATAGAAATTAATTTAAAACTAACCTCATAGATGAGAAGAGAAAACAAGTTTTTAATGTGAAAATGTTCTAAAGTTTGAAATGACTTTATTTCCAAATTAAATATAAAATTGATCCAAATTAAAAAAAATTGAATTAATATATTTAATATTTATATAATTATTATTTAAAACTAATTAAAAATATAATTTAAAACTATTAATTATTTAGATGGAATGTTAGTTTTCAATTAAAATTCAGTAATTTTTCACAGTTAATCAAAATTGGAAAATTCTCATAAAAATTCCAAAAAATAGAACTAAGATAATTTTCAAATTATTCTTTCAAATATTAAGTCTATTTTCTCAAATAAAATATATATTAGGTTAAACTTTCAATTTTAAACACCTGCATAATTGAATGGCGAAAAAACCACCTTTTAAAAAATATAGTTTTTTTGGGCAAAAAATGGATTTGTTCTGATCATTATGCCTATTAAATATATTTTATGAATGTAAAAATATTTTTTAAAATATATAATTCATAAATTTAATTAATATTATCCACTAATAGTAATTAATTTTATTTTTTATGATAAATTTCTATTTAGAGCAAAAAATAGTTCTTTATAAAAACAATTCCATTATATTAAATAATTTTTTATATTCATTAATAATTACCTGGTAACCAATTAATTCAACCATATTCTCTTATATGTTATTTAATACTATTTATAACCTCTAATTTAACTACTGGGAAATTATTTTCATTTAAAATAATCACATTAATGGTATTCAGTAAAACTATGTCTTGCGTGTAACCCAAGTCATTGAAAAAATGTTTCATGCATTTAAGACAAGCTAAAACATGGTTTCATGTAGAGAATTATAATAATAGTGTTTCGTTTATTATAATATAAACTCAATTTCATGAGTATTTAAAGATATTGAATTTATTTTATTTACATTAAATACTAAATATATCATAAATTCTTAGGAGGTTATATTCCCTTCAACACTTGGAGTTCCTTGTCATATATGTTATGAAATATAATATGCATATTTTATATTTTGGGGGAATTACAATGCCTGAAAATATATATTTTTATATCTTCTTTATATATTCATTAAAAATTTTATTTAGATATAATTCCTTAATTTATGTTTAAAATTTTGTATATCGAAAGGTGAGGTAAAATTATGATTTTAAAGAAAATAATCCTACCCCTACACGAGACATATCGTTTTTGTTAGGGAAACAAAGACTCACCCTTACACATCTATTTTTCATGACACAACTTTTATGAATGATAAGGTTTATTGAAGAAAGAATAAAAATTTATTGATGATCCTTATATAGGAAGAAACTAACATGATCTGAGAATTAGTACAACTATCATACCTATACATGATATTTTGGTTACCCTTACATGGGTAAAGAAAAGGTGAGAAATCATTATGTATCATTAATAATATCTTGATGACCTTTACACATATCATTAAAAATAAAATATACCTTTATGTTTCTTGTTATAAAATGAGATACATTTCGGTGTCTTGAGAAAACTCTATCTCACACTTACACATCTATTGAAAACCCAAAAATACCTTTATGAAACCACATAAATACCATTATGCACATGTGGAAAATAAGTCCTACCATGACATAATAGTTCCAAAAATGTTATACCATTATACATAAATTAAAAATAAATAACCATACCTTATTAAAAGGTAATGTTATATGTAATGGTAAAAATAAATTTTAAAAATATATAATATCCAGTTATAAAAACATAAAAAATAATTTATATATGAATTTATAATTATTTCCAAAATCCCAAAAAATTGATCCAAAATATTCAAATTACTTTAAAAAACCTCAAATTTTATTTCATGATAAAATTTTATATCATTGAAATTTATTTCATAATTAGAAAAATCATTTTAAATACTATTTATTAAGACATGAAAAAACCAATCTTAACTACTAAGAACCTAGAAATGAAAAATGAAAGCTTATGAATATTCTAGATCATTACACTCCACTACTTCATATATTTCCTCAATATCTCCCTTAATAACCCACTATAATTGTTAGTGTGAATATCAGGAAAATATTACTATATTTGGTAAATTGTTTTATTTATACATATTTAGATATTTCCTAATTTTATCATTTCAACAATTTTAACCACATATTATATTAAAATTTATAGAATTTTACCACTACATAATTTTAAAATCTTTGTTCTAAATATTTAATCAAGTTTATCAAATTTATCTCTTAATTATTTAAAATTTATCTTTTCAATAAGGAAGATGCATTTAATAAAAAAATGATATTGGATCACATAAAATTTAATTAGTAAAAGAGTATACACAACAATTCTACATGCACCCTTGATACATAATACCTTATAACATTAGTATAATACCATAGAGTATGTTTTGTAATATCTGTAATTTCATGATGTGATACGACCAAAATTGATCTAGTAATGATTTAATATAACTTTACATACTCCCTAATATGATCTCACTCGAACCACAATTGTAGAAGTGCTTCTCTGACCCAATCTAGGAAAAAACCTAGTGATTCAACCTTTTTTCAATATATAATAAATATACATCATAAGGGATATTTATACAATTCAAATACACGGGGTTTACCATATCCAATAATTAACTCATTTCATTACCCATAGTAATATACAATAATTATACCAATCACACTATAATTAAATTATCATGAATAGTCATAAGGGCCAATAATCATAGAAAATTCATATATAATCATATATCATATAAATTCATTCATATCAATCCACTAAATACTTATCATAGTTATTTGTTCTAAATTGATAATCCCATGTCTTATATTTCATTGTAGTATAATTATTATATTTATTAGGTTCATTAGAGAATATATGTTAGGATACATATAAATTGTACATGAAATATTATTTTTTTATATTTCATTTTATTATCTATTAGGTCTAAATAAATTTGTTTCCTGGGTTTTTATTGCATCATTTTGAAATTATAAAAGAATACTAATTAATAGAATTTCATGGTTATTACATTTGACAGTGATATTCGTGTCATATTTTTGAATCGTAAGAGTTTTTAAATTCAATATCAATTTAGTATTTGTTGGATTTTTCATTTGATTAAAAAATTGATTGTTTTTCTTTCAGTGATATCAACTATGGTTAGATGTGATTGATTTGGAAAATGATGGATGGTTGAAATTAATATGATGTATGTATCTTCTCATACTCTCTAATTTATGATAAATTTTACAGTATTTTATATTTTTTATTAAATAAGTGTTTTAATTGTATTAAAAGCAGTTATATGTGAGTTTTATATATTGTGTTTTTCATTAATATCATTGTGTTCTTCTATGTATATTTTATAGGAATGTAGATGTGTTGTGTGAAAGATAATACATCATTAACCATCAAAGATATTCATTATTGTTACTCTATTATCAGGACATTAGAAGTTTGGGGATGTCTCTAAGGGTTGAGTAACATTAAAATAAATCTAATGGTTTTTCTTCTGTGAATTAACAAGGATAAAATTTTATAAATGGTATCAGTTTTATTTATTCATGGTATGGTTGGAATGAGGATTATATGTTTTGGAAACTAATAGAAAAACTATAAAAATGATAGCGAAATATATTTAGAGTTAGAGTCATGTTTTTAGGTAACACATGGAATGATTGTTGTTTCTTGACTGAAAATGATTCACTTTTTTGTCAAATGTGGTGTCATAGCCACAATGGACTGTGATGAGAATCACATCACATGAATCATGTAGTACCGTGATAAGGAATCCAATAAATATGTTTTAAGGAGTTTGATTATTGATATTTTTATATAATCATATTTGGTAATATTAAAAGGAATAAGTAATCTTTTAATGAATTTATTGATAAAAAATGGACTTCAAATTCTATATTGACTGTTAATATATGAGGATAAAAGTTAAAAAATTAATTTTTGTAAAAAATAGATATTAAAATATACATAGTAATTATGGATATGGATATGGATTTAGATATAAAATATTCTCTATATTCATTGATATGATTCAGTATTTTACTACTTGTTATCTTGACTACAAGTATAAAATCTTAGTAATTTATGATACGATTTTATAAAATTCAATAAACATGGAATAAATTGAAATTCAATTAGGTATTGTATAAGTAATGTAAAAATTTTCATTTAGTAGTGAAATAATTATTCTGATGTTTCTATTCCCCTTTACGGGAGATGTATGTTATGTTTGGTGTACTTAGTGAAAATACATTTTATGAAGTCATATGAATTTTAGAAGAAGATCATTTTTGAATTAAATTTAATAATATCTAAAAAAATTAAATTTTATGTAATTAATGTTGGGACTTAGAGGTTAGTATATGAGAAAGAAAAAAAAATCTATTATAACATTTTTGTATGATTTTTTTAAAAAATCAATTCAAAATGGTATTTTAAATTAGAGGTCAAATTCGGTTTCAATCTTTGATATTGAAAGGGAATTTTTTAAAATATATTATTCTTTTACATAGTTTTTCTTAAAATTTTTATGTTAAATTATGAAATTATTTTTTTAATAATTGTGGTTTGGGAGGACAAGAATGAAACATTAAATTTTGAGATAGAAAATTTTATTTTTAGAATTTCAAATAGAATAGAAATTGTTATTAAAATCAAACCACTATATTTAAGAGGTGGTTTGATTATTTTTTAAATTCATATAGAAAAAGTTTATGGTTCCAAAAAAATGGGTGTTTGGATAAGATGGATTTTAATGGAGAAAAGAATTTTGGATGGTTAAAAGTGATTTATAATATCTGTGGGAATTATTTGGGGGTAGTGAAAATTTTAAAATTAAAATTTGATTTTAAAAGATATAGGTGAAAACAGAAAGGGGATTTCATTTAAATTTATTTTTTTACAAAATGGTTTAAATTAGTCTATGATAAGGTAATAAGTGAGTTCTAAAAGGATACATTATTGTTTTGGAGAGATAAATTTTATTGAAACCTATAATTGTTTTTGGATTAAAAGTTTTAAACGATGATTTGATTTTAAAATGGATGATTTTAAAGGGTTTCAAATATGAAAAATGACCCTACAAGGAGTATCTTTTCAAAATGTCAATATATTTATAAATTATGTTAAAATTATTTCAACTAAATGTTATTTTAGAGACATTAGTGAGTTTCAATAAATATTTCTAAATTAAATGATTTCATAAATGATTTACTGGTATAAATTTATTTTTTAGATAATCCCTTAAATTTAATACTCATTTTCCTATGTAGTGATTGGGAATGCCAAGGGTAGAGATGGAATACTCCTAGGATTGGATTTTGGTAGCTGGTTAGTTAGGTCAAGGTGAAGCAAGTTTTCTTCTTTGATTGATTATGAGATTAAAATTATAGTTAATCAATGTGAGAAGGGTTGGAAGGGGATACTAACAAACTAATTTAGTTTAGATAGTCAATGGGATATGGAGGGGTTTCTTTGGATGCATTTGTGGCAGTATCAGAAGTTTTTATTCTATAATATTTGGTTCTAGATTTTTACATAATAAATATGCAATTAATTTTAATATTTTTATGAACCTTTGAGAATTTATTTTTGAAAATCTATGTTGTGGTATAAAATTTATATGGAATTAACTAGGATGATATGCAGGTATTCTGTTAGTTTTTTTACCTAATTTGAAATTACTTTCGGGTACTGACTGATTAGATTACCCTTTATTTTTGTGTTATAGTGTGTTATAACCATTTGATTGAGTTGTATTTTTCATCAAAAAGCTTTCTTGGTGTTGAATTAGTTCACCGTATGTGTTGATGAGTGACCAGTTTATTTATTTTTCATCAAGTTATTTATAAAATAAGATTGATGTTATAAAATTGAGCTCTACCATGAAAAAATTCATGAAAATTAACAATTTAATTGTCTTGATTTTCGGTGATGCAATTCTAGTTATTGAGTGGTGTTGATGGATGAAGAAACACGGTCAAAAACATATTACACTAGATATGGAGGTGAGGTCCAAATGATGAGATTGAGGAACTAGGTATTAATGGTAAGAATGAATTTCAAATATATGAAATCATAAAGAAGGTCTTTTATTGAAGAAAATATTATGGGAATTAAAGAACTTATGGGAGAAGATTCTATGTTTTATAGAGATGATTAGGAAAGTATGATAATGTCACAAACCGTCCCCTGAGGCCCGTATCGTGACTACCCCAAGCTCGCCTTCCATAGGCCAGGGGTTGAAATCTAGCGGCATAGGCATAATTCCATAAAACTGGGAAGGCATTTCCTTTATAAATAGTAAACACACACCACCAGAGTACGAGAGGAAGAAAACACTAATTAAAAGCTGTATAACAAGTGTACTGAAAGTAAAGGGGGCCATAATACAAGATAAATTGTAAAGTACAAATACAACAGAAAGAAATTACAACTGAAAAAGGGACAAACAACTGAAAGATGAAAGTATCTCCTGGATCTTCCTTCGGGGTTCCTACTTGAAGGGTAGGTACAGATGGCCTCTACAACACTCCATGTCCGTTAGACTCCACCGTGTACCGATACGTCGTACGTTCCTCCTCCGGGTACCGTCCATTCATGGTGCTATTGGCCTCCGTTAGCGTTGTCCGTCGTCTCCATCCAACACAATGAGGTGTGGGCATAGCCTGTGCAGGTGTGAGTATAAAGATACCCAGTAGGGACCCCGAGACCCTCAAGGTCTCACAAAATCCAACAAGGATAAACAAAAAAGTATGAAATCAACGGATAACCATAACTTAGGTATATGCCCATACATATAACTAAATTATCATGTAACCCATCTCAATAATGAGGAAAACACAAATGACATTGACTCAACTCAAAGCTGGATTTTCATTATCAAAACCATGGGTGCTGGAGAAGTCCTCCTCTGTTGAGTACAGTGGGCCTGTCGTGACACCGAGGTGCTTCTCACTAACCCTGGACTGCTGAGGTACTCCTCTTGTTGAGTACCGTAGGTCTATTTCCAACTACCTGGCGCTTTTCCCGCTATGGGTCTGTCTCCAAATACCGGGCAATCCCCCTAATAGCCTACAGAGGTACTTCTCGTGTCGAGTACCGCAGGTCTGCCGCCAAATACCGGGCACTCCTCCATCATGGGTCTGCCGCTAAATACCAGGCGCTCCCTATTGGGCTAGTCGAATCCCTACGAGTCGAATCGGTCAATCAGTTGTCAGGTCCGTCAGCTACTAGGTCTCCTCACTCTGTCAGCTCTTCACTGGAAGGATCTACTTCTGAGATACCTGGAAGAACTCCAACTGTCGTGAAGTCTCACGTAGAAGTATCACAATGTTCCACCACGTCAAATGGGTCTCAACGCAATAGACGATGCGTCAATCGGACGCCCGGTCTGTGAGTTATTAGTATTTCTGTCCCAGGGGCCCGGTTGGTTTTTAGGTTCAAACCAACTCGGCCATAGTCCAACTGTGTCCAAAAATCATGTGGTTATGCAAAAATAATCATCTCGTTCCAAGATTTTCTTCGCCACAGATGGTTCATTGATCGGACACCCGTAGCCCGAGTTATGAGCGATTAGGTGTAATGGGATCTGACAGGGTTGGGTCCGGTTCGACCCTGTGGGACTGACCCGACCCGACCCGACGCGTGTCCGTATTGGGGTCTGACCCGGTCCGTGTGTCTGACCCGACCTGAAGGGGTGGCCTAGCCCGAAGGCGGCACAACCTGAAAGTGGCCCGGCCCAGCCCGGATGGCTGTGCTGCCCGGCCCAGCTAGCCGTGTGGCCCGACCTAGCTAGCCACACCACCTGGCCTGACTAGCCACGCCGTGGGGGTGGGGGGTGACCCCCCTTGTTTGTAATGGCTAGCGCATGGCGCCGACCCCTGTAACCACGGGACCTGAAGGGTGTCACCTGTGTAGAGTGCACTAGCAGCCGACTTAGCCGGCCGCCCTCCCAAGTCCACCACAGCCTTAGGCTGCGGGTCTTCTCCGACATGGTGCGACGGCGCCACACCCCTGCTCTCACGCTGCGGCCCACCCTGGCCGTGGTCTCAAACCACCTTCGTGGTGCGACGACTCTATTCCCCTCCACCGCAACGCACCTTGGGTGCGGCCTCCAACTGCACTCCGTGCGGCGCGACGGCGCGATGCGCCTCCACCGTGGCCCGTTGTGGTCGCGGCTCTCCTCCGCATAGCGCGGCAGTGTCATGCCCTCTTGGAGACCCGGTGGCCTTTGCGCCAATGGTTTCTTTCACGGTCGGCTCGTCTCCGGCCACCGTTGTTTTCCGTGGTCTCTTCCTCCATCATCAACAAACAAGGTCAACCAAAGGGGGGAAGGTTAGATGTTCTTGTTGTGGTCCAAACCCCCAAATGTTATATTGATAACATTCGGCATAATGAATACCAAAATTTTAACAACGTCGAATGGGAAACAAAACAACTCAAATCCCCCTACCCTACTTGATGATTGTTCTTTGAAGAAGTCATGGGAAAAAGGCGACATCATTTCGTTGATGTTGGGAAAGAAGTAGTTGAGTATGGCATCAACATTCTTTAGGGGTGACGCATCCCTTTATTTCCCCAGTCGAAGAAGAAAGAAGATGGTGTTCGTCGATCTTCGGTGGAAGGAGCATTCATCTCATTCTTTGTTGAGAGGATGAAGTTCTCTCTCAAATCCCACCCAAAAGAAATTTCCAACCAAATGAAATAATAGCCTTGTCTATTATTTAATTGTTGGATTGAATTAAAAAGAATTCAGAAGTTGAATTAATTTAATGAGGGGGTTCGATTAATTCAATGTGGGTTGGAACATTTAATTAGTTGGGGAAGTTCAAGGGTCCCCCCCACTTTATGGAGAGTTACAAGGGGATAAAGCCCATGTGGTCCCCATGCTAAATATCCTCCCAAGGGAGGTTATGTGCAGTGGGGCCCCACCTCCATAACCTCTCATGGGAGGTTATGGTGTGGTGGCCCCCACCTCTAACCTTCTCTTGGAGAATATAACCACCAAGAAATAAAAATAAGCTATCAGCCTATTTTTATTTAACTTTGTCAATGAAACCAAAAAATCTATCTTCCAAACACGTTAAAACACAACTGTGGTGAAGGTCTTACTATGCAATCACCGACGTTGCGAGTTCAACGGTGACCTCGGAATTCAATTCCAAGCACTGGTTTAAGAGTTATAAAATACTGCTCACACGTTTACTGAACATACATGGGAAAAAATTCTGAAATTGATTCCAGGCACACCGGGCCTCAGAATCAAGCACCGTCAGTTTTGGAGGACTCATAAAATTCCCATGTATTTTTTAAAAATAAATTTCCATGGAAATTCAAAGTTTTTCATTCTCCCCACCTCATAGATTTACGTCCACGTAAGCTACAACTTGAACTAAGGGAACAAATGAGGGTACTGAGCACGCATCTGAGCCTCCCACTCCCATGTTCTATCCTAGAGGTTCATATACTACCAACATACGTGTACCATAGGTATTGACCATCCACGTAAGACCCGCTCCTATAGATCCTCAATCTCCACTAAAACCTCCGTTAAAGTCACCCCATCATCGATGTACAGCTCCCCGTGGTCGATGATGTGGGATGGGTTGTGTATGTATCTCCTCATCTGTGATATGTGGAAGATGTCATGCACCCGGTGCAACTGACGTGGAAGATCCAATTGGTAATCCACCTCACCTACTCTGATGAGGACTTGGAAAGGTCTGATGAGTATCAGAGATAGATTTCCGCCTCGGCCAAATCTCCAAAGACCTCATCGAGGTGAGACCCATAAGAAGATGTGGTCGCCATCATCAAACTCCAGAGGTCTCTGTATCCTGTCAGAATATGACTTTTGTCTGCTCTGTGCAGTCTTCATCCCCTCCTGGATGATCTGCACCTTCTCGGTGGTAGACCGTACCATCTTTGTTCCCATTACTGCTGACTCCCCTGGGTTTTTCTAGCATAGTGGTGATCTGCAAGGTCGTCCGTACAATGCCTCAAAAGGTTCCATACTGATGATGGAGTGATAACTATTGTTGTAGGAAAACTCCACCAAAGAAAGTTGATCCTCCCAACTGCAACCGAAGTCGAGGACACATTCATGGAGCATTTCCTCAAGGGTTTGGATGGTTCTATTGGTCTGACCATCCGTCTTTGGACGGAAGGTGGTGCTCAAGCGAAGCTGTGTCCCAAAAGCTTCCTACAATTCCTTCCATAGTCGGGAAGTAAATCTTGCATCATGGTTAGAGACAATAAATGTAGGTAATCCAAGAAAATTCAAAATCTACTGTATGTAGAGGTGTCCCAAGATCTCTACTGAGTCCTTCTCTCTGATCGATAGTAAGTGGGCCGACTTGGTGAGTCTGTCAACGATCACCCAAATCGAGTTGTGACCCTTGGATGTATGTGGAAGACCCGTCACAAAGTCCATGGATATCCCATCCCACTTCCACTCCGGGACCTCTAAGGGCTGAACCAAGCCTTATGGTACCTGGTTCTCCGCCTTCAATTGCTGACAAGTGAGGCATCGCGAGATAAACTCTACTACCACATTCTTCCTACCTAGCCACCAGTACTATCGTCGATGGTCCTGGTACATCGTCACCACTCCTGGATGTACCACTAGAGGGGATGTTTTTAACTCCCTCAACACATCCTCCTGAAGTGAAATTGGTACCATTGTATGTCCTCTGAAGAGGATGACGTACTCCCCACCATCAAAAATCAATCAAGTTCCTACACTGTGGATATCTGAGCATGTCGTGCCTCACAGTCAATGTCCCCATGCTGCACATCCCTAACTCACTGAAGTAGTGGGGAAGTGACTGTAAGAGATTGTAGATAGGCCTCTCTATCCCTATCCACAAAGGATATCTGTAAGGCAGCCAACTGCTCTGTCACCTCTCCTAGAAGTTGTATACCAGTCCTCCTGTTGAGCGCATCCGCAACATCGTTCCCCTTCCTAGGAGTATAGAAAATCTCGAAGTCATGGTCCTGGAGGAACTCAAGACATCACCGCTATCTAAAGTTCAGTTATTTCTAAGAGAAGATATATCGGAGACTCTTGTGATCAGAGTACATGGTAAAACGTTTTCCCATCAGATGGTGCTGCCACATCTTCAAAGCGAAGACCACTACTGCTAACTCCAAGTCATGGGTAGCGTAGTTCTGCTCATTCTGTCTCAGCTGCTGAGAACCATATGCGATCACTGCTCACTCCTACATCAGGACACACCCAAGTCGGGTCCCTAAAGAATCGTAGTAAACTACGTACCATACACCCTCCTCTGGAAGCCTCAAGATGGGGGCACTAGTCAGCCTCTACCTCATCTCCTGAAAGCTTTGCTGGCATCTCTCTGACCACACTAAGGGTTTCCCCTTCCTTGTCAAGGCTGATAGCGGTGCTGCAACTCTGGAGAAATCTAGAACAAATCTCTGGTAGTAGCCAACCAATCCCAGAAAACTCTGTACCTCCATCATAGTCCTTGGTGGCTCCCACAAAAGTACCGCAATGACCATCGCTGGATCCACTGCAACTCCATCCTCCTAGATGATGTGTCCCAAAAACTGAACCTCTCGAATCCAAAAATGGCACTTCGAGAGCTTACCATAAAGATGGTTTTCTCAGAGTGTGTCCTGTACTACCCTCAAATGACAGACATTCTCCTCCTCAGTAGACGAGTAGATCAGAATGTCATCGATGAAGACTACAACGAAGCGATCGAGGTAAGGCTCGAAGAGCCTATTCATGAGACTCATGAACACTGTTGGAGAGTTGGTTACATAGGAAAGGCATAACCAAGAACTCGTAGTGGCCATAACGACACCTAAAGGCCATCTTCTACACATCCTCATCTTGAACTCTGAGCATGTGATAGCCTGATCTGAGGTGTATCTTTGAGAACCATCGTGCTCCCTTGAGCTGATCAACGAGGTATTCAATCCTCAGGAGTGGGTACTTGTTCATCACGATCACCTGGTTCAGGCGTCTATAGTCGACACAGAGCCTCAAGATCCCATCCTCCTTCTTGGCGAACAGAATCGGGGCTACCCATAGTGAAACGCTGGGCAGGATGAAGCCCATTCCCCACAAGTCCTCTAGCTGTACCCGTAACTCACAATGCTCTGTGGGTGCCATCCAATACCCTGGAGTAGATATCTATGTCGTCCCAGGGTATAGGTCAATGTAGAAGTCCACCTCTCTGCGAGGAGGTAGTCCTGGAACATCGTCAGGGAAAACATTCGAGTATAGGTCCACCACTATAGGATAAGTTGGACTCTCCACATCAACTGCTCCGAGGGTAAGGCTTGCCAACTAGTGAGTGATCGGCTGTACCCTCCTCCGAGTAAGTCTGTCTTATGATACAAATGTTCCCTTATCGCCGGTGAAGGTGAAACTGGTCCCATCCATGTGGAAACACCACACTTTTCGCCTAATACAGTAAATATGGGCATGGACTGTAGATAACCAGTCCATACCCAAGATTACGTCATAAGACCTCGATTCCGCTATGACGAGATCCCAGCCGAAGCTCTCACCTCCTAGAGTAAGCTCACACTGCTGGAACCCATGTGTAATCATCGATTTTGCTTTAGTAGGAGTCTCTAGCCATATGGATCGAGCCAACGGCTCCATAGGAATCTCTGAGCTCTGAACGAGGGCAGTGGCAATGAAAGTGTGACTGGCACCTGTGTCTATAAGAACTGCAGCTATGGTGGAATAGACAAAGATAGTACCTCGTATCATCTCTAGAGCACTGTTATCGTAAGCCTTAGCTGCCTCAAGCTGAGCTCTCCCCTATCCACCCACTACCTATGGCCGGGGTGGAACTTCTAGTGGTGGTATCGGTAGCACCTTGTAACGTCATCCACCGCCAGTTGCACGACCAACTCCTATGCCACGTCCACATGCGCCCTGCGGACCGCCTCGATCGAACCTCTTCCTCTGCCTGGGAGGTCCCTCAATTGTCTATTGATCATCAAAGTGGCGTGTCAGATAGTCACGAGCCATGTGACCACGCCCACCACAAGAGTAACATTGTGCACTCCTTGCATGACTGGCTTTGTCTCCACTATGGGTGCCCCGCACAACTGATCCTGAGTCATGCGTTCGACCACCTGTAGTTTTAGTCCTCTTGGACCTCTGTGTCATCTATCTACTACCAACTACTGAAGACTCCGCTGCATGTCGGCTAGTGGTGGGTCTCGCTGCTGGAGACTGCTCAACAAGAAAACTCTCCACTAGGAGGGCTTGCTCCAACACCCCCATCTGCATCGGGATGCTGTGGGAGAAAACTGAAGATCTGATATGTTGCCTGAGTCCCTTCTCGAAGGTTTGGGTCCTCAAGAACGAGTCTCATAACATATCAGTGGAGTAGAGTGAAAGTTCAGTGAGCCTCGCTGAGTACTGAGGTACACTCATTCTTCCCTACTGCAGATGAAGTAGCTCTTGTATCTGCACCGCTCGAAGGGTGGCTGGTAAAAACTCTGCCCGGAACAGGTTCTCGAAGTCTGCCCATAGAAGAGACACCTCATCATCCATCTGGGGAATTAGGCTCCACCATCTGCCTACTGCTTCCTGAAAGAGGCTGGAAACAAGGATCACCATGAAGTCAGCTGGTGTCCCTACCAGTCTGAAGACTCTCACCACAGCCTCCAGCCAATCCTAAGCCGCCTGCGGGTCCATCTCTCCCTTGAACCTGGGTGGCCTCTGGTGCATGAACTCGTGCAGCGCGCTCAAGTAGAGTGCAATCTATTTTGCAGGGGCTGGTGGCATTAGTGGACTAATGGGGAATAGTACCACTGGTGCCTCCTATGGTGCCTCAACTAGAAGAGGGCCCTGTACTGAGGCCTCTTAACTCGGTGGGATGTCAGTATGTTCGACTCTCGGGGCACAAGCTAGTCGTCTGCGGGGAGGAATCCTGAAAGAAACAGATGCGACACGGTCTAAAGACTATTCCTTGTGAGCTTACCAGGTTGATCTGACTTAAAGAAATACTTTTGAATACACACACGCAATCAGTTTTTTCGTGAACTGATTCGGAAATCCGAAGTCAGGGTCCTGGTGTATGGATACGTCGGCCACCCGCACCAACACTAGACTCCCTAAACTAAAAACCAAACTTAGTACCCTTAACACTATTGATTCACAGAAAGAATTACCATAGTCCTAAGTTCTGTGGTAGAACAGACGTCCTCTGATTAAAATTTGTCATGACTCATCCCCTGGGGCCAATTTCGTGACTACCCCAATCCCGCCTTCCATAGACCAGGGGCTGGAGACTAGCACCGATGGCGTAATTCCCTAAAACTGGGAAGGAATTTTCTTTATAAATCGTAAAAACACACAACCAGAGTACAACAGGAATCAAAAACAATGTAAAAGTTGCACAACAAGTGTACTAAAAGTAAAGGGGGGGGGAGAGAATACAAGCCCAACAATAGAGTACAAATACAACTAAAAGAAAGTACAACTAAAAAAGGGACAAACAACTGAAATGTGAAAGAAGCTCCTGGATAATCCTCCAGGGTTCCCACATGAAGGGTAGGTACAGGTGGCCTCTACAGCACTCCACGTCCGTTACACTCCACCGTGTACCGATACGTCGTATGGTCCTCCTCTGAGTACTGTCCAGTCCTGGTGCTCTCGGCCTCTGTCAGCACTGTCCGTCATCTTCATCCAACACAACGAGGTGCGGGCATAGCCCGTAAAGGGGTGAGCATAACGATACTCAGTAGGGACCCCGAGACCCTCAAGGTCTCACAAAATCCAACATGGATAAACCAAAAAGTATGAAATAAATGGATAACCATTACTTAGGTATATGACCATACATATACCTATGTTATCAAGTAACCCATCTCAATCATGAGGAAAACACAAAGGTCATTGACTTAGCTCAAACTAGGATTTTCATTATCAAAACCACAGCTGCTGGAGAACTCCTCCTCTGTCGAGTACAGTGGGCCTTTCGAGACATTGAGGCACTTCTCATTATCCTTGGACTGCTGAGGTACTCCTCCTGTCGAGTACCGCAGGTCTGCTACCAACTACCAGGTGCTCCATCCACTGTGGTTCTGATACCAAATACCAGGCACTCCCCCTAATAGCCTACGGAGGTACTCCTCCTGTCACGTACCGCAGGTCTACCTCCAAATATCGGGTGCTCCTCCACCATGGTTCTGCTTCCAAATACTGGGCACTCCCCACTGGGATAGTCGAATCACTCTGAGTCAAATCGGTCAAGCAGTCATCAAGTCTGTTAGCTACTAGGTCTCTGCACCCTGTCTTCTTGTCACTAGAAGGATTCGCTTCCCGAGCAAATGGAAAAACTATAACTATCACGAAGTCTCATGTAGAAGTATCACAATGGTCTGCCAAAACAATGGGGGTATCAGCGCAATAGATGGGGTGTCAATCGGACGCCCAGTCTGTGAGTTATTGGCATTTTTGTCCCAAGGACCCGGTTGGTTTTTAGGTTCAAACCAACCCGACCGTACTCCAACTGTTTCCAAAACACATGTGGGATATCCAAAATGAATCATCTCATTCCAAGCTTTTCGTCACCATAGACGGTTCATCGATCGGACACCCATAGCCAGAGTTAAGGGCGATTATGTGTAATCGGGTCTGACAGGTTCGGGTCCAGTCCGACCCTATTGTGTTGACCCGACCTAACCCGACCTGGGTCCGGACTGGGGTCCGACCCCGTCTGTGGGTCTGACCTAACCCGAAGGGGTGACCCGGCCCGAAGGCGGCCCGACCCGAAAGCGGCCCGGCCCGGCTGGCCGTGGGGCCCAGCCCGGCAGGCCGCAGGTCCTGTCCTGACTCACCACGTGGTCAGGCCTGGCGGCCGACCAGGGGGCCGAGACGGTTGGTCGAGGGGCCCGGCGACTGGCCGTGGGGCCTGGCCGGTGGGCCGCAGCTGGCTAGCCGTGGGGCCTGGTAGGCCACACCGTGGGGGGGGGGGTGCCGCCCCCCCCCCTTTGTTCATAATGGATGGTATATGGCACCGGCCCCAGTAACAGTGGGACCCAAAAGGTCCCGCCTGTGTAGCGCACATCGGCGGCCGGCTGAGCCGGCCGCCCTCTTTTTTCCACCACAGCCTTTGGCCAGGGGGTCTTCTCCGGTGCCGTGTGATAGCGCCCACCCCTCTGTCGCGGCATCTTGCTACCCTCTGTGCGGCATGACGGCGTCCCGCGCCTCTTACACGTCCCATTGGGGTCACGGCTCTCCTCAGCGTAGTGAGGTGGAGTCGTGCCCTCTTGGCGACCCAGTGGCCTTTGCACCGCCGATTTCTTTCGCGGTCGGTGCGTCACCAATAGCCATTGTTTGCGGTAGTCTGTTCCTCTGTCATCAACAATCAAGATCAACCAAAGGGGGGAAGGGTCGGCCGTGTTGGTGTGGTCCGAACCCCCCATGTTATGTTGATAATATTTGGCATAACGAATACCAAAATATTAACGATGTTGAATGGGAAATAAAACAACTCAAATCCCCTAACTTTCTTGACGATTGTTCCTTAACAAAGTCGCGGGAAAAATGTGGCGTCGTTTCGTTGACGTTGGGAAAGAAGAAGCTGAGGATGGCATCGACGTTCTTCGTGGGTGACTCTTCCCTTTATTGCCCCGATAGAAGAAGGAAGAAGATGTTTTTCGTCGATCTTCGGTGGAAGGAGCATTCTTCGCATTCTTCATTGAGAGGATGGTGTTCTCTCTCAAGTCCCACCCAAAAGAAATTGCCAACCAAATGAAATTATAGCTTCGTCTATTATTTAATCATTTGATTGAATTCAAAATAATTCAAAAGTTGAATTAATTAAACGAGGGGGTTCAATTAATTCTATGTGGGTTGGCACATTTAATTAGTGGGGGAAGTTCAAGGGTCCCCCCACGTTATGGAGAGTGACAAGGGGCTAAATCCCGTGTGGTCCCCAATCTAATATCCTCCCATGGGAGGTTATGTACAGGTGGGCCTCACCTCCATAACCTCTCATGGGAGGTTATGGTGTGGTGGCCCCAACTACTAACCTCCTCTTGGAGCATATAACCACCCTGAAATAAAAATAATCTATCACCTTATTTTTATTTAACTTTATTAATGAAACCCAGAAATATATCGTCCAAACACATTAAAACGCAACTACGGTGAAGGTATTGATAAGAAATCACTAACTTTGCGAGTTCAATGGTGCCCTTGGAATTCGATTCTGAGAACCGGTTCAAGAGTTATAAAATCACGCTTGCACGTTTACTGAACGTACCTGAGCAAAACTTCTGAAATTGATTCCGGGCAAACCGGGCCTAGGAATCAAGCGTCATCAGTTTTTGTGGACTCGAAAAATTCCCATGTATTTAAAAAAAAATCAACGGGAATTCCGGGTATTTGTATATGAGGACTAAAGGTGGACTGAGTAATCATGGTGTTGAATAATGTGATGTATATAAATTTATAGCGGCATGCATGAATTTGGAATGACATATAAGGATTTGAGAATATAATTTTACTCCAATTCCAGTTGAACATTTTTACTAGTTCATTTAAGAATATTTTATGGAAGAAAAAATTAAATAGAATTGACAATGATGGTGAGATTTTTTGAATTTGAGTGCGTGTATGACTTTGAGATGATCCCACATATAACTTCAGATAAGCTCTGTTAGAATTTTCTTCATGCCAATTTATATATTTACACTGGATTGCAACCATTCATGGAGAACATATGATGTACAGAAATGCATATGATGTATCAGAACCCTATAATATATATATAATGATCATCATATGATATATTTCAACATATGTTATTATATTTTGTGGAAAATCAAAAAATTATCTATTTCTATAATGTGAATGTTCTGGTCAAAAAATAGAATATTTAGAAAATGAAACAGTGATCTTACTTGGATCTAAATATCCCAATTACTCTATAATTATAATTTCGATTCTAGCAGATGATAATAAAGACCTGTCAATAAAGTTGATAGTGCCTGAGAAGAGTTCTATGAAACCATAAGGTGGTCCATGTCACCAATACATGAGATTATGCACACATGTATTCCAATTCATAATTATTTAGAGATGTGGTATTAATTATAAAATTAAGATGAGGATATTCAATTATTTCATTAAATAAAATTCTGAACCTTTTATAGATTGAAAAGAAATTATAGAATAGGAATTGAAATGTATTTTAATGAATGATAAATCATGAATTGATTTACTGATTTTAATGTGATGAGGATTACGTACTACTAAATATTGTATTTTTTATCAGTAAAATATAATAATAAAATATTCATGGTCCTATGAATATAAAAGTAGATGAAGGAAATAAAACCATTGATCTCTCAATAAAATTATTCATTGTAGATAACAATCCAATTCAAGATCTATGAACAATATGATAATTCACATTTAGAATAAAACACACTGTATCTAATAAAGAAGAAGGAAGATGATAAGGAGGAGGCCGAAAAAACACAGACATTGTAGTAGGTGATTATTGAGGTGAAGGGAAATTTGCATCATTCATGAAAACATATTGATTATAATATTGGTTATTAGAGATGTATTCATGAGTATCTTCTAAATTATATTAAGAAGATGTGGGAGGAAGAACCACCACTATGCAAGAAGACAGAGGGGTCAATTTCTAACTTGAAGGGTATAGTGGAACATTTAAGAGATATATTCTACTTAAAAGGACTGTGTTGTATGATACAATATCATCTTGAGAGAAATGTGTGAAAACAACGTGAAGAATAATAAATATCCACCAATGGGACTCCAATTACCTAGGTGAGATTCCATAGAGTCATGGTGTGATACCATACAATGTAAAAAAACATCATGTGAAACAGTCATGAATCCATGATTAGGGGGACTGACCAATCACAAAAAGGATTGATATTTCAGGGAAAAATATTGTAGATCACTGTGTTCTCATGACTTTATTAACTAAATATTTCAGGTTACATTGAGTGACACAAGAATAAGAGGATCAAGTAATTATGTTCTCTAAGAGTATGAATTAAAAAGAATAATTAATAAAAAGTGGACACTAATTCAACCCCACTCTCAGTGGTAAATTCAAACTAGCGGAATCACAATTAGTATCTGAGAAAATACATGTTATTAATTATATGTATGATATGTTTTTTAGTATGGATAATGAAAACTATATCAATAATTGATGTGTCCCTATTTTTTATGTCACAAACTATCATAAATGGGAGAATATGATGTTTCCCAACCTTGAATAACCCGACTAGAGGAATGACATAATATATATATTGGTTTTCCCCCAATTTATGATGTAGGACCTTATCCTCTCACTAATAAGATAAATTTATAAGTTTATATAAATAAAATGATATATCGATGCATATTTTGGAGAAATAATACACAATGTTTAACAAAAAAAATCTTAGGATATTTGGGATAAATAAAGAATTATTTATGAAGGAAATATCAATGTCAAAAATGGAAAAAGTCATGTTAGATAGAGAAACTTTTAGGAAATAAATATATATGATGATGAGAGCATTAAATATTACATTATATGGGTTAATGATAATTTTATTAATATTCAACAGTTTGGTGTGAATTTAGATGATCCCACCATTTTTAAATTTCTAATAAGAATAATTCCAAAAAATATTATCCCATGATATTATCCTCATATGATAGGTAATATTTTTCATTGGATTTGATTCATAATATTCTCATATTTTATGAAATGATAAAAGATTAATATTTAATAAATTAATGAAAAATATGAGTTCTATTTTGAGGCCATCGAAAAGAGAAAGTCATAGAAGAATGAGATATACACAGTCAGGTGATTTAGATGAAAATGAGGGTGATTAATAGTTTAATAAAAAGTATTCTCGTATTGAAAAAATATTCAATAAGGGAATGAAGTAAGGATAACATAGGTAAATACCAAATATATACAACTATATTGACAATGGTCATTTTCAAAGGACATCCCTTGAAAGAAGGATTATTAATTTGAATCATACATGGATGATGAGAAATATAAATGGTAGAATAAGTGTAATAGAAGGAAGAAATATTTCAGTAGTAAGTAAATAATGATGATGATAGAGAAGGATAAATATGAATCATCATGTAGCTAATCATATGATGAGGTCGATTTATGTTATCATGTTGATAAAGGTTTCAATACCACTATTAGTGATGGTTTGGATGAAATGATAGGGATAGAGTGGTACCTTAATGGTGAGTTTGAATCTCATCATGATCAGATCACACTATATAAGAATGAAAATAAAAACAATTAGTGATAAAAATACTCATGTAATCTTTACAACAAAAATATATTTGATATGTTAGAATATTTAGGTGGAAGATGTAACTAGTATGGTCACAATTTTGGGTAGTGAATGGTAATATTCCTTGTAAAACCATCCTAAGGTGTGAAAGTGATGTGACATCTTAATGTAGAAAAATATAAATCAACTAGGAAACCATGTGACAAATTCAAGAAGAATGATCTTTTCAAGAAAGAAATCTAGGTAGGTTTCCCCAACAAATGGCTTTTTAACAACCCAACCCATTGGGAGACGAGCCACACATCTATATGGCCACCTAAAATAGTCTAGGGGATAACATCTAGCACCGATTAGGCATATCACACACATGGGATGCCTTATCCAAGGGTATCTTTATGGACACACCCAAATACATCTACATGGAATATTGTATATAAAATAAAAACTACTGAAAAAAATTCATGCAAACATCTTCCAAAAAATGGTGTATAATAAATATACTAGAAATCATACAAATAGGAAAATTCATTCCCACCAAAAAACTGAGAATTGTCCAAATTACTCAAATTGAGGGGGCTACTTACAAATTCTACTGTTGGAAATATCCTTATCTAAGAACTGTAAAAAAAATGGTTTTACTAGCTCACCAAGCTCTTCCTGATCCGGGTCCTCTTGGGACTCCATTGAAATTACTATCACCAGAAAAATACATGACATGTTCGTGAAAATACAATAAAGGAATGTGTATATAAATTCATCGTATGCACCAAAAAACCCCAAAATAAATAGGAAAAATTGTATGGAAACATTCTTCTCAACTCAGACCATATAAACCCCAAGGGTCAAAAAATAAAATCCATTCTAACTACACCTCATCTATACAATATTAGTTGTCTCTTATCCTTATGGTTTTTCAATCAGGGTATGTGACATCAAAACAAGGAAAACTATAACCACCTTGATATATCTATCTTAGCCTCAAAGTCTCATGTTGACCAGACTTCATAGCAAGCTAGAAGATTATAATCAAGGTTTTAAGGAAAAACATATATAGGAGAATGAAATCCAAGAGTCATTCCATCCTATATGGGTCATATTTAAGATAACCCTCATCGAGTATCATCCTTCCATCCTAGTTGGAACTCTTGATAGAGAGACTCCATTGGGAACAATCATTCCATGCTCAATTGAACATCCTAGTGAACACCCTCCATTGGGAATTGAGAACTCTGATGAAGAGTCCCATCCCTAAAAAATGAACAAAATCGAGAGAGAAGTACTACCAACTAAAAAACAAGTGAATCCTATTCAAAGAGATCAAGGAGGTACATGAAACATCACACTACTCCATAGCCGAGGGATTACTAACTCTAAAGCATCATATGAATCCTATGAAATACCCAGCGAGTGAGGCCCACACATCAATTTGTCACGATAGATCTATATCCAAGATAAATGTTGCACATAATAATTGACAGGACCAAATCCTCACAACAGCGCACCACAGTTGGGGGAGATCCAACTTCCATGCATGACCCAATTCTTTCTTTTACTCAAATATGGGGGATTACCACAATATTGATAGATGACCTGAACTAGTGTATAGGGGAGTTCTTCCTTTATATTGATGATCACCATGGGGGACCCTCACCGTATCATGATAGGGGAGTACCAACCCCATAATAGGGGAACCACACACTAATTTGATAGGGGAGAACCGAATCTATCTGAAAACCACCTATGGAGGACCCACACCTTAGTATGTCAGGGGAGTAAAAAATATATGGGTATAGGAACGTCAACCATTCACCTCAAGGGAGTACTAACTCTTCTAGAGAATCACATAGGGTGGAACTGAACCACATTATGATAGGGGAGTACCAAATACAAGGATAAATGACTCATACCCTCAAACATCAGGGGAGCATTGACTCTATTTATATAAAGTGTATAGAGGCCATGTTCCCCAATGTGACATGGGAGAACCTTCTCCAACTACACGAATGTCTTGAGGGACACACACCATGGTCCAATAGGGGAGTAATGAACGTGGGAGAACTACTGCATTAGTAGAGGACCTACGTATACTATGGGGGTGTTTCATATTTGTCGATATGAGAGGTAATGGAAAAACACACCCTCGTACAATAGGGGTAATGGCCCTAGTGTATTTCTGATCAACCAATACAATCCTAAAAATTGGTCAACCACCATAGAAAGGAGCATCACACTCATCACGAATCATGTCACAAAACCACTATGAGTACGGTACACACACCTTGGCATGACAGGGGATCACTGTTATATCGGTCTTAAGAGTCTAAGGGACCCAAATACTATGATTATAATGTAGAGTACTGACCTAGAAATATCTCCAATGATTCTCCCTAAACACAAAAAAATTATTAAAATAAAAAAGAATCATCAAACTCGAGTCACACCACATCGTACCTCACAATCCACTACAAAGGATACCATCATGTTCTATGTGGAAAACAGCTCAGGATAAGCTATTTATAGGTTGATGTATGAGCCTCGAAGAAGGAGATATGTTAGAAAGAGGATACTAAGAATAGTAAATGGTGTTTATTTGGTTTTACACTGTGTGTGACACTTCTTGAACATCAAGTCATATCCCCTAGAAAAAAAAATTACTGGCTATGTAATCTTACATGGGGAGTACTAGGAATACATGACATGTATTTCCTCACCCAGCCTCTGTCTATGTCCACTGCACATGGTTGTGTACTATAGCCATGTATAGTCACACTACCTTTTCCCTTAACATGGATACCTTATCCATGTCTCTCAAAGGAACGACCTGGCCTCACTAAAAGATGTATGCCCATGTTATAAGATGTGAAGTCCCAAAATATTAATATTCCTTGAATGGGAAGAACACATGGCATTTCCCCCTCCACTCCATGCACATTGATTATTAATTTCGAATGATAATTCCCAGTGAGATTCCCTAAATTCCCCAGTCTCCACTAAAACACCATGATATACCATAGGGAATCAGTAGAAGTTGTAATAGGATATAAAGTCTTAAAAAACAGATACAAATTAGAATCACAACATAAAACTCAAATATTCCAGCATCATGTATAATCAAATAAGATTCGGATCCTAAAAAGATTATTATGAACCATTGTAGAATGATCTGGTAATGATTTGTATCAAAAAAGGTTGTCAATGACACCTACTCACAATGGTAGACCAATGGTCATCAATTTCTCTAAGAGAAGATGATCCTATAACTTTTCTATTTTAATCACAAGTGGGTTAAAGTTTATTTATTAATCTTTTATTAAATCCATATATACTATTTTATATCCTGAAAACACTCCTCCAGTCGATCATTGGACAATGACAGACGTTATGTTACGAATAGGCTAAACCCCAAGTTCTAAACTCAACAGTGATCTTATTTTTTTATCCAATACTCCTCATAGGACTTATTCCATGGTTCCCTAGAAATTATGTATGCATGATAAAATATATTTAATATTGTTAAAATCACATCACAAAGAATCTCTATGACCCAAAATTCAACTCTAACTCAACATCTCCCTTCATGAATATTCCTAGAAATATTAAAATGTATTACACATAAAAAATTGTTTAGATACATCATCCCTCCTTAAATAGTTTTGTCCTTGATGACCAAAATCCTATACAGAAGCTGAAAAATAATCTCCCGACTAGACCTCCAACTCAAGTGATCTCATGAGAGGGTTGTTGTGTTATCTAAAAAAAATGATCCTATGGGATCCACGAAGAACCCCAAACCTAAAATACATCCCTAATAAGGTCAAAATAATATAGGGAAATGTTCATAAGTCTCCTTATCAACAACTGGTGGAAAAAACCAAACTGGTGCATCAATGGACATTGGGTGTAGTGATACACTATCTTTCAAACCGGACACAGATAATGAAATAACATGATAGTCCCCATCCACCCCTATATTATATTAACTATTCCATCCTTTGGTATATCACATAAAAATCCGACACCATGCACATCAGGGTACTAGAAATCAAAACAAGGCTATCCAAATATACACATAGGGTCTCACCAGGCCCTCCATCTACAAACTATTTGAGCATGTATGGGAGGAAACCAATCCATAATAAGGAATCACCATAGGGAGTCACTTTTCCACTACAAAACAGTTTTACATAAGGAACTCACCTCCCTGAGTTAGGTCACACTATAAATAGAATTATGTTGTCACTGATCCTCTCTATAATAGCCTCCTATATAAGGGTTTAGAATAAGGAATCCACTGGTAATTATAGGGCTTACTTTGACATTCCAAAACCTACCCTATACTAAACTAACAATTTAATGTAACTTTTCTTCCAAACCTTGAAAATTTATTCTTTTGGTGAAACCTAATATCCCTCATTGTTTTAATCATGACCCAATAACATATTTTTGTGGGGAAACTTTCCATCTTTATTATTAGTTAAAAGATACATAAAAAACACCATCATAGGGTTCTACAAACTCCTTGAATCACAAAGGTCATGACTTGAGAAATATGTGGAATGGATAATGTACCTCCCAAAAGTGTATAAAAATTATAGTGTATTTAGGGAAAGGACACATAATGTATCTCTAATAACCCATATATCCACCATGTTATAGTCCTATGTGATATGTAGGTATCCTTTCCCTCATTATCCAGCATCCTAAGGCTAGAACGGACCACCTGGGGGTGGTGGTGGAAATATATCAAACCATCTTCCACATTTATGTACTATCCTAGATCATCTTCCACATTCTCCCTAATTCAGAACTCCATTATCTAGATGCTTCCTATGTTCGATCGGTCCATCGACCATATACCTCTCAACAAAACATTGGGTTGTTCAATGTAGAAAAATATGTCCTCAAATATCATAAGTGAAACACCACCATTCCTACGACTGATAGAAACCACAACACAACCATGGTGCTGCATCACCACATGCCTGAGTCTAGAAATTGGTATGCCTATTAAGAAATGATACCTTCGACTTACATCTACCATAGGTTGAAAAAATATCTGAATTTTGATTATCACTATTTGCTCAATCAACCCAACCCATGTCCGAGATGCTATTTACCATAAAATATTTTTCCATAACTCTCGTATAAAAGGTAAGGTACAAGAAGATCTCATCTTCTTAGACATTTATATAGAGGTCCTACTTGATGTTAGGTTCCTAAAAATATATTTCAATCCATATCCATGGATTATCATGAATGGTATGTGAACCTTGTTGAGAAATCATCCATTAATATACTACCTTTCAGAAGATACAAAATCCTCTAGATATACATCGATCTCAATGTCGTAAGATAAGACTCTTCTTGGAGCACAAAAAAAACTCCATATAGGTGCATGTCACATCATTATGGGTCTAAATAACCAGACCCCACAAATCCCCCATTTGAGCCATGTAAATGGATTTTGTCTAGTAAAATCATTTGATAGGGAGGTGTCCTCACAAGGTGGAAATATACTTTAATACATCAAGCCGGTGATCCGTGGCCTGGGATTTTAGATCACCCTGATACTATAGAGGCCTCTACCTTTGGAACTCGTGAAGGGTAATAAAACTACATGTATCCATGGCCTAAACTACCAAAACAACCTTCTACTCAAAAGGTGGTGGTAAACCTTCTTACCACTCAGATGCCCTGCCTCATGTCAAGTTCCCTTCATTTAAGAGTCATAATCAGGGTGATCATTAAAAAAATATTTTCATGGGACCCTATATTTCTATCATCATTGTGCAATCCAAAAATATAATCTTGTTTCCCCTTGATAAATATCTATATATAGGGATATAACTCAAGAAGAAAATGGAACCCACAACATAGTCAAATATGATGAATGTGCCAAATATTCATAGTAACTAGTTTATCAATGTTATGATTCAACAGTCAGGTTATCAGATTCATGGTGAATGGAGATGCGGGACTCCACACCAATACTAGAGTTCATGTATGGAAAGCAAATATCCATAATGTCAAACAATTTCACTATAAAACAAACCCATTCTCTTAGTTTGAGAACATCTAAATTGCTATCCCAATGTGGAACCTTCTTGGATACATGTCTACCATTACCCAAACAACTAGATCCCAAGATTCCACACCCAAAGCCCACCTCTAATAGGCCAAGGGATGACATCCACCATTGAGTAGTCAAAAACACACATGATAGGCCTTAACATATGGTACCAGTACGCACACACACATATACATCTCTATGAAATACTGAAGATATAATAAAAACTAATAAAAATCGTGTATAAATATATCCCACAAATAGTGTATAACAAAAAAAATAGAAATCATTGAAAGGGAAAAATAAAATCCAAAAAAAACAAAAAATTTGTCTAACACACTCAAATTGTGGGGATTTATGTTAAATTAAACTTCAAGAAAACACCTTTTCCAAGCACTAGAAACCACCTTGGTCAATTTATATCACTATAATCTACCTTCTCTAGGTCCTCCTAGAACACCATTGAAAAAAATTTCAACTAAAGAAACATGAAGTGTGTGGTTAATTATCATGAAGGGGTTAGAAAAAAATAACCATTAGGCACACTAAAAAAAATAATGGCGAATCATAAAGGGAACAATCCACTCAACCCATGCTAGAGGGAACCGGAGAGAGAGAGAGAGAGATAGATAATAAACATTATCTTAACCAAACTATGGATATATATGATTAGTCATATTACGTGACATCACTACAAGAAATTACCAAAATAAACAAGATGTAATTTTCTCAGAGTACAAGTCTCATGAGGTCTTAAATCCACTTATAGCCACAAGAATATACTCAATGATCAATGGTAACAATAATTCAGGTGACCATCCCTAAAACTCAATAGGTGATATAACCCACATCTAGTATCTTTACACAATCGTAGATGGAACATCTGAGAGATAAAGTCTATAAAGAACAACCCTTCCATGTCTGATGGGATATCCAAGGGAACACTATCCATTGAGAACTAAGAAGTCAAATGAAGAGGCCCGCCCCTCACATCCACACACAACCAAGGGTGTACTGATCCAGACTACAGAACACATAAATCCACTATAAAGTGAAAAAGGATGAACCGACACATTACCACTACCCCATATGCAAGGGAGTAATAACTTGTAGCCATCCTATGAATCCTTTGAAATACCCTCAGGGAGAGGCCATCTCCTCACCATATAGAGTAATATCTATCACCTAGACTAGTGTCACACAAGAAAAGTGGAGGGGATAGCTCCTTGTAAAATTCCTCCTTATTCATGGGATATCCAAATCCCTCACATGACCCTCTTAACACCATTAATCAAAGATAAGGGAGTAAAACTCCATAGATAAAAGAACCACACCTATGTATATAGGAGTTCCATCTCGGTATATTTGATCACCACGGGGGACCCACCCCTTTACCCGAAATGGGAGTACCAACCCAAAAATAGAGGACCCACAACCTCATATGAAACAGGAGTACTGACTCTATTTGAACATCACATATGGAGGACCTATACCCTATTACTATATGGGAGCACCAAACCCATGGGTAGAGAACCCACACCCTAGAACCTCAAGAGAGTACCAACACCAACAAATCATCATTTATGGAGGACATGTACCTTGGTATGACAGGGATGCGCCATATATATGGATATAGGTCCCACACCCTGGAACCTCAGGGGAGTAATGAATCGATCTATATACTGATTATATAGGTCCTATACCATAATTCTATAGGGGATCTCCATCTCCAACTACAAGAGTGATAAATGGGACCTAAAAACTGGTCCAAAAGTGGAGTAACGACCCCGAGAAGACTATTAAATGAGTAGGGGACATGTACCCACTATGGTGGAGTTCAATCTCTATAGATATTAGAGATATGGGAAAGTCATTACCTGATATGATAGGGGAGTACATGTCCTAGTGTTTTTTAATGAATGAACCCATTATTTGAAATTAGTCAAGCATCACTTAAAGGAGTATCACACTCATCATGACTCAATTCAAAATATTTCCATGAGTATGGGACCCACATCTTGATGTCATAAGGGATAAATTTTCTATTATCTATATGTGTCTATAAGAAGTAAATCAATGGATGACATCGAAGGGTATTAACCATGACATCTATATAGTGATCCTCCCTGATCATGACCAATGATTAATCACATATAAAGATTCATTCTGAAAAAAACACGATATCATACCCCAAAATTCATACAAAGTATACTTTCATGTTCTATATAGAATGTTTCACATGATAGACTACTCAATATCCCTAATCTGATCCTTGAAGAAGGAGATAAAATAGTCACAAGTACCCAAGAATAGTATACAAAGTGTACTAGGGTCCACATAGTGTATGACCCTATTAGAACACATAGTTATGTCCAATTATATATGGCTTGGCTCACCACGTTAGATTAAACATTGTTTGTTAGGAGTACCTGGAGTGTCTCAAATCACCTTTCCCTTATTAGTGTCCTCAAACCAATCCCAAGTGTGGCACCCCATGCCCGTGTACTATTGCTATGTACGGTCACATGGCCATTTCCTTGAACATGGATAACCTAGACATATCTCTCACCCACATGATCTGGGATCACTACATTGAATTACCCTAGTTACGCAATGCGTGGTCCCCAAACCATCATCTTCTTGAAATGGGAAGAACCCATGACCTGTGATCTTGCACTACATACTGTGTGATCAGGAATTCCAAATGGTAATTTCTTACAAGCAGCCCTAACCACCCCAGTTTCTACTGAAACCCATTAATATACTATCAATGGATCAATAAAAGTCATAATAATGATCTAAAAGTATTATAAAAAACATAAAAATTGATATTGAGACTTAGAAATCAAATCTTGCTGACTTGAGGAAAAACTCCAACATTTGGGGTCTCAAATGAAACTCTAGAGTCACTAGAGCATGATCCGGTGATGACTGGTGTAAAAAACATGGATATATGGAACCCAATCTCATTAATTAGAACATGGGTCATTATCAAATAAGGTAGAGATCATGATATCCCTTTTTTTTGTGAATCTCACAAAATAGGGGGTTGGTTTATTGATTTAATTTTATTTAGATCAATAAATAAATTTAACACCCCAAAAACAATCCCTTGACTAGGATCTTGATATTGAAAATCGTTATGTCACACATAGGATAAAACCAAAATTCTAAAATTAAATACGGTATTTGATTTACGATCGTAGGCTTCCCATAGGATTTATCCCTTGTTTCTGTAGAAAAAATTCATGCAAGAAAAAATATATTTAATATTGTTAATATAACTTCACTAAGGCTCTTCTGGCCCTGGAATCTTGAGGCGACTCAACAAATGGATTTAGAAATATTTCTAGAAATATTCCAAAGTCTTATATGAAAAAATGTGAGTTTCTATAATATTTTGATAAAAAAAATATGATTTTTTAAAATATTGAAAGTTTAAAATAGAAAAAATAAGGTTTATAAAGAAATAATGAGGATTCATCCACATGTGGTGATATCAAAATTCATGGAAAGTAGTAAAAAATATGTAGAATGTTTGTGAATGAATTGGAAGATTTCTGGAAAATTATACCAACCTAATAATAAATAATGAGGAAGAGTATTAAAGAACAAGCCATTAAAGATACCTTGGTAACTTAGGTAATGAAAAATATCCTAAAAATGTTTTATTTTAAAGAGAAAAATATGATCTTTAAATATATAAATACTCATAATATAAAATGACTCATACAGAACCCCACTCATACTGAGTCTAGAATAAAACAAGTAAATTATTTAGTGGAAATAATCATATTGTTTTTCTACAGATGGGGAATCAATGTGGTCCCTCCTTATTCCCAGAATCATTTGTTTTTTTAAAACATATAGGGAATCATAGTATATGAGTGAATATATCCTTATGTAAAATCCAATAAGTTGTATTTCATGGAGTATTCTACCTATTACTAAGAGGAGAAATTGATTTCATCCTTTTATGGGGAGGAAAAAATGATATTAAGTTATCATATAGTGATTCTAAAATTTCTGGATGACATTGAAATAATAGATAGTGAGTTTTTCCGATCAATTTTATAATAATTATTATATATTTTATCCAATATATTTATAATGGGTGTATTGTTAATTAATTAAAGGATGATAAAACGTTTACTTTGTATGCATCTCACTTATACTTGTTGATCTGTTTGTCGAGGGGTGTGCATGGAGCAATGTTTTCTTAATGAATATTTGGTTGAATTCTTAAAAAAATTGAGAATGATAGCACATGTTTTGTTTTTTATAGAAATTATGGACAACCTTGGTTAAATCACTCCTATTTTTACATCAGTTTATCCCTCATAGAAATAGGGGTGTTTAACCGAAGGATATTTGGAAATATAATCTTATAGGGCCATCCTTTTATCAATGTAATATCCATCTATAATTCTAAATAAATGTGTATGAAGAATATTATTATATTATAATTATTAAAAAAGATAGAATAAGATGATAAGTTCTTAAAATCGAATTGAAACCCATATATTCTAATAATTTTATATCATGATTTTTAATATAAATATCGAAAAAACAGCTCATAAATCTATAGGTTTAATGACATGATGATATTATAATTCTATATAAAAAAAGTCAAATATAAAATATGTCCTATTTCTTTAAACTCCTCATCACGATCCTTGTTTCCTTTTAACTCATAATGAAATATAATAAAATAGTAGGAAATTCTTATGAGAAGGGGTGAGCATTAATGACCAGTATGGGGATAAATAAGAATATCATGAGGAAAAGTGACACATGTGTTTCAAGAGGCATATAATGATAACATAAAAAATTTATAATCATATACATAACCAAATCATAAGATTAATGATTCAAAACAATGTTCAAACAACATAAAACATATCATTATATGTAGGTGTCATTTCTAACTACTAAATCAACAAAAAATAATGTTCGTAGATTATCTAATTGTGCACTATATATGGTACCTCAAAATATTAAAACATTTCCCAAATCATTATGTCACAACCAGGGTTCACCCTTTATATGTATAGCTTTACATTATCCAAATCTCTCATATACCATAAGAACATATATCATCATTTTAAAACCATGATTTAGAAATTTGGGTTCATAAAATAGAAGTAAACAATGAATGAAGGATAATGACATCTTGGTAACTACCCATGAATGGAAATAAGGTTGGGTGTTATAAAAAAATTTGTGTCATGAATAATAAATAGAGACATTCAGTGGTATAATGGGTTTACACAAATGTTTATAAAATGGATTAATGTGTGAGAAATGTAGTCTCATTATATGGGAATTGTTTATATGGTAAATGAGTTTTTAGAAACAAAATACAAAATAATCACTTAAGGATCAAATGGATTGTTACAACGTATATTGTTGAATAAAAAATATGAGGGAGATAACCCCTAACCATGAAGGGTAGCTTTGTAAAACTAGTGAGTAGCTTCATAGAAGCTTATACTCTAAAATATGGGGATGTTGAGAGGGAAAATTAGTGGAAAATTGATCTCAATGGATTATCAGTTAATTTGAATTGGAGAATTGGATGGTGTTTACTGAAAAATAGGATGGACTCTTTATTAATTTGTATTATTGTTTTTTATACATATAGAGAAATGAAAAATGGAAAACCATTGTCTTTTATATGGTTTATGAGACTAGTATTTGTTATAGGGGATCATTTTTTAATATTTTATTAGCTTAATGGACAATCAAATTTAATTAATATTTTTCATAGGTTGAAGGGATTCATTTTATAATGGATTTTTAAATTCATTAATATACACTTAATGTTTTGTAAGATTCATGGCAGGTTTTAGAAATTAATTATATCAGTTTTAAATAACAGATTTTTTTGAAAAATACATTTTTTATTTGAAAATACCATTATATTATTCATTAAATTACTTTTGTGTCATTTGGATGTCATATTAATTACCGTATATTTATAGTGTATTTAATATTGTAAAAAATAATTTATTTTTAAGAATATTTTGAGAATATAGACATCAGCTAATTTAGACACTCAAATTTCATGAAAGGAATATATTTTCTAAAAATAATTTTATAAATATTTTAAATAGAAAATTTTAATTTATCCTTTATTGAAAATACTAGATTTATTAAAATTTAACTTTTTGGAACATATAAAAATTAATTGGTACTTCAGGAAATTATATATTTAATTAGATTAAAATAAATAGGGTTTTACAAGACCGTTTAAGGGAAATAAATTCTATTTAGTATTCATGAATTAATCATTATACTGCATTTTATTTATATCAAAATATTTTCCAAAAAATTGAATCTATGTTTTTTATATCAAAAAATTTATTTATCATGATCACCTAATATTCACATGAACTTTAAATAATAATGAAAATGGGGCTGATGTAACCAATATATCATTCCTAATAAGAACATTTACCACTTTATTCCACAAAGGTCTAGCTTTATAACCCCTTATTACACTAGAAAATTCTATAATGGTATGTTGTGTGATATTAGTAGTTTTATTAGGTGGTTTTATGATCATTGATTGGGAAGTAACTTCAATACGCATGAAATTATCTAGAAATTTATTTTGCTAAAGTCTAATGTGTTGAATCTTGTCTTGGTATTGGATTGTGAAGAACCCTAATGGGGAAATCTACCTTAGGAGTTCTGATAAATTAGGTTTGAAATTTATGGTACACTTGGTTGAGACCATCACTTCGTCCTATTTCATCATTCATTAGTTATTATTACCCTAAGTATACATTAATCTAAAATTCCCATTCATAATGTTTATATTACAAATGATTTTAATGTTCAATGCAAATGAATCCTAGTAGACATATTATAGATTTATTTTCTAATAATAATAGTGTTTTTATTTTCATTAATTGGTGAATGATTTTTATATTATAATACATTAATAAATTGGGAATATATTCATTAAAAATGGAAATTTTATAAATAATATTTTCTGTCATTACATTCTTCCATGTTTAAAAAATTATTTCTCAAAATATCATTTCATACGTTAAAATTGATGATAGAACTTTTGATTCATTTAATATTTTGGTTTATATGTTTCCACTTAATACTTATGGTTCTTATTTTGTACTTTGACTAGGTGAGATTTCTTATTTGCTATAAAAATTTCACTTTGATATATGATCTTTATTTTATGATCCTCAAAGAATTATCATTTTAAAATAGATCCACCTATGTATTTTTTTACATTTGAGGGATCTAGTACATAATTAAATGGTAGGGATATGTAGAATATATCATATTCTTGATAAATGTTTTGTAGGAGTGCTAGTTGATTGAAAAAATCTCTAATATAATGAATAATCTCAAACGGGACTGTGTTTTTAGATCAAAACATTCCCTCTTTTGAAAACGTCATGATTTTCATCCATAGTAATGTGTGAAGGAAAAATATATCTCCAATGGGAAAATCAATGTATTGTAGATGATTGTTAAATTAAAATCTATGTTAAATTTATGAGGATATTATATAAAACTGAATATTTTGAACAATCTCTATAATTTAATGAACATTATAACACCCTGAGATTTTATGAAAAATATTCTTTTTAATTTCATTAATGTCTTGTGTTGTACGATGCACCAAAAGGAGCTTACACAACACGCATCCTTGACTTTCCTTTCATTACACGCAATCGCGACCTTCCTTGATAGCGTGTGTAGTACGCAATACTGAGTTTTACTAAACAACGATATACTATTAAAATATTATTAAAACTAGCCGTTATGAATAGTAATAACCACTTTTTGAAATTTTTTAAATTCTATTTTTCAAAATGGACTTCATTTTTGGATTCGGAATATCGAAATTAGCTTAGGGTGAAATTTTGGTACTTTTCGGATAACTTTCATATTTTGGTGAATAGTGAAAATTACTAAATTTTAATTAAAAAAAACTTTTTCAATCAAAATAATTAATAGTGATAAATTATTAATTTGAGTGGTTTTAAAGTATATTTAGAATATATTTTTACAATTCAATACAATGTTGGTCATTGGATGTAATTTCACATTTAAACCAGTTATAAACAAGTGTCAATCTTTTGATAGTTATTATCTCTTAAAAACACGCCTTTTGTTTAGACGACGGGAATTAATTTTTAAATTAATTAATGCAACTGATATGTTTTGAATTTGGTAAAATAGAAATCATTTTTGAGTTCATAATATCAAATATAGCTTAGGCCTAATTTTTGGTATTTTTCTGAAAACTTTCAATTTTTGATTAATAGTGAAACCACTAAGTCGTAGGTTAAAAACTGAATTTTGCATAAAACTTAATTTTACCGCTTCTGTGAATGGAATTTAGAAAATCCGACAGACACGGTTAATTTCAAGGACTAAAATGTGGTTCAATGAGATGAAAATAATTTTTGGTGAATAGTAACATTTTACTTTTTTTTACCACGATTAATAGTAAATAGGGTAACTAAGGGTAAATATGATATTACTATTACCCTAAAACATGTCCTAATTCTATTGGATAAATGTAATTCGACCAAAACCAACCTTATGAATATAATATGACCATTTAGGTCCACTTGGATTAGATTATGACATTTAATATTATTTTATTTAATGAATAGTTAAAATACTAAAAATCAAAGTTTAATAATTAAAACATTTTTAATATGGGGTTATACATAAGATAAATTCGACTATAAATATTCATTAGAAATATAAAAAGATTTCCTACATAATGGTATTTTATTTTTAATTTTTATACATAAAATAATTTAATTTATTTATGACACAATGATGATGCAGTAATTATCTTATTAATGAAATATTGACATAATTGATGTTATAAACACCAAAATAAATGTAATTTGAGACTTTTTATGAATTCCACTAATTTTATAGGTTACTATGATATATTAGTGTTGATTTAATCAACTTGGTTATAACATATAATTCTGTTATGACTTTCAAAAAAAATCATATATCAAATAGTGTCAAAATTGACACAAAATTGTTTTTAAATCAAATATTATATTATTAATTGTTATTTTATTACTAAAAATCTAAGGCTCGGCCAAATGACTTAGATAAGGATATATTTATTAATAATATCAATTTGGGGTTCGTTTGGCATGTTATAGTAAGTGTATTAACCATATAGTGTAAGAAAACAAAAAGACACGGTAAAAGTTATATTATTTAACTTAGAGTTAAATTTAATTGATAAGGTTAAAATAATAACCTAAACTTGTCTAAATTCTATTGGTTGATAGTATTTAGACCCATACCCACTTTATCTTCGAAATAAGACCCTTTGGAACCATTATAAACCGATTTTGACTTTAATATAAAATAATATTTTGAGATATTCCTAAGGTGCCCCTCTCCTCCCTTATAAAAGGACACCTCCTCCCCCTCCTCCTCACACCAATTTGAGCCTTCAAGCTCGGCCAAACCCTGCCAAAATCCCTTCTCCACTTCTTTAGAATAATCCTATAGGTCTTTGTCTTCTTCAAAGACCAATCTTAGTTCCCTAAGTGGAGGATTCAAAGAGGCGTTTCAAAGAAGAGGTAATATCCATTACCGATCTTTTCAATTTCTTTCTTCTTAAACTTCTTCTTCTTTAGTTGTTTCATGATAAAGTAATAACATCAGTATTACTTACATACTGATATGTTATTATAAATATGAAACAACCCTAATTCACCTTCTATCCATCCTATGGAAAAAGGAAATCACCGCGCGTGCGTACGTACGGAATACCGTCTTCACGCCGTGGTGTAATCTATTTTGCGTCACCACCTTAATTGGATGGGTATAATGGTATAATGAGTAACTATATATGATTATTATAAAGTGATATTGATACTGAAATAGTATACATACACTTCAACACAATTCCACGACCATGGGAATGATATCATCGCTCGTGCGTACGTACGGAATACCGTCTCCACGACGCGATGAGATTCATTTTCAATGATTAACCATTCATGAATGATTATAAAGTATATATAATAATTACTAATGAAATATATTACATAATAATGATACTGGATTTATGTAAATTTATATGTATCTCATATACTTAATTCCATTCACTTCAATAAGGAAACGAAAACAGCGTTCATGCATACGTACGGACTACCGTCTCCATGAACGGTGTATTTCATTCCATTTATCGAAATTATATATATATATATATATTCTGAATATATATTATATATAAATCATGTTTTACATTCTGGATATAAGTAATCATGATCCATGTAATCATATTAATAATTACAAGTTAAAAACACGAACGACAAATGAGATGATTTTACCCAAAACGCTACATTAACATGAATTTACAAAAGAACGGGTAATATAAAGTCATAAGTGGACCATATATGATATAATAACAATGAATATGATTCTGGAATAAGTCAATAACATGATTTAAATTATTATACAGGAGGTTTGGACACTTACAAAGCAAGTCGGACCTAAGGTAAGGGAAAATCTCGCAATCTCAATTTTTATCCGAGATTGTTTATACTTTGAAATTTACTGGGGTGTATTTTATCATCCAAATCCATGTTTCCTCAATATGTAATATTATTTCCATCCACCTACAATTTTTTAAATCCTATTTTACCCTTCGGTGAGTTTTTAGTAAAAGATATGAAAGGAATCTTTTTTCGTTTTTCGTACGAGGTACTTTTTTGACTTTTTCGACAAAAGTACGAAGAATGTTTTTTAAACTTATAAGGCACGAACAGATTTTTACGATTTTATAAAGACTTATTTTCATGAAGATTCCTCCAAATTATTTCATGACTATTTTCAATAAAATCTCTTTATTTTAAAATTGCATGACGTTTTGTGAAAAGAAATTGATTTTGAAGAAGAAAGGATATTTTCCTCAAGAATTCATTTCAAGTGTTTTATCAAAATTATTTTCCATCTAAGATAACATAGGGTTCTGTTTTTATCCCTATTGTTACATTGATTTGATTATGTTGTGATGTAATTATTTTTATGAATTCCTTTATCTTATATGAATTGTTTTATGACGTCATGATGCTTAAGATTCCCATTTGTATTACATGGGTTATGCAATGATGTATGATTTATGATTTTGTGGCACACATAAGAATGGTATCATTATGAGATGGGTGGGACCTATATCTCCCTCCAATGCATTGGGTAAAGATTTTATATCTCATGAGATAGACATGGATGGAATGGTAGGTTATACCGGTTCAGTGAAACAGGACTGAAACGAGGGTGACTCGATTCAGAAAGGGACTTTGTCCACTAAGATAGTCTTGGCAATGAGTCATGAATAACAAGAAATGATTTTCCATGATTATGTGTGTGTGACACAAAGTTTCATGTTTTAAGTTATGCTTATTGGGATTTTATTTCACTACTATGATTTATCCCATGATATGAAATTATGCTCTCTTTTGTAGGTTAAGATTTCCAAAAGTTATATTCTTATGAATATGATGTGATTGTTTTTTTTTCTTTTGCTTACCATTACTGAGCATTTGAGCTCACCCTTTTATGTTTTCTTTTCCACAGGATATAAAGAAAGGTTTTAGGTAAAAAAGGGAAGATCTTTATGGGAGATATTGAAGATCTTTCACCACGATTAGAAGATTACGTTCCGAGTTTCCAAAGACAATAAACTATTACGATCCTTGTGTGTGTGTTTTTGTTATGTACTAAGTATTCCGCAAAAGTAATGTAATGTCCATGTACGTTAAGTTTCGGGCCTCTACAGTTGGTATCAGAGGAAAGGTTTAGTCAACCTTTGGAAACTAGGATGCGAAAACGTTAGTGAGATCCCTAGAGATATTTCTAAGGTATGTCTAGGATGTCTCTAAGGTTAAGTATACATATAGGTTATAGTACTAGAATTACGCTAAAGATCATAGAATTAAACCTAAGATGTTAGATATTGAAGGTACTCCCCCTTTATTATGTTGTTTTCCCCTAGCATGATTTTTGCCTCTCACACTATTCTTTTTGGGTCTTAGAAAATGGCTGGAAACAAGATGATTCACGATAATGGAGAATATGATGTACAATGGAATGATATTCTTCATAATGAAATTGGATTTGGAAGTCCAAACATCATTATTATGCCGAATCAGAAATCTCATAATATGATCAATAAAGTAAAATTTGGTAAGTTTCCTGACTCGACTAAAAAGAGAAAGATGGAGTTTCATGATGATCATAGAGGAAAGAAAGTTCAATTTCCCCTATGTAAATCATGTGGGAAGAGGAATCAAGGAGAATGTTCAAAGGAACTAGAAGATGCTTTGGGTGTGGAAAAGAAGGACACAAAGCAAGTAAGTGCAAAGGAAAAGGTTCAGTTAACACCAGGGATGAGGATAATGGTATTGCTACGACATCAACAATGGTTAAATGTTTTAAATGTGGAATTTACGGGCATTATGCAAACCAATTCCCTAAGGGAAAGTCTCATGAAGAGAATCAGTATGGTCGTATGGGTAGTATTTATGTTGATGATGATGAAGAGACTACAAATGATATGTGAGATGAAAGAATTGTTGAATCTCGGTCAATGGTTTAAGAAGGCAGGGGAATGATTACAAGTTTATCAAGTGTAATGTTGTATAAATAATCTCATGGTACTATGGAATAAAGAGAAATCTAAGGATTGTTACATTGTTGTCTTTCCTTGAGTTTTGAAAGTGTGTGATTAATGCTACCAGTATCCATGAAAGGTTATCCAGATATTTTTGGAATGAAGATGATATGCGCATAATGAAGGGATAAGGAGAAAATTAAATGTTTGATAGTATTCATGAGCTCATGACTAATATAAGGAGAAGGTTATATCACGGTTTGAGTATATAGAATTTTTGGATTTTGGTATGTGGTAAGAGTTAACTTTTGACAGCATTCATGTTTTCACTAAGGTTTAATAGGTATTCATTTTTTCAAGAGAATACATGATTAAGGCCTTCAAATGTTTGGAATGTGACCAACAAGACATATCTTATGATATATGGGGATCAACAATGGTATTAAATATCTGGTAATCATTTTCATTATATTATGAGAGTGGACTACAGTATTATGGATAAGCCTAAAGATTAGAATGGATTATGTTGGACATAAGTTAGTATTGTTTAAGGATAGAAGATTTTCGATATTATTAATGGGATGTTATAGTAATGTAGTTTTATAAAAAGGACAACCTGCAGGACGGGCGACAACCCATCGCGTCGGACAAGGATGTGGGAATCGAACCCACAACCGAAGTGCGACTGGCCTTTATCACCTACCACTGGCCTACAGGAAGTACCTATTTAGTAGAAACTAGTTTTATTATATTAAGCAGTATGATATATGAAGTATAAGTTCATTTTAGGAACCATATATCATTAATCTCACTATAGATGGACTTATGTATTTTTTGATAACTTTTCTAACCATTTGAGACAGATGGAATGACCCATCATTCTATCACATGATCTGTTAACACATCACAAATGACAAATTCAACTTCATTTCTTTAAGATATGAAGTAGAAATTTTCCAAAGAACGACAAATAGTGAGACTATACCAAAATCACGAAAGTATTTCTTCTAATTCAAATTTCATCAACTTTAGGGAAATGATCTCGAAAACCAAAAATTTTTTCCTAGTGCTCTTATATCTGATTAATCAGATAGTACCATAGATCATCACAAATTTATGGATTTGTGATTGCTAGCTTTTCCATAGCCATGTTCTCTACCACTCTCCATCAGAACATGATGGTTAGATTTCTCTTCCATATCCATATTTTCACCTATGTGGAAACCCAGTGATTAGTTTATTTGGGTAACCGTTACGTTTCATACTTTTGTTTTTAAAGATTGGTTTTGGTATTCCTTTTTACGATGTGGGGTTCGGTTAAATAAACTTTCGAATAGTAAACCATTTATAACCCCAACGAATTTCGAGGGCGAAATTTGTTTTAAGGGGGGTAGAATGTAACACCCTGAGATTTTATGAAAAATATTCTTTTTAATTTCATTAATGTCTTGTGTTGTACGCTACACCAAAAGGAGCTTGCACAACACGCATCCTTGACTTGCCTTTCATTACACGCAATCGCGACCTTCCTTTATAGCGTGTGTAGTACGCAATACCGAGTTTTACTAAACAACGAAATGCTATTAAAATATTATTAAAACTCGCTGTTATGAATAGTAATAACCACTTTTTGAAATTTTGTAAATTCTATTTTTCAAAATGGACTTCATTTTTGGATTTGGAATATAGAAATTAGCTTAGGGTGAAATTTTGGTACTTTTCGGATAACTTTCATATTTTGGTGAATAGTGAAAATTACTAAATTTTAATTAAAAACAACTTTTTCAATCGAAATAATTAATAGTGATAAATTATTAATTTGAGTGGTTTTAAAATATATTTAGAATATATTTTTACAATTCAATACAATGTTGGTCATTGGATGTAATTTCACATTTAAACCAGTTATAAACAAGTGTCAATCTTTTGATAGTTATTATCTCTTAAAAACACGCCTTTTGTTTAGACGACGGGAATTAATTTTTAAATTAATTAATGCAACTGATATGTTTTAAATTTGGTAAAATAGAAATCATTTTTGAGTTCATAACATCAAATATAGCTTAGGCCTAATTTTTGGTATTTTTCTGAAAACTTTCAATTTTTGATGAATAGTGAAACCACTAAGTGGTAGGTTAAAAACTGAATTTTGCATAAAACTTAATTTTACCGCTTCTGTGAATGGAATTTCGAAAATCCGACAGACACGGTTAATATCAAGGACTAAAATGTGTTTCAATGAGATGAAAATATTTTTTGGTGAATAGTAACTTTTTACTTTTTTTTACCACTGTTAATAGTAAATAGGGTAACTAAGGGTAAATATGATATTACTACTACCCTAAAACATGTCCTAATTCTATTGGATAAGTGTAATTCGACCAAAAACAACCTTATGAATATAATATGACCATTTAGGTCCACTTGGATTAGATTATGACATTTAATATTATTTTATTTAATGAATAGTTAAAATAGTAAAAATCAAAGTTTAATAATTAAAATTTTTTTAATATGGGGTTATACATAAGATAAATTCGACTATAAATATTCATTAGAAAGATAAAAAGATTTCCTACATAATGGTATTTTATTTGTAATTTTTAGACATTATATAATTTAATTTATTTATGACACAATGATGATGCAGTAATTATCTTATTAATGAAATATTGACATAATTGATGTTATAAACACCAAAATAAATGTAATTTGAGACTTTTTATGAATTACACTAATTTTCTAGGTTACTATGATATATTAGTGTTGATTTAATCAACTTGGTTCGAACATATAATTCTGTTATGACTTTCACAAAAAATCATATATCAAATAGTGTCAAAATTGACACAAAATAGTTTTTAAATCAAATATTATATTATTAATTGTTATTTTATTACTAAAAATCTAAGGTTCGGCCAAATGACTTAGATAAAGATATATTTATTAATAATAAACAATTTGGGGTTCGTTTGGCATGTTATAGTAAGTGTATTAACCATATAGTGTATGAAAACAAAAAGACACGGTAAAAGTTAAATTATTTAACTTAGAGTTAAATCTAATTGATAAGGTTAAAATAATAACCTAAACTTGTCTAAATTCTATTGGTTGATAGGATTTCGACCCATCCCCACATTAGCTTCGAAATAAGACCCTTTGGAACCATTATAAACCGGTTTTGACTTTAATATAAAATAATATTTTGAGATATTCCTAAGGTGCCCCTCTCCTCCCTTATAAAAGGACACCTCCTCCCCCTCCTCCTCACACCAATTTGAGCCTTCAAGCTCGGCCAACCCCTGCCAAAATCCCTTCTCCACTTCTCTAGAACAATCCTATAGGTCTTCGTCTTCTTCAAAGACCAATCTTAGTTCCCTAAGTGGAGGATTCAAAGAGGCGTTTCAAAGAAGAGGTAATATCCATTACCGATCTTTTCAATTTCTTTCTTCTTCAACTTCTTCTTCATTAGTTGTTTCATGATAAAGTAATAACATCAGTATTAATTACATACTGATATGTTATTATAAATATGAAACAACCCTAAATCACCTTCTATCCATCCTACGGAAAAAGGAAATCACCGCGCGTGCGTACGTACGGAATACCGTCTCCACGCCGTGGTGTAATCTATTTTCCGCCACCACCTTAATTGGATGGGTATAAGGGTGTAATGAGTAACTATATATAATTATTATAAAGTGATATTGATACTGAAATAGTATACATACACTTCAACACAATTCCAGGACCATGGGAATGATATCATCGCTCGTGCGTACGTACGGAATACCGTCTCCACGACGCGATGAGATTCACTCTCAATGATTAACCATTCATGAATGATTATAAAGTATATATAATAAGTACTAATGAAATATAAGACATTATAATGATACTGTATTTATGTAAATTTATATGTATCTCATATACTTAATTCCATTCACTTCAATAAGGAAACGAAAACAGCGTTCATACGTACGTACGGACTACCGTCTCCATAAACGGTGTATTTCATTCCATTTATCGATATTATATATAGATATATATATATATTCTGAATATATATTATATATAAATCATGTTTTACATTCTGGATATAAGTAATCATGATCCAAGTAATCATATTAATAATTACAAGTTAAAAACACGAATGACAAATGAGACGATTTTACCCAAAACGCTACTTTAACATGAATTTACAAAAGAACGGGTAATATAAAGTCATAAGTGGACCATATATGATATAATAACAATTAATATGATTCTGGAATAAGTCAATAACATGATTTAAATTATTATACAGGAGGTTTGGACACTTACAAAGCAAGTCGGACCTAAGGTAAGGGAAAATCTCGCAATCTCAATTTTTATCCGAGATTGTTTATACTTTGAAATTTACTGGGGTGTATTTTATCATCCAAATCCATGTTTCCTCAATATGTAATATTATTTCCATCCACCTACAATTGTTTAAATCCTATTTTACCCTTCGGTGAGTTTTTAGTAAAAGATATGAAAGGAATCTTTTGTCGTTTTTCGTACGAGGTACTTTTTTGACTTTTTCGACAAAAGTACGAAGAATGTTTTTTTAACTTATAAGGCACGAACATATTTTTATGGTTTTATAAAGACATATTTTCATGAAGATTCCTCCAAAATATTTCATGACTATTTTCAATAAAATCTCTTTCTTTTAAAATTGCATGACGTTTTGTGAAAAGAAATTGATTTTGAAGAAGAAAGGATATTTTCCTCAAGAATTCATTTCATCTGTTTTATCAAAATTATTTTCCATCTAAGATAACATAGGGTTCTGTTTTTATCCCTATTGTTACATTGATTTGATTATGTTGTGATGGAATTATTTTTATGAATTCCTTTATCTTATATGAATTGTTTTATTATGTCATGATGCTTAAGATTCCCATTTGTATTACATGGGTTATGCAATGATGTATGATTTATGATTTTGTGGAACACATAAGAATGGTATCATTATGAGATGGGTGGGACCTATATCTCCCTCCAATGAATTGGGTAAAGATTTTATATCTCATGAGATGGACATGGCTGGAATGGTAGGTTATACCGGTTCAGTGAAACAGGACTGAAACGAGGGTGACTCGATTCAGAAAGGGACTTTGTCCACTCAGATAGTCTTGGAAATGAGTCATGACTAACAAGAAATGATTTTCCATGATTATGTGTGTATGCCACAAAGTTTCATGATTTATGTTATGCTTATTGGGATTTTATTTCACTACTATGATTTATCCCATGATATGAAATTATGCTCTCTTTTGCAGGTTAAGATTTCCAAAAGTTATGTTCTTATGAATATGATGTGATTGTTTTTTTTCTTTTGCTTACACTTACTGAGCATTTGAGCTCACCCTTTTATGTTTTCTTTTCCCCAAGATATAAAGAAAGGTTTTAGGTAAAAAAAGGGAAGATCTTTATGGGAGATATTGAGGATCTTTCACCACGATTAGAAGATTACGTTCCGAGTTTCCAAAGACACTAAACTATTACCATCCTTGTGTGTGTGTTTTTGTTATGTACTAAGTATTCCACAAAAGTAATGTAATGTCCATGTACGTTAAGTTTCAGGCCTCTAAAAACATGATATGATTCGATCAACATACCTTGTCAAAAATTATCCCTATTTGTTGGAGTCTTACACCTCTCCCTGTACAAAGGCATATAAGGATTCTTTTTAATTATATAATTAAAATTGTTTTTATTTGAGAACTCTACTTAGAAATGTTTTTGATCCAAATATCCATGTAAATCCATTGAACATGATCTTATCGTATCCTTTAGAGTTTTAATAGTTCTTTTAGACTAAAAATATTCAGGTGGGTGATGAATAATACTAAAACATAGCTATATTTGAAATACATATTGATGATTTATAAATACCCCAATGGTAAAACCTAGATGTCAATCATATTCAACGGAGTGTGTACTTTATAAATCATTATCAATTCCCTTATGTATGTCCTATTTAATCATTAAAGAGAACAAACATTACTAGGAATGAAATAAATTGAATAAGAAGGTGGTTTACATAAAAAAGAATGGTGTTTTTACCTTTAGATACTATTGGGATCCATTTAGAAAATACATGGTGATGTTTTAATTGTTTCATATTGATATAACTAATGGTTTCATCATACCATTAGACTTTTTCCATTCATCCTGGATTTTTTTGGGATATCAGTAATCGAGATAAAAATCCCATAACACCCCCTTTACGTTATCCCAAAAAATGTTGGACTTATATCTCTATAAATTTTAGTTCCCCTCAAGGAATAGAGAAGGATATTTTATGTGAATCATCCAAATGATCCCTCCACAATTATCATTTTCTTGGGAGAAAAATATAGGATAAAAAACTTATAACTATAATTTTTTTATCAATTGTCTACTCTATAATATTCAATACCTTTATTTATGGATGTGTATCATCTATCAAGGACATTTTTATCTTCCCATGTGTAGATTTTTGAGAATTCATTTTTGGAAATTAGGATGGATTTTAATCATATATGATTTCCCAGTCCATCCAATGCTTGTTAAATAATATTGTATCCTTATCAATCATTATAGTGGATAAAGTTTCATGGATCTTTTATAGTCTAAGAATATTCCAATTTATTTACCTTCATAGGATGGTAATGGATTGAGTAGTCATAATATTTGATCAAAACTGACCACCATCATTGACATATGTAGATACCTTTAATGTGAATATATAATTGTGCTGATTTAGATTTGTATATATTTCAAATTTCTCTCTATTGAGTAAATTCCACCAATTATTCAATGTGAACCTTACTAGAGGAAACAGTAGATCATGTGTTACATAGTTCTTCTAGAGATCTAAAAAATGAGTTGCCTAGAGCTAATGTCTAATTTATTACATTAGAATATGATTCATGGAATCACATCCCAAATGACCAACTATTTTAGTAGTTTTAGTAAAATATATAAATAATTAAAATTTATACAACATTTAGAAAAATAAAATATAAAAGAAATTTCCATTTAGAATGTTATTATCCCATTTATTGTATATATACATATCAGTCCCAAAATACTACAAGGTATCCTAGGGAAAATAAAAAAAAATGAATGGGTGATATCAAATTCTCTATAAGGGTTATCATAGAATGGAAGATATAAATGAATAATGCACAACCAGTATAGAAAGTTAGACATGAGAAACATATTCCATTTAATCGATAACTTGATAATAATATGTATGGAATAAAAGATGATACAATAATTCCATATAAATAATCACATCAGCTTGAATATTGACCATGAATATTGTTATTAATCAATTAATCAAATTAGATGTCAATAATTGAATTGATAATGATGGAATGAATAATTCAAGACATCTAAAACATAACATCTTGTCTTTATCCAAGACATCTTACACCATTGAGGCTTTTACTATGAAATTTAATAAATGGGTAAGGCCTTATCCAAAATCATATCATGTTTATCTCAAGATACCTAATGATATATTGAGGAGCTAGCAAGCCCATCAGGTTGACTACAAGGTCCAGTGCATTCCTCATAAGAAAGAGGTAAAACATAATGAACATATAAAATAATATTTAAAATATAAAATTAAATGTAAATACATTCACCAATAAATAAATACAATCATTAACCATATAGTGTAAAGTGAATGATATCAACATAGTACATCCTCCATCAAACAAATCATAAAGTATCCCATGAAATAACAAGGATGGTAAAAATGGATTACATCATCATTAAAGAATAAGTAACATTAATTAATGTATTATTATTCATAAAAAAGTCATTAAATGATCATTTGGAACATTTCTGGAATAAAATAACCATTCATTGAAATTAGTATTTTTATATTAAAACTAGAAAACTCATAACGTATTTTCAAAAATCCTTTTCTGGTAAAATAACATCTTAAAAACAATAATTTTTGGATAAGAAATTGTATTAAAAATAAAATTTATACCTCCAAATGATTATTAAATAAAATTAATGTTATGATGTTTGGTAATTCCATACATCTCGTATATGTTAAAAAATTCCTCTTGCATTGTAAAATGGTTCCAAAAGTTCTTCATTTTGAAAATGACAAGAATATTCTTTTAAAACTATTTTCTAAAAAAGAAAAACATTTCTTAAAGTATATTCAATAAATAAAAATTTAATATTAACATATTTTTTTTAAAAAAATATATAAAATATGGTTTGGGAGGAAAAATGATTTTTTACTAAAGATGGAAATAAATTCCAATATTATATAAAAAAATTCTTATTCATTTTATTTACCAATGAGAGGAGAGATGGAAATATTAAATGGAAATGTTCATTCATAACCATAGGAAATGAAAATAGATTGATTTTATGAAATAAATATTAAATAATTACCCAAAGGGATACTTAAAAAACAATCCTAAATAATGATGTACCTAAGAAATAAAACCTTACCACTTCGATATTTTTTTAATAATAAGCTCCATGTAACAAATAAAATTAATGTACTCTTTAAATAAAATAATTATAAATTAATTCTAGATATAACATACAAAAAGGTATGTATGTACACCATAAAATAGAAATAAGTAGTGAATATGTTGTATGTATCATAGATGTAAATGTGAGACTAAAAACCCGTACAAGACACACAATTTTGATTGAAAATGATTTAACATACCATATGGTTTTTTTAAAAATTCTACAAACTTATTAAAAAACATTTTTATATTTATAATATATTATATGTTTCTTTTATAACATCTTATCACACGTTTGTTAGTAATATTCCATTGTTTTCATTGTCTCGTATGTAAATTGCCTTATTTTATCATGCTTGTTTCATCATTAATGTTCTTATTATTTTGAATAGAATATATATATATATATAATGTAAAAACATGAGAATAATTTTATAATTATCATATTTAGTCATTAAAACATTTTTATTACCAATTTTGATTGTTGGATGTGGAAAGTGAGTCACATTTCTTCTTGGAAACGATAGGTCATACGTATTCATGAGAGAAAATATCATTCCATTAATGAGTGAAAGTGTAAGGAAGTGGTTGAAAAATTAATTTTATATATTAAATATAATATAATAAATATTAAATATATTCTGTAATATTATACTTATTACATTCGACATAAAGAAATAATTATTTATATGTAACATTGGTTTGTAAGGTGGTAGTCGGTCGTACACAAAAGCAGCATTCTGATTTCCCATACAGAATGAAAAGTAAATATTATGTACTATATAATAATTCCAGATGTATAACTATCTTATTAATTTCATATGTATACTTTATATCCATTATCTTACCCTACCATAATATATGTTAATGGATAATTGAATGAAATTGGTTCACGAGGAGGTAATCTACTATATACAAGATTAATGATTTTGTAACCAATTTAATAGAAGAGGAGATAGATAAATATTATTCCATAAATATAATAACATCTTAGATTGTGGGTTATAATTGGGATATTGTATTAAAATTGTTAATAAATAATTTAAGGGGGAAAAGATTAAAGAAAACATAGTATATTTGTTATGACAATTACCTTGTCTAAAAGACACCATCATTGGACCTCCTCTTAAGGATCATAGAGAATGTATTTAGGGATTAATATAAACTCAATAATTTAATTATGGATTTTAAGGAGATAATGTTTTTAATTGTTTTTCAAAAAAATGGGTTTGGGAGGTGTGAATATGTAAGTGGAGGGAGTTCTTGTTTATTAGTGGCCAAAAGGGGCCACCTTGGAAATTACATGGAAATTTCCCAAATAAATTCAAAATAATAAAGTCATTAAAATTGAAAAAATATTTAAAATTGGAATAGGTTCTAAATTGGTAATGATAAGGTGGATATATTTATTGTAAATAGTATTTTTATAGGTTGGTAGGCCATTTTAACTATTATCTTTTTTGTTTATCCACTTGGTAAATTAGTTTTTACCTTAATTTTAATAAATAAATTTAACTATTTTCACTATTCATTTTGGATAATAATTAATGTGACCTTATGAGATATAAAAATAATTTTTATTCCAAAAATCAATTATATTATTCAAATTTCTTTTCAGAAAAGTAGAAAAATATATTAAATCCCACATATGTGATGAGAAAGTGTGTTTTTAAAGAGAAAGTGTTGAAATGTTTACAATGATTTTATATCATGATTCAACATTAGAATGACTATAATGATCTAAATTGGATTAAATGATATATTATTGTACTAATTTTACTTTTTCTAGAAGTTCAATATATAATTTTACTGTATCAATAAATTAATAAAAATTCAATTTTAATTAATATATAATATTTTTTAATATTCATTAATATAAAACATTTTATAAAAAATACCATATATTCATCCTAATTTATTTTTAATATAATTATTTCAAAAATGAATTTTATTTTTTAATAAAAAATTATATATTTTGAATTATTTTGTTAATTTATTTACGCAAATCCAAACATACACCTATTTTTTTAGAAAATCATTTTTGTAGAAAACATATCTTTTTATTTTAAGAGATTATTGTTTTAATTATAATCAATTGATGATGATAATTTTTTGAATTTATTTTGTACTATTAATACCCACAAAATATAATAGATTTGAACTAAATATCATATTAAATAAATATTTTATAATAATATGTCATGTTTCATCGATACTTGGTATTTCTTGTAAAACAAGATAAAGTCAAAGTTGTGTGTAACACAAGCTAAACATAGTGTTGCATATTGTTTCCAACGCTTTCACCGGGGCGCATGCATCGGTCTGTGGAGGACGCACACTGTTTCCCTGCATTCCCACGTTCCAAAGGCGGGAGACATCCATTCCATATTCAGGGGTGTTTTCTCCTTGATCGAAATCGGATGATGGGATGTCATATCTTCCTTCTGTGGATTCTTCCTCAGAGATCGTTACCTAGTCCGGGTCTCCCTTATAGTCTTAAGATGTTGTTCGTGAAACTCTTCCATGTGCCATGTCTCCATAGACAACAGTTAATTACAATGCTTCTGTCGGGACATTCTAAAGGGTCCAGTCAGGGCAGCAACCTTCGGCCATGGGAGCAGTCCCGTTGGATATCACTGACATGTTTGGTCATTGGGACACTGACGCGTCTATGTTTATTCACCTTATTATAGGGCTTCTCAAGGGCGCGGAATCCTGAGGAATCCTGTGTCGGACGCAGGGGATCATATTCCATAGGCATGTATATGAGGTTTTCCTCAGCTTCCCATGTTTAACATAGGGTATGCCGCAGTTTTAACATCCAACTGAGATAAATTGGACTGATCAGAACACTGACTAGAGTGGATCAAGTGAGTATAACCCCTGGAGGACACACTGATGTAGGTAGGTTGACATGACCCCACCAGGATGTGGCGGCCCGGGTATGAATCAAGATGGATGATGGAGTGTTTGAATGAAGTGAATGGTGAATGGGATGGAATTTTTGTGAGGATGACAATGATTTTGGGCTTGAGTCTCGAGGAGACTCCATATGTATCCTCGTGGCAGGGAATCAATGTCTTTGAAGTTCATTTAATGATGACTTACCTTTGATTGGGGATTTCAAAGGCTTACCACTGGATGGGGTCACAACGGCTTACTGCTAAATAGAGATGACAGCAGTTTACCACGGAATGGAGTCACGACGGCTTACTTCTGGTCAGGGTCGATCCTCACGAAGGCTTCCTACGTACATTGTCTAGAAGACAAGGATCAAACCCATGTGGTTCATGTGGGATGGGGGTAGGTAAACCAACGTGGAGGAGGACCTGGGGTCCAATGGATGGTGGGCTCGGACCTCAGAGAGGCTTCCAACGTACCCTGCTATGGCAAGGATCAAATACCACATAGTTCAGGTTGGTGCAACGAATTACCCCTGACTAGGGGAAACAACGGCTTGCAACTGATCGGGGGAGATAACGACTTACCACTAATTGAGGTTCACAGTTTAACGTCATGCGGGATGGGGGTGAAGCGACATGAAGGAGGACCTGGGGCCCAGATAGATGGTGGGATTGATCCTCATGAAGGCTTCCTACGTACCCTACCTTGGCAATGATCAAAGACCTCATAGTTTAGGTGGCATTGTGGGGCTTACACTATAGGCTTTACAAGGTGTTGGTGAACCAACTTGAAGGAGGTCAGAACGATCGGTGTGGTGGGCTTGAACCTCGTGGAGGCTTCCTACATACCCTTCCCTGGCAAGGATCAAAGACCTCGTAGTTCAGGTTGGGGTTAGGTGAACCGATGTGTAGGAGGTCGGAACGATCAGGGTGGTGGGATTGAACCTCGTGGAGGCTTCCTACATAGCCTACCTTGTCAAGGTTCAAAGACCTCATAGTTCAGGTTTGGTGTGGGGCTTACACTCTAGGATGTCAAAGGTGTTGGTGAACCGATGTGAAGGAGGTTGGAACGATCGGGGTGGTGGGCTTGAACCTCATTGTGGCTTCTTACGTACCCTACCTTGGGAAGGATCGAAAACCTCGTAGTTCAGGTTGGGGTTGGGTGAAACGATGTGATGGAGGTCGGAACGACCGGGGTGGTGGATCGAACCTCATGGAGGCCTCCTATATACCCTGCCTTGGCAAGGATCAAATACCTCATTGTTCAGGTTTGGTGTGGGGCTTACACACTAGGCTACTCAAGGTGTTGGGGAACCGACGTGATGGAGGTCGGAATGACTGGGGTGGTGGGATTGAACCTCATGGAGCCTTCCTACGTACCCTACGTAGGCATAGATGAAAGACTTCATAGTTCAGGTTGGGTGTGGGGCTTACACTCTAGGCTGTCCAAGTTCTATGTCATGGTCAGTGCTTTCTCTAAGCCCACGTGAGTCACGCTTGTCCTGAGAAACAAGAGACAACAATGAACTAATGATCAGGCCGCGAAAAGTGCGTCTGTGTGAAGTGGAGTGGGGCTTACACGTAGTTAGTAGCCCAAAGAGGTAACATGGGATTACACATGGTTAACATCCCAGAGAGGAAATAGGGGCATACACAAGGTTAACAGCCCAGGTGATGGAGATTGGGACTTACTCCAGGGTGGTTTCCCTTTCCCTGCATACAAACACCATTCCAATAAAGAGGATTTCATTCCATGTGAGGAATGATATCACTCTCGTGGAGACCAGTGGGAGTATAGAATGTCCGAGATGGGGCACCCCGTGTGCGCGGCATAGGGAGAGGTCATAGTTTATTGTCATGTGCTAAAGACAAAGGTGCTTGGCAGTTTAACGTCCAATAGGCCAGACGAGGCGGGTTTACTCCCTAGCCCGAGGGCTTAGATAACTGGCACCCTCTACACCTTGGTGATGTGAAGGGACAAGTCACGACCCGTCCCCCAGGGCCCGCATCGTGACTACCCCAAGCTCGCCTTCCATAGTCCAAGGGCTGGAGACTATCACCAAAGGCATAATCCCCTAAAACTGGGAAGGTATTTCCTTTATAAAATGTAAATTCACACAACCAGAGTACAAGAGGAAGAAAACACTAAGTAAAATAAATTGCATAACAAGTGTACTGAAAGTAAAGGGGGGCTAGAATACAAGTTCAACAGGAAAGTACGACTAAAAAAATCACAAATGAGAAGAAAGGTACAAACAGCTGAAATGTATAAGTAGCTCTAGGATCGTGGTCCAGGATTCCTACCTGAAGGGTAGGTACAGATGTACACCTCATCACTCCACGTCTATCGGTCCACTCCGTGTACCGTCTCATAGAGTAGTCCAACTCTGGGTACCGTCTAGTCCTGGCTCGCTCTCGGATTCCATCAACGCTGTCCATCGTCTGCATCCAACACAACTTGGTGCAGGCAAAGACCGTGTAGGGTTGAGTATAACGATACTTAGTAGGGACCTCGAAACCCGCAAGGTCCCACAAAATCCAGAAAGAATAACCACAAAGTAAGAAATCAATGGATGACCACTACTTAAGTATATGCCCATACATATACGTAAGTTATTAAGTATCCCATCTCAAACATGAGGAAAACAAAAATGTCATTGAATCATCTCAAACCAGGATTTTTCATTAACGAAACCACAACTATTGGAGTACTCCTCTTCTGTCGAGTACAGAGGCCATGTCATGACTCTGAGGTGCTACTCACAAACATTAGACTGCTTAGGTACTCCTCCTGTCGAGTACCGCGAGTCTGCCACCTCACATAGTAGCACCCCACCAACATGGGTCTGCTGCCTCACATAATAGCGCTCGTCTGCCATGGTTCTACTACCTCACACAGTAGCGCTCCCCGCTAGGCTAGTCATGTCACTTCAAAATGAATCGAAAAATCAATCATCAGGTCTCAGCCAGCTAATAGGTATCCGTAGTCTGGTCTCTCATCTCTGGGAGGGTTCGCTCCAAGAGCTACAAGATGATACTCCAAGTGTCAAGAAGTCCCACAAAGAAGTATCTCGAAGGACCTCCACGTCATAGGGGTCTCAACACAACAGACGGTGTGTCAATCAGATGATCGGTCTGTGAGTTATTAGACTTTTAGTCCCGGGGGCCCGGATGGTTTCATGTACGAACCAACCCGACCATATCTCAAATATACCCCGAACTCCCATGGGGTATTTGCAAAGAGACCATTCCTCAATGAGATTACCAGCGCCATTGACGGTTCGTTAAACGGACGTCCGGTGCCAAAGATATGGCCAAAGTAAGCAATGAGACATTAGTGGGCCCAGGCTCGGTCCGACCCGGTCGGACCGACCTGGTCCCACACTGTCTGGGTCGACCCTGTCAGACTTGCTGGGTCCAACTCGCTCTGTTGGGCGGGTCAGCCAGCTAAGTTTGGCCCAGCCCGCTAGGCCCGGCCCAGCAGACTGTGTGGACAATTCGGGCCGATGTCGCCATGTGGGTGACTCGGCCCCAAGGCCAGTGGCTAGTTCGTCCAGTTCAGCGAGGGGCGCGGCCTGGGAGGCTCAGCCCGAGAGGCCAACGGTGGGCCACGCGGGGTGCCGGCAGACCGCAGGTTTGCTGGGAAGGGCGCGGGGCGCGCTGGGCAGCCGTCGTGGGCACCGGGCAGATGGCCTAAGCACAGGGGGGTGCCAGGCAGGCGCCGGGAGGGAGCAGGGCTGGCGGCCTGGGCGCCAGGGGGCGCTGGGCCGGCGCGGGGTGCACCGAAAGCACCCGGGGTGCGTCGGCAGGGTGTCGGCAGTCGGGCTGGCCGCAGTTTCGGCCAGGGCACACACCTGACTACATGCGGGACGGGTGGTCAGGCGCCGCTCGGCCGATAGCGTGGTTCACGGAGGCCGCAGGTAGCGCGACCTTTATTCGCCGTCTTCGTCGTCGTCGCCACTTTGCCATGCTGATACTACTTCGTCGTCGATCCAAGGTTCTGATACCATAAAGGTTGTGGAGAGGTCGGGTCGTGTTCATTCGACCCGAATCCTCCACATTAGAACGATAGCAAGTGGCTCATGAAGTGGATTTAACGAGAGAATATTAAGGGTTAAACAACTTAAAACACACCCATATCTTTTTAATTATTGGGGGATCATTCTTCACGGAGGAAGATGATGTTGTCGCCGTTTGCCGTACGCTTCCACTTCTGTGCTCGTGTGTCGGTACGTTGACAACGAAGAGGAATGAAGAAGAGTCGTCGAAGAGATCCCACATCGGTAGGGGGTTCCAAGAAGAAGCCGAGGAAGAATTCATCATCACCGACATCTTTGCATTCTTCACTGGAGGATTTTATTCTCCCAAGATCTCCACTAAAGAGACCACAAACTTGGAAAAATAATAGATTTTAAACTATTTTTTTCTAATGGCGTGAATTAATTAAGTGGGCCCCACTTAATTAAGTTCACATTAGTACAATTTCAAAATTCAAAAAAAAAAGAAGTACTTCCACCAAAATAATTACACGAGTGGTTGACATAAAAAAAATTGGGGAGTTTCGAGGGGTTTTAGAGGACCGGGTGGTCCCCACCTATTTAATCATGATGAGGGTCAAGGGGGTTCCATTCCATTAATTGGGGGTTTTGAGGTGGTTTTATTCTCCTTCAATAAGAGAGGAGTTAGAGACTAGGAGGTTCTACCTCATTAATGGGGGGGGGGGAGTTGAGAGGTTTCCTCCCCTCCCATTAAATGTGGGGTTAAGCCCCGTGAGGACCCCACATCCTAACCTCTCGCAGGAGGTTATGCTACTCAGGTGGTCCCCACCCCAATCATCCTCCCATGGGAGGTTAGTGTGTGGTGGTCCCACATCCAAACCCGATGTGGAGATTTTAACTATTATTACCACATGGCGTGAGTTCAAAAAAAATAAAATAAGTTGTTACTTATTTTATTTTATTAATCCACGTGAATCCCAAAACCAACTCTCAATCTCGATAAACTGCCATGGAGGTGAGTGTCTTCTTAAGTGAAAACCGATGATGCGAGTTCAACGGTGCCCTCAGATTTCAATTCTGAGCATCTGTTCAAAAGATATACAAATGTGCATGTACATTTACTGAACGTACCCGAACAAAACTTCATAAATAGATTCTGGGCACACAGGGCCTCAGAATCAGGCTCCGTCAGAAAATACAGACTCGTAAAATTCCAAATAATTTAAGAAAAAAATATTCTTTGAAATTTATGGGTCTTTAAATTACCCCCACCTCAGGGATTTACGTCCCCGTAAAGATATAACACACACTAGGGAAAAAAATGGGGGTACTGAGCATGCATCTGAGCCTCTCGCTCCCATGTGCTCTCCTAGAGGTTCCCATGCTGCCAGCAAACGCACACCAGGGGAATCGACTGTCCACGCATGACCCACTCCTGTCCATCCTCAATCTCCACTGGGACCTCTGTGAAAGTTGTCCGGTCATCGATGTCCAGCTCCCAGTGGTCGATGATGTGGGACGGGTCGTGCACGTATCTCCTTAGCTGAGATACGTGGAAGACGTCGTGTACCTGATGCAACTAAGGTGGAAGGGCCAGGCGGTAAGCCACCTCGCCAACTCTTCCAAAGACCTGGAATGGCCCAATGAAATGCGAAGATAACTTTCCGCCTCGTCCAAATCTCCACAGACCTCATCGAGGGGAGACCCGTAGGAAGACGTGGTCGCCATCCTCGAACTCTAGTGGTCTCTGTCTCCTATCACCATAGGACTTCTATCTGCTCTGTGTAGTCCTCATCTGCTACTGGATGATCGGATTCTTCTCTGTGGTAGCTCGTACCATCTATGGTTCCACTAGTGCTGACTTCCCTAGGTCTATCCAGCACAGTGGCGATCTACAAGGTTGGTCATACAATGCCTTGTAAGGGGCCATCCGAATGGTGGAGTGGTAGCTGTTGTTGTACGAAAACACCACCATGGGTAATTGATCCTCCCAGCTGCGACCAATGTCAAGGACACATGCACGGAGCATGTCCTTGAGAGTCTGAATGGTCCTCTCAGTCTGATTATCCATCTGCAGAGGGAAGGTGGTGCTCAAGTGAAGCTGCATCACAAAAGCCTCATGCAACCCCTTCCATAGCCGGAAAGTTGAACGAGCATCTCGATCGGAGATGATAGTCGATGGCACACCATGAAGTCGTACGATCTCCTGAACATAGAGGCATCCCAAGCTCTCTACTGAGCCCTGCTCTCTGATTGGTAGGAAGTGAGCCAACTTGGTGAGTCGGTCTATGATCACCTATATAGAGTCGTGTCCCTTCGATGTACGTGGAAGTACCATCACGAAATCCATGGATATCCCATACCACTTCCACTCTGGTAGCTCTAAGGGCTGAACCAATCCTGCTGGAACCTGGTGCTCCACCTTCGATTTCTGACAAGTGAGGCATCGAGAGACAAACTCAGCTACTGCTTTCTTCCTACCTAGCCACCTGTGTTTTCGTCTGAGATCCTGATACATCTTCTCCACTCCTGGATGTACCGCTAGAGGGGAAGTATGGAACACCCTCAACACCTCCTTATATAGTGAAACTGGTACCATGGTACGTCCTCTAAAGAGGATGATGTGCTCCCCACCTTTAGAAAACCCATCAGGTGCATGTCCTATGGATATCTGAGCATGTCGCGTCTCGTAGTCTGCGTGCCCAAGCTGCGCCTCCCTAACTCATTGAAGAAGTCGGGGCGTGACTGTAAGAGACTGTAGACAGGATGCTCCTTCCCTATCCACAAAGGATATCTGCAACGCGGCCAGCTGTTCCGTCGTCTCTCTTAGAAGCTGGATGCCTGATCTCCTACTGAGCGCATCTGATACTACGTTCCCCTTCTAATAAGTATAGACTATCTTGAAGTCATAGTCCTGAAGGAACTCAAGTCATCGCCTCTATTTCAGGTTCAGGTCCTTCTGAGAGAAGATATACCTAAGACTCTTGTGATCAGAGTAGAATGTAAAACTCCCACCCATCAGATGGTGCCACCACATATTCAGGGCAAAGACCTCAGCTGCTAACTCTAGGTCATGGGTAGCACAGTTCTACTCATGATGTCTCAACTGTGGTGAACCATATGGGATCACTGCTCGCTCCAGCATCTGGACACACCCGAGTATGGTCCCTCATGCGTTGAAGTAAACTACGTACCCTACGCCTTCCTCTGGAAGCCTCAAGATGGGGGGCACTAGTCAGCCTCTACCTCAGCTCTTGAAAACTCTGCTGGCACCTCTATGACCACACAAAGGGTTTCCCCTTCTTCATCAAGGCTGATAGTGGCACAACAACTTTGGAAAAGTCTGGGACGAATCTCCAGTAGTAACCAGCCAAGCCCAGGAAACTCCGTACCTCTGTCACAATCCTGGGTGGCTCCCAAGAAAGTACGGCATCAACCTTCACTAGATCCACTACAACTCCAGCCTCTGAGATGACATGTCCCATGAAGTGAACCTCTCAAATCAAGAACTGGAACTACGAGAGTTTACCATAAAGTTGGTGCTCTCAGAGTGTATCCAGTACCACCCGCAAATGGTCGGCATGCTCCTCCTCAGTAGTTGAGTAAATTAGTATGTCATAGATGAATACTATGAAAAATTGATCGAGGTATGGATGGAAGATCATGTTCATGAGACTCACAAACACCGCTGGAGCATTGGTTACGCAAAAGGGCATAACAAAAAACCCATAGTGGCCGTACCGACACCTGAAGTCCCTCTTCTACACATCCTCGTCTCGAACTCTAAGCAGGTGATAGCCTAATCTGGGGTCTATCTTCGAGAACAATCGTGCTCCCTTGAGCTGATCAAAGAGGCCGTCTATCCTCGGGAGTGGGTACTTGTTCTTCACGGTCACCTGATTCAGGCGACAGTAGTCAACACACAGTCGCAATCTCCCATCCACCTTATTGGAAAACAAAATCAGAGATTCCTATGGTGAAACACTGGGTCGGAAATATCCCTTCTCTTGTAAGTCCTACAGTTGTACCCACAGCTCACGAAGCTCAGTGGGAGCCATCCAATATGGTGGAGTAGATATTGGTGTCCTCCTGGGGAACATGTCAATGTAGAAGTCCACCTCTATGCAAGGAGGTAGTCCTGGAACATCGTCAGGGAAAACCTCCAAGTACTGGTCCACCACTACTGGATAAGTCATACTCTCCACATCAACTGCTCTGAGGGTAAGGCAAGACAACCGGTGAGTGATCGGCTACATCCTCCTCCAAGTAAGTCTTCCTGCGATGCAAAGGTTCCCTTCTCGCCGGTGAAGGTAAACATGGTCCCATTTGTGTGGACACACCACACTTTGCACCTAATACTGTCAATCTAATCCTGGACTTTAGATAACCAGTCCATACCCAAGATGACGTCATTAGGCCTCGACACCACTACTAAGAGATCCCAGCCGAAGCTCTCGCCTTCTAGAGTAAGCTCTCACTGCCAGCACCAGTACGTGATCATCAAATCATCTCCTATAGGAGTCTCTTTCCATAAGGATCTAACTAATGGCTCCTTCGGAATCTCCGAGCTCCGAACAAGGGAAGTGGCAATGAAAGAGTGACTAGAACCTATTTCTATAAGAACTGTAGCTAAGGTGGAGTAGAAACAGATCATACCTCGAATAATATTCAGAGCACCGTGATTATAGGCCTCAGCTGCCTGAAGTTGTGCTCTGCCCTATCCACCCACTCTCTGTGGTAGGGGTGAACCTCCTAATGGTGGTGGTGGAAACACCTCGTAACACCGTCCACTGCCAGCTGCACGACCAGATCCTCTGCCACGTCTGCCTCTGCCCGGCAGACCGCCTCGATCAAACCTCTACCTCTGTCTAGGAGGTCCCTCTACTAACTACTGATCGTCTGTGTGGCGGGTCGGACAGTCACGAGCCGTGTGATCCTATTCGGCATATGAGTAACACTGTCTGAAAGGTCTGGATCTGTCTCCACTCTAGGTACCCCACACTACCAATCCTGATTCGTGCGGTCGACCACCTGTAGGTCTGGTCCTCTTGGAACTCTGCGTCATCTATCTACTGCGAGATGCAGAAGACTCCATGACACGTCGGCTAGTGGTGGGTCTCACTGCTGGATTCTACTCAGCTAAAAAACTCTCCACTAGGAGGGCTCTCTCCAACACCTTCATCTGCGTCGGGATGCTGTGAGGGATAACTAATGCTCTTATCTCTCGCCTGAGTCCCCACTCAAAGGTCTGGCCCCTGAATAACAGGACCCGTACCATATCAGTGGAGTAGGGAGAGAGTTTGGTGAACCTCGCTGAGTACTATGCCACCATCATGCTACACTATTGTAGATGTAGTAGCTATTGTAACTGCACCACTCGAAGGGTGGCTGGGAAAAACTTCGCCCGAAACAGGCTCTCGAAGTCTTCCCATAGAAGAGTCTCCTCGTCATGCATCTAGAGCATTAGGCTCCACCATCTACCTGTTACTACCTGAAGGAGGCTGGAAGCAAGGATCACCATGAAGTCTGCCAGTGTCCCTAATAGCCTGAAGACTGTCACTATAGCCTACAGCCAATTCTCAGCCACCTGCGAGTCCATCTCTCCCCGGAACCTAGGTGGCCTCTAGCGTTGGAACTCATGCAATGCGCTCAAGTGGCGTGTATATCCTGCTTCTGAGGATAGTGGCATTGGTGGCCCAATGGGAAGTAGTACCGCTGGGGCCTCTACTGGAAGAGGGCCCTGTACTGAGGCCCCATCGCTTGGCAGGCTGTCAGTACGTACAACTCTCGGGGCTCTAGCTAGTCGTTCGTGGGGAGGCATCTTGAAGGAAAACAAATGTGACATGGTCAAAAGACTATACCTGGTGAGATAACCTGGTTTGAACTGACTTAAATAAAACTTTTTTAAACACACAGGTAATCAGTGTTTTCATGCACTGAGTCGGAAATCAGAATTCAGGGTCCTGGTGTATGGATATGTCGTCCGCCCGCACCAGCACTGGACTCCCTGAACTGAAAACCACACATAGTACCCTTAACACTATTTCTTCACAAAAAAGAAATATCAGAGTCCGAAGTTTTGCGGTAGAACTGACGTAATTGGATACCAATTTTTCATGACCCATCCCCCAGGGCCCGCATTGTGACTACCCCAAGCCCGCCTTCCATAGGCCAGAGGATGGGGAGTAGCACCAAAGGCATAATACTCTAAAACTGGGAAGGCATTGCCTTTACAAAACGTAAACTCACACAACCAGAGTATAAGCGGAAGCAAACACTAAGTAAAGGATACTGCATAACAAGTGTACTAAAAGTAAAGGGGGCCATAATACAATCCCAATAGGAATGTACAACTGAAAAGAAAGGGACAAACATGAGAAATGTAGAAGCAGCTCCAGGATCGTCGTTTGGGATTCCTACCCGAAGGGTAGGTACAAATTTACAGCTCATCACTCCACGTATATTGGTCTGCTCCGTGTACCATCTCGCCGCGTAGTCCACCTACAGGTACCTTCGAGTCCTGGCTCGCCCTCCGCCACTTTCAATGATGTTCGTCGTCTGCATCCAACACAACGTGGTGCTGGAAAAGCCCGTGCATGGGTGAGTATAATGATACTCAGTAGGGACCCCGAGACCCTCAAGGTCTCCAAAACTCCCACAAGAATAACCACAAATTAAGAAATCAATGGATGACCGTTACTTAAGTATATTCCCATACAGATACATAAGTTATTAAGTAGCCCATCTCAAACATGAGGAAAACAAAAAGGTCATTGACTCAGCTCAAACCATGTTTTTTCATTAAAGAAACCATGGCTTCTGGAGTACTCCTCCTCTGTCGAGTAAAGTGGCCCTATCGCAACTCTAAGGAGCTACTCACTAACCTTAGACTGCTGAGGTACTCCACCTATCGAGTACCGCAGGTCTCCTGCCTCACACAGTAGCGCTCCTTTGCCATGGTTCTGCCACCTCACACAGTAGTGCTCCCCCTAATATCCTACATAGGTACTCCTCCTATCGAGTACCGCGGGTCTGCTGCCTCACACGGTAGCGCTCCTCCACCATGGGTCTGCTGCCTCACCCAGTAGTGCTCCCCACTGGGCTGGTCAAGTCACTCTGAAACAAATCAGACAAGAAGTCATCAGGTCTCAGCCTGCTACGAGGTCTCTGTAGTCTACTCTCTTGTCTCCGGGAGGGTCCTCTCCATGATCTACAAGCCAATACATTGAGTGTCAATAAGTCCCACAAAAAAGTATCTCAAAGTTCTGCCATGTTATAGGGCTCTCAACGCAATAGACGGCACATCAATCGGATGCCCGGTCTATGAGTTAATAGCCATTTAGTCCCGGGGGCCCAGTTGGTTTCGTGTACGAACCAACCCGACCATATCTCTACTATACACCGAACTCCCATGGGGTATTTGAAAAGTGATCGTTTCTCAATGAGATTACAAGTGCTACTGACGGTTCGTCAAACGGACGTCCGGTGCCAAAGATATGGCCAAAGTAAGCAATGGATCATTACTGGCCCTGGGTCCGTATAAGGACCCAACCTTAAACATTACTTAATTTTGAGTTACAACAAGAATACACATTGAGGATCTTTTCAGGTTTAGAGTTTTAGAGATTTAGATCATAAAATATGCATTACATTCCACATTTAAACAAAGTGGTAACATAAAATATAGTACTCATTTTCCCCATCAATGGAATCATATTTAAAAATAAAACATGGACTCTTTCTTCACACTTCCTTGACACTATCATCACATCATGTACCTTTCCCTTGACCTGTGAAAAACATTTCCAAAACATGGGATGAGAATAAAATGCTCAGTAAGGGATATAAAAATATGGAAAGGAAACATGAGTACATGTATACGTAAGAATCAATGAAATCATACTTTACTCATAAAACATAAGCACTTTAACATACCTCATCAAATCATGAATAAAACATAGAAATCATAAGTCATAAAGGTAACTTTAGGAATTCATAACAATCTTATGTAGGGAGTAACCCTCTTGGTTACGTTTGGAATACCCATCATAGTATATTCCCTAAATACCTTCAGAGAAACCTTAATGTTTAACCCCTTCGTGTTACCCAATGAATTGGAGAGCTATATCGGGCTCACCCGCCCTTAGTTTACCACAGAACCACCCGTCTTCATAACAATTCCCAAGAACCATAACATAATCATATCACATAAAACATTCATAAAGGAAACATAAAATTTCCACACTTCAATCACAAGATATCAATTCAAAACATTGATATAATAAAAACATTATGAAAACCATTTTCAATACCAAAATAAAATAAAAATAAAACATGGTATTTATTTTTCATTTAAAAAAAAGGTATGGATTGTAGAGGAAGCCAAAACTCAAATAATGGTCACGGCGACAGAGAAGCCATTGTCGCCGCATACGTACGACAAAAACATTCCCTTTTGTCGTTTAGTAATACGCTTTGTATAAAAAATATTCCTTCTGAAAAAACTTAAAAGTCAAAGGGGTTTATACACCATATAAAAGATGGTTGTGTATAAAACAAAATATTCCTCAATGAAAGGAGATTGAGACGAAGTCCCATACTTCGGGTCCGACTTGACTCAATCATTCTTTAATGTCCTGAAAAATAAACTTGAGTTAATTTCTACTTTCTTAAGAACCTTTTTCAAGTTCATTATTCCTTTTATATCACTTATTACCATGTTATGAACATTATGTAATCATTTAAGTTAATAACGGTTGTTTTGTCGATATTTGGTACTTGAGTCAAAAGTGAACTTCTAATATTTACAAGTTGTTCACGTAGTCAAATATCCATTATCTCAAGAATGGTATTCATGATGTAGATGCAATATATATCATATACATCCAGTATATACATGCATTTATAATGTTACATAATCATTTAGAGGTAAGAAATGAAATGCACCGCTCATAGAGACAGTAAGCCATACGTACGCATGAACGCTACTTCCATTTCTATTTCATATTTAATGGAATTAAAAAATAATGATATATAATAGTATTATAATTCCAGTATGTTATCATATATAATATCATTAAATCTATCCTTTATACGTACCACATATGGTATTAACGAATCAAATCACTTTGAGGGGGCGGTAGTCCGCACTTCCTAAAATGAAGATATAGCGTTTAACCATAATGGAAAACATAAAGGTATGTCATAAATGAAAAATACATAAGCTTAAGGAAAAAATAAACATATTATATATCATATATAAATATGGTTACTTCATAATGGCCAGCTTTGAATGTGTTAAAATAATATTGAACAATCATCGTTTCGTGAGGCAGAAATTCACCATCCACAGAAACAATAGGTTCTTTAACCATTAGATGTAGGTGTGTTTAAGTGTATCTCAAATCCATCTCATAACAAAATACTATTATATGGAAGATACTGGTGTTGTTACAAAAGAAATTAATAAAAAGAGTTTAGGGGGTTGGAGAAGCAAAATAAAACAAAAGAGCACAAGTGAAGACGTTACCTTAAAATCGGGTAACTCCCTTTGGTTTGAACCAAAAGGTTTTATTGAAGATATTACTGCCTAAGGTAAGGCTTATATGACGAGGAGAGGGATTTTTAGAGACAAAATTATCATATCTTGGCCGAGCCAAAGGCATGAGAGGTGTGGGTAAGGTGGTAGAGGTGGGGGCCTTTTATAAGAGGAGAGGATGGCACTCCTGGAAAGGTATAAAATGTTACTTTATTTTCAAATGAGTTACATATTTTAAAAGTCCCACATTGATGTTTTTCGAGGATAAGGTGATAAGGGTTCTAAATATACTCATCCAATAGGTCTTTTACATGTGTAGGTGTTAGATTTTACACTATCTTTTCATTTTATTAAAATCGTTAAATAATGAGGTAATCACTGCATCATCATGATGTCATAAATAATTTAATTTATTTAATGTCTAAAAATTATAAAACAAATAATATGATGTAGGAAATATTTTTATCTTTCAAATGAATATTTATAGTAAAAAATCAGACTTGTATAACCCTATGTAAAAATTGTTTTAGTAAAACAATACATGTTTGTGCCATTTTTACTTTTACTTTAAATAAAAGGCATTAATGTCATTATCTTACCCAAGTGGCTACATGGGGTCCCAAAAATTGACCCATGGGTTTTATTGGTCTTCCATGACTAATCCAATATGGTTAAGACAAGTGTAAATATATTTTCAATTTATTATAATATCATTTTTACCTTAAATCACACTAATTACCTTTAATCACGATTAAGAAAACTTAAAAGATACTTTTCATAAAAAATTATTTTCATCCCATTTAACCACATTTTACTTAATAATTAAAATAATTTATATTGGAATTTTGAAATTCAAATCACATAAGTGGTAAAGTCTCATTTAAACGAAAAATCAGTTTTTGTAACTACCACTTTGTGGTTGCACTATTCATAAAAAATTTAGGGTTTTCAGAAAAATACCAAAAATTCACCCTAAGATATATTTGATATTCCTAATTCAAATATGATGTCTATTTTACAAAATTCATAACATAGGAGTTTCATTAATTAATTTTATAATTAAATCCCACTGTCAAATCAAATAGCGTGTTTTTAAGAAACAATATCTATCAAAAGATTGACACTCGTTTATGTCCAATCTCAAAGTGATATTAATTTCAATGACCACCATTAGATTAAATGGTAAAAATATATTCTAATTTCACTTTAAAACCAATTAAAAAGATAATCTAACTATATAAATAAGTTATATTAAAAAGTGGTTTTGAATTAAAAAAGAACACTTTTCATTATTCATAAAAAAATGAACATTATCAGAAAAGTACCAGAAATTTATCCAAAGTAAATTTCAATGTCCCAATCATAAAGAATAAGTTTATTTTGACAAATATAGCTTATAAAATTGTCAAAAGTTAGATTTAAAAATTGTTCGCCATCAAAAGGCGGTAAAAAAATCTTTTAAAAATGTTAGAGTATTCAATGCTTAAGATTGGATTTATTCTCATTTTAAGCCTCTAAAACACTATCTAATTAATAAACATACATAGATAAGAATATCTATTATTCATTACTTACTTGGGATGTTACATCCTTCCCCCCTTTTGGGAATTGCGTCCTCGCAAATTTATTCACTTATCAAAATAAGTGGGGGTATTTATCCCTCGTAGCATTTTCAGATTCCCATGTTGCCTCTTCAACCATATGGTTTTTCCATAAAACCATTACCTGGTGAATTACCTTATTCCACAACACTTTCTATCTACAGTCATGAATATGAACCTGTTGTTCCTCATAAGATAGATTCTCTTCCAACTAAACTACCTCTGGGATCAAAACATGAGATGGATCTGGCATATACTTTATCAACATCGAAACATGAAAAACATTGTGTACCTGAGATAAGCTCGGAGGTAAAGCCACTCGGTAAGAAACTGATCCAACTTTGTCCAGAATTTCGTATGGTCCAATGAACCTTGGACTCAGATTTCCTTTCTTACCAAATCACATCACACTTTTCCATGGTGAAACTTTGAGAAAAACATGATCACCTACCTCGAAAGATAGATCCTTACTCCGGTTGTCCGTAAAACTCTTTTGCCTGCTCTGAGCTGTTCTCATGTGTTTCTGAATCAACTGAACTTTTTCTGCCATCTCTTCTACCAATTCTGGTCCCATCAGCTTCCTTCCACCCACTTCATCCAAAAAATCTTGAGTTTGACACTGCTTCCCATATAATGCCTCAAACGGTGCCATCAGTATACTAGAATGAAAACTGTTATTATATGAAAACTCAACCAAAGAAATATGTTGGTCCCAAATGCCCTGATAATCCATCAAACAAGCATGTATCATATCCTCCAAAGTCTGAATTGTTCATTCTAACTACCCATCTGATTGACGATGAAAAGTCGTACTAAAATTTAATTCAGTACCGACGAATTCTGAATGACTTTCCAAATGTTAGAAGTAATCCTGGGATCACGATCAGATACAATGGATAGGGGAACTCCATGAAACCTGACTATCTATTTAAGATACAAATGAGAAAGTTGATCTAGGGAAAAATTATCTCGCATAGCAAGGAAATGAGCAGATTTAGTCAAGCGATCAACAATAACCCATATTGCATTATTACCTCAAGATGTCTTCGGTAATCCCACAACAAAGTCCATGGATATATTTTCCCATTTCCACTCTGGTACTGGTAAAGGCTGAAGCATCCATTTCGGTAACTTCCACTCTGCTTTAACCTGTTGATATGTCAAACACTTTACAGTAAAATCAGCAATATCCCTTTTCATTCCGTCCCACCGGTAATACTCCCGCAGATCTCTGTACATCTTAGTACTGCCAGGATGAACTGAAAACGGGGAACTATGAGCCTCACATAACAACTCATTCTTAAACTGTGAATCACCAGGAAAACATAATCTCTTCCCAAACCTCAAAAAACAATCATTATCAATGTTATATTTAGGCAACTAACCCTTCTGAACCAGCTCTACCTTTTTCTGCAACTCACTATCTTGCTTCTATGCTTGCTTGATTCTGTCTGATTGAGAAGATTTCACTGATACCTAAAACAAAACAGAAGGACTTCCTGCACAAACAACTTCCATGCCAAAGTTCATCAAATCAAAAACCAATGGATCATGTTCCAAATGCAACATTGTTAATGAAGAATTACTTTTTAGACTAAAAGCATCAACCACTTTATTTTCTTTTCCCAGATGGTAATGAATTGTACAATCATAATCCTTGACTAATTCAAGCCATCTCCTCTATCTCATGTTCAATTATTTCTGAGTGAATATATACTTTAAAATTTTGTGATCAGTATATATTTCACACTTTACTCCATACAAATGATGCCTCCAAATTTTTAGAGCAAAAACAACAGCAGCTAATTCCAAATCATGTGTAGGGTAATTTACCTCATGAGTTTTCAACTGACATGAAACATAAGCAATTAACTGATCATTCTGCATAAGGACACAACCATGTCCCTTCAAAAAAGCATCACTGTAGATAACAAACTCACCATTCCTGGAAGGAAGTGCCAAAACTGGAGCATTCACCAATCTTTTTTTCAACTCCTGAAAACAATCATCACATTCTTTTGTCCAGATAAACTTAACACCCTTCCTAGTTAGCTTAGTCATTTGACTAGATAACCGTGGAAAATTTTCAACAAACCTTCGGTAGTAACCTGCCAAAACAAGAAAACTACGGATCTCAGTTACATTTTTGGGTCTTGGCCATTCTTCAAAAACTTTTGTTTTAGCAGAATCAACAATTATGCCATCTTTTGAAACAATGTGACCAAGGAAAGAAATTTGTTGTAACCAAAACTCACACTTGATGAATTTTCCATACTGTTTCTTTTCTTTTAAGGTTTGAAAGATAACCCTTAAATGACTTTCATGCTCCTCTTTACTTTTAGAAAACACCAAAATATCATCGACGAAAACAACCACAAAATTATCCAAGAACTCATGGAAAATTCTATTCATAAGGTCCATGAATACAACAGGAGCATTGGTTAACACAAAAGGCGCAACTACAAATTTATAATGGCCATATCTAGTACGGAACACAATCTTCAGAATATCTGATTATTTTACTTTCAACTGATGGTACCCTAACCTCAAGTCAATATTCGAAAAATAATGAGCTCCCTGGAGCTGATCAAACAAATCATCGATATGAGGCAAAGGATACTTGTTCTTAACAGTGATATTATTCAAGGCTCTATAATCAATGCAAAGTCTCATTGAACCATCTTTCTTTTTAACAAACAAGACAGGAGCACCCCATGGTGATGTGCTAGGTCGAATGAAACCTTTATCTAATAACTCCTAAAATTGTTTCTTTAACTCAAAATGTTCAACTTGAGCCATTCGATAAGGGGGTTTTGAAATTGGATTAGCATCAGGAACTAAGTCAACATTAAATTCAAATTCCCGATCATGAATAATACCAGGCAACTCATCAGAAAAAACATCAAGATACTCATTTACCACTGGAACACAATTAATCTGAACAGTTCCCTTGTTTTCAACGATATGTACATGATAACATTCATTTCCATCTTTTACTAGTTTCTCAACATCCTAAAATGTTATCAAAAGCAAGGGTTCATTCTTGTACACAAACTGAAAATTCTTCTAAAAAGAAACCATTTTAGCTATGAAATAAATCTTAGCATGATAAACATAAATCCAATCCATGCCCAAAATAACATCAAACTCTACTAGAGGCAAAACAATAAGGTTTGCAGGTAGATTCTTTCCGCACACAAGGATAGGAAGGTTCTTATAATTTCTTTTTGTCTCAAAATTTCCTCCGGGTGTTTTTACCAAAAGTTCAGGATTCATTTCTTGAGATGGAATTCCCAATTTACTATAAAACTTCTCAGAAATAAAAGAATGTGTAGACCCTGAATCAAACAACACATGGGCATAATCTGAACAAACAAATAGTGTACCTGATACTACTTCATTCGATGGCCCAACATCTTCTGAAGTAGTTGCAAAGGATTTCACCACCCCTTTCTGCTTGTAGTCTAGCTGATTTCCCTCAGTTGAGTTCTTCCTCAGACACTCATTTTCATACTGACCCATTTCATTACACATAAAACATCTTACCGCTGGCTTTTCATTGCTTTCTTGTTCATATTTCATACAGTTACGAGCAATATGACCAGACATACCACACCGAAAGCACTTTCCAAACTTGGATAAAAATTCTCCAGGATGCATTTTACCACACTTCTCACAGGATAGATATTTGGTTTTCTTACCTCCTTGCTTCTTTGATGAATTCTTCCCCTTTTCCTGCCAACTGGACCTCTTATTCTATTGTTTGTCAAAGAACACCTGATCATCGGAAAACTCTATTTCCACCTTCTCTGCACATTGAACAAGTTTTTCATAACTTTTGAACTCATGAGAAGCTAAAGCCCTTCGATACCTTGGCTTTAAACCTGAGTAAAAACGGTTGATTTTACTATCAAGATCTCGTTTGAAGTTTGGAGGATACCATGCCAGTCGAGTGAAATTTTCTTCATAAGCAGCCACTGAGTCATCCTCCTGCCTCAATTCTAGGAATTGTTTTTCCATCCTAAGACAAACCACCTTAGGAAAATATTTCTAAAGAAACATACCTTTGAATTCGTCCCAGTGAAGATCATCAATCTCATCACTATCCCTGATATTTTTCACCATTGACCACCACTGATCAACTTCACCTTCATAATGGTAAGAAACAAGACTAACCTTTTGATGTTATGAACACCCCATGACATCAAAAATCTTCTCCAGTGATTTAGTCTACCCTTCAGCTTGCACAGGGTCAGATGATCCTCTGAATGATGGGGGATGTTGCCTCATGAAATGTTCCACCACTGACATGTTCCTCTGCGGTTGATCTGGCTGATATCGTGTATGGATACCGCCACCATTTATCGCTTGAGTTAACTGCACCATTACTGTAACAAACTGTTCAGTTCCAATTCCGACCATCTCAGGATGCTGATTCAGAAGGTTATTTCCTTCTGTATGCCTTCCTAGCACTGCCTCCCTATTTCCTCTGCGGAAAACCATTCTGAACAAACATGTCTTAGATTAAGCAATATGGTAATCTTCAAATGCTATATCATTTAAATTTGACCAAAAAAAATATTTTTGGATAATAATTTAATAGAATTATATCTCCTAAAGTTATCTAAACCGACCTTTGATACCAACTATAAGGCCCCAGCCTTAAATATTACATAATATTGAGTTACTTCAAGAATACACATTGAGGATCTTTTCAGGTTTAGAGTTTTAGAGAATTAGATCATAAAACATTCATTACATTCCACATTTAAACAAAGTGGTTATATAAAATATAGTACTCATTTTTCCCATCAACGGAATCATATTTAAATATAAAACAGGGAATCTTTCTTGACACTTCCTTGACATTATCATCACATCATGTACCTTTCCCTTGACCTGTGAAAAACATTTCAAAAATTTGGGATGAGCATAAAATGCTCAGTAAAGGATATAAAAATATGGAAAGGAAACATGATTACAAGTATACGTAAGAATTAATGAAATCATACTTTACTCATAAAACATAACCACTTTAACATACCTCCTCAAATCATGAATAAAACATAGAAATCATAAGACATAATGGTAACTTGAGGCATTCATAACATTCTTACGTAAGGAGTAACCCTCTTGGTTACGTTTGGAATACCCATCATAGTATATTCCCTAAATCTCTTTGGAGAAACCTTAACATTCAACCCCTTCGCATTATCCAATGAATTGGAGAGCTATATCGGGCTCACCCACCCTTATTTTATCACGGAACCACCCATCTTCGTAACAATGCCCAAGAACCATAACGTAATCGTATCACATAAAACACGCAAAAAGGAAACATAACATTTCAACACTTCAATCAAAATATATCAATACAACACATTGATTTAATAAAAACATTATGAAAACCATTTTCAATAAAAAAATAAAATAAAAATAAAACATGGTATTTATTTTTCATTAAAAAAAGGTATTGCTTGTAGTGGAAGCCGAAACTCAAATAATGGTCACGGCGGCTGAAAAGTCGTTGTCGCCGCATACGTATGACAAAAACATTCCCTTTTGTCGTTTATTAAAACGATTCATATAAAAAATATTCCTTTTGGAAAAATGTAAAAGTCAAAGGGGTTTATATACCGTATAAAAGAAGGTTGTGTATAAAACAAAATATTCTTCAATGAAAGGAGATTGAGATGAAGTCCCATACCTCGGGTCCGACTTGACTCGATCATTCTTTAATGTCCTGAATAATAAACTTGAGTTAATTTTTACTTTCTTAAGAACCTTTTTCAAGTTAATTATTCCTTTTATATAACTTATTACCATGTTATGAACATTATGTAATCATTTAAGTTAATAACGATCGTTTTTTCGATACTTGGTACTTGAGTAAAAAGTGAACTTCTTATATTTACAAGTTGTTCACGTAGTCAAATATCCATTATCTAAAGAATGATATTTATGATTTAGATGCCATAAATATAATATATATCCAGTATATATATGCATTTATAATGTTACATAATCATTTAGAGGTAAGAAATGAAATGCACCGTTCGTGGAGACGGTAAGCCGTACGTGCGCATGAACGCTACTTCCATTTCTATTTCATATTTAATGGAGTTAAAACATAATGATACATAATAGTATTATAATTCCAGTATAGTATCATATATAATATCATTAAATCTATCATTTATATGTACCACATATGGTATTAATGAATCAAATTACTTTGAGGGGGCGGTAGTCCGCACTTCCTAAAATGAAGATATCGCATTTACCAATAATGGAAACCATAAAGGTATGAAATAAATGAAAAATAAAGAAGATTAAGGAAAACATAAAAATATTATATATCATATATAAATATGGTGACATCTTAATGGCCACCTTTGAATGTGTTAAAAGAATATTGAACAATCATCGTTTCGTGAGGCAAAAATTCACCATCCACAAAAACAGTATGTTCTTTAACCATTAGATGTAGGTGTGTGTAATTGTATCTCGAATCATTATTATAACAACATCCTAGTATATGGAAGATACTGGTGTTGTTACAAAATAAATTAATAAAATTAGTTTAGGGTGTTGGAGAAGTAAAATAAAACAAAAGAGAACAAGTGAACATGTTACCTTAAAATCGGGTAACTCCCTTTGGTTTGAACCAGAAGGGTTTCTTGAAGACCTTCCTGCATAAGGTAAGTATTCTAGGATGAGGAGAGGGATTTTTAGAGACAAAATGATCAGATCATGGCCGATAAAAAGGCTTGAGAGGTGTGGGTAAGGTGGTATAGGTGGGGGCCTTTTATAAGAGGAGAGGAGGGAACTCTTGGAAAGGTATAAAATGTTACTTTATTTTCAAATGAGTTTCGGATTTTAAAGGTCCCACATTGATTTATTTTGAGGATAAGGTGATAAGGGTTCTAAATATACTCATAAAATAGGTCTTTGACATGTGTAGGTCTTAGATTTTACATTATCGTTTCATTTTATTTAAATAGTTAAATAATGAGGTAATCGCTGCATCATCATGATGTCATTTATAATTTAATTTATTTAATGTCTAAAAATTATAAAAAAAATAATATGATGTAGAAATATTTTTAGCTTTACAATGAATAATTATAGTCAAAAATCTGACTTGTATAACCCTATGTAAAAATTGTTTTTGTAAAATAATACATGTTTGTGCCATTTTTACTTTTACTTTAAATAAAAGGCATTAATGTCATTATCTTACCCCAGTGGCTCCATGGGGTCCCAAAAATTGACGCATGGGTTTTCTTGGTTGTACATGACTCATCCAATAGGGTTAGGACAAGTGTCAAGAGATTTTAATTTTATTATAATATCATTTTTACCTTAAATCATACTAAATACCTTTAATCACGATTAATAAAACTTAAAAGTTACTTTTCATCAAAAATTATTTTCATCGCATTGAACCATATTTTACTTAATAATGAAAATAATTTATATTGGATTTTTGAAATTCAAATCACAGAAGTGGTAAAGTCCCATTTAAACAAAAAATCAGTTTTTGTAACTACCACTTTGTGGTTTCACTATTCATCAAAAATTAAGGTTTTTCAGAAAAATACCAAAAATTCACCCTAAGAAATATATGATATTCTGAATTAAAAAATGAATACTATTTTACCAAATTCATAACATAGAAGTTTCATTAATTAATTTTATTATTAAATCCTGCTGTCAAATCAAATAGCGTGTTTTTATGAAACAATATCAATCAAACGATTGACACTCGTTTATGTCCAATATCAAAGTGATATTAATTTCAATGAACACCATTAGATTAAATGGTTAAAATATATTCTTATTTCACTTTAAAAACAATTAAATAGATAATCTGATTATATAAATAAATTAGATTAAAAGGAGGATTTGAATTAAAATACAACACTTTTCACTATTCATAAAAAAATGAACATTGTCAGAAAAATACCAGAAATTTATCCAAAGTAAATTTCAAAGTATCAATCATAAAGAATAAGTTTATTTTGACCAATATAGCTTATTAAATTGTCAAAAGTTATATTTGAAAATTGTTCTCCATCAAAAGGTGGTAAAACAATCTTTTAAGAATATTAGAGTATTCCATGCTTAAGATTGGATTTATTCTCATTTTAAGCCTCTAAAACACTATCTAATTCATAAAAAGACATAGATAAGAATATCTATTATTCATTACTTACTTGGGATGTTACAGTCTGGTCTGACCCGGTCGGACCGACTCAGCCCAACCTGGTCTGGGTCGACCCGGTCAGACTTGCTGGGTCTGACCCGACATGTTCGGCAGGTCAGCCCAACGGACTGCGTGGAAAATTCGGGACGAAGTCGCCACGTGGTCGACTCGGCCCGAAGGTCATTGGCAGGTTTGGTCAGCGCTGCGAGGGGCGCGGCTCAGGCGGCTTGGCCCAAGAGGACAACGGCGGGCCGCGTGGGGGCACGGGGCCCGGTGGGTAGTCGGCCTGGCCACCGGGTAGGAGGCCGGGGCGCCGGGCAGGAATTGGGAGGGCGTCCTGGGTGCTGGGCAGGCGGCCTGGGCGTGGGGTAGGAGTCCTAGGTGCCGGGGGCACCAGGTAGGCACGCGGCACGCCGGGAGCATGCGGGGCACGCGTGCATGGTGCCAATGGCCGGGCGGGCCGTGGTTTCGGCCGGGGTGCACGCCGGGCAGCGCATGGGTAGGCTAGTCGGTCACCGCGCAACCGACGGTGTGGTTTGCGGAGGCCATAGGTAGTGTGACCTCTATTCACCATCTTCGTTGTCGTCTCCACGTTGCCATGCCACTACTACATAGCTGTCGATCCATGGTTCCAAAACCATAAAGGGTGTGAAGGGGTCGGGCTGTGTTTTTTCGGCCTGAATCCTCCATGTTATAACGATAGAAATCGGCTCATGAAGTTGATTTAACGAGAGAAGATTAAGCATTAAACAACTTAAAACACACCCCTACATTTTTAATCGTTGGGAGATCGTTTGTCGCAGGGGAAGACGATGTTGTCGCCGTTCGTCGTACGCTTTAACTTCCGAGCTCATGCATTGGTCCGTTGACGGTGAAGAGGAAAGAAAAAGGGCCGTCGAAGAGATCCCACATTGGTAGGGGGTTCCGAGGAAGAAGCTGGGGAAGAATTCATCGTCGCCGGTATCTTCGCGTTCTTCGCTGGAGGATTCTATTCTCCCAATCTCTACCCTAAAGAGAGCACAAACGTGCCAAAATAATAGATTTTAATATATTATTTTTTATGGCGTGAATTAATTAAGTGGCCCCCACTTAATTAAGTTCACGTTGGCACAATTTTGAAATTAAAAACAAAAGAGAAGTGGCTCCACCAAAACAATTACAGAAGTGGTCGGTATAAAAAAATTTGGGAGTTTTGAGGGGTTTTAGAGGCCCGGGTGGTCCCCACCTATTTAATCATGAAGAGGGTCAAGGTGGTTCCCTTCCATTAATTGGAGGTTTTGAGGAGGTTTTATTCTCCTTCATTAAGAGAGGAGTTAGAGACCAAGAGGCTCTCCCTCATTAATGAGGGAGAGTTGAGAGGTTTCCTCCCCTCCCATTAAATGGGGGGTTAAGACCCATGTGGACCCCACATCATAACCTCTTGTGGGAGGTTATGCTACTCGGGTGGTCCCCACGTCATAACCTCTCGTGGGAGGTTATGCTACTCGGGTGGTCCCCACCCCAATCATCCTTTCATGGGAGGTTAGGGTGTGGCGGTCCCACATCCAACCCCCATGTGGAGCTTTTAACTATAATTAGCACATGGCGTGAGTTCTAAAAAAATAAAATAAGTTGTTACTTATTTTATTTTATTAATCCACGGGAAACCCAAAAACCAACTTTCAAACCCGATCAACAGCCATCGAGATGAAATACTTCCTAAGCGAAAACTGGCACTGCGAGTTCAACGGTGACCTCAGATTTCAATTCCGAGCATCCATTCAAAAGATATAAAAACACGCACTTACGTTTACTAAACGTACCCGAAAAAAACTTCAGAAATTAATTCCGAGCACAATGTTCCACGAAATCAGGCGCTGTTAAAAACTACGGACTTGTAAAATTCCAAATAATTTAAGAAAAAAATTTCCTCAAAATTTTCGGGTCTTTACAGGACAAGAAACACTTTTGTTGTGGGGGTGTTATGGAGAAAACCATTAGGGTGTCCGAATTAGCGTGACTATGTGAAGAAGAAAGAGCTGTTAGCAAGCCTATGAGAAGAATCATGAGGTGAAGCAATTGAATAGAAAGTATCATCCGATGGATTTTGAAATTGATTCATCCACACCTGAAGGTCTGCACAGGAAAAGAAGTTATAGAGAAAAAGGGGCCATAAGTAGAAGCCTTGTGAAGCTCTTGTTCTCCATGAAGTGGAGGGGGTTCGTGGAGGGATGTGCTTTGAGAAGTGAAGTTTCATAGGCTAGGCATAGGGCATAGGTTCATATGAGAGGGTCTTCGAAAAGTTGAAAGGTACTCATGAAGCAATTCCTCGCGATGTATGGGTGCCTCACGACGCAGGGTGTCATGAAGCAATGTTCTCCATGAAGCACAATGACCCTTCCTTAGTATACGGGTCATGTGGGTGTGGAGGGTGTTTCTAAAAGCATTAATGATTCGTGACAACCCGAGTCCCCTTGGGGATCTCCTTCCATTGCGAAGGCCCATGGGATTCACGAAAGGAAACCTACTTGGAAGAGGGTCACAATTAATGCCAAGGGAGTGGCACTTCGCAAAGCAGAAGTACCTTGAAGAACTCATGGTTGACAGAGCAAGAGGTGATTCACAGTTTTAGATCTCATAAGGTGAAAGGACGGATGCTCTGTCCTTTCGGCTCTAGGGGAGCCCTGTATTTATAGGCAAGAGGCACTGCGAAGCAGTGTTCGCTCGGCGCGAAGCCGAATATTTCCTCGCGGTGGGCCGCGAATGTCAAAGGGGTTCGCGGAGCCATGCCGCCTCCTTGCTTTGCGGTGGTTCATGAACATCAAAGGGGTTTGTGGAGCCATCCTGCCTCTTTGCTTTGTAGTGGGTCGCGAAGGGGATCTCTTGCACCGTCCATAGGGCTACAGGGGCTTCGCGATCCGGCTTCGCGAGGCAGTCCCTAATTCATTTAGGATATTCTGTTCGCCTCCAATTTTGGAGTCAACAAATGCCTCCCCTTATATTGGGAGTCGAGGAGAAAACGAGAATCCATAACTGAGGGTCCATCGCCAAAATTCCTTGTTTACCCGCCAGGTGGCCACGTGAAGGAGGCTCGTGAAGCAGAGTAGCGATGCGCTGGATGGGTGCCTCGCAATGTCCGCCGCTGTTGGACATTCCATGAAGCACCTATGGTACTCTCCTATAAATAGTGGGGCTGACTTATCTTTTGTTTTTTCTCTCCTCTGCGATTTCAACATTTGGAACTCTTGATTCGCAATTCTCTGCATACTCTGTGATCTCTCTCCACGAATTAGGCATTTTGTTTCGTGGCGCACAACAAGTCTTCAACTTCGTGTTAGTGCGCTCCGCAACTTGCGTCTGAGGGTCAGCGCAAGGCTATTTGATGCCACTATCATGATCGAGCTCTAGGAACGGTCTCCACGATCATTCTCCGCGATCCAGTCCAGAAATTATCTTATTTTTAAGGACAGGATGGCTCACCAAGAGGTTGTCAGGTGGGTCCTTGAAGAAACTACCTAAAGGGAAGAGAAAGAGAATATATTGGGTCTGGGGGAGTTGGTACAGAGTCGTTATGACCATAATTCGTTGGTGCAGCTATTTTCAGAAAGCCAAAGGGACTTCCCATTGTGCAAGAGGCTTCCTTTGTATGGATTTTGGACTGAGGGATGACGTCTTCATCCCTAAAGAAAGTAGGGATGTGCTAGCCTACTGGTTCAGGTGCATGCCATGCCAGTGCCAGTGGTTCAGGGAAGCTAAAAGCCATGCTTGGGAGAACATTATGCCAGTTACCACTGATTGTTTATACAATCATCTGAAATAAAATTTATGGGAAATCATTGGAGTCAGAGATTCCCCTCTTATATAAAAAGAATTCCTAATGGCGTCGCTGAGGAACCCGAAGAAGGGATGGTTGATGAGTGGGACCTGCGCTAATGTGGCAACATCATAGACGACTGGCCCTGGGCCTACTGGGTAAGAACCTCTTGTGAAGATTTTGGGGAAGAACTAAGGAGAGTTGGTCTATATGAGGTGGACCGAGACTCCCAATTACACATCTAACAGCTGAAGAAGATGATGTCAGAGATATTTTTATGGTGGTCATCGGGGACCAATAACTTCCACCAACATCATGGGGAGGTTGGAATCATCTTATGGGATGGGCATCAGATCTTGAGGGTCCTAATACTAGGAGTGATGAACAAAAAATTACTCCCTACTATGGGTGCGTGGGAGGATACAGAGCAGATGTTTCCACTGGTGATGGCGTTAATGAGACTGGTGCCGGGAGAGGATAAGGAAGCGGTGAGAGATGCCCACTTCAGATGGTGGTTTAAGAAATTTCTGAACATCCCAGAAAATAGACTATTCTTGGTGAGGCCCCAGAAATTCCCAAAGGGGGCTCAACGAGGCATGGAGCACTCATACTGGCGGCTAATGGAGGAAAACCAGTGGAAGACATTGGGCTTCAACGTCAGCACTGAGCAGCGGCTGATAGTCAGGATGGCAGCATTCATCGCGGCTCTCATCTATGACATGATCTTGCCGGTGAGGGACCCAAATGCAGGTGTGTGACCCATCACTTTCATCATGGCCTCCGTGATAGCGACTGGTGGGTAGGTGAATCTCTGAATCCCGATTCTTGCCAAGATGTACAAAATTCTCTGGCACATCAGTGATGGGAAGAGGAGATAAAGGATATGTGGGCCGTTCCACCTCTGGTACCGGTGGATAACGGCACACATTAGGGGGGTTTTTGAATACACAAAACTAATTTTCCCTCTAGGATCATACTTTCAACCACCCATCCCGAACGCCGCAGGGAGCTTTCTGGCCAAGCTGACCATACCATCAGTATTAAATCGAGTCTGTAAGGTAGAAGAGTTGAAATTACATCCCTTCTCGTCTCCAATGGGGGCCTTCATAGATGATGTCCGAGGGACAGAAGAGCACCAGTCCTATCTCCTACCCTTTCATGTTTGAGTCCTGGTGGAAAGGGTGGACTGTGAGCCCCTCTGCGAGCCGTAAACCCCACATTGATTTGCTCGATATTTTTAGTGCATGTAGTGACTGCCCCTGAGGGTCTATCCAGGGGTGCACCAGGAGGAACCCCCGTGTGTGATGATACAGATGTGGCTCATGTTCACACGAAAAGATGGGAAGATTCAAAATGAGCTACCTCCAACTACTTCTGCTTTTGGGTTAGTAAAGGAGTATGCCCAAAGTTGGAAGGCAGCCTACCTGGGGTAGATGATGAAGTATCCAACCATTAAGGATGGTGATAGTGAGACTCCCCAATCTCGAGGCTGGTTTCGAAAGGCAGCAAGGGAATCCTGCGGTGGCACGGCTACCAGGGCGGTGGGACCCACACCAGTTGAGGGTGAGGCAACGATGATAGATCCAACAGTGGTAGCGGACCCGGCAGTTCCAGAAGAACAGAGTCATCCAGAGGGGAGATCACCGAGAGGGTTCCGCAGGATACCCACCTAGGATCTGGGGAATCGGTTGCACCATATAGAGAAGCCAGATAATGTTATCTTCTCGAAGGCTTGGGACATTTGGAAAGTCAACTGCCAATTCCTCAGCCTGCCCGAGATGTGGCAACATGTGAACCATCTCGGGATGGATTTTCTGCGGATAGGCCATATCAGGGACGACATTGCAGTGTCCTTGGAAGAGGCGGTGCAATACATGGAAGATCTGGAGGACTTTGTTCATTCTCGGGGTGCCTAGTGTCCAATGACAGGCCGTGTCAAGGTGTTGATAGATCATACGGTCCCTCTTCAATTGTCCACCACCGAACTAATAGAGCACTTCCCTCTACTGGAAGAATCGGCAAGTCCTCCTGGGGGTACAAGGTTGGTAGAGGGTTCCTATTGGAGGAGGGAGAATTCGGCGATCAGGACATAGACCTCAAAGAATTTGTAGAGGCCATTGAGGTAAAATACCAAGCCCCTTCCTCAGGGTCTACTACTAGGTCGTTCTGGGATCCTTGGTAATACTTTAACTATGGAAGAGAGTCTCATACATAAAACCCGTTCTCATCCCTCAGTGGATTCAGGTGCAGAGCCTTCGAGATCCACACCTCTGGCTGCATTAATTGTTACATCCAGTGGGGCCAGGACTCTTGAGGTGACCCCTCCGGAGCTTTCAGACCATCCAAAAATATATGGGGGGCCACGCCTTGGGGCCCAAATGATGTCAACCCAAGAACGAGACTAGGAATTTGATCTTTGTATGTCTCCTATACCAAATTCATGATTTTCATCCACTGACCATGTCAACTGACGTCCAAGCCCTCTTTGGTGTGCATAGTTCACCAAATGGCATTGGCCGCCTTGGCTAGCTTGGTCAGGGATTCTGGTGCAATCCTTCCCAGAGGAATGTCGGTGATCGGCGATGTGGATATACAGACAGACCAAACCGTGGTGCTCCTGATCACTAGTGGGACTGCCAGTGGGGCTATGCCCGAGATTATTGACGTGGGATCTGACGATGTGGATTGATCAAATAGCCCAGGTCCCGCCACGCCTGATCAAATGCCAGATGCAGACCCTGCTGACAAGTTCATTAGGGCGTTCCCCACATATGAGCCTATCGATTGCGCTGAATGGGATGAGATGACCTATGGTGAAGAGGACATCGAAATAGTCTGTTGCCAATCGTGGAATCTGATCAAGTGCTTCATTGATGACACTCCCCAAGCAAGATGGCTAGTTGAGATGGAAGGACTTCGTTCGTGTCTAAGTGAACTATGTATTGGGAGAGTGGATGCCTAGCATCCTAACATGCTTGTCCGAGATCTTATGGAAGAGAGGATTCAATAGTATGACTATGTCCTTGTTGTGTGCTGGTAGTGGAGGAAAGCGGTGAACATAATGAAACTATGGGAGGCTGATAACGAAGTTCAGCGGCTGCAGGGCTGGGTGGATGAGCACTCAGCCACCCTTACTATGCAATCATGGCTGATACTGTGATTGAAGGCCTAGCTGGAAGAGGCCGAAGAGGGATTGAGGAAAGCCTCTGGGGAAATGACCATTATCTGGACCGACGTAGAGTGGGATCAGATTGAAACTGATGAATTATGCCCCATCGCTGCTGAGTAGGAGCGAGAACTAAATAGGCGACAGTAAATCTTGGATGACACAAGTCAGAGTGTGTAAGAGCGGAAACATTCTTTTGACGAAATTAACTCATCCATGGGAGGGGTAGACCCTCGGGTACATTAAAGATCACAAACCCTCTAACACACATTCATTCTTTGATTATTTTGTTTCCTTAGCTTGCATGAGTCCCATTATTAGTACTGGTTTCACACACATCTATTATATTCTCCAAAAAACCAGTGATTAATCCCTAAGCTCACGTGGGTCAAGCCCAATTTGAGAAACAAGGGATGATCGCTATGTGATCCCTTTTGAACATAAAAGTGCTAACCAAGCTTCAAGTATCCAGGGTGTGAACATCCAATCTGGATTCCTGGGAAGAGAAGGGAGAGACCTAACTGGAGAATTAATCTCTCAGAATAGTCAAATTATTGTTTTCCCAGTGTGCTCTTGTGCACGAATGGGGTGATTCTAGGGGTGCTGGAATAAACCCGAACAGGGGGGAATGAAAGGTGTGAATCATAATACCCAAGATATGGGACACCATAGTGATGGCATGACAATTATGAATGACTGTTGACCATGTTTGAAACATAGTTTCCAAACTGCGTTAGACTGAAATGGGGATAACAAATGAGGGCCAACCGCTGACCATGTTGGAAACATAGGGCCTGACTAAGAATGTTATCCATTAGTCTTCTAGAATGTTAGCCCAGGAAAGTAGGCGAGTCATAGGTCTTGCATCCATACTGTTAGGGGGTTCCTCCGAACGTGAAAGAGGGAGAGGTTCCGAATAAAGGGCACAGAAAGCGTGGAGAGTGGAGTGATGGGTTTATTCGACTTGAGTCCAAAACTCTTGAAATTATGCCAAAGTGATGGAAACACATTAGTTGGGTACATCGGTCTGATTAGGGATCAAAAATTCTTCCAAACAGAACTTCTCTGACGAGGAACCTATCGCCTCCCAACTTTATCGTGGGGAATCCAGAACTTGTTTAGCGTAAAGCACCAATTTCATGGTTCCCCAAAAGATCTCATGTCAAGGGACCAGAAAAAGAGGGGGGAACAGGAATCACGATTATTGGGACTGTACCTGAAGACATGAAGTTTGGGGGTTCTTACGTATCCCATGAGAATGGGAATAAAGCCAAATGCAGTTCTTGGGGCACGGTGTGGTTGAAGACCAACACCAGTCGAGATAATCCTCTCTAGAAACTAACGTATCCCATGATTAACATAGGGAATCTCGAACATGTTCAGAGTAGAACCACAGTTTAGTGTCAGGTGTTGAGGAAATATGGACTCCAGCAGATTAACATCATATGATGGGATGTGGAGTGAATGGAAAGATCCTAGAAAGTGATTATGTGGTGTGATAGATATAAACCCGATGTGACTGAGGACTTGGTCTGGATAACACCACGTATCCCTGGAGAAAACTCTTCAGGTCAAGGGACCAAGAGTGAAAATTAGGCTTTTCCCCAAGAAAAATGGTCGGGCGTTCCTATGTACCCCATGAAGATGGGAATCAAGCCATACATAATTCTAAGAGCGCAGTTTAACATCATGCATGATGAGGAATGGTGCATGCGACATGGATGCACCAACACACATCCTACCAGAACTACTAATCCCACATGAGTAGTGCTCGATGTGAGAAACAAGAAATAGTGATGGAACATTCCATGAACATGGTGGCACACGTTGGGGATGATGGGACACTAGGTGAATGACATCCCACTGATACTGACCTACATATATAATGCACCTAAATGAACAGAAGAGTAAAGTCGAGTATGTTGGAATTCCACTTAAAAATAAGGAAGTGGAAATATGTGGATAATGATGCTTGCAATCTAGACCACAATGATGGTGGAGTGATGATTGGGAATAACTGTTGACCATGTTTTAAACACAGTATCCATATCATGTTAGCCTAGAATGGGTATAGACAAATGAGGGTCTACCTCTGACCATGTTCGAAACATGATACCTGTCACAAATGTTTCCCAAGATCATTATGAATGTTGGCCCGAAATGGTAGGTGAGATGAGGGAGCATGAGACCAGGCCATGAAGAGGGTCCCTTTGGATGTGGAAGAGGATGAGGATCCAAATAATGGGCTCACAAAGCTTGGACCTGGAACGAGGGGACTGTCCTATTTAAAATTCCACACTTTGGGTTCTTTGTCAAAATGAATCTGAATATGACTATATGATGTATCAAATAGAGGGAGTCGAGTCCCTTACCAAGGACAAGGGTCCTGGGGTCATGCGCTTCCAACTTGAGGTCCTGGGGTGGACCATTAAGGGGGCTTGATTTAATGGACTGTGCACAGGGCGGTGAAACAGCCAAACATGATGCACAGTTCCCATAGGGAGATCTTAGTTTTGGTTCATAGAACTCGGACCACGCTAGGAAAAGATACGGGAAGCGCATGGTGCAACTCTTCAAAAACTCGACATGAATGAGAACCTAAGAGGTACTCGCCACACCACATGTTCCCAAATGAGTTCGGGATAAGGATCCAAAAAAGAATAGGATTTGTGGATTCATGGGGATGGACCCAAAGACAAACATGTCTGGGAATTCCTATGTATACCATGAGGATGGGAATCAAGCCATACATAGTTCTGGAAGATGTCATGCAGTTTAACTTCTTGCAGAAAGAACGTGATGTTGTCTTAGTTTATGGTCATAGAGCTTAGACCATGGATGGTAGGAATCATAGAAGACAAATGGTGGGGTAATTATAAAACCCGACGTGAATGGAAACCCGGGTTCCGACCACCATGTGTTCCATAGGAAGGTTTTAGGTCGAGGGACCGAAAAAGAAAGTTAATTTGGGCCCGAGGCAAAGTGAACAAGAGTTCCTACATACCCCATGAGGATGAGGATCAAGCCGTACGTAGTTCTTACAAAGGGTAAATATGAAAAGATCTTAGTTTAAAGTCTTAGAACGTGGACCATGGAAAATAGGGACTATTCAAATTAAGCGTGGACCTTAATCTGATCCTTAAGACTACGTGAGTCAAACTAGGTATAGGAAATAAGGGATGATAATGTATTTTCAACATGTGAAATACATGCAAAGGGGATATTGGTTCGGAGACCCGAATTATTACCTTATCGTGACTTTATCATCCTAACGCGTAGATGAACACTAAAGAATAGTACCAAGAGTTTCGAAGTTATACATGGACATGGTGAGGCGGAGAAGGACGTGAGTCATGTAACTAAAATTTTGTGATTAATGGGGTTGGCGTGACAATGGTTGGTAACTGTTGACCATGTTCAAAAAATAGCATCCATATCGTGTGACCTAAGATGGGATCAAAAAACGAGCGTCGACCACTAACCAAATTTGCAATGTGGGACTTGTATCAATTTTTTTTCAAAACCCTTGAGGACATTGTCCCGTAATGGTAGGATGGCCCTTGGGAAGAGAATCCATGCCATTTAGGGGCCCCTTCGGATGTGAAAGATTATGGAATCCCCAAATGAAGGGGAACACAGAGCCTAAAAAATGGGTGAAAGCATGTCCAGGTAAAATCTGAAACTCCATACATTGAACCTGAGTAATCTTGAGCACATTAGTCAATCATCGAAAAGGACAGAGGGGCTCATAATGAGAGTGAAAAATTAGAAAAGACGAGTATATAAAAAGGAAATAGTGAACTCTCAGGAGAAGGAGGTAAATGGTGTGGTTGTTACATAACCCGACGTGAATGAGGACATAATCCCATACCACACAATATAATCATATCCCTGGGGGAATGAAAGATAGGGGGAAAATGAGGTTGGACCAGAAGACTAAACATCTGTGTATTCCTACGTATCCCATACAAATGGGAATCAAACATATGTAGTTCTAGAAGAGACAATGATAGGGGTAGGATACCCCAATGAGGGGGGTGTACGGCATGGCCAGTAACCCGATGTGAATGAAGACGTAATCCCATAAAACACCCTATATTCCTCTCCCTGGGGGAATGCATTCCAAGGGGCCAAGATGAGGCTGTACCTGAATACTAAACATCAGGGCGGTCCTATATATCTCATAAGGATGGGAATCAAGACATACGTAGTTATATAAGATATAATGATATGGGTAGGATACCCCAATGTGGGGGGTGTACGACATGGCTAATAACCTGACATGAATGAGGATGTAAGCCCATACCATAGCGTACAACCCCAAGTGAGAACTTGTACCAGAGGCCCTAGAAGCCTGAGGGACCTAAGTTTAGGCCATAGACAGGATTTCGCGGCCAGATTGTAGTTTAACGTCTTGCAGTGAGAACCAAAGTGGGTAATATTCCCCAACTAGGGGAGTGTACGACACAGCTAGTAACCTGACGTGGATGAGGATGTAATCCCATACCACACCGTACAACCCCAAGTGACAAAATGGGCTAGAGTCCTGAGAATCCCAAGGGACATGAGATAGGGTATTTTGTCCAACTGTTGTCATATGACCTCTTATGTTGGTGCTACCTGCTTCTAAGACCACGTGAGCGATGCTCGGTGTGGGAAACAAGGAGTAGGACCTGGATCTCCCCATTATATAATGGTCCGATAGATGGCATCACCTGGGGGAGACTAGATCTTGATGGTGTGATGAGGAAGGATGAACCACTACAATCACTATTTGGGACTTATGGGGGTGGCCATAATTACATAGGATAGTTTTTGACCTTGTTCGAAAAACATCATCCATATCTTGTGACCTGGAAATGGAAAAAAAATGAGGATCGACCGCTAACCGCATTCTCAATGTGGGACTTATATCAATTTGTTGTTCGTAATCCTCAAGAATATTAAACCGAGATGGTAGGAGGGCCCTTGGGCTGATCATCCATGCCATTCGGGGGTCCTTTTGGACTTGAAAGATGTTGGAGTCCCATGTAAAGAGTATGAGTGAAGCATTAGTGTGCCTGTACATTTCAACATCAAGAAGAATGGTTAAAGAGGTGAATGTCTCTGGGGAATGGGACGCACGACGGGACCATGATGAACTCAACGTGGATTAAGGCAAAATCTTGTGCCACCATATGCTTTGACCTGATTGGAGACTCTAGAGTTTGGTGTGGGAAAATAGAAAAAATGTCTGGGAATTCATATGTTTCTCATGAGGATTGGAATCAGGACATATGTTGATCTTGAAGGACATGCAATTTAGCATCATGTGGTGCAGATGTGGGTGAATAGAAGAACGGGGAGGAAGCACATAGTGAGGTCGTCACAATTCTGACATGAGTGGGCCAAAGAAGCCTTCACTACACCATGTAAGGTCCCTCCGAGAGAACTACACCAAAGGGGGGATAGTCAAAGAGATGAGTTTGGGGTTAGACTCAAGACGAGGTGTTCGAGCATTCCTACGTATCCCATAAGAATGGGGATCAATCCTTACGTAGTTATATGTGTGTAGTTTAGCATCTTACGGGATGATATACAGTTAAATTTCGTGCGGGATGTAGTTTTTTATGGTCTTACAGGACCCAATACAGTTTAAGGTCATGTGGGACCTAAGCAGTTTAAGGTCATGCGGGACCTAGTAGTTTAGGGTCGTGCCAGACCGGTAGGCTCAGGAAAAGTATTTATTGAGGAACATGGCATTAGTGGGAGGAGTTATACGCTCACCATCCATGGTTACCAAGGAGTATGCACCATTTGGATAGATCTTGTGGACTACAAAAGGTCCTTACCATTTTGGCACCAACATAGGTGGTTTCCTGCCAGGTATCATTGGTGTCCAGAGGGCCAATACCAAGTCGCCTTGCAAGAAGGAATGTAGGTGAAATTTCTTGTGCAAAGCTCTAGACATCTTATTCTGATGGCTTTCCAGATTGTGCAGGGCACGAAGATTATTCTCATCAAGTGCTTCCAATTCGGCCAGATGAATTTCAGCTACTTAATCTGGCACCTGCTGATCATAGACCGCAATGCGTAATGAAGAAAACTAAATCTCGATAGGTAGGATGGACTCTGCCCCGTACACCAAGGAGTATGGGGTCACCTGTGTGGAATTACGAGTCACCTTCCGATAATCCCAGAGGGTGTTGGGGAGATTTTCTATCCAAATATTCTGGTTCTGACCAACCATTTTTTAAAAAATGTTAGAGAGGGTCTTGCTGAATGCCTCGATTTTCCCATTTGATAGTGCGTGGTAGCGGGAGGTGTGGTTAGAATGATTTTTTTACTTGGCGTACAATTTCTTCAAATCAGCTACTCAGAAGTTGGTGCTATTATCGGTGAGAACGACATGAGGGACTCCAAATCGATAGATGATATTGGAGTTCACGAAGTCAACGATAGAATGTTCTTTGACTTCCTTGAGCAGAAATTCCTCTTCCCACTTGGAAAAGAAATCCGTAGCGGTCAGGATGAACCGAAATTGGCAAGCTGTTACCTGTGGATATGGTACCACGACATCCAGTCCCCAAACAGCGAAGGTCAAAGAGTACATGGTAGTGTGGAGAGGCTCTGGTGGCTGATTCATGAAGTTGGCATGAACTTGGCACGTATGAAATCTCCTGGAAAACTTGATAGAATCATGGATCCTATAAGGCCAACAATTCCCCAGTCTATGGATCTGGTGACATACCTTCGGCCCAGTCTAATGAGCCCCGCAAGAACCAGTGTGAACCTTCTACATGACCTGAGAAATCTCGACTCCTTGGATGCAACGGAGGAGAACACCATCAAAATTGACCTTTTAGAGAATCTTCTCAAGACCAGGACCACTCTAGAGGGTAAAATGCAATGTGCGATATTAGATTCTCTCGCGCTCGGCCCAGTCTTCCTAGAGATTACCATGTTGGAGGTATTCAACCAAGGGTATCCTCCAATCGGAATTCACTTCAATCATTGCATCTAAGGGACCTCAGGGTCCTGAAATGGAGGCGCTAGAGGTAAGATGGCTTACCTATGGGATATCATTTCCATCTCGAGTGACGGGAGTGATGACTTTATGGTGTGCCATGTGGATAATTAGATCATCTTTCTCGGGATTTACAAGTGATGCGGCTTGGTAGACCAAGGCATCGACCCGACCATTCTGATATCGAGAGACATGAGTAACATCTGGCCGTGATGGGAACTGGGCCATTGGCTGGGGGGTACCTTCCAAAAATTGCAAAATCTCTGAAATCCTGATGACATATTAACCATTGATATTCTTGATGTCTAGTTCAGAGTCCCCATTCACATGCAAATGGGGAATGTCGATCTCGAGAGCCAGCTCGAGGCTAGTGATGAGAGCCTGATACTCCACCTCATTGTTGGTGTAGCCTTTTGACAGTAGGAATGAGTATTGAAGAATGGCTTGAGTCCAGTTAATAAAGACAATACACAGGCCTACTCTGTTGAGTCTGGGATCATTGAGCCTCCTTCCTGTGGGACTTCGAGTAGTACCATCGAAATGCATCTTCCAATACAGGATGATATGATCTACTAAAAAAATTGCCTCATCAGGAGAATCAAGATCCAAGAGCTGGTCAGGAGGATCTGGTTGGGAAACAAGGAATTCTTCCAATGTTTTCCACTTAACAACTTTCTGAGGGACAAACCTGATATCGAACTACTGAAGAATCAGTGCCCAAAGAGATAGAAGACCTATCAACATGGGGTAGTTCAGAATGTACATTAGTGGGTATACCCGAGACACCAGCTGTACCTCATGGTGTTGCAAGTAATGCCGCAATTTATGTACTATGAATACTAGAACAAGGCGACTCTTTTTGATTGGGGAGTATCTAGTCTCCGTATCGATGAGCATACGACTGAGGTAGTAGATGCTATTTTCTTTCCCCTCATTGTTCTTCTAGGTGAGAAGGTCTTCGAGAGATCATTCTAGGGCGATCACATAAAGGACAAATGGATTTCTAGAGATAGGTGTAATTAAGACCAGAGGATGGAGTAGATACTGCTTGATTTCCTTGAATGTGTCCTGGAAATCTTCATCCCATTTATAAGTGGTTCCTTTCTTCATGAGCCGAGAAAAAGGCTTACACATCCCATCCAAATTCGCAATGAATCGTTGTATGTAAGCTTAAGTGGCTTTGAAAACATCAATGATTTGGAATATTGCTCGGGAGAGGCATCTAGATGATGGCCTTGATCTTATCTGGGTCGATCTTGATTCCCCTGTACCTGACAACAAAGCTGAGGAACTTCCCAGAGGTGACCCCGGAGGCACATTTCAATGGGTTCATCTTTCGGGGGCAGGAATGGAGGAAGCTGAAAACTTTCTCAAGGTGATTGAGATGGTCATAGTTCTAGAGAGATTTGACCACCAGATCATCCACATAGAATTCCACCAATGTCTCAAGGATTGTCTTGAATATGCGATGCATGGCCCGCTAATAGGTGGAACCTGTATTATTTACGCCGAAGGGCTTGACCTGGTAAAAAAATGTACCTTGTTGCACCTTGAAGGCTGTGGAATCCTTGTCTTCTAGGGCCATTCAAATATGGTTGTACCCGACGTACCCATCCATGAAGGAGAGGGCTTGGATCCCAGCTGTAACAACAATCAGAAACTCCATCACTAGAAGGGGAAAATCATCCTTCGGGCACTAACAGTTGAGATCTCGGATGTCGATGCAGACTCTGATCTACCCGTTCTTTATCCTGACTAGCACGATGTTGGATAGCCAAATGGGGTATTGGACCTCCTAGATGAATTTGGATCGGATGACCTTGTCAACGTCGGCCTCGACCATGGCACTGTGAGAACAGTCCATCTTTTTGGGAGGCTGCATGAACCCGTGATGATTTACCGGGAGACCGAGGTGATGGACAGCTACCTAAGGATCTAGTCCTGACATCTCACCATAGCTTCAGGCAAATAAATCATGATGTTGTTTCAGGAAGTCTATGTATCATTGCTTCTCTTCGAGACACCTGGAGGAATTGATCAATATGGGTCTCAGATCTGCCTCGTTACTGAGGTTCATCTATACCAATTCATCAACTGTGGCGGAGTCGCCCTCTTCAAAGGTGGTGGGGGGAATTTGCCAGATGCTCTTCTTCAATTGAAGATAAGGGATCCCCATCGGGAGGATCATCCTCTGGGTTGGAATATTCTGACGGGAGGCTGGTACCAGCCTGAGCAGTAGTGGTCACTGCATCAGGAGATTCCAGTATTGCCGAAACCATATCAATGAAGTCTGTTAACCCAATACCATATGGTCTTCACCCAAGGGGGCACTCTTGATGATATTAATGAAATAGTGGTGCGTCAACTTGATCCAGTTGATTCTGGCCTAGTGAAATCGGAAAGTATGATGTATCGCCATTTCCATGTGGCAAACATCCTGATACTTTATGGGGGTAAGGGATTAGGGGTCACTGAGGCTTGATTCGTATAAGAATACGAGGTGATCCTCCGACACTGTCTGGATCTGGAAATTTGGTCCCACTTGTCCCGAAGCCAAAAAAACATTGCCCTAGATTGGGGGTGGTGGCCTCCAACTGATGGATTGGGAAGATGTATGCATCATCCAGGGCTACCCAGGGGTCGGTTGCGACTGTGACAGGATCAACCTCAGTTGTCTGAATCTATTTATCCATGCACTTGTAATAGTCAATGTCCAAATATCGGGCTTCACAAGAGGAGAAATGAGACGCGTCACCTTGGAGTATTCCCACCCGACCATTAAGGCAGTACTTGAGGCACTGGTGATACAATGAGGGGACTTCTGCATGCATGTGGAGCCATGGCCTGGCCATCAATGCATTATACGCGGTATCTTTGGAGACAACCATATATTCGGTGCTAGAAACTAGGCCACCGAACTGGGTCTTCAAATGGATCTTGCTGACCGGGGTCGACTCTATCCTATTATATCCTTTGATCTTTAGGTTAGAGGGAGTCAGGTCATCCTTAGATAACCCTAGCTTCCACAATGTTCGAGCTGGGATTAGATTGATACCAGAGCCTGTATCAACAAGACAGTGCATAACCTTCACAACATTGAAACGACCAGTGATATACAATGGGTGAATGTGCCCATGTATAGGAGAACCTTCATCTTCTCTGGATAATGGGAAGATGGTCTGGAATTCATCATTCTCTATTGCTTCCATATGAAAGGCCTGTGTAGCTGCTACCTCCATCTCGAACTACAGGGGGCTTCTTAAATCCTCGAAGGTGGCATCACACATATATGATTATAGGATAAGGGCCTCAAGGATAGAGAGCCTGGCAGGAATGCTGAAAAAAGGTTTGAGAACATCATACTTCCATTTCGGGTGTGCGATTATTCTTTTAGGAGGACACTCCGTGACAGGAAGTATGGCGGGGCCTGTCGGCTGGACCGGTGGCTGGATGGTAGTGGGAATGTCTCGTTGATCACCAGTCGAAGCATGAAGAGTGACTACCATGCCAGGGATAACTAACTGAGACCATTCTGCGGTGGAGCATGGATGATCACGGTGAGGTCTCGGTGACTCTACTTGGTCCAGTAGCACAAATGGCAGTAGAGGCGGGCCAGATGGAACCAGATGAGAAGGTTGCACATGTTGAGTTATGCACTGGGCCTACTGTCTGGTCTTAGTGTCACGCACAACATGGATGGAGGTTATAACTGATGTGCCTCGAAAACCAATGTAGTCGAAGATCTTCCAATGCTGGAATCAGTTGGGGACATTAGAGAGGTCTACCTAGCACTCCCCGTCGGTGGGAGTCATGTAGGAATTTACCACCTACACAGTGTTAATAGAAGTGTACCCTTGACTATCACTTGAAGATTCATCCACTAATGGGTGGATACTGGGAGGAATCCCTATCTCCATGGGCATTAAATCACCGAGAGTACAGGATGACAATGGAATTGGCACGGCGCACAACTTTCCCTTGTGCCACCATTGTTTGCACTTCTAGGAAGAGAATGGCTGGGATGACGATGTAGAAGTAGTAGCTATGGCTTCTTAAGGATCCGGCTAATTCAGGCATGCAAAGATGATACCATGGGCACGAGCGACCATTTTTCAACCCATCCAGTCATCCTACTTCTGGGATCCGCGGTTAGGAACCTACTGCCACTCACCTTTGCTGCCATTGCTGCTATCTGGCCTCACGAAGACACACGCCACTTATGCCGGGGCTGGGCCCAACCTGACTATGTTTTCATCGACCTAGGTTTGGAGCCTGTATTTGAACACATTGCACTACTTGAGGATGTTCCCCAGGATTCGGTGATAGGGGAAGTAGTTGGGGTGATTAGTGAGGTTCACATTATCTAGCCTTCTACACTCTGGAAAACATACAATCCCCTGTTCCAAGGCAGTTCAGAAATAGCTGGGAACCTGATTCTCAATAAACGAGTTGGTTTGGATTCCTCTGTCTTTAAAGGGGACCCTTAGAGGCTGTCCCTAACAAGGGATAGAAGAGCCTATTGAGGAGGTGGAGCCTGGCTATACCTCCTTGGTGGTGGTTGGGCGTTGCGCGGGGGCACCTGTTGATTCTGAGGCGGACGCTGCTGGGCTGAAGGCTATGCCTATGGTGGTGGGCCTCTATGAGGTTGTGAAGGCTACTCCACTAGTAATAATTCCAGCTCTCTACGGGCCTCTATTTTGGCCACCGTGGTGGGCTCAACTTTGGAAGCCCTCCATGCGGTAATTACAAGGGGCAACAGATGTGCCTTGCTGGCCTGTTGCAGGGCTTCTTCCAGGAACTGGGATTTATCAGAGAAGTCTCGGAATCCTCCAGGGAAGTTATAGGTGATTAGAGAGGGAACCAATTCCCTCGTAACATTTCCCACACACATCGTCCGTAATTACTCCTGAGTCAGTGGCATGTCAAGGGAGTATGTAATCCCTTTACACCGGGTGATAAAGTCTGTGACACACACATCATACCTATCTTTTCACATGAAGAGGTCTACGATGATTGTTTTATGTGTTGTGGAGCTGAAATGGTAGAGGAATTACCTACGGAGGTCCTCCCAGCTAGTCATTGATCCAATGGGGAGCTGGCTGTACTAGAAAAACATAGGCCCCTCCAATGTCTACACAAAACATCGGTGATTGGCAGCCTCCAGCTGCGCTGGACTCCCTATCATGGGCCCACAACTTGAGGTGAAGTGGGCTCGATGTTGTGGAGGGTCCCCTATCCGATTTAAGGGGGGAAAGGTGGGATTCCCGAAACTCGGAGGTGCCAAAATATCATCCTCCCATGTTGAATATGGCATTCCATCGGGTGGAAGTGCCACCTGTCGCGTTTCCAATGCCTAAAGTTGGGAAATGAGTGAAACCATTGGATCATATGGGTGGGGGTCCCTATCTTGAAGGGGATCCCTAACCCTGAGAACATTGGTGGGTTCCTCAACATGGTAAGGTGGCTCAGTGGCTCGTGGCATGGCTGGTGGGGCGACCTGTGGGGTAGCTGGGGGAACCCGAGCTGGGTTCTATGGAATGCCGCAATCTTCCGGAGGGTTTAGTGAGACATATTGCGCCCTCTTGCCATAAGTTTTGGCCTAAACCATTTTTGTGGGGGTAGGATGGTCAGGTTCACTTGGAGACAGCTCGCCAAGGGGAATTTGTTTCTACCCCTGCTACCCTGGTCTAGGATTGTCGTAGTCTGGTCGTTACTCTGCTGCGCATTCAATGAGGAGTTCATCGACCAACTTCTTCTATTCGGCTAGTTGTTGGCGCAACACAAACTTCTCAGGGTACTCCTCCATCTTCTTCACTGAGGCGGAAAGGTCTAAGTGTTTTGCATCTCTGAGGTTCCCTTTACCGTTATCGTGATTTCTACTAAGGACCAATGCCTTGGTGGGCATAGGAAGACCTAGTAGATTCCTCTACTGGTGAGTAACTCTTCCCGATGGATCCAATAGTGGTGGGATTCCCTCGGGGGGTAAGTCCTCATCAAGAAGCATCAGCTCATTCTCCTCATCCACTATGTCAGCCATGTTGACCGTTTCCCTTTCTGGGGGCTTGTCCTCAATATCGCCTAGCGATTCGGGCTACCATCGGTTAGGACTGAAGAGGAGTGCAGCATACTTACCCTAGACAAAGACTTGCATGCGGGGGGAAGCCTCCTTGATAATATTGTGGAGTACTTTGAAACTCTGAATACATTGTCGTTGGAGGGCCTTACGGCAACCTGGTGACCCAGGGCGTTGGGCCACATAGAGTGTGGCCAAATCAACTTGATGAAATTTCTTACCAATTTCGTAGAAATGTGTCTGCCTCCTGGGATAAGCGACCTGATGGTCACGAAGGCATAAATGAATCACACAAAGGGTTTGATGGAAACATTCAAACTCCTATTGGGTGAAGGATTCCAGCGCGCAGAAATTAGGCGCTGTCATGGGCCAGAACATCTCAGGGAAGTGCCCACTAAAATGATATTCCATAAGCTCCTTGGATAGGATTCAGGTTCTGGACCTTAATTATCCAACTTTTCAACCAAAGGTAGTTGATGAACTGGGTGTAGTACTGAGATAGACTGTTGGGACGGTAGGCTGGCCAATGGGGAATATGGCGAACGGGCTGACTGGCCACCAAATCTCAGGCTGTCCTCCGAAGAGTGTAGTGACCCGGAATCTAGGTCGTAATAAGACAGGATGACGACCGATGTTCCTGGAACAAGGGCTAGGGCTACTGGTGATAGGCTACACCGCTTCTCGCCCGCCATTGGTCCCCAGAACTGCTCTCCATGATCTTTAGTCGAGGTAGAGAGTGCTTCTGGTGATGACGATGGTGATTTCCCGACCGTAACCTGTGGGGTTGCCATATTTTCATCCTACTGGATATATTTTTAGAGGGAGGAGAGAATCCAATGGAAATATCATTCCAGGAGTACTAGGATGATGAACCTCATTCCTGTCCCATCCCTTGAATCAGATGAGCGAGGGGAGGGTTCCTGTGCTGAGTCATATTCTGCACTGGAGTCTGAGAAGCAAACCGGTTTGATCTCAGTTTGAGTCTTCTTAGAGATACTTTTATGGTGTCAACGACCCATCCTACAGCCTCGGGATGGTTCTTCAGGATAGGGAAGATTTACGGCAAGAGTAGGACCATCGCCCATACTGGTGCGGGGGCGGAGAGGTATTCCACCCGAAAAAGTCGGGGTGTGAGTAGCATCGAGATAGATATCAAAAGGGATATGGGGAGGACCTCTATGAGAAGTTCTGGAGTGGGTAGGACCTCTGCTCGAGCACATAAGAGCATGGGTGGGACCCCCATGCGTGTTCCCTCTGATGACATCAATATGAGGAGGGGCCTCGTACTAGTCGATCTGAACACGGGTAGGACCTCCTGTGTTGGGTGCTGGTGAGATGAAGTGGGCCCTAACTCCTTTGATTTATGGGGTGAGGAGGAACTTTGACAACTGCAATGAGGACACGGGGAGTATCCCCACAATGAGGAATGACCGGATGTACAATGTCCCCATACCAACGGTCTTTGGTGGAAGGACTGACTACATATTCGGTGTAATGGGCATGGGAGAGACTTCCGTAGTGAGGGTCACTACCGCGGGGAGGACCCTCATTTAGACTAAAGGTGGATGGGGCAGACCTATATTCCAAGAATGGAAGAGGGGAAGGACCTCTTTCTCCATGGTAGAGGTACGGGGAAGACCTTCATACTGGGTGGCATCGCTGTGGGGTAGTCCGCATCGGCCATTGCCTGTTCCAACAACCAAGAGAGTGGACCCAGCCGGCCCAAGGGGTGGATGTGCCCTCGATCCAGGTCGACCATATTAATTCCCTTGTTCAGAATACATAGGGAGTTGGTGGTATGTGTTTGTAGTGGCTCATGCCACAGTATCCCCTAACGTTGACTCCCCTTGGCAGGCGTACTCTTCACCTCGCGTCCGACGATGGTGTCAGGTGAGATGAACTACAGCTAATGGTGTAGGTTCATGGTAGACCTGCTCCTCGGCTAGTAACACCAGGCAGCAGCACTGATGTGGCTGGGTGGGATCCCTCGCTGGGATCCCCTGAAATGGGACTCTGGCTAGGCTAACCCGGACATCCCCTACCTCGTCAGCATACGGTTGGGATTCATCGAGGCGTTCTAGGGATAGGCTCCCGAAACTATTATATGTTGGGGTGGGGAGAAGTGGCTCCCTACACGGCCCTTGGGGGTGGAATTGATGATGAGGTGCATAGGTCTCTATATCTAGGCGAGCCATATCCCTCGTAGGGATGACCCCATCTCCTCATAAAAGTGCACGGGGTCGTTGATTGCCCTCCACTATATAACCTCAGATGGGGAGATGGGGCCTGGGAGCCCCATGGTCATGGGTTTAGAGGCCGTTACGGATGCAGCAGCGCCACACTGGACATCCGTGTTGGTACTACCCCTACCCTTACGTCAGTGGGAAAGTGGTGATCGAGTTTCGAATGCAACAACCTAATTCATGAAAGCAGGGAGATTAACTCATCAATACTGAAATAAAAAGGAATTGACGGCTAGTTCCCCAGCATCATCCAATCTCCCATGATCTATAAGAGGATTCCAGGATGACAACGTCACAGATTGGTATTCCCAATTTTTTAACTCCTCCGTCTTTCAGTGAGTTTCATGCCTGACCCACTAATTTCTTGGCTGGTCCCATCACCGGATAGTTGGATCTAGTGACACATTAATCCACTGATGCCTCGAATGATACTATTCACTTCGGGTTCACTATTTCTTTTTCCGACACTTTCACCAGGGCACACATATCCGTTTGTGGAGGATGCACAACTGTTGCCCCACATTCACGCTTTCCAATGTCAAGCAGCATCCATTAATTATTTAGGGACATTTTCTCCTTGATTGAAATGGGAATATGGGATGTCAGATCTTCCTTCCATGGATTCCTTCTTGGAGATAGTTACCTAGTCCAGGTCTCCATTATAGACTTAAGGCGTTCTTTGTGAAGATCTTCCTAGTGCCATATCTTCATGGACATCTGTTAATTACACTACTTCTATTGGGACATTCCAAATGGTCGACACAGGGCAGCTATTTTTGGTCCAGAGAGTAGTCATGTTGGAAATCACTGGAATGTATGGACGCCAGGACACTAGCACGTTTGGGTTTCTTCCCTTTATTATAGGGCTTCTCAAGGGTGTGGAAGACCGAGGCATCCCATGTCGGACACGGAGGATCATATTCCATAGGCATGTATCTAAGGTTTCTCTCAGCTTCCCATGTTTAACACAGGGCATTCCGTAAGTTTAACGTCCAGAAGAGAAGGATCAGACGAATTGGAACACTGACTAGAGTGGATCAGATGAGTGTAACCCCTGGAGGTCACACAGATGTAGGTGAGTTGACATGACCACATCGGGATGTGGCGGCCCGACTAAGAATCAAGATAGATGATGGAGTGTTTGAATGAAGTGAATTGTGAATGGGATGTAATTTTCGTGAGGAAAACGATGATGTTGGGTTTTAGTCACAAGGAGACTTCCTATGTATCCCCATGGCAGGGACTCAAAGTCCGCATAGTTCATCTGATGACGGCTTACCACCGATTGGGGATTTCAATGGCTTACCGCTGGATGGGGTCACAACGGCTTACCACTATATGGAGTTGACAATGACTTTCCACTGAATGGAGTAACGATGGCTTACTGCTGGATGGTTTCAAACCTTAGGGAGGCTTCCTACGTACCTTGTCTAGGAGACATAGATAAACCCATGTAGTTCCTATGGGATGGGGGTCAGTAAACCGACGTGGAGGAGGACCTAGGGTCCCATGCATGGGGGGATAGAACCTTAGGGAGGCTTCCTACGTACCCTACATTGGAAAGGATCGAATACCACATAGTTCAGGTGGGTGAAATAGCTTACCGATGACTATGGTAAACAACGGCTTACCGCTGATTGGGGGATATAACGACTTACCTCTAATTGAGGTTCACAGTTTAACGTCATGCAGGATGGGGGTGAACTAACGTGAAGGAGGACCTGGGGCCCAGATACATTGTGGGATTGAACCTCGTGGAGGCTTCTTACCTACCCTTCCTTGGCATATATCAAAGACCTTGTAGTTCAGGTGGCGTTGTGGGGCTTACACTCTAGGCTGCCCAAGGTGTTGGTGAAACGACGTGAAGGAGGACAGAATGACCGGGGTGGTGGGACTGAACCTTGTGGAGGATTCCTACGTACCCTGCCTTGGTAGGGATTAATGACATTGTAGTTCCGGATGGGGTTTGGTGAACCGATGTGAAGGAGGTTGGAATGACCGGGGTAGTGGGTTTGAACCTCATGGAGGCTTCCTATGTACCCTTACTTGGGAAGGATAAAAGACCTCGTAGTTCAGGTTGGATATGGGGCTTACACTCTAGGCTGCCCAAGGTGTTGGTGAACCGACATGAAGGATTTTGGAATGACCGGGGTGGTGGGATTGAATCTCGTGGAGGATTCCTATGTACCCTTCCTTGGCAAGGACCAAAGACCTTGTATTTCAGGATGGGGTTTGGTGAACCAACGTGAAGGAGGTCAGAATGACTGGGGTGGTGGGCTTGAACCACATGGAGGCTTCCAACGTACCCTACCATGGCAAGGATCAAAGACCTCGTAGTTCAGGTTGGGTATGGGGTTTAAAATCTAGGCTGCCCAATGTGTTGGTGAACCGATGTGGAAAAGATCAGAATGACCAGGGTGGTGGGCTTGAACCTTGTGGAGGATTTCTACGTACCCTGCTTGGCAAGGATCAAAGACTTCATAGTTCAGGTTGGGTGTGGGGATTACACTCTTGGCTACCGAAGGTGTATGTCAAGGTCAGTGCTTGGTCTAAGACCACATGAGTCATGCTTGGTGTGAGAATCAAGAGACAACAAAGGCCTGATGATCCTGTCGTGAAAGGTGTGTTCGTGGGAAGTGGAGTGGAGCTTATACATAGTTAGCATCCCAAAGAGGAATTAGGGGCTTACGTGTGGTTAATAGCCCCGAGAGGAAACAGGGCCGTACGCATGGTTATCATCCTATGTGATGGATTTTGAGACTTAATCCAGGGTGGTTTCCCTTTCCCCACAGACAAATGTTGTTCCAATAAAGAGGATCTCATTCAGTTTGAGGAATGATCTCACTCCCTTGGAGACCAGTGGGTATAGAGAATGTCTGAGATGGGGAACCTTGCGTGCGAGGCACATGGCTAGGTCATAGTTTAATGTCATGTGTTGAGGATGAAGGTTCTTGGATGTTTAATGTTCTATAGCTCGGACGAGGTGGGTTTACTCCACACCCCTAGGGCTTACATAACCAGCACACTCTACACCTTAGAGAAGAGAAGGGACAAAAAATGCCATTTTTGGGGGGTGTTATAGAGAGAACAATTGGAGGTCCACGTTAGAATTACTATGCAAAGAAGAAATAGTCGTTAGCATGCCTATGTGAAGAATCACGAGGCGAAACAATGCAATGGGTGGTATCGTCCGAGGAACATTGAAATTGCTTCATGAAAACCAGAAGGGCTGCACGAAAAAGGAGTTATAGAGAAAAAGATTCCATAAGTAGAAGCCTTGTTAAGCTCTTGTGCTTTATGAAGTGGAGGGGGTTCGTGAAGGGAAGTGCTTCATGAAGTAATGTTTCCTATGATAGGGTTAAGGAATATGTGCATATGGGAGGATCTTCTCGAAGTGTAATGGAATTTTGTTTTAAAAACTCTTTTATGTCAATTTTGACACTATTTGGTATTTTGTTTTTTATAAATTTATAACAGAATTATTAATTCAAAAAAAATAAATCTAACCAACCCTAATATGTAATATTAACATATAAAATTAGTGGAATTCATAAACAGTCTCAAATTACATTTATTTGGATATTTATAATGTCAATTATTTTACTCTTTAATTAATTAGGTAATTATTCCAACATCATTGTGTCATAAATAAATCAAATTATTTATTATCTAAAAAATATAAATAAAATACCATTATGTAGGAAATCTTTGTATATTTATAATGAGTATTTATAGTTGAATTTATCTTATGTGTAACCCTATATTATAAATGTTTTAGTTATTAAACGTTGATTTTAACTCTTTAAAATCTTCATTGAATTAAATAATAATAAATTTCTTAATCAATTCCAAATGGACCAAATAGGTTTTCATTTTATTCCTAAGGTTGTTTTTGGTGGAATTATACTTATCCAATAGAATTAGGACATGTGTTAGGGTAATAATAATGTCATTTTTAACTTTATTTACCCTATTTACTTTTAACCGTGGAAAATAAAAGTTAAACGTTACTATTCACCAAAAATTATTCTTATCTTACTGACCCACATTTTAATTTTTGATGTTAACCATGTCTTTCGGATTTTGAAATTCAACTCATAGAATTGGTAAAATTATGTTTTATGTAAATTTTCAAATGCTCCTAGGAGGTGGGTAAAAGATGGTGAAAAGTTTAATAAAATTTTATATATCTAATATTATTACAAAATGACTCCAATTAATTACCTTGAACATATATAGGTATTATGTATCTATTTTTACCTAAAATATATTTAAATAAAATAATTAATTATTTAAATAAATATTCGGTTTTAAACTATAACTCATAGTTTTTCACAATTCATAAAAAATTGAATATTTTCAGAAAAATTCCAAAAATTCACCCTAAGATAATTTCAATATTTATAATCCAAAAATGAATTTCATTTTGAATGATAAAACTTATAAAATTTCAAAAAGTGGGTATTACTATTCATAACGACTAGTTTGATTGGTCCTAGTGTGTTAGAATCTCGAAGTTGCATACAATGCAAGCCATTACATTATTCCAAGGGAAACGTACCGTGGAATCTTGGGGTGTTACATTCTTCTCCCCTTTTATAAAATGAATCTTCACAATTTTTAAAATCGGGCTTGGGAAAATAATTGAAAGTCCCACATCAGAAAAAGAGTCAATAAAACTATAACTTTAAAAGAAAGAAAGAGAAGTCCAAAGGACACCTAAGATAACCCATACTAGGATTCCATGTAGGAAAACTTGGATATGGAAGATAAACTAAGTGTCAAGTTCTGATGGAGAGGGACAGAAAACATGATCAGGAGAAATTTAACCACAAGAAAGCCACAATCTTATGATGGGAGAAAAGGTCATTAGTTTCCTAGTAGGAAAAGTAAACAGACAACGTTTTTTTGTTTTAATTTACATTTCATAAATATAAAGAATTTATTTATGAGATTGAATAAGAACATAAAGAGATATAATAAATTTTTAAGTAGAGTTTCATTCTTTAATAAATTCCCACCACTAACTCATTTTTTAAACAATGAGTATTCAAGATGACATAGTCACACCAAAAGAGCTTGAATCAACTTCTAGAGAATCACATGAACCACAAGGGATGAACTATATATTTACCTTGTCTTTAGAGATTAATCAAAACCAAAATAGTTAGGATAAGATCAGATGATCCCCAAAAGGATATTCCTTTATAGAAAGAAACACTAATATTAATTTCTAAAATTAAACCAACAATACCCCAAAGTTAAATAAATACCATCCAATAAACAATTGTCCTTAAAATCCTTCAATATAATCCAAACTATTATTGAAACCCAAAACATAGAAAAATTTGGTTATGTAGTCTTCCACATTAAATTGTATCTTCTAATGACATCGACTACTCTTAAAGTCACAAACATAAAAGTAATTAAAATAATAATTTAATATCTATTTTATGTTAATCATTTCCATAAATATCCCAAATCACTTCAAATAAACAATAAAAACAGAGATAAAAATCCACCATTACTCCTCAAATGAAATCCCATATTATTATATTTTCCTTAGGCATATAGTATTCCCAATAGGGCAAACATATTCCCAAAAAAAAATTATCACTTAATCACAAAATCATATTCCTATACTAAGGGTATTCATTTGAAAAGACATAAGATCCCAAATAAACTTATTATTGATCAATAAAATTATTTAACTAAAAATAATTATTCACACTAACCCGGGGCTTCACGTAGTCAAGTGGTAGGTGATAAATCCTAATCGCACTCTGGTTGTGAGTTCGATTCCCATAGCTTTGTCCGACACGACGGGTTTTCACACGGTCTGTATGTTGTCCTTTTTGAAAAACTATAACATTACCAAAATGAGATTAATTCCTCAAAATAACCATAACATAATTTAACCACAAATGTTATCTCATACCTTTCATTTTCATCCCAAAATATAATAACATGTAATTTCATTAAACCCAATGATCATATAAAACCAAATGGTTATTTATAACTATATCCACAAGAGAAAAGATAATTCTTCCTTTAATATCATTTTCACATGAAAAACTGTAGGGTTATAAATACAAGAGAAAATTATTCCAAAGTAATCCCATCAACAAGGAGCACTAATAATTTTAAACATTTCTCCAACCATTTATTTCCACATATATTCTTCTTTGACCAGGAAAATATCCTATAGAATAGGGCATTCACTCGAGTAATGGCCAGGTCCCCTATATTTACGACAGGTGACTATAAATTGATTCTTGGGACCATTTTTATTTTCTTCCATAGTACTCTTCATTTTTCCTCAGCAATTCATTAAATTATGTCCTTCTTTCCCACATGTAAAGAATTTCTTTGTTCTATTGAGACACATTCCTTGGTGTCTCCTTCCACATTTCCTGCATGATGGCAATTGAGTATTCTTTTCACCATGATATCCACTGTTGGAGCTCATATCATTCATCACCTGTCTCTTCTTTTTTGATTCCGGAAGTTGGTTGATATATATGTTGTTGATCATATTTTTGTAATACTGATTTGTTATGACCATGATTTCTTTTATTCCTATCAACATTATATTTGGTTATTCATTTCCACCACTGTTATCACCTTGTAAATCATGCTGATTATTACTATGAATTCCTTGGAATCCAGCCATTGACTAAAACCAGAAATCATTGTGTGAGTAACAGAAGTCATAAAATCATTTAGAGAATATCATGACAAACTATTTTCAATTTGAAACACCTTATAATTAACCAAGGTCATTTATTCTCATATTATATTAAAATCCTTCAAATCTATTTGTAAATATAATGTAAGTGATCCTAAGAATATCCCCCCGGAGTGTTGTAACCAAGAGTGCAGCAAGGCTCGTTTTCATGCACTAGTTCCCGTTTGAGTCTTGCTCAAAGCAGTGTTTTTGTGTTCTACCCCTAGGGACATCTATGCCAGAGCCGCCTCTACCTGCTCGTATCCAGATAGGGATGTATTTCTTGAAAAACTCAAAAAATATCTACAAAACCAAAATTTATAGAATTTCTTCTATACTACACCTCAAATTCTATCTTATGGGTATGTTCTCTAAATAGAGTTTATCTAAATCAAGTTTCCAAGGTTTGTACAGAATTTCTCTGATACCAACTGTAACGCCCCGACCCTAGAATCCTAGAGTCGGTGCATTATTATGTATCATTGGCATGATCAAAAAAGATAAAGTCTCAAAAGACTGATTATTTTAGTAGCGTTTTAAGTACTAGATACATTCATAAGGTTTACATTACATCATAAAATGGAAAACTACAACAACATTGTTTCTATTGACAACACTGAGATCCCATAGACTATCCATGCAGGTCATTCATAATATACTTCTTCACATCCTGGGAAAAATAAAACATAGAAAGGTGTGAGCTCATATGCTCAGTAAGGATAACAATATAGAGAAACTTTCATAAATAAGCATAAAAATTTAAGGTAATGTATAAGACTAAAACAAAAGCCTTTTAAACTTGAAAATAAGCTTGATTTGGAAAATATAAAATCAAATAATGCCATTTACTTATTCACATGGATATTCTACTAGTCGAATAAACACATGCAATATCAACATCCATTTTCATAATGACAGAATGCATAATGCCAAACTTTCATAACCACATATTCAATGCCTAGTGCCAAGACTACAAATAAGATTTAGTCAAGGCCTTTTTCCAAGACACTAGTTTGTCTCTTGAGACCTACCGATGCATCGAGGAGCTATAGCGGGCTCCACCCTTCATTTACTAAGTCCAATGCATTCTACATATGAAAATTTTTAAACATAACATAAACATTCCTATTAAAACTAGCATACAAAATGTCAATAATTTATCCACAATCCATGAATGCTATAAAAATAGTACATCTACAGTCAAATATAACTCATTCAATACAATATGGAAGATTTTATTGTAACAGATTAACCTCAATCGAGAATAATGACGTATATTGAAATATATGAAAACAATAATCAAAACCATTTTAGAGAAATGTCCCCCATTTTCTTGGAAACATTTAAAAGTCTCACTATTTATCAAGAAGCCGTATAAAATAGATTTTTGAAACAAAGAGACTCATACCACTTTGATACTTGTAAACGGAATTTTAAATTTATAAATTTAATTTCCATATAAATAAATCCTTAAAACCATTTTTAAAACATGGACATTAATGAGAAAGATTTAGAATAATAAATCTTTAAAACATTTAAAATGATATTTTAGTTAGAGTTCCTAACCAAAAGAGAGACACTTTATTACAAATAATTGAGGTAATCAAAACATTATAATATCATAAGAATAAAGGGATTAATGATATAATATGTCAATGTACATTATATACACCATATAAAAGTGAATTGGTGTATAACCACAAAGAAGTATCAATGAAATTTAAATTGAGATGAAATCTCTTATAAAGGCAATATCATTAGGTTAATGATAAATCAATGACATAATTTTGTGTGAAAAATATAAATACACTCAATATTATTGGATATTCAGTGTAAATCACTCAGATTACATTCACACATATTCTTGTAAAAACAACACCAATGAATTGGATGTTCAACTCAATAAATGGAGATTGAGTTAAAATTACTCTTATCAAGATCATATTGATGACTTGAGAATTTATCAATGGAGTGATTATGTGTATCAAACATATATCCAAATAAAGGGGAGTGGAAATTACTACAAAAATAATCAATAGTGATTTCACCCATAATCATGGAGTAAAATAATCAATGATTTATGCGTAAAGCCGAATGAGTGGAAATTGAAATTTGATATTCCCTTACCAATTTGGTATCTTACGAAACATAAATCCCATGAAATATGGATCATAAAATGAAGATGTAATTTTTCATAAATAAAATTATATTACACAAAGAATACAATAATTGGGCAGTACATACACCACATAAAATGAAATAGTGGCAGTATGGCATGAATCTCACGAAAATAGGGAGTGAGATGAAAACCCTTACTTCGTTGTAATCAATCGAGTCATATGACCAAAAGTCAATAACAACCAAATCATTCATAGAATACCATGAATAGAAATAGAATCATTATAATATAAATAAAATGGCAGTACACAATACACCACATGCAATAAATAAGTGTCGAACAATGGAAATCTCACAGAATTAAAAGTGAGAAACGGAACCCTTTACTTTGTACTTTTCCTTGGTAGATGGTAGGTTAAAATCCTGTATAATGGTTAAATAATAGTTATTAATTTATACAAGAATCATATACATTAATATGATATCAAATATGATCTTTTAATATTGATTTGTTAATAATATTTTAGTATTATCGTCGTTTCGGGTGTTAACTAATTCGTTTTCCTTTATATGATTTGTTTCGTAAGTAGTGTTTTTTATGAATAGGATATATCTTAGTCATATTCATAATTATATTAAGCCTTTAAACATTATTTTTAATCATCTAATTAAAATTATTCTTGAATGGATTACGATGGGGAATGAATCTCATCGTGTTCGTGGAGACGGTAATCCGTACATACGCATGAGCGACAATATCATTATTTGGTTATTAATATAATTTATAATTGTATGGTATATCATATATACAGAATAATTATCATGTTATATTTATTATTTACATCAATTACACTTCATTATTATACCCATCCAAATAATAATGTATTGAATAATAATTACACCACAACGCGGAGACGGTAAGCCGTACGTACGCACCTATGGTGACATGTCATTCAAAGGATGGATAGAATAATGAATATGGTTGTTCCATAATTATAACAACATAATAGTGTATAGAAAATACTAGAGTTAATATTTTATAATGGAAACAATAATGAAAGTGGAAGTGGAAGAAGAATGAAACTTGAAAGAGGTGATTAATATTTACCTCTTCTTCGGGTTCTTCCTTTTGATTTGGTCAAAAGGAATCGATAGGTTGACTTTATGACTAAATGAAGGCTTCTAGGATTAAGGGAGGATAGTTGAGAGGGTATTTGGGCAGATTTTGGCCGAGAAAAAAAGGAAATGATGGTGTGAATTTGAGAGAAGGGTGAGTTTCATTTTATAAGAGGGGTGAGGGGCACCTTAGGAAAAGCTAGAAGTATTATTTTATAATAAAATAATTTTCTATTTTTAAAGACTTAAAATGGATTATTTAAATGTTAAGGTGGGGATGGGTCTAAAAACACTCAACCAATAGGTTTTATACAGGTTTGGGTCACTACATTAACTTTATCTTTTAGATTTTACTCTTAGTTAAATAGTTTGACATTTACCATGTCTCTTTGTATTTTTATATTATATGCTTAATAAACATACTATATACTTCCACGCGAACCCCAAGTGGTTCATTAATGATACACCTATCATTATATAAGCCTTTTGTTCAATCATTATAATTTTAGGAATAGAATATCAATTAATAATATAATATTAGTTTTAAAAACACTTTTATGCCAATTTTGACACTATTTGGTATTTTGATTTTTCAAAATTAATAACAGCATTATTACTTTGAATAAAATTAATCTAACAAACCCTAATATGTCATATTAACATAAAAAATTATTGGATTTCATAAATAGTCTCAAATTACATTTATTTGGATATTTATAATGTCAATTATTTTAATCATTCATTAATTAAGTAATTACTGCATCATCATTGTGTCATAGATAAATTAAATTATTTATTGTTTAAAAATATAAAAAAACACCATTATATAGGAATCATTTTTATATTTCTAATTAATATTTATAGTCATATTTATATTATGCGTAACACTATATTAAAAATTTTTTAGTTATAAAACTTTGGTTTTAACTCTTTTAACTCTTCATTAAATTAAATAATAATAAATGTCTTAATCTAATCCAACTGGACCAAAAAGATTCATATTATATTCCTAAGATTGTTTTTGGTCGAATTATATGTATTTAATAGAATTAGTACATGTGTTAGTGTAATAATAATATCATTTTTACCTATAATTACCCTATTTACTTTTAAACGTGGCAAATAAAAGTTAAAAGCTACTATTCATTAAAAATTATTTTTATCTTATTGAAACAAATTTTACTCCTTTATGTTAACCATTTCCTTTGGATTTTCAAAATTCAAATCACAGAAGCTGTAAAATTATATTTTATGTAAATTTGCAAATGCTCCTAGGAGGTGGGTAAAAGACGGTGAAAAGTTCAATAATATTTTATATGTCTAATATTGTTACAAAATGAATCCAATGAATTAAATTGAACATATATATGTATTTTGTATCTATTTTGGCCTAAAATAATTTTAAATAAAATAATTAATTATTAAAATAAAAATTCGGTTTTAAACTATAACTAAGTGTTTTTCACTATTCATCAAAAATTGAAAGTTTTCAGAAAAATTCGAAAAATTCACCCAATGCTAATTTCGATATTCCAAATCCAAAAATGAAGTCCATTTTGAAAGATAAAATTTATAAAATTTCAAAAAGTGGGAATTACTATTCAAAACGGCTAGTTTCATTGGTAGTGGTGTGTTAGAATCTCGAAGTTGCGTACAATGAAAGCTATTACATTATTCAAAGAGAAACATAGTGTGGAAGATTGGGGGGTTACATTCTTCCCCCCTTTTGGAAATTGCATCCTCAAAATTTTTAAAATAGGGCATGGGAACATAATTGAAAGTTACACATCAGAAAAAAAGTCAATAAAACTATCATTTAAAAAAAGGAAGTGAAGTACAAAGGTCACCTGATATAACCCATACCAGGATTATATTTATATGTACGAAAAAATGGATATGGAAGATAAAATAAGTGTCATGTTCTGATGGAAAGGAATAGAAAACGTGATCAGGAGAATAATAACAACATGAAAGCCACAAAATTGTGATGGGAAAAACGGTAATTAGTTTCCCAGTAGGAAAAGTAAACAGACAACGTTTTTTTTGAGTTACATTTCATAAAGATGGGGAATTTATTTTTGATATTGACTAAGAACATATAGATATATACTTACTTTTAAATTAGAGTTTCATTCTTTAATAAAATTATACCACTAACTCATTTTTTTAAACGATGAGTATTCAAGATGACTTGGTCACACCGGATGAGCTAGAATCAACTTCTAAAGAATCACATGATCCACAACAGATAAAATATATATTTACCTTGTCTTTAGAGATTAATCAAAACCAAAAAGGTTAGTACAGGATCAGATGATCCCCCAAAGGGATATTCCATTAGAGAAAGAAACACTAATCTTAATTTCTTAAATTAAACCAACAATACCCAAAGTTAAATAAATACCATTCAATAAAAAATTGTCCTTTAAATCCTTCAATATAATCCAAACTAATATTGAAACCCAAAACATTGAAGAATTTGGTTATGTAGTCTTAGAGGTTAAATTGTATCTCTTAATGACATTGACTACTCTTAAATTCACATACTTGAAATTAATTAACCTAATCACATATTATTTATTATAGGTTAATCATTTCCATAAATAACCCAAATCACTATAAATCCACAATAAAAACATATATAAAAATCCACCATTACTCCTCAAATGAAATTCGATAGTATTCTGTTTTCCATAGGCATATAGTGTTCCCAATAGAACAAACATATTCCAAAATAACATTTATCACTTAATCACCAAATCATATTCCTATACTAAGGGTATTCATTTGACAAGACAGAAGATCCCAAATAAACTTATTATTGATCAATAAAATTATTTTTCTAAAAATAATTAGTCACACTAACCAGAGACTTCACATAGTCCAGTGGTAGGCGATAAATCCCAATCGAGCTCTGGTTGTGAGTTCGATTCCCACAGCTTTGTCCGACACGACGGGTTGTCACCCGGTCTACATGTTGTCCTTTTTCAAAAACAATAGCATTACCAAAATGAGATAAATTACTCAAAATAACCATAACATAATTTAACCACAAATGTTATCTCATACCTTGAATTTTCATCCCAAAATATAATAACTTGTAATTTCCTCAAACCTAATGATCATAAAAAACCAAATGGTTATTTATTACTATATCCACAGGAGAAAAGATAATTTTTACTCAAATATAATTTTCACATGATAAAATATAGGTTTACAAATACAAGTGAAAATTATTCCAGTGTAATTACATCAACAAGGAGCACTAATACTTTTAATAAATTTCTCCGACCATTTATTTCCACATAGCTTCTTCTTTGACCCATAAAACGTCCTATAGAATAGGGAATTCACCCAGGTAATGGCCAGGTCCCCTGGATTTACAAAAAATGACTATAAATTGATTCTTGGGACAATTTTTATTTTCATCCATTGTACTCTTCAATTTTCCTCGGCAATTCTATACTTTATGTCCTTCTTTCCCACATGTAAAGCATTTATTTTTTCTATTGAGACACTTTCATGGGTGTCCCCTTCCACATTTACTGCATGATGGAAATTAAGGATTCTTTTCACCTTGGTCTCCACTGTTGGAACTCTTATCATTCATCACCTTTCTCTTCTTTGTTGATTTCAGGAGTTGGTTAATATATATGTTGTTGATCATATTTTTGGAAAACTGATTTGGCATGAACAAGATATATTTTATGCCTATCAACATTCCATTTTGTTTCTCATTTCCACCACCATTCTCACCTTGTACATCATTCTCAATGTTACTATGACTTCTTTGGAATCCAGATATTGACTAAAACCCGAAATCATTATGTGAGTAACAGTAGTCATAAATTCATTTAGAGAATATCATGACACCATATTTTCAATTGGAAACACCTCATAATTAACTAAGGTCATTTATTCTCAACTTATATTAAAATCCTTAAAATCTGTTTGTAATGAGAATTTAAATTATCCAAAGCATATCCCCCGGGAGTGTCATAATGAAGAGTGCAGTAAGCCCCGTTGTCAGGCACCAGTTCCTGTTCGAGTCTAGATTAAAACGGTGTTTTCGGGTTTTACCCCTAGGGACATCTGTGCTAGATCCACCTCTACCAGCTTGTATCCAGACAGTGATGTATTTCATGAAAAACTCACAAAATCTATACAATACCAAAATTTTAGGAAGTTCTTCTATACTAATTCTCAACGTCTATCTTAGGGCTATGTGCTCTAATCAGAGTTTATCTAAATATAGTTTCCAAGGTTTGTACTAAACTTCATCTGATACCAACTATAACACCCCAACCCCAAAATCCTAGAGTCGGCGCATTTTTACATACCATTGGCATGATCACAAAAGATCAAGTCTCAAAAGACCTATTAGTTTAGTATCTTTGGAAGTACTAGATACATTCATAATGTTTACATTACATCATAAAATGGAAAACTACAACAAAATTGATTCCATTGAAAACACTGAGATCCCATATAATATCCCTACTGGTCAGTCATAATATACTTCTTCACATCCTGGAAAAAATAATACATAGAAAGGGGTGAGCTTAGATGGTCAGTAAGGATAATAATATAATGGAAACTTTCATAAATAAGAACAATCATTTAAGGCAATTTATAAGACTAAAATAAAAGCCTTTTAAACATGAACTTAAGCATAATATGGAGAATATAAAATAAAATAATTCCATTTACTTATTCACATGGATATTCTACTAGTCTAATAATCACATGCAATATAAATATCCACATTCATAATGATGGAATGTATAATGCCATAATTTCATAACCACATAGTCAAGGCCCTGTGCCAATACTACAAATAATATTTTGTCAAGGATTTGTGCCAAGACACTAGTTTTTCTCATGAGACCTACCGATGCATTGAGGATCTATAGAGGGCTCCACCCATCAATTAATAATTCCAATGCATTCCTCATATGAAATGTTTGAAACATAACATAAACATTTGTATTAAAACTAGCATACGAAATGGAAATACATTATCCACAAACCATGAATGGGATAAAAATAACACATCCACAATAAAACATAACTCATTCAATAAAATATGGAAGATTTTATTGTAATATATTAACATCAACTGAGAATAATGAAGGATATTGATATATATGAAAATAATCATCAAAACCATTTGAGAGAAATATCACCCTTTTTCTTGAAAACATTTAAAATTCTCACTATTTATCAAGAAGCCGTTTAAAATAGATTTTTGAAACAAATTGTCCCATAAAACTTTGAAACTTTTAAAAGGAATTATAATATTAAAACATTAATGTCCATATAAATAAATCCTTAAAACCATTTTTAAAATAGGGACATTAATGAGAAATATTTAGAATAATAAATATTTAAAACATTTAAAATGATATTTTAGTTAGAGTTCCTAACAAAAAGAGAGACACTTGAATACAAATAATCGAGGTAATCAAAAAATTATAATATCCTAAGAATAAAGGGATTCATGATAGACTATGTCAATGTACATTATATACACCATATAAAAGTGAATTGGTGTATAACAACAAAGATGTCTCAATGAAAAGTAAATTGAGATGAAATCTATTATAAAGACCACATACTTGTGTTAAGGATAAATAATTGACATAATTATGTGTGGAAAATATAAATACACACAATATTATTGGATATTCAGTGTAAATAAATTAGAGTACATTCAGACATATTCTGGTAAAAACAACACCAATGAATTGGATGTTTAACTCAATAAATGGAGATTGAGTTAAAATTACTCTTATCAAGCTCATATTGATGACTTGAAAATTTATCAATGGAGTGATTATGTGTATCAAAAGTATATCCATATAAAGGGGAGTGTAAATTACTACAAAAAATAATAAATATTGATTCCACACATAATCAGGGAGTAAAATAATCAATTAACTATGCGTAAATCCGAATGAGTGTAAATTGAAATTTGAAATTCCCTTACCAATTTGGTATCTTACAAAACATACATCCCATGAAATATGGATCATAAAATGAAGAATTAATTACTAATAAATAAAAGTATATTACACAAAGAATACAATCATTGGGCAGTACATACACCACACAAAATGAAATAGTGGCAGTATGGCATGAATCTCATGAAAATAGGAAGTGAGATGAAAACCCTTACATCGTTGAAATCAATCGAGTTGTATGGCCAAAATTTAATAACAACCAAATAATTCATGGAATAACTTGAATATAAAAAGAATCATGATAATATATATAAACAGGAAGTACACAATACACCACATGCAATAAATAAGTGGCGAATAATGGAAATCTCACCACTACTGGAAATATAACCTTTCCCAACGCTTCTCTACCAATAGTTTGTAAAAACCATTGGTATAGGTCCCATTTCCCAATGGTTTGGCCAAACCTTTGGGAAAAGTCCACTTGGTGGCCACTTTTCCCAACAATTTTCCAAAACCATTGGGAAAGGGTATGGCTTTCCCAACGGTTTGGCCAAACCGTTGGGAAAAGTGTACTTTGAGACCACTTTCCCAATGGTTTGGCCAAACCGTTGGGAAAGGGTGGGTACCTATCCCAACTGTTTGGAAAAACCATTGGGAATGTTCCCACATACACCAACATCACTCCCAAAATCATGGACCTATACCAACAGTTTTGACAACCGTTGGTATAGGTCCTTTGATTTTTTATCGAATCTTCTTACCAAGAACATTATATAAATTAAACTTTAAAATAATTATGATAATACATATACATATTTATGAAATTATGTTCAAAAAAGTCATGTTAGGTTAGTGGTTTGGTCATTGAATGATAAACTAGTGGTCCTGGGATCAAATCCCTCCGATTTTTTTTAAATACATATACCAACGGTTTTATGGAACCGTTGGTATATATTTTCATATTACTTATACCAACAATTTTTAAAACTGTTGGTATAGGTTTATACCAATGGTTTTCCAAAAAATGTTGGTATAGAACTATCCCAATGGCTTACTTGACTACAGTTCTCCAAACCATTGGTATAGGCTATACCAATGGTTTGGAGGCCTTACCAATGGTTGCAAACCGTTGGTATAGGTTAGTTTTCCAGTAGTGCGCAGAATTAAAAGTGAGATAAGAAACCCCTTACTTTGTACATTTACTTGGTCGATGGTAGGTTAACATCCTGAATAATGGTGAAATAATTGTTATTAACTTATACAATAATCATATACATTAATATGATATCAAATATGATCTTCTAATATTGCTTTGTTAATAATATTTTAGTATTATCGTCGTTTTGGGTGTTAACTAATTCATTTTCCTTTATCTAATTTGTTTCGTAAGTAGAGTTTATTAAAAATAAAAATTACCTTATTAATATTCATAATTATATTAAGTCTTTAAAATTTATTTTTAATCATCTAATTAAAATTAGTTTTGAATGGATTAGGATTGAGAATAAATCTCATCGCGTTCGTGGAGACGGTAATTCGTACGTACGCACGAGAAAAAATATCATTCTTTTGTTATTAAAATATTATATAATTGGATGGAATATCATATATATAGAATCATTATAATGTTATATTTATTATTTACATCAATTACACATCATTATTACACCCATCTAAATAATAATGTATTGAATAACAATTACACCACAACGTGGAGACAATAAGCCGTACGCACGCACGTATGGTGACATGTCATTAAAAGGATGGATAGAATAATGATTATGTTTGTTCCATAATTATAATAACATCAATATTTATAGATGATACTGGATTTATTATTTTAGAATAGAATCAATAAAGAAAGAGGAAGTGGAAGAAGAAAGGAACTTGAAAGAGGTGATGAAATATTTACCTCTTCTTCGGGTTCTCCTTTTGATTTGATCAAAAGGGCTCCTTAGGTTTGCTTTCTGACTAAAGGAAGGCTTCTAGGATTAAGGGAGGACAGTTTAGAGGGTATTTGGGCAGAGGTTGGTTGAGACAAAAGGCTTTGATGGTGTTAATTTGATGGAATAGAGAGTGCCCTTTTATAAGAGGGGTGAGGGGCACCTTAGGAAAGGCTAGAAATATTATTTTATAATAAAATTATTTTCGGTTTCTAAAGGCTCCAAAATGGATTATTTAAAGTCTAAGGCGGGGATGGGTCGAAAACCACTCAACAAATAAGTTTTAGACATGTTTCGGTCACTATGTTAACTTTATCTTTTAGATTTAACTCTTAGTTAAATAATTTGACATTTACCATGTCTCTTTGTATTTTTATATTATATGGTTAATAAACATACTATATAATTCAAAGACAACCCCAAGTGGTTCATTAATTATAACCCTATCATTATATATGTCTTTTGTCTGATCATTATATTTTTAGGAATAGAATACGAATTAATAATATAATATTTGTTTAAAAAACTCTTTTATGTCAATTTTGACACTATTTGGTATTTTGTTTTTGGTAAATTCATTACAACATTATTACTTCGAAAAAAATTCATCTAACCAACAAAAATATGTATTATTATCATAAAAAACTAGTGGAATGGATAAAGAATCTCAAATTTCATTTATCTGGATAATTATAATGTCAATTATTTTAATCTTTCATTTGATTTTTATTTATTTTTGGATAAACCCCCTTTTAAGGAGAATGAGGGAAACCTCACATGAATTCAAAGATATTTTAATCTTTTATTAATTAGGTAATTAATGCATCATCATTGTGTCAAAAATAAAATAAAATATTTATTTTCAAAAAAATATAAATAAAATACCATTATGTAGGATTCCTTTTTAGCTTTATAATGAATATTTATAGTTGAATTTATCTAATGTTTAACCCTATATTAAAAATGTTTTAGTTATTAAACATTGATTTTAACTCTTTTAACTCTTCTTTAAATTAAACAATAATAAATGTCTTAATCTAATCCAAATAGACCAAAGAGGTTCATATTTTATTCCTAAGGTTGTTTTTGGTCAAATTATACTTATCCAATAGAATTAGAACATGTGTTAGGGCAATAATAATATCATTTTTACCTTTAATTACCCTATTTACTTTTAACTGTGGTAAATAAAAGTTAAAAGTTACTATTCAAAAAAATTATTTTTATCTTATTGAACCACATTTTACTCATTGATGTTAACCATTTCTCTTGTATTTTTGAAATTCAACTCATATAAGTGGTAAAATTAACTTTAATGTAAATTTTCAAATGCTCCTAGGAGGTGGGTAAAAGACGATGAAAAGTTCAATAAGATTTTATATATCTAATATTATTACAAAATGAATCTAATGAATTAAATTGAAAATATATAAGTATTATGTATCTAGTTTTACCTAAAATAAATTTAAATAAAATAATTAATTATTTAAATAAAAATTCGGTTTTAAACTATAACTGAGTGTTTTTCACTATTCATCAAAAATTGAATGTTTTCAGAAAAATTCCAAAAATTCACCCTAAGCTAATTTTGATATTCTGTATCAAAAAATGAAGTCCATTTTGAATGATAAAATTTATAAAATTTCACAATGTGGGCATTACTATTCATAACGGCTAGTTTGATTGGTCACGGTGTGTTATAATCTCGAAGATGCGTACAATTAAAGCTATTAGATTATTCAAAGAGAAACATATCATGTAAGCTTGGGGTGATACAATCAAGCGATGCACAGAGTGTTATCCTTAAATATTAGTATATTGGTTCATTTGGTAACATTTTGTGTGTTGGAAATGAATGTATTACATTTTATTTTTTTGTATTTATTTGACATTTCTATACCATACATTTATATACTGTTATCAGGGGATAGTTTCATTTCTATCTAAATACGGGGGAATCAATAGTCCCTAGGGTTAGTGAGATCTTTAGTACAAAAATTAATAACCAATTATGTGAAAATTTAATTGTCTCAGAGCATATATAAAAAGTCTATTTATGGATTATGGGGGAATGAAGAAGGATAATTTTCCTCTAGTGTCAGACAATTTTTTGGATGAATTTTGTGAAAAGTTCTCATCATTCCCCCAATGAAACATATTGAGTTCATGATCTAGTTCATGAAAGGAGATGATCAAATTTTTATCCCTCCTTATATGATGGAAGTAGCATATATTAATCAGTTGAATGTTCAGTTAGAATATCATGAATCCACAAGATTCTAAAATTCCAAGTACATATATTTGTGTATCTATTTATCAGTTATCTAATAATTATGATGGTACATTGCTATTATTTGTGTATTAATAGAGACTTAATTTGATAGATGTTATGAATCAGTATCCCCTTCCATTAATTGATGATCTTTTAGATCAACTGATTTTTGACAGATTTTTTTTCTAAGATCGAATTGAGATCAGGGTACCACTTGTTGAGGTTAATACAAAAAAACATACCTAAAAATAATTTTTGGAGTAGGTATGGAATATATGATTTCATAGTGATGTTGGTCATTTTTTCCAACATACTAGAATTATTCATGGTCTTGATGAATTCAATTATTCATCCATTCCAAGATTGATTTATTCTAGTTTGAAATGTTTAAATATTACTCTAATCTAGGTCTACAAGTTATCATTTCAAAAAATTTATAAAACATATTTAGTACATTGGGAGAGAATTATATTTTTAGATGACTATCCAAACAATGTTTTTGGATTGATAGCATGAAAATCACAGGCCATGTTATCTCAGAGGATAGAGTGTTTTTGGATACAGAGAAGGTTACATCTGTGGTATGTTGGGATCTACCTATGAATGTCTTTGAGAATATGAGTTATCTTTTTCTAGTAGGTTATTATCAGATATTTATCTAGGATTTGTCTCATTTGGAAGCAACGATGTACTGGATGACCAAGAAAGAAGTGAAGTTTGATTGATCATTTTTTTGTGATAGTGGTTTATAGAATATTCATATTAGAATAATATAATAACATATCCTCACCTTAGCCAAGTTGGGTATAGAATATTCCATGTATTGTGAGGCATCCTAATATCGAACTATAGAATTGTTGAAGCAGTTGGAATGTGTCGTTCCTTTAAGATCAATATTGTTGATACATAATGAGATAAATTATCCCCACAATAATCTGGATTAAGAAGAGTTCATACACACACTAAGTTACAACAGAAACTCTCTATTATGAGATTGTTTTTTATGTATAAAGACCACAATAATCTTGAGGTCTTTTTTTCACAATGAGATATGAATAATTAGAAGTGGATGTTTTTGAGTGTCTTTAGTTATTTGAATTCATGCAGGCTTACCCACAATGAAAAGAAAAAAATTGTTGTTGAATCCTTTATGATCAGTGATGATGATAAATGGATTTTGGGAATCTTGTGATGAGTGGATGCTAATTTAAAACATTGCAGATATGCATATTTATTTTCCGGAGTCTCTGAGATGAGTAGCTCTAACTTCAATATCTATTATACTAGTACTTCTTGTCATTATTAGGAATGAGTTAAAATCTGTTCAAGAGGTCCTTTCTTAAAGGGACATCAGTTATGGTGGGGACTAACCAAAAGGATGGTCTCAAAGTGGAAGTTAGGTTCTTATCTTTTTCTGGATAATTATGGGTTCCCAGAGGTTTGTGGAAAAATAATATGTTATTTTTTCCAGATACTAGTTGGAAAGACATCCAGTATTGATATATATTTACTATGATCTCTACAGAAAAATAGTTGGCTAGGTATTTAGAATGAGAATCCATGTTTCATGGAGAGATGCTTCAAATTTTAGTAGGTGAAGGTCGATCAATAGAATCGAATTGGGACATTGAAAACTATTCTCATTCAATAGTGTAATTGGGTTGATGTATCTATGGATTTTATGGCAATATTACCAAGGGAACCTCACATGAATGATTAAATATGGTTGATTATGGATTGAATAATAAAGGTAAACCACTTTTTTCATATCAAAGATACCTTCACCATTGATAATCTAGGTAGATTATATGCATGTGAGATAGTTAAGGTGCATAGTGTTTTGAGGCGAATTGTTTCTCCTAAAGGTCCTTGTTTCCCCTATCAGTTTTGTAATGATCTTTAGTAGGCATTGGGATCGTAGTTTATCTTGAGTATTTACGACCATCATAAGTCAGATGTCCAATCTATGTGATCAAATATAATTCTGGGGAATATGTTATGAGCACGTTTTTTTATTTCTATTGTTTATAAGTGAAACATTTTAAAATTATGGGGTTCACCTGTAATAACATATTCTATTTATCAATAAAAAAATATCCCATCATGTACATGAATATAATACCATGTAATTCATCTCGTTGTTCGTTAGATGTGGGTGAGTTAGCATTTGTTGGGCCCCGTCTCATGAAGGAAACAACGGAGCAGGTTCAGTTGACTAGGTAGAAGTTGGTTAATTAGAAATTATGATCATACTTAATCCAAGAGACCAATTATGGTATCTATAACTTGTAATATATCCTTACATGATATCATCCTAATATCCAAATTTATATTAAACCTTCATCCAACACTAATGATAACAAGCCACAACCTAGACTCTCAAATTCGATGTTGAAATCAAAATATTTACATTTTCATCTATGATAATGATAATTGTGGAACATTTATTTATACAGAAACCATTCAATATAGAAAGGAAAAAATTGGATAAATTCTACTATTTAGAATATTTTAAGTTTATAGTTTAATATAATTAGGAAAACACCTATATAATCAACACCCATGTGTTTAAAAGATTATTTATCCCAAATAAACTATCTTTTATTATTTGATATAAATTCATCATCATAACCCATCAAAAATCACTTATATATATAATCCATTCAAGAAAATTTATTAATAAACAATGTAAAATGAATCCTAGGATGGGTGAGATCAAATGATTAATAAGGGTAAGCATAAGTATTAACAAGTAAATGTCATCAAAGAACATAATAAGTTCATACGGGTTTGCTGAAATAATTACAGTGAATGATAAAATCATAAAAGAACACACACCCAATACTTCATGAATCATCAGTAATGAAATATAGAATAAGGTTTTAATAAAACCAAGATTCATAAGAATCAATAATCATGATCTATGAAATATTAATCCTGACCAAAGGAAACAATATAAACCCATAATAATCATAGATAAAATGTGTTGGATTCTTGAAATGTCATCTTCATAGAAAACATATAAAACACTTATTAAACCCTTTCAAATGGAATAAATGTTCATTCAACAACCAATATAATTCTTTAGAGAACATAATCATTACTCAATACAATGGAGTGATATCTAGGAACACCCATCATATAATACATAATGTCCTCACCTGGCGCTATCTAGGTACACCCTTTGTATAAGCCATTACTGGGTGACCTCGAGCTATCTGGATGCACCATTCATATATAATTTCCATGAACCATAACATTAATATAGTTCATAGATGTTTCATTATAAAACTCATATAAATTATCATTATTCATTTTGTAACTTTATTATCCCATGAAAATGAAATGGGTATCAAATCCATCCCATTGAAACATGATTAAATGATTTAAATGAAAAGTGTTCTATAAATATCTCATTGTTACATGGTTAACCCTTTTAAATTAAATATGTTCCATAAAAATATTTTTAAACATCATTAACTCATGAAAGAGAAATGGGTTACAAAAAAATCACCTGGAAATATGATAAAATCATTGGAAGGAAACTAGATTTATAAGAATATCATTGAATCAAACTTAATCGATCCACAGAAATAATGGTGATAGAATCATTACAAAATATCTCCATTCTAGAAAAATAATAACTATTTTTTTTCCATTGATAAATAAAAATAACATAAAATGATATTTATAAACATTATTTAAAAAATAAACCTTTTAATTTGGAAAATTATGATTTAGAACATAAATTTCCCAAAACATTTTGAATATACATTCTTTTGGAAAAAAATATTTTAATATTATAATGAATTTTAAAAAAACATTTGATTGTTCATGATGGATTTTATTCAGTTCATGTCATACATGATAAAATAAAAATTCCATTCTCATTTTCTTTAAAAAAAACTATAGTTTGGAAGATGTTATAAAGATTCCATTAACAAAATATTGTGAAAAATTGAAAAATGTGTATTTTTTTATTAAATCATTTCATGTTTTGGAAATTTATTTTTGATGTTATTTTTAGAAGTTATAATTTTTTAAGAAAAGGTTTTTCATGTGAATTGAGAAGTAAATATTATTTTTCTCTAAAAAAACTTATCAATTATATTAGTTACTAAACAATTTAAAAATTGTACTATTACATGAAGATATCATGAATAACTAGATGAGAAGAAATGTAATTAGAATACATGGGAGGAATATTATCATATTTCAAAATTGGAGAATTTAAAAAAATATCGGTAATTGATTAGATTTTAACATAAAACTCTCACTACATTGGTAATTTGTAACTATAATCCTCATGAGATAAAAAATTCAAATAAACATAAAATATCATGAGAATAGATAAATTCATAATTTTACTTGTCTAAGGGGTTTTATAGACACCTCATCAAAGAATATAGCAATATAACATATAATAATTCTTACTGTAGAAACATTGAGAAGAAAATACCTTTTACTGACCGTATCATTGAAGTAGGGATAAATCAATGAATTTATTATGTCTATTAAATGTAAATCCACATAGTAAAAGTGTAAATAAAACATAAAATAATAAAACTTAATTAGACACATAATCATTGAATGGAATAATTTGTGAAGTAGATGTTTAACCGAATGAATGGATAATGAGTTATGGAATCCCTTACCTCAATATTTATTTTTTCTTAACATGACTTAAACTCATGTATAGTAGTTTTAAAAAAGTTATTACCTAATTAGTAAACCATATTAACATTTATAATGATATATAATATCCCTTTATAACATATTACATTCCATTCGTTACTAAAATTTAATTATTTTCATTTTATGGGTGTTAATTTCGGTGTTTTATCATTCATTAATTTTTATAAGAGATACATTTATTGTGATTATAATATTGAGGTATAATCTCCAAATTATAATGATGACATAAATATTATATATATATATATAAATTATACATTTTATGAAAAATTATTAATTATAATTTTGAAAAATATTGTACATTACCATCAAAGAGAAGGTAGGTCATATGTATTCTTGAGTAATGTTTCCATTTTCTAATGATAATTATGGAATTGTAATGTCCTTGCCTTGATTCCACATCTCGGTTCTATAATCGGGTCGGTCACATGACATCCACCATGAATCCTTGTACTCTAGAGGATGCTGAAAAGCATCGAGGGTCTGATAAGTCGAAAATTGGGAGACTAAACCCACTTTTATCAGATTAATAAACAAGGAAGAATAAATAATCAATATCTGAATAACATATAATAATAAACAATACCAATATCCCATATAAATCGATGTAGTAATCAATGTATACAATCTGAAGCCAAAAACATGGCATGCTAATATACAAGTCGAGTGTCTAAAATGAAAACCCAAAAGAATGACACCGACGACTCCCAATTAGGTCCTGAACCACAATTGGTTCCCTCAACCATGATCCATCCCAACTAATCAATATAACAACATGACTTTGACCTTCACATATCTTGCATCCAAGAAATCTAATTAGGTACTAATATGGCTTCCTTATTAGGGTGTCATCACAACATAGTAGGAAACCATAATTAGTGTCTAAAAAATATATATAGTCTATAACAAGTTTATGTGGCTGTATATATAAAGAATTACAATGAATAAATAAAAATTTACAAAATTATAAATTAATTTTTATTTAACCACATAAACTACTAGGTTCACAAGGACACCCAAACCATAATACCTACTCAACCCATGCTAGATTCTATACCATCCCCAACTGATATAATATATTTGAATGTAAATGTTACCATTCATTATCACATTTAATATATTAATACAATTCATTATAGAAATAAATCAGTCTGACATGAGTAATATCCACAAAAGCGATGTACCCTCTAATGTCTAATGTGAGTAAGATATAACTAAACATAAAATCCTTATAGACAAATGAGAAACCTCTCATAGTTTTTTGTAGTCCCATCTCTAGGAGCTCTCATAGTGTCTTGAAAAAAATGTAGAATCTGAAATGGTCTTCTCTATCAATATATCACGTGGTCTTTTAAAATCAGCAAAGGAGAAACCATGGTATACTTCCTCGAATTCGTACATGGTCATCTAGAAAACAAAATTAAATCACTCACAGTCTTCCTTAGTTAATCCCTCACTCACACCCAATTAATCCAATGTGATACCCAGTGAAAAAATAATCACAACCTATAAACATTTCACCAATCATTCCATTAATTAATTCCACAATTAATTAATCATACCATTTCCATTAATAAACCAAATGAATAACTAATAAAATATATCTCATTAATTAATTCCGAAATTAATTTGGCTCCCCAATTTTGTTAATTAATTCAACAATTAATAAAACATGTCTTTACCATTAATTAATTCACCAATTAAATATTCACATTTCTTCCATCAATTAATTCAAAAATTGATTAATTATGAATGTTAGAATAATTAATTAAAAAATAAATAAATTATGTTAGAAATAAATATCTAATAAATAATTACCTAATTAATTATTCACAATTCACAATATAACTATTCGAAAATTAGCCCAACAATTAATTAAACCCAATTCAACAGTTAATTAATTGAACACATTAATTAGTTTAGTTAGAAATTCCAATTTCTATATTTACCTTTGAAATGCTATTGTCACATACATAAAATTGATAATAAGACTATTGGATTTTACTAATAGAATTCTAACCTCAATTCGTTGATGGACGTTCGCCTAATGGAAATCCCCAAAATTTTGAAGCACAACAACATAGATCGAGATCTGGATATAAAACCCTAAATCAAAATTAAAGAAAAAATATATATAAATTCAATATCTAGATCCACAGTCCTATTTCAAGATTCTTCAAATAAATATCTAGATCCAACAAAAAATACTACAACAACCCACCCAAAAACAGGAGAAGAAAGATGGATGAAAAGGAAATAAATAGGATATGATCCAATTACCAGTTGTTGTGTGGATCTTCAATGTGGGTTTTGAATCACAATAAAAGGAGGTCAGGAGGTATTTTAATTCATTCTAGGAGTCTCAAATCATATAAGAGGATGTAGGGTCAAATAAATGTTGAGTTGGGATTAATTAGGGGGATCAAGTAATTTAAAAAATGATTTTCAGGAGTCTTTAATTCCAACATATGATTTTATGGGAAGGGGAACAAGGATTATGCTAAACATATGATTAAACTATTTCCATCATTTATTGGGGTTTATAGTCATTCTTACAAGGGCGTAGGGTTTGACCAACCATGCACCAACTTTTCAAAACTCCGCTATCAAGCGATGCATGGTTTTTTGGGTTTGGGTGCACGGTTTTCCCTAAATGTGCTCTAACCATGCCAAGCCCATATTTCTATAATTTTCTGAAAATTCCAACAAAACCCCATCCATGGCCTAAAAAAACATTTATTAATCAAATTAGGAAAAAAGAGTACCTGCAATAAATCCTAATTCACCTCTAAAAAGTTCAATATCCTATAATCTCTCCACCATATAACAGTTCATCCTCAATTAGTACTCCCAAAATCCCAAAAATTCTAGGCCAAAAATATTTAGAGAATTTTCATTCATATCAAATTTCATTTATCATGATTAATCTATTAAACATCTATGTTTCAATAATACAAAAACTATCATCTCTATTTTCCCCACAACACTTTCTCACTATAGTCAAAGTCATGTACCATAGGCTCTTAAAAATATGCATGAATCTCAAGATCAAAATAATCCATGAAATAGTCTTTATAGGGTTAAGGGAGAGACCATCACAGTTTTGATACATGGAAAAAATCATACAAATAATGATATTTATTTTGAAGATCCAATCGGTATGCCAGTAGCTCGATTATCTCCAGAAACTCAAATGGTCCAACATACTTGGGTGCCAACTTTCCCTATCTCCATATCATGCGGGGAACTAACCCTAATAACACCCGATGAAATACATAATCACCCTTCATAAACTATATAGGAAATCAAATATTATCTGAATTTGACTTCTCTCTAATCTGAACCATATAAGTACCTTTTCAAAAAAAATGAACCTTCTCTAATGACTCCTACATGAGACTTGTTCCCAACAATTCCGACTCACCTACCTCCATAAAATATAGAGGCGATCTAGAAGGAAAAACATAAAGACCCTCTTATGGATCCATCTGTATCATTTTCTTATAGCTATTTTTATTGGAAAACTCTAAAAAATATTTCATTTTCTCCCAAGATAATCCGAATTCAATAACACAAGCTTGTAGCATATCCTCAAGCACCTAGACAGTATGCTGTGACTTCCCATCTATCTATTGGTGGAAATACGTACTAAAAAACACTCGCGTTCTATGTTCCTTCGGCAATCCCTTCAATAACCATGATGCAAAGAGTGAAACATCGTCTGAAACTATAGTCAGTGGAAACCCCATGCATATGGACATTCTGTTGAACATACTAATCTATCACATTCTCCAGTAAAATTGTTTCCAATATATGTATGATTTGTGATACTTTCATCATTCTTTATACAAAAACCAAAATAGTGTCACTCTTTCAAGGCATTTTTGGGAAGCCCACCGCAAATCCAAGTGTCACATCAACCCAATTCCATTATGTAATGGGAATTTTTTTTAGAAAAACATTAGGTCATTGATGCTCCAACTTCACCTACATATAAGTGTATTATCTTTTCATGATCCCTGCAATTTCATTTCTCATGTCTGATGACCAAAACAGACACCGATTGTCGTCATACATTTTGGTCACACTTGTATGTATCTTGGAATTCGAGTCATGAAATTGCGACATCAAATCCTCTATCTTTTTCATAGAAAAAACAAAAATTTTCTATAAATAGATTATCTCATAATCATATATCCTCCAATATGATGTTGAATCCGCAACTTCATAGAATTACTTCATGTAAAAAAACTACGGATCCTCATATTGTTTGTCTCATATACATCAAAAAATTGTAGACTCCCCTTCAACTAATAAAAGAGGCATCGTCACATAATTTACCTAGAACACCACATGAATCTACGATTGTAAGGCCATAATATCCCCCTCCAGAGTATACTCATGAACTACCAGAGTCTGAGTTTTCCTTATCAAAGCATCAACCAAACTGTTTCCCATTCCTGGATTAGATGACTACTCAAAATCAAATGACTTCCTATACTCAACCCATATGAACTGTTGAAGATTCAAATATTTCTACAGATGGATTTCCTTTAATATTTTGTGATATGTATACATGATAAATTTTTCATGTAACATGTACTGCTTCCATCAATTGAATGCATGAATCACACCTTCGAAATAGATTTTGTGAAAAGGGGAATTCAATTTTTGAGGCCTTAACTACTGAGCCCCACATTCAACAACTCGATATATGTGAATCAACATAATTCCATGTATGATATGAGAAGCATCACAGAAGACCATATAATCCTTACCTAGATTGGGTAGGATTGGGACAAGTGTTGATGTCAAGCACTTCTTCAACCCCAAAAAGTTCTTTTCTCAAGCTTCTATCCAATCACAATTTATCCCCTTTTGGTCAAGCCCATTTGAAGTGATGAAAATTGGGGAGATTCTTGGATGAATCATTGATAATGTCCAGTTATACCTATAAATCTATTGATATGGAAAACATTCTGGGACTGATCCCCAATAAACACTATCTGGATGTTCTCTGGATCAACTAACACACCTTCCTCTAGGATGATATGACCCATGATGTGCACCTGATCAATACAAAACTGACACTTAGATATATTAGTGTATAGAATATTCATTCTCAGTGTACTCTAGATGATGTTAAGATAATGGGAATGATCACGATGAGTCTTGGTGTACACCAAGATAAGATCAATAAAAAAACTAAAAACTGATCAAGGTATGAATTTAATATTCTGTTCATCATGTCCATAAGAAATTCTAAATTGTTTCTCAACCCAAATATAATTATGATGAACTCATAAAGGCCATACATACTTCTAATTGTATTAACTCGTATATTATAATTCAAAACTATCTAATGATGAAAATATGATTTTAGGATAATCTTTGAGAGCACACAAACTCCCTTCTACTAGTCAAATAGATCATTGATATGTGGATGAGGATACCGGTTCGTTACAGTCATCCAGTTCAACATCTAATTATCAAAAAACAATGGTATTTTCTATTTAAACTTCTTTGAAAATAACATGGATGAACCCCAAGTTGACGTACTCAGAAGGATAAAACCCTTATCCTATAACTCATCCAGCTGATTCTAGAGCTCTTGGAGCTATATCAGTGTCATCTTGAACAGTGTAATTGAAACCGGATTAGCCCTATGAATGATGTCAACATTTAAGTCCAAATATCTCTCATGTGGTAGTCCTAATAAGTATTTAGGAAACCCATCATAACACTTATCCACTACAGGTGGAAAGACATCTTGTTTCTTATCACCATCATCTAGCAACAGTCTTGAAACTTAGGCTGTGAGCTCTCCCAATTGCTGAGAAATTGGACCTACTCAAGAATCATGAATTTCACACTCTCCATGGTGAATATATTCATCTCCCTTAAGAGACTTAAAATTGACCATCCCTTGGTAAAAATATATATGATCACAGTTTTCAAAAAGACATTCCATTCCCAAATTCAAGACAAATCCAGGAAAGTCAAGGATATAAAGATCCCATAGAAGATAATACCCCTAGATTTCGAGAGAACACCCATTGGATAAATAGATTCCTCCAGATAATACTCCCAATGGTGTATATATTGTTAAAATCCCGCTCACTAACTCCAGCGACATACTCAAACCGTTAACATGTTTTCAAAATATAATGGAATGAGAGGAAACGTTATCAAATAAGGTAGTTGATTATATTAAATCTACAAGAATATCAACTCTCACTATTGGTAGTATGACTTCACTATCCACAAGTGTAGGTTGTATAGAATGTAACATTATTGGACTACTACTTGTAATATAGTTTGAAAACTATGAGCTATTCAACTTTTCTGATAAGGTCACTTTTTCCTATAAGATCCACATCCACTGCCTCTACTTCCTCGGCCAGTAGAACTCCAGCTATCAGACTAGTATGGTTTATAATACCCTCTTCCTTCACTCTAATTATATCTATTTCCTCCATAACTTACCATATGTGTTAGGTTTCTATATAACCTATGTTGATGTCCCATATTACCACAACATCGATACTCCACTTGTGATTGGGATAATATTTTTGAAATTTACCCACCCTTCCACAATGGTGGAAAACCATATGGGTAAGGTTCTATAAAACCGAACATTCCCCTTAAATACTTTTATTGGCACTAGTCTGGGAGAAATTCTCATAATAAATATTTCTAATCATTGATGTTTTACCACCATATTGTCCATAATAAACCACATGTCTTATATTGGATGCCTCTTTCAGGTTCCCCACAATGATGAGTTCTTGATTTACATTTTTAGAAAACTTATTTTTCCAAAAGATATTCACCTGAGGGAAAATTTCAATGTTAATTATATTCTAAAATCATTTTTCTGGAGTATCATCATATGCCACCAATGTTGGATAAAAGCACTAAAAATAGGTAAATTTTCCAATATATTACATCAAAGACATGTTCCCCTAAGTCAATATCATGAACATAAATGATCTCTCATACCTATGGGTCTCTGGATAAATATTTTCGATGAACTTATAATGAATTTCCTTACACTCAATTGTATTTATTTTCCCATCCCCCTCATGTATTTCCCATAAACATTTTTCTTTAGCACGTAACATATAATCATCTATCTTGACTTTCTTCTAAGCAGGAGTCTCATAGTGGCAAAGTATAGTCTAGATAGACTCAATCTAGAACTCATCTTCCTCTAGTCCACTCTCTACAATAAAAGTTAGAGGGTTATAAAACTAGAAAACCTTATTGACTTCAGAAATTCTCTTCACAAACCACCCTAGGTCTCCTTACAATAATTGTATGAGACAAGAGAAGTTTACTTAAAAATTATCCCCTACATCTTCAATTGAAAATTTTGGTACCTCAGGTTCCACTACTAGTGGAGAGTCTCCATCCATATCCACATATCATACTCTAAATAGGCATTATCATGGAGGCATATCATTACAATTCCACACACACATCATAGTAATCATAATTTTTTTTATCACATTTACATTATAAGAAAAAAAAGTCCTTTACCCAAACCTCTCCACTCTGTCAAAATAGAAGTGCTCATTAATACCCTTAAACATTTTACACATAGGACATGGTTAAAATGTATAAAAATATTATCATTATTCACATTCCATTATACACTAGTTAATTCAAATTATTCATCATTTTACCTTTTTCAATTTCATTATAAGATAAAAATAGTTTTTTTTCAACAACATACCCATAACCTATTTTTCCATGTTTTCCTAAAACATTTATTTTCACAGAATAATTCGGAGTGCCTTGAATTATTCATAAAAAATCAAATCTCAGGACATAGTAGTCCATGAGTTAATTCTAATCAATTTTCAGAAATAATAATCACATCACACAATAATTGATTCTGTTAAGATGACATAATATTCAGTATTAATAACAAAAAACAATAACAACAATCCCACACTTAGTTCTTGGGGTTTCCCCCATACATGGGTTTCCAACTCCCATGAACGATATCACTACCAATGCCTGACCATTCATAGTATCATTTCCACCTTCCCCAAATAGTATGATAAAATAAAATGAAAATAAAACTAGCTCTGATACCACTTTATAACGTCTTGGTCTGGATGCCACACACCAGTGCCCTATACAGGCCAGTCACATAACCCCAATCATGCCTCCCCAAATGCCAGAGTATTTCCGACTAGTAGTGTGGGTCTGATAGTTGATCATAGGGAGATGATACACTCTTTTATCAAAGTAATATAGTTTTGGAAATAAATAATCAATAGTGGAATAACATATATCCATAATCAATAAAAATATCTCAAGTCAATCAAAGAAGGAAAAACAATATCCCAGCTAAAGCCAAAACCTGCCATGAAAATGTATGAGTCAGGTGTCTAAAAGGAAAACGAAAAATAAAAACACTAATGACTCATAAGAAGGTCCCAAGCCACATCTAGTTATCTCAACTATTCTCCATCACAACTCATCCATCTAACGCACGACCTTTTCCCTTAAACTATCCCACATCAATGAAATTGATCCAGGTATTAATCAGGAAACCCAATTAGGGTGTGAGTACAACATAGTAGCCCACCAACAATGGTGTTTAAAACAATATCATATAAATTACATGTTTATTTAGTTGTATTATGATTTAATTACAATGAATAAGTAAACAATATTCACTTTAGGAATTAATCTTTATTTAACCACATAAACTCCCCAGTTCATGAGGATACACAATCCCCAATATCTTCTTCAGCCCACACAAGATTCATAACCATCCCCAGGGGATATCATATATTTGAATTTGAATTTTAGAATTCTTTATCAAATTTCATATATTGATAAGAGGAATAACACAGAAAATATGTATGACATGAGTAATATGCCCAAAATGGATCAAACCTCAAGGGTCTAAAATGAGTATTACTAATAGAAACATAAATGATTTATAAACAAAGGGGAAAGCTCTCACAATCTTTTCCAATGTCCATCTCCAATATCTCTCATGGTCTCTAGGGAAACAAGTTTAATATCACATGGTCTTCTCCCTCAGAGGCTCAAATGGTCCTTAAAAAACACAAAATATGCTCTCACAAACTTCTCCATTAAAGGGTCACATGGTCTATCGAAAAATAATTGAAATACTCACTTCCTTCCTTAGTTAATCCATCAATCACACCCTAGTTATCCCATATTCCACTCCATTACAACATAATAAAAAATAATAAACATTTCACCCATCATTATACTAATTAATTCCATACATAATTAGTCATACCATTTCCATAAAATAACTAAACGATTAATTAATCACATCAATATGATTAATTACTTCCACAATTCAGTAATCACCCCAATTCAATTAATTTATTTGACAATTAATTAACTATGTACATCCCATTAATTAATTCACCAATCAATTAATCACATCTATTTAGTAAATTAATTCACGAATTAATTAACTGTATATAGTTTATTAATTAAATAAAAAAATTAATTAACAATTTCACAACTCATTATTTAATAATTTTCATACTAATTAATTATTCATAATTCATAGTTCTACAATTCAATAATTAACTTGATAATTAATTATCCCCAATTCCCAAATTAATTAATTGACCACATTAATTATGTAAATTAGGGATTACAATTTCTATTTGAATATTATTTATTCTTAAATAAACTAGACATAATTGATGACAAAACTATTAGATTTTAAAAATAAACCACCTACCACAATTCATTAATGAACATTTGCACAAAAAATCCCAAAAATTGAGCTGAACAGTTATGTATATTGATATATTGATCTGAAACCCTAAATAAATATTAAACAAAAATAGATATCATAATTCTAGATCTAGATCCATAATACTAGATCTATAATAATTAAATATATACCTAGATATATAAAAACAAAAGATAACATCCTATAAAAATAATGACAAAATAAATGAGGATGAAAGGGAATTGGATGAGATAAGATCCAGTTACTAGTAAGTGTTTGAATCTTTGATGCAAGATTTAAATAATGAATAAAAGAGGTTAGGAAGGCCTGGAATTCATATGGGGAGATCCAAAATTTTATAATAGGACGTAAGGTAGAATGGTGGTCGATTTGGGATTAATTAGGTTCTTTATGTTATTTAAAATCTAATTTTATGGAGACTTTAATTCCCACACATAGTTTACCAGGCATAGGTGTAGGGTTTTCCCTAACTGTGCCCCTAAAACATGCGCCAAACGTGAAAAAACCCCACTATCATGGTTTTTATGGTTTGCGAGGCTGGGGTGAATAGTTCTTACTAACCATGAGGTGACCATAGAAAACCCATTTTTATTTCATTTTTCTGAATATTCATACCAAAAACATCCCTTTTCAGGACCCAAACTAAAAGTACTCAAATAAGGAAAAAAGAGTACCTGAAACGAAGCCCGAGTCAACCTCTAGAAAGGCCAGGATCTTAAAGGAATTTGGGTACGTGATATTTTATAAATAAAGAATTATAATAATATCATAAATAACATATTACTCCTTTAAATATATTTATTAATTTCATCCATGTGGTGTGGTGAAAAAAGATAGTCATATCACTCTGTGAAGGAGGTAGTCCACATGTACATTAATGATGTTATGTTATTTCAGTGAGTGGAAATGTATCAAAAAAATTATGTATTATAATATAATAATTTTAAATATTTAATTAGAATATGAAAATCATGTATACCACATATATTCATTAACATTATTCTTATTACCTGCAATGTAAATCATTAATGAAAAATGAATCACATCGCATCGCAAGGAAGTATTCCATCGTAAATAAGAGCGATGTTATAGTATCCCCTATGAAACGAAATCTAAAATGGTATATTTGATATAATGACTCCATAGATATAATTATGTTTTACATATCATATATAATATTAAAATCCATCATCTCACCCAACCGTGAATGGTGGTAACTGAAAAACCAATGACCTCAGTTCATGAGACAATTGTATGTTGTATACAGTAATGCTGGTTTAATAACCAATTTGGGGGAATATACGAATGATTTAGGTTATTCCAATACCATGAAAAAATATAAATATATGGAATATACTAATGATATTATATAATTATGGTTGAATAGGAATTAAATAAGGTGGATGAAGAAATAAAATAAAAATACTCATCGAAGAACGTTACCTCTTAATTGGGTAATATCTTTGGGTTTACACCAAAGACATCCCTAGGATATATTTATAAAGAAAGGCATAAAAGTTGATATGAGATATTTATTGTATTCAATTGGGATTTTCATTTCTGATCCAGTGGGTTTTCAAGGTGTAATGTGAAGAGGATAGATGGTTTCATTTTATATGTGTGGTGGGTGGCACACTTTTAATTTTTGAAAAGAACAAATTCCACCAAACTTTATTTCATGTCAGAAGGATAAAATAAATGAAAATTATCTATTATATATGCTATATGGATGAAATATTTCAAGACAATATTTTTTATAATTTTTAAGTAATTTTAACCATTATATTTTTAGTATAACCCTCTCATAAACACATTTCAACCTTATGAGAGGTAATAATTTTTACTTTTTAAATGTAAATGTGTTGAAAATATTAATTTCAAATAATTAGAAAATATAAATTATTTTTATTCCAAATATGGAATTCCTTTTTCCAAATTTAATTCACATAATTGAAATAATATAATTTAAAATTAATCCTGAAGACACACCGAAAATGTTGGTTTAGATAGGGAAAATTTTCAAACATTTACACTGTTTTTTTATGAAATATGAACATGAAATTGAATTAAATGACCTAAATTGGATTAAATTATAAACATTTGATCCAATTTCACTTTATTAAAATTTTATAGGGTAATTTGGCTTTATATATAAGTTAAATGAAAAGGTTTATATCAGTTGAAATTTAGTATTTTTTACAATTCATCAAAATATTAATCATTACATTAAATTTTATGAAATTAACAATAATATAATATTGAAATGATGATTTATAAAAAAAATTAATTTTTAAAACTAAATTCTCTAAAATTTTAAAAAATAATATTTAAAATAAAACCTACAGATGGGAAAAAATATTATTTTTGAGAACTAAATTTGTTAGAGTAAAAGATATTTTTATATTTACTATATGTATAAAAATAATAATTTAATGAATTTCAAATAAAATTTACTGATATATAATCCAAAACTACCTTGTAAAACATTCCCCATATGTATTTTTCAATTTTATTATAATATGGAAACATTATTCACATTAAATTAGTTAAAAACCCATTTTTAATAGAAAAATAACTTTATAATAAAATAAATTATTATTATGATTAAAATGTAATCGTTTTGATTAAATATAAAAAATTAATAATTATGTTATTTTAAATCTTATTAAATATATAATGTTACTTTTAAATTAATTAATTCATTGAAAAAACTAACATTTTAAAAAATTGGTAGTTTTTAACTATTCACTAAAAATCAATACTTTCCCAAAATCCAGAAAAATATTAGTATTATAAATGACATGGGATCATGTGATTTTTATTATTTTCTTAATTTAGTGAGGGTAAACAATTTATCATACTTTATATTGTATCTCGTGACATTTATGCTAGCCTATAGTGATTGAGATGTGTGTTTTAGTTATTATTGTGATTCAGATTTTACCATGGGATCTTAACCATGTTGTTATAATTATATAAGAGTTTATTTAGTTAATTAGGTCATAGATAGAGTATATATAGGATTTTTGGGTCAATATATTTTTTTGTGTGATTTTTTATACAATAATATACATTTCCTGAAATGTTTCTTTGCGTTTTATTTGATATGATTTTTTTGTTTAATATAATCCACTAAATCAGTATTTAGTAATTTACTACATAGTTTTTAGATGTTATATAATTAACTAAAACATAATAGTGCTTTATTATTATTATTATTATTATTATTTCTTTTTTTAATTGTTTGATTGGTTTGTGGATTGATTGAATAGTTAATTAATTCTTTATGAGTGATTGATTTGGATGTGTAATTCTTATAACATTTTTAGAAAATGAAATGTGTTATCAATCACAGGTTGGTTTGGGTTTTTTTAATTTATTTAGGGAGGATTTTATTGAAAATTTTATTTTTTAACATATCGTTAATTTAATTTTAGTGAATTCTAATGTAGTATTATATGACTTCAAATATAAGAATTATATATTTATTTTGAAATACTAAACCAAATTTTTAAAATAATTCCTTATTTAAAAATATTAATTTTATGTTTATATAAAAAATTGTTTTCAAAATGATAATAATAGTTTATAGATTCTTCAATTTTTTTTTCAAAATTTGAATTTTTTTTGTGGAAATATCTAAAAAAATTAGTCTAAAGATAAATAAATTAGAACATAACCATTGGTTTTATTTTCATATGCTTTAGAATGTTTTTTTAATTAATTGTCTATGTTTTATTTTTTTGAATTTAATTTTTTTAGGCTTTAATATCCAATGTGATTAATTAAATTTTTTGTATAGTCATATATTTATTTGAATTATACTAATTATAATAAATTTTTTATTTTTATTATATTTTATTAATAGATAATTTCCCATAAAATTTTATTTTTGGTAGTTAATCTTGTAAAAATGTATTATAACTTGATATATGATTATGGGTTATGTGTTATTGAATAATTGTGGAATTATTTTTATGAAATTGAATTTATTTTTTGACAATAAAATTCTATATTTCATGGTTTTAAGATATTAATTACAGAAATTTTTTTATTAGATTTCTTGAATTTTGGAGAACATAACTAGTTTTACAATACAATTTATCATGTAAATTATTTTATTTTGTTTTATCTTTTCAGATTATTTATTTATTTATAATGTCAAATAATGATTTAAATTATTAATGTGATTCATGTATGATTTTTATTCAATCATGCATAATTTCAATTAAAATTGTGTGTTTTTACAAGTGTGGAACTTTTGTACATTTGCATTAAATTTTAATATTTCTAATGGTTTGAAATTATTCCATAATTATTTTGAGATATTATTATCAACATTTTTATTTCATTATGAATGATTGAAAATTTTCTATAAAATAAAAAATGGAATTAAAAACTAATTATAGATTCTTTGAATTTTTATATTGTTATTTTCAAAGGGTGTGAAGTTTTATGTAACTAAGTTGAAAAAACCCATATGATTATTTTTGAAGATTATTTTTTATGAAAAATTGTGTTAAATTTTTCATCAATTGAATTGAAATAGATTTAAAATTGATTAAAATAATTTTATAATAATGTTGTGACTGTGAGTATACTTTAATTATGGGATTAATTTGAAAATCATTAATTTGAAATGCATATATTATTTTTTTACTGGATAAAATTTAGATTATTTATTGCTTTTATATTTTATTTGATTCAGTAATTTATTTCAATAGAGATGAGATACAAGGTTTAATTATTTTGATCTTTTTATGTTTCATTTCAATTTTGATTTACGGCCTCTTAGATTATACTAAATATGTTTTTAATGACATAAATATAATGGAAATTCATTAGTTGTTTTGAAACAAATATCTATTTTTTGTCTATATTGAATTATGAAACATAAAAAAGATTTAGAAATACCTTAGTGTATTTATAAACGACTAAAATATTTATGTTTATCTTAGACACATGTTAACTTATTTTAAGAAAATATATACATTGTTACTGGAGTATGATAGTTTATTTTGAAATCATGTTTTATTTAAAGTGAATTGTGTTATACCTTTATGATAAAATGATCATTTTAAGAGATTATATATATAAATGATTTAAAAAATGTCATTATTTTGTAGATGTTTAGTAATTATAGGTTTTTTATTTTTTTATTATATGTTACTAAAAAGAATTTATGTTAATGATTAGATTTAAAACATCTTTAGGATGACATTGTATTTATTTATAGTAATTTTTAATGATCATTTATTTTATTTGATGGGTAACCGAGTGGTTGGAGAATCCCTAAGAATATTTGAAGACAAATGATAAGTTTTTAAATCTTTTCTAGAAATTTAGGATGATTTTAGTTTCAATGGAAATTGGAAAATTTAGGAACCATACACCAATTTATAAGGATTACTCTGGAGAAGAAAACTATAATGTTTTATTAAGTATTACATATGTTTCATGGAGATATGTAATGCCCTCCATGAACCCAAAAATGTGTAAAGAAAATATGATGCAAAAAATATTTTTGAATAAATGTAAAATTAGAATATTATTGAATATATATTGGTATATGTAAAAGTTTCATGATTTGAGAAATTTAAAAAGTGATGAAGCACACTGTGATACATAATTTTTTGTGACATTGATGATTTGGAAACATCTCAAGTAGTATTCCAATACGATGATATTAATATATTCATTGAATATTAAATATCAAGATGCTTTTATTATTATTTCCTTTTTTAGGAAAACAGTTTTATTGATGGATAATGAATAAGTTAAGTTGTATATAAACCATGATAAAGAAAATTATTCCATGAAGCTATCTATAAATTTAAATCAAGATATAGATGGTTCCCGAATATGAGATACCATCACAATATTTGAAGAGGTCCACTCTATAGTGCATTATAATGTTAATATTGTGTGAGACTTTCAAATAGTAAAGATATATAATGAAATGAATGAACTTTATTAGAATGTTTCTATATATTTTGTTACAATATGATAATATATGACTCAACAAAGACATGGAAAACCTAAATAATGCACATTTTGAGATAATCCTTCATACCACCATAGATTTTCCACACATTATCCTGTAGACACGCAATTATTGGATTTTAATTATTATAGAATTATAAAAAAATGATAATTATGAATATTTTGTGGTGGTTAAAGTTCCATCATGAACAATTTGTCTCACATGATCAGTTTAAAATATTTTTTATGATTAAAAAATAAGAGGAATTGAATTATAGTATAAATAGGTTTTTATTTTCACTGTATAAAAAAGATTCATGTGAGATGTCGAGGATACAAGAATAAGAGGATGAAGAATAAAAATATTCAATAATGAAGAAACAATTCAGAAGGAATATCATGAATTGACAATAGACTATAAGAATTTATGTAGAAAGAGGAAAGTAAGAATATCAAATCATATTAGTCAATTTTAGTGTTGGTCTTGTAATGGTGATCATTCTCCAAAGTTGGGTTTATTTTTTGATTAAGACAATTTGGGTATTTATCAAGTCAGGTTGGTCCCAACATTTATATTTCGTTCAAGTTCATTCCCTTTCCTCTGGAAACATCTTGATAATAAAATGAGAACTATTAGTATGTGGGATGAAAAATAAAAATTAATGGGTTATAGTTATTTATATTAGAGTAAAATCTATTAAAAAATTTCAATGTTCCATTTTATTTGATCACTATTGTGAGTCAAAGAGAGAATACCAACTATTTTGCTAAGATGTTTGGATTTGGAATAACTATATTAAAATGGACTCACCTACCCTTAGTATTTATAACTTCCCTTGTAATCAAATCTCTATGAATCATAGAGGCGATATATCATAAATATATATCTTATTCTATAAATTTGACAATATTACTCTGTCAATAATAAATATATTTTTACTTTTTTTATAAAGAGGACTCCACATTTTGAAGTAGAGAATGGTATCCTACTATATCACACTGGGGTTTGTTTTCTAGGATTATGTTGTTCAAGGTTTCACTATTTTAGTGGTGACATTATCCTTGCCTCAAATCGATAATAAGTGTTGAAAATGATAGAAATTTAGGTAATTATATACTTACCTCATTTTAAGAAGATTACAAAAAAATAACGAGATTCGAGACTTATTTTTATATTTGAGAAACAAATCATAGTATTCATATTTTAAACAAGAAGGCGAAGAATGTAAAATTTAAAATTTATTTAGATCAATTTTATTATTTTAGAATGCATAAAGATGAATCTTTTGATGAATTCTTTACCAAATTTCATTGATTTTTCATTATAATCATAGGATATAGAGAATGTTAGGAAGAATACAATGTTGCAAGGATACTCATTATAACTATTCTCGATAATCATGTGGCCATGATATCCAAATTTTAAGATAAATCTCTTAATGATGTGACTATCGATGGAATTAATGATAATCTTTTTAATTATGAAAATATATAATGAGATTAACCCAAAATAGAAATTAACAAGGAGAAAATAACTGACATTTAACCCCTTAAATTATTTGAATTTAGATGATAAGATGATTTGTATAAAAAATTATATAGGGAAGAAGACTATTCTAAGACTCTATCTATAATTCCAGGAAACTTAATAAGAGGGGAAAAAATATACAGTGAATAATCCCCTTAAATTCATTATATATGGACCAATTGGTTATTTTATCCAAAAAGTTTCCCCTAAAAATTAGAAATGATTATAAATTTGATAATTTTTTTTCTTGTAATAATAGAGGTTCAATGAAAATAAATCAATGTTAATAAAATGAATGAGTAAACTATCTCATATTTTATCTATAAATAATGTTTAATCTATTCAAAAAAATAATTTTTAATAGTGAGGAATGATCTGATGATGAGGAAACTCTTAAGATGAATTATCAAAAAGTTCTCATATATCAATAAGAAGAAAATTTTAGTTTGTGTGATGATGAAACAAAAATTAATAATTTTTTTATCTAAATAATGATAATTATCCAAGGATTACACTATGATAATGGATATAATGATTTTCTTAAAGAATATTGGATATATAATAGATAAAAATATACATTTTAAAAAATAAGAGAAGCATATATATATATTGGGAAAGAATGTATATTAAAATAAATTTAATGGTTAATTAGTGATAATTATGTGAGAAAAAATATTATATATGACATGAATTCCACCTTCATCCTTTGAAATAATAAGGGTTTCAAGCTAAAAATAAAGATTATTGATTCTCAGAAGCAGAAACAAGAAATAAAATATGTCTAAATTTGATTTTTTTGTATGATTGTTTAACTATTTCATGTAAAAAAATTATTAAAATTTGATTTTAATGTTTTTTTTGGACTGATTAATTTATTTCTACAATTGGTAAATCATAAATATAATATTACATTTAGAGAAATATAGTAAAAAAAATCTGGATAAGTTATGAAGTTAAAAAACAATTAAATATATTGATAGAAAACAATTATAGAAGAAAATTTACAGTAACCCCAAATTCATGAATAGTATATCCGGAAAAGTGTTTAATAAAATGAACACATTGTCATATTGAAAATTGGGTTATACTATAACCTATAATCAATATAATTACTATCAAAGAAGGCGATTTGTTTGGGTATTGTTGATTTTGGGGTGTATTTAGACACAAATAATATATCCTATGTTATAATATGTGTTAGGTCCACAAGGAAGAATACCCTGAGGGGGGGGGGTGAATCAGGGTATGACTAATTTAAATTTAAATCCCATTCAGATCTTGTTTCGCTGTTAAGAAAAACACTCTTCTCTCTCTTTCTCGTTGCATAATATAAACAGAAAGTAAAGAATGCACAGGACACAATGATTTTTACTTGGTTCACCCTCACTGGGATACGTCCAAGGAGAATACGCCGACAAGTTTCCATTCATACCAAATTCCACTAATCTTCAATAGATATGGATACAAGGATTCTGGAATAGTCACTCCGTCCCAGGCTCACTGCCTTTACAAGGTTTAGGTTCAGCTCACTACTTTCCCAAGGGTCACTCCCTATTTCTCTCTCTCTAGCTCACTACTGGTGGAGAGGATCACCTTCTTCCTCATCTTTGCTCACTGCACAAGAAGGAATCCACTCATAGTTTATAAACCTGTAGGTCTCTTCATTATCACTAATGAAATCTGCATCCTTAACTGTTGATAGATGCTCTATTGACGTCCAACATTCACCCATAGATGAATCTCACTTTACACCAGGTGTACCGGGCAACCCAAATTTTTACGCACAGCCCATAAGAAACCTTACATGCAATTCCTTTGACTTGCGTGAAATAAAATTTTCGTACAACACCTATCTTATGCCAAACCACTCCGTTTTACACGCAGCCTGGAAACTGCCTTGCGCACAATTTTCTTCTTTTGCGCGAAATCCACTTTTCGCCCAACACCACTTTTCCGTGCCAACGCCAATTGTATTCGAAAAATTAAAGTTTACATGAAAATCCCTTTTGAACTTCAATTTTGTGCACCAGAGCTCGGGTATTCTCTATGTCTTGAACTCTGCCGAATGGAGGGGGGTCACTTCGTATTTATAGGCAAAATCGACCCCGCGCGAAAAACCCTCCTTGAGCGCATAATCCACTTTGAGCATGAAAAACAAATCTTCCGTGCAACACCATTTTTCACACACTGCCCCAAAATTTCACTCACCTCATTCCTTTTCCAATTTTCGAGCTTCGGACCACGAAACACCTCTTGCGCGAAATACTTCATCCATCTATTTCACGCAACCCGCTGTTTTCCGCCCATCCCGCTGTTTTCCATGAGCCACTTAAATTTTTTGTGCATCCTGCTAATTTTGCGCACCACACATAAATTTTCTGTGAACCTTTTTCCTTTTGAGCACCACACCCTTTTCAAAAAACATATCTCTCCATTTTACGATTTTCTGGCCTAAAAAATTGGAAAACACTGGAAAACGGCGCCACCTTGTATCTGCTCTTTTTGTACCACCTTTAGATCGTCTATCCCTTTGTCGAGGTTCTTCATTCAATAATCGATTGATGAAAGCATCCCTTGAACTCGAAAAATCACCATGTAAACCCCATTTATTGACACAAACATATATCATGGTCTGCATTGTCAACAAACACAACATGGAGGCCCACTTTGTCAACAAACACAATCATCTCAAAAATGATTCAATGATTCCTTGAGGGATTTTTTCCCAACAATATGATATTAAAATTACTAATAATAATTCATTAGTCATGATATGTATAAAAAGAGAGAGTTTATAATGTATTACAATATATAATACCGTGATAAGAACATTGAAGTGATAACTTGTTCTATGTGTTTGTAATAATATTATGGTATGTCTGTTTAATAATTTAACATCTCAAATGAATGTCTTAAAATTATATATACCCAACTAAATTTCTTCTAGATATTTATGAATATTAAAAAACAATATGTTAAAATAAGGGGCATATATAGTTGATGTAATATTTAAGTCATATAGATTCGAGAGTCCATTGATCATAAATATTGATGGGTATTCTTGAAAGAGAGGTGATTAAAATTAAATAATGTGATTTTATATATATTAAAGTGGATATATTCCCTATGTAAACGAAATATCATTAAAAATCAAATATTTTGGATTTTATAAAATTATGAAAGCATTGATAAATCCCAATAATGTTTTATTTTTCGATGGGTTGGAGATTAATATGACAAGTGTATCATAACATTGAGATGATTTAAGTGAGGTTATATTTAAAAAAATGGTTATTTAGTGAAGGAAATAATATATAGTTCAATTATAACTAGAGGGTTGATAACCAAAGGTAACATGTTTTATGATAGAGTATCCAAAATAGGTCACTTATTTAGCATGTATGATGAGAACAATTTATGGAATTTAATATATGGTTATTTTGGGTATAAAACATGAAGAAATTTCTTATATAACAAGCTTGAAGAAATATTTAAATTCCTAAGAATACATTATAAATATTAAAAAAAATTATAAAAAGGGAAACTGGTGAGTAAAAGTAACAAGGGTGTTCACAACCAAACTAAAAAACAATTAATGATAATTCCCCTTGATTTTTTGAACCTATTTCCAAGAATTTAAGAATTGGAGATATGTATTTCCTCACATTCATAGATGAATTCACTAGAATTACATGCATTATTTTTACATCTAACAAATCTCAATCCTTAGGAATGATTAAATGTATTATAGTGCTATATGAAAAGAAAACAAAATTTTATTTTTGAAAACTGATGCTAGAAAAAGATAATGAGTTTGATAATAAATTATATTTAGAATATCATGATAAAAATATAACAATACATGAGTCGTTACACCCTAATATTTTTAATATATTGAGGTGGATAAGGGAAATAACGTGAGTCTTATATATATATATGTATAAACCATACTATCTAAGCATGAAACTTCATGATATTTATCATTATATTTGATCTCCACTACATTAATCATAGAAAAAATTTACTATTTTTAGGCCATTTTCATATATGAATCTTAATGAATTATGATTACTGAAGAACCCAAATGTGAAAAACATTATTGTGTTTTAGAGTCAAATTATGAATAATACAAAATGAAGAAATTGGGGTAAGTATGATGATATGGATAAAGATATAAAATTATTTGGTTATACAAAATATAAGTGTACTTATAGGTGTATAAAAAATAAATATTAGAAAATATTGGATTTTTATGATGTGATGATCATTTATAATTAAGAGGAGATAATGAAATTAGTCAAGGTGGATTATGAGGATGAATTTATAAGTTAATAATTAATAGAAGATGATAGAAACACAAAATTACATGATGTAGAAGTAGATTATTCACACTCATGTGTTATTTTAATGACTTGGAATCTAAAAGTGTAAATATAAGACTAAATAAATGTGTAAATGTTATGAAAATTATTATATAATAGAATCAATCTTTAAAAAAAATGAAAAACAATGAGAACAGGTCATAATTGTCTATTTTTTTGCAATTGAACCCCATAGCTTACAAAATCATTTGACATTAAAGAATGGATTCATTCAATGAATGTAGAGTTGTATTAAATTTAAAATAATGAAATAATTTATCTTGTATGTTGTACTATGATGAATAATATCATTGAATAAAATGGGGGTTGTAGTAACAAGTTAAATGCTAAATGTAAATTTTCAGAAAACAATTATAGAATTGTATATATGGGGTAAACATATAATGAGGTAATTGAATTTAATATAACATTTAAGGTAGTTTAAAATGTCATGATGAACAAAATTCTCATTTAAAATGTATCACAAAGAAGCATCGAATAATGTACATGTTTAAAAAGAATGAATTTATTGAATGATGAGCGATATTAATAAGTATATTTACAGAAACTAGTGGTTTTTATGTTTGATATAGATTGATGAAAAGTATACATATTAAAGGTGTATCTTTATGGGTTAAATAAAACCCCTATAATCCTAGTATTTCATGTTATATGACTACATGAGAAGTATATATTTGAAAAATTGATCGTCGGAAAATAATATTTTCATAATTAAAATCAACTCTACATCACTCATTATGACTGAGTATGGTTTAGAAATTATATTTACAGGTAATGAAAAAAATCTATGTGATGCATTTTATACACAAAAAAGAATAATTTTAAGATGTACTTTCCTGGGGAGATTATGTTTTTATTGGTCTAATATGTTTTCTTAACAAATGATCAAAGAATATTTTTCACTAGAAAAATATTAGAAAGATTTATTAAAGATATTTGATATAGATGGCATAATAATAGTTTCAACACTATCTTGGTTTATACCATGTTTAGTAAGGATGATTATGGGAATATTCAGAATGAGAAGTTGTTTAAAATATATATTAGAAATATGTTTTTCATGAATGAATAATCACCTTATTTTTTCTATGATATTATTTCTCATGATATTTGTAAATCAATTCCAAATGTATCACATTCCAAAAAAAAAGATAATTTTGGGAACTATTATCATAAAATATTATTATCATTTATTAAATGATATTAAAAAAGTTATGGGCTTATAGGGATTCGGTGATTCTAACTGGACTAGTAACAATGATGAGAAAAGGTAAACATCATGTAAGGAATTCCTTTTTAGAGTAATATGGGTTTCATTGAATTCTAATAATAATCAATTTATTTAATTATGTAAAAATGATGATCAATATATTTATACTTACTATGTCTCTAATTAGATGATTTGGATGAAGAAATAACTTGAAGATATGAATACTGTAGAAGAAAATTCATTTATTATTTATAATGGAAAATAAGATGACAAAAATTTTATGAAAAATCATGTGCATCATTCAATGTTTTGGAAAATTAATATAAAATATATTTTTTAAAAAATATATATATTTAAAGAATATTAATTCTGTTTTTAAAACAAAGGACAAAATTTATGACATTCTTATAAAACCTATATCATTTTTTGGGTTTTTAGATATTTTGACAGAAAATGGGAATTCAATCAATTACCTAATAAAATTATATAATTATTTTGAGATTCTCTCCCAATTCCAATTATTAATACATTTATATATTAATGATATAGGGTGTTTTCTAGGAAAAATGCATGGTTTTTTTTAAATTATTTAATATTTCTTTTGGCTTTGTCTAGGAATGATTTTTGAAAAATAGTTCATTATTATTTTGAATGATTATTTTTATTTGGTATCATTTTTTAACATTTCATGGAAAACATTGACGTATGAATTAATCACACATTTTATAACATCGATATAGTACATATAGACAATGGGTTGACTAGTTTATGACACATTAATATGAAGATGTTAATACCACACATTACAAAAAGTCAAATTGCATTTATTGATAATATAAAGTAGAATTTTTTTTGTTTCCTTGACTAAGGGGTATAATATTTCACATTGACATTAATATGAAATATATGGTATTAAAATAAAAATAAAAATGGTGGATCATTGAAACCACTTAACAATAATATTGATTTTCTAATACTTGTGAGTGAGGTATGAATTTACTTATTTTAAGCATGGATTTATGGAGAATCCTTGAGAATATATCATAATGTTTGGGAAGTTTTAAAATATGTTATAAAAATTTTGTATGATGATAGTTTTGAATTTGTATAATATTTTTTCTTTTAATGATCCAAAATCATGTTTATTGTAATTCCAATAAAGAAAATGTTTTATAATAGATTTTTGATTATAGAAAAAAAATGTATGGAATGTAACATAAGTTTGTTACATTAACTATATGTAAAATCTATCAAATGTGGATAAATGATTCATCTAACTATATATTCAAAGGAATCAACTACAAGACTCCTGGATCAACCATATAAATTAGTGATTGGCCATATGTATTATCTATATGGTTCATTCCTACAAAAGGGTATCTATGTTAGGGTACTCCCATTGATGTTGAATAATTATAGAAGATTAAACACTAGAATACAATGAATTAATTTCTACATTACTTTGATTGAATATACATTGATATTTGATAGACCACACATTATATTCAAATGAGTGTAATGAGTACTTTTACTAATAGTACAACCAAGACGCTATAAGAAATAGAATTTATGATAATTTCTACTAACTGTGATAGATTTTTTTAATTTTCTTATTAGATCATCCATAAAAACATCATATATACATCATGATGATCTTTTCCAGTAAATGGAAATTTCATAAAAATTGTGTTGATCATCATATGGGTCATGATAACCTATGTTAGGGAAAATCTACAAACAAAAGAGAGTGGTCAAATGTGTCTATTTAAAGAACCTAAATGAATATTTTTTTGGAATTTAATGTCGTGTTTTAAATCTATTTATATATTCCAGTCCAGGAATGATTATGTTTCAATGGATACATTGAGATGAATCTTTATAAAAATTAGATTTATTCTCACACATGAATGATAGAAGTTCTTTAGTGATCTTGTTCTTACACTTTTTTATTTTTCAAGACACTATTATTTCTATAAAAAATTATAAATAAAAATAATATGGAATGATTGACCACTACTCTAACTCCCATACTCATTTTAAAGATTATTCAAAGGGAAAATAATTAATAATCGACCAATCCAAACTAGAAATTGATATATATCGAACATATAACATTTTACTTTCTATATATTATATAAATTAATTATTAGTTATATAAATCTTTATTATATATAATTTATAACTTTTTATACTACATAAAGAAGATTACTTAGATACACTTTACCATTATTTTATTTTTTATAATATCCCATGAATTTTTTTTGAAGATGTTAGTTTCATCATGGACTTCCCTATGTGTAGTTTTCTTTATCAACATATATCGTTGCTATGGAAATATTTATTTGATTGTTAACCATGCTTGGAAGTGGGTTACATTCTTGTGGAGGGGACTAATATCTATCGTGGAGATAATTTAAATTTTATATTATTTGGTGCGTTTTAAAGTTGTTAATTTCACTAAGTGTGTTTTATAAAATTCATTTTCAAAAATATACATTGAATGGTTTCTTTATTAAGTGTTATATAAATTTTTTTTACTGTGTGTAAATTTGTTTCAAAAGATATATGGATTTTAATAGTTTTAACAAGGTATTTATCATTCATTTGAGAAGTTATTTTAAAGTACCAAATTATATACACCTATTATATTTGTATACTATCCTTGTTTTCAAATTGATGAGTTTTTTTATTATTTACTTGCCATGATAAAATTTTTTATATTGGAAGCACAATTCACCATTCTGTAGAGAACATTAATAGGACCAAAAATTGGTATTATAGAAAAATTTGCATTCAATAACTATATTATTACTTGTTTACAACTATTAATTTTATTTTTTAAAATTCATAAGTTCCTAAGTAAGTTATCTTATTTTATATATTTATTACATTATTATTATTTTTTCTAAACCCATATTCCTAGAAAGCAGTAGAACTAATATTTTTAATGGAAAAAATAATTCTCAATGGGAAATAAAAATAAAAATATATTTTTAAAATATGAGTTTTTTTATATGTGTACAATTAAGGAAAAATATAAAAAAAATCAAAATTCTAAAAAATAAAGGTTTAATGAAACAAAATTTATATATGACTGCAATTAAAATAGAAATAATAAGTTATTATATGTTGAAGGTGAATATGAATTTAACATAATTAATTCTTGTGTTTTTTCTTTTGAAATTATGTTAACTTTATTTATTTCTCTTGATGAAACATCTATTGTTAATAAAACAAAACAAAACATATATAATATGACACATGATCCCATTATGAGGAAATTAGAGATTCCCACTTTTAAATTATAATATTGGTTTAATGAATTCTTTAACTCTATAATTTCAATTAAATAATAGATGATAAGAAAAAGTTAATAACGATACAAAGATATTTAACTAAATGATTGGGAATTTGAAAAATACCTATAATTGAAATTGTGAAATCAATAAGATAAAATTTAAGGAAAAATAGGATAAATGAAGACCTATAATGATGAAATTAAACCACATAATCAAAATTATGATCTAAATAATAAAACAATTACATTCAACACATATGATTATAAATTATTGGAAATGATCAAATATGATTCAAGTGGAAGTGAATCTTACACAAAATTTGATATGGAGTTTTTTATCTATAATTTATATTGAATATGTTATAAAATTGAATTTTCTTTCCAAAAAAATAGATTATAATGGAATGAATAATAAAATGGAAAACAGGAAAAATTATAACAGAACTAGTTAAATTTTATGATATGAGTGATAAAGAAAAGGATATATCAAATATAATTGTTCAATGTTGAATTATAAAGTAAGATAAAAGATACCAATTATATAAAGGAAGGAGAAAAAGATTGATTTAGAGGATAAATATATTGATTTCATCTTATAAAGGTATCATGTAATGAAAAAAATCTATGTATTATTGTCACTGCATTTGAGGAAACTAATGACACTAATCCCCTCTCGAAAGAAATTACACGATGAATGTAAAATTTATAATGAAGAATTATTTAAGTACTTATATATGATTAGCGATACTATAAATGAACTGAATGATAAATACAAGAATCAATAAATTATTCATTCTTCATCATTTCATGATAAAATTTATCATTCTATTGGAATTGTGAAAAATGAAAACTTTTTAAAAGAAAAATATGACATAAAATTGGTAAATGGAAAACTAAAAAATTATATAGTAAAATTTTTGAATATAGAAAATACCTTGAATTAAAAATTTTTATGTTATAACCCACCCAATTTTTACAATGAAGAACATATATATTTTCACAATGAAAAAATATGTATGAAAAATAGTTTAATCCTAGTTCTAAAATTAAAATCATATTCAGTATGTTTACATGGGCTTTTTATTATGAAAATAATTTTAATTAGGTTATATCAATGTATGTATTCTTATTAGAATATATTAATTCAATAACTAATAATATAGTTTAGAAATTAAATTTTGGAATCTTTGCTTGCAAACTTTTTTGAACCAAAGATTGTTTGGGCAACAAAATAATTTCTTGGATAATTTTATATAGGTTAAATATTTGTAGGGCTCATGTATAAGAGTTTTGTATCTAGATATAAGATTATCCACATATTTGATAGAACACTAATCAAACCTCAGTAGTATATTATAATTTTATGGTGGGCATGTCACTTTTGGTAATAATATTAAAGTTAAAATAATTATGATTAGTCAAATCTATAATTTTAAAACAATTCTTATTTATAATGTTTCATAATTTATTGGATCAAAATATAACCTGATTGTATTATCAATATTTTTTGATGATGGATATCATGTTATATTTGAAAATAATTCCTACAAAATTTATGATATTAAGAATGATATAATTTTTACTACTTTGGGAAATTATAATGTTCATTCTATTAATTTATATGTTTTTCTGAAAATATTTCTCAAATAAATTAATTTGATAGAGAATATTGGATGAGGAACAAGATATAAGTTCACATTAATATACACTCTCAAAGGAATTATCATGACCTATCCTTGTAGGGCCCACGATGTGACTTCCTCAGCCCACCTCTAATAGGTTAGGGGCTGGTGACTAGCACTGAGTAGGGATATCAATGACATGGGATGGATTTCTTGTGTACCTTTATACACACAAACATCCCAAAGACCAAAAAATGCTGAAATGTAAAATCCATAAAGCAACCAATGAATTCATAAAACTATATCCCAAAACTGGAGTACAATAAGGACTAAAGTAAAAAAGGATAAATACAATCCCACCATAAAGAGTCTATAACACATGTTCAACATGTATGTAATTGAACTTGGACTACATTCTAAATGCTGCAGGAAGACAACTCGGCTTGTTTAGTCTCATTGAACACTACATGATCCTGGTCCACGTAGGACTCCATCAAAAGGTTGATCTTCTACACAATACACAACATGAACAGGAAAATCCCATGTAGGGTGAGTAAAAAAATACTTAGTAGGACACCCCGAAACCAAAATGAAATGTAACCAAGTAATGTATAGTCATCTCTACACATGTATACTTCTACATCACATATAACAAAAGTATCTGGATATAATAAATCCAAGAAACACATTCTAGAGGTAAACCAAAGCGATAGTATACCATCCCTAGAATTCCAGCTCAAAGGTCCCATATAGAACTCATCCGGTGGAAAAAACTCTTGGGTCTAATAGAACTGATAACATCCATCCAAGAGGCACTGATCCTTGGGTTTTGTCATGAGATATATACACTGATATATCTGAAGAGAATAAGATTCATATATGTGGATATAAACTTGGGCCATGGGGTGATACAAACAACTCCATTTGGAATAACCCTACTAAGTGTAGGATCTACACCTGCATAGTGTTGGTCACATCGATACCAAGAACTCCACCTAGGGAACACAGATGAATATTGGATCCTATTCTAGGCCTCTCAGGGTGATTCCAACAAATCTATCTAGGAAGTCCTGCTGAAGGGATCGTAGTACTATGAGTAGGTAATGATTCATACCCACCATCAGGAAAACAATAAAGGGAATGTACCCTAATGAAACTTGTCTAAGATATGGTAGAAAAGATATTTATCCAATTTTGAAAGTTGTACATTCCATGATGTAAGGGGACATAGAGTTTCCCTTGACCCTAGGTACTTCTTATGTAAAACAGTCCATGTCAATCAACCTGTGTCATGTATATGAAGTGTACATGGTGTATTGAAGGGTTACATGTCGCGTCCCTTCATTCGGGGTCCACCCATGTACTATGTCTATATTCCAGTACATGATGTAAGTCCATGTATCCCAACCCGTTTACCTGTACATGGGGTAACCCATGTACCTATACATGGGGTAACCTGTGTACCTATTCTAGGCCAATCAATGTGGGGGATTGTTGATTTTTTATGCAACCCATGTAATCCACCCCGCATCCGTGTACTTCCTAAGGTACATGATATGTTCATCCAAGGTAGGTATACACCCTGTAGTCATGGGCTACACACAGTGTGTATCAGGTTTTTCCAGAACCCATCTTATTCCTCTCCCTCATTCAATCTATCTTTCAGCTTCCATCATGGTGGTCGGTTCTACATGAAACTCAAGATCTGAGATCATTGGGTCATGTCATCACGGAATCATTTATATTTGGGACTTAAATTGGATCTAAAAACCTATCAACACTATTCTTTATTATGCATTGATGAACCAGAAATCATGACAAACCATTGTTCGATCAAATCTGGAAACCACCGTTGAACCTCTATTGACCCATATTGATACCAAATCTATATTTTAGGATTGTTGCACCGAGATTATATTGCACAATAATTTATTGTTCAAAGGGATATCATACCACGAGGTTGATTGAAGAATGCATGATGAACAATTAATCAGGGGAGAAAATTAAAAACAATAACAGGGAAGAGCCTAAATATGTTTTCTAATCGATATTGGTTAATCACCCTTATAGAGATAAATAAATGCAATAAATCTCAAGATCAATCTCCAGATAAATCATTAAAAATTACACATCCTGCAATACGATCAAACAATGATTCAATATATTCATTAATTAGTCTGTGTTCAATAAGGAATTCAATAAATGGGAAAATAAAATCAAAACAACATTCTCTGTCATGACTTTTATTGGTTGCTGATAAAGAAAAAACATTGTTTCTTCATTGTTGTTGAGACCCATTTAATAGATTTCACATTGATCATCGATCCACGATCCATAATCGTTTTTTCAAGATAATTTTTTAGAGGTTCTCTCCAGTGGATCTCTAGAGATTCCAGGGTTATGATCCTGAAGCCGGATCACAAAATGAATATAATTTTAAGGATTTGTAGTCTCTTTTTGAATTAGTCAAGAAAAAATAATTTTAGTAAATAATTTTACTCGTTTTACACCTGTGAATAATTTTTCACAAATGACCCTATACCGACCATTTCTAGGTTGTTCCTGTGGTAAAACCACCTTTTTTAACTCAATATTTCCAATAGATTTAATAAATGTGCACCCATTTAAATGTTATTCATCATTTTTATGAAACCATGTGTGCATGGTATTTATTTATATTAATATATTTCAAAAATTGGTTCTATGAAAACCATGCCATGTAATTGCACACTGTCTCAGTGTCTGGTCTCAAAAGAAATCCATATAATTTTTAAAAATTATACATAGAAAAATACAAGTCATTAAATTATCCACACCATAGGGCATTATGTACCTGGAAATCCAATACAATGTCTACAAAAAAATATGTGGCACTTGAGTATAAATATGTGTCTCCCACTCCCAAGTGTTATCCTAGAGATTCTCATGCTTCCACTAGACATTCTTGAAGGGAATAAATTTACCACATAGGATCCTTTTCTGTAGATCCTCAATATCAATAGGGTACTCGAAAAGATTCACCCCATCCTCAATTTCCATCATTCCACAATTGATAACCTGTGATTGTTCATCCATAGACATCCTCAGATGTGACACAAGGAAGATGTTGTGTGCTTTATCTAACTACAGAGGTAGAGAAATTCTTTATTCCACCTCACTAACTCTATATAGTATATAGGAAGGATCAATGAACATTAGTGAAATATTTCCTCCCCATCCAAATCTTCATAATCCACATCAATTTGAAACCCATAAGAACCCATGGTGTCATTCTTTGAACACCAAAGAAAACTATCACCTATCATCATATTATTATGTTGGATCTATTAAATATTTATTCTATCCTATACGATTTGAACCTTCTCTATTATATCTATTTCCAACTCCAGGACTATGAGTGCTGAATCTCCTAGGTGAGGGAAGTAATGTGGGGACCTATAGGGTCAACTGTTTAAATCCTTGAATGTTGTCATACCATCAGTGCAATGTCAACTATTTGTGAATGTAAACTACGTCAGTGTTTGGTGATCCTACCAACTATGAACAAAGTATAATTTTAATTCTCTAAGAAATTCCTCCAAAACATGAGTGATCCACTCATTTTGGTCATTAGTTTGTGGGTGAAACACTATTCACAAGCGTAACTGGGCTCTAAATGCCTCTTATTATCACTTCCATAACCAAGAATTAAAATGAGAATGATGATATGAAAATATTGTCTATGGGACTCTATGGAGTTGAATTATCTCATGAACATAGATGAATCCCATCCTCTCTACTGAAATCCTCTCTCAGATATCTATTATGTGGGATGACTTGGTGTGTCGATCAATGATCCCCCCAATGGTATCATTTCCCTTGGACATATGTGGTAAGCCCATCATGATGTATATAAATATCACATCCCACATCCATTCTGGTAGCTAAACGGGTTGAGGAGAAACCACTAAATATTTGTGCTCATCCTTCACTTACTAACAAGTATGGAATTGAGAGACAAACTATGCAACTCCTTTCTTCATCCCTGTCCACCAAAACTAATGTTGTAGGTCTTAGAACATCATAGACACACATGGATGTACCATGAAAGGGGGTATATAAAAATCCCCCAAAACATCCTCCTACATCATCACTGGTTCTATCATGCTTCCTATAAAAATAATGACATGCTATTCCCCTTTTTAATATCCATTAGGAGAATACCATTTGGATATCTGGGCACATGGGTTCCTACAGCTGGTATCTACAAGCTATGCCTCCCTGATTCACTATAGGAGTGGAGGGTTGACAACCATAGACTAGAGGTATGCTGCTTCATCTCGATCCACAAAGGATAGATATAATGAGGATAACTACTCTGACACATCGTTCAACAATTGCGATGTTGATCTCCTGATGAGGGTATATTCCACCACGTTCCCCTTCCCAGGAGTACAAACAATATCAAAGTCACAGTCCTGGAAGAACTCTACCCATCGACTCTATCTGATGTCGAAATCATTCTATGATACTATATACTTGATACTCTTATGATCATAGTAAATGATAAACTGCCTACCCATCATTTAGTGTCCCCACATCAACAATATGATGATTACAACTTCTAACTCAATTTATTGGGTCATGTAGTTCTACTCACCTGGTCTCAGATGGTTTGAACCATAGGTAATGTCAACTTTTCTCTTCATAAGGACACAACCAATCCCATTTAAAAGTTCTAGATAGAATAATATATACATTCCACCCTCTTCTAGTAATATAATGATTGGAGAACTCATCAAACTCTTCCTCAGTTGATGGAAAGATTGAGGTAACGTCACTAACCACATGAAAGGAATTCCATTTCGAGTCAAAGATGTCATATGTTCTGATATTAAAAAAAAAACCATCTATGAATATCCAACAATGTCCTGAAAACCATAGGAAGGTCCACACCTCCATCATTCTATTATGTGGATCCAATGATAACATTACATAAACCTTGGATGGGTCCCCTACCACTCTATTTGATGAGATAACATGTCCCAAAAATTGGACCACCATAATCCATAACTGGAATTTCAAGAGATTTATATAAATATGGTGCTGTCAGAGTACGTCTAAAAATATCCTTAAGTGTACCATGAGTTGAAGTTATTGATGCCATAGGGAATCACCAATTACTCATAATGATTGTAATGACATATGAAGTTTGTCTTAGGTATATCCTCCTACCGAACTCATAGATAGGGATATCATGATCTGAGGTCAACATTTGAGAACCATCATGCCTCTTTCAACTGATCAAAGAGGTCATCAATACATGGTAGTGTATTTTTTTTCATTCTCACTTATTTTAGATTCTAGTAGTCAACATAAAACCTCAAGCTCCCCTTTGTTTGGAAAACAAAAGTATGGATTCCCAGGGTGAAATAGTCGGTCTCATAATTCCCTTCCCCTATAATTCCTCCAACTACATACTCAACTGAAAATGATCTACAAGATCTATCCAATATGATGTAGTAAATATAGGTACCATCCTGGGGTGTTGATCAATGCATAAGTCTATCACTCAGTGGGGAGGAAAACCTAGAACCTCTTCAAGAAAGATATACTCATGGTTTTCTACTAGTGTAGGAAATTGGAAACTCACAACATCCATTACACTATGGGTCAGTCTGAAAAACTAATAATTCACCATATTAACCCTCCTATGAATGAGTCCATTATGTGAATCATGGATTTCCATTTCACCGAAAAATGTAAATCTCTTTCCATTACTACAGACACACAATACCCTTGACATAAAATAGTCAGTATGGGAATGGATTGAAGATAACACTCTGTCATGACCTATCCTAGTGGGGCCCATGCCATGACTCCTCATAAAAATATCTAATAGTCCAGGGGAAGATGACTAGCACTGATTAGGCATATCACTGAAATGGGATCCATTTTCTATGTACATGTATGAATACACACATATCGAATCCCACAAAATGATGAAATGTAAAATGCACTAAGAAACTAATGAACTCATAAATAAATATCCTAAAACTAAATTATGATAAAAATTAATGTAAATAAAATAGTTCCATTGTTAAATCCCACCACAAAGAGTATGTAAAACATGTCGAAATTAATATGTAAAGGTACTGGGACAGTTGACTGAATGCTGCAGGAACACACCTCAACCAGTCTAGTATCACTAAGAAGATCATGGTCTTAGTTATCAAGGGACTCCCTCAAAAGGTTGATCATTTTCACAAGACATTCTACCTTTAGGAAAATCCTATGCATGGGTGAGTATAGAAACTCTCAGTAGGACACCCAAAAACCACAAATAAATATAAAAAAGGAATGTATAGTCATCTCTACACATGTATGTGTATACAATACATCTAAAAATAATGGCCAGATATTCTTAATCCAATACAAAAATTCTAGTGGTAAACCACAAAAATAGTATAACTTCCTTTGAATTCCAGCTCGAAGATCCCACATAGCACACATCTTGGAGAACAGAATCCTGATTTTGATAGCACTGATGTTGTCCATCCAAGAGGTACTGATAATCGGGTAATGTCATGAGAGAGATATGATGATAGATCTGTTGAGATTAGGATACATAGATGAGGATTAAATCCAGGGCCATTTGGTGATACCAACAACTCCATATGGATTAACCATGCTATGTAGAGGATCGAAGCCTACATAGTGTTTGTCACAACTATACCAAGAACTCCACCCAGGGCACGAAGATGAATAGAGAATCCTGCTTTGGGCCTCTAATGAGTATTCAGACAGCTCTATCTAAGAAGTCCTGCTAAAGGGATCATAGTCCCAGGAGTATGAAACTATTCATAACAACCCTCATGGAAATAATAAAGGTAACAAAACCCAACAAAACATGTCCAAGATATAGTGGAAAAGATATTAATTCCATGTAGAAATGGGTACACAGTGTGTATTAATGGTACATATCATGTCCATTAACCCTAGGTACTCCCTGTTTAAAATGTTCTATGTCATTCAACCTAGGTCACATAGAAGTTGAGTAAACGGCGTATAGAGGGTTACACAGTATATCCCTTTAACTGAGATTTTCTTGTGTACTCCGACCATGTCCTGGTACATGATGACAATCCATGTATCCCTACCCATGTACAATTACAAGGGGTTACACCTATACCTAGTCCTAGAAAAGATTTGTGGGGATGTACAAGCCATGAAGGAAACCTATTTACTCCATCCCATGACTTTTTTCTTCCCAAGGAACACAAAGATTTCATCCAAGATGGACACAAGCCAGGTAGTCAGGGAATACAGACCACATTTATTAGGGTTTCTATAACCCATCATCTTCATCCCTCTCACACAGTCAATATTCCAGCATGAATTTTAGTGGTTTCTTCCCATTAAACTCTAGATAAGATGCCATTATGTCATTCTATCACTGAAACGGTAAGATTCAAGCCTTCAATCATCATGAAAAATGAATCATATTTATCCTTCATTACATGTCGATTAACATGAAATCAGGACCAACCATCATTCGATGTGAATCCATAACCACTATCAGACCTCCATATAGTATTTCCATTTCTAGATATACGGTTTCAAATCATTATCCCAAGAATCAAATGTGAAATGATAAATTGTTCAAAGGGATATCAAACAACATAGAAGAACAAGGAATGCACAAATAGGGTAGAATCAAGGGAGAAAAGTAAAAAAAATATGAGAGGGAAGAACCTTATTCGTTGATTATTTTGATCCTGGTTTATCACCAATAGAATGATAAAATAATCCAATAATTCTCAAGATTAAACTCTTCAGAAATCCTACAAAACAACCCTTCCCCCAATATGATCAAACCGCAGATCAATTTGTTCATTGATTGGTTCATGTTTATCCATGAATTAAAGAATGAGGAAAATAATAACAAAATAACATTCCCTACATAAATTTTGATGGGTCACTAATGAATAATGATCACTATGTAGTCAATGTTAGCGATATCCATTCAATCATTTTCACAATGAAAGTGATTTTCACCAGTTGTTCGAGATAATTCTTTAGAGGTTCTCTCCACTGGAAATCTAGAGATTCCATGGTAATGGAGATTATTATAGATCTCTACATAAAGAAAATTTTAAGGATTTATATTATTTTTATTAATGAGGTGAATATAAATAATTTTTTAAATAATTTTATTCATTTTACTCCCATACAAACTTTTTCACAAACGACACTCACAGACCAATTTTAGGTCTCTCCAAGGATAAAATTGCCATTATAAACATAGTAGTTCCATCTTATTTATAATTTGAGAACCCTTTAAAAAGTAATTACACATTTATAGGAAATTTGTTTCACTTGATAATTAATTTTTTAATATATTTCAGTGAACATTAATCTATAGAATCGCATGTCGTCTCAGCTCCTGGTGTCGAAATAAATACATATAATATTTAAAAACAATAAACCAAAAAATTCAGGTCATTAGGGGAATCTATTTAAAAACTGATTATTCTATGATTTACATAAACATTAATTCCTAAATGAAAAAAAATGTGAAATAGTTATTAGTATTGAAATAATATAAAAATTTATTCCAAAATAAAGATAGTGTGGTCTGCCTATCAACCCCTAAAACCATTTCACATTTTATAGACATTATTCAGTTTCTAGTGTAGTTTGAAATATTTATTATTATGTGATTGTTAATTATTGTTACAGGTTTAAATTATTATTTTTAATCTAAAAAATGTTATTCTTCTTCCAATTTTTATAAATATGAAAATTTTGTATAAAAACAATGTGGACAGACAATTAAGACCATTATATGTGATAATGGTCATGATTTTGATTATCAATATTTTCACAACATTATTTTCAAAACATAACAATAATCAAAACATATCTTCACCAAAAATACGTTCATAAATTGGGGTTATTGAATGGATAAGTATAACACTCTAAAAAATTACTCCAACTATTCATAATGAATATGAATTACCTGTTAATTTCTTGGTGGAGGCTATAAATACATTTTGTTATATGATTCATAGGGTTGTAATAATATGTTTTTTAAAGAATTATCCTTATCAATTATGGAATTGTAGAAAATTTAAAGTAAATTATATTAATGATTTAAGATGTAATTTCATTATTGTAAATAAAAAATAGAATATAGAATAAATTTCACCATTAACTAATAATGGAATGTTTTATAGTTTATTTACCCTCTAGTAATGATGATTTGATATTTAATAAATGATCAAATATTGTAGAAGAATCTATTCAAATATCTTTTGATGATACTGATCCATATGATCCTAAAAAGTTATTAGAAATCCTAACATTGATATGTATAAAGTGAATATAAATAATTCCCCTAAGAGCAACATCTATGATACCGATTTAATAGAAAAATATCCTAGTAAATAATAAAAAAACCAAACCAACCATGTTGAATACTTGGAAGAATCAAATATGATAATTCCTATAATTATTTGGACCAATAATTCATATCCCTTAGATGTTATTTTATGTTATTAAGAAAAAGTTACTCAAACATGATCATTTTTTAGAAACATGGTTGAAAATTTAACCTAACTAAATCATCTAAAATTAAAGAAAATTACACAATAAATTAGTGATCAACAATAGGAAATAAATATAAAATTATAATTCAATCAATTTGAGTGAAAACAATTATGGGAATTATTTCAAAGCCCCAAATACTACCATATTTTTGGCAATAAAAGGATGTATAGAAACAACTTTGTTGAATCTGAAACAATAGTGAGAAATAAATATTGGTGGTTACAAAAGGTTATAGTTTAGAAAATGTATTTATTATTAATTTAAATTAACCCTTGTAGGTAAATTGATCCTATTATAATAATAATATCTTATGAAATACATATTAAATTAAAACTATATAAAATGAATGTTAAGAGTGAATTTCTAAATAGTTATATTATTGATGTTTTTTTCGAACAACACCACACTTTTTCAAACCGTAATTTACCAAATCATGTTTTTAAACATTCAAAATGCATTTATGTTTTAAATTAGCTCCTAGATAATTCCATGATAGACACTAATAGTTTATAATTTCAAATGATTTTTCAAAAGGAATAGATCATCATTTTTTATTCATTAAAATAAATTCATAAAATATTTTGGCTTCTCAAATATATATTGACGATATTATTTTTGATTTATTTAAAAACTAATTTTTCATTGTATTTTATAAACATTTAAAAAATTAATTTTAACTGAGTTTAATGGCTGAGTTAATACATTTTTTTGGATTGTTGAATTTTAAAATAAATATTGAATTATTTTGTTTGAAAATAAATAACAAATTATATTCTAATTTTTTTTATCCAAAATAAAACTGTGGGAATTTTTTCCATGAGGTGTCCTACATATAAAATATACTAATAAAAAACTGGGGAACATGTTGACCATCAATTTTGATAGATATGAAAGGGATTTTACTGTATTCAATATCTATCCATATAGATAATATGGTTAGTGTGTGTATGTTAGAATAATTCAATTAAAAAACGATCAAATCAGATTTATGTGATGATAAAATGTTTTCCAAATTCCTAAAATATACAACCAATTTTTGTTTATTTTATTCCTAAGTCCATGATGATAAACTGGTGAGTTATTTTGATGTTGATTTTGGTGGAAGTAATTTATACAAGAAGTGAAACTCTAAAAAATATCAGTTTTGGGGAAAGTATCTTATGTATTTTCATATTAAGAATTAGAATCAAGATGAATTTTAAACTATTTTAGAACTATACATATGTATAGGAATTTTCTGTTTACCAATTCAGTGGATGAAACAACATTACTAGACTATGTATACCATTAAGACGCATTATTATAAACACTATGAATTTAAATTCTATTAAAATATCTAATATTCCGGAGTCTCAATCTTGGAATAATCATATAGATATAAGAAATCAATTTTTGATAGATAATTATCAATAAGAGGATATCACTATTTATTTCATTGGAACTTTACACCAATATGATGATATTTTCATAAGGAAGATGAGTATTGAGAAAGAAAGTTATATGAAACACGAAATATGTATTATTAGTCACAAAAAAATTTAATTTATTGATTTAATATTTAATATGTGAAATTTTATGGACAAATGGTCACAAGTGATCATAAGGTATATGTTTTCACTATAACTATACAAAATTCACAAAATGAGAAACCATGTTTTAATGAATAATTTTTTTATTATGTAATGTAGCTATAAAAATATCATTCACTACTTTCATTATTTTTTACCATTATAAGTTATGAGATATTAGATTTAAAAAAAACAATATGCATTAGTACTATTGATTATATATCCATTGTATTATAACCACGTTCATTACTTTATTAAGGGTTATTATAAATTCTAGTTGACATAGAAGGAAGGAGAGATGAACTCGACCAGTAATATCACACATTATGATGCCAATTTATAAAGACATTAAATGGATATATACTAAAATTTACCCATGACCAATCCCTAGATGATATTGGAAAAATAAATCTTGAGCGAAACAATTTACGGGAGAATTCCAATCTCATTGAGATCATGGCACAAACCATGTTTATCAAAGAACCCCTCAAAAATCTCAATAACACTAACCATAACCATTATGAATTTTTTCATGTAATAAATGTATATTTATAAATACTATAATAGTATGATTTTTTTATTTTTTTTAATAATTTTTTATATATATAAATATTTAATATGGATTTTTAAAATATTAAATATTGCATTTCATAAAAATAATATATGGATATGATGAGTGATTAATTATATTTTTTATAAATATAAATTTTCAATGTAGAAATTTCTTTCAATGAATTGTTTAATTTTTTATAAAAATTATATTATTATAAAATAGTATTATTAAATAATAATTGTTAAATATAAAAGATAATATTTTTTTTGAAGTCAAATGTAATTTTTATATGGTTGATAAAACTGTTAATGTCAAAAAATATGGATTTTTAATAAATAGGTATATTATTATTCAAAAATGATAATTCAAATATTTAGAAATTTTTTTTTCATAAATACATATTATTTTTAAAATAATCATGTTAAAATTACTGAATAGTTATTTTTTAAATTTTTTTGAGAACATATAATTTTTGAGTAAAACATAAAGACAGTGTATATATATTCTACATATTATAACATCCAAATTAATTATAAGTGAAGTAATATATTCCATAAAAGGTGTAAATGAAATTATATATACATACACTTCAATATAATTTCTTTTTATGTTATTTGACTAATATTGTAATTCCTTAATTAATCCTCCAAATTATATGATATATTTTAAGCTTTTAAATTAAATTATTTATAAACATCAGTAACTTCCACATCTCAATGGGAATTATTTTAATGTGGTTGGTTATTATACATATAAAATATTTAAATTCACTAATATTTTCATGAAATTATGAACAAAAACCACGTTATGGATTTTATTTTTGATTATTTTATCATATAGAGTCCAAAAAATAGGTTTTGAAATTAATGAAGTTTATCCTCTCTTTTTCCATGAAAACCCACCCATTCCCCATATAATATTCTTTGAAATTTTTTTAACCTTAAATTAATCTTCCTTTACCTATCCATAGACCTTCCATGGATCCCCAAATCTCTTAATAATATTCTCTAAAGATTTAAATGCAACCATGCCAATGTAATGGATTCTATCTTTATCGTCTTTATTAAGGAACCTTCTTTCTATTAATCAATTTAATTTTGGATTATTCATAGTTGGTTATGTTCATACACTTCCCTAACACTATCATTATAATTTATATGTGATTATATACCCCTCTAACTCTAATAAACTTTTTCTATTTATTTACTTACTACCATCATATTGATCTGATTATCATGTGAATTTTCATGCTAAACAATTGTATAGTGAATTTCCATAAACAAATCCACTAACTTGGTATTAACCTATGTGTACCTACACTTAATTTATTTGTTAAATCTATATATTTCTCATACCCCATTATAGTTTGATTAAATGTTATGAATGCAATTTTAGTGTTTTATGATCTATATGGGATTCTTAAGCATTTACATGATATGAATCTGATGGGTAGGACAAAAATTTTATATCCCTCCATTTGATTGGATAATGTTATTTTCTCGTGAGATTCAAAGTATTATGCAAGGTATGATATTATTATACTATATTATCAGTACTTAGATGTCATCCTTTACTTTTTGTTATGATTTCATGATTCATGTTGTTACTACATTCCTATGTTTCCTTCATACTGCCTTGTTATATAATGCTTAATTGTTCAATATTATGAATCTCACCCTCATATGTTTCCATGATATGCCTCTCAGATAAAATTTATGACTTCACCTCATGTTATTATTTTCATAATCCCTTATTGGGATTTATATCACACCCCATTCTTATGTATGTCCCCTGGATATCCCATGCAGTTTTAGAAGAATGATAGAGTTTTATGATAATGTTATGGATGTTATCAATAAATTCATTGTATATAAGTTTCATGATGTTATTCAGTGTACCTAATCTCCCAAATACAATAGGCCTCACAATCCAATGGAGTTTTATTAATTATATAATTATGTAATAAATCATAAATTAAGTTATATTAATAATATTGATTGTCATAGTTGGTATCAGAGAAAAGAATATGTATTTATTGGGATTAGGATTTGAATCTATTGTAAACATCTCAAAGATAATACTAAAAACACAAAACCAACCCTAAATAATGGTAATGTATAGATTAAGTGGTTACAAAGAAAATAAATCCTTATTTGGAAACTACTAGTTGATGGGGGGGGGTTTGATAAAATTTTATCCAGGGATAATAACAATAAACAGGGTGCATTAACATAGACTCGATCGTCTAGTGATTCACAAAAAAGTGCCTTTATATAGACTAATTTTGAAACTCCAAGGGAATAGTATTAAATTAATTTAAAATCCATTTAATAAATTTCTTTAAGGTAATTAAATTATCAAAATAATTTATGTTAGAAAATATATATTAGTTATCAAAGACTGAATTCCTAAAAATTAATCAGTTAAAAATATATATAATATATGTCCTATTCATTTAATTCTCACAATTTCCTATTTATGTGATTAATGTTTTAAAAATACACATCCATAATTTTTGTTTTTAGTCAATTTATGTAAATTGGAGAATCCTAGCAAAAAACCAAAGTGAAGGGAAATATGATGAGTACCGAAATGAGTTCCCAAAACTAATGAGAGGCCAAATCACAATATATTCAACAATAATTTCTTCTCTAACACATGTTTTAATCCAAAAATTGAATTAGAGGGAACTCCCAGACCCCCCTATGAATAATAATGTTTCAATTGAGTCCTTAATGGGATGAATACCCCCAAAAATTCAATGGATAATATTACACCATAATCATTAAAAAATGAATCCAATCTATTGAAAAGATATTTTTCATCATTTAATGCTATATGTAAGAGAAGGTCCTGATAGAAGTTTATTTTATGGAGGGAGAAGATGATAAATGGCGAATGTTGTCCAAAAATATTATGCCTAAGGAGGAAAATGATATGATGGAGTTAATATAATTATTAAAAATGTTTTCAACAAATATTTTACTCACTATCTCTAACTGAAAATGGAAGGGGGTTTCATATACATGAGAAAACAGATGATGAATCCATCATGGATTATCTGAATAAATTGAATCTACATTAATGATAAACCAATTTCTTTTTTTATTACCCTTGAATATAATGTTTACTTCTTATTTAGTAGGTTAAAACCTATAATATGGACATCCTTAGACATTCAAAAGTTTTAAATCTATTAGAAAATTATCTGATCTTCCATCCAAGAAGAAATTGATATTGGAGAATATAATGGGTCTCTTATGACTATAAAATAGAATTGAAGAATCTATTTTTATTTGGGTAGTCTAATGGAGGAAAATCATGGGGCAAGAAAGTCCATAATCCCACTATTTCAAAGTCTCTGATGAAGAATCCTAAAAATTTCCAAAATAGGATAAGGGAATTCTTTGAGTAGTAAAGAAGGGAACCTAGAAAGTGATTTCTAGTGATATATAACCACTAATTTGATAGAATAATGGAATTATATAGTTATAAAAAATCTTATCCTCCAATATTTCCACTTCAAGGAAAAATGAACCTATGCAAACAATTCACTAAGCCGTTGGGTTTTTTTGATAACCATCGATAACAACCTCCAAGGCCTAGAGTAGAAGATCCGGATTATTAAATCACAACTACTGAGCTGGATCCCAAAAAATGTGGTTCCATGGACACTAGTTATTCATTAAATATTAGAGAATATACATTTTTATTATGGTTCTATTCATTCATTAATATCACACAAGTTTAGTAGAAGTAATCAAATTCCACCTCTAAAAATGGATGTCAAGTTATAAGTGAATATGGTGAATGGATCAATTTTCACATATGAAGATTATAACACATCCTATGTATTTATTTTGGCCCTAAATTTCCTATAATTCCTAATCATAATATACTTATCTGAATTTGATTCAATCATATGTATGGATTGTATTTCCTTATATCGAACCAATAGAAATTGAAGATAATGAAATCACCATCTATATCATGAATCATTTTATGATTCTATAAAATTTCATGGAGGGGTATCAATATATTTTGGATTCATCATTTCATGAATGTATATTATTTCCCTATGAGATTGTTTATCTTATATAAATGATTATGACAAAGGAAAAGATCATTCTTGAAAACATTCCAATTGTGAGAGAATTTTCAAATGCTTTTCTTGAAGAATTTTATGGTCCTAATTCTAGATGAGTGAATCTATTCTCAATTGATCTCATAAATGGATATTTCATAATATGACTCAACCCATATAGAGTTTCTTTTGTTGAACATGTGGATCAGAAGAAGCATCTAGAATATTATTTGGACAAAGGGTGCATACACCCAAGAGCTTCATCATGGGTTCTCTATTCCATTTCATCCTGAATAAGTATGGTTCAATGATCCTCTACATTGAATATTTTGAGCTCAATAAGACCATTCTGATGATGCATTATCCTCCTCTATAGACCGAAGATTTATTTTATTTTCTATGTGGAGCCCAATACTTCTTTATTATGGATCTTTGGTTGGGGTATTATCATGCAATGGTGAAGAAGGAGGATATCCCCATGAGCGATTTTCAAAAACGTTAGAGGTATTAAGAGTCATAGTTATTCAGTTTGTACTCAATAATATTCTAGAAATATTTATGGATATAATAAAGAGATTATTTAGGGTTTACCTCAGACAATTTTTTTAGTATTTATAGATAATATTCATTGATTCTTTAAATGCAAGGAGGAACATGAGGAGAATTAAAATACTATACTAATGTCTCTATAGAAGGAAATAATATATTAAAAGTATAGTAAATATGAGTTTTGGTTAGAGAGTGTGATTTTTTTGGGAATTTTATCACCAATAAAAAGATATATGTAGATTCTTCAATAACATGGATAATTAAATGATGGAAAAGATATTTTTTTGTGATATAAATACATAGTTTCTATTATTTAGCGGGGTGATATCACTTATTTTAGACAAACCTCACATGATTGTTAAGCCCACTGACTAATATTACTCAAAAGGGAGTCTTGAATTTCTATACTGATGAATGCAAAGAAAGAACTAATGTGCTAAAGAATCAGCTAATCACTACACCTTTGAAAATATTACACACCACAAGGGAACGATTTGTGATCTACGATAATGCATCCAAAATGTAATTTGGATTTTACTCATTAAAAGTGATAAAGTGATAGAATATGCCTCCTAAAAATTACTGATTCATTAGTTGAACTCTAATAATGATTATTTTTTCAATTTATTTTCCCTTATAATTTTTTCATTCAGAGTAAAGCACATACATCACAGATATAATTACACAAAACATTATTATCATAAATTAATATTGATAAAATAGTACGTAAAAAAACCAATGTGAGTGCCAAATGTTATAGTACACCAATAAATATAAAATAATAGAATAAAAATAAGATAATGTTGATGTTCTTGATCCACTAAAATGACTGCACTCAAGAACAAAGTCATTTATTTAAAAAATAATTTTTATTATAAAATAATCAAATTGAAGATGAAAATGTATATAAAAATGATTTAAAATATAATTCATGTAATAACTAATGTAATAATAAATACTTATAGGAAGTATATAACCCATATGACCCATATATATCTTATAGTCGGAAAAATTGTCTGACTATTGGAATAATCACATAACCGTTCAAGTAGTAATATGATAGATAAGAATAATAATATAACCATTATAATTGTATCATCACCTATTTAAATTTAAAATATTATTTAGTTTACTTATATAATGAAAATATAGTCTATTAATGACATGGTACAAGTAATTAAATGTTTTATAATGATAAATTAAGTGTTTGTATTTTTGAAAAACATACCTGTTTTATTTCATATTTTATAATGAATAAAATCATTTAGTAGAAAAATATGTTCATAAATATAATTTTTAAATTAATATTATATTATATTATAATTAATAGATTATTTTATGAGACCATACATAATTTTTCAAAGCACCATAATATCGATTATTAATACAAAATAAATATTTTTTGAATAAATAGGGATTTAATTTTAAATTATATTTCTCATATTTAGGAATTTATTACTGAAAAATGGATTTAGGTTTTGAAATATACTAGTGGAAAATTTATTAAGAAATTTTTTTTGTATTTTTCTAAAATAATTTAATTTTTGTATGAACAATAAAATATGGTAATTTAAGATATTTAACATTATAATCCAAATACACAATTTATTTAGTCATGGATATTGTATTGAACGATTAATTCCAAATATCTTGATCCATTATCACTATATAGTCACAATAATTAATACCATTGATTGTTTTGAGGCAAAATAATAAACTAATTAATATAAAAACCCCTATATCCTCCCACAATAAATACCAACCCCACCAACTCTTCTCCTAAAGCATGTTTAGCCTGAAAGAAATCGAAATATTTGGAAAACCATATCCTACCAACTCTCCCTACATCCTTGTGAAAATATTATAACCTGAATACCAATTACAAGTTCCTTAAGGGGTCCTTATAGGAGGTTATATACAATAGGTATCATTCTGAAACTACATTCTTTAATTTCATTTATTCATCGATCATCCCCTAATATCATTCATCCATCTACTAATAACAACCAAAGTATCTTAAATAAACTATTAATTTATATTTATAACTAAATATATTCCATTCATACCTTTTCTCAACTTCTCTTATTCAATGAATAGAAACCGTTGTCCAAATAATTTATGTTAACCGTCTCTGGTGGTAATGATTTTTGATTTCCCATTAACACCTTGATGAATGGTCATAAATATAATATTATGGTAAAGTAATATTTTTATAATTAAATTATAACATATTTCATGTTATGTTACTACTATATGGACATAGTATTAAATAAAATTAAATGAGTTTGTGATGTTGGAAAACAATGACTTAATGAACATATCATATAATGATTACATTTTTACTCAGAGAACCATCCCCATGTATGAAAACGTGATATACGAGACCATTAGAACTTCTGAAATTGAAGTAATACCATTTTATTTCAATTATAGATTATTATTCTTATTTTAGAAGAGCTTATATAATTATACAGAAGTGAACTGACCCTGAAACCATGTCAAAAATGATCTAAAAAATCTACTGAAATTTATAAGTCATAGAAATGACCATAAATGTACTAAAAAATTTATAATAATTAAAATATAAATGTAATGTGATATTAATTAAGTATTTAATGTATATGTTTCTTTTATTCAGGATATTATGTTCAAGCGTAGAATGCATTCAGACCCAAGGAAATTGATCTCATCAAATCTCACTAGTTCCATAGGGAAACAATTTATCTCCCATTTCCTCAATTTAACTATTAATTATTATATAATTCTCCCATACCATTTATACATGTTCCATATATGTATATATATATATGTGTCAATTAATCTTTCTTTGATGCGTAAATATTTTTTTAAAAGGATTCCTTCTCTGTCCCTCTCGATAGGAAAACCCGATTAAAGGTATATTTTCTATTTCATACCCATTTTCAAGAACAATTCATAAAATATTTTATGCCACCTATATTTTGTGAAATCACAAATTTTATCATGAAATTCCATTTTATTTAATTTTTTATGAAAATAATTATTCATTTATCTTCTTTTAGGAATCTTTATTCTTTTACCAAAAACCTCACTAAAGAGGTACATTCCTAATGTTTCTTAAACATCCATTTCGATGTTTTAAATTTATATGGACATTTTTATTCATGATATATTCTTAATACTAAATTATTATGGGGTAATAATGATTTAGGTCATTCCTTCATGGGTATCATTATGATACTCCCTTTGGTAATTCCTTATGACTTGATTTCAAAACCGAATTCTTTATATGGGTAACCCTTATTTTTATTCCTTATGTTTTAATTCCTTATTTGGTACACATATGCATATAAAATCTATGATGTGAACATCTATATGGCCATATAATGCATTGGGTAATGTTTTTTCTCATGATATGTTATGCATGGGATTAGGGTGTAAAACCAAACCATTATTGGACTTTGTCTACCATGTGGCATCATCTTTGTAGTTAACCTTGACTCATGTTAATATCGTGATACATTTTTCTACAAGATTCTTATATTTTCCTGAAAATATGATTCTATATTATACATGTTACTCTTTTATATGTCTATTAAATATCCACGACTATTAAGATATCATGTAATTCTCTATGACCCATATATAATTATTATTTTCCTTGTTTACACCCTTTACATGGGTTTTAGCTCATCCCCTCTGGTTATGTGTTCCCTAGGATAACATATCAATTTATAGGATCTCCAAGGGACTTTGTATATCCTTATTGAGATTAATATAAATATGTTTTACAATTGTTTATTATTTCTAATTATGAACCTATTCATCTAAATAAACTAGGATTTTTTATTCATGCTTATTATTTGATTGATAATTATGCTTATAATCATGTAATAATATTTTTAAAAGGATTGGGTTTAATTTTTTTATATCATAGGATGGTTTAGTTGTTTTTGAGAATTAAGGCTATAAATATTTATCGAGGAACCTAGGAATAATTCTATCAATATCAATAACCGTGATTGAAACCATGATAATCATAATGTAGAAAGTTGTTTTCATTTATATGTTTATCCTTATATGTTCTTTTTTTCATATTTATAAGATCAATATTTATATATTCAGAATCCGCCAAATGATTTTTAGTTAATGGATGGAAATAAGAGAACCTATTATAACAAACAATGTGATTGTATATATGATGTTTTCTATAATGAGATGCCAAACTAGTTGGAACGAGATCTCATAACATCATGAAAAGACTGTCCCATGTTTTGAATAATAACATGAATCATACGAAACACCGTCTATCTCCTAAGAATGATATTTTTTTGTTTAATAATTTATATAAAAATATTATCCTATATTTTGTGGATCATATAATGCCCTAATTATGGAATAATGTATTAAATCCTTTTAAGAGATATTCTTTGTCCTCTAGTTCTCAAAAAAAGATAATGTCTTACTGATGTGTTTTCATATTGATGGGAAGGATGATCAATGGAGGAAATAGATAAATAAAATAATATTAAGGTGGAAATTAATTCCACAGAACTTGATGGATCGAAAAAAAATATTTTTCAAAAACTTTTCGCCGAGCACTCCAAATTTAGATGGAGGGGGAGTTCCTCAGACTGAAGCAAGTGGAAGATCAATCTATTGGAGTGTATGAGGAAAAAATCCCAAGGATTTCACAATGAAATTATAGAATTGTCATGAATTATAAATGAAATTTGGAAAACTTATTTACCAGATTAATTTCATTTTTATGAATATCCTTGGGGATTTTAGACATTAAAAATATTGAGTAGATTATTTGTTACTCTCTTAAGTTTGATATATTGATTGTAGAAACTTTTTGTTCTCATGGTATTTGAGATAATAAGGGATACATAGAATTTAATATGGGATGATCAAATGATACATCCCATGGAGGGAATAATTCTAAGAATCTGACATGTCAATAGTGTGGGAAAAATAATCCTGGGAACTATTTTATGTGAATTGGGAGTTTCCTTAAATATGAAAAACAAGGGTATCAAGAATAAAATGAGATATAAATAATCCCACTAATGATAAAGAATAATTAAATGTTCAAATTAATGCTCATCCTATAATACAATCTATCAACATTACAGAACATGAGAATTGTGAAATACAATGCAAAAAATAATGGCTTTAAGAGAAAATCACCAACAACGACCTCCATGGAAAAAATGGAGGGAATATATTATCACTAGTTCTAAGGTGGATAATGTATGAACCCAGACCTTCTTTTCAGGTATTATTTTCCTTTTCTAGAGTTTTTCAGAAAAGTGGAGATTCTGGAAAATTTTGAATTACATGCAATGTACTTTATAAGTACACACAGTGTACTTTGTTGCCACTTAAGACCATGTGATGGCCGTGTCATGTTCACATGCACGACCATGTAGGGGTGACATGAAGGCTTCCTAAAGTGGAGTACGGAAAATCCTAGTACACACCGTGCACTCAAAAAGTACACGCCGTGTACTTTCTTTTTTTATTAAACGTACTGGGGTCACATCTGTAACCCAGAAATGTATTCTTCTCTAGATTCTTCGACCGAGGGTGTCCCGTACGGCTACAAATATCCTTCGAGCTCCTGATCCTCCGTCCATCTTCCGAATCAACCGCCGTCAATTACGTCAGAACCGTAGCGATAATCTCTTCCTTCTTCTAGAGCTTTGTTTTCCAATTCATCCCCCTTTTGAATGTTATCATGGGTTAAACTCTTTGTTTGTTTTCGTAGATCTACGATGTTATAAGGACGTTCAAGACTCGTGGTTCAAGTATATTGATCTAATAACCTCAATTTAGGTGTTTTGTACCTTTCTATAGAAAGTCTTTGAATATTTTGTGCAAATTACACTGATACCCTTGAACGTGGTATAGTGTGTTTCCTGTTTTTCCCTTGTTGTTTCTTACTTGCTTATATACCTGAGTAGAGGATATGGATTGTGAATATGGTAATTTACTATGCTTTGGATGTTTTTCCTTTCATGTTTTCCTATTTATGACCATTTGGCCTAGTTTTGCCTCGTAGTCTTTTTCCAGTTCCATGCCTAGTTTATAGGATGGTGTTACTATTCTTGTTTGTTGAGATGTTGTAGACTGCTAGCCAAGTAGTTCTTGAGGATACTTTGGCCGTTATGTGATGCGATACTCGATGACTTTACAAAGGGTTGGGAGACCTTAGTGTAGCATACCATAGAGAGAATGGATGTAAGGGCTTCTCCAGAGTGTCTTTAATTTACGATACGAGACCACAAGGGTAATTTAAGTTGAGTGATTCCTCAGAGTGTCTATAGTTCCTTGACATGGGACACATGGGGAATGAGACATTGAGTGCTTACCCAGGGATCCTTTAGTACGATACAAGACTATATGGGGAATTGACAGTGAGTGCTTCCCCATAGAGTCTATTATTTCTTTAGCTAAACCAGAGGGGTGAGACTGTGTGTGCCTCCCAGAGGGTTACTAGTACTTGTAGGTTGAACCTTAGAGGATAGACTATGAGAACTACCCATAGGATACCTTTTTGTTCTACTTGCTTGAGTGGCTGTTTCTTGTTTGTAAAATATATGCTAGAACTATGTGTTGTTTACTACTGTGTATTATCCTGTTTACTGCTTACTATTTACCGCTTACTGTACATTACTTTCCATATATTCACTGACTGTTAGGAATATATATTTGGGTGGTTTCCAACTAGGACTTTGTCTCACACCCTGTTTGGGTCCTGGTTTTGGGCCCAAAAAGATTATATTGTTGTAGGACTAGATAAGGGAAAGTGCCCTTCGACTTCAGGTGCCTAACTTTATATGGAGCTGGAGAGCATGGGACTAAGATATGGCTTGAGATGGTGAGGAGTTTACCAGATTTTTTTTGCACTTTGGTTCAGTATTGTTTTTATCCAGCATTGTGACTTGTTTGGCTGCTATCCTAGATATATGTATCATGCATATTTTCATATGTATATGTGTGCTCCATTCGTTTATTATTTAGTCTTCCACTGTTTATTGTTTACTCTTGTATGGAAATTTACCGCATCCGCTATTTCTTTGGTTTATCTTCCGCTGTGTACTCTGCCAATGAGGAATTAGTTTCCCCACTATCACACCCAAGGACCTCGCTGCTAGTCGGCAGCCTCCGGCGTTTGGGGAAATGCACATGAGGCCATGTGACCAACCGGGTACGGGGCACCTCTGGGTGGCTTCTGGAACCGGGGCATTACAAAGTGGTATCAGAGGGTTTCTTTTCTCTTGACTTACTATTTGGAGCCTTTAGCCAGGGATATGATGGAATAGGCACTTGGTAATAAGCTGTTCCCGGGAGTAGCTATCTATGTACATGGAAAATCCATACTACCTCATTTATTTCAATTTTACTAGTTTGCAATTTTACAGTTGTTTTGATTTCACCTTGAGTGACTCATTTGAGGTGTGTTTTTACAGTTGATGTTATTGAGGTTCTATTTCTGTTGCAACCCGATGAGATGAGGGTATTCCATCTAATGCATCATATAGGCACTTGCTAAGAAATCACATGTCACTCATTTTTTTCAATGCCATCTAGGATGCATTAGTGATTGCATGATGTTGTGATAGATGATGTGTAAAATATGCATGATGTTTTTATAGTTTCCTTGATAGGAATACCTGCTGTTGATATGAAATTGTTTGTGTGGATATTTACTGGAATGAATGCCAAATTTTGATTCTTGAGGTGTTATGGGCTCTCATAAATCGTACCTTGGTGGATCATTGACTTTTATCCCTTTTATATGATATGTAAGAGATTCCAAGCATTGATTCGAGGGGAGTATGGGACCTCATAGATTGGAATTTGGGACATTCATGCTTGTTTTCTGTGTTCTCTGGGATTCAGAACTACTGCCCGAAAAAACCCAGAATACACTGTGTGTATTTTGTGAATAGACGCCCTGTAGTTTTCTATACCGTGTTGCTAACTGCGTGGGAAGAAACAAGGGGTTGTGGAAAGTATTCAGGAACACGTTGTGTATGGTAAGTACACGCCATGTTGTAGTGATCGTGTGTCTACTCGTGTGACTAACGACACAGTTGGATAAAATTTGAATTTACATGTTGTGTCCTGCTTATACATGTCGTGCCTTGTGATCTAAGTACCCGACCATGTCACTAACAACACAGGTTGGTGAAATTCCTTCAAGTACACGTCGTGTTTCCATGGAGCACGCCGTGTAGAGAGAACCGTGTAGCCGGCCGTGTAACTAACAACACTGGTCGTGAAAAACTTATCTAGTACATGCTGTGTCCTTAGTGAACACGCCGTGTAGTCTAGGATTAAGAGAACCATGCGGGTTATCCATGTAAGGAGACTCTCGCAGGGGAATAGAGTTCAATTACACATTCTTTGTGGGGACAACACGCCATGTTGTTTGGGCGTTACACGACCAGCTGTGGCAGAAGTACATGCCCATGTGAATGACTTAAGAGAACACACCGTGTAGTTTTTATACACGCATTGTAGTCATGTTTTGTAAAACATGAATGTTTCTTTCTCAGGTTACACTCTTGTACTCTTGTGTTCTATATTTGTTAATCTGATCTAAAGTTCATGTTGGACCTTTTAGAGTCATGGCACTGAGGTGTCCTCCAGTTGTCCTCCAGTTGCAGGGTAGTGATCAGACGCCGAATATGGCTGATCAGGGACTTCCCGCAGATCCTCCTTTTGCACCAGCCTTGGCACCAGCAGTAATACCAGTTACAGGCACCGATGCAAAGTTCAGGGAAGGCTTTCTGAGGATGATGTAGAACTTCCAGGGAGCTCTGGCTCTGACCTCGACTATGGAAGACCTTACGCGGGTTTTGCAGCAGCAGCATCCTCCCACATTCTCAGGGGAAGGAGGACCTCATGCTACTGAGTCATGGCTAGAATCCATGATTACGATCTTCGAGCATTTGGAGACGCCTCCATAAATGATGTTCAAGCTCGCTACCTACATGATATGAGACTTTTCCAAGAGGTGGTTGGACATGATCTCACAGGCGGGTCATCAGCAAGTTATGACGTGGGAGGAGTTTCAGCACGTCTATTATGAATACTTCTATACAAAGACCCTAAGGGCCAACCGATCCCAGGAGTTCATGAGCCTGGAGCAGGGTACTCTTTTTGTCATGGTGTATTCATCTCGTTTCACCGAGCTTCAGCATTTTACACCCCTCCAGAGCGCAGATGGGTTGTTCTTGGAAAGGAAGTTTGAGGATGGTCTCAAGCGGGAGATCCGCTCGCAGGTAAATATCTTCAAGATGACTTCCATCACTTCCATCGTCAAACAGACAATAATTTCAAAGTACAATTTGAGAGATTCTGGAGCTAAGAGCCAGGGCTGTTCCACCTCCAGAGTTAGTGCTCCATCAACTGACAGTAGGAAGCGTCATAGGGAGTCTAGGCATGGTGATCCGAGGCGGCGAGACACATCTTCAGGTATCCAGGTAATATGATACCAGTGTGGAAGGGATGGAAAAATGAGGCCACAATTCTAGAAGGACCTAGTGGAGTGCCGATCTTGCGGCAAGATGGGTCACCTTCATCACTTCTGTCAGGTTTCCTCACCAGCAGCTGGTGACATAAGATCATCCATGACTCCTCGTTCAGGAGAAGCACCACTAATTTCTCACCAGTCTTGGAACTGGAGTACTTCCGGCCATTGAGGCCGAGGTAGAGGTCGTGGCCGGGGTGGTCAGTCGCTAGTCTATCAGGGCAGTAGGGAGGATCATCTCAGAGCAGTCAGGCAGGGCCACAGGGTCATGGTACAGGTTAGGCTTTTGCAGTGGAGCAGACCCAGCCAGAGCAGGATCCCGAACCTTCTACAGCTCGAGGTACAATCCTAGTAGCCTCGGTTTTATCTTCAAAACTTTTCGATACTAGTGTTATGCATAACTTTATCTATGTTGTTGTTTTGGAGAGCCTTGGGCTCTGCATCTTTTCCTCTGCCGATACCTTGACTCTAGACACACCATTGGGGACCATAGTGGTTAGTGTACGTCAGTGCAGAGAGTGCCCTCTTGAGGTTGCAGGGTGTCAACTTCTTATGGGACCTCTATGTACTAGAGATGACATGATATGATTTCATTCTCGGAATGAACTGGCTAGTTCCCTTCCAAGCTGTTGTGGACTGTTATTGCCACAGAGTGAGTTTTGTATAACCAGAGGGGGGATCCTTTCTTTATAAGGGTGAATGGGATGTCCAGGTGAGTAGAGCAGGACCCATGTATCAAGAGCTAGGTGGATTTACATCTCAGATTTCTATTCAATATATAGATGACCAGGGGATATCACAGTTAGACTTTCCTCCAGTGGTGAATTTTTTCAAAGATTTCTTTCCAGAATACTTTTCAGGTTTGCCTCCAGAGCGTGAGGTAGACTTAACTATTGATCTCATGCCGGGAGCGGCACCAGTGTCCATTCCTCCTTATAGGATGGATACACCTGAGTTGCAGGAGCTCAAGAAGTAGTTGGAGGAGTTGCAGGAAAAGGGTTTCATCCGACCCAATACTTATCCTTGAGGTTGCCTGTCCTATTTGCGAAGAAGGCAGACGACACCCTTAGGCTTTGTGTGGATTATCAGAAGAGGAACCAATTGACGGTTAAGAACCGATATCCCTTGCCGAGGATTGATGACCTCTTTGACCAGCTCTGAGGAGCCTGGGTGTTCTCGAAGATCGATTTGAGGCCCGGTTATCAACAGTTGCGCATTAGACCATATGATATACCTCTTACAGCTTTCCGTAACAGGTATGGTCTATACGAGTATATGGTTATGTCGTTCATCCTCACGAACTTGCCTGCAGTTTTTATGGCACTAATGAACTGAGTGTTCCATCCATACTTGGACTCTTTTGTGGTGGTCTTCATGGATGATATCTTGGTGTACTATCACACTATACACAACCATGATACCCATCTTGAGATCATTTTGATTACACTGAGAGAGCATCAGTTATATGCTAAGCTCTTGGGATGCCTCTATTGGATGGATCCGATTCACTTTTGGGACACGTCATCTTAGAGACAGGAGTGTTAGTGGACCCAGAGAAAGTGAGAGTAGTAGTTTCCTGGGAGCAGTAGAAGAACTTCTTGGAGGTGAGGAGTTTTTAGGGCTGGATAGATACTACAGACGCTCCATACGGGAGTTTTCACGCTTATCAGAACCCCTGGCAGGTCTGACCAAGAAGAGTGAAAAGTTCTTATGGATAGATTCTTGTGAGTCATCCTTTTAGGAGCTGAAAGGGAGGTTGAATTCAGCACTGATACTAGTCTTTCCAGATTTGGGCAAGAGATACACTGTTTACTGTGATGCCTTAGGTATCGGGCTGGGAGTTGTTCTTATGCATGGAGATGGAGTCGTTGCGTACGGTTCTCGGTAGTTGAGGCCAAATGTGTAACACCCCGAGATTTTATGAAAAATATTCTTTCTAATTTCATTGATGTCTTGTGTTGTACGCTACACCAAAAGGATCTTGCACTACACACATCCCTGACTTGGCTTGCATTACAAGCAATCATGACCTTCCACGATAGCGTATGTTATACGCAATACCGTGTTTCCCTAAACAATGATATGTTATATAAACTAACCATTATGAATAGTAATAACCACTTTTTGAAAATTTATTTTTAAAATGTACTTCATTTTTGGATTTGGAATATCGAAATTAGCCTAGGGTGAATTTTTGGTTTTTTCTGAAAACTTTCAATTTTTGATGAATAGTGAAAACACTAGGTTACTAGTTAAAAAGCGACCTTTTATTTAAATAATTATATATTTTATTTAAATATATTTTAGGTCAAAATAGATACATAATACCTATATAAGTTTAATTTAATTCATTGGAGTCATTTTATAATAATTTTAGGCATATAAAAATTTTATTGATCTTTTCACCGTCTTTTACCCACCTCCAAAGAGAATTTGAAAATTTACATAAAACATAATTTTACCGCTTCTGTGAGTGAAATTTTAAAAATCCAAGGGACACGGTTAATATCAAGGAGTAAAATTTGGTTCAATAATATAAAAATAATTTTTTTATGAATAGTAACTTTTTACTTTTATTTACCAGGGTAAAAAGTAAAAAGGGTATTTAAGGGTAAAAATGATATTATTATTAACCTAACACATGTCCTAATTATATTGGATAAGTGTAATTCAACCAAAAACAACCTTAGAAATAAAATATTACCCTTTAGGTCCACTTGGATTAGATTAGGACACTTATTATTATTTTATTTAAAAAAGAGTTAAAATGGTTAAAATCAAAGTTTAATAACTAAATCATTTTTAATATATGGTTATACATAATATATATTAGACTATAAATATTCATTAGAAAGATAAAAATATTTCATACCTAATGGTATTTTATTTATAATTTTTAGACATTAAATAATTTAATTTACTTATGACACCATGTTGATGCAGTATTTACCTAAATAATGAAATCATAAAATAATTGATATTATAAATACCCAAATAAATGTAATTTGAGACTTTTTATGAATTAAAATTTTTTATAGGTTAATATTACATGTTATTATTGATTTAATTTAATTTTTTTCGAACTAATCATGCTGTTATAATTTTCACAAAAATCAATTACCAAATAGTGTCAAAATTGACATAAAATAGTTTTTAAAACAAATATTATATTATTAATTGTTATTATATTCCTAAAAACCTAATGATCGGCCAAATTACATACATAAGGTTATATATATTAATAATGAACCACTTGGGGTTCGTTTGGGTTGTTATATTATGTTTATTATCTATATAGTGTAAGAAAACAAGAAGACACGGTAAAAGTTAAATTATTTAACTTAGAGTTAAATCTAAATGACAAGGTTAAAATAGTAACCTAAACTTTTATAAAACCTATTGGTTGAGAAGATTTCGACCCTTCCCCACCTTATCTTCTAGATAAATCAATTTGTAGCTATTAAAAATCGAATATCACTTTATTATAAAATAATATTTTAAGTTTTTCCAAAGGTGCCCCTCTCCTCCCTTATAAAAAGGGGACCCCTTCCCTCTTCTCTTCACACCATTCTGATCCTTGAAGCTCGGCCAACCCCTACCAATTCCTCTTCTAAACCTCTCTAGTTATATCATAGAGGTTCTGGTATTCTCAAAAGACAAACTCTAGTGCCCTAAGAAGGAGTTTAAAGGAGGTGCGTCGTGGAAGAGGTAATCTCTTCTACCGACTCTTTGAAGTTTCTTTCTTCTTCTACTTATTCTTATTTAGTTGTTTCATTATAAAGTAATAACATCAGTATTACTTATAAAATTATATGTTATTATAAATATGAAACAACCATATTTCACCTTCTATCAATCCTATGGAAAATGATATCACCACGCGTGCGTACGTACGGAATACCGTCTCCACGACGTGGTGTAATTAGTTTTTCCACCACCACCTTAAATGGATTGGTATAATGGTTTAAATAACTACTATATATGGTTATTATAAAATCATACTAATTCTAATATATTATATCATCCACTCCAATTCCATTCAATAAATATGGGAATGATATCATCGCTCGTGTGTACGTACGGATTACCGTCTCCACGACGCGATGAGATTAATTTTCCATGTTAACCATTCAAGAATGATTATAAAGTATATATAATGAATAATAATGAAATATATGACATAATGAAGCTACTGTATTTATGTATATATATATATATTTCATCTACTTAATTCCATTCAAGTCAATAAGGAATGGAAAACAGTTTTCATGAGTACGTATGACCTACCGTCTTCATGAACGGTGCATTTCATTTCATTAATATATCTATTATATATATGTATATACTGAATATATATGATATATAATTCATGATTTACATTCTGGAATTAAATAAATCATGATATAATTTATAATAATATCAAGAACAAAAAATCGAAACACGCATGATAAATGAAACGATTTTACCCAAAATGCTGCTTTAACATGAAATTTACAAAAGAAAGGGTATTATAAAGTCATAATTGAACCATATATGATATCATAACAATGAATATTATTATTTAATAATTCAATGAAATTATTTAAATCATTATACAAGATTTTCGGATACGTACGAAGCATATCGTACCTAAGGTAAGGGATAATTATTCCAATCTAATTCTTATCCGAGATTGTTTATTCGTAAGTATTTACTGGGGTTATATTTTTCATCCATGTCCATAAAAAAAATTTTCATAAATTTTTTAATATTATTCCATGTATATTTAAATTCATGTTTACCTATCTTCAACTTTTACACTGTGTTATAGAAAGAATCTTTCTTTTTTTACCATACGAGGTACTTTTTGAATTTTCCGGCAAAATTACGTGAAAAATGTTTTTTTAAATTATACAGCGTGAAGGGATTTTTACTGTTTCATAATGACTTATTTCAATGAAGCTTCCTATACAAAATGTCATTACTATTTTCAAAAAAATCCTTTTCATTTAAAATTTAATGGCATTTTGTGAAAAGAAAATTGATTTTGAAGAAGAAATGATATTTTCCTCAAGAATTTCATTTCAAGTGTTTTATCAAAACAATTTTCCATCTAAGATGACATTATTTCATATGTGTATGTTTCAAGTATAATATATTTATGATTTATATGGTTTCACATTTCTTTTGATGAAATGATATCCATTTGTTTTATAAGGATTATGTTATGATGGGATGATGTAAATGAAACCCATTTTTATTCTTTGGGTTATTATGAATGATTTATGTTTATGTTGTGGAACAAGTAAGAATTATTTCATTATGAGATTTGTGGGACCTATATCTCCCTCCAATGCATTGGGTAATGATTTATATCTCATGAGATAGACATGTCTGTAATGGTAAGTTAATCCGGTTCAGTGATACAGGACTGAAACAAGGGGTGAACTTGATTTAGAAAGGGACTTTGTCCACTAAGATGGTCTTGGCAGCAATTCCATGGCTACCATGGAAATCATATCATGTGATTAATGTTTTTCCACAATTAAAAGTTTTATTTTCAAGCTATTCTGTCTTGATTGATGTTACATTATGATCTATGCCTTATGTAATTCCATGTTTTATGTCATTGCTCAAGATTTCGATGTTCAAACATTATGTTAATGTTTTTATGTTCAAATGTATATGGTTTGTTTTATTTTCTCCATGCTTACCGTTACTAAGCATTTGAGCTCACCCTTTATATGTTTACTTTTCCTCATGATTTAAATAAAGGTTTGAGGTAAGAAAACCAAAACTAGAAGATCTTTATGGGAGATGTTGAAGATCTTTCACAATGATTAGAATATTGCGTTCGAGTTTCCAAAGACACTAATCTATTACGATCCTTTGGTGTCTATTTTTGTTATGTATTAAGTATTCCGCAAAGGTAATGTAATATCTCTGTATGTCAAGCATTGGGTCTCTACAGTTGGTATCAGAGGTTCAGTTTAGTTAACCTTGGAAACTAGGATGTGAGAACATTAGTGAGATCCCTAGAGATATTTCTAAGGTATGTCTAGGGATGTCCCAAAGGATAAGTATAAGTATAGGTTATAGTCCTATAATTACGGAAACGATATTAGAATTGAACATAAGATGTTAGATATTGAAGGTAATCCCACTTTATTATGATTTTTTCCTCTCAGACTATTCTTTTTGCATTTTAGAAAATGGCTGGAAACAAAGAGATTCACGATAATGGAGGATATGATGGACAATGGAATGATCTTCTTCATGAGCAACCAAATGATATGGGATTTTGAAGTCCAAACATCGTTATTATGCCTAATCAGCAATCTCATAATATGATCAATAATCTCAACTTTGGTAAGTATCCCGACTCATATAATAAGTGAAATGTGGAGTTTCATGATGATCATAGAGGAAATAAAGTTCAATTTCCCTCATGTAAATAATGTGGGAAGAGGAATCAGGGATAATGTTTCAAAGGAACTGGTAGATGCTTTGGGTGTGGAAAAGAAGGACACAAAGCCAGTAAGTGCAAAAGAGAAGATTCAGTTAACACCATGGACATGGATAATGGTATTTCTATGACATCAACAATGATTAAATGTTTTCAATGTGGAATGTATGGGAATTATGCAAATCAATTCCCTAAGGGAAAGTCTCATGATGAGAATCAGCATGGTCATATGGGTAGTATTTATGTTGATGATGTTGAAGAGACTACAAATGACATGTGAGATGAAATAACTGTTAAATCTCATTCAATGGTTTAATAATGTAGTGGAATGATTTATGTTTATCAAGAGTTATGTTGTATAGGTAATGGTACTGTGGAATAAAGGCACATCTAAGGATTGTTACACTATTGTTTTTCCTAAAGTATTTGAAAGTATATGTTGAATGGTACCGGTAACCATGAAAGGTTATTCAGATATTTTTGGAAAGTAGATGATATGCACATAATGAAGGGATAAGAAGATAATGAGATGTTTGATAGTATTCATGAGCTCATTACTGATATAAGGACTAAGTGATATTATGGTTTGATTATATAGAATTTTTGGGTTTTTGGTTTGTGGAAAAACTTATCTTTTGACATCATTCAGGTTTTCACTAAGGTTTAATGGGTATTCATTTTTAAAGAGAATAAATTATTAAGCTATTCCCATGTTTGTAATTTGACCAACAAGATATATCATATGATATATGGGGGATACATGATGGTATTCACATGCTCGGCAGATGACATTTCTAGTAAATGATTAGAAGTATTTTGGATAAGCCTAAAGATTGGAATGGATTATGTTAGACATAAGGTAGTATTGTTTAAGGATAGAACATTGTAGATATTATTGATGGAATGTTATAAAAATTCAGTTTTAGAAAAAGGAAAACCTGCAGGACAAGCAACAACCCGTCATGTCAGACAAGGATGTGGGAATTGAACCCACAACTGAAGTGCGACAGGCCTTTATTTCCTACCACTATCCTACAGGAAGTCCCTGGTAGTAGAAACTAGTTTTATTAAGTGGTATGATAGATGAATTATAAGTCCATTTTTTGGAATCATATATCGTTAACCTCACCACAGAAGGACTTATGAATATTTGATTACTTTTTCTAACCTTTTGTTTGAAACAGATGGAGTGACCCATCATTCTATCACATGATCTACTAACACTTCACAAATGTCAAATTCAACTTCATTTATTTAAGATATGAAGTGGAAATTGTTCAAGGCACACACAAAAACGGTTATATTGTACCGAAATAAAGTAAGCATTTCTTATAATTCAAAATATTCAACTTTAGGGAAATCATCTTGAAAACCAAAAATGTTGTCCTAGTGCCCTTATATCCGATGAATCAGATGGTACCTTAGATCATCAAAAATTTATGGCTTTTTTATTGTTGGTTTTTTCATAGCCATGTACTCTACCACTCTCCATTAGAACATGATGGTTATATTTCTCTTCCATATCCATATTTTCACCTATGTTCTCCTATGTGGAAACCAATGATTAGTTAATTTGGGTAACCATTACATTTCATACTTTAGTTTTTAAAGATAAGTTTTGGTATTCCTTTTTACGATTTGAGTTTATATTAAAACATTCGATCAGTAAACCATTTATAACCCCAACAAATTTCGAGGGAGAAATTCATTTTAAGGGGGGTAGAATGTAACACCCCGAGATTTTATGAAAATTATTATTTTTAATGTAATTTATATCTTTTTTTGTATGCTACACAAAAAGGATCTTTCACTACACGCATCCCTGACTTGGCTTGCATTACATGCAATCGCGACCTTCCACGATAGCGTATATTGTATGCAATACCGAGTTTCACTAAACAACGATATGTTATATAAACTAACTATTATGAATAGTAATACCCACTTTTTGAAAATTTATTTTTCAAAATTTACTTCATTTTTCGATACGGAATATCGAAATTAGCATAGGGTGAATTTTTGGTATTTTTCTGAAAACTTTCAATTTTTGATGAATAGTGAAAACACTAGGTTACTATTTAAAAACTGACTTTTTATTTAAATAATTATTTATTTTATTTAAATATATTTTAGGTCAAAATTGATACACAATACCTATATAAGATCAATTTAATTCATTGGAGTCATTTTATAATTATTTTAGACATATAAAAATTTTATTGAACTTTTCACCGTCTTTTACCCACCTCCTAGGAGAATTTGAAAATTTGCATAAAACATAGTTTAACCACTTCTATGAGTGGAATTTCAAAAATCCGAGAGATAAGGTTAATATCAAGGAGTAAAATGTGGTTCAATAAGATAAAAATAATTTTTGGTGAATAGTAACTTTTTACTTTTATTTACCACGGTACAAAGTAAATATGGTAATTAAGGGTAAAAATGATTTTCTTATTACCCTAAGAAATGTCCTATTTCTGCTAGATAAGTGTAATTCGACCAAAAACAACCTAAGAAATAAAATATTACCCGTTAGGTCCACCTGGATTAGATTAGGACACTTATTATTATTTTATTTAAAGAAGAATTAAAATGGTTAAAATCAAAGTTTAATAACTAATTTTTTTTAATATAGGGTTCTACAAAATATATATTCGACTATAAATATTAATTAGAAAGATAAAAATATTTCCTACCTAATGGTAGTTTATTTATAATTTTTAGACATTAAATAATTTAATTTAGTTATGATACCATGGTGATGTAGTAATTACCTAAATAATGAAATCTTAAAATAATTGATATTATAAATACCCAAATAAATGTAATTTGAGACTTTTTAGGAAATAAACTAATTTTCTAGGTTAATATTACATATTAGTATTGATTTAATTTGACTTTTTTCGAACTAATCATGCTGTTATGATTTTCACAAAAATCAATTACCAAATAGTGTCAAAATTGACATAAAATAGTTCTTAAAACAAATATTAAATTATTAATTATTATTATATTCCTAAATATCTAAGGTTCAGAGAAATGACTTAGATAAGGTTATATATATTAATAATGAACCACTTGGGGTTCTTTTGGCTTGTTATAGTATGTTTATTAACCATATAGTGTAAGAAAACAAGAAGACACGGTAAAAGTTAAATTAGTAAACTTAGAGTTAAATCTAAATCATAAGGTTGAAATAGTAACCTAAACTTTTCTAAAACATATTGGTTGAGAGGATTTCTACCCATACCTACCTTATATTCTAAATAAATCAATTTGGAGCTATTAAAAACCGAATATGACTTTATTATAAAATAATATTTTTTGTTTTTCCAAAGGTGCCCATGTCCCCCCTTATAAAAAGGGCACCCCTTCCCTCTTATCTTCACACACTTATGAGACTTGAAGCTCGTCCAAACCCTGCCAATTCATATTCTCTACCTCTATATTTATATCATAGAGGTTATGTTCTTCTCAAAAGACCAACTCTAGAGCCCTAAGAAGGAGTTTAAAGGAAGTGCGTTGAGGAAGAGGTAATCTCTTCTACCGACTCTTTCAAGTGTCCTTCTTCTTCTACTTGTTCTTATTTAGTTGTTTCATTATAAAGTAATAACATCACTATTAATTATATACTTATATGTTATTATAAATATGAAACAACCATATTTCAACATCTATCCATCCTACATAAAATGAAATCACCGCGCGTGCGTACGTACGGAATACCGTCTCCACGCTGTGGTGTCATTAGTTTTTCCACCACCACCTTACTTGGATGGGTATAATGGTGTAAATAATTACTATATATGGTTATTATAACATCATAATAATTCTAATATATTATATCATCCACTACAATTCCATTCAATAAATATGGGAATGATATCATCACTCATGCGTACGTACGGATTACCGTCTCCACGACGCGATGAGATTAATTCTCCATGTTAACCATTCAAGAATGATTATAAAGTATATATAATGAATAATAATGAAATATATGACATAATGAAGCTACTGGATTTATTTATATATATATATATATCATCTACTTAATTCCATTCAAGTCAATAAGGAATGGAAAACAACGTTCATGCGTACGTACGACCTACCGTCTCCATGAACAGTGTATTTCATTTCATTCATCACTCTATTATATATATGTATATATTAAATATATATGATATATAAATCATTATTTACATTCTAGATGTAAGTAAATTATGATATAATTAATAATAATATCAAGAACAACAAATCGAAACACGCACGATAAATGAAACGATTTTACCCAAAACGCTGATTTAACATGAAATTTACCAAAGAATGGGTATTATAAAGTCATAATTGAACCATATATGATATCATAACAATGAATATGATTATGTAATAAGTCAATAATATTATTTAGATCATTTTAAAGGAAGTTCAGATACGTACGAAGCATATCGGACCTAAGGTGAGGGATAATTATACCAATCTCATTCTTAACCGATATTGTTTATTCATAAGTATTTAATGGGGATATATTTTTCATCCATGTCCATAAAAATGTTTTTCATAAAGTATTTAATATTCTTCCATGTATTTTTAAATTCATGTTTACCCCTCTTCGACATTTACATTGTGTTATGGATCGAATATTTCTTTTTTTACCATATGAGGTACTTTTTTGACTTTTCCAGCAAAAGTACGAGAAGAATGTTTTTTTAACTTATACGACGTGAATGGATTTTTATGATTTCATAACTACATATTACAACAAAGCTCTCTCTACAAAATTTCATGACTATTTTCAACAAAATACTTTTCTTTTAAAATTTCATGGCATTTTGTGAAATGAAAATTGATTTTGAAGAAGAAAGGATATTTTCCTCAAGAATTTCATTTCAAGTGTTTTATCAAGTCCATTTTACATCTATGATAACATTATTTCATGTGTGTATTTTTCAATTATAAAATCTCTATGATTTATATGGTTTCAATTTTCTAATGATGAAATGATATCCATTTGTTTTATAAGGATTATGTTATGATGGGATGATGTTTATGAAACCCATTTTTATTCTTTGGGTTATGATGAATGATTTATGTTTATGTTGTGGCAAAAGTAAGAATGATTTAATTATGAGATGGGTGAGACCTATATCTCCATCCAATGAATTGGGTAAAGATTTATATCTCATGAGATAAACATGGCTGTAATGGTAAGTTAATATGGTTCAGTGTTACAGGATTGAAACGTGGTGTGAACTCGATTCAGAAAGGGACATTGTCCACTAAGATGGTCTTGGAAGCAATTCCTTGGATACCATGGAAATCATATCATGTGATTAATGTTTTTCCACAATTACATGTTTTATTTCCATGGTATATTATCATGATTGATGTTACATTATGATCTATGCCTTACGTAATTCCATGTTTTATGTCAATGCTCCAGATTTCGATGTTTAAACATTATGTTAATGTTTTTATTTTCAAATGTATAGTGTTTGTTTTATTTTCTCCATGGTCCCTTACTGAGAATTTGAGCTCACCCTTTATATGTTTTCTTTTCCCCAGGATTTAATGAAAGGTTTTAGGTAAGAAAACCAAAAGTGGAGGATCTTTATGGGAGATGTTGAAGATTTTTCACCTTGATTAGAAGATTACGTTCCGAGTTTCCAAAGACACTAAACTATTACGGTCCTTTGGTGTCTATTTTTGTTATGTATTAAGTATTCCGCAAATGTAATGTAATTTCTATGTACATAAAGATTTCGTTCTCTACAAAATGAGAGGAACTATCACGAACCAGCCCGGGTACCCTGGTAACCCTATAACCGAGCCGACCCTGAAATAGCACGAAGGGCATTCCCAATCCCCCCGGGTTAGTGACTAGCACCTGGAATCATACGACATACATGTGGGAATGATTTTTCCATAGGAATGTGGAATCAAAAGAAACAAGACAGTATGCAAACAAAAGAAACTCCATCGGGAGTAAAGTACCAGAATAGAAAGAGGCATAAAATCCCAAAGTACTAAAACCCATGTACTAAAAATTGGAAATACAGCCCCAAGGTCCCTAAGGAACAAAACTCACCAAAACCAAAGAACAACAGATGGATACACCTCCATGAGGTCCCTTCCCTTTTCTTGATCCTGGAAGAATAAAGTCTACAAACACCCAAAGGCAAAAGTAGGGTGTGAGACAAAGCCCAGTAGGATACCATCAATGATTCCACAATAGATGTCAAATATAGATTATCCAGATAAAAGCTTTCAATTTTCAAATAAACAGGTTTGGCAATTCAAAAGCATATTCTATGGAAATATTCTATACATTTTAAAATGATGGAAATAAATATTTTAAGAAAGGCATTACAATTTATGGAATATTTCTAGAACAATGTATTAAGTAAAACATTTTATATAAATTGAACATTTATGTGATGCGGTTCCCAAGCATTGGTGTACATTTATATCTCAAATATAAATAAACAAGAGAGCAGGATGGTCATCTGCCAATAGGTACGATAGTATTGACCAGTTATAGGATTCTACACTCTCTATGTGAACTCAGAAAAATGTGTATAGACACGCCCCTATGACACTAGCAAAAGGAGACTCATCACCAACCCGTCGGGGATGTGACCCACTGCATGTTTGTTTTAGAACGTTGTCATAGCGTAGAGTGTATCCAAATAACTCACTAACTACCAAAGGATTTATTGCGCTCTTAAATGATGGGAAAACTATTTTAAGAATGCTTAAAATACGATCAATCCCATTCTCCCATTTCAAAAAGTTCCATTTTCATTCCATTTAAAACCAAAATAGGTTTTATTCAAAACATTCCTTCATCAAGATAAAACCAATGGGTTTCTATAAAATCCTTATTAAGCCATTTTCATAAGTTTGAAATCCATTAAAAACCAATTCCATCATTAAACAATTCATTTCACAATTAAATTCAAAATTTTTGTTGAAATCATTTCCATCAAACACACAATTTAAATTAAACAATTTAAATCAGCCAATTTCCATAAACATACCCAATTAAATGGAATTGGGGTTTTTCACAAATTTTTATGCCAAAACCATTTCAAATATCTCAATTCAATGGATTCGAGTTTTTATCAATTAATTGAAAACAAATTCGAGAAATTGAATTTAATTCAACAATTTAAATAAATCAAGAAAATACAATGGTAATAAATTTGGAAAGTCGGGATCGAACCACCTACCTAGATTTATTGATGGGAGTTAGCCCAATGAGAAACCCCAAGAACCGAGCGGCACAACGATGTTGATCAAAAACTGGATCTAAATACTTAAAATAATAATTAAGATCAAAGGAATCAAGATCTTGCAAAACTAGATCTAGATTCACAATCCTAGATCTATACCTCAACTCATAGGTTTAGATCCATGGAAGAAAAGGAAATATTCCATGAAAAGATCAAGTAAAGATAGAGGAATAAACAAGAAGCACAACGGGATGAAATCCACTTACCAAGAGGATAGTGGATATTCAATCTCAGCCTTCAATCTCGAAGAAAGATGTTCGGATTGACTTGGAATCTCTCTAGGAGGCTTTGGAATGACCTAAAATGAGTCAAGCCCGAGCCGAGGTCGAAATTATGGAAGTCCCGGGGGTTCAGGTGGTTTTAAAAGAAAAATTCGGAATTGAAAACCGCACACACAGTTTACCTGGGTAGAGGTGCACAGTTTGTCAAACTGTGCCCACACCGTGCAGACCTCATTGTCCAGAGATAAATGGTCTACATGGTTTGGTTGCACGATTCATCAAACCGTGTGCACACCGTGCGTTCCTCTCTGTCCAGTGCTGATTTGTTGGTACAGTTTGCTCGCACTGTTTGTCAAACAGTCCACAAACCGTCCACAAGCCATTGCCCTTTTTTTGACTTAAATGTTCACCCAAACACATCCCCAAGTCACTAATCCAAAACAGAGGTTCTTAGAAACATCAAAAGTACATGGAAACGTAATGTTATGTTACAACCTCCCCACCATAAAACCTTTCTGTCCCTAGAAAGCATAGGAAGAAACCTCCATGTCAAAAAGATGAGGCCACTACTCTCTCATTAGAGCATCCCTTTCCCACGTCTCTTGAGAAACAGATCCATGCTGCCATAGTACACAGACTAGAGGTATCGTTATCCCATGAAGTACCTTTGTCTCAGAATCAACAACCCTGATAGGTCGTTCAGTCAGAGATAAATCTGGTTCAATCTCAAGATCACTCTAGCTCACATCATGAGATGGATCAGAGAGATTCTTTTGTAGCTGCAATACATGGAATAAGTTATGTATTGACGTCAGTTGTGGTGGTAGAGCTAGACGGCAAGAAACTTTCCCTATAAGACCAACAACCTCAAAAGGTCCCACAAAATGAGGAGCAAGATTCCCATTCCTCCCAAGCCATCAATGACATAATCGGGGTGAAACTTTCAGGAACACCTGGTCCCCAACTGAGAACTCAAAAGGTCTATGACGACGATCAACATAAGACTTGTACCGACTCTATGCTGTCAACAATCTCTGACGAATCAACTAGATCATAGCTATAGTCTCTTGGATCAGACTCGATCCTACCAAAGAACTTTCACCAATCTATGACCAACATAAAGGAGATTTACAAGGATGTCCACACAAAGCCTCAAAAGGAGACAGTTTGATCGTAGACTGATAACTGTTGTTATAAGAAAACTCAACGAGCCCCAGATGATCTTCCCAAGACCCAAAAAATTCAAGAACACATGCGTGGAACATATCCTAAAGGATCTGAATAGCTCTCTCTATCTGGCCATCTGACTATGGATGGTAGGCCGTGCTCAAATGGACCTGAGATCTCAGTGACTCTGGAAGGTATCTCCAAAAGCGAGAAGTAAACTGAGGATCCCTATCCGATACAATAGCATATGGAAGTCCGTGTAAATGAAAAACTTCATTCACATAGATATTACTGAACTCATCAACTTTGGTTGTATCTCTAATAGGTATAAAGTGAGCCAACATAGTCAGTCTGTCGATCACAACCCATATCGCGTTCTTCTACCTCTGGGTTTGAGGTAACCCAACCACAAAGTCCAAATAGATTTCATCCCACATCCATGTAAGGACTGGAAGTGTTTGAAGAAAACCCGAAGGTTTTTGGTGCTCAACATTCACCTGCTGGCACATATTGCAACGATATACATACTTAGTAATGTCTCGTCTCATACCTGGCCACCAGAATTGTCACCGCATAACATATAACAACTCCGTGGGTCCTTGGTGTACAACCCACTGAGAGTTATGGAAACCCCCCATCACATCCTTCCTTGCCGCTAACGACACAACCTAACGGTTTCGAAAACACAGAACACCCACTTTGGAGAACGACCACAGCGTGTCGGTCCCCCACCATAAAGAGAGTCCCTAATGCTATGGAATTAATCATCCAGTTTCTGTTCCTGAAGAATTAATTCGAGAAGAGTAAATTTCAACTGGAATCTGGATAAAGAAACTTCATTCCCCTTCCATTGAACTCCAGTTTCCAACTGAGAAAAAAGATCCATCAAACTCTATTCTTTTGAAGATTCTCTCAGAGCCTGTGATGGAAGTTTCCTGCTTAATTCATCTGCAACTACATTCCCTTTTCCCGGGGTATAGGCAATGTCAAAGTCAAAGGATTATAGGTACTCCACCCAATGCCTTTGGTGGAGATTCAAATCTTTCTGAGAGAAGATATAACTCAAGATCTTGTGGTGTGAATACAAAGTAAACCTTTCTCCAAAAAGGTAATGTCTCCAACACTTATGTGTGTGCATTATAGCTGCAATTTCAAGGTCATGGGTAGGATAGTTATTCTCATGAGACTTAAGCTGACGAGACCCATAGACAACAACATGATTACCCTACATGAGGAAACATCCCAAACTTGAACTCGATGCATCACAGAAGACCACATATCCTATCCCAGCCTCAGGAAGAGTTTACAATGGTGCAGTAGTAAAAAGATGCTTTAGCTCAAAAAAGTACTCTGAAATTTATCATTCTAGGAAAACTTCACTTCCTTTCGAGTCAGAGTAGTCATTAGAGAAGCTAGCTTTGAGAAGTCTTTAACAACTCGACGATAATATCCTGCTAATCCCAAGAAGATCCAAATCCCGAAATCATTTCTTGGTTGTTCCGAAGTCATAACAGCCTTCACCTTTTTAGGATCAACTGACATTCTTTGTTTCGACAGGACATGTCCCAAGAATTTCACTTCCCGAATCCAACAATTTCACATTGAAAGCTTGGCATAAAGTCGGGGATTCCTTAGAAGATTCAGAACTGTTCTTAGATGATGTACATGATTCTCCTCAGACTTGGAGTATAAAATAATGTTATCCAAAAAGACTACCACAAAATTATCTAGTTACTCACAGAAAACCTTGTTCATCAATGCCCTGAAAACTACAAGAGCATTTGGTAGGCCGAAGGTCACAACAAGGTACTCATAATGTCCATAACTACTCTGAAAAGAGGTCTTATTAATGTCAGATACTTTTATCCTCAACTGATGGTAACCTGATCGAAGATAAATTTTTGAAAACCACATTTCCCCTTTCAATTGATCAAAAAAAATCATCAATTCATGGTAACCGATATTTTTTCTTTATCGTAGCTCGGTTGAGATTTCGATAATCAACACATAAGCGAAGAGAAACATCATCCTTCTTACCGAAGAGAACTGGAGCTGCCCAAGGGGACACACTCAGGCATATATAAAAACTTCTCACGATGATCATCTAACTTAATATTCAGCTCTTTTAGTTCAGGTGGAGCCATTTGGTAAGAGGGAATAGAAACTGGTTGAGTACCAGACATTAAGTCAATGTAAAAAATCAACCTCTATTTCTGGTGGCAAACCAGAGAAGCCAGAAGGAAACACATCGTTAAACTCAGCGACGATTGGAGGGAGATCACCACACAATGAATCCCTCTCTAGATCAAAAGAAAACACTGATATAAATTTCCCCAACTTTTGATAAAAGGGTCCTGCTCTGCTTGACCATGGGTCTCATTCTCCTTGAAAAAGAAGGGGCACCCCACTGGGCATAGTAGGATAGACCCATCGATGATAACAATCGATCCAGGATTTATTGGAAATGAGCCAATCCATCCCAAATATGACATCAAAATATTTTATGTCAAGAACCAAAAAACACCAAGCATGCTCGACATATTATAGAGAGAATACACAAGCAGGACTACAGAGACCATTCTCTCTCATTGTACCAAGGGGTGTTGTAATATCCATCGCACAAGATAAAAGTTCAATAGGTAGATTACGAATATTAACAACATGGGTTGAAATAAAAGAGTGAGATGCACCAGTATGAGAAAGAGTTTTCACTAATGATGAAGTTATAGTAATGGTACCTCTCATAGTTGCAGGACCTTCATCGGCAACCTCTGGCGACTTAGCCACTACGTGAAGAAGCTTCATTCCGGATGCCTATGGCCAGAACCCTTTTGTACGTGAAGCATTTGATTTCCCCACAATATTTGGAGGTTTTGATGATCCTGTTACACTACGTGGAGTAGAGAAGTGATGGAAGAATCACTGTAAGTCCCCTAAATGTCTGCAGGAGCCACATTTCATGGGTGCCTTAGTGCAAACCCTCTTAGAATCTCATGGATTTCCACACTGATAGCATGTCAATGAAGCCCCTACCATTGTTACCAGAGGTCTAGAATGACTCTGTTGTCGAGAAGTTCTATAAGAAACCTCTCACTTCCATTTTCCTTTAAAGGAATCATAAGTTCCACTAGGAGGGAAAAGAACCTCCTTCAACCCCGACTTTCCTGCCAGGTCCATCTCAACCATCATGGCCCTATCCAACACATCAGCATAAGTGGGTAACTTCAATAAGAAAACATGAGAACGAATATATGATCTAATTTCCAAACTCGAATCGTCAAGCCTTCATCCTCTCATTAGATACAATCTCAGCAGAAAACTATACCAACTCAGAAAAGAGATTGGAGTACTCAATCACAGTTTTGTTATCCTGCTCAAGCTTGAAAAACTCCACATCCTAGCCAACACCATTGATTCTAGATAGAACTGGTTAGTGAAAATAATCCTAAAGACTTTTCACTCAAAAACCTCATGTTTCCCAGCCTTCACCATTGTGTCCCACTATCTCCTACTTGGTCCCTCCAGTACGAAGGTGGCACACTTCACCTTGATCACATCAGGTGTCTCCAAGAACCCAAACAGATGTTCAATCTTACTCAAACATTCCTCAGCATGTTGATGATCAGTGGAGACTTTGAAAACTGGTGGATTTTGACGTAAGAACTCTTGAGAATGACTTCAAAGAACATCGCTATGAGGATATATAGCTGGATCCTAAATAGGAACAGGAGGTAGTTCATGTACCAGATCTCAGACAGTGCAAACAATCACCTGAACCAAACTCAGATCCACAATAGGGCTCACTTGCTGAGATTCAGCAACAACCTCTTTTGTGATCCTATTCTCACGTCTTATCGGAGGCATGTTGCTAAACAACATAAAAATACATTTGGTTAACACTCAAATAGAGTAAGAAGGAAAACTATTCTTAATAGTAGGGATTACCAAGATTTTGATTCCACTCTATCCAAATAAAAACAGGGAAAATACTAGAACTAATACACATGTCGAATTTCCCTAACCAACCCTGGTAACTTCAGGTTTAATGCGGTGAGAGCTGGATAGACACTCAGTCACAACTACCTCCTATGTCCCGACAAGAATACTCAACTGCATACTATCATTAAGGTAAGATGCTTAACCTCCCTTCGATACCATTTTGTCGTGAACCAGCCCAGGTACCCTGTTAACCCGATAACTGAGCCATCCCTGACATAGCCCGAAGGGTGATCCTGATCCCCACGGGTCGGCGACTAGCACCTGGCATCGTACGACATACAAGTGCAGATGATTTTTCCACAAGAATGCGGAAGCAAAAGAAACAAGACAGTATGAAAACAAAAGAAACTCCACCGGGATTAAAGTACAAGAATAAAAAGAGGCATAAAAGCCCAAAGTACTACAACCCAAGTACTAAAAATGGGAAAAACAGCCCCAAGGTCCCTAAGGACAAAACACACCAAAACCAAAGATCAACAGTTGGATACGCCTCCAAGAGGTCCCTTAACTTTGCTCGATCCTAGAAGAAGAACGTCTACAAACACCCGAAGGCAAAGGTAGGGTGTGAGCCAATGCCCAGTAGGATACAACCAAAGATTCCGTAACAGATGACAAATATAGATTATCTAGATAAAAGTTTTAAATTTTTAAATAAACAGGTTTGGAAATTCAAAATCATATTCTAAGGAAATATGCTATACATTTTTAAATGATGGAAATAAATATTTTATGCAAAGCCTTTACAATTGATGTAATATTTCTAAAATAATGGCTTAAGTAAAAAATTTATATAAAATGATTTATACAAATTCAACAGGCATGTAAAGCAGTTCACAAGCATTAGCATACATTTATATCTCAAATATAAATAAACAAGCGAAAAACATGGTCATCTTCCAAAAGGTACGATAGTATTAACCAGTTATAGGATTCCACACTCTCTCTGTGAACTCATCAAAATGTTTATACACACGTCCCTATGACAATGGCCAAAGGAGACTCGTCACCAACCTGTCGGGGATGTGTCCCACTGCATATATGTTTTAGAACGTTTTCATCATGTAGAGTGTATCCAAATAACTCACTAACTACCTAAGGCTTGCATGCAGTCTAAAATGATGGGAAAACTATTTTAAGAATGCTTAAAATATGATCAATCCCATTCTCCCATTTCAAAAAGTGCCAATTTCATTCCTTTTACAACCAAAACAGGTTTTATTCAAAACATTCCATCCAAAAGATAAAACTAATGGGTTTCTATCAAATCCTTTTTAATCCATTTTCATATGTTTGAAATCCATTAAAAACCAATTCCATCAATACACAATTCATTTCACAATTAAATTCAACATTTTAATTGAAATCATTTCCATAAAACCCACAATTTAAATTAAACAATTTAAATCAGCCAATTTCCATAAACACACCCAATTCAATGGAATCGGGGTTTTTTCCAAAAATCTATGCCAAAACCATTTCAAATTTCTCAATTCAATGGAATCGAGTTTTTATCAATTAATTGAATTTTTTTGAGCAATTTAATTAAAATTAACAATTGAAATAAATCAAGGAAATACAATTTTTATCAATTTGGCAAGTCAGGACGGAACCACCTACGACGATTTATTGATGGGAGTTAGCCCAACGAGAAACCCCAAAAACAGAGTAGCACAACGATGTCGATCAAAAACTAGATCTAAATTATTAAAACCAAAATTAAGATAAAAGGAATCAAGATCTTGAAAAACTAGATCTAGATTCACAATCCTAGATCTATACCTCAACTCATAGGTTTAGATCCATGGAAGCAAAGGAAATCTCCCATGAAAAGATCAAGGAAATATAAAGTAATAAACATGAAGCACAATGAGATGAAATCTACTTACATGGATGAGAGAAGACCTTCAATCCGAGCCTTCAATCTTGAAGAAACATGTTTTTATCACCTTGTAATCTCTCTAGGAGGGTTTGGAAAGACCTAAAATGAGTCAAGCCCATTCCAAGGTCGAAATTATGGAAGTCCTGGGGGTTTGGGTGGTTTTAAAAGAAAAATTCGGAATTAAAAACCGCATGCATGGTTTACCTGGGTAGAGGCACACAGTTTGTCAAACTGTTCACACAACGTGCGGACCTCACTGTCCAGATATACACAGTTTTCATGGTTTGGTCGCACGATTTTTCAAACCGTGCTCACACCATGCGTACCTCTTTGTCCAGTGCTGCTTGGTTGTCACAGTTTGGTCACACGGTTTGTCAAACCGTTCACAAACCATGGACAAGCCATTTCCCTTTCGTTTAACTTAAAAGTTCACCCAAACGCACCCCCAAGTCATTAATCCAAAACAGAGGTGATTAGAAACATCAAAAGTACCTGGAAACTTAATGTGATGTTACATGAACTACCCCACGCATGATCTGGAGTTGGAAATAGTTGTTCATTCCTTACGTTGTTGGAAAAATTATCTTACGGGAGAGCACTTTGTGGTGTTTACCGACCACAAGAGTCTCAAGTATATCTTCACTCAGCATGATCTGAATCTGAGACAGCTCAGGTGGGTCGAGTATCTTCAGTCCTTTGACTTTGAGCATGCCTATACACCTACAAAGGCAACACAGTGGCTGATGCGTTGAGTAGGAGGACTCATATTTAGGAAGTTTAGGAGGCCAACAGTGAGTGTAAGCCTATGGATCTGTTCTCTATGATGCATCTGGAGGTGCACGACAGACAGGGGCAGAATTTTTTAACTTTTATAGCTGTTACTTCTACACCTCTTGATCTGGTACGAATGAGGAAGCTATCAGATTCGGAAGGCCTAGTCCTACAGGATAGCGTGTCAGGAGAAGACCCTATTCTTGGATGGAGAGTGGGAGAGGATGAGATCTTTCACTTCCAGGGATGCGTATGGGTGATAACAGACATACGCAAAGAGCTGGTGTGGGATTTTAATTCCTGAGTTTTGGAAGTTCATAATGGTGTCAGCAAGATGTATCGTGATCTACACCGCCAGTATTGGTAGCCAGGTATAAAGAGAGATGTTGCTGGTTTTGTCATCAGGTGTTCCATTTGTCAGCAGGTGATGGTGGAACATCAGCGACCATCAGGTATTTTACAGTAGTTACCTGTTCCCGAGTGGAAGTGGAATGATGTCACGATAGACTTCGTGAATGGTTTTCCGAGGTCTCCTCGAGGGAATGATGTTGTGTGGGTTGTCATCGACAGGCTTACGAAGGTTTCTCAATTTCTTCTGATCCAGGAGACCATCAGTGTTGATGAGTTGGGATGGTTGTACATCCGAGAGATTGTATGTCTACATGGAGTTCCACACTCCATTTTTTCAGACCGAGATGCACGCAGGGGCTTCAAAAGGCTTTGGGTACATAGGTACTTCTGAGTACATCATACCATCCCCAGATAGATGGCCAGTCAGAGTGCACGATTCAGGTGCTTGGGGATATGCTCTGAGCTTGCATTCTAGGCTTTGGAGGTTCTTGGAAGAACCATATACCTCTTATAGAGTTTCCCTACAACAACAGTTTTAAAGAAACTATTCAGATGTCACCTTATAAGGCTTTGTACGGTAGGTCATGCCGATCACCCTTATGTTGGCTAGAGGCAGGAGAGGCAGCTTTGCTAGGACCTCATCTTGTTCAGGAGACCTCAGAGTAGATAGAGTTGATTCAGAAGAGGATGGCTATGACATAGTCTTGACAAAATTATTATGCAGATCAGCGGAGACGACCTCTGGAGTTCAAGGTTGGGGATCAGGTGTTCCTGTGTGTCGCACCAAGGTTGGGACACAAGAGGATTAGAATACATGGTATGCTTTCACCATGGTACGTCGAGTCGTTTGAGGTTTTGGATAGAGTTGGTCCGGTTGCTTATCGGTTGTAGGTACACTAGAGGTACCGGGCTATGCACGACCTCTTCTTCATTTCTCAGCTCCGACATTACTTTTCAGACTCGTCTCATGTCTTTCAACTTGAGGAGGTTGAGCTTGAAGTGGACGAATCATTTGAGTATCATCCTATCTTGATTTTCGATCACAGTACAGAGGTTATCCTTGGCCGGTATGTTCCTCTAGTACGGGTGATTTAGCAGCATAGGTGAGTACAAGACGAGACTTGGGAGAGCGAGGCTGATGTACGATCGTAGTGGCTGAATAATTTTGGGATTTATTCTTCTACGCCTCACTAGGGAAATTCAGGGACAAATTTATTTAAAGGGGGAAGTTTGTAAGAATCCATACCTTATTTTCAGGTATGTTTATCCTTTTCTAGTGTTTTTGAGAAAAGGGGAGATTCTGGAAAATTTTGAAGTACACACCGTGTACTTTATAAGTACACGCCGTTTACTTTGTTGCTGCTCGAGACCGTGTGATGGTCGTGTCATGGCCACACACATGACCATGTAGGGGTGACATGGAGGCTTCCTAAAGCGGATTATTGAAAATCCTATTACATGTCGTGTACTCCAAAAGTACACACCGTGTACTTTCTTTTTTTCATTAAACGGACTGGGGTTGGGTCTTAACCCCAGAAACATCTTCTTCACTAGCTTCTTAGACAGAGGGCATCTTATATGGCAGCGAATCTCCTCCAAACTCCCGAGCCTCCGTCCGTCCTCCAAATCGACCACCGTCGATTGCGTTGGAACAGCAGCGGAAATATCTTCCTTCTTCTAGAGCTTTGTTCTCAAATTCGTCCTCCTTTGCATGTTTTCATGGGTTGAACACTTTGTGCGTTTTCGTAGATCTACAAAGTTCTAAGGAGGTTCAAGCCACATGGTTCATGTATATTGATCTTGTAATGTCAGGGTATGTGGTTTGTGCCTTTCTGCAGAAATTCTTTGAGTATTTTGTGAAAATTCCACCGATACCCTTGAACAGGGTATTGCATGTTTCCTATTTTTCCCATGTTGTTTCCTGCTTGCTTATATACCTGAGTATAGGATATTTCTTGTGAATAGGGTAATTTATTGTTCTTTGGATGTTTTTCCGTTGCATGTTTTCTTGTTTATGACTGTTTGGTCTAGTTTTTCCTATTAGGATTTTTCCAGTTCCATGCCTATTTTATAGGATGGTGTGACTGTTCTTCCTTACTGAGATGCTATAGACTACTAGCCAAGTAGTTCTTGAGGATAATTTGTCTGTTACACAATGCGATACATATTGACTTTACATAGGGCTAAGGGAACCTTGTGTAGCAGACCATAGGTAGAATGGACGTAAGGGCTTCTCCGGAGTGTCTTTAATTTACTATGCGAGACCACAGTTGGAGTTGACATTGAGTTTTTTTAGAGTGTCTGTAGTTCCTCAACGCGAGCCACGGGGGGAATGAGAGGTTGAGTGCTTCCCCAGAGAGCCTTTAGTATTGATAGAGACTATAGAGGGAATTGATGGTGAGTGCTTCCCCAGATCGTATATTCTTTATTTAGCTGAACCGGAGTGGTGAGACTGTGTGTGCCTCCCAGAGGGTTGCTAGTACTTGTAGGTTGAACCTTAGGGGTTAGGTTGTGAGAAATACCCATAGGTTACCTTTTTGTTCTACTTGCTTGAGTGGCTGTTTCTTGTTTGTAAACTATATGCTAGAACTGTGTATTGTTTACTGCTATGTATTATCCTGTTTACTGCTTACTGTTTACAACTTACTGTACTTTACATGCCATATATTCATTGACTCTTAGGCATGAATCTTTGGGTGGTTACCTACTGAGAATTTTTCTCACACCCTATTTGGATCATTCTTTTGGGACCAAACAGATTATATTGTTTCATGATTAGATAAGGGCAAGAGCCCTTCAACATCAGGTTCCTCACTTTCTATGGAGTTGGAGAGCATGGGACCAAGCTATGGCTTGCGATACTAAAGAGTTTATCAGTTTTATTTTGCGCTTTGGTTTAATATTGTTTGTATCCAGCATTGTGACTTGTTTGGATGCTTTCCTAGACATATGTATCATGAATCTTTTCATATGTATATGTGTGCTCCAGTTGTTTATTGTTTAGTCTTCCACTGCTTATTATTTACTCTTGTATGGACTTTTACAGCTTCCGATATTGATTTTGTCTATCTTCCTCTGTGTACTCCTCCAATTAGGGCTTATTTTCCCCACTATCACACCCAAGGCCCTCACTGCTTGTCGGTAGCCTCAGGCATTTAGTGAAATGCACTTGAGGCCTTGTGACCAACTGGGTATCAGGCACCTCTGTGTGGCTTCCAGAATCGGGGCGTTACAGATAATAAAAATTATATATTGACTTGAATATTTTTTAATAATTGATGAATATAAAATGTAATTTTTGATTCTAGTTCAATAAATTAATTTATATATTCTATGTTTAGTAAAAGTATTCAAACAACACCTCAAAATAATGAGGTTGAGTTATCCATGAGAATATTGAATGGGAAAATTATTACCTCAAAATTATATAATTAATCCCCAATAAATTTTTGTGAAAAAACATACTAGAAAATATTTTATTACTAGAATTGGTGGAGTTTGATAATAAATTTTCAATGGATTGAGTATATCTATTTAATACAACATAAAATGTCGAGAGAGGGAGATCACTCATAACTTCCTAATGTATCCTCCAATTCTATAGAAATTTAAGCTAGAGGATGAATATCCAGTGGAATCACTTTCTAATTCATGGATAAATTTTAGTTATGATAAATAATATTTAGATCAAATTATTAAGACAATGGTGAGGATCATGCTTGCATACCTTCCCATTGTGAGATACTATATTGATGTGTTCCAAAAATAATTTCCCAAACATCACCATGACCATGAGGTTGATTCATCAACTGAACTTATACCAGGATCTTTTCCCATATCAAATACTCATTATAGTATGTAATCCATTGGGATTGAAAAATTGAAAAAACAATTAAAAGAGAATATATACATGAGTTTTATATTCCCAAGTGATTAACCATGGGATGATCCGGTCCCCCTTTTTAGAAATAAGGATTGATCAGTGTTCCACTATATTTATTATTTCGACCTCAATTAAATGTTGATAAAAAACGTATACCATTCCATGGGTAGATGATTTGTTCAATTGATAATGTGGGTCAATCTATTTATCTATGGTGGACCTTTTCTCAGTATATATCTAATTAAACATGAAGAAGGTTGATATTCCTGAGGATTCATTTTGAATAAGGTTTGGACACTCTATGTTCATATTTTTTCCCATCAGACAAACTATTTCTCTAGTAATTTTCATGGATATAATGAGTAAATCCTTTATATATTAACTTGAATTTTTTTAATAGTTATAGATTATATTCTGATGTACTCAAAGATTTAAGAGTAGAATGAGGATAATTTGAATACTCTTCTAAAAACATTGAGATGTGAGAAACAATATGAAAATTACATTAAATGTGAGTTCTATTTTGAGGAAGTATCTTTCTTGGTGAATTCCATCACCACCAAGATTATATCATTGGACCCTCCTATAAAAAACATATTTGAAGAGTGGCCAAGAAAAATATTTGTAAGAATTATCAACAATTTCATTATTCTAGATGGGTAATATTGAAAAAATTTGGGGACATATTATTATTTTCAAACACACTACCTAGGTTATCATTGAGGCAAGTAAAGATTTCTAGAATAGTGAATTTGAAGACTACTACAGAGAATTGAAATAGAGGCTTATCACTGCACCAATTGTTATAGTACCCACAATTGGTGAACACATTACTGTATACAGTAATGCATCAAATATGGTTTTAGTCTATTTACTTCTAAAAAATGTTATATTTTTTTTCCTATTCATAAATATAGATGAATGTTCATGAGAAAAACTATCTCATGCATGATCTAGTGTTGGCAGCCATAATCATTGCATTAAAAATATAGATGCGATAACAACCCATAATATTATCAAAAGAAAATCACTTATTCTAATTATTTCATATAGTATAATCCGCATAAAATAACATTGATACTACATTAAAACATTATAAATGAACAATGAATGAAGTAATAATTATTTCTAGATGCCACGGAACATATCCATATGGAATAGTGACATGACCCTTATAATAGTAACATTCCATTAAGAATATCAATCTAAAAAATAGAATAGTAACCTCAACTATCAATGTATAAAATAAATTTAGGCTTCTGATAAATGGTAATTGTATATAATCATATCATAGTATAAGTAAAAAAATTATTTAAAATTTATTAATTAAGTGTTGTAATTTTTGTATGTCATAAATATTTAAATAAAATTTTATAATTAATATTATTATTTAAAATAAATTTAATTTTAATAATTTTTTTTATAAATTAACATTATGATTACTTATGATTATAATATAATTTCATGATACCTTATTAATTTTTCAAGGTGTTATAAAATCAATTATAATTTCGAAATGGATATTTTCAATAGAGAAGATGTATTTAATTAAAAATTAAATTTATCATATTTAAAAATTTATTTTATTAAAATGGAGTTTATTTTTAAATTATACATTTTTAAAAATAATTATGATGATTTTTTGTGTTTTTTCTAAAATAGTTGATTTTCTGGTGAATATAAAAATATATTAATTTATGGTATATAAAAATTATATATTAAATAAACTATTCCTAGATTCACCAATAATGTAAGAACAATAATCATGAAACACATTCATTATTTCTATATATTCAGTGATAATGTTAAAACTATTCATATTCTTGAGCCAATATAAAAAACTACTAAATAATATAACGAGAAAACACACCTCTTAATGCCTATAAATACTGATCATAACCAGTCTTCTAATCACACCTTACAAGCCTTGAATATTGTTCAATTTATCCCCAATACTCTTGAAAATCACATCCCCAAGGTCCATGAGCTCTTGGTCTCATCGAAATATGAAACTCATTTCCCCACAGAGGTTATGAAAGAGAATAAATTCAAGAGGTAAAATCCTAATTACTTTTCTTTTAATTTATTTTCAATTTCATTTCATTTATTATATTCTCATCAAAGAAAAATATCAAGGTGGATTGATAACTACAATATCTTATATATAAATCAATTTTATTATGTTTATGGAATAATTCATCTTCAAATATCTTACATTTTTCATTTAATCTAAAATGATAATATCATCTATAGTGCGTCAATTTTTTTCCACTGTGGATGAAGCATTTTTTATTTTTCACTTCCACATCCAAGGTTAGTTATAAAACCATTGTTATGGTTAAAAAAGATTTTATTAGACATATTATAATTTATATAATTTTATAGAACCAATATATAAATATGATGCTAAATGAAATTTTATAAGCTCATAATGTTCTTAAAAAAACACAAATAAATTAAAACATTTTCATTAATTTTCTACCTAATAATTTCCTCATAAATAATAACCAAATGAAACATAAGAACAATTTAACATCTATATTTTCATTAATAACATATAATTTCAATTAATGAGAATTATTCTCAATGTGTGTGAAATTATAATCTTATAAACAAGAGAAAAGATAAGGGAAACCAATAAAAGAAATGCTCTCGAACAATGAAATTGAATTCTATAACTTATCAAGAAGGACATAAATGAACCTAATCAAATAAAATAAATAAAATATATGTATAATAGATTCTAGATTGTTTAAATAATGAATTACATTTTATTATACGAGATGTTAATGTGATGAAACAATTTAGAAATAAGTTAAGGGGATTCTCAAACCCAACACCATTGCCTTGGGATTTCCAAATTTCACTCCATTTTTAATAGGTTTATACCTTTAATTGTCCTTAAAAATCATTTCATTATTATTAAATTTCCATTTCATGTAAATAATTTTTTCCAATGTAATTTTATGATAAATTCAAATAATTTTCGAAAAAACTATTCTTTCTAAAAACAATTCGTTTAATTATCATAATATTGTTTATTCTTCACTCATTATTGATAAATATTATACCAAGAATGTTATTACTACTCTTTTTTTGGAACACCATTGTTTATTCAAGATAATATTGTTTATGAAATGAATATCAATCCTTTACAAGGGTTATTTTATTTTCATGATTGATATACGTCTTATGTGTAATCCATGATCATGTAAATGTTATGACATGAAATGTGCGCTCATAATTATATAGTGCATGTAAATGTTATGATGTTATAGGTGAACCATATATTATATATCACTATAATGAATTTGGTAAATTGATTTATCTTTTGAGAAAAAGTAACATATATGTTAAAATGATGCTATATTTGTTCACAAATATGTGTGGTAGTTGATCACTGAGACAAGATTTTTCATTTTTATGCATTTCCATATTCCATTCATTTATCTAATGTTTCATGTAATGATTGTGATGATGATCCCATTCTTATTTTATGATGATCATGATTATTCTCACCCATTTAATTTTGATTCATGTTCTTATATATACCTTTACTATTCATTTAACTCACCCCTTTCGTTGTTCTACATCCTCAGGTAATTATATGTACTAAGGAGAATATAAAGGACACTAAGATTCTAGAGGAGAAGAAATTAAATATTTTTTATTTTTTATTTTGTAAATGTTATGTATCAGAATAATTTTATCAAGATACTAAACTTCTTGATCCTTGATCTATAACACTATTATTTTTTTATCTTTATAGAAATTTAATATTCATGTATGAGAACTTAGTGTCAATACAGTTGGTATCATAGAATGTTTTAGTTAATTTTGGAATTATGATGATAGAACCATAGTGAATTTTTTTATGAGTATAAGTATTTGTAAGCACCCTAGAATATTTGTTTTATAATATTCTAAAAATATTAATCCCATATGATATGACTTATAGTTAATTTAACAAAGGAAAAAATTATTTACTCATGACATGATATCCTATGGATTTTTCAATCATATTCCATTTCATAAAATGTTTGGAACTAGGAGAAACTTTGAAAAAATACAATGTGAGGGACAATTCCGAGATTTGATGAATGAAATCCTTAATTCCTTAGGAGGTGGAGTTCAAAATTTCATAGAAATTATTACCCATTTATCCCAGGAAATAATATATAACATAAATAATTTGGAATATCATACTTCATTTAAGAGGGATCAACTGGATATCAATAATTTTATATGACAATGAACATTAAAATTTATTTGCACTTTTAATCCACTAGTCACAAAACATCGAGTCAACTCAATATAGAAGATTATTCATATAAATCACTGTTATGGGATGGAGATGGTGACTATGGACATTTATTATATTGAGGGAGATTTCATCCAATGTCGGGAAATGATTAAAAAAATATGCCAAAGGAATAAATTGAAGAGATGGAGTGGGATGACTTTAAGATCATGTTTATTAACAATTAATTCCCTCAAAATCTTTATAAAATTATTGATAGAGAATCCGAAGAGCTGAATAAAATTGAATTTGAATCTAGCATGAACTACAAACAAAATACCCAAGTGCTTGTATGGTATTATTTTGGTTTTTATTAGAAATGATAGAAATAATGATAGATTATTTAGTTTTTTAATACCACGCCTTCAAAAGTCTCTAGAAATTTGAGACATTGGGGGTTATAAAGAAGGTTATTAATTTTCTATCAATGTAGAGATATATTTTTGATAATGGTCCCAAGTATATGGTTATAAGAAATTAATGATCACGTTTTATGCTGGGGGATAAAATGAGAATGGTGGAAGGAAATATCAACCACACACATATCCAAATAGGGGAAGAATAATCTTGGGAACATCATCAAAAGGATATGGAAATTCTATTAGTGTAGGAGAGAAGTCCACCTAGATCAAGAATTTTAATGGGGCATGAATATGCTGACCAATATGATAGAGTAATGTTGAACATCAACAGTGGTTCTATGCTTTATTTTTAGGCATCAAGGGCACTATGAATGATATGCACTAAACCTAAAGTTATAGATGGTAATCAACATCATCATCCACCAAATCCAAAGTTGAAGGGGAAATGTTATGACGTCCCTATTTCTAAGGTGGGGAGTCTAAATTAGGTGGTGTTAGGTATTATAGTTATTCATTCAAGAATGTAAAACATATGATTTGATTACATTTTAATTCATTCCTTCATATAATGAAATTTTAGTAGAACTATTAAAGAACCACCTCAGAATATGTAGGATGATTTATCTATGAGAATAGAAAATAGGGAAATTATTTACTACAATGTATATAAATCCTAAATGGTTAATGTTTTTGGAAAGATCCACTTGGAAAATCTATCCTTACTTTCTTAGGTGGAGTTTGACATGATTTTGGGCATGGATTGGATATATTTACTCAAATCCAACATCAAATTTCTAAAATGGGAGATAAGTCTTCACATATCGAGGCATCCTCCATTTCCGTAACAGTGTAAGGATGAGGTTGAATATCCATCATATTCAAAATCTCATGTATGGATATTATTTCCTTATGAGGAGGTATATCTACCTTAAATGTCTTTAAAAAAGAGAAAATATTGCTTGGGGACATTCCATTTGTGAGGGACCACACTGATGTATTCCCTGGAGAATTTCTCGGCCTTCCGCCTGAACTAGATTCTGAGTTATCAACTGAACATATTTCTGGGTAACTTTTTATATAAAAACAAGTCATATATAATGGACACTTTTGAGTTGAATAAACTAATGAAGTAGTTACAAGAAATTATGGCAATGATTTTATATACTTGAGTGCCTCACTATGGGGTTCACAAATCCAATTCATCAAGAGAAATGATGGATCAATTCTACTCTAAATTGATTATCATGTGATTAAAAAATCATGATAAAGAAAATGTTTCCCCTTCCATGGATGGATTACATGTTTGATCTACTACATGGGGGAAATTATTTCTCTAGGGGGCGTTTGGTTTGGATATCGAAAATTAATGGAGAGGAAGGCTGATATTTTTGAAACATCTATTAAAATGAGGTAAAAAAAAGATGAGTTCATTCAGATACCCTTTAGAATAACAAATTCTCTAGATTTTTTTTACATAATGAATATATTATTTATACAATACCTTGACAAATTTGTTATATTCTTTACTAATGATATTCTGATATACTCCATGAGTAAGGAGAAACATGATGTGCATTTTAATACTACTATAATGTCATTGAAAAGGGAGAATATTTATTCCAATTATATTAAATGTGATTTCTCAATGGATAAGGGATCATTATTTGGTCATGTTATCACCAATAAAGGATTATCTTTAGACCCTTCCAAGACAAAGGCAATGAAATAGTATCCCAGACAAACATTTTTATGGGATATTTGTAGTTTCCTTTATCTTGATGTGTATTACCAAAGATTTTTGAATATGTTATCATGATTTTCAAAACCAATAACCAACATAAATAGTAAGGGAGAAGAGTTTATATAACAATAAATGTTAATACTACATCAAATAGTTAAAAAAGATGCAGATCACCCTAATAGTACTCAAACTTCTGAGAAGTGGGGAACTCTTCTTGGTATGTATAGAAGTCATAGGTTTTGTACTGATGCAATATCAAAATTTTATATCCTGCACCTCAACATGATTGAAAATTCAAAATAAAAACTCCCCCATGCCTGATCTGGAGTTGGAAAATGTGATCTTTAAATTGAAAATCTAGCACCATTATCTCTATTGGGATAAGAAGGGAAAATGTACTAATCATTACCGCCTCAAATATATATTCACAGTAAAGGAGATTAATATGATATTGTGAAAATGGTAAGATCTCAACATGGATTATGATTTCTATTTCCACAACTATCATAGTAAGGAAAATAATGTTTATGATGCTCTATGTATAAAGGATCCAAAAACAATATCAATGACGAGTATTGAGAAGGATCCAATCTTATTATATTTAAATAGGATAGACCTAGGAATCATTATGGAAGGAATATCACCAAAATAAAATAAATTATTGATCACCATACCTCATGGAGAAAATAATACAATCTCAAAAAATATGTGGAAATTTAGAAGAAGGAGGAAGCTATGAGAAATGTGAAATCATATGATTTTAAAACTGATGAGTATGGAATTGTAATATTTGGGTAATAAATATTATTCCCATATAATATAGAGATAAATAAAGACCTTCTGAGTGACATATATATCTAAACATTCTCTATTCACCAACTGATCTGAAAGATGTATCGATATCTCTAAGAGAACAACTGGTTATAAAATAAGAAGAAGGGGATCACTAATTGTAAATCTAATTTCATGGTATGCCATGATGTGAACGATGAATTGAAAACGTCTAAGGGGATTATTCAACCATTCCCATAACAACATGTAAATGAGGAAGCATCACCATAGAATATGTCACAAAAATTCATAATACATCTAGTGGAAATAATCCTATATGGGTTGTTGTGGATCATCATACAAGAAATCTTAACATCTTTCAATTGGAGAAGAATTTTCAATTGATCAAACTACATGGATATACATCATAGAATTTTTAATTATATATAGAGTACCACTATAGATTTTATCTCATTTAGATCCACGATACTCATAAAAGTTATAGAAAAGTCTCTAATATTCTCTAAATAGTTAGCTGAACGGTATTATGTCATATCATCCTAAAAATGACAGCCAATCTGAATGAACTAGTCAAATGCTGGAAGAAATATTTACATTATATTTTATGGAAATCGAAGGAGGAGGAAACAAACATCTACATCTGGTAGAGTTATCTTACAAAAAAATTTCTACTAGAGTATCCAAATGGAACGATATGAATACCATTATAGGAAATGATGTTGAACACTGATAAGATGTGATGAAATCAGTGAAAAGAAGTGTCTGAGACCTAAAATGGTTAATGAAATGATAAAAATTGTGAAATCCATTTAGCATCCTATAAGGGTAGCCCAATTTATACAATTGATCTTTATATACAATCATTTATGAGACATAGAGTTTATGTCTGGAGACATGACATCCCTTAGAAAATCTCTAAGGGAGAGGATCATGAGATTTGGGAAGAAAGGAATGCTGAGATCCAAGTACATTGGAACCATTGATATTTTTGATCAAGTTTGAGATATGTCCTGTATAATTGAAATTCCTTATACAATTTATCACATACATGATGTATCCCATGTATCTCTCTTGATGAAGTAAATACTAGATCTCTCAAATGTACTTAATTTAGAGGTGGTACTGTTGGAAAATGATCACTCATTTGAGGAGAAGATAATGAAGAACATGGAAAACATAGATAATGTTATACCAAACCAGACTACTCAATTAGTCAAAGTACCATGGTGAAACCATAAGTACAAAGAGGTAATATGAGAATAGGATGATGTGATGATGGATAAGTACCCTCATTTGTTTTCACCAAAGTTTGTTGACACAATTCAAGGGTGAAATTTTATAATGGAATAAGAATGTAACAACCCATAATTTATCAATGGAAACTCCCTCATTATAATTATTTTATATTTTATAGACCTCATAAAAACACTTTGAGAACACTATAAAACATTATAAATGAAGATTTAATGAAATAAGAGGTATTTCTATAAATTAAGAAAACTATCCCCATGGAATAGTAATTTGACACTTGGATCAGTAACATGGCTGTTATGTATAGTAATCTAGCCAAAAGAATATTAGAATTACCTATGAAAGTGTAAATAAAATATATTTATATTATAAATGACAATATGATATAATTATATCATTTCATTAGAAAATAAATGTTTCTATAATTATGAATTATGTTTTGGTGTTTTTGTATGTCATAAACATTTAATTAAAATTTTACAATCAATATAATAATTTAAAATTAATTTTATTTTCATAAAATAAATTGATAAATTAATATTGTATTGTCTCATGATTGTAACATAATTTTATGAGACCTTAATAATTTTTCAAAATGATATAAAATCAGTTATAATTTTAAAATTGGTATTCTCCAAGAAAATGAGTATTTTAATTAAAAATTAAATTTCTCATATTTGGATAATTATATTAAAAAATGAATATTAGTTTTAAATACTATAGGTCAAAAAATGATTAGGGTGAATTTCATGGATTTTTCTAAAATAGTTGAATCTTTGGATAATAGTGAATTATCATAATTTATGGAAAATATACATTATAAGTTAAATAATATATTACATGAGTCATCTTGGATGTAAGCCCCATAATCACTAACTTTGCATAATTTTATTAATATCTTTTTTATAAGATTCAGACTATTCATAGTTTTGATCCAAAATAATAATGGAATGAATAAAATAATGAGAAAACACTCATCTCCACCCATTTAAATACCACCCTCATCACCTCTTCTCCATACACCTTCAAAGAATTGAATCTTGTCCAAATTATACCAAATCCATTTAAATATACCCCCACTTCCATGATCTATCGATATCATAGAAACACCAACCCCTTTCCCTTAGGAGGTTCTAATGGAGGAAAATTTCAAGAGGTAATATCATCTTTCATTGTTTAAAATTTTTTATATTTAATTTATTTACTTTTCCTATCCTATCATACTCTTTTTTAAGTGTCATGATAAATCCATTATCATTTATATACTGTTAAATTATTTTTTTAATGGAATAATTCTTCTTCAAATCTTTTTCCTTTTTCTTTTATTCTAAAAATTAAAATATTATCTATGGAGTGTCGATTTAGCACCACCAAGGATAACATGTTTTAATTTTCCACTGAAACCTTAAAATGTACATATAAAAAAATTATTGTAATTTAATAATATTTTATTATACATATCATAAGTTATATAATGTTCTAGAACCATTATATAAAAATGATGTTAAATAAAATGATATAATCTCATAATGGTCCTAAAAACTACCAAAATAAATTAAATCATTTTCATTTACATTATGTCTAAAAAATAATTCTCATACCATATTAAAAATAAGATATATAAGACCAATTAAAATTTTATATGTTCATTAATAACATATAACTTCAATTATATAGATCTACTCTAAATCAAAATGAACTTATAAACTTATAAATAAGAAAACTGATCATGAAAACCAAGAAAAAAATTGTCTCGAAGGATGAAGTTGAACCCTATAACACATCATAAACCTATGAATTAACTTAATAAAGAAATAATAAATAAAATAGAATTAGACATTTTTTTATGTTTTTAATTAATTAATTTAGTTTTATTTTTCGTGATATTAAAGATATGAAATCATTCAAACACAAGGTAAGGGGATTCTTAAACCCCACGCCATTACCATGGGATCACCGTACTGGACTCCATTTTAAGTTTGATTATTCCTTTACAGTTCCATAAATATAATTTTATTCCATACCTTTTATTTTTTTGTATATACATTATCCCAATATTATTTAACTAAAAATGAGAAGAATTTTCAAAAAAATCATCTTTCCAAAATATATCTTTTACTTCTCGTTTGACAATTTCTTCGTAACTCATGATTGATGATTATTATAATAAGTTTTTTACTCCATATTTTTTTATTACCCCATCAATTATTCATGATGTTAGACGTTATGAAATGAAACCCATTCCTTTTTCCTTTCCATAAGATATTTTATGCAAATTATTGATATACATTCTATGTGGAATGCATGATTATGTATAAGTTTTGATGTGATGGCTATACCTGGAATTATACAACAATCTAATGAATTGGGTATTGTGATTTATCTCATGATAAAAAGTGAAATATGTGTGAATATGATGATCTATTTGATCAAAACAATGTGAGGTAGTTAACCACTAAGTCATTATGTTTCATTTTTGTTTGTTTCAACATTCCATTCATTTATTTAATGTTTCCTTTGAAGGATATGATTATGATACCATGATTATGTTATGATTATATTTATGATTATGATCACCCATGATATTTTGAATAATTATCTAATATATCATATTATAGGTATTTAATATCACCCCTCTCATTAATGTATATATTAAGGTGATTTCTTATACTAAGAAGAACGAAAATACCAATAGAAAGATAGGGAAGAATGAAATAAATAATTATTATGAATTATTTTTTAAAAATTGTGTAGAAGCCTAATTTTCCCATGAAAATAAACAACTTAATCCTAGATTTCAAACAATTTTATTTTTTTTATCTTTAATATGATGTAATAGTCATGTATGCAACTGTTGCATCACTATAGTATCATTATATATTTGGGGAGAAGTGTGATATATATATATATATAAAACGAGATCCTCACATATATATTCATATAGAATGAGATTTATATGAAACCTTCAAGATTTTTTGAACTCCCAAAGGGTTATTATTTCAAAATAAACTACCATCAATGTAAAGAAAATATTGTCTACGAGGGTCATAGTAGATTGGATCCTTTAACATTATAAATATAAAGAGTTTAAAAGGATTCAATCTTCATAGAATTGTATAGGATAGACAAGGGATGGATAAATGAGATAACGTCATCATTTCATTTATAAATTATTTCTCCACTATCCCTTTTATATATTTGGAAGGATACATAAATGTATGGTGTAGAAATTTATATATGGGTGGAAGCTATAAAAAATGTAAAATCCATAGAGTTTAAAATTGATGAAGAAGGAATCGTAAATTTATGTCCTTGACAAGGTTTACTATAAAATTATATAATAAATATGGATATTTTAAATGATGAACATAGCTCAAAATTCTCCCTCCACCTAAGGATCACAATGTTGTATCGAGATATTAAAGAATACTATTTGTGGGACAATATACATAAGTTTTATCTAAATATTAATCAATGTTCCAGGTATGTCATCAAGTGAAGGATGAATGGAAAAAAAGTGTGTAAGGATTATGAATCCATTAACCATACCTACATAAAAATTGGAAAACATCACCACATACATTGTTATTAGAGTTACAAACACATCTTGGGTGAAGAAATGATATATGGGATTTTTTGGATCATCTTACAAAGACTTATCCATTAATTTAACTTCAATATCACTTCTCACTAGATCATTATTCAAAGAAATACATATGGTAAGTGGTGATTATACATGGAAAACAAATATCGATTGAATATAATCAAGATATGAGATTTAACTCTATATTATAGAAACGTCTCAATCATGCCCTATATACTAAGAAGATATTCAGTAGAGATTATCACCCATATAATAATGTATATTTTGAGTGGAATATTCATACACTAGAAGATATGTAGAAAGAAGGATCGATAGAATTCAATGTTACATGGGAAGAATATCTTCCTCTGGTTGAATTCTCTTATAAAATTAATTTTTAATCATGTATCCAAATAGTTCCATATAGATCCCTATACTAGAAAAGAGGAAGAACACCTACATGATGGGATGAAGTTGGTAAACATAATATTTTGGAACATGAAATATTCGAGGAAATAGTTGAAAATTTTAGGACCATTTAACCTCATATCACGGCTTCCCAAAGTTGAAAGTATATTTATGAGTAAAATCATCGATGGATATAAAGTTTTAGTTTTTAGATAAGTTAATCCTCAATATATCTCTATGGAAGAGTGTAATGAGATTGTTAATGAAGGGAAAGATATGTACCCGGTATATTGGCCACTTTGAGATTCATGATTGCGTCAGAGCTTTATCATATAAACTAGCACTCCCACCAACCATGTCTCAAGTACATGATGTATTATTGCATCCCCATTGAGGAAATACATAAAAAATAGATAATATTAAATAAATTTATAGGTGGTGTGGATGAAAAATTATCACTCAAATGAGGAGTAGGAAATTAAGATCATATAAAATTGAGATAATGTTAAACACAAAAAGACTTCTCCCCAGGTCAACATACTATAGTGGAAACATAAATTAAAATAGGCAACATTAAAAAAATAGAAATAGATGAAGGATACGTACCCTCACATTTTTTCAAATTACATTGTAAAATGAAAATTTAAAGAATAAATTTCATAACATGGAAATAATGTCATGAACTATAATTTTATTAATTGATTTTCCCTTCATATAATAATTTCATATTGCTTAATGTACATACATAACATATAGAAACAAATGAAAAATTATTCACATAAATGAAGAATGATACATTAGTCAGAAAATTAACAAACAAGAATTAAAAATATTATAGAAGGAAATTAAATAGAAAATAATTTAAAATGAATAGAATTATTTGGATATTCCTTATCCACTAGAATAACTACACTCATGAACAAAGGTATAGAAATTAAATATAATATTCATAATAGAATATCCATTTTGGAGATTATATTATATAAAAACTTGAGAAAATTTTGTGTGAATGAAGAATGAATAGAACTGGAGGAATCTATTGGTTATAGGGAACCCGTATGGCCATTACATATCTAACTACATGAACAACAACATGACCATTAGAATAGTAATACAATCATTAGGAATAAATACTTAACTATTATAATATAAACCTCAATTATGGAAATATAAAATAATCTTTATAAATCTTATAAAATTAATATATGATATTTTTTAATCATAGTAAATGTAAATAAATTGTTTAAAAGTGATTATTTAGGAGTTGGAATTTTTATAAAATGTAACTATATTATTTGGAATAATATAAATAATATAATTATTTAAAATTACACTTATTTTTAATAAATTCACTAAAAATTATTATTATGATATATTATAGTTATAAATTAATTTTATGACACCGTATTTAATTTTTGAATGGGCCAGAAAAGTTATTGTAATAATAAAAATATCGATTTCTGAATAAATGGATATTTTATTTAAAAATTACTTTTTTCGAATTTTGTAAATTATTCTAAAAAAATGGATGAAACTTTCTAAATCTATTTTTCAAAATCCATTAGGGTTATTTTTTGGGGTTTTTCTAAAATATTTGAGTTATTAGTGAATAGTGAAATACAGTAATTAGTGATATTTTTCATTATAAGCCAAATACAAGAATTATTGAGTCCTTGATTATGTATGAACCAATTTGTTCAAAATATGTTAACTATTTAATTTATAAAGTAACATTAATCAATACTTTTGATATTCTAGAGATAATATAAAAAATAATTAAATATAATAATAAAAAACACCCCTCTCCCCCTTATAAATACCAACCCTCACCAACCATTCTCCTTCCACCTTATTTTCATTGAAACATTAAATATATATTACAAATACATTAATTCCATCTTTCTAAATAAAAAAGATTTTTTTTATAAAAAAAATACCTATTATGAGTTATGAAATATGTCTTTCAAGGTGTCGATATTCAAGAGGCAACATTCTCAATCTACCTTTTTAATTTCATTACTTCTACCACAGTATATTAAACACATTTATCCATCAGGGAATAATGTATCTTATATCATGTGTAAAATATAATTTAATAATAATAATAGTATAAATTCTATCCAAAACTTTTCCCATCGCATATTATTCAACGAAATGAAACCATTTTCAAAATTAAGTCTATTAACGATATCTCCAGACAATTAGTTTTATTTTTCTATTACCTACTTCAAGGATTGTTATTAAGATTTTCTTATGGTTAAATAAGATTCTAATAAGTATAATATAACATATTTAAGGTTCTATAACAGATATCTATGAATAATTTTAAAAAAAACTACTTCGTGATGGTTAGTAAACCAACATAAATGAACTAATCACATTATGATAATATTTTTACTGAAATAACCATCCCCATGACATAAAAAATTATATGTGGGTATATTTATACATATATATTTTCATTAATTCCATTTAATTTCACATATATAGTAGAATTACTATTTTAAAAGATTTTCAATAATTATATACAAGTGAGATGACCACGAAACAAAGGAAAAAATCTACTAGGGAAACACAATTAATCTTTATAACTCAGAAAATGGACATATATAAAATTAATTATTAAATATTAAATCAAATAAATATGTATTAGGATCCAAAATAATTAACAAAATAATATAATTTGATTGTCTATGACATTTAGTGCATGTGAAGAACACATTCAAACAAAAGGTAAGATATCTCTTAGAACCTCAATATTTCATTTGGGTAACACTCTACCTCCATTTTATCAATTTATTTCTTCATAATAATAATATAATTCAATTTTATTATTTTTTAAATTTTTATAAAAAAAATTATGTCTCAATTAGTCATTCTTTAATGGGGAATCTCATTTCTATTTGTTTCCCATATCAATTTCCCTAAATAAACAAACCTGATTAAAGGGAAATTCTTTGTTTATTACTTGTGTATTAATAAAATCAAAAAAACTTTTTTTGTCACCCATATTTTATTAAATCTATTACTTTATCATGATTTTTTTTAATTTTAATAATTATGGAAATATTTATGCATTTATCTTCTTTATAGACTCTTTACATTTTTTTACGAAAAAAACTATACTATAGTGTAACATTCATAAAGATAACATGACACTAATTTTCATGCTTTAAAATGAATTATAAGTACTTAATAATGATAAATGTTTATTTTTTCCTTATTAATTTCAAATAATTATTTAATACCCTATTTCATGGATTCTATTATAATACAATATTTGGATATTCATTTTGAATTGATTACAAAAAAAAATTATTCCATGAGTAATCCTTATGTATATTTCTATTATTTCTTTCTTTACATAGAATACATTTGAATATACATGTATTGATGGGTGTGTCCATATAGTTCTCTAATTCATTGAGTAATGATTTTTTCCATGAGTCATTATGTATAATAATAAGGAGTAAATAAAATTCATTAGGGGATGTTGTCCACCATGTGATATCATATTGGTAGTTAATCCTGACTCATTCTTATGTAATGATATACGTTTTTATGATAGTTATATATTTTCATGATGATATGATTCCATGATCTCTATTTTATGCCACTGTATGTTTATTCGTGATCCACGCCTTTTATGTTATCATGTTATGCCATACGATTCATGTGTTAGGATCTTTTCCGATATTTATTCTGTTATTGGTATTTTTAGATCATTCCATTTTTATATTTATTCCCCAAGATATCCTATGTAGTTTTAGGAGCTCAAAGGGAGTAAAGAACGCAATATGTATATTAACCAAAATTTATTTTATTCTATATTTTAATTTTCTAATTTTGTACATAGTCATCTGGAGACACCAGTAATTTTAATAATAGTTTTTTATGATGAATAGTTATTGGTCAAATCATGTAATAATATGTGTAAAAGGAATAGGTTTCTATAAGAACTACCAAAAATATGATCTAGAATTAGAAGTAGTAATCTTCACATTTATGATTTGGAAACATTATCACTATAGAGGAATGTGTGAAGTATATATAGATCATAAAATCATCATGTATATATTCGCAAAATGAAGCTTACAATTCTATAAAAATTGTGGTTAGTTCTTATTAAATAATATTAATTTTCAATCCATTACCATCCTAGGGGGAAAATTGGAATATGGTCTTAGTAGATAGAATCCCATAACCCAATCCATAATGAGGCTTAAAAGGAATGAAATATTTCTAGACATGAAATGGATAAATATAGGAATATTAAAACTAACTAAAACAATAAAATTATATAATAATTTACCAATCAAATATTTTGGATAGGATCAAGGTGGCCTCAAAATATGATTAGTTTCTACAAAATATGATAGAAGATATTCACGATTTCAACAATTTATAATGAGGGGATGATAAGGTTTGGAACTTGAATATGTGTCCCAAAAAAACTATAACTAAAGGTGGTCTTCTTGATGATGCAAAAAGCTTATCCTTCTATATTAATCTAGGAAGCACAAATAAGTTTATATATTTAATGAAAAAAATTTGGTGGGAAAACATGAATAGAGTGATTTTTGAGTCTGTATATCGTTGCATGGTATACCAAAAAGTCAATGTAGAATGAAAGATGTTAATGGGTATGAAGAAATAATTTTCAATACAAATATTTAATAGGGAAATAATATCCATGTATTTCTACAAAGTAATCCCTTAGACCCCAAAATGAAATTATTCTATCTGGGTGGTAGAATGTCGCCTTACCAAGTCATCCCATATAACTACAATTAAAAAAAATGTATTGATAAACTCACCAATATATACAAAAGGGAAGTAATAAGACTAAATAGAATTACACTCAATATTATATTTAACTAAGATAGGATGTTTACCTCATGGTTTTATAGGAAATAAAATCGTTCCTCAACAATGCTGATCACCATAAAATTGTTGGTTATTCTAAATGAACGGTTCAAAATATGGATGGTATGTTGAGATTATGTTCAATAGATTTCCATGGATGTGTGAATCAATATAATCACAAAGTATAGTACTTATAAAACTAAAATTTCAATTCAAATTTTATAATGGAACCTTATGAGGCTTTGTATGAGAAGAGGTGTCAGACTCTAACATACTGGGATGTTGTTAGAGGGATAATTTTGATTGTAATTGATCTCCTCCATGAAATGGTAGAGAAGGTTTAAACCATTCAGAGTCATATGAAATCCACCCACATTAAGGAGGAAACTATTAATACAATCATCAATAAGAAATAGTGTTTTAGGTTAGGTACTTTTTGTTCCATTATATATCACCATTGATGAAATTAATGATAATTAGTAAAAATGAATGTTTGGTCCTAGAGAAATTATCCCTGCTGAGATCCTTGATATCATCGCACTGGTGGCCTATTGACTAGAACTCCCACCAAACATATGTCATTTAAATGATAGTTTATTTGTATCCCTCTTGAGGAAGTACATAACAGACTACCCACATATACTGAATCTATAGGTGGTACCATCGTAGATTGATCATTCATCTGAGTAGGTTCAGGTGAATGTACTTGATCATAGAGAAAAGTTTATATGAATAAAATAACACACATAGTTAATATTTTATAGGATAATGACATTTTTGACGAAGTGACTTTGATACCAGAAGAGTGAACGAAACATAAGCACCATCAACTATTTTAGTTTTCTAAATGAAAATTTAAATGGTGAAATTTCTTATGGGGGAAGAATGTGACGACATAAACCATTATAAATGAAATTTCATTTTTAGTGACTAAATAAATTATTATGTTACATTGCTATAGAAAAAACATGAACTAACATGGTTATTTTGAACCATTAAAAGTTATATATGGTCTACATTAAAAGAAAATTATACATCAAAACTAGTGATAATATGTCCATTTTATAGTGATCATGAAAATTATTAAATAAATTGTTATGATAAATTCAAATTGATTTAGATGGTGTGACGACCTCGACTAGTAGGATGTACCCTATGAATCCCATTCATTGAATATTTTGTGTTATATAGAATCACTAAGAATTTACCACAACCAATCCAATTTTGAGATTCATTAACTAAACAAGAGTGATGTTTTAATGGGTAAATTTCATGTTCATTGAGATCCTAGCCCAAACCATGTTCGCTGAACCAACCAATCAAAATCACTCTATCACATGGATTACCCCAAGGGAATTAATTGGTGTAATAATGGGATATGTATCTAGAAACTAATATTATGAATTTTAATATTTTTTTACTTATAAAACAATTATTTTATACTCCTTTTTTAATATTACATAATAAATGATTAAAAAACGAGTTTGATAAAAATATGATTTTGATATGATCAAATAAAAATTAAATTTTTGAGAAATATGAAATTTTTATCAATGAAAACATTGTGACAAATTAATTAATCTTTAATAAAAAACTAATTTATCAAAAAATTATTATTAATTCATATTTATTAAATATAAATATTACTATAATTTTCTGAAGACAAATGTAATTTTTCTACGGGTTAGAAAAATGCAATTCTCAAAAAATGAGTTTTTTTAATAAATTAGGATTCTATGATTTATAATTGTGAATTTTCAAATATATTGTTTTATTATGATAAATTACATATTATTTTTTGAATCAAAATATCAAAATTATTTAATAGTTCTTTTTCATAATTTTATGATACAATATAATTTCCATGTATAAATTAAGTATGATTTTAATATACGGTATGTATTTTGAAATCACAATGACCCAAAGTGATGTAAGATACTCTATAAAAGGTATAAAATAACACATATAAATTTACATATTAATATAATTTTTTTTGAAATTATTTGATAAATTTTTAAAGTCATTAATGAATCATCAAAAATATATATTATGTTTTATGGTTTTAAAATCAATTATTTATAATCATCACTAAAATAGACATCAAAAATGTAATTATTTTAATTTTTTTGGTTTATATAAGTTTTATGACATGACATCAACTCATTGTTTTCAAAAACTATGGACAAAATGTATTAGAAGGTTTGTGTTTTTGATAACATTATAATAAAATGTCTAAAACCAATGTTTGGAAATTAATAATGTTTTATAATCTCTTATTCTATATAATCCCACCCATACTCCAGTTCCTCTTCACTAAAATTTATTATATAATGTAACTAATCTACCTTTACCTCTATATATTTCTCCCAAGGTTCCCCCAAACTCTTAATAATTTCTTACCAAGATATAATTAGAACCCCTCTCATTCCAAGGGATCATCTCATTTTTTTTATTTTTAAAAAACATTCATTATATTGATCCATTTAAATTAAAATTATTCATGTTGGTATATGTTCATACAAATACCTCTTAATGAATTTATGATTTCCATATAACTAGGGACCCATATTACGCTCACCAATCACTTATATTAATCTTAAGGTTCCATTTTATGCTGGGGAAATTATCTTGTTAGTTTTCATGACATAAAATTGTGTAGTAAATAACCATTCCCATTTAATTTCAATGTTTTCACTTAGATTTACCTATGATTCATTTATTGGGGATTTCCATGTATATTTATGAATGTCCTTAATCATATGAATAAAAATGATTAATGAAATTATTATTTTGTTTGATCTATATGGAACACTTATGAAACTACAAGATAAGAATTTGATAGGCAGGAAAGAATGTATATATCACTCTAATGTATTGTGTAATATTTATATATCATGAGAATCTATGTATGGTTCACAAGAGGTTATAATTATTCAATGTTATGATTTATTTTTGATTATCCAAGACATAGGTTTATGATGTCAGGTATTATGTAATTTCAATATTCCAATGGTTCCTTTATGATATCGTGATATATCCACACTCATTTCCCAAGATTATGATTCTTACCCACATACCATACCATGGAATTACTCTAGGATCACATGTTCAACCTTTACTTATTTAATTCCTTGATTATTACATTACTGTGATATATAGTTAACCACATTTTTATAGACATTCATAGGATATTCCAAGTAGTTATAAAAGAAGGATGTAATATTAGGAGAATTTAAAGGAGTAGTTCAATAATTTTGATTTATTTATAATTCATATTTTTATTATATTTACATGATTACCAAAATATTTATAAATCACTATCTTATAAGGTTTCATTAAGTGTGTCATTATATAGTAAATCATGAATTAATGTATATTAAAGATAAGGGTTTACCAAATTATTGTGGACTAGTCATATTGAAGGTCAAGATATCATGATTATCTAACTATTGTGAATGTTACCTATGATGTATGTCAACATACCTTGACCCTATTGACTGATCGTTATAATAATCACATGGAGGTGAAATCTTCCAAAACCATATGATGTAAATTTCCACAGGTTTGTTATTATCTTATTGTGATTAATTTAATTTTTACCATGTTTTAGTATTTCATGCATTAAATGATCTAAATACTATTCATTTAGAAATAAAACATAATTATGTGAAGAGATTCAGCATTATAAGAAATCGATCCTCTACAGACCCTTACATTAGCTGAAGTCCCTCGAACGCCTCACCCACGATGGAATGTGAGATGTGTCTAGTGGGTTTTGGTTTTACTCATTTTCATCCTCCTTCAATGAAAGTAAATGTGATATTATGTTCTTCAATTGTCCTAACAATCCCACATGCGTTGAACCGTTTAGTGATTCCAGAAAAATAATTTGTTGCTAAGTAGATGAAATTGAGAATTTTTTTAGAAATACATTTAATAACATGATTTTTTTGATTAGTGAAATAATAATAAAAATTCATTCTACAATATGTTAGTGGAATAGTTATATTGAAATACATAGTTTTAATATATTAAGATGAATGATTTTTTTTTGGAAAAGTGTAATTGTTGATGAGATGAGTTTATATTCAATGTAGTGGAAAAAATGTCTCTATGTCCCATATAAAGGAGAGTTTATGGATTTTCAATGATATTGTTCTATTGGGAATGTTGAATTTTGGATAGAGAATACTCTAGAAGATATTATTAGAGATAATAATTAATGGATATTGAATTCAATCGAGTTGAATTGGTAACATAGGATGTTTGTGAAGTTATTTATCATATTATCTTCAGAAGGATGATATAATTCTATATATTGAGGTATTATGATTTTTTATTCAACCATATAATGAATAATTATGTGAAGATCATGTTTTCAAGATAATTGATGAAATATATAAAATTTATTTATAATAACACTTCTATATTTTATCCCATATATACCATATACTTATCTCATCCTTTATTGAGTTCATAAGGATTGTTTATTAGGGAGAGGAAAAGTTAATATCTTTAATTGGGATGTGTTTGAAAAAAAACTATAAGATGATGATAGTTAACTAGAATAAATGTAATAAATCTATGGGGAATGATATTTACCATATATATGAAAATTTAAATCCAATTCATCATCCCTTTAAGAATTAGTATATAAATAATATACATTTGGAACATGATGAAATTAATAATTATTAACCAAATTAAGAATTAGTTTTGGATTGGGAAGAGGCTGCAATCATTCCTAAAGATTTGATAATGGATAATTTTAATGAAGAGGCATTTATATTACATAATGATGATGGGATTATCTATTCTAATGATTTAATTGGACTATGTCCAAGAAATCATGAGATTATGAATGTTTATATACCAACACTAATGATAACATATGGAGATTAAAATGTTTCATATGTATCTATAAAGACTCTTAAGGCTCCTACAAAAAGATAATTAGAGGATGGTTCTAATTATGAATAGATTAACCCCTCTTTATCAATCATCAAGGACATAATATTTTATAATTATATGGGTTATGATTAATATTTGATTAGTTTTCCCTCAGAAGAAGGAAATTATGGAAGTGAAAAGGGAGATGGGTCCACTAAGAATGGAACATTTCTAGTTATAGAGAATGGGGAGAATAAAATATCTTATATAATCAATTTTCTAAGGGGGAAAAGTCTTATATATTATTTATTGGAATAATATTGTTATATTTTGATAATGGTTATGATTTTAATGGTGGATGAAATCCACTAATGAATGGTGGAGATTCCATCCTAGTTTTACCAACGTCCCTATAGAACGATAATGTTATATAAGAAGCCTTGGTGAATCAGATAGATATAAAGAACTTTATTTGGTTACCTTACTAAGTCATGATGAAGAATATTTATACCCCAATTAAAAATATGTTCTTGATGATATTTTCAAATAAACATTGAGACATACTATTGATATTAAGGAAACTGTTATGTTTAGTGAATAAATCCCTCATAGGTTTTTGATCCAAGAAGTGGTGGACTAGTGTTTGATTTTTTTGTAGAGAGATTGAAATTACTTATTCAAAAATGACAGAATTTATTTTAACTGTTTGTATCCAATAAGAGAATCCTTATCTCTTATGGATGTAGATATTATATCATATTCACCTAAATTTATTTCATTTGTGATAAAGGACAAATTAGTTGAGTTCATGTTCGATATCATGATTGTAATAATTATATTATTTATATATTTTGGTTGTATGTTTCAGTTTTAAAGATAGGAACTCAATTAGTTTCACATTTTATCGACTGTAGGACACATATAGATCATATTATTTTTTACGTTTGATTTAATTGATATGAAGATTCAAATCCAACAGAGGATGACTAGAAATCTCTATAAAGATATCCTTGAAATGATGACTATGAAGAAATGTATTATCCTACACTAGTTTGAGTATAATTCTCATGCACTTCCACCTCATTTTAATTTAACTTCCCATTCTTTCATATATGAGACTCTTCCAAGGAATATTATTCATGGAGAGATAAAAAAAATTTAAATGGTTTTTTAAGATCAAATGTGATGATTCTTCCTCAGTTCCACAACAAAACATCCAGAACTCTTGAGTTAGTCATAGGTGTTCCCACAGAAGTTGGAAAAGAAATAAAGAAAATAAAAAGTTCTTTTATATAATACCAATCCATGATAGTTATTATAAATCAATTATAGTTATTATTTTGGTCTTTAGCTTTTTGGTTCACAATCCATCCTTTATCTAGATCTTTTAAAACAGAAGGGGGTTAGATCACAATGATAACACATTTTTTGAATATTTTTAAGGAGGAAAATAGTAAATTATTTGAGAATATAGAGAGAAACTCTTGTGTTATTAGTGAATTCTACAAGAATCACACATAGACATAGACTGAGATATAAAAACACCCACTCAAACACATAGATATATATATATATATATTGTATATATAGTTGTGGTAATAAAATCATGAATTTCCTTTGAACCAATATCAAATCAATATTATTCATTTTCTTCACTAAATAACCTTATAGATATTTTATATAAAACCTTTCATTTATTTCCTTCTCATAATGGAAATCAACTCAGGAATATTTCAAAGAGTTCCATAATTTGTAAAAAAATATTTACCTACTTCCATGATGACTATTGACAATTCTAAAAGAAAGTAAAATATCATGTAGATCTCAAATCCCCTAGAGAAATTTTTTTGATTCATCTTCATGATTGGGATTTTTATTCAGAATTTTAGTTTTTTGAGTGATTATTTTCTCAATTTATATATTGTATCTTTTGTGTATTATTTTTATCTCTTATTTATATATATCATAAAATTATATTTACTATATTATTAAGTTTATTTAATAATTTTTTATTATTTTGTATACTTCCAAAATGTGAAAAAAGTATTTATAAGTAAAGGAACTAAAATTTTGTTATCTATAATTATTTTTATAGGAAATGTTATTAGACATGACGTGTGATCATTGAAAGGTGATATTGATGGTTTAGTCCAACAAATTTTCATTCTAATTATCTAAATCATTTTTATTATATGTAAAAATTATTTTATGTGATAGGATGGCTTTTTTATTTTTGAATAAAATTAAAATTTATTGATCATATCGTAAGTGTATTACATTGATGGTGAGGAAAATATACTAATGAAAACCAATTATTTATATAGGTTGTACGTTGAAATACATAAATTACCTAGAAAGCAGATTGAATATATAACCATGTGATCAACCAGATGTTTGTTAAATAAGGGTCAATCTGAAGCAATGGATGGTATGTGAAGATACTCATAAGTATACCAATAGACTATATAATATCTCTATCATTGAGATATTATAGAAATTTAATTAATTATTTGATTGACTGAATGATGTTCTTTTATTGATTGGTCATTATAGTCATGTGATTATAACGTGTAATTATATCGACCTTCAAGACAAGAGAAAATAGTTGACTGATGACTTGAAAATTTCAACTGACCATAATATAAAGGAATAATTCTTGTAAGTGTTATATTAAGCACAAAAGTTCTTTGATCAACCATGACTATAAAATTAATCAAAATACTATTTTTTCTACTATGATACTTTAAATAATGTCTATACTGATTTATGTAATTGTAAATGTATCGTAAGAAGAAATTGAACGACTCTGTCAATATTAAGAACTTCAATGATAATATTATTTGTATTTAATGAGGTATCTCAAAGTAGTTTTTATCTATCATTCTAACGATGATTATGTTTCAACAGAAAAATAGAGATTTATCTTCATTAAAATTAGATGAATGGCCACATGTGCATGATAATGGAACTTTAGTTCTCTCATTGTTACAATTTATTATTTTTCCTGACAAGATATTTTTTAAAAAATGAAAAAATCATGAATAGTGAATAAATGATTACTACTATAACTTATGTCCAGATTTTATAGATAATTAAAGGATAAGAACATTACTATTCAACCGAATATGATCAGAGATTGATCTGCATTGAACATTTCAAATTTTTTCTCTCTTTTTATTTTATATTACATTCTAATTATTGCTTATTTTCCTGCATATTTTTCAAAACCTTTACTACCATGTAAAAAATATTACTTAGATACACTATATATAAATTTTTTATAGTCTAGTATTCTAGGATTGATTGTGAAATATGAAAGGTTTAAACATTAAATCCTTATGTATCATTATTTATATAAAACCTAACCAAAAATATAGATATAATTTTAATATTTAATAAATTTTTTGTTTGTTGACTCCTTATGTATCATTATTTATATGTTGACTTCTTTTATGGGTTTTTGAATATATTTCAAGAAGTTTTATCCCATTAAAAACCCTTCAATTATATTATATAAACATTATCTTGTTTCTACTAATGATCAAATATATGAATAAACTAATTTTTTTTATAGATATACAATTTATTTTATAAAAAAATTGTATTAATGAATTTCATGACCCTGACATAAATTTAATAAAAACGGTATAGTTTTTAATATAAAAACATGGTTAGGTAATCACTGAAATAAAATGTTCTTTAAAAAATAGATTACCATTAAATCCTTTTTATATGAGGTATTTATTAAATAATTTTGGTTTTTATAGGGATGATATTTTTATAAGAATACCATAATTTAGTTGAGTAAAACCACATCAGGGTCTCAAATGATAGACATTTCAGTGGTCTAAAAAAATATAGTAACCAATGAAAAACCAACATCATTCCCTTGTGTTTTTCTTTTTCTTGGGAAAATCCACACCATCATATCTTGTAAGAAGTTACAATGTATTATATATTTTATTAAATAATTTTTTACCTTAATGTCTCAAAAAACATACCTAGTTTGGGTTTTTCCAAAAACTCCTTTTTGTACTCTTTTTATAAATGAACTCTTGAATTTACATGATAAACTTAAAAAGTTTTTATACTGTAATAATATTCCTAAATATAAAATATTTTAATGTATTTTAATTTTTTTCAAAATAAAATTATAATTATTATTTATAAAAAGTACTTTTTTAAAAATTTATTCAAACAACATGATGAATTTTTTACAGGATTTGATCAAAGTTTAAATAAATTAAAAATGTAAAAAAAAATTGATGAATTTTTCTCATAAAATATTATTTTTTATGTCATAATAAATGTTTTACTATATTTCTTAAGTTTGAAATATTGGTTATTTAACATCAAATACCATGTAAAATTATAATATGAAGGCATTAATAATAAAATATATATAAACATTCAATGAAAATTTATTTATGGAATTTCCGTAAAAGAATTTCAAAATTATAAAATTTATATAATTATTTATTTATAAAATATTCTTAAAAGTTTATATATTTTCTGAATATTTGAATTGTTTAGTTTTTTAGTTTCTTACTTTTATCATTTAATACATCAATAAAAATATTTATGTTATAAATAGGTGTTTTATTTAGGGTAAAATATTAAAATACATTTATAACTTTTATACCATGCATATAAGGAGTTACATGCTTAGTATGATATAATATTTATTAACATTCAACCATGACTATGATAATTTATATGTTATGAACTTATGATTTATCTAAATTTTTGATTTATACATATTATAATTTAGGATTATATTTATGGTATACCTTGTTTAATAAAAAATGGATAGTGAGTCCCTTATTATTACTACTCACATCCATTAACTATTATTCTCAGGCTTCATCAAGAAAAACGGAGAATAGATGTCAGGAACTCTATACTTTATCTTATGAGTATTCATATTTCATGTGATTCATGTCATTTACATGAAGGGGTTTAATGTACCTTATAAATTGGATGTACTCATATATTTATTATTATAATTGTATTGTAATTATGACTATGTAAAAAAGAATCTTTCATTCAAGATGTTATTATACATTTGTATTGTTAGAACATATACATTTGCATAAAGGTATATTCTACAATACAAAATCCTAATAAGAATGTATATATAAATATAATTAAAGAGTTAATATAGTTATCTGTCAAATCCCAATAAAAATAATAATTCCGAAGTTCCATGTAATGTTATCACGTTTGAATAAAGTGGTCATATAAAGGAGTAGGATGATGCTAAATTTAATTCTCCATACACGGTCTAATGTATGGTGTAATAGAAATAACTAACCCTAAATGATAGGTGAAAAAATATCACTATGATTTTTCGGTAACACTTATATAGGAAACCACTAAATATATTATACAAGAGGAATAAAGTAGGGATAATCCATATAATTTATTTTGGAATGGAGATATCTGATTAAAAATTGGACAGTTATATTTGATAAAATGTAATAGTGGCAAAAAATAGTTATGTTTTTAATGAAACATTAATGTAGACACAAATTATTTTAAAATATGGATATTTATCCAAAAATATATATTATGTTAAATTAATATGGGGATTTCATTTTTGTGTGTGAACGTATAATAAAATTCATTATTAGAATATTCCAATATATGACACTAAACTGATAAAGAAATTTCCGGATAATATTTATTAATCATAAAAAAATGTAACATTTAGATCAAATTCGGACAATATGAAACTTAATAAAATAAAAATAAAAGTATAATATAAGAACATAAAATGTTTTGTACGAATTGAAGGAAAATTGTGTGTGTATAGAAACCTCTTTATATTATATTTAAAGGTGAATATTTACAAAAACATAGTCCATGAAACTGGAAATAAATATAGTAAATATTCTTTAATTATCATCACTATCATTCATTGGGCCATGGATCCAGAGTAATATGAGAAATATAGAACTATGGATATTTTCAATATGATATATAAACTCAAATGGATCTATAGATAATTTTTTTAAATGAAAAGTATATGGTTTCAGGGGAACTATTTTGATGAATTATATTTGAGGTAAATTAAGAATCCACTAATTAACTCTATATTATTCCAGACATTAAATACTTTTAGTGGATGGAGTCCTAATTAATTATAGTGTGTGCTACATTTACCATTATATAATCATTGAAAATGGATCAAAGAAGACATTGTCAAATATAATTTATAATATTCAATTAATTGTTTACCCATTCTATTAAATATATTAAAAATCCGTGAGAATGAAAAGAGAGATAAACGTTTTAGTGGTGTTTTGATAGTATATATGTAACACCCCGAGCTTCCATGATACGCTTCTCATTCAATAATGTAATAGCTTACATTGTACGCAACTTCGAGTTCTAACACACCGTAACAAATCAAAGTAGCCATTATGAATAGTAATACCCAATTTTTAAAATTATAGAAATGTTATATTTCAAAATGGACTTCAGTTTTGTATTCGTAATATCGAAATTATCCTAAGATAAATTTTTTGTAATTTTCTGAGAACATCCAATTTTTAAGAATAGTTAAAAATACTTAAAAACAACTTTTTTAATCAAAATAATTTATAGTGATAAATTATACTATTTAGTGGTTTTAAAGTATAATTAGAATATATTTTTACCATTTTATCCAATGGTGGTCATTAGAATTAATTTAACATTGAAATTGGACATAAACAATTGTCAATCTTTTGATATAAATTGTTTCTTAAAAACACGCTATTTGTTGTGATAGCGGGAATTAATTATAAAATTAATTAATGAAACTTATATGTCTGGAATTTTTTAAAATATTCATCATTTTTGAATTCGGAATATCAAATATAGCTTAGAGTGAAATTTTGGCATTGTTCTGAAAAACTTCAATTTTTGAGGAATAGTGAAACCACTAAGTGGTAGTTAAATAACTGATTTTTCGTTTAAATGAAATATTACCACTTCTATGGTTTGATTTTCAAAAATCCGACATACATGGTTGTCATTAAGAAGTAAAATGTGGTTCAATGAGATTAAAATAATTTTTGGTGAATAGTAACTTTTATGTTCTTAATTGCGATTAGAGGTAATTAGTGTAGTTTAAGGTAAAAATAATGTTTTAATAATATGAGATGAGATTGACACATGTCCTACCCTCATTGGATGTTCCATGGCCGACCAAGACAACCCATGGGTCAACTTGGGGACCCCATGGAGCCACTTTAGTTAGAAAATGACATAAATACCTTTTATTTAATGTTAAAGTAAAAAAATGACACAAACATGAAATGTTTTATTAAAACAATTTTTACATGGGGTTATACAAGTCATATTTTTGACTATAAATATTCATTGGAAATATAAAAATATTTCCTCCATCATAGTATTTTTTTATAATTTTTAGACATTAAATAAATTAAATTATTTATGACATCATTATGATGCAGCGATGACCTCATTATTTAACGATTTTAATAAAATGAAACGATAATGTACAATACAAGGCTTACACTTGTCCAAAGACTATTGTATGGGTATATTTCGAACCCTTATCACCTTAGCCACGAATTATATAAGTGTGGGACCTTTAGAATCCGAAAATCATTGTATAATAATGTAACATTTCCTTACTTTCCAAGAGTGCCCCTCCTCTCCTCTTATAAAAGGCCCCCACCTCTACCACCTCATTCACACTTTCAAGCCATTTTGCTCGGCCAAACTCGGCCCAAATACTCTCCCAACTTCCCCCTATTACTCCTAGAAGCCTCAATTTGGGCAGAACTCTTCCCAAGGAAGCCTTTGGCTCAAATCAAAAAGAGTTACCTGATTTTGAGGTAATGTCTTCTCTAATGTTGTTTTGTATTATTTTTCTTCTCCAACCCCCTAAACCCTTTTTATTCATTTATTCTGTAACAACACCAGTATCCTCAATATACTAGGATGTTGTTATAAGAAGTATTAGAGCTACACTTACACACACCTACATCTAATGGTTAAAGAACATACGGTTTCTGTGGATGGCGAATTTCTGCCTCACGAAACGATGATTATTCAACACTCATATAACACCTTCTAAGGTGGCCATTAAGATGTCACTATATTTATATATGATATATAATATTTTTATGTTTTACTTATGCTTCTGTATTTTTCATTTATGGCATACCTTTATGATTTCCATTATGGGTAAACGTGATATTTTCATTTTAGGAAGTGCGGACTACCGCCCCCTCAAAGTGATTTGAATCGTTAATACCATATGTGGGATGTATAAAGGATGGTGTAAATGGTATTATATAATATATTATACTGGAATTATATTATACCTTTATATAATTATGATTTCATTCCATTAAATACGAAATATAAATGAATGTAGCGTTCATGCGTACGTACGGCTTACCGTCTCCATTAACGGTGCATTTCATTTCTTACCTGTAAATGTTACGTAATATTATAAATGAATGTATATATTGGATATATATTATATATTTGACATATAAATCATGAATATAATTCTGGAGATAATGGATATTCTACCACATAAACAACTTGTAATTATAAGAAGTTTATTGTTGACTCAAGTACCAAAGATCGACAAAACGACCGTTATTAACTTAAATAATTACATAATGTTCATATCATTGTAATAAGTGATATAAAAAGGATAATGAAATTTAAAATGGTTCTTAATAAGGTATATATTAACTCTAGTTTATTATTCAGGAGGTTAAAGAATGGTTTAGTCAAGTCAGACACGAGGTAAGGGAACTTCTTAACCCAATTTCTATTCTTTGGGTTAATCTCCTACTTTCAAATTATGTCATGATATTATTATGTATTATCTTGTATTTTTACATTATTTATGTGTACTTATAGTGAATACACATAATAGACCTACTTTATAAAAAAATGATCTTTTTAAGGACTTCGTCTCAATCCCCTTTCATTAAGGCATATTTGGTTTTATACATAACTTTCTTTTAAACGGTGTATAAACCCCTTTGACTTTTACGTTTATTCAAAAGGAATCTTTTTTATACGAAGCGTTTTGCTAAACGACAAAAGGGAATGTTTTTCTTTCCGTACTTATGCGGCGACAACGACTTCTCTGCCGCCGTGACCATTATTTGAGTTTCGGCTTCCTCTATAAGCCATCATTTTTTAATGAAAAATAAATACAAAGTTTTAACTTTCTTTTATTATGGTATTGAAAATGGTTTTGAAAGCGTTTTTATTATATCAATGTGTTGTATTGATATCTTATGATTGAAATGTGGAAATGTTATGTTTCCTTTATGCATGTTTTATGTGATACGATTATGTAATGGTTTATGATATGTTTAAACCTATTCATATGAGGAATGTATTTGACTTAATAAGTGACGGGTGGAGCCCGCTATAGCTCCTCGATGCATCGTAGGTCTCATGAGACAACTAGACGTGTAATTGGCCGAGGCCCTTTCCCAATTTGATTTATGGTTTTGGCCAAGGCCTTAATCATTTTAGACGTCTTGGCCGAGGCCTTGACAAAATGTTTCAGAATGTCTGGCATTATACATTCCCTCATTATGAAAGTGGTTATTGATATTGCTTGTGATTATTCAACCAGTAGGATATCCATGTGAAGAAGTGAATGGCATTATCTCATTTTACTTTTTCCATATTATGTTGAAGTTGATGTTTAAAAGGCTTTTGTTTTAGTTATAAATTGCCTTAAATGTTTATGTTTATTGATGAAAGCTTCTGTGATATTGTTATCCTTACTGAGCATCTGAGCTCACCCATTTCATTGTTTTAATATTTTCCAGGATGTGAAAAGTATTTTATGAATGACCTTCAGGGATAGTCAGAAGAGGATATGAGTGTGGAATATGAAGACTTTGTTATTAGTTTTTCACTTTATGATGTAATGTAACATTTATGAATGTATCTAGTGTTTCCAAGGCTACTAAACTAATCGGTATTTCGAGACTTGATCTTTTGTGATCATGCCAATGTTACAAAGTAATGCACCGACTCTGGGTAGCTGGGGTCGGGGCGTTATAGTTGGTATCAGAGGCAGTTTAGTACTAACATTGGAAGCTAGATTTAGATAAACTCTGATTAGAGCACATAGCCCGAAGATAGACTTTGAGGATTAGTATAGAAGAACTTCCTAGAATTTTGGTATTGTAGAGATGTTGTGAGTTTTCCGAGCAATACATCCCTATCTGGATACAAGCAGGTAGAGGCGGCTCTGGCACAGATGTACCTAGGGGTAAAACTCGAAAACACCGCTTTGAGTTAGACTCGAACGGGAACTGGTGCACGACAACGGGCCTTGCTGCACTCTTGGTTACGACACTCCCGGGGGATATGCTTAGGATAATTCTCATTTTCTTTACAAACCACTATGAAGTGTTATGAGTATATACTTCCTCAAAGAAAACATTTTATGGATTATATCCATAAATAGTTCAATTTATGTTAAGTATTTTATAAGTACAGAATTATGTATTTTGATTCATAAACTAATCTAGTTTATGCCATTGTTTAGAAATTGAGCCTAGTGGAAGTAATGGAAACCGTATCAATGCACGCACTCCGTGTAGGGATTGCCCTCCTGCTCAAGATAATTATTGTGGATCTGGAGATATAACTGGTGCTGATCAACTTATTACCATACTGGGACAACTCACTCAGGTTATGAATAATAACCTTACTCATATGGAGCACCCTGATTCGCAACGTGGAGGATCAATGTCAGACCGCTTCATGAGGCAACAACCACCAACATTTAATGGAGGTACAAATCCATTAGTAGCTGAGCAATGGATAAACTCCTTAGAGAAAATATTCCATGCCTTGGGGAGTAGCGAAAGGGAGAAGGTTGTCATGGCAGTTTACCACCTCACTGGAGATGCCGATCAATGGTGGTCATTGATTCAAAATACAAAGGAAGATGAAGAAGTATCAAGTATGGAATGGAGAGAGTTCAAAGATCTTTTCTTAGAAAAATACATTCCACATGACCATCGAGCAGATATGGAAAGGCAATTTCTGAGTCTGAGGCAGAAGGAGGATGAGAATGTCGCAAAGTATGAGGCTAACTTTACAAGGTTAGCGAGACATGATGCAGATTATATACGTAACCCAAGAAGTAAGATTGATCATTTCTTTGATGGGTTAAAACCATTTCTCCGTCGAGCTTTAGTATCAAAATCCTTCTCATCGTATGAAGATATTGTCTCGTGTGCTATCAAGACAGAAAATGAATTCTCTAAGTCTTATGACAATAAACTAAAGCAAGAGAAGAAGAGAATGGTGGAACAAGAGACAGATAAAGGGAAAAATGGAAAGAAGGATTTTCCATTATGTGATAATTGTGGGAAGAATCACCCTGGGACTTGCCTAAAAGGAATGGGAGTTTGTCATAAATGTGGGGAAAAAGGTCACCAGGTGCGTGATTGCAAGAGAAAGAAAGAAGCTATCAATGTTGAATGCTACAATTGTAGGGAAATGGGGCATTATGAAAATGAATTTCCTAAGCGTCAAGGGAACTTACCTCAGAAAAGGCCAAAGGATCAAGGACAATCTTATGCTGTTACTACAGTTGAAGTAGAATAACTAATGTATTGGTGCTTTTGGACTAATAGATTATATTATGGTTATTAGAATAATGTGATATGTATATAAGGATTGTACTGCAGTACTTGTTGATTTCAATAAGGTTTTAATATGATGAAGGTAATTATATTTTTAGTATGTGACAATAAGAGAAACTTTACTTTGTTTGGGGAATCAAATAAATTGATTTTGGAATTTAGAGACCTTTTAGAGAAAGTCTGGACAGAGGTATTTCGAATAACTATAAAGGTTGGAGTGGATTAAGTTGATCTTTGGATAGTATTGTTTAAGGTTAAAAAAAAATATGAAGATTATTTTTGAATATTATAATACTACAGTTTTAGGAAAAGGACAACCTGCAGGGTGGGGCATAACCCGTCGCATCGGACAAAGCTGCAGGAATCGAACCCACAATCATAGTGCGATAGGCCTTTATTTCCTACCACTAGCCTACAGGAAGTCCCTGGTTATTACAAAATAATTTTACTAATCTAAATGGTATGCGTTAACATTTGGAACCTTGTACAATTAGGATAAGTATAATATTTTTGAGTTCTATTATCTTTTTACATTAAATTATACCCTAATAATGAATTATTTTAAATAAATTTTAATATTATATATTGAATAATTCCTTTTACCATCCATCAAATATATTTTTAGCATAGTATTATAATAAATATAGTTTTTTTGCTTAAAAGCTGCATTTTTCTAAATAATAGTTTTTTCGCATTTCTCACACTTATTTAAAATATATATTTTCAAACTTCATAAAATATATTATAAAAAATTAATGTTATTTTTAGTTCAAAATTGAAAAAATTTCATATATTTAAATACATATAATTTTTTGAAGTTATAATTTTTGATTAACAATGAAAAATAAAGATTTTTGATAAAAATTGTCTTTTCTTTAAAAGAATTTAAAATGTTCAGTTTTTTAAATTTTTTTTATATTATAATTATTTTATTTATATTAGGATTAATAAAATTTCCCACATTAGAATTAATTTTCCGTTTAATTTTGATATAATCAATGTTTATACTTCAAGAATATTTTTCTGTATAACCCCACTTTTTTCATGTGTGTGGCATTAATTTTTAATTAAATTATTCAAAATATGTAAATTAAATTTTTTATAATGGATCTCATATTTTCAATAAATATAATAATAGTTATTAAATAATTTCTTCCTAATTTTTTTACGTAATGAATAGTTAAAATAGTATAAATTTGTTACCTTAATTATGGTTAATACGGTAATAACATGGGGTTAAACAAAAATAAAATTGTATGTATTCTAAATAATAATTATAAATACTATTTAATGGTTGTATTTATCCCTAATCCTATCCCAAATTCCAATCTCTCTCTTTTTGGATTCATTTTTCATTGGAATGGATTTATCATATTGTATTATTTTAGAAACCTTCCAAGTGGTACCCCTCCCCCCTTTATAAAAGTAAACTTCCACTCCTGTAATATACAAATATAATGATCCTTTTATATAGTGAATACCTAACCAAAACCCTTCCTTACATCCCTACCCATGACCAATATAACCTTTTTGATAATAAATCCATCTTAGGAATGATTTAGGTATAAACTTAATGAGTCTATAGAGAAGGTATAGTTCTTATCCATGGGTTTCTATTTTATTTTCAATATAAAGAGATGTTATTAAGATAATTCAATAACCTATATCTCTCTCCACATACATAAAATTGAATATGAAACTGTTGATGATGTGTGTGGGGGACTACCAACTTGTAAAGCGATGTAATTAGTTTTCTGTCAACACCAAACAAAATTCGATATAATTAGGGATTAGATAATATACATTACATTTATTAAAATATTATTATTATTTTTAATTAAAACTTGTACTCACCCGTTCATATGCATGTGTATTTTGATTAATGGTTATTTTTTAATAAGATAATACTATATGAAAAATAAGAGAAAAAAAAGCAATGTTCAATCAATCATAATTATAATGTAGTGTTGAATAATATAAAAATATAAGTGAATAAAATATACAGACAAAATTAAAATAGTTCAAAAAAGGTAAGAAAAATTTTGAGTAATTTTTTCTATTTTTTGAGGATGGATATTTCAAGTCAATTTCAACAACATTTAAGAAAACATTATTGGGTACAATGAAACAAATAGTGAAGATAAATTAAATAAATAGGATTATTTGATTATTTAAATATAATAAATGATGAATAATTTTAATAAAAAATGAGAGAAGGTCATTTAATAGTTGAAAAAAACATTTGTGATGTTTATATACATCGAATTTTGTCAACTAGTAGTAGTTATACAATCTGCCAATCTGGAAAAGTTACTATAATAATTCGTGAGCAATAAAATATTCCAATAGCTACATTCTGTATATACAATAACAATTGAAATGATGAATATATAGAAATGATATCAATTAAAAATTTAAAGTTTCACAGTCAGCCAATCAAAAGGTGTTCTTGAAATATGTTGTGAGTTTGAATGATATAGATTTCAAATAACATTATATGAGAATAATATTTAATAACATTAATTTAAGTTTTTCACAACCATTCCCATCTTAATCAATAAATGAATGTAATATTTTTATAAATAACAGAGTTAAAAAATTCATAAAATTTAACATACCTAAATCGGAATCATTATTTGGATTTAGTCAGTTTTTCAAAGATAAGGAATTAAATAAGAGCCACAAACATCTCAATCCCAAATCAAGACATATTAAAAAATGTAATAAAATATATTCACATTATAAAATTAAAATTAAATAAAATTGAGGTGTCACATATATGACTTTGATACCCGTATCTCTTTTATCTATGAATTTGTCCCTTTTGAAATCATGAAATATTATTTTTGAGTACCAGATAATGAGAAAATAGTATTCAAGGACCTAAATCAATTACAAAAAGTTATCATTAGTAATATAAAATATGAAGTTATGTATATCCAATGAATTTGACAACATTCTAATTTAAGGTTTTCTTTGTATCTTTTCCTGGTAGAGAAGTGATTCTATGTTTTGAGATATCTTTAATGTGTACTATCCAGAATAATCTGTGAACTTCTATCCATTTGGATGAATATAGAAACTCATATTTTTCAATCAACATTTATTTTATTTAATATCTTATAAATTTCATGTTTTTGAAAAAATTTAGAGTGAAAGTACTAAAGAATAATCTGTACTCTGGGAATTTTTCTCTGAAGAAAGTTTTTTGTAGTCAAATATAATGTGAATGTTGAAATGAATCATTATATATTTGAGAAGGATATTGAATGTGAATTATTTTTTTCATAATTAATAGAAGTGACAACCACAATAGTGCTGTAAAATCCTTTAGATTACATATCCACTGATAATAGTGTAATAGAAACTTATTTTTTTCAATGAGATTAGACCTGAAACTCAATATTTAACTAACAAATATGATAAGGGGTTCAATATGTTATAAGTTAGAATATTGTTCAACTGTTAAATGTTGGATTTGTCTCCTCTCAATTACATGAAGATGAGATCCTAGGAAAAACTCTATTGTAGACTTTTTCGTCAATTTCTTAAAATAATGATAATTTGTAGACAATTACAATGATTGGAGTCTACGGTACAAGAAAATGTACATGCATTAGACCCAATAAAGTATATAATTGGAATAGTGGTGGATTTTTATTATACATAATAACAAAATTAATTTCATGATTTTATATGAAAATGAATGAAATGAAAAATAAAAAATGAAGTATCATACATTTCCCATACTAAATAGTCGAAATAAGCATTGAAACCGAAATATTAAATTTTGACACAAACATAACATATATATATTTTTGAAATAAAATAAAAATAAACTAAATTATACATAAATATTTTTTAGATATTGTAACTATGAAAACTGTTACAATAACAAAAGTTGTAACCTATACATGTTGTGTAGGTTCGACTGACATTTGCAGGTTCCTCCCTCTTACTTCAAGCCTTCCAGAAGTGTGCATCTATGGTGAAATGGACAATCACATCAGGACAATTGTTGATGCAGCTGTTTAATATTGCTAATAGAGAAGAAACTGGGAAAACTGTACAATGTACAACCTATAATAATAAGAAAGGATGATCGTGTGTGTTATATGTGTTCTAAATACATTCGTGTATCCTATAATACAAGTAGACTTAGAATTTGACATTAAAATTTATAAGCTAATTTGTGAAAAATAGGTTCAATAATGTTTTTGTGATACCTTGAAAATTTTCCACATAATGTCAAGCTTCTTTAGAAGACTTATTTTTTATGTTTTTGTAACTGTTCGTTGCACCGCATTGTCATCATCAAACTCAATCAACAGATTTCTATACATTAGGAGATGAATTAAATCAATATGTTTCAAAAAAATACATACCAATGTTATTATTGAATAAGTAATTTCATATTTACAAATTGAAAAATGAGACAAAAAACTGAATTGTGTTTAAATGATACAATGAAAATGATATTGCAAAAAGGCAGTACTGTCTAATCCGATGATGTAATCAAAATAGAAGATTTTGAAAGTAAAAAACACGTACCTGGGTTACTGTTTTTATATCACGCATAAAAAGAGGCCAATCCTGGGTAGGCGGAGCAGTATCCAGATATCATTTCCCATAAATGGAGACATTCACCCATGATAAGTAGCATCAACAGAGAGCCCAACCACTTCATAAGACCTGAAAACATGAAATTGATCAAAAATAGATGAAAACAGATTGGATGTTTATGTTTCTTAACTCAATGTCAAGAGTGAAGTATTGATGGTTTTAAAGATCACCTGCATATTGGGAAGTAATAGATAAACATCGGGGATTCCTGATTTTTTTCCACTGATTCGAGACATTCACCCATGAGAAGAAGCTTTGAAAGGGAGCTCTCAACAACTTTTGAAGACTTGAAAAAATGATATTGAATTTAAATGTATATATGAAGATAGATTGAATCTTGGTGTAGAATGAGAATTAATGTCACCATTCTATTAAACTTCGAAGCTCGGTAAATAATATGTGCATGTATAATATCCAATGACATAAAGAACTCAATATTAAAAAATCCAAAAATTTAATTACTATATGAACAAAATCATCCAAGATTGTGTTTGATGGGTGACCTCCACTGTCGAGCCCATGCAAGTGTAGAACCTAATGAAAAGTCTAGTCAAGAATGATTCCTTAATAGGAGGAAACAATGCCTTGATTTTTGAATGATAAACGTTGAATGAAAAAGAAACTTCTTCAATTGACCATATTTTCTGTAATTATTAAAACATGAATGTAAAAATTTAATATGAATCATTTAGAATGTTTCCAATTGAAAATAAAATTTAACTTGTTTTGTTGCTAGAAAAACTATGTATCATAAAAATTGTTATAATGATTTTAATTTCACACCATGATGTGGTACCAATGAAGTATTTCTTCACCCTCGTGCCCCTAACCAATGGAAATTAGAAACATGGACCAATAAATATAAGATAATATTGGAAAAATGTAAAGACCCGTAAAATTCAAGGGAAATTTTTTCTTAATTTTCTTTAGAATTTTACAAGAGCGCGGTTTCAGACGGCACCTGATTCCGAGACCCGGAGTGCTCGGAATTAATTTCCGAAGTTTGGCTCGGGTACGTTCAGTGAACGAACGAGCGGGAATTCCTAACTTTTGATCCGGTGCTCGGAATTGAAATCTGAGGGCACCGATGAACTCGCAGCGCCGATATTCGCTTAAAGAGACCTTTTCGGGAGTTGCGTTTGTTGCGGATTGAAAGTTAATTTTTGGGGTTTTTAGTTTGAGTTAAATAAAATTTGTGTAGAACAAATTTTATTATAACTTGATAAAACCTACCAAAGGGGGTTGGAAGTGGGACCCACACCCACTTAACCTCCCTTGGGAGGATTAAGTGTGGTGGGGCCCACACGAACCCCTAATCCTTTCAAATTCTCCCAACTCCCTTAACGCCACATTTATTGACTTGAGTTACTTATTTTTATGGGAGTTAATCCTTTTGAATTTCAAACTTTTGAAATTCTAATGTGTTTTGTAATAATAAAATAAGATGTTGTCTTATTTTATTTTAGGTTATTTTGTTTGTCTTCTTGAGAGGTGGAGAGCTCTTCTTCTTCTTCAACTCTGACGAAGAACTCGAAGAACGTTCATCTTGACGAAGAACGCTCAAGCTCCGACGAAGAACGCCGCACCTCCATTCTTCGTTTCCCGTGTCAACGAAAGGGGACGCCACTTCTTCCTCGGACAACCTTCGTCGGCGTACAAGTTTCGCCAACGACGTGTCTCTTCGAACGCATCCCTTCGTCATTAGATTTGACGAACGGCTACCGCGACGCCCGACCTCCGCGACGTCGTCTTCCGCGGAACCTTGACAATCTTCGAACCTTATACCCGAGGTAGGGGTTGTTAATTTCTTTTTGGTTTCCTTATTTTATTCTTGATCGTGAATAGCAAGTCTAACGTGTGGCTTGATTTATTTAAAGTTGCGTTATTATTTTAACGTGAGGGGGCCGGACCGCACGAACACGGCCGAACCCCCCCTCCATCGTTCTTGTTTATTCTTGCGGGTGGAAGCAAGTGGCGTGGTGCCGTCGCACCACGCGGATAATCGTGCTTTTATTTTACGCGGCGCCGTCACGCTACGCCGAGGTAGAATCTTCAAGAACGCGACGCCGTCACGCCGCGTTGAAAGGAATCAAGGCACGGCGAAAGGGGCGCGGTGCCGTCGCACCGCGCCGGACGACGAACACTGCGGCCGGTTCCGGGCCGCGGCAGAACGAGGAGACCGCGGCCGGTTCCGGGCCGCGGCGGAAGAGAAGACCGGCGGCCGGGCCGCCGGCGTCGGAAGCCGAAGGGGGGACCGGAATTTCCGGTCCCGTTAGAGAAAACCGGCCGGCCAGCTGGCCGGCCGGATACCATTAAAACCGGGGGAATTAATCCCCCGGCCACCTCATAATAAAAACCCCCCTCTTTATGAGGGGGGCGGTTCATTGAAGGGAGGGGGGCAGCCGGCCCCCCGGTTCCGCACCAGCAGGCCCCCCCCCCACGTGAGGGGGGGGGGGGCTCTTTTTAAAATAACGGCGCGGCTGTGCCGCGCCGCCTCTTGAATAGCGGGGGATTTGATTCCCCCGCGCGGCCTCCTTGCGGCGACAGCCGCGTGCGGCCCCTCGCGGCGCCAGGCCGCTGCCGCCGGCCACCGCGCAGCCCCAGGGGGGGGGGGGGGTCGGGCCGGGTCGGCCCAGACCCGGACCCCCCCGTTACAAACCAGAATCGGTTTTTGGGCCATATCTTGAGTCTCGGACCTCCGAATGACGAACCGTCTGCGGCAACGCGATCCTTGGATCGATACGGTCGTTTCAGTATATCGCACTCAAGGTTTTGGTTTACTTTGAGTTCGGCCGGGTTGGTTCGTTCACGAAACCAACCGGGCCTTCGGAGCGGAAACACTCATATCTTGAGCTACGAACGTCCGATTGACGCGCCGTCAGTCGCGTTGTGTTCCTCTTAGTGAGACGGATCTTTTGGCATACTCCGCCCGAGGTTTGGACGCAGGTGGAGTATGGTCGGGTTGGTTTAGCCTTAAAAACCAACCGGGCCCCGGAGACGAAAATGCCAATAACTCTCAGACCGGGCGTCCGATCGACGCGCCGTCTGTTCCGTTGAGTTCTTATTGACGATACGGAACTTTTGGATACATCAACTCTGGTCTTTGTGACAGTTGATGTATCAGCCTCTTGGCTCGTGGAGCGGACCCTCCGAACGAGCTTGCTGTGTGTGGGAACCCTAGTGCTGGCTGCGACTGTTACTGCTACTACTACTGCTATGACTGCTACTGTGACTGCGACGACGACAGTACAGAGATCCTGTGTGGATTCGACGACGACGACTACAGCACTCAGCGATCCTACGTGGATCAGTGCTACAGGTCCTGTGTGGGCCCGATCCTGTGTGGGGCCTTGCGCTCAGCGGTTCTGTGTGAGCCAGCGCCTACAGGTCCTGTGTGGGCCCGATCCTGTGTGGGTCTTTGCGGGGGTTAGTTACCTATCGATCCTTCGTGGGTCCGACGACTTAGATGGATCAGTGATCATCTTTATCGTCCTTGAAGTAGTATACCTGTGTGAGCTGAATCCTATTGCTTTCCTGTGTGGATTGTGTTGTGCAATCCTGTGTGGATTACGTTTTGCTTTCCTGTGTGGAATACGTTTACTTTCCTGTGTGGACTGAGTTGTACTTGGGCTCGGAGGTTAGAGCGTATTTGAATTGATGACTTAGGTATATGTATGGGCATATACCTAAGCAGTGTCGGTTATTACTTCATGAATGTTAATTTTCTTCGTGGTTTATCCTTTGTGCATTTGAGAGACCTTCAGGGGTCTCGGGGTCCCTACTGAGTAGCTTATACTCACCCCTGTACGAGGTTTGCCCGCACTACGTTGTGTTGGTTGCAGACGACGGACATCGTTGAACTTAGCTGAGGCCTGCAGAGCGGGACGGTACCCGGAGGTGGATCACTGGGCGGGACGTGCACGGAGCGGACGGCGGGACCCGTGGAGAAGAGGAGCTATCTGTACCCACCCTTCAGGTGGGATTTCCAGTGGACAGCTCGGTGTAGCGGCTTTTACTTTTCAGTTGCTGTTTTCCCTTTCGAGTTGTACTTTACTTTTAGTTTGGGTTTGTATTCTGTCTCATTTACTTTTCCGCACTTTCAGTTGTACTCTGCTTTGTTTAGTGTTTACTTTCAGCTTGCTTACTCGGTGGTGTTTGTATTACTTTTCAAAGGCAATGCCTTCCCTTTTTACTGGGATTTACGCCTTGGTGCTAGTCGCCAGCCCCTGGCCTATGGAAGGCGGGCTTGGGGTAGTCACGGCACGGACCCCGAGGGCGGGTTGTGACAAATTGGTATCAGAGGAGTTCGGTTCTACCGCAAACTCTGATCTTTTCTATGTGATGCAATAATGTTTAGCGTATTGAGTGTGGATATCAGTCCAGGGAGTCCAGTGTTGGTGCGGTGGCCGACGTATCCGTACACCAGGACCCTGACTTCTGATTTCCGACTTAATGCACAAAAACATTGATTGCGTGTGTGTTTCAAGTTTTCTTTGTGATTACTTATATCAGCTCACCAGGTATACTGTTCTAACAGTGGCGCACCTGTTTCCTTTTCAGGATGGCCCCACGACGGCAGCCAGCTAGGGTTCCGAGAGTCGAGCGAGACGACAGCCCACCGAGCGACGAGGCCTCGGTGCAGGGCCCTTTTCCAGTAGTGGCACCGGCGGTAGCTTTACCCGCCGATCCCCTGATGCTTCCAGCAGCAGCCGCTGACGATGCACGTCGCCTCAGCGCACTGCATGAGTTTCAGCGCCAGCGACCGCCCAGGTTTCGCGGGGAGACGGATCCCCAGGCAGCAGAGGACTGGATGGAGGCAGTGGTTCGAGTGTTTAGGCTAGTGAGGACACCAGCAGACCTCATGGTGATCCTCGCTACGAGCCTACTACACGCAGCAGCAGGACGATGGTGGAGCTTGATGCTCCAGGTGCACGATGAGGCATCTCTTCTTTGGACGGACTTTGAGAGCCTCTTCCGCTCGGAGTTCGTCCCAGCCACCCTTCGTGCGGTGCGTATCCAGGAGCTTCTACAGTTGCGGCAGGGCAGCATGACGGTCGCTCAGTACTCGGCGAGATTTACCGATCTCTCGCGCTACTCGACCGACATGGTACTAGACCCATTCTTCCGGGCCCGGACCTTCGAGCAGGGTTTGAGACACGAGATCAGGGCATCGCTGATCTCCCTCAGCATACCGACTCAGACAGGAGTACTGGAGCGGGCCCTTATGATCGAGAGCTTCCTTGCTGAGTCTACACCAGCACAGCGACCCACCGCAGGGCGGCACGTGGCAGAGTCATCTGCAGCATGCAGTCGACGGATGACTCAGGGGTCCAGACAGACCAGACCTTCGGGCAGACGACCTCAGGGTACTGGCTCAGCTGTGCGGGGCACACAGCGCGGAGCCAGTCTTACGAGAGGCAGACAGTGCTACTCGTGCGGCGGGCAGGGCCACATGGCTCGTGACTGCCCGACCCGCCGTGCCGAGGAGCAGCAGACGGTTGAGGGACCACCGAGGCAGAGGCAGAGGGTCGACCGTGGCGGTCCGCAGGGAGGAGGCGGACGAGGCAGAGAAGCTAGACGAGCAGCCGGTGGTGGCCGACGCTTTGAGGCTCTACCACCACCACCACCAGGAGGTCCACCCCGACCACAGGGAGCTGGCGGGCAGCGACAAGCACAGCTCCAGGCAGCAGAGGCCTACGACCACGGCGCACCCGAGATGATTCGAGGTACTATCTATGTCTACTCCACCCTTGATGCAGTTCTTATAGACACAGGAGCGAGTCACTCTTTCATAGCCGCTGCCCTTGTTCGGAGCTCGGAGATTCCGACAGAGCCGTTGGCTCGATCCTTACGGCTAGAGACTCCTAAGGGAGCAGACTCGACGATTACGCACTGGTGCCGGCAGTGTGAGCTCACTATAGGAGGCGAGAGATTCGGCTGGGATCTTCTTGTAGCAGCGTCGAGGCCTTACGACGTCATCTTGGGCATGGATTGGCTATCTACGGTCCATGCACAGATTGACTGTTTTAGGCGCAAGGTGCGTTGTGTACGCACCGACGGGAGCAGGTTCACCTTCACCGGCGAGAAGGGAGCCTTAGCAGCACAGGATGGACTTCCGCAGAGGAGAGGACAGCCAATCACTCATCAGTTGTCTAGCCTTATCCTTGGAGCAGTTGACGTGTAGAGCCCTGGTTTTCCTGCAGTGGTGGATCAGTTTGCGGACGTTTTTCCCGACGACGTTCCAGGGCTACCTCCTCGCAGAGAGGTAGACTTTTATATTGACTTGTACCCCGGGACAACCCCGATATCCACTCCAGCATATCGGATGGCCCCCGCCGAGCTTCGAGAGCTACGGTTACAGTTGGAGGACTTGCAGGGAAAGTGGTTCATCCGACCCAGTGTTTCACCCTGGGCTTCCCCGATATTGTTCGCCAAGAAGGTGAACGGGAGCTTGCGACTTTGTGTTGACTATCGTCGCCTGAACCAGGTGACAGTGAGGAACAAGTATCCTCTACCGAGGATTGATGACCTCTTTGATCAGCTCAAGGGAGCACGGTGGTTCTCGAAGATAGACCTCAGGTCAGGCTATCATCAGCTCAGAGTCAGGAACGAGGATGTGCAGAAGACGGCCTTCAGATGTCGGTATGGCCACTATGAGTTCTTGGTTATGCCTTTCGGTGTAACCAATGCTCCAGCAGTGTTCATGGCTCTCATGAACAGGATCTTTCATCCATACCTCGATCGGTTTGTCGTGGTCTTCATCGACGACATTCTGATTTAATCTACGACAGAGGAGGAGCACGCCTATCACTTGCGAGTTGTTCTTGACACACTCCGAGAGCACCAGCTTTATGGTAAGCTCTCGAAGTGCCAGTTCTGGATACGTGAGGTCCACTTTTTGGGACACGTTATCTCTGAGGCGGGAGTTGCAGTGGATCCCGCGAAGATTGAGGCTGTGTTAGCATGGGAGCCACCCAGGAGCGTGACTGAGGTTCGGAGTTTCTTGGGACTAGCTGGATACTATCGGAGATTTGTGCCGAACATCTCCAGAGTTGCGGCATCACTCACATCTTTGACGAAGAAGGGGAAACCCTTCGTGTGGTCAGACAGTTGTCAGCAGAGCTTCCAGGAGCTGAGACAGAGATTGACTAGCGCACCTATCTTGAGGTTACCTGAGGAGGGAGTAGGGTACGTAGTCTACTGCGATGCATCAGGGACCGGACTCGGATGTGTTCTGATGCAGGAGCGGGCAGTGATCGCCTATGGATCACGACAGTTGAGGCCGCATGAGCAGAACTACGCTACCCATGACCTGGAGTTAGCAGCAGTGGTCTTCGCTCTGAAGACATGGCGACACTATCTAATGGGCGAGCACTTTATAGTCTTTTCCGATCATCAGAGTCTCCGGTATATCTTCTCGCAGAAGGACCTGAACCTGAGACAGCGGCGATGGCTCGAGTTCCTCCAGGACTATGACTTTGAGATAGTCTATAATCCTGGGAAGGGGAACGTAGTAGCCGATGCCCTCAGCAGGAGGACGGGCATTCAGCTACTCGAGGAGGCGACGGAGCAGCTAGCCTCTTTGAAGATATCCTTTGTGGATATAGATGGAGCATCCTTTCTTCAGTCTCTCACAGTCACTCCTCCACTACTTCAGCGAGTCAGGGAGGCACAACACGGGGACGTTGACTGTGAGACGCGGCGTGCACAGATATCCTCGGGACAGGCACCTGATGGTTTCTACCTTGGAGCAGAGCACGGCATCGTTTTCAGAGGACGTACCATGGTACCTGTCGCTTTGCGAGAGGAAGTACTGAGAGAGTTTCACACTTCTCCTTTAGCGGTACATCCTGGAGTGGCGAAGATGTACCAGGACCTCAGACGACAGCATTGGTGGCCGGGTATGAAGAAGGCTGTAGAAGAGTTCGTTTCTCGATGCCTCACCTGTCAGCAGGTGAAGGCAGAGCATCAGGTACCAGTTGGCTTGGTACAGCCCTTGGAGGTTCCGGAGTGGAAGTGGGACGGCATATCTATGGACTTCGTGACTGGACTTCCACGCACTTCCAGAGGTCACGACTCCATCTGGGTGATTGTTGACCGACTCACCAAGTCGGCACACTTCTTACCCATCAGAGAGCAGGGCTCAGTGGAGAGCTTGGGACGTCTCTACGTTCAGGAGATTGTGCGGCTCCATGGCGTGCCATCATCTATCGTCTCCGATCGAGATGCCCGCTTTACTTCCCGACTTTGGAAGGGGTTACAGGAAGCGTTCGGGACACAGCTACGTCTAAGGACAGCCTTTTACCCTCAGACGGATGGTCAGACGGAGAGGACCATTCAGACTCTCGAGGACATGCTCCGCGCATGTGTCCTCGACTTTGGTCGTAGCTGGGAGGACCACCTACCCTTAGTGGAGTTCGCGTACAACAACAGCTACCACTCCACCATCGGGATGGCACCGTACGAGGCGTTGTACGGCCGACCATGTAGATCTCCTTTGTGCTGGACAGACCCTGGGGAGTCAGCACTGGTGGGACCAGAGATGGTCCAGGCCACGACAGAGAAGGTCCAGGTCATCCAGGAGCGGATGAGGACAGCTCAGAGCCGGCAGAAGTCATACGCTGATAGGAGGCGGAGGCCACTGGAGTTCGAGGATGGCGACCACGTCTTCTTGCGGGTCTCACCTCAACGTGGTATTCAGAGATTTGGCCGAGGCGGCAAGTTATCTCCGCGCATCATCGGACCTTTCCAGATTATCAGTAGGATTGGTGAGGTGGCTTATCGCCTGGCTCTACCACCTCAGTTGCACCGGGTGCACGACGTCTTCCACGTATCTCAGCTGAGGAGATACGTGCACGACCCGACGCACATCATTGACCATGGGGAGCTTGACGTTGACGATGGGGCGACTTTTACGGAGGTCCCGGTGGAGATAGAGGATCGACAGGAGCGGGTCCTGCGTGGGCGATCGATTCCTCTTTTGCGCATCAGATGGCAGCACGGGAATCTCCAGGAGAGCACATGGGAGCGGGAGGCTCAGATGCGTGCTCAGTACCCTCATTTGTTTCCCTAATTTTTGATGTATCTTTAAGGGGACGTAAAGCCCTGAGGTGGGAGTAATGTAAAGACCCATAAAATTCAAGGGAAATTTTTTCTTAATTTTCTTTAGAATTTTACAAGAGCGCGGTTTCAGACGGCACCTGATTCCGAGACCCGGAGTGCCTGGAATTAATTTCCGAAGTTTGGCTCGGGTACGTTCAGTGAACGAATGAGCGGGAATTCCTAACTTTTGATCCGGTGCTCGGAATTGAAATCCGAGGGCACCGATGAACTCGCAGCGCTGATATTCGCTTAAAGAGACCTTTTCGGGAGTTGCGTTTGTTGCGGGTTGAAAGTTAATTTTTGGGGTTTTTAGTTTGAGTTAAATAAAATTTGTGTAGAACAAATTTTAGTATAACTTGATAAAACCTACCAAAGGGGGTTGGAAGTGGGACCCACACCCACTTAACCTCCCTTGGGAGGATTAAGTGTGGTGGGTCCCACACGAACCCCTAATCCTTTCAAATTCTCCCAACTCCCTTAACGCCTCATTTATTGACTTGAGTTACTTATTTTTATGGGAGTTAATCCTTTTGAATTTCAAACTTTTGAAATTCTATGTTTTGTAATAATAAAATAAGTTGTTGTCTTATTTTATTTTGGTTTATTTTGTTTGTCTTCTTGAGAGGTGGAGAGCTCTTCTTCTTCTTCAACTCTGACGAAGAACTCGAAGAACGTTCATCTTGATGAAGAACGCTTAAGCTCCGACGAAGAACGCCGCACCTCCATTCTTCGTTTCCCGTGTCAACGAAAGGGGACGCCACTTCTTCCTCAGACAACCTTCGTCGGCGTACAAGTTTCACCAACGACGTGTCTCTTCGAACGCATCCCTTCGTCATCGGATTTGACGAACGGCTACCGCGACGCCCGACCTCTGCGACGTCGTCTTCCGCGGAACCTTGACAATCTTCGAACCTTATACCCGAGGTAGGGGTTGTTAATTTCTTTTTGGTTTCCTTATTTTATTCTTGATCGTGAATAGAAAGTCTAACGTGTGGCTTGATTTATTTAAAGTTGCGTTATTATTTTAACGTGAGGGGGCCGGACCGCACGAACACGGCCGAACCCCCCCTCCATCGTTCTTGTTTATTCTTGCGGGTGGAAGCAAGTGGCGTGGTGCCGTCGCACCATGCGGATAATCGTGCTTTTATTTTACGCGGCGTCGTCGCGCTACGCCGAGGTAGAATCTTCAAGAACGCGACGCCGTCACGCCGCGTTGAAAGGAATCAAGGCACGGCGAAAGGGGCGAGGTGCCGTCGCACCGCGCCGGACGACGAACACCGCGGCCGGTTCCGGGCCGCGGCGGAACGAGGAGACCGCGGCCGGTTCCGGGCCGCGGCGGAAGAGAAGACAGGCGGCCGGGCCGCCGGCGTCGGAAGCCGAAGGGGGGACCGGAATTTCCGGTCCCGTTAGAGAAAACCGGCCGGCCTGCTGGCCGGCCGGATACCATTAAAACCGGGGGAATTAATCCCCCGACCACCTCATAATAAAAACCCCCCTCTTTATGAGGGGGGTGGTTCATTGAAGGGAGGGGGGCAGCCGGCCCCCCGGTTCTGCACCAGCAGGCCCCCCCCACGTGAGGGGGGGGGGGGGGGGGGGGCGCTTTTTAAAATAACGGCGCGGCTATGCCGCGCCGCCTCTTGAAAAGCGGGGGATTTGATTCCCCCGCGCGGCCTCCTTGCGGCGACAGCCGCGTGCGGCCCCTCGCGGCGCCAGGCCGCCGCGGCCCGCCGTGCCGCCACGCTGCCGCGCCACCGCCGGCCCCCGCGCCGCCACAGGGGGGGGGGGGGGGTCGGGCCGGGTCGGCCCGGACCTGGACCCCCCCGTTACAAACCAGAATCCGTTTTTGGGCCATATCTTGAGCCTCGGACCTCCGAATGATGAACCGTCTGCGGCAACGCGATCCTTGGATCGAGACGGTCGTTTCGGTATATCGCACTCAAGGTTTCGGTTTACTTTGAGTTCGGCCGGGTTGGTTCGTTCACGAAACCAACCGGGCCTTCGGAGCGGAAACGCTCATATCTTGAGCTACGGACGTCCGATTGACGCGCCGTCAGTCGCGTTGTGTTCCCCTTAGTGAGACGGATCGTTTGGCATACTCCGCCCGAGGTTTGGACGCAGGTGGAGTACGGTCGGGTTGGTTTAGCCTTAAAAACCAACCAGGCGCCGGAGACGAAAATGCCAATAACTCTCAGACCGGGCGTCCGATCGACGCGCCGTCTGTTGCGTTGAGTTCCTATTGACGATACGGAACTTTTGGATACATCAACTCTGGTCTTTGTGACAGTTGATGTATCAGCCTCTCGGCTCGTGGAGCGGACCCTCCGAACGAGCGTGCTGTGTGCGGGAACCCTAGTGCTGGCTGCGACTGTTACTGCTACTACTACTGCTACGACTGCTACTGTGACTGCGACGACGACAGTACAGAGATCCTGTGTGGATTCGACGACGAAGACTACAGCACTCAGCGATCCTACGTGGATCAGTGCTACAGGTCCTGTGTGGGCCCGATCCTGTGTGGGTCTTTGCGGGGGTTAGTTACCTATCGATCCTTCGTGGGTCCGACGACTTAGATGGATCAGTGATCATCTTTATCGTCTTTGAAGTAGTATACCTGTGTGAGCTGAATCCTATTGCTTTCCTGTGTGGATTGTGTTGTGCAATCCTGTGTGGATTACGTTTTGCTTTCCTGTGTGGAATACGTTTACTTTCCTGTGTGGACTGAGTTGTACTTGGGCTCGGAGGTTAGAGCGTATTTGAATTGATGACTTAGGTATATGTATGGGCATATACCTAAGCAGTGTCGGTTATTACTTCGTGATTGTTACTTTTCTTCGTGGTTTATCTTTTGTGGATTTGAGAGACCTTCAGGGGTCTCGGGGTCCCTACTGAGTAGCTTATACTCACCCCTGCACGGGCTTTGCCCGCACTACGTTGTGTTGGTTGCAGACGACGGACAGCGTTGACCTTAGCTGAGGCTTGCAGAGCGGGACGGTACCCGGAGGTGGATCACTGGGCGGGACGTGCACGGAGCGGACGGCGGGACCCGTGGAGCAGAGGAGCTATCTCTACCCACCCTTCAGGTGGGATTTCCAGTGGACAGCTCGGTGTAGCGGCTTTTACTTTTCAGTTGCTGTTTTCCCTTTCGAGTTGTACTTTACTTTTAGTTTGGGTTTGTATTCTGGCCCATTTACTTTTCCGCACTTTCAGTTGTACTCTGCTTTGTTTAGTGTTTACTTTCAGCTTGCTTACTCTGTGGTGTTTGTATTACTTTTCAAAGCCAATGCCTTCCCTTTTTACTGGGATTTACGCCTTGGTGCTAGTCGCCAGCCCCTGGCCTATGGAAGGCGGGCTTGGGGTAGTCACGGAACGGACCCCGAGGGCGGGTTGTGACAAAAAATCACAATAAACTTATCGTAAATGTTTCATCAAGCATATTGATATGACAAAATTTGACATTATAAAAAATAACGAAATCAATAATTACTAGTTAATTTATGGTCCCATAAAGATCCAGGGTTACTAAATAAATAATTTGTGAACTTTATTTACCGGATATTTCTATTCCAGCATCTCAAAATATTCAAACTTTATCAAATCTAAAAAAAATCACTACAGTCAGTAAATTTAAATACCATTTAAATATTTAATCCCAAATAATATATATAATGTATCCCAAACATTCAAAAATCTACTACCACATACTAAAATTAACAAAATGCATTATAACATGAATCATGATTCCACAGAACTGGTTTTCTCTTTTGTGTTTGGTGTCTTCCTTAAATTTCAAAACCACATCCAGATAGAGCATTAAGAAATTATAGAAAAAAGCTGCAAACCTCAGACAACATATGGAACATCTATAGTGATAAGTAATTAATTGTTCAAACCATGTGACTAGATAATAGAAATTAAAAAATCCAAAATGAAAAATGAATTCATTAGAAGATCAATTCTTTCCACCTGTAAAAAAATAATTTAGGGAAAAATATACAGTATAATTGTATGCATCAAAAATGAGACTGAAATAACCATTATGAGTATCATTAATAGTAGCAGTGTTTTCAATATCTGATATTGTCAGCACTAAAAACACATATGAAACATAGTTAAATTAAGCGAAATGCAACATTAGGAAATGAAGATAACTGACCATAGTATTACCATCACCTATATGATGAATTGTCTTTTTAGTGATAGAAAAATAATATAAAATAAGAAAACTAAGGGATTTTTTAGTACTGTAAGACAAGTGCTGAAGAAAGGTACGATGATACTACATAATAGAATAATGAGTTTTGCAGAATAATAATATTTACAGACCGTTGGTAAAAAAATTCAAAAACTAACAACACATCAACTGTTGAGAGTTGATGTGGAGGAGGTCAACACCTGAAAACTGAAAATGAAAGATAAATTAATGACCAATCAAATGACCTATATGAAAATTATTATCATAAATTATGGAAAATTATTAATGTTGTAACAAAATAATATACCGACCATATAATAGTTTGTTGGAAAAATATTGGATCAGGAGCACAAGGTTCTATGAGACATTTCAACCAAATCTAAACCATGCAAGAGAAATTAATGAAGGTTGTCCAAGTCGAGCCGGTTTCGATCTTCGATGCAGATTCATAATTCGATTTAGCTGGGTTATCGCTTCAAACACTATTGAAATGGTGTGTCATTGATTAAATCTCTTGTCCCTTCCATATCTGCATAACAAAACATGAAATTGTGAGTTTTCTCTGAACTGGGTTTCTTACTAAAGCTGAGAAAAATAGCTAGGGTTTGTATGGGTAAGTGTTCCGAGTAACGAAGAACGTATAACTTTGAAAGAGGAGTCGATATGGGCTATGAAAACTGAACCTGTTAATAGATGACATTATATAAAGAATCAGAGGTGTTGCACTTAGCAAACCTTCGAGGAGATGAAATCCATTGAGAAGCGTTGGAGTTAGCTATGAAAATTATGACTAGGAGCAGTGTTATAAAATACCTGAAAATACTATGAACTATATGTTATAAAATGTAAATTGTAATATAAAAGCATTATAATCATCTGTTTCATATTTTTTTAGTCCAAATAAATCAATATACAGTGGACTCAATAGTGAAAACATATCATCTGCATTCATATGTTCGATGAAAGAGAGGTTAACTCCATGATTTTACGACCAATAACTTGCATTCATATAGTGTGTAAATTAAAAAGAAAAATTATGCATGGTAGGGAGGTTAAATCCACAATTTTAGTAAAACATACCTGTTGTTGAGATCTGGAACTTATTAGTGCAGGATTACCATGATCTCTTCATGTGCACGGTGAGTCACCTGTAATATATAAATAATGATGATCAATATTCTTCTTCAAAGATGAAGTGCATAATTAAAACATTATGAAATGAATATCCCATAATGGAGACAAAACTCACTGAATCACAACATAATCATACTAAAATACTACCTTGTCAATATACATTGAAGTCAATAGTGAATTCACAATTGCATTAAAGCATTATAATCCTCTATTTCATATGGTTTTCGTTCGCAAAAATTAATATACAGTGGAGTGAATAGTGAAAACAGATTACCTGTATTCATATATTGGATGAAAGAGAGCTTAACTCCATGATTCTATGACCAATAACATGCATTCACATAGTGTGCACCTCCAAATAAAAAATGATTCATGGTAGTATGCAGTAACATTAATCACTCATTCTGAGGGATGTATTGATATATTGATATATAAAACACATACCCACCAATAATGGGTTCAACTAATTCATGGACATAATATCCTACAACATTAAATTCAATTCCATCTAAATAACACATCCATTCAAATCATGATGACATGAGATAAAAATATCAAACATACTAATTATGAGGCGTGCAACAATGATCCAAAAAACCCTGAATATACTATAAAAAATTTGTTATAAATTGAAAATTTTAATATAATTCCAAGATTTAGAAACTTGATTATTGATATTACATTCAAAAATAGTATTCTTTACATGTCTTAACTACATTAATTTAAGATATCTTAAACCATTCATTATGTGTCTAACTTAAATTTTTTGGAGAAAAAGGTTATAACACTAAATTCATGAATGATAAGACAATGATTCTTAATGAATGAAAAATTTAAGAAAAATTAATTTGCTTGCCTACATACCTGAATAGATTTGACGTCAATTCATATCCTTTTTCTGCCAAAGAAATCGGCTCGTTGAAACATATAGTATACAACCTAGGTTTTCATTAAACCATTAAATAAAATGATTGAAGAATAATGCATTGAAGGAACCATGGTGCAACCTGCATCTCTATAACAAAATCATTAATCCTGAGTAATCCTTGGAATTTAGAATCTTCAATTGCCCATACCTTTTAAACTGGAAATACATAAACAAAATATTTAAGAACAATTGTAATCTCTAATCGACTAGAGAGTGCAAATGAAAACACAGATATGAGATTGAAATCTACAAGTTATTTAGAGAAAGGAAAATTCTACTAAAAACTACATGTTATTTAGAAGAACATTAACATAATACTTACATAATGGAAGTGGAGATTATCCATAGGCATGCTGTCTTTGATTTTTATTATATGATCCAGTAGAGATTGTTGTCTCGGCTGCCAATTATGGAGGCACTATCGACATAGAAGATGTTTGATATGACTAATATGTGTTAGTATATAGTGTAGTTATATGTATATATCTTTAGACATGAAAATTAGATAGAACTAACCATTGATAAGTAATAGTGTTAATGGAATGTGCGTGTCTCCATGTGTGTTGGGATTTGTTGGCAGTGGCCCACTAATTGTAGTACAAGAGAGATGAGTAGATGAAATTGAATACTTCCCAATAGATTTCGAAACTGTTATTGTGTTAGTTGTAATGTATATATATACTAACATAAATATCATAAATACATAATTTTAAAGTGAACATAATAGATAACTCGCAATTTTTTTGGCGTTTCTTCATTGGTAATATCATCTGAAACCTTGCATCTTTAGAGGTTGTTCATAAATTCATGTTTGTAATGGTTTTAATTATATTTAATAGTAAATGTGTGTAATGTAACCGTATTATGCATAGAGGACAGTAATGCTGATAATGCAATGTAGAATCAATATCGGAAGAAAAATTACCATGAATCATTGTGAATACTGCATTGAATAACTGGAGTTGCTGATAAAGATAGCTTAATAGAAGAAGAAATGTATGATCATTGGGAAACGTTATATTGGTATTGGAATTTAGAGTCAATGTACAAGTAGTTAATAAAACTTCATTCTGAAGAATGTGCAAAAAATATGAAATATAAAGAAAACATAAAAAGAATAAGCAATATAGACATAACATCTAAAAAATTAATAAGATTTCACATTATGAATAAAATGAATAGACTTCACACTCGAATTGAAACCGGATGTGAGCATATAGTTTGAAGACGATCTTCCCACTTTGAAGTTGAAACCGAAATTTAAATTGAATCCTAATAACCTGAAAAAAAAAATGATTTTCATTCAGGCAGATCTAAATCAAGAAACAACAAACCATCTCCATGAAGCTGATCTGCCAGCATCTGAAGGACCACTTGAGCTTGGATCTGAATGAAATGTTTCATTTTAATGATTACGAAGAGTATTTCAGAAAATCCCTAGTCTGCATAAACGAATCACATTAAAGAAAATAAACAGAAAGAAATAAATCAAACTGGATGATAATCGGAGGATGCATTGAGGTTAGACCAAGTAGTAATAAGTTGTAGATTTGCGAGATAAGGTGAAGTGGAATATAGGATAATGTGGATACCATGTTTGAAGAAGATTTCATGTAGGATACTAGAAGAATATGTGGAGGCACGGTGTCATGCGGTGTCCAAGGTAGGGAGGGCAGTGGGTACCCTATGATGATTCTGAGGTGGAGAAAATGGAGTCTGAGAAAGCAGAGGCAGAGTAGGCGGAGACGGTGGTACCCAGAGGCAGAGCAGGAAGAGAACGGTGGTACAAGGGGGCGGAGGCATGAGGGGATGAGTAGATTCGACAAGCGCCGTATTGAACAGATCTTGCTCGAAACCCTAATCGGGGCAGGAAAACCCGATATTGAGAGCGAGGAGAATGGAACGCGTCGAGTGGGGAGAAATGATAGTGGAGGTAGAGCATGACGGTCTGGGGGTATATTGGGTATATGAAGTTTGTTTTGGGTGACATGGTTGTTTTTGGAGCTAACAAATCATCTTAGAGTTACCCAGCTTTAGTAGATATAGTGGATATCAAATATACCTTCTTACATTATAACACATTAAAAATGATAATGTATCTCGTGTGTACGTGTGTACTACAACCTATATGAAGTGATGTGATAATTTTTTCACTTAATTATTACATTTATGGTATAAAATATGAATTTAATTAATATATATGATATATATGAGATAAATAATTTTTAGATAAAATTTTATATGCCATTATTTTGTTTTATCCTTTAAAAAAGTGAAACAACATTCATGCATAAGAAATAAATACAATCTCAATTAACATTGGAATAAAATTTTCTATATATAAATCATATGGATAACAATAGATAATTATAAAATAAATTTTTATGATAATTATATATCATTTTTACCATTATGGATATATTGGAACCAAAATCTAATACATTTATAAAATTATAGAACAAAATCCTATAAGAAAAATGAAACAGTTTTCACCTGAAAGGATGTTTTTAATATATAATTTTTAATAAATGTTGGAGAAAATGGTGTTAAGTAATAACATATGTTATGAAAAATATGATTATGTTTCTAAAATATAATTTTATTTAATAAATATTTATAATAAAATATGTTCCCAGAAATTAAAATTAAATAATACTTAAGGTAAGGGATTTCTATATTACTATTATTTTTATGAGACACATGTCATGATCAACACTTGTTTCATTTATGTGGTGTATATTAAACCAATTAATGTATTTTACGATGATTCTTTTGAATATTATGGATATTTACAGGTCCAATTTTGTTTTTTTAAATCATGGGTATTATTATATAAAAATTACCAATCTGCTATGAGTTTTGAGTAAAAATCCCATTACTCATCGGTACTGTTCAGTATTATTGTTATAATGATGAAATGTCATGATATAACTCCCAAGAATCTCATTTAATTTCATATATTCAAGTTATATCCGGAAATTACATGATTTCCTCTCATTTTCCACTATCTATATACTCAGGTTTCTAAAATATATTTTTTATGGAAAATCTAATTATTTCTCTCTTTAGTTAAAAATAATTTTTTTCAATATAATAGTTTTATAAAATTATTTTAATGAATGTTTTAATATTACTATATAATTCTCTAAAAAAAATTTTACCCAATTTTGGATTTTCCAATTTTTTTAAAACGAATATTGTAATAACCCTATGAAAAATGTTATATTTTATTTTTAATGGAAATGTGAAAGGAATCAATCTTTTAAAAAATATAGAGTGAACGTAATTTTCTTGGGTCATAAATTATCAATAATTTGATTCCCCATTATATGTTTCCAATGATCCATTCAAAATAATGTATTATTTATTTAATGGGAATTTTTATATTTTAGATAAGTGGTTTCTAATTGGAAAGGATATTTTCCTCTAGAAATGTTGTGTGTGATATTTTACATGTATATTTCATCTAGGATTATTTCCATTGATGTTTCATAACCATTACTAGGGATTTTATCACATACTACAATATTTATTTTTTCAATATATAGTTTATGATTATAATCAAATGATTTCTTTTAAAACTCATTCCTTTTCTACTGGTTATTATTTGATGAAATTAAAAAATGTTTATGAAAACTATTTCTTTTACATTTGATAAGTCTTAATGGAATGTTTATGAATCTCAGTTCCATTAAATGAATTATTTTATGGAGAATATTTTATGATATATTGTCACACATATTTTTTATTTTCATTTCGTAATGTGTTGTCCCATAATTATACATCTCTCCAATGGATTATATATATAAGGTTGAAACATTGGATAAATAAGACTAGTATGTGGAGTGAACACATTTTTTAATGGTAATATTTAAACTTTGATATTATTTGAAGTGAACCTTGACTACTATAATTGTTCTTAGAGTAAACCCAATCCACTGTAATTGTCTAACAGTGTTCCTTGACAACTACGGAATTTTTTTTATGTTTATGTGTATTCCAAAAATCAATGTCTAGTGCCAATTGTATTCTCTCATTTCTCATGTTCTTTGATTCCTTTATAATTTATTCCTTATGGAATGTAAATCACTATGTCATTATTCAAAATAATGATCTATGATATATAGGGTATGGTTTTCAAATGTAATGTCCATGTTATCATAAAATTACTATTTTTTAGTGATCATTAATATCTCCCTTACATACCCTTATAATGAATTCGAGATTACTATTTTTATGATTCATTTAAACAAGTTATGATTATTGTTTTTAAGTATCATATTTATAAAATGGATTCTGGTAATGATGTACTGATTAATTATATATATATTTTCAACAGAACTAAACCTATATTATTATAGTATGGATCGTTATTTTATATAATATAGTTTCATCTATAATATGATATATATGTATGAATTTTCATTGGGTTTATAGATGGTATCAAAGAATGTTTTTGTTTCCATTGAAAAAATTGATAAGAAATCATTATTGAAATAAATTGGATCAATTATAGGAATGGGATAAATACCTAACTTCTTAGTAATAATACTAGAAGATTTAGGTTAAACAAAATGTTTAATATTTATATTAGAATGTGTCCTAATTATGACATCCGATAAATTATTTTTCATGAATATGTGGTTTCCAACAATTATTATATTTTCTCACATTATTCTGTTATACTTTTATAAATGGTTGGAACTCAATGTAATCCTGATAAAGATGAATGTAATGGAAAATTTAATGATTGATGTCATGAAAAACTGAATGTTAATGGAGCTCAAATGAAAAATATCGTTGATATGATAACACAACATTCCCTGCTTGTGAATTGTATTGAACAACAAAACGAGAACTAGAATGAACATTGTTATGTTAAGCCATTTATGAGGAAATGTATTCCTAATTTTAGTGGTCATGTTGATACATTAGTTTTTGAGAAATGGATATGTACAATTGAAAAAATATTTTACATTCTCTAATGTTTAGTGTGGCGACTCATATTTTCCCAATGTAATATTTATAAATTACTTGGGAAATTTTTAAGACTAGGAACTAACACGGCTTGAAATCCCGTTGTCTAGTGTTGCTAGAATGATTCTTTAAAGAATGATCATTTTTAATAAAATTAGAAATTTACTTTCATAAAAAAGTTGAATAAATATTAAAATGGTTCCCAAATCAGAAATATAAGGTCACAACTTTTTTGGGAGAACCATCTTTACCTTATGTGAGGCCTACAATCAGTCAGTGCAGGTCGATGGTGAAAGATTGTATTTGGATATAATAGTAAATATAATAATGAAAAATAATAATTTTATTTTAAAATTATAAAAACTCAATAACATGGACTCATAATATAAATATGAAACCACCGTTGAGTTCATAAGGTTTCATTTTTCCTAGGCGTGATATAACATTACTCAGAGAATATATTCTATTGAATAATTAGAAAAGGATATAATTGTCATTAAATAATTTAATGATATATTATTTTGATAAAAACAATAATGATTTCATTTAAAATAATCATTACGATCAAATCATAGATTTATCCATAGAACCCTTGGAACATTGGAGAATTGTAGGGGAGAGATTTGGAGACACCACTCAAGGAAACGTTGATAGAATCAGAGATCTACGATCAATAACAACCTTTCATGATAGATCATGTAGATACCCGAAGCTTAACGTACATAGACATTACATTACTTTTGCGGAATACCTAGTACATAACAAAAACACACACACAAGGACCTTAATAGTTTAGTGTCTTTGGAAACTCAGAATATAATCTTATAATCGTGGTGAAAGATCTTAAACATCTCCCATAAAGATCTTGTTTTTTTAAAACCTAAATCCTTTCTTTATATCCTGGGGAAAAGAAAACAGAAAAGGGTGAGCTCAAATGCTCAGTAAGGGTAAACAAAAGAAATATCAATCACGTCATATTCATAAGAACATATCTTTTGGAAATCTTAACCTGCAAAAGAGATCACAATTTCATAACATGGGATAAATCATAGTAGTGAAATGTAATCCCAATAATCATAACTTAAAACATGAAACTTTGTGGTATACACACATAATCATAGAGAATCATTTCTTTTTAGTCAAGACTCATTTCCAAGACTATCTTAGTGGAAAATTCCCTTTCTAAACCGAGTTCACTCCTCGTTTCAGTCCTGTTTCACTGAACCGGTATAACCTACCGTTCCAGCCATGTCTATCTCATGAGATATAAAATCATTACCCAATGCATTGGAGGGAGATATAGGTCCCACCCATCTCATAATGATACCATTCTTATGTGTGACACAAAATCATAAACCATACATGATAGCATAACCCATGTAATAAAATGGGAATCTTTAAACATCGTGACATCATAAAACAATTCATATAAGATAAAAGAATTCATAAAAATATTTCCATCACATCATAATCAAATCCATTTAATAATAGGGATAGAAACAGAAACCTTTATTATCTTAGATGGAAAATAATTTGGATAAAACACTTGAACTCTATTCTTGAGGAAAATATCCTTTCATCTTGAAAATCATTTTCTTTTCACAAAATTCCATTTAATTTTAAAAGAAAATGATTTTTTTGAAAATATTCATGAAATCTTTTGGAGGAAGCTTCATGAAAATAAGGCTTTATAAAATTGTAAATATCCTTTCATGCCATATAAGTTAAAAAACATTCTTCTCAAACTTTTTTCGGAAAAGTCAAAAAGTACCTTGTAGGGTAAATAAAAGAAAGATTCTTTCCATACCATGGGTTAAAAGTCAAAAATGGTAAAAAGGAAATTAAACATACATGAATACACTTTTATAAAACATGGACATGGATGATAGAAATATCCCCAGTAAATACTTACGAATAAGCAATCTCAGATAAAAATGAGATTTGCACAATTATCCCTTACCTTAGGTCCGATTTGCTTCGCAAGTGTCCGAACCTCCTGTATAATGATTTAAATAATGTTATTGACTTATTATATAATCATACATATTGTTATGATATCATATATGGTCATATTCTTAGCTTATTATTAGTAATATTTCATTACTACTTGTTATTCGGGTGTTTATTACTTTTTTGTTCTTATGCGTGTTTGTCGAATAAATTCTTATTATTCTATTTAGGTTATAGATACCTCATTTCCAGAATGTTATTAGTGTAATATATATCATATTAATTCATTCAATTCATTTATATAATCATTATTCAATGAAGATCATGTAGAACGAAGCGCATCACATCGTGGAGACGGTATTTCGTACGTACGCACGAGCGATGATATCGTTCCCATGATAGTGGAATTGTATTGGAGTGTATGAATATTATTTCAGAGTCAATATCACTTTTTAATAGTCATATATAGTCATTATTTACACCATTATACCCATCCAAGTAAGGAGGTGGTGAACAATATATTACACCACGGCGTGGAGACGGTATTCCGTACGTACGCACGCGCGGTGATTTCTTTTCCGTAGGATGTATAGATGGTGAAATAGGGTTGTTTCATACTTATAATAACATATCAGTATATTAGTGATACTGATGTTATTACTTCATAATGAAAAAACTAAAGAAGAAGAAGTGGAAGAAGAAATAAATATGGAAGAATCGGTAACGGACATTTCCTCTTCTTTGAAGTGCTTCTTTGAGACCTCCTTTTAGGGTACTAAAATAGGTCTTTGAAGAAGACCAGAACCTCTAGGATGTTTCTAGGGAAGTGGAGGGGAGAAATTGGTAGGGGTTGGCCGAGCGTGAAGACTCAAAGTTGTGTGTGGAAGAGAGGGAGGAGGTTCCCTTTTATAAGGGAGGAGAGGGGCACCTTTGGAATTCGTAAAAATATTAATTTATAATAAATCTAACCCCACATAAAAACCACCAAAAAATGACTCATATTAGAATATTATATTATATAGGGTTGTTATATCATCAAACAATCAAATTTAGACATTTTTGGATCTTATTTTAAACCTTATCATTTTGATTTATCTTTATTTAATCTATTTAACATTATTTGTGGTAATACAATTCTAAATTTTAAATTATAACAAATAATTACTTATTTGTTGTGAATTTTCCATAATGTTTTACTTTATAACATTATAGACCATTTAAATTTAAATTTATAATTTTTAAATATTTTTGTGATTTTTAAACAACTTTATAATATGTTATTTTTATAAAATAACAATAGTGTCAATTTTGACACTATTCATTTATTTGAATTTAAATAAAATATATACAGAAGATATGTTCGAAATAAAAGCATTAATAGATTCATAAAAGGTCATATGTATCTATAAAATTAGTGTATCACATTAAATAGTTCATATAATATTTATTTTTTTATTTTTAAAACCATTTATTTGGTATATCTCTTAATAAAATAATTACTACAAAATTTTTATATAATTATTTAATATACCGATTTGTTGCATAAAAATTAAAAATAAAATCATATGATGAAGATAAATCTATTAACTTTTACAATAATACTTTTACTCGAATTTATCATCTTAAAATCACAACATTTAAATTGTTATATTTATTAAATTGTTAAGGTGACAACTTTGGAATTATTTAAAATAAAATACTATAAGTGTCATAATCACTTTTATAAGGCTCCAAACGGTTATATATTAGGTAATTGGATGACTAACGTGTATATATACACTAAAAATAAGTTTTGGTCAGGTTGGTGGACCTTATAAGGGGTATTATTATTTCAATAAAAACTATATTACTTATTTGTCACTTAATAAATAATTTATTTATCATTAATGTATCACCATTAATGCCAATTATTTAATCCCTAAAAATTCTAAATAAATTATCATGATGTATATAATTTTATTAGCTTTCTGGATACTATTAATGTTCGATGATTTATGATGTTTATCACTAAATTAAAATTATTATAGTTATAATATTTAAGAGAGTGAGATGTTGTCACTTTCTTTGGTGTTAATAATAATTAAATTATTTTCATGGTCAAAAGTCCATAAAATGAATCTAATCCGACTCTTCGATTATATGGGTCAACTTTTAGCCATCCAATATAATTTTGGCATGTGTTAGGGTAATTTTATAATATTATATTTTCCCTTAATTACCCGATTTACCTTTAACTATGGTAAATAAAATTTACCGTAGTTACTATTCATAATTCCCAAAATTAAAAAGTATCTTATTAACATAATTTGGACCCACTGATTCCAAATATGGAATCCATTTTCCAAATTCAATACACAAAACTTTCATAAATTAAATTAAAATTAATCCCCTTGTTGAAAGAAAACAGGTTTTTCTTTAAAACATTGCAAAAGATTGAATTGATTTAACCTACGAATTTAATGTAAAATTAATTCTGATGACATACATTATATTAAATGGTAAAAATATATTCCATTTATACTTTAAAACCATTCAATATTATAATTTAACCATAAATATTATTGCGATGAAAAAAGTTGTTTTTAGTTAAAATATAGCGTGTTTTTACTATTCATCAAAATATGAAAGTTACTAGAATAATATGAAAAATTTATCCAAAGTAAATTTTTATTTATTGATTCCAAAGAAGAATTTTATTTTGTAAAATTGAACTTATAAACATGTCAAAAACTATATTTAATGTTGGTGCGCCATCAAAAGGCGGCAAAACTGAATTTTTTGAAAAATACTTATTTTATCCGAAAAATTTATTTTGTTCTTATACCATGTTCTAGAAAATGTGTAAGATGAATAATAATGTTATAAAATTCAAAATTTAGTTAATACTATTCATAACGTCTAGTTTATAATAATATTATAATAATATATCGTTGTTTAGTAAAACCCGATATTGCGTACAACACACGCTATCGAGGAAGGTCGCGATTGTGTGTAATGCAAGCCAAGTCAGGGTTGCGTGTTGTGCAAGAATCCTTCATTGTTTTATATAATAGAATCGATACATATTTCCTTTATACATTGAATATATATATATATAGTCAATGTTGCGTAGAATAACTATTATCAAAATTGTGTGAAACATGATCCAAGAATAGCGTTGCGTATACTGCAAGCTAATACAGTGTTGCGTATAGTGCATGGTAATCTTGGTGTAGCATAAAACACAAGAAATTAAGAATATTTTTCATAAAATCTTGGGGTGTTACATTCTACCCCCCTTAAAATGAATTTCGCCCTCAAAATTCTTTAGGGTTATAAATCGTTTACTATTCATAGAAACCAACATCGTAAAAAGGAATACTGAAACTTAATTTTAAAAACTAAAGTATGAAACGTAACGGTTACCCAAACTAACTCATCACTGGGTTTCCACGTTGGAGAATATAGGTGAAAATATGGATATGGAAGAAAACTCTAACCATCAAGTTACGATGGGGAGTGGTAGATAACATGGCTATGAAAAAGTCATCGATCACAAAGCCATAAATTTGGGATGATCTAAGGTACCATCTGATTCATCGGATATAAGAGTACTAGGACAACATTTTTGGTTTTCAGGATCATTTCCCTAAAGTTGATGGCATTGGAATTAGAAGAAATACTTTCGTGATTTTGGTACTGTCTCACCATTGGTCGTTCTTTGGAAAATTTCCACTTCATCTCTTAAAGAAATGAAGTTTAATTTGTCATTCGTGATGTGTTATCAGATCATTTGATAGAATGATGGGTCATTCCATCTCTTTCAAAAAAAAGGTTAGAAAATGTTATAAGTCCATCTTATGGTTAGATTAATCGTATATGGTTCCAAAAAATGAACTTATACTTCATATATCATACCACTTAATAAAATAAAACTAGTTTCTACTAACCAGGGACTTCCTGTAGGCCAATGGTAGGCGATAAATGCTAGTCTCACTTCGGTTGTGGGTTCGATTCCCACAGCCTTGTCCGACGTGATGGGCTGTCGCCCGTCCTGCAGGTTTTCCTTTTTCTAAAACTATATTACTATAACATCCCATCAATAATATCGAAAAAACTTCTATCCTTAAACAATACTAACTTATGTCCAACATAATCCATTACAATCTTTAGGCTTATCCATAATACTGCAGTCCACTCTCATAATATAGTGAAAACGATTACCAGAGATTTAATACCATTGTTGGTCCCCATATATCATAAGATATGTCTTGTTAGTCACATTCCAAACATTCGAAGGCCTTAATCATGTATTATATTGAAAATTGAATACCCATTGAACCTTAGTGAAAACATGAATGCAGTTAAAAGTTAACACTTTACACACACCAAAATCCTCAACATTATATATACTCAAACCATGATATCACTTAGTCTTTATATCAATCATGAGCTCATGAATACAATAAAACATCTCATTATCTTCTTATTCCTTCATTATGCGCATATCATCTACTTTACAAAAATATCTGAATAATATTCCATGGTTACGGGTACCATTCAACATATACTTTCAGATACTTTTAGGAAAAACAATAGTGTAACAATCCTTAGATGATTCTTTATTCCATAGTGCCATTAACTATACAACATAACTCTTGATAAACATACAATCATTCCACTACCTTCTAAAACAACCGACTGAGCTTCAACACTTCTTTCAGCTCATATATAATTTTTAGTAACCTCATCATCATCCACATAAATAATACCCATATGACCATGCTGATTCCCTTCATGAGATTTTCCATTAGGGCATTGGTTTGCATAATGCCCGTACATTCCACATTTAAAACATCTAATCGATGTTGATGTCGTAGCAATACCATTATCCTTGTCCATGGTGTTAACTGAACCTTTTCTTTTCCAATTACTGGATTTATGTCCTTCTTTTCCACACCCAAAGCATCTTCCAGTTCCTTTGAAACATTCTCCTTGATGCCTCTTCCCACTTGATTTACATAGGGGAAATTGAACTTTCTTTCCTCCATGATTAGCATGAAACCCCATCTTTCTCTTATTAGTCGAGTCGGGAAACTTACCAAATTTGAGTTTATTGATCATATTATGAGATTGATGATTGTTAGGTCCACAAGGCTAAATACCCTGAGAGGGGGGGTGAATCAGGGTATGACTAATATAAAATTAATGCCTGTTCTGATCTTGTTTCGCTGTTGAGCAAAACTCTCTTCTCTCTTTTTCCTATTGCAAAAAGTAAATAGAAAGCGAAGTATGCACAGGACACAACAATTTTACTTGGTTCACCACAAAGGGCTACGTCCAAGGATCATACGCCGACAAGTTGCTGGTCGTACCAAATTCCACTAATCTTCACTAGCTGTGGATTACAAGGTTCGGGATAGATCACTTCTAGGCCCAGGCTCACTACCTTTACAAGTTTAGGGTCATCTCACTGCTTTCCCAAGGGTCACTCCCTATTTCTCTTTCTCTGGATCACTGCCGGTGGAGAGGATCACCTACTTCCTCTTCCTACGCTCACTGCTCCAGAAGGGAATCCACTCATAGTTTATAGACCTGTAGCTCTCTTCATTTTCCTGAATGAATGCATCTTCCTCTCTGTGTAGATGCTCTGTTGAAGTACAAATTTCACCCGTAGATGAATATCTCTTTGCACCGAAGGTATCGAGCAACGTACCAGCTTCCACGCATTCTGAGAAGCACCGCTGGAACAAAACCTTACTTGGCGCGCAAGTCAATCTTGGCGCGCAAGTATCGACGCGCAAGTCACAACGGGCGCGCAAGTCCTCCTCAGACACTTGCGCGAATCAAGCTTCCTCAACTCCAGACATGCGCGAATCTCTTCCTTTTACGCCCAAACCAATATTGGCACGCAACTGCCAACCGGCGCGCAACTTCTAGCACTGGCACACAACTTCAACTAATGTCGTGCAAATTCACCTGCACGGCCCACACTCACCACTTGCGCGACCACCACACCTGCGCGACGGGAACTCTGATTTCTCAAAGTGTTGAACTCCGTTAAAGAATGAGGAGGGGTGGCCCAATATTTATAGGCAATCTGACTACCCTGCGCGACGGCGCGCAAGTCACCTGCGCGACCCAGTTTCGGCACGCAAGTCTTCTGCACTTTTGGACACTTGCGCGACCAACTCCCAAACTTGCGCGAACCTCTTTACTTTGCGATATTTTGATCTTCTGATCTTGAAAATCATATGGAACGCAAGTTTCCCATACTCCAAGTCCTCGGCGCGCAAGTCCCTTTTCCAAAAACACTTTTCTTCATCTGCCGATTTTCAGGCCCAAAAATTTGGCAAACACTGGAAAATGACGCCACCTTGTATCTGTTATTTTGTACCTCCTCCAGATCATCCATTCCTTTTATCGACGTTCTTGAATCAAACATGGATCATTGAACTCAGCTCTTGAACTCGACATTCCACCATGAAATCCTCTTTGTCAACAAAGTTGTATGTCATCGTTTTGCGTTGTCAACAATCACTACTCAGATGTCCACTTTTTCAACAAACACAATCACCTCAAAAATGCTTCAATGATACCTTGAGGGATTTTTGCCCGACAATGATTAGGCATAATAATGATTTTTAGACTTCCAGATCCTGTTTCATTTGGTTTCTCATGAATAATATCATTCCATTGTCTGTCATATCCTCCATTATCGTGAATCTTCCTGTTTCCAGCCATTTTCTAAAACCCAAAAAGAATAGTGTGAGAGGAAAAAATCATGGTAGGGAAAACAACACAATAAAGGGGGAGTAACTTCAACATCTAACATCTTAGGTTAAATTCTAAGATCTTTACCGTAGTTCTAGGACTGTATCCTATACGTATACTTATCCTTAGGGACATCCCTAGACATACCTTAGAAATATCTATAGGGATCTCACTAATGTTTTCGCATCCTAGTTTCCAAAGGCTGACTAAACCTTTCATCTGATACCAACTGTAGAGACCCGATTCTTAACGTACATAGACATTACATTACTTTTGCGGGATACCTAGTACATAACAAAAAACACACACACAAGGACCGTAATAGTTCAGTGTCTTTGGAAAATCGGAATATAATCTTCTAATCATGGTGAAAGATCTCCGACATCTCCCATAATGATCTTCTTTTTTTAAAACCTAAATCCTTTCTTTTTTATCCTGGGGAAAAGAAAACATAAAAGGGTTAGCTCAAATGCTCAGTAAGGGTAAACAAAAGAAATATCAATCACGTCATATTCATAAGAATATATCTTTTGGACATCTTAACCTGCAAAAAATTTCATAATTTCATAACCTGGGATAAATCATAGTAGTGAAATGTAATCCTAATAATCATAACTTAAAACATGAAACTTTGTGGCATACACACATAATCATAGAGAATCATTTCTTATTAGTCAAGACTCATTGTCAAGACTATCTTAGTGGACAAAGTCCCTTTCTAAACTGAGTTCACTCCATGTTTCAGTCCTGTTTCACTGAACCGGTATAACCTACCGTTCCAGCCATGTCTATCTCATTAGATAGAAAATCTTTACCCAATGCATTGGAGGGAGATATAGGTCCCACCCATCTCATAATTATACCATTCTTATGTGTGCCACAAAATCATAAACCATACATCATAGCATAACCCATGTAATAAAAATGGGAATCTTTAAACATCGTGACATCATAAAACAATTCATATAAGATAAATGAATTCATAAAAATATTTCCATCACAACATAATCAAATCCATGTAATAATAGGGATAGAAACAGAACCCTTTATTATCTTAGATGGAAAATAATTTTGATAAAACACTTGAACTCCATTCTTGAGGAAAACATCCTTTCATCTTGAAAATCATTTTCTTTTCACAAAAATGCCATTTAATTTTAAAAGAAAATGATTTTGTTGAAAATTTTCATGAAATATTTTGGAGGAAGATTGATGAAAATAAGGCTTTATAAAACCGTAAAAATCCTTTCATGCCGTATAAGTTAAAAACATTCTTCTCATACTTTTTTTAGTAAAGTCAAAAACTACCTTGTAGGGTAAATAAAAGAAAGATTCCTTCCATACCATGGGGTAAAAGTCAAAAACAGTAAAAAGGAAATTTAACATACATGAACACAATTTTATAAAACATGGACATAGATGATAGAAATATCCCCAGTAAATACTTACGAATAAGCAATCTCGGATAAAAATGAGATTTGCACAATTATCCCTTACCTTAGGTCTGATTTGCTTTGTAAGTGTCCAAACCTTCTGTATAATGATTTAAATAATGTTATTGACTTGTTCCAGAATCATAATTATTGTTATGATATCATATATGGTCATATTCTTAGCTTATTATTAGTAATATTTCATTACTACTTGTTATTCAGGTGTTTATTACTTTTTTGTTCTTATGCGTGTTTGTCGAATAAATTATTATTATTCTCTTTAGGTTATAGATACCTCATTTCCAGAATTTTATTAGTGTAATATATATCATATTAATTCATTCAATTCATTTATATAATCATTATGCAATGAAGATCATGTAGAACGAAGCGCATCACATCGTGGAGACGGTATTCCGTACGTACGCACGAGCGATGATATCGTTCCCATGATCGTGGAATTGTATTAGAGTGTATGTATACTATTTCAGAATCAATATCACTTTTTAATAGTCATATATAGTCATTATTTATACCATTATACCTATCCACGTAAGGTGGTGGTGGAAAATAGATTACACCACGGCGTGGAGACGGTATTCCGTACGCACGCACGCGCGGTGATTTCTTTTTCCGTAGGATGGATAGATGGTGAAATAGGGTTGTTTCATACTTATAATAACATATCAGTATATGAGTGATACTGATTTTATTACTTCATAATGAAACAACTAAAGACGAAGTAGTGGAATAAGAAATAAATATGAAAGAATCGGTAATGGACATTACCTCTTCTTTGAAGTGCTTCTTTGAGACCTCCTTTTAGGGTACTAAAATAGGTCTTTGAAGAAGACCAGAACTTCTAGGATGTTTCTAGGGAAGTGGAGAGGATAAATTGGCAGGGGTTGGCCGAGTTTTAAGGCACAACATGGTGTGTGGAAGAGAGGGAGGAGGTGCCCTTTTATAAGAGAGGAGAGGGGCACCTTTGGAATTCGTAAAAATATTAATTTATAATATATCTAACCCCACTTAAAAACCTCAAAAAATGACTAATATTCGAATATTAGATGAGATATGGTTGTAATATCATCAACCAATCAAATTTAGACATGTTGGGATCTTATTTTAAACCTTATCATTTTGATTTATCTTTATTTAATCTATTTAAGTTTATTTGTGGTAATACAATTCTAAATTTTAAATTATAACAAATAATTACATATTTGTTGTTATTTTTCCATAATTGTTTACTGTATAACATTATATACCATATAATGTTATATTTATAATTTTTAAATATTTTTGTGATTTTTAATCAATTTTATAATATGTTATTTTTATAAAATAACAATAGTGTCAATTTTGACACTATTCATTTATTTGTATTTAAATAAAATATATACAGAGTATATGTTAGAACTAAAAGCATAAATAGATTCATAAAAGTTCATATGTATCTATAAAATTAGTGGATCACATTAAATAGTTCCTATAATATTTAGTTTATTATTTTTAAAACCATTTATTTGGTTTATCTCTTAATTAAATAATTACTACAACATTTTTATATAATTATTTAATATACTAATTTTTTGCATAAAAATTAAAAATAAAATCCTATGATGAAGATATATCTATTAAATTTTACAATAATACTTTTACTAGAATTTATCATCTTAAAATCACAATATTTAAATTGTTATATTTATTAAATTGTTAAGGTGACAACTTTGGTATTATTTAAAATAAAATACTATAAGTGTCAAAATAACTTTTATAAGGCTCCAAACGGTTATATATTAGGTAATTGGATGATTAAGATGTATATATACACTAAAAATAAGTTTTTGTCAGGTTTTTGGGCCTTTTAATGGGTATTATTATTTCAATAAAAACTATATTACTTATTTTTCACTTAATAAATAATTTCTGTATCATTAATGTATCACCATTAATTACAATTATTTAATCCCTAAAAATTATAAATAAATTATCATGATGTATATAATTTTATTATATTTCTGGAGAGTATTAATGATTGATGTTTTATGATGTTTATCACTAAATTAAAATTATTATACTTATAAGATTTAAGAGAGTGACAAGTTGTCACTTTCTTTGGTTTTAATAATAATTAAATTATTTTCATGGTCAAAAGTACATAAAATGAATCTAATCCGACCCTTAGGTTATATGGGTCTACTTTTAGCCATCTAATATAATTTTGGCATGTGTTAGGGTAATTTTGTAATATTATATTTACCCTTAATTACCCGATTTACCTTTAACTATGGTAAATAAAATTTACCTTAGTTACTATTTATAATTCCCAAAAATAAAAAGTAGCTTATTAACATAATTTGGACCCACTGATTCCAAATATGGAATCCATTTTTCCACATTCAATACACAAAAGTTACAGATATTAAATTAAAATTAATCCCATTGTTGAAAGAAAACGGGTTTTTCTTTAAAACATTTCAAAAGATTGAATTGATTTAACCTACGAATTTAATGTAAAATTAATGATATTGACATACATTATATTAAATGGTAAAAATATATTCTATTTATACTCTAAAACCATTTAATATTATAATTTTAACATAATAATTATTGCGATAAAAAAGTTGTTTTTAATTAAAATATAGCCTGTTTTTACTATTCATCAAAATATGAAAGTTACCAGAATAATATGAAAAAATTATCCAAAGTAAATTTTTTTTCTTGATTCCAAAGAAGAATTTTATTTTGTAAAATTGAACTTATAAACATTTCAAAAACTAGATTTAAAGTTGGTGCGCCATCAAAAGGCGGCAAAACTGCATTTTTTGAAAAATACTTATTTTACCCGAAAAATTTATTTTGTTATTATACTATGTTCTAGAAAATGTGTAAGATGAATAAAAATGTTATAAAATTAAAAATTTATTTAATACAATTCAAAACGGATAGTTCATAATAATATTATAATAATATATCATTGTTTAGTAAAACCCGGTATTGCGTATAACACATACTATCGAGGAAGGTCGCGATTGCGTGTAATGCAAGCCAAGTTAGGGTTGCGTGTTGTGCAAGAATCCTTCGTTGTTTTATATAACAGAATCCAAACATATTTCCTTTATACATTGAATATAAATATATATATATATATATATATACTCAATGTTGCGTAGAATAACTATTATCAAAATTGTGTGTAACACGATCCAAGAATAGCGTTGCGTAAACTGCAAGCTAATACGGTGTTTCATATAGCGCAAGGTAATCTTGGTGTAGCATACAACACAAGACATTAAGAATATTTTTCATAAAATCTCGGGGTGTTACAGATCACTCCAACAATAGGGATGGATAAACCAACCATCATCGGTGAGAAATCTAAATCAAGGGTAGGATGTGTTATTTAGGATTTTCATCCCTATTTATGAATTACATAAATTACTCAAACCATCCAACGAACAGGTTGATCCATTGTTAAATTGTATCCTTGTTGGATGGGTTTTATTTATGAGGTAGTTTTTGGGAGTTTATGTTGTGATTATTTGGTGATGAATTTTATTTTCTTTATATAAAAAAACCATGATTGAAACAATATTAATCGATGGATGTTCCTCTTATTTGATTTAGGCAATTCTCCCCCATTCATCGTTTATTGGGGGTGTTCCTTGCATGGTTCCTGACATAACATATCTCAATCAATCGATATTTTTCCAGCTGATTCTTCCTGAAATGATCCATTATCGTAGATTTGGGATCGATGTGACAAGATGGAAGAGAAAAGACAAACCTTGAGAGATTTGAAAAAACGGTGGATTCTAGAATCCGTGTTCTTCAAAGTTCTTTAGTAGAAAGAAGAATTACCAATTTTAATTCATTATGAGATCTAATCTAAAGATGAAGCACATTGTTTTAGTGATGGTGTGACTGAATGATGATGGATATTTAGTTTACCAACGAGGCATAGACATAATTATTTCTAGAGTAGTAGAAGAGATGACCAGTGTGCTAACCAGGGATTCTAGAAAATCTCATGCTATAGTATTTTTAATTTAAGATTACATGGTTTGTGGGGCCACCTCAGGGGTGATTAGGGTTTTTAAAGGTAGTAAAGGGTCACACGATGTGTGACCCTTGTCACAAGATGTGTGGGACCTTCCCCGAGGATTGAAATGTATATTGGGAGTTACACAGACATGGGGTGTATTATATAGCTTTCCTAAATGGCATGTACCCCCCACATAGCCCGACCAAGACCGGATACAGAGGTTACCCAATGTACTATTACACGGGTAGGAAAACATAGGATGACACCATATACTGGCACATGGCCAAATTCCACGGGTGGAGCTCGTATAGTAGGACTTGGATTTTGATACTTTCAACACTCTGTGTATACCTCTTCTACAAAACATGTTCTGATTACATGGATTGTTGAACATTAGTAGTACCCAAGATAAAGAGACATGAAATGTGACCCTATTACACATTTTTTACACCTTATTACATGGCTTTAATATCTTGTCCATTTTATCTCAGACGTGTTTCATTAGGGTCAGTTCCACTAATTGTTCCTCTAAAGGTTAGTTGGTATCATTTCTTATTCACAAGTGTATTGTCCCTTCAATAGTATTTTACTAGATATAGTCACGAATCACCTCCGAGAGGCATTAATTAGGATCCAATATACTTTATTGTTCCCTATGTAGAGTCTTGATATTAGTTTGTCCAATCCTATGAGACATCAATCCTCGACTTAGTAAGTGAATCCGAATGTGTCATGGTGTCACACCATGACCCTAGAAGCGATCCTTATCTTTTTATCCTGATCTTCCCCACTGGTGGACTGAGTAATCCTATAGAAAGTGTATTGTATATATCCTATTATTGACCAGTGTATTTATCTCATGAATGTTCATGAAGAAGAGTAATTATAAAGAAGACATTATCAATGTTATCAAACTCAGAATTATTTTTCTCCCGAATGAGTTTCTTTGGGGAATCTACAGACTAAATCTCTAGTATTGGTATATTGTAGTTGTGACTTACCTCTATAATACAAGTATGGGTTCTATTATATATAGATATAATTTTTATAAGTGTTAAATACACATACATGTGTAGAGATGACTATACCATTACTTTGTTTATTGTTGTTTGGTTCTAGGGTGTCTTACTGAGTATTGTTATACTCCCCCATGGTTGGGATTTTCATATATATGTGATTTCATGTGCATGCAGGTGAAATTTTTGAAAGTCCTTGGTGGCTAAGTATAAGGACTAGGACCAAGAAGTGGTTTTTGAGTTCAAACAGTTTGTGGTGTTCCTACGACTATAGACAACAATCCCAATATCTCATATTTACAGGGTAGACATTGATGTTGACATACTCTTTCTTTTGGTTGTTTTGAATTATGGAACAATATACTATACCTCACTTTAATTTCCCAATTTTACTAGGTTGGTTTGGTTTAGTAGTATGAGTTCAATTTTTTCCTTAGTGGTTTCTACATTTCAGTATTTGTGATTTGGATAAGTGTTCATGTGTATATTTACTTAGTCATTGCCTCCCATGTTAGTGATATACCTAGCTGGTGATAGTCACCACCCCCTGTAATATTGTGTGTGGGATTGTCGAGTCGCGACATGCCCCCGGATGGGTTGTGATAAAGTGGTATCGTCATGGGTAAATTCTAATATAGGACCAAGAGTCTATGATATTTGTTTGGGGAAATAGTTTTGGTGGTTTTTGAGTTCTTCTTTCAAGAAAGGGACTACTATGTTTGTGTGTTGGAAACATATCCATACCCTAGGACACTGATTCCTTGGTTTTTGACTCAGTACATGAGAAATGTAGTTGCAGGGAAAAAATAATGGTAAATGCATCATATATGAATGGTTTGTGGTTTCTATGTCATTATTGAGTTATCTCTCCAGATATACTCTTTGATCACATTTCATGTTGTTCTCTTACAAAATGTATTCTAAACCTGTACCGGGTAGGATTTAGTATATTAATCACGAGGATGACCCCCTTAGTGCGAAGGCTTCGATACAAGGATCAGTTCCATAGAGGTTAAATCCATATTTTGCACCAAAAATATTTCCACCTATAGAGAAGCACATGGTACTCACATTACAAATTTTTGAAGAGTGAAGGCAATGAAAACATCATGAGTTTTAGTAGTAGAGACCGCTCAGGTTCAGATCTGGGTCTAGCACATAAGACGTTGAGGACTTTCTTGAGGTGGTGAACTGAGTTTTCCATCTTGTGAGGTCACCAGTAGATCAAATGGTGGTTCTGGGGGAAAGCCTTCTACTTGGATCAGCATGGGGATGGCGGGGTCTGGTTACCTGATCATACAACAATGCAACCCTCCCATGTGAAGTGTTTTATGACAATTAAATGGAGGAGTTATCTTCTTATAAGTCAAGGTTTTTTCATATCGCGTAGTTTCTACACCTTCGATAGGAAAACATGTCTTTGTGTTAGTATTCATAGAAAAATACCCACCTCTCTAGGTAGTCGATAGATTTGAAACTTGAACAACACTACATCGATTGGACCATCGATCTTGGTATGTGAAAATACATCTGATCTAGTGTATACCATCTATGAATTCCTACCTATGTTGGGAATCTAAATTAGGATATGGAGGTTGAGGGTTCCTTGGATGGGCAGATACAACTAGTGGTGGTCTGTAGCAGGCAAGAAAGAGTAGAGACCTCGACATTGGGAAGCCAATGTTAGCCTTAGAAACATGGCCATGGGAGAAGTCACAATGGGAAGACACAAAATATGGGTTATTCCATTTATGAATAAACAGGTGGTTCCAGTCATTGTATAGTAAGTTAATGCTATTATTATTGTTGTTGGGGACATCTCACTAGATATCGTCCAACCCTTTGAGCTGCTGACATGATGAAAGTAGATGTGCGACTAATGTAGAGGAGGAAATATGGTTAGATAGATCTTTAGAGAAGTATATGTGGAAGAGGATCTGGGAGAGCTGAAGGAGGTGCTGATATTTTGACATGTTTCCACTACCATCGTCAGGTAGTCTGCACTAGGCTCAGGGTGCTAGTGTACAGGGGTGAGGAGCGATGTGTGCGGTCCATGCGTAAAACCCATAGCCTCTAAGAATCATTCATGGTATGATTTGTGTCTTCTATACATTATCATACACATTGAAAGAATCCAATAATTGTCATTCCTCTATTATCAAAAATCTTGTAAGAGACATTGATATTATAGTTAGACCATGGTCTTGACCCTTGTGCTTGGAGACTCCCACTAGAAGAGACTTAATGATCACACGTATACCGATAGTGTGTCCTAAACACTGAAGAATGTGTATCCATTTGAACCGTTTGTTGGTAGTAACAAGGCCTTATTAAAGCTTTATGTGTATGGATTGGTTATATTTGGCCAATTACTAGATTGACTATTTTAGGCAAAAGGTGAAGAATGTCTATAGCAATGGAATGATGTTTTCCTTTTTAGAGAAAAGGATCGCCATGATGCACAAAATGTAATCATTTATAATAGGTTGGATCCAATCATTCATTAGGTGGCTAGCCTTACCCTTGGAGCAACAAATGTTATAAAATTTCATATCTATGTAGTAGTGGCAGAGTACGATGACATCATTCAAAAATATGTTTTAGAATTACCTCCCTACTTGGAGATAGAATTATGTATTGTTTTACACCACATGATGACATTGATATTAGCACCGTAATATCAAATAGATCCCATAAATCTTTGCAAGTTGATGGTGCAGTTGGAGGTCTTTTAAAGGAAGGGATTAGCAATACATAGTGTTTCACCCTAGCCAGAACCAGTTTTGGTTACCCAAAAAAATGGAAGACAATAGCTTAAGGTTGTGTGTCGATATCCGCCACTTAAGGCAAGTGACCATAGAGAACATGTATCCACTACCAAGGATAAATTACCTCCCTAATTAGTTGAGAGTGTCACGATAGTTCTCGAAGGTTGACCTTATGTCTTGTGGCACTTTTCCACAGGTGTATGGTGGGGCTATCACTGGCCCCACCTATCACTTATTAAGTGAAATTTATTCCTCATATGAAAGGGGGGTATAATGTAATAAAAAATTCACATTTAAAAATAGTCATATAATATAATAATACATAATTCAATCAATAAACATAATCATAATCCATCCATAGTAAAATAGTGAATGGTAATAAAATATTACATCCATAGTCGGACTAGTCATAAACCATCTAGATAAATAATAATAATTCTTTCAATAAAATTTATCCCCAATATATAATAAGAAAAATAGAGCGGTTAGGTCATTGATGAATACAAATACTATGAAAGTATACTAATAATCATATTTGGGAAAAATAAACATTCAATTTTTAAAATTTCCTTTTAAAAAAAATTCATATAACATTTTGAAAATAATTTTTTTTGTAAATATTCTTTTTAAGACATGTAAAATAATAATTAAAACATTGACTTCTTGTCATGGTTTAAATTTTTATTCATGATGTTATCATTAAAATAATGATTCCTTTCATATTTTTAGTAAAATACAAAAGGTTATTTTTTAAAAGAGACACGGGGATTCCTCTAAAAAAATAATGTCAATATTAAATGTGGGTATACATTTTTTTAACTAATCATTTTTAAAATGTTATTTTTTAATATATATATATATATATCATATCCATAAATATAATAATGTTTTAAATATCCAATTTACTCAGTATATACATTTTTGGAACCATTAATTAATTTTAGACATGTAAAATGTAGTACATCACTTCGTGGAGATGGTAGGTCATACGTAGAAAAGACCGATGATATCATTACCTGAATAGGTGAAATGGAAAGTAAGTATGTGTTATATTAATTTAATAAATTCACAACATATCATTTATATATCATATATATTCATTAATTTCATCCTTGTCCTGGTTCATATAAATTATATGTGAATAACAAATAACATCTCATCACGAGGAAATGTAAAATGGAATATGTCATATTAAGATTCCATAATATAATAATATCATAAATATTATATTAATTTCTCAACTCTGTCATTATATCCTTATTTGATAGTAGTGACAGAAATTTTTCACCATCGGTTCGTGAGGTGGTAGTATGTCATATAGATGGTCAATTATTACATTTCACATTTTATGGTTGTAGAAAAGGATAAATATTAATTCATCCACATAATAACTAATTATTATAGGTTAGATAAATATTTTAATTTTTTATTAAGTCTGAGGAGATAATTTTATGTGAAAAAATAATACATAAAATGAATGTTCTTTGTTAAGATAATTACCCTCTCTAAGAGAAACCTCGTTTTCTCCTCTTAAGAGCCATATGGATGGTCTTTTGGGCGGACTAGACAGTCTAGAATATGTATAAGTTTATTTAGGAGGGGGGTTTTCAGGGGTTTTCTGGATAAAGGATGTGAGGGATATGATGATTTATTCAGAGGTATTTCCCTATTATATGTTGGGATGGATAAAACCTCTTGGAAATTACATTTTTAGTTCCCAAAATAATACAAGAAGATAAATTTACACACCTAAAAATTATTAAAAATAAGAATATGTTTGAATTTGTGATATTCTATAGTGTAAATATGTGTAGAAATTTTTTTTATGAGCTATTGGGTCATTATAATCCTTTTCATTTTAATATAACCACACTTTATATTTATTTTTTTACCTTACCGCAATAATTAATTTTCTTTATATTCACTATTAATAATGATAAAAAATTAGTTTTCCCTTATTTGAAAATTTAAATTTCAATATTTCAAAATATGGAATAGATTTTTCCCAATTGAGTTCACAGATTTGACATAATTCAATTTGAATTTATTCCCATACTCATGATGAAAAAGTCAGTTTTCTAGGAGAAAATTATATATGTATAAAATATTTTAATATCAAATTTAGATATGAAATTTATTCCAAAAACTTAAATTATTTAAATTTTATTATAATTGAATTTTTTTTCTTTAATCCAAATATAAAATATAATTTACAGTTCTAAATAATTCAAATGAAATTTTAGTTTTTAGTAAAAAACATTATTTTTTCAATATTAATCAAAAAAAGAAACATTAAAAAATAATATGAAACATTCAACATGAGATAATTTTGACATTATGAAATGATAAATTAATTTTATTTTTAAATACTATTTTCTATATATGGTAAAATTGTATTATAAATTATATATGAAAAGCACAACTAAATCACCTTTTATGAAAATATAGTTTTTAAGAAAGCATTTATTTTACAGTAAATTTATTATTATTTTACATATAATCAATATATAATCATTAAAAAAATGTATACATGTGTAAATAATAAATTTTTCATAATTTAATTATTAATATTCATACCGAACATCATAATATCTATATTTTCATGGTCACATTTAAATAATGTTATTTTAATAGAGTATCATGGTTCATTTAAGACCAGATTGTGTGTATCAAAATATATAGATGTTAATGAATTTAATTAAGATTAAATATATCATAATATCACTGGATAATATATTCTCTTCTAGGAATATTATTGGGTGTCACAACCAATATCGAACATGATAGAACTATTTTAAAAATCTCTTGGTGTTACATGGGATATTGAAAAGAGTATGTTGTAATGATAATCCATGACGTGGTGGTATAAAATATATCATAGTTTTTAATTCATTAAACCAAATCAGAGAAAAATAAAATATATTACAATATATTCCATAGTGTTTCATAAGGTATTCAATAAAATAGTTAAATTATTATTTTTCTGTTTCTCTCCTATATACAATTATTGTTGCTTAATAATATTGTATTATGATATTTAATGGAATTTAAATACAAAAATCAATTACATATATAAATAATTAGTTATAAAGTACTACTAAATAAAAATGTGAAGTAATAAACAAAATTTTTGATCATGTTAGTGTAAACAATGTCATTTTCAAAGTCACAACTTCACCCTTCGGCAGATCTAAATGCCCATGTTATTCAATATTGAATGCAGTTCATTGTTTCCTAATTTTTGTCTCCATAAAAGATACCATGATTGGTTTCATACATCTTATGATGATCTGTAGGGGATTATAAAAATCATAATAAATGTTTAAAATATTAAATAATTACGATCCATTTTTATAGATATTTATTACTTGTAAAACATTGAAAAAATGTCTAATTCATGATCAACTTTTTATGAAATGATTGAGTTAATATGTTTTTCCTTCAAATAGATATAAATTAATGGGTTCATTTCATTTGAAATGGATATACATGGGGATTGTTTTGGTCACTATGTAAATTCTTGAACGACATCAATTATTTCACTCATTATCCTCAAATCTATGGTTCTTTGAGACCATGAGGAAAAGAGAGTCCTTGTAAATTATTGGGAGATCCATACATCAGGTGTATTACCAATATAGGATGAATGATTTCCCTATGAGGGATCTTCACCAATCATAAATGGATGTTCATTGATATATTCTCTTCATAAATGAAAATTTATGTTCATCCATTGTATTTATCCAATTCGAATGAATATGTTGATATTGTACAAAAACATATTTTTTGGTTTTTTATTTCTAAATTCAAACAATGGATATCCCTTTAAAACCCCGATATGATGAAAAATACCCTAAGGGATAGGTTTAATGTTTTAATTCATTTTACCCTATATGAATTTACCACCCAATCAAAACCATAGTTTCATATATTAAAGAATATAGATATGTATCTCAAGATAGGTGGAAAAATATTCATCAATATCATTTATCAATTTTCATACCAATAAAAAAAATAAGAATCAGTAAACACATTTACCTTGCGTGTTACATTATCTTTTCTATCCGACACATTATGGGAAAAAACATCTTCCTCAATTCTTAGTTAAAATTATGTTAAAATAAACATTGTATCTTTTACAAGAGGGAATATATACAAACAAAATTCCTCACTAAGATGTAAAATAACCTTTTAGACATCCATAATAAGAGTTAAAATAACCAAAATAATTTTAAAATGTAATATATAGACCATCATAATGTTATCCAATTAATAATAATATTTAAATGTTTATCACTTTCAACCCATGCTCCCAATAACATGTGTGAATTGGTTTCAAATCAACCCTCAATATAATTACATTATGGAATCTACCATCACCACTATGAGTGAAAAAATAAGAGATATATTAAAAATATGTAACCTAAAATTAATAATACAAGTAAATTATTTTTTTACAATATACAATTAATTTCTTTATTACATATCAAATAAAAGATACTCAAATAGAATCAACATTAATGAGTGTCATTAAAAATGAGTTTTCTTGTTTTCTATAACGAACCATACTATGATAATAATATTAAATCACTTTGAATATATAAAAAATGGAATATGTAATATAAGTATTAGTAATTATGATCTTTTCATAGAGTACTAGAAGAATGAATCACTATTCATCCACAAAAACCAAGAACACTAGAATAGGGGAAATACTATGGGTTTTTTCAAACACAAGGAATGAAATAATAAATAAAGGATGAAATATAAGTCTATAATTAGATGATATGCTAAAATAACACTAAAATAACCTATGGAATATATAATTGAAGAATTTAATTAAAGATGATTTACAAGATGACGTTGAAGGAAAAACAAATATGAGGGGAGTTATTAATTCATCCCATTAAATAAATCACAAATCCCTCTTGATTACCAATGAAAAAAACATGCATGCTCTCTATTAGGTTCCTGATGGGGGTATTAACCTATATAGTGTCTAGTGGGTAGCTTTTGTATAACACAAGCCACCTAGTGGTGATGAATTAGCCTATGCATACCCTCTTAGAGACCATTAGTTACGTTGAACTCCTCCATCATTAACTCCTGTAATTTTTTTCTTCCACCCTCACTCATTATCCTCCATACTTATTTTATCCTTTAATTATATTTTCAATCATAAATATAATAATTTTTTTATTTATTATAAATAAATTGGATCAATAACAATTCCATACTATTAGGACTATCAACATCAAAATTCATTATAATGTACTCAATAAGATATGAAATAAAGGTATAGGACACCACATCAATCCATATCATGAATATAAGACTCTCATAGGAAGAAACCAAATTGATATACCCCCATTAATGAATCTAAGATTTTTATATATTAGGTAATGATATATTTTTTCTATATATGAGAACAATAATTGACTGTTTATCCAAATAATCATTAATCAAAAAAACGATGAATTTACTATTATTACCAACTTTTGTTATCAAGTGAAAAATAAAAATATATCATTATAAATAATATAAATCATATCTCAATAACCATATAATCATATCGTAACATCACAATAGATTCATCTTTTAAAAAAATATTAAATTTCATTTACTTATTGACAAATAAATCAACTTATAATAAGGGAAAGGATAAAATAGAACATTTACTAAATATCTATAATAAGAAGATTAAATTATAAATAAAAAATAGTCTGTCATTCCATATACCTTAGTTTCCATAGTGTCAATATCATTAATAAAAACCATGTACCATTTTTAATTTTAAATAGATTCATATAAACCGAACCTAGTCATGTTATTTAAAATATATCACTAATACCAAGACATGATATTTAAAAACCAAATTATAATAACATAAAAATAACCTTAATAAATGAAGTTTTCAATTTAAAATAAAAGTGAAAATAAATTTTCCAAAATAAAAATAAATTTCCAACTAATATGTTAATAAAAATCAATCATATTTTAAATATAAAGAAAAATAATAATTTTTTGAAATACATACTCTAAAATATAATTTTATTTTCATATAATTACAAAATCAATATTTAATTAAAGATACTAAAAAATGGAAGTAAATAATCTAAAGACATGATTTATCCATTTGTTATGGTATGATCTACATAAGAGAAACAATTATTGAACAAAAAACTATAATCTAGTGGAATAACCATTCCATATTCTTAGTTAATATTATTCATAACATTATATAATGAATTGAATATGAAAATAAACCTTGATTCAATACAATCATAATGAAAAACAGTATTTATTCAATATATTCTATATAATTACCTCAATTAAAATATAAAATTATAAAACACTAACTTATATGGAAAATATTTATTTAAAACTAATGATGATAAATCAAGATTAACATGCCATATCATTTAATAACAATAATCAATTATTACATTACATAAGTATCAATTTAACTAATTCATATAATTTAGAAATTGAAAAACACTCCCCAAAATCATATTTAAAATTTTTATCATATCATGCGCTAACATTGATTAAATAATCTAATCAATCATTTTAAGAAAAAACATAATACTTATCCAAAATATTTCCCATTTGGAATTTTAAAATTGTTATTAAATTTGAATACTAGTAAACAAAATAACAATTTCCTCAAAATAATATCTTTTAATTCATAAGATCACATGGCATATGAATACAACTAATAAAGAAGGGTAATTACTATTAATATTTTTCTTTAAAATAAAAAATGTTCTCTAACTTATTCAGAACAAATCTATTTTAATCAAATTATTACCAATTTTAAAGGGAAAAGTATTTTTCTTAATAATTTTATCATGTTAGATGGATGAATATATCCCTGGTTTATAGTGTTCTTTATCACACAAACATAGAAATTCTTTTTTTATAAATATGTTTTTACAAGAAAGGGAATGACCTATATACTGCTATAAATTTTGGTCCAAATCTAGCATGGAAAAAAAATCAACCAAAAAAATAAACCATTATTGAACCATTATTGGTGTATGATCAAGATATAAATGTAATATTATAATTTTATTCAACCAAATTATCTAATCCACTAATATCCATAGGCTATCCAAAATCCCAATTAATCCATTATAATGTTTTCATAATAATTACAAAACATTTATCTTCACCCTTTTATTTTTCTTCCATCCAAAACATATATGGATATTTCCATCTTAAAATAAATATGAAAACCGTTTTATCTCACACTTTAATTAACTCTAGTTTAAATTATTCTAAACTCCTTTAAATAAATCCTTTGAAACTTCTTCATAATTATTAGTCTTTATCATCCACAAAATATTAAAAATAATCAAAGATATATCATTCCACAATAACTAAAATCCTTTTAGTCAATATATACATTAAAATACTCATTGACACTATCAAAATATGATGTATTCTCCCAAAATATGGATTAATTTTGTTTTTTCATAACTGTGTAATGGAATCTCCTATCATGGTGTGATATAGTTTATTAAAAAATATCATCATTGTTCCTAGAAATCACTATATATCATTATATTGTTAATTTATCCCAAATTATTCTCTTCATAACACACTGTTGTGTGTCCTTACCCTAATATCATGATTGTATCTACGATTCTAAAAATAGATTCTTCTTTTTCATTCATCAATAACTTTCTTCATAACAATGTATTCTTCTTCACAACCCATAAAAATAAACTTCTTCTTTGTTATTCACTCAAATATGTACATTGAATCATGTATTACTCATAAAATAATTTTGGTATTTAATATTTGAATAAAATATCAATATCATCACTTTTAAATCCAATTTTTTATTAGGTATTCTCCTAAAATTCATATTTTCTAAATTGGTGAACCTTTACATAACATGTTAGAAACCCAACACATTTGCAAGTTCTCTTTAAACGACAATACATATATTTGAAATTATTTAAATATCATAGTATATATATTTAATCACTTTTCAATATTTCACAACTAGAAGTGACTTCTGTATCCCAATGATACTTCCTGGGAAAATAAAAAATCTATAAAAATTGAGATACTTACACATCTTAGTGTGCTTCAACACATTTCAAATTTATCATCTCCAAAAACTCTTATGGATACTATGGTAGATTCAGTCCTTTTTCAACTTTTTCATTGACACTAAAATATTATATATTAATAAAATGAATTTTAATAATTTTATAGTTCTTTGTTATATTATCTATCCTAAGTAACCTTTCTTGCAAGGAGTATCCTAGGGAGACTTATCATGCAATTTGTTTTGTTTTTTAACTTGAACTAACATGAGTAACTATTATATATTAATATAAGTTTGAAAATGTTTAAATATTTATAAAAATCATATATTGGATAAAAATATTTCCTATGAGGGTGGTTGATATATTTTCCAATTAAAAAAATACTCTTTTGAATATAAAAATTTAAAATAACTCATTTTTAAGACTATCCTAGTTTAAAATACAGTTGGAATATATAATTTAGAACTTTAAAATCATTTATTAAATTCATGATCACTACACAATTATAATAATTGCAGTCACTATAGCTTTTGAAATTATTTTAAAAAGAAAAACCAAAGTATATATATAATATATAAACTTAAACTGTCAAATTATGTTTTTGAAAAAATAATTTATAAATGAAATTTAGTTAAATAAATGAAATTAAAATAGATCTAATAATTTAAATAAGAGGTAATATCCAAGACGATACTTAGTACACTCTACATGAATTTATTCAACAAACAAAAATGTTTGTTAATTATAAAAATTATAACTATATCTTGGATTAGTACTTATATAAATAACTATACATAAGGATTTTCTGGTTAAACCTTTCATATTTCAATTCATTACTTGGATACTAGAGTATAGAAAATTTATAGGTAGATTATCTATGTAATATTATTTACATGGTAGTAAAGGTGATGACAAATATACTGGAAATTATGCATGAATCTGAATTTAATATAAAATAAAGAGATAAAAAGTGTGAAATGTTTTATGCATATCAATATCTGATCATGTTTGGTTGAATAGTATTGTTCTTATCCTTTAATGAATTTTTAAATAAGGAAAAAAGTGTTAAAAGTAATGATTTATTCATTCTTCTTGATTTTTTCATTTTTTTACAAAAATACTTGTCATGAAAATTTATAAATTGTTATAATGAGATAACTAAAGTTGCATTATCATGCACATTTTCCCATTACTATAATTTTAATGAAGTTAAATATATATGTTTATATTGAAACATAATCATCCTTAGAATGATAGATCAAAACTATTTTGAGATACCTCATTAAATACAAAAAATATTGTCATTGATGTTATTAATATTGACACAGTCGATAAATATCTTCATATGGTACATTTACCATAACATAAATCAACTAATCCATTATTTAAAGTAGTATAGTAGAAATATAGTATTGTGATTAATTTTATAGTCTAGGGTTGTCAAATATCTATTTGTGGTTATTACATCATTTACAAGAATTCTTCCTTTCTATCATGCACAGTTAAAATTTTCATGTCTTTTATCAACTATTGCCTCTTGTCTTGAAGGTCAATAGAATTAATAAATTCCATCACATTAATATAATGACCATTAAAAAATAACATCATTCTGCCAATCCAATAATTAGAAAAATTTCTACAATATCTCCATGTGATTGATCTTATATGGTCAATTGGAATCTATTGAAGTATCCTCACACGACTTCCATTATTTCGGATTAACGCTTATTCCACTAACATGTGGTTGATCAATTGGTTATATATTGAAGAAAGATTCCATGTAATTCATTTATTTGAACACACAACCTATATAAATCATTGTTTTCCATATTATATTTTCTTAACCATGGATTAAATACACATATTGTATGATTTACATTTTCTGATTTTTATCATAAAAACTAAATACATCATATAACATAAAATAATTTATACAAATAATAAAAATGATTTATATAATATGAATAAAATATTTTGGGACTAAACTATCAATATCCTCCTTCGATGATCGCAAATCATTTCCAATAATATTTCCAATAAAAAAGAATTATAGATAAAAAATTGACTTCCATAACTTCTAAAAAAAGTTCTCTACATTTTTGAAGTATCCATATTATACATGAAACAATAAAATATACTTAATAATATAGTAAATAGAGTTATACGATATATATATATATATAAATAAAAGATAAAAACAATAAAGAAATGAAATAATATATAAATTGATAAAACATTAATTCAAACAACTACAAATTATCTATAAAAATCCCTATCATGAAGATGAATAAAAAAAAACATTCTCTGTAGGTTATTTGGGACTTATATGTTATTTTACATTATTTTAGAAGGATCAGGAGTTAGCATGGAAATAGGAACATATTTGTTTTACCAATGATGACACTCTTATAAATTAGACTGAGGTGTTTTCCTACCTGAGAAGGAGATATATGAAATGATTTATATGAAATAACTATAAGGGTATTCAGTGGAGAAAAAGAATAATATTGATGAGAAAGTGGTTCAATGGAAATTTAAGAATTTATCACCACATATATATATATACAATAATTATATATGTGTGTGTTTGTGTGTGGGTTTAGGTCTATGTCTGTGTCTATGTGTGGTTCTTGTTGAAGTCACTTGTGATTTTTGATAACCCCCTTTCAAGGGATGAAGGGGAACCCTTACTAGGCCTGTAGGATTAGATATTACATGGCTCGTAGGCTTAGGAGATTACATGGCCTAATGGTCGTAGGGAATTGAACCATACAATCTACAAGGAATTTCCCCTCCCCACCTTTTGCATCATGATTGTAGCTCTCCACCTTTGCTTGGACGTCTGGCTAGGCTTCCCGTGCAAGCACAGGCTGGTCCCGATGGCATAGACATACCCTTGAACTCACTAATAACACAATAGTTTATCTCCATATTCTCATATAATTTACTATCTTTATCTGTATAAATATTCAAAAATGTGTTATCACCGTGAGTTATCCCACTCCAATTTCAAAAGATCTAGTTAGAGGATTCATCTTGAACCCAATAGAAAAAGACCTAAATAATGACTATAATTAGTTATTTAAAACTACTATGGATAGGTCTTAGATATTTTTTTTATTTTCTCTCTATCTTTTCCAACTTTTGTGGGATCACCTATGACTAACTCAAAAGTTTTGGATTTTTCAATGTGGAACTGAGGAAGAATCATCACATTTGATCTTACAAATCCATTTCAATAATGTTTAACCTATTCATGAATAATATTCTTCAAAAGAGTCGTACCTATGGTAGAATAATAAGTTAAAGTAAAAGGAGGTGAAAGTGCACGAGAATTATATTCCAACCAGTTCGGGAAAATATATTTATTCTTAATCATCATTTCTAGGATATCTTATTACGGAATTTCTGTCATCCTCTATTGGTTTTGAATCCTCATATCCACTAAATCCAACATAATAAATAATATGATCTAGAAGTGTCAAAAAATGGTTAAAATATGAACATAAATGAGTACTTATCTAGAAAACTAAAACATAGATCCAAAATATATAAATAAAATCATTATTATAATCATGAGATCAACCAAAAACTAATCTACTTAGTCTATTGTCACAAATGAAATAAATTTAGGTGAATGTGAAGTAATAACTAGGTCTAGAGGAGATGGATATTCTCTTATTGTAGACGTATAGATAAAATAAATTCCATCATTTTTGAAAAAGTATTTTCAATATCTCTACAAAAACAAATCAAACAGTAGTCTACCACTTCTTTGATCAAATAAATTATGAGGGATTTATTAACTAACCATAACTGTTTCTTTAATATCAGTAGGATTTTTCATTGAATGCTAGAAAATATCAACATGATCTTATATTTTATTTTTGTATAAATATTCTTCATCATGAATAGTCATGTTGCCTAAATAATTTTCTTCATATCTATCTCATTCACTAAGGATTATTATATAACATTATTTTTATCTGATAAAGTAGTTAAAACTAGGATGGCATGTCCACCATTCTTTGGTGGAGTTTTCCATCATTAAAATCAACACCATTATAAAAAAATGACTTTTTTATTCCAATAAATGATATAGAAGACTCATCCCCTTTAGAAAAATTATTATAAATGATATTTTATTCTCCATATTCTCTATAACTAGTGGAGATACATTCTCACTAGACTCATGTCCCTTTTCACTTCCCTCATTTCTTTAATATGAGGGAAAACTATTTGTAGATTAATCATCAACCATATAATTATATAACATTATGTCCTTGGTGATTGACATAGAGGGGTTAATCCATTCATAATTATAACCATATTGTGATTATCTCTTTTTAGGAGACATAAGAGTCTTAGTATATCCATATGAAACATTTTAATCTCCATATATTCATATTAGTGGAGGCAGAGATACATTCCTATCCTCATGAGGTATAAGACATTGTACAATTGAATCATTATAAGAGATAATATTATCATCATTATGTAATCTAAATTCCTATCCATTTAAATTATCCATTCTCACATCTTTAGAAATGATTTCACACTCATCCCTCTCCAAAAATACTTCTGAATATGATAAATACTCAGTAATGTCTTCATGTCCCCAACATAAATTATCTATATACTAATGTGTAACTCCCCAACCCGAGTTACCTAGAGTCGGGGAATTATTACATAACATTTGCATAATCACAAGAAAGATCAAATCTCGAAAGACCTATTAGTTTAGTAGCCTTGGAAACACTAGATATATTCATAATGTTTTACATTACATCATAAAAATAAAAACTACAACAACATAGTCTCCATAGTCTACACTCTTATCCCCTTATAATATCCCTGGAGGTCATTCATAATTTACTTCTTCACATCCTGGAAAAAATAAAACATAGAAAAGGGGTGAGCTCAAATGCCCAGTAAGGAAAACAATATAGAAGAAACATTCATAAATAAGAATAAACATTTAAGGCAATGTATAACTAAAACAAAAGCCTTTTAAACTTGAACTTCAACATAGTATGGAAAAAATAAAATGAAATAATTCCATTTACTTATTCACATGGATATTCTACTAATCGAATAATCACATGCAATATCAATAACCACTTTCATAGTGATGGAATGCATAATGTCGGACTATCATAACCACATAGCCAAGGCCTCATGCCAAGACTACAAATAATATTTTGTCAAGGCCTTGTTCCAAGACACTAGTTTGTCTCATGAGACCTACCGATGCATCTAGGAGCTATAGCGGGCTCCACCCATCACTTATTATGTCCAATGTATTCCTCATATGAACAGGTTTAAACATAACATAAACATTCGTATTAAAACTAGCATACGAAATGTCAATAATTTCTTCATAAACCATGAATGGTATAAAAATAACACATCCACAGTCAAACATATCACAAAACTATCAATACAATATTTATGATTTGTATCATAATAAATCAACTTCAAATAAGCTTAAAATCCATCAAAGGATGTTAACATACATGAAATCAAAACTACATGAGAGAAATATTCCTTTATTTTAAATCATTTAAAAGTTACATAATTATAAAATAAAACATTTACTTTGAAAATTTTCTTATAATCTTGTCAGGGAAGCTTCGAAGATTTTATAACGGGGGAAAATAACTGCACCTTCCGTATAAGTTAAAAGAAGACATTCTTACCTTAATTCTGTCAAGAAGGTTAAAAAGGACCTTGTTTGGAAAACAACAAAAATATTCCTTTATAAATATCTTATAAAAAGTAAAACAAGGGTATAAATGACTTTAACCCATATTCTGTAAAATACTAAGATTTTTTTGAAATACACATTCATGAAACATGTATGTGGATGATAAAGAGATCTCATTAGATTATTACGTATAAACAACCTCGGATAAAGAAGAGATTGTGAAATAACCCTTACCTTGTACTTTTCCTTGGTTGGGGGTAGGTTAAACTCCTGAATAATGATGAAATAAATGTTATTAAATTATACAAGAATCATATATATTAATATGATATCATATACGAACTTTTAACATTGATGTGTTAATAATATCTTAGTATTATTGTTGTTTCAGGTGGTAACATACTTGTCTTCTTTTATATGTTTTGTTACATAAGCTTTGTTTTTCATGGATAGGTTGTATCTTAATAATATACAGAATGATATCAAGTCCTTATATACTATTATTAATCATCAAATGAGAATTATAATTGAATGGATACGATGGAGAATGAATCTCATCGTGTTCGTGGAGACGGTAGTCCGTAAGTACGCACGAGCGACAATATCATTCTTTTGATATTAAAATAATATATGATTGAATTGTATATTTTATATACAGAATCATTATAATGTTATATTTATTATTTACATGAGTTACACATCATTATTATACCCATCCAAATAAAAATTTATTGAATAACAATTACACCACGACGTGGAGACGGTAAGCCGTACGTACGCACGTATGGAGACATGTTATTCAAAGGATGGATAGAATACTGAATATGGTTGTAACATATTTATAATAACATCACCTTATATATAAGATACTGGAGTTATTATTTTAGAATGGTAATAACAATGAAGGAAGAAGTGGAAGAAGAAATGAATTTGAAAAAGGGTGGTGAAAACGTTACCTCTTCTTCGGGTTCTTCCTTTTGATTTGATCAAAAGGGCTCCTTATATTGGCTTTCTGACTAAAGTAATGCCTCTAGGATGAATTGAGGGAAGTTGAGAGAGTATTTTGGCAGAGTTTGGCTGAACCAAAAGGCTATGAAGGTGTGAATTAATGAGAAGGAGGAGTAACCTTTTATAAGAGGGGTGAGGGGCACCTTTGGAAAAGTTAGAAATATTATTTTATAATAAATTCATATTCGGTATCTAATGGCTCCAATGTGGATTATTTAGAGGTTAAGGTGGGTATGGGTCTAAAACCACTCAACCAATATAATTTAAACTGGTTTGGGTTACTATATTAACCTTATCTTTAAGTATTAACTCTTAGTAAATTAGTTTCACTTTTACAATGTCTCTTTGTATTTTTATATTTTATGGTTAATAAACTTACTATATACAACCAACCGACCCCCCAAGTGGTCCATTAATGATACAACTATCATGAAATAAGTTTCTTGGCTGATCCTTAGATTTTTAATAATTTAATATCAATTAATAATATAATATTTGTTTTACAAACTCTTTTATGTCAATTTTGACACTATTCAATAATTGATTTTTGTAAAAATCATAATAGAATGATTACTTCGAAAAAAGTTACTTAACTCAATCCTAACATTTAATATTATCCTACAAAATTAGTGTAATTCATTAAAAGTCTCAAATTATATTTATTTGGGTATTTATATATCAATTATTTTAATTTTTCACTATTATGGTAATTACTGCATCATCATTGTCTCATAAATAAATTAAATTATTTAATGTCTAAAAATTATAAATAAAATATTATCATGTTGGAAATCATTTTATATTTCTAATTAATATTTAAAATCGAATTTATCATACGTATAACCCTATATTAATAAGGTTTTAGTAAATAAACATTGATTTTAACTCTTTTAACTCTTCTTTGAATTAAATAATAATAAATGTCCTAATCTAATCCAAATGGACCTAAATGATAATATTTTATTCCTAAGGTTGTTTTTGGTCGAGATATACTTGTCCAATAGAATTAGGACATGTGTTAGGGTAATATTAATATCATTTTTACCCTTAATTACCCTATTTAATTTTAACCGTGGTAAATAAAAGTATAAAGTTAGTATTCACCCAAAATTATTTTCATCTCATTGAACCACATTTTACTACATGATATTAACCGGGTCTCTCGGATTTTCGAAATTTCATTCACAGAAGCGGTAAAATTATGTTTTTTGAAAAATTCAGTATTTTATCTACCACTTAGTTGTTTCACTATTCATCAAAAATTGACGTTTTTCTGAATAATGCAAAAATTTCACCCTATGTTATAATTGATATTCCGAATTAAAAAATAATGCTTATTTTACAAAATTCAAAACATATAAGTTTCATTAATTAATTTTATAATTAATTCCTGCTGTTACAACAAATAGCGTGTTTTTAAGAAACAATATATATCAAAAGATTGACAATTGTTTATGTACAATTTCAAAGTGAAATTAATTATAATGAACACCATTACATAAAATGGTAAAAATATATTCTAATTATAATTTAAAACCACTAAATAATATAATTTATCACTATAAATTATTTTGATTAAAAAAGTTGTTTTTAAGTATTTTTCATTATTCATAAAAATTGGAAGTTCTCAGAAAAATACCAAAAATTCAACTTAGGATAATTTCGATATTCGGAATCCAAAAATGAAGTCCATTTTGAAATATAAAATATATATAATTTCAAAATGTAGGTATTACTATTCATAACGGTTAGTTTGATTGGTTGTGGTTTGTGTTAGAGCTCGATGTTGCGTACAACACACGCTATTGCATTATTCAAAGAGAAGCGTATCGTAGAAGCTTGGGGTGTTACATTCTCCCCTCCTTCAAATAATTTCTTCCTAGAAATTTCTAGAATAATACCGCATGAAAAGACTCGGGTGGTTCTTCATCATAAGTTCCTCGGGTTCCCACATTGCCTCTTCCATATTATGGTTTCTCCACAAAACATTTACCAGACGCGTCGTCCGATTTCTCAGCACTTGTTCTCTCTTATCAAGAGTCTTGATGGGCTCTTCGCAATAAGACAGATCGGGTTACAGTTCTAATTCCTCATAGGTGAGTACATACGTTGGGTCAGGCATGTATTTCCTCAATAGGGATACGTGGAACACATCGTGAACTTTGGAGAGACTTGGCGGCATTGCCAATCAGTAAGCTACAACCCCAATTTGTTCTAGAATTTCGAAAGGTCCGATGTACCTGGGAATCAATTTACCTTTCTTACCAAAACTTATGACTCCCTTCCATGGAGATACCTTCAGGAAAACATGATCACCAACTCCAAATTCCAAATCCTTGCTTCGATTATCGGCATAGCTCTTCTGCCTACTTTGAGCTGCATTGATGTGATTTTGGATTACCTTCACCTTTTCCATCGTTTCCTCCACCAGTTTTGGGCCTATATGTTTTCCTTCACCAATGTCATCCCAACAGGTTGGTGTACGACATCTCTTTCCGTATAACACTTCATATGGTGCCATCTGAATACTCGAATGGAAGCTATTGTGATAAGAAAATTCTACCAGAGGTAAATATTGATCCCACATACCCTGAAAGTCAAGTGATCAGGATCTCAACATGTCTTCTATGGTTTGAATAGTTCATTCTGATTGTCCATCTGTTTGAGGGTGGTAGGCAGTGCTCAAATGAAGTTCATTATCCAAGGCTTCCTGAAGACTTTTCCAGAATTTTGACGTAAAACGGGGATCACGATCAGAAACAATCGATAGGGGTACTCCATGAAGTCTCACAACTTCATCAATATATAGTCTTGCTAGACGTTCCAGTGGTAGATCTTCTCTTATAGAAAGAAAATGTGTTGACTTGGTAAGACGATCAACAATGACCCATATTGCATCGTTCCTTCTAGGAGTCATTGGTAGCCCCATGACAAATTCCATCGTAATATTGTCCCATTTCCACTCCGGTATGGGAAGAGGTTGCAATACTCCACCAGGATGTTGCCTTCTAGCTTTCACTTGTTGAAAAACCATACATCTTGACACAAAATCAGAAATCTCCCTCTTCATGTTGTCCCACCAAAAATGTTCCTTCAATTCTCTATACATTTTGGTGCTCCCAGGGTGTATTGAGAAATTGGAACTATGAGAATCATCCAGCAATTCCCTTTTTAGATCAGGTATATCAGGAACACAAAGTCTCTTCCCAATTTTCAAAATTCCATCTTCATACACAAAGTCTCTCAATATCCCATCATTCACAGCTTTAATCTTCTTTTGAAATTCTTCATCATCGGTCTGAGAACTCTTAATCCTTTCTAGTAAAGATGGTTTGAAAACCATTTGAAAAAGAATTGATGTTTCACCTTCCCTGGTTATTCCCATGTCCATCTTCACTAGATCCATGAAAATTGGATCCCTTTCAATTCTCATATTGTTCAAAACACGATGATCTTTTCTGCGCAAAGCATCTTCCACCTTGTTTGCTTTCCCCGGGTGGTAGTGTATCGTACAATCTTAATCCTTGAGTAATTCAAGCCATCTCCTTTGCCTCATGTTGAGACCTTTTTGTGAGAAAATATACATCAAACTCTTGTGATCAGTATAAATCTCACATTCTTCACCATAGAGGTAGTGCCTCCATATCCTCAAAGCAAAGATCATAGCTGCTAACTCAAGAACATGAGTAGGATAGTTTTTCTCATGAATTTTCAATTGTCATGATGCATAGGCAATAACCCTATCATTCTGCATAAGGACACAGCCAACTCCTTTCTTCAAGGCATCACTATAAATAACGAACCCATCATTCCCCAATGGTAGAGTCAATATAGGAGCATTGAATAATATTCTCTTCAGTTCGTCAAAACATTATTCACTCTCTTTTGTCCAAAAAAAATTTACCCCCTTTACGTGTGAGCTTCGTTAATGGGTTAGCAAATCAGGCAAAATTCTGGATGAAACGTCGATAAGAACCTTCCAAACCAATAATACTGCGTACCTCAGTTATACTTGTAGGTGTTGGCCATTCTTGTTTTTCCTTGGTCATAGAAGGATCAACAAGGATTCCATCTTTAGGGACAATATGGACAAGAAAAGAAATCTCCTGAAGCCAGAATTCACACTTGCTAAAATTCCCATATTATTCATGTCTTCTTAGAGTCTTCAGGATAATGCGCAAGTGATATTCATGACATTCATAGCTTTTGGAGTATAACAAGATATCATCAATAAATACCACCACAAATTCATCGATATATTCCTTGAAAACACTATTCATCAGATCCATGAATACAGAAGGTGCATTAGTAAATCCAAAAGGCATTACTGTAAACTCGTAATGCCCGTACCTAGTTCTAGATGCTGTCTTAGGAATTTCTTCATTTTTCACACACAACTGATGGTATCTAGATCGAAGGTCAATATTTGAAAAGTATTGAGCTTCATGCAATTGGTCAAATAAATCATCAATGCGAGGTAGGGGATACTTGTTCTTTATTGTTATAGCATTGATCTCCCTGTAGTCGATACATAACCTCATAGATCAATCTTTCTTTTTAACAAATAGAACAGGGGCTCACCATGGAGAAACACTAGGGAGAATAAATCCCCAATTACTCAATTCCTCGAGTTATTTCTTTAGTTCAACTAATTCTACAACGGCCATTCTATAAGGGGTCTTTGATATAGGCCTTGATCCAAGAATTAAATCAATGGAAAACTCAACTTCTCATTCTGGAGGATGTCCAGGTAAATCTTTCAGAAACAAATCTTCATATTCTTTCACAATAGGTACACCCTCTATTTGAACATTCCTTTCCTCACCCACAGTCATTTCATTCTCTTCCTCCCCAATAATTGAATTTAGTTGAGCTACTGGGGGTGGATCTAGATAAGAATTAGGTGGTGACGATTCTGCTCTAAAGACAAGGTGTTCCTTATCATCATCATCATAAATCGCAACCTCCTTCTTCTTACAATAAAGCTTCACATCATTGTTTGAAAGACAATCCATAGAGAGTATTATATCAAACTCTGTCATAGGTATGACGATGAGATCAGCAGATAAAGAACATTTATGTGCTCTAATGGGGACTGATTCCCAAATCTTTGTTGCAATGATACTTCCCTTAGGAGTTTTAACTGACAACTCCCTTGTTAAATCAAATTGGAAATATCTAATTTTATTAGAAAACTAGGAAGATATGAAACAATGCGATGATCCAGAATCAAATAATGCATTTGCTAAACTTGAGGAAACCATTAAATTACCTGCCACCACATCTTTCGGGGCTTCTACCTCAGCAGTAGTGATAATATAATCTTGTCCTTGATCCCTTGGCCTTTTTTGAGATAATTTCCCCTGACACTTAGGACATTCATTTTCATAATGTCGCATCTCCCTGTAATTGTAGCATTGAACATTGGTAGCTTCCTTCTTCCCTTTGCATTCACGAGCATGGTGGCCTTTTTCACCACACATGTAACAGACACCCATTCCCTTCAAGAAAGTACCGGGTTGTTTCTTCCCACATTTACCATAGGATGGATGTTCAAACTTTCCCTTATTCCCCTTATTTCCATTCCCAGATTGATCAGTAGATCTCTTCTTCTCTTTCTTTTCTTTAAAGTCATATGACTTAGAGAATTAATTTTCGGTCTTGATAGTACATGGGACAATGTCTTCGTATGATGAATAGGATTGTGAGACTAATGATCAATCGAGAAATGGTTTTAACCCATCAAAGAAATGATAAATCTTACTTCTTGGGTTACGTATATAATCTCCAGAATACCTTGATAATTTTGTAAAGTTAGCCTCATACTTTGCGACATTCTTATCCTCCTTTTGTCTCAGACTCAGAAATTGCCTTTCCATATCTGCTCGATGGTCATGAGGAAAGTATTTTTCTAAAAACAGATCTTTGAACTCCCTCCATTCCATATTTGATACTTCATCATCTTCCTTCGTGTTTTGAATCAATGACCACCATTGATCATCATCTTCAGTGAGGCGGTAAACTTCCATGATAACTTTTTCCCTTTCACTACTCCCCAATGCCTGAAATATTTTCTCTAGGGAATTTATCCATTGCGCAGCTAATAAGGGATTTGTACTCCCATTGAACCTTGGTGGTTGTTTCCTCATGAATCGATCTAACATCAATCCTCCACGCTGCGGATCAGTGTGCTCCATACAGGTAAGGTTATTATTCATAACCTGAGTGAGTTGTCCCAGAATGGTGATTAGCTGATCGATACCAGTTTCATCACTATCTCCACTATAATTATCTTCAGAAGGAGGGAAATCCATACATGGAGTGCGTGCATTGATATGTTTTCCATTTCTTCCACTAGGTGCCATTTCTAAACAATGGCATAAACTAGATCAATTTATGAATCAAAATACATAATTCCATACTTATAAAACACTTAACATATATTGAATTATGTATGGATATAATCCATAATCATAAAAATGTTTTCCTTGAGGAAGTATATACTCATAAACCCTTCATAATGATTTGTAAAGAAAATGAGAGTTATCCTAAGCATATCCCCCGGGAGTGTCGTAACCAAGAGTGGAGCAAGGCCCGTTGTCGTGCACCAGTTCCCGTTCGAGTCTAGATCAAAGCGGCGTTTTCAGGTTTTACCCCTAGGTACATCTGTGCCAGAGCCGCTTCTACCTGCTCGTATCCAGACATGGATTTATTTCTTAGAAAACTCACAAAATCTCTACAATACCAAAATTCTAGGAAGTTCTTCTATACTAATCCTCAAAGTCCATCTTAGGTCTATGTGCTCTAATCAGAGTTTATCTAAATCTAGCTTCCATGGTTTGTACTAAACTTCTCTGATACCAACTGTAATTCCCCGACCCCAGTTACCTAGAGTCGGTGCATTATTACATAACATTGGCATGATCATAAGAAAGATCACATCTCGAAAGACTGATTAGTTTATGAGCCTTAGAAACACTAGATATATTCATAATGTTTTACATTACATCATAAAAATGAAAACTACAACAACATAGTCTCCATATTCTACACTCTTATCCCCTCATAATATCCCTGCAGGTCAATCATAATTTACTTCTTCACAACCTGGGAAAAATAAAACATAGAAAAGGTGTGAGCTCAAATGCCCAGTAAGGATAACAATATAGCGAAAAACTTCATAAATAAGAATAAACATTTAAGGAAATTTATAACTAAAAAATCCTTTTAAACTTGAAATTCAACATAGTATGGAAAAAATAAATTGAAATAATGCCATTTACTTATTCACATGGATATTCTACTAATCTAATAATCACATGCAATATCAATAACCACTTTCATAATGATGGAATGAAAAATGCCAGACTATCATAACCACGTAGCCAAGGCCTCGTGTCAAGACTACAAATAATATTTCGTCAAGGCCTTGTGCCAAGACACTAGTTTGTCTCATGAGACCTACCTATGCATCAAGGAGCTATAGCGGGCTCCACCCTCCACTTATTAAGTCCAATGCATTCCTCATATGAAGAGGTTTAAAAATAACATAAACATTCATATTAAAACTAGCATACGAAATGTCAATACTTTCCTCATAAACCATGAACGGTATAAAAATAACACATCCACAGTTAGAAATATCACAAAACTATCAACACAATATGCATGTTTTGTATCATAATAAATCAACTTCAAATAAGATTAAAATCCATCAAAGGATGTTAATATAGATGAAATCAAAACTATTTGAGAGAAATATCCATTTTTTTAAATCATTTAAAAGTCACACAATTATAAAATAAAACATTTAATTTGAAAATTTTCTTATAAGCTTTTAAGGGAAGTTTCGGAGATTTTATAATGGCAGAAAATAACCGCACCCGCCGTATAAGTTAAAAAAATACATTCTTACCTTAATTCTGTCAAAATGGTTAAAAAGGACCTTGTTTGGAAAATGACAGAAATATTCCATTATAAATAACTTATAAAAATTAAAACAAGAGTATAAATGACTTTAACCCATATTCTGTAAAATAGTAAGAATGTTTTGAAATACGCTTTCAAGAAACAAGGATGTGGATGATAAAGAGATCCCAGTAGATTATTAAGTATAAACAACCTCCGATAATGAAGAGATTGTGAAATAACCCTTACATTGTACATTTACTTGGGTGGGGGTAGGTTAACCTCCTGTATAATGGTGAAATAATTGTTATTAAATTATACAAGAATCATATATATTAATATGATATCATATATGATCTTTTAACATTGATTTGTTAATAATATCTTAGTATTATCATTGTTTCGGGTGTTAACTTACTCGTTTTCTTTTATATGATTTGTTAAATAAGATGTGTTTTTCATGAATAGGTTGTTTCTTAATCATATCCATAATGATATAAAGTACTTAGATACTATTATTAATCATCAAATGAGAATTATACTTGAACGGATACGATGGAGAATGAATGTCATCGCGTTCGTGGAGACAGTAGTCCGTACGTACGCACGAGCGACAATATCATTATTTTGATATTAAAATAATATATAATTGGATGGTATATCATATATACAGAATAATTATCATTATATATTTATTATTTACATGAGTTACACATCATTATTATACCCATACAAATAATAATTTATTGAATAACAATTACACCACGACGTGGAGACGGTAAGCCGTACGTACACACGTATGGTGACATGTTATTAAAATGATGGATAGAATACTTAATATGGTTGTACCATACTTATAATAACATCTCAGTATATATAATATACTGGAGTTATTATTTTATAACGGTAATAATAAAGAAGGAAGAAGTGGAAGAAGAAATGAATTTGAAAAAGGGTGGTGAAAACATTACCTCTTCTTCGGGTTCTTCCGTTTGATTTGATCAAAAGGGCTTTTTAAGTTGGCTTTCTGACTAAATTAAGGCCTCTAGGATGAAGTGAGGGAAGTTGAGAGAGTATTTGGGAAGAGTTTGTCCGAACCAAAGGGCTTTTAAGGTCTGAATTAATGAGAAGGGGGAGTCCCCTTTTATAAGAGGGGTGAGGGGCACCTTTGGAAAAGCTAGAAATATTATTTTATAATAAATTTATATTCGGTTTATAATGGATCCAAAGTGGATTATTTAAAGGTTAAGGTGGGGATTGGTCTAAAACCACTCAACCAATAGAATTTAGATAGTTTTGGGTTACTATATTAACTTTATCTTTAAGTATTAACTCTTAGTTAATTAGTTTCACTTTTACAATGTCTCTTTGTATTTTTATATTATATGGTTAATAAACTTACTATATACATCCGAGAGACCCCCAAGTGGTCCATTATTGATAACATTATCATGATATAAGTCTCTGGGCCTAACCATAGATTTTTAGGAATTTAATATCAATTAATAATATAATATTTTTTTAAAAACTCTTTTATGTCAATTTTGACACTATTCAATAATTGATTTTTGTAAAAATTATAACAGAATTATTACATCAAAAAAAGTTACTTAAGTCAATCCTAACATGTCATATTATCCTATAAAATTAGTTTAATTCATTAAATGTCTCAAATTATATTTATTTGGGCATTTATAATAACAATTATTTTAATTTTTCACTATTATGGTAATTACTGCATCATCATTGTGTCATAAATAAATTAAATTATTTAATGTCTTAAAATTATAAATAAAATATACCTATTTAGGAAATATTTTTAACTTTGTATGTAATATTTACAATCGAATTTATCTTATGTATAACCCTATATTAACAATGTTTTAGTAAAGCAACATTGATTTTAACTCTTTTAACTCTTCTTTGAATTAAATAATAATAAATGTCCTAATCTAATCCAAGTGAACCTAAATGATATTCTTTTATTCCTAAGGTTGTTTTTGGTCGAGATACACTTGTCCCATAGAATTAGGACATGTGTTAGGGTAATATTAATATCATTTTTACCCTTAATTACCGTATTTTCTTTTAACTGTGGTAAATAAAAGTAAAAAATTACTATTCACCAAAAATTATTTTCATCTCATTGAACCAAATTTTACTACTTGATATTAACCGTGTGTCTCGGATTTTATAAATTCCACTCACAGAAGCGGTAAAATTATGTTTTATAAAAAATTCGTTTTTGTAACTACCACTTAGTGGTTTAACTATTCATCAAAAATTGATGTTTTTCTGAATAATGCCAAAATTTCACCCTAAGCTATAATTGATATTCAGAATTCAAAAATGATGTCTATTTTACAATATTCCAAACATATAAGTTGCATTAATTAATTTTATAATTAATTCCCACTATTACAACAAATAGCGTGTTTTTAAAAAACAATATATATCGAAAGATTGACAATTGTTTATGTCCAATTTCAAAGTGAAATTAATTCTAATGAACACCATTGGATAAAATGGTAAAAATATCTTATAATTATAATTTAAAACCACTAAATAATATAATTTATCACTATAAATTAATTTGATTAAAATAGTTGGTTTTAAGTATTTTTCAGTATTCATAAAAATTGGATGTTCGTAGAAAAATACCAAAAATTCAACTTAGGATAATTTCGATATTCTGAATCCCAAAATGAAGTCCATTTTGAATTATAAAATATATATAATTTCAAAAGGTAGGTATTAATATTTATAATGGCTAGTTTGATTGGTTGTGGTGTGTGTTAGAACTCGATGTTGCGTACAACACACACTATTGTATTATTCAAAGAGAAGTGTACCGTAGAAGCTTGGGGTGTTAAAAATGCCTCAAAGGATGTTGAATTGGATTTAAATTTTCATATAGATGGTAAATATCATTCCCCAAAGATTTATTACATAGAATATAGTTAACTTTCATCATCTTATAGATATTTTAGGTCAAACAAATCCTAATTAAAGTTACTGACATTTGCACCCCCTAAAGAGAAATCCCCTTGAACTCAAGAAAGGATGAGATAAGTATATGATATATAAGGGATAAAATATATAAGATATCTTATAAATATCATTTATATATCTCATCAATTATATTTAAAACATGATCATTACTTAATTATTGATTAGATGTTGCAATAAAAATCATTAAGACATCAATATATAGAAATCTACCATCCCTTTGATGATTAGATGATAAAAAAACATAAAAAACATCCTAAGTTACCCATTCAACTCCATGGAATTAAATATCCCTTGATTATTAGTTCTAGTAATATCTAATTGATTATTCTAAAACACAAATACAACATTCCCAATAAGATAGTATCATTATAAATCCTTGAAATCTTTTTTAGAGGGGACATAAAGAAAATTTTTCCACTGCTTTGAAGAGAAAATTACCTCATCAACATTTACACTTTTACAGAGAAAACATTCATCTCATTATTTTAGAACACAAAATTTTAATATAACTATTTCAATAACATATTATAGAATGGAATTTTATTATTATTTAACTAATCTACAAAATCAAGTTATTAAATTTGTTTCTAAAAAAATTTCTCAATTTCATTTACTTAACATCAAATTATTTTTCATGTACGATTAAATAGTTAAAAATATGTGGGTTTGTTAGCTCAATATAAGAACTTAATCTTACATTTTCTTTCTACTAAGGAGGCTAGGAATGAGAAAAATTAAAAACCGTTAGAAACTTCTCACGTACCATCGTGGCAGAGGGGTTGAGGGGATTTAGATAATTTAAGGGTTTATAGGGGATCAATTTCTTATATTTTTGAATCTCTTCACATAATTATATTTTATTTCAAATTTAATGAAATTTAGATAATTTATGGAATGAAATAGACGAACATGGTTAAAATTAACTGAATCATAATAAAATATTAAGAAACCAATGGAATTTTAAGTAATGGTTTTGATAGATTTCCCTTCCAAATGATTATTCTGTCCATCAGTAAATACGGTCAAGGTATTTTGATCTATGTCACAGTTATCATTCACGGTAGTTAGACTGTCATGATATGTAGACCGTTCCCATGATTAGTCCTCAATAATTTAATAGACCCTTATCATCAATAGATCTTAATTCATGATTTATTTCACAATGATACACTTAATGAAACCTTATAAGATAGTGATGGATAAATCTTTTTCAAATCATGTACATAGTATAACAACAGGAAATATAAATAAATCAAAATTATTGAAATATTCATTACCATTCTATTAATATTACATAGTTCCTCTAAAACTACATGGAATATCCTATGAATGTCTATAACAAAGTGGTTAGCTATATATTTGAATAATGTAGTAATCAAGTAATTAAAAAAGTAATGGTTTCCCAAGTGATCCCAGAGGAATATCAATGTATCAAATGTGTGTGAGAATCATAATCATGGGAAAAGAGTGTAGATATATCATGAAATTAGAAAGGAAACATTGGAATAGTGCAATGAAAAAATACCTAAAATCATAAAACTATGTGTAAGATAATAAAAAATAAATCATAACATATTATACATATGACCTCTTATGTACTGTACAAGGATTATCATGAGATTACAAATATTAGCTAATACATTAGAGTGATATATACATTCAGTTTAACCTATCAATTTCTTATCATGTAAATTCATATGTGTTCCATATTGTTCAAACAAAATAATGATTTCATTCATCAATTTTATTCATATTACTATGGAGCGTCATAAATATACACGGAAATCCACAATCAATGATGCATAGGTAAATATATGTGAAAAACACTATGTGTAAATGGGGATAGGTATTCACAACACAATTTTTTGTCATGAAAATTAACAGGATAATTTCCCCAGCATAACGGTTTGACATAAAGATTAAATAAATGGATTAGTGAGTGTAATAGGGGTCCTTCATTATAGAGAAATCATAATTTCATTAATATGTATTTTTATGAACAAAACCAAACAAGAAAAATTGTAATTTAAAGAGATCAATATAAATAAAGTTCATGAACAAAGAAAATAATGAGATGATCCCCTACCCCGAGAGGGCGATACTTATATCTTGGTATGAACTTATTACGAGTTTGGGTGAACTTTGGGAGAACTCTATAGAGGTAAATGTACTTTAGTTACGTTCTATAATATATTTTATCGAAGCATAATTTTAAGATGGGATGGTTTATATAGAATAAGATATTGTAAAACATTATTAATGTCTAATCATCAGATTTAGAAACTTTATTATAATGTTAAAAAAACACATAACTTCTGATACATTCCCTCAATAGTTTTGGGAAATGATGAGTGGATTTCATGACATCAAAAATATATAAACCAAAAACATTAAAATAATTCCCGTGGTGATTTGTATGTAAGTCATTATTATAAATAATCAATTTTAAAAACATTAATGATACTATATATTTTTTAGGATTCATTAATGATATAAAAAAATTATCATATAATTTTAGAAAAAATTATATTAATGGGTAAATTCATATTTTTTCTTTTATAACATTTAGGGAATATATTAAATCACTTTTGAGTCATTGTGATGTCCTAATACATACCATATATATAAATCATACTTAATTTTTACCTGTAAATTAGATTGAATCATAAAATTATGAAAAATAACTCTTAAAAAAATTTTATATGTTGATTGAAAAAATAATACTCAATTTGTCATAATAACACAATATATTTGAGAGTTTACATTTTCAAATCATTGAATCCTAATTTATTAAAAAATAATAATTTTTTGAGAATTAAAGTTTTCTATCCCATACAAAAATTGCATTTTTCTTCATAAAATTTAGATACATTTATATTTAATAAATATTATTTAATAATAATTTTTAAATAAAATATTTTTTCCAAATATTATTTAATTAATCACAAGGTTTTAATTGATATAAAATACATTTTTCTTAAATATAAATTTTTTATTTCCTCGTATCAAAATATAATTTTTATCAAAGTCTTTATTTAATGTTTTATTGTGTAATATTTAAAAAATAGAATATTTAAATTGTTTTATTAAAAATAAAATATTAAAATTCATAATATTAGGTTCTAGATACATATACCATTATTACACCGATTAATTATCTAAGGGTAATTCTTGTGATGGTGAGATTTTGATGGGTTGGTTCAGTGAACATGTTTTGGGCTATGATATCGATGAACAAGAAATTTACCCATAAACAACATCACTCATGTTTAGTTGATGACTATCATAATCGGATTGGATGTGGTAAATTTATAGTGATTCTATATCCCTGACAATCATTGATGAATTGGATTCATATGGTACATCCTACTGGTTGAGGTCCTCACACCTACTATATCAATTCAAATTTATCATAACAATTTATTTACTATATTTCATGGTCACTATAATAAGACCATATTATAGATGGTTTTGATGCATAATGGACTCTTAATATTGAACATATATAACTTTTAATGGTTGAAAATTACAAGGGTAATGCACATTTTTTCTATAAATATGTTACATAATAATTTATTTATTCATTAAAAAATGAAATTTCATTTACAAAGGTATAGGTTTTCACATTCTTCCCCTGAATGAAATTTCACCATTGAAATTTTAGTTTCAAAAACAAAAATCGCTGATAGTGATTTTGTTTCATTCACTCTTTTAGTATCAAAGACACTTCCTCAAAAATGTCATTCATCCATAACTCGTTATCTTAGTGTGTTATCTTGTTCATATATCCTCATCTCTATAATCTAATATATTCTCTTGAACCTCCTCAACTAAAATATCATTCTACAATGGTACCACCGATCAATTCAGTATATGTGGGTGGTCTGGTATGTACATCCTCAATAGGGATACATAAAAAGTATCATGTAAATGACATATGTTAGGAGGGAGTTTTAGTCAATAGGCAACTAGAGAGATGAGATCATGGATCTCAAAGGGTAAAATTTATCTAGTACTCATGATTCATTTTTTCTAATTATCATTCATTTCATTAATGGTGACATAAAATTGAATTTTTTTTACCTAATCTCAAACCCTATGTCTTATCAATGATTTTATTAATATTTTCCACATTATTTGGTTTCATTTTATATGAATGTTAATGGTTTAAATATTCTCTACCATTTAATCGATAAGATCAATTTCTATCAAAATTAAATCTCCAACAACATCCATGTATATCAGATTCTGACACCTCTTCTCATATAAATCCTTATACGGTTCCATTTTAACATTATAATGTAATTTATCATTATATAATTACTAAACTTTTTGAAAATTTTTATCCAAACATCCATGTAATACTATTGAATACGATCTCAACATACCCTCCATAGTTTGAATGGTCCTTTTAGAATGAATGATAATCTTATGGGGATAAGCACTGTTGAGGCTCAGTTGTATATCCTATAAAACCATGAGGTAATCATAATTTCTGAATCAATTATAATAGTGAGTGGAAGTACATGCATTATTATTACTTACCTTTTGTATATATTGGTGTGTATTTCAAGATAAAAATCATTTTTGATTGTAGTTAAATGTGATGAATTTGTAAGGCGATATTCTACCACCCAGATGAAATTATTTTATTTTTTGGATCCTATGGAGTCTTATGTATAAATACATGGATGTGATTTCCCTTTTTTATTGGTATTGAAAATGGTTACTTCATACACTTTAACAGATTTCATTCTGAATTGAATTTTTTTATACCATGCAACGAGATACAAAATCAAAAAATCACTCTATTCACATTTTTCAAAAAAAAAATCAATAAATATAAAAAAAATATTTTTTACTCCTAGATTAATAGATTTGAATATACTATGTGAATCATCAATAAGATCCCCCTTTAGTTATAGTTTTCATGGGACACATATTCGGTTTCCAACCCTTATCATCCCCTCATTAGAAATGTTGAATTCTTGAATATCTGTTATTATCTTTTGTAGAAACTAATCGTATTTTTATTACTGCTTTATCCTATCCATAATATTTTTTTGATAAATTATTAAATACTTTTATGTTGATGTTTCTTTTAATATTCCAATACCATTCATTTCATGTATAGAAATATTGAATTTCTTTTCATACACATTATGGATTGGGTTATGGGATTCTATATACTCAGACCATATTCCAAATTCCCCCCAATGATGGTAATATATTGAATAATAATATTATGTAATGAGATCTAACAACATTTTTATAGAATTTTAAGGATCATTTTTAATATATATACATGAGTCATTAATGATATATATATATATATATTATACATTACTCTATAGAGATAATGTTGAAAATCATAAATGTGAAGATCAATGCTTACAATTATCAATCATGTTTTTGGTACTTCTTATAATAACCTAATCTATTTCAACTTATTATTGTAGAATTTAAACAATAACTATCCATCTTAAACAAAACTACTATTTAAAATATTAGTGTCTCTAAAAGAATATGTACAAAATATGAAAATAAAAATATAGAATAAGTCATATTTTTTTTAATATCCATATTGCAATCCATACACCCTTGGACTTCTTAAAATTTCAAAGGATATCTTGGGTAATACATAGAAAAATGGGATGATCTAAAAATCCCAATAATGATATAACCATTGAAACCAGCATAACACATCAATCCTATTGCATAACATGATAACATAAAAGGCGCGGATCATAAATATACATATAGTGGCATAAAATATTGATCATGGAATCATATCATAATGTAAATATAGTATTGTCATAACAACAATTATCTTAACATAAGAATGAGTCATGATAAAATACCAAGATGATATCACATGGTGGACACCATCCCATAATGGATTAGGTTTACTCCCTATTACTATACATAACATTTCATGGAAAAAATCATTACCCAAAGAATTAGAGCACTATATGGCCACACCCATCATTAAATCTATATTAAATTTTCTTCCATTAAAAGAAATCAAACATTGGAATATACATAAGGATTAGCCGTGGAATAATATTTGTTTTCTAATCATGTCAAATGGAATATCCAAATAGTGTATCATAATGGAATCCATGAAAGAAATTATTTAAAAAATACTGGAAATTAATAAGGAAAATAATAATAATTTATCATTGTTAATAACTTCTAATTTAATTGAAATCATGAAAATTAGTGTTAAGGCATCTTTATAAATGTTACACATTAGTATAGTTTTTTCATAAAAAAGGGTAAAGTGTCAATAAAGAGGATAAATACATAAATATTTTCATAATTATAGAAATGAAACAAATCATGGTAAAGTTATAGATTTTATAAAATATGGGTGGATTAAATTTATTTATTGATTTTAGTAGAAAAATATTACGAAATAGTGAATTTCCCTTTAATTCGAATTGTTTATTGAGAGGAATTGAGAAGGAAACCACTTAAAAATGAGTTTCCATATTTAAGAATTATTAATTGAGATATAATTTTTTGTAAAATATAAAAATAATATAGGTGTATTATATAATTTTTATCAACATATAAATTGAAAAATGGAGAAAAAGTGTTGCCTAATGGAAATATGGAGGTTCTAATAGGTCTCTTACCTTATATATGAATGTGTACTTCACTTGTACTAAATGTCACAGATAATCAAATTAAGTTAATTATTTATTTATTTTGGTACCTAATACATATTTATTAGATTTAACATTTTTTAGTATGTTTATTTATGTCCATTTTCTGAGTCATAAAGATCAATTTTGTTTCTCAATGAGATGTTTTCCCATGTTTCGTTTTAACTTCACTTTTGTATAATTGTTGATATTCTTTTAAAATAGAAATTAGACTACATAAGTGAAATGAAATTGTTTTAATGAATGTATAGACGTATAAATGGACCCAAATATATATTTTTATGAAATGCGGATGGTTCATTGAGTAAAAATAGTATCATAATGTGATTAGTTCATTTTGGTGCTTTTACTAACTATCACAAACTAGTTTCATTTTTTAAATATTATGCATTGATATTTGTTCTTGAACATGAAATACGGTATATTATACTTATTAGAATATTATTTAAGCATAATTAAATCTTAATAACCTTCATTGATGGTGGTAATGGAAAGATAAAACTAATTGTCTAGAGAGATTGTTAACAACCTTAATTTTGAAAGTGGTTTCATTTGGATGAATACGATGAGATGAAAAATGTTTTGGATAGAATATATTCCATTATTATTCTAAAATTATAGTTTAAACATGTTATTATAGAAATTATGGTCTGATATATTAAATAGTTTAAGATAAGGTTGTGGAAGTAATAAAAATAAAAAGGTAGATTGAGAATATTGCCTCTTGATTATCAACTATGTAAAAGCCACCTTTTGAAACTCGTAATAGGATTTTTTTTGATAAAAAATAACTTGGTTCTTGGGAAAGAGGGTATTAATGTGTTTGTAATATATTTTGAATCTTTCAAGGAATATAGGGTTGAAGGAAAATGACTGGTGAGGGTTCTTATTTATAAGTGGAGGAGAGGGGTGTTTTTTATAATTATATTCATTAAGTTTTTATTTTATCTATAGAATATCAATATTATTGATTCGTGTAAATATATATATATATTAAATAATGAACTTATTTTGAAAAAAACGGTTTCATACATCATCAATGACTCAATAATTCATGTATTTGGATTATAATGTTAAATTTCACAATTTACTGTATTTCACTATTCACAAATAACTCAACTATTTTAGAAAAACTCCCAAAAATAACCCTAAAGCCTTTTGATAATTATACTTAATAAATTGCATCCATTTTTTAGAATAATTTTATAAATTTTAAAATATTACTTTTTACATAAAATATCAATTTATTCAACAATTGATAATTTTATTATTATAACAACTTTTATGGTCTTATGAAAAATTTAATATAGTCTCATAAAATTAATTTATAATTATAATATTACATAATATTAATTTTTGAGTGAATTATCAAAAAATAAGTATACTTTTAAATAATTATATTAATTATGTAATTCAAAATAATATAATTAAGTTTTATAAAAAGGCCAACACATAAATTATCACTTTTAAAACATTTATTTACATGTACTGTGAATAGAAAACACAATATTTTAATTTTATAAGACTCGTAAATATTATTTTATAATTTCCATAAATGAGGATTCTATTCTAATGGTGAAATAATTATTTTGAATGATCATATTACTATTGTTATAGTTATGTTATTATTCCAATAGTCAGATTTGTAATGGTCATATGGGTTCCCTATAACCTCTAGATACCTCCAATTCCATTCATTATTCCTTCACACAAATGTTTATCATGTTTACATATAATTTTATCTCTAAAATGGATATTCTATTATAAATATTATATTTTATCTCTATACAATTTTTTGAGTGAATTTATTCTAGAAGATTAAGAATTTCCAAATAATTCTATTCATCTTCAATTATTATCAATTTACCTTCATTCTATAATATTTTTAATTCTTATTTAATAATTTAATAAATAATGTATCCATCATCATTTATGTTAATACTGTTTTCTTTGTTTCTCTTTGTTATGTATGTGCTTTAAAAAACATGAAATTATTATACGAAGGGAAATTAAATTAATAAAATTATAGTTCATGATATTATTCACCCGTTATGAAATTTCTTTTAAAATTTACATTTTATGATTTAATGTGAAAACATTTTAGGGTACTTATACTTAATCTTTTTATATTTTCCTATGTTTCATATTTTTATTTATGGTTCCACCATAGTATATTGACAAGATTAGTAGTCTTGTTGTGTTTTACATTATCTCTTTATACAAAGATATGCATTTCCTACTCCACATAGGAGTGTTAATTTTTCATCTACACCACCTATAGATTTATTAAATATTAGCTATTTGTTATGTAATTCCTCAAAAAGGATGAAAAGAATATAACATGTACTTGAGACACGATTGGTGGAAGTTCTAGTCTATAGGATACATCTCTAACACAATCAAGAATCTCAAAGTGGCCAATATACCTAGGACATAGCTTTCCTTTCATTAAAAATCTCATGATAGTCTTCCATAGAGATATATGGAGGAATACCTTATCTCCAATCTCAAACTCTAGGTGCATCGTGGATTTTATTCATCACTATTATAGAAACTTTGGGAAGCCCTAATGTGAGGTTATATGGTCTTAAAAAATTAAAACATTTCCTCCACTATTTCATGGTCCAAAAGTATATGTTTACCCACTTCATCCAATCATGTAGGTGTTCTACCTCATTTCCAGTATAGGGATCCATATGGAACAATTTGGATACATGAATAGATACTATTATTATAAGATAATTCAACTAGAGAAATATGTTTTTCCCATCCAACAAGAAGTCTATCAAGAATGATTTTATCATATACTGTAATGTGTGAATATTCCACTCAAAATATCCCTTATTATATGGGTGATAATTTGTAAAAAAATATCACCTTTGTATATAGGGCATGATAGAGACTCTTCTAGAATATATAGGTAATTCTCAGATCATTATTAGATTCAATTGATATTTCTACTCCATGTATAATCCAAACATACCTTATTTATTTCTATGAATGTTTATCGTGTGAGAAGTGATCTTGAATTTAAATAATGGGACAAGTCATTGTAAGATGATCCACAGAAACCCATATAGCATTTCTTCCCCCTAGATGTGTTTGGAACTCTAATGACAATGTTTGTGGTAATGTTATCCCATTTTTATATAGGTATGGTTAATGGTTTCATAATCCCCATACTCTTTTTCTTCTTTCATCCTTCACTTGATGACATACCAAGAACATAGATGTATATTTAGATAATCTTTATTCATTTTTTCTTACAAATAGTGCTCCTAAAGATCTCGACACAACTTTGTGATCCTCAGGTGGAGGGATAAGTTCTAGCAATGTGCATCATTCAAAATCTACCTATTTATCATATAATTTGATAATACACCTTTTAAATACCAATATTTTATGATTACTTCTTCATTAATTTCAAGTCTAGAGATTTTCTATTTTTAATAACTTCCACGCATATATAAATTTCTACCTCATCCCATTATTTATACTTTTAAATCCATAAAAGGGACACTGGAGAAATAATTTTAAAATGGAATGATGATGTTATTTCATTTATTGTTCCCCTGTCTATCCTATACAACTCTATGAAGATTTAATCCTTTTAAACTCGTTAAATTTAAAATGTTACAGGATATAATCTACTATGAGCCTCATTGACATTATTTTTTTATCTTGATGGTAGTTTATTTTGAAATAATAACCCTTTAGGAGTTCAAATATTCCTGAAGGGTTCATATTAAGCTCATTCTATATAAATATATATGTAAGGCTTTTGTGATATATATATATCTCACACTTCTCCCGAAATATATAATTACACTAATGTAACCCAAAATTTTCTTATGTCACAATTACATCATATTGAAGATAAACAAAATAATATTATTTGAAATCAATGATGAAGTGGTTTATTTTCTTTGAAAAATTATGCTAGTACACAACTTAAGAATAATAATGCATAAACACTATTTAATTACTTCTTCACTAGCTTCTCAGTGGAATTTTTATTCTCCTTAGTACAATAATTCACCTTAATATATACCTAAATGAGAGGGGTAGAAAAAATACATATAAGAAGATAGATAAGATCATAATTAAAAATAACATGGGTGAGCATAATCATCATAATCATCATAAATTAATCATGGTATCATAATGATAATCATGAGAGGAAACATTAGATAAATGAATGGAATGTGGAAATGAACAAAAAAGAAAGATATTGTATTAGTGGTTAACTACCACGCATAGATATGAAAAAATATATCATTATATTCAAACATATTTCAAATTTTATCATGAGATAAATTATAATACCCAATTCATTAATGTTATGTATAATTTTGGGTACACACAACACATCATAACATTTACATAATCATGTATTCCACATAGAACATATATCAATCATATATATAGAATAACCCATATAATGGAATGGGTTTTATTTTATAAAGTATAAAATCATGAATAATATATGGGGTTCTAAAACTAAATATGAAAAAAATGTTATAAAAATCCTAAATCTTGAGTTACAGAGAAAAAGTCAAACGAGAAGTAAAATATATGTTTTGGAAAGATGATTTCTTTTGGAAAAGTATTCACATTTTTCAAAAAATCATATTGAAAATATTTATATCCTAGTAAAGTAATGGTATGGAATAAAATGATATTAAAGTAATAGTATTTGAATAAACATACTGAAAATGGAGTCCAATAATGGGATCCCATGGTAATGGAGTGGGGTTCAAGAATACCTTTTCTCAATGTATGAATGATTTCAATCAAATTAATATCATGGATAATAAAACTAAATTCATTAATTAAAAATAGAAAAACTTATTATAGTTCTATTTTATTTATTGTTGTTCTTTTATGTTAATTTATGGGGTTTTGATGTGTTATAGTGCTCAATTTCACCATTTGGTAGAATTTTTTTTCTGGGTTTTCATGATTGGTTTTCTTATTTATATGTATATAAGTTCATTTAAAGTAAAAAAAAATTATAAATAATAGAAATTATATGTTATTAATGAAAATATTGAAGTTTAATTGGTCTTATATATCTTTTTTCTTTAATATGGTATGAAGATGATTTTTAAGACATAATGTTAATGAAAATGATTTAATTTATTTGGGAGGGTTTTATGACTATTCCGACCTTATATGATTTTTTAAATCGTGTTTATATAATGATTATAGAACATTATATAACATATAATATGTATAATTAAATATGATTTATTAACAATAATTTTTTTATGAGTATCTTTGAACACTTTAATAAAAAATTAAAACACATTAGCCTTGGTGATCATAAATCGACACACCACAGATGATATTTTGATTTTTAGAATAAAAGTAAAAGGGAAGAGATTTGAAGAATAATTATTCAATTAATATTACAATTTAATAGTATATAATGATACTAGATTATTAATGACAATTAAATAATTGTAATATGATATTAGATACGAAAATAATTTGAATATAAAAGAAATTAAAAAATGAAAGAGGATTTCACCTATTGAATTTATCTACCTTTAGAACCTCTGAAGTAAAAGAGGTTAGTGTTTTGATGATACAAACAGATCATGAAAATGGGAGTATATTGAAATGGATTTAGTATAATTTAGAGAAGAATCTTCTCTTGGAAGGTGCATGGAGAAGATAGGGTGAGGGGTTGTATTAAAGAAGATGAGATGGGTTTTTTATCATTATTTTATTAATTACTATATTATTTTGGCTAAAAACTATGAATAGTTTTAACATTATAATGAAAATATTAATATAATTAATTGTAGTTAGTTATTATGGTTCCTACATCAGCAATGACTCATGGAAGATATTATTTATCTTATAATGTATATATACCGTTATTTATGATTTATCAATATTCACCACAAAATAATCTATTTTAGAAAAATCCAAGAAATTACTCCAAATCTTTTTTTAACCTATAGAACATAAAAATAAAATAAATTATTAAAAATAATTTTCTAAATATGAGTAATTTAATTTTAAATTAAAATAAACATTTTCTTGGAAAATATATCTTTTAAAATTATAACTAATTCTATAAAACATTGAAAAATTATTAGGGTATGATATAATTATATTAAAATTAGGAGAAAAATATAAATTTATGAAAATATTTCATGAAAAAAATTATTTTAAAAAATTATATTTATTATAAATTTGAAATTAATTATTCTTTACGTACAAAACTTCCAACACTTAATTAATAATTTTAGAAATATTTATTTACTTATACAATGATATTATTATATGATATTGTCATTTATAATATAACAAAATTTTATTTATACTTTAATAGGTAATGATACTATTCTTTTGTCTAGATTACTATACTTAACGACCATGTTATTATTCAAAGGGTCAAATTACTATTTCATTAGGAAAGGATTCTTAATTTCTAGACATAAATATAATTTCATTAATTCATCATTTATAACATTTTCATACTATTCTCAAAGTGTTTTAATGTGGTCTATACTATATGAAATAGTTATAAGAATGGATTTTCCATAGATAAATTATGGGGTTTTACATTCTTCATCCATTATGAAATTTGACCCTTGAATTTTTATACAAACAATGGTGAAAACAAGTGAGGATAATTCTCCTTAAACAATTACTCATGTTCTTTTATTACATCTTTGTACTTAGCATTTCACCATAGTACTTTGACCATTTCCGAAGACTTCTTGATTAGAACATTATTTATGCTGTCCAAGATCTTCACTCCCTTCTTCACAAAAAACAGATCTTTTTTCCAACAGTACCACTTCTAAATTATGTACATTTGAGAGATATTGTATGTACTTCATCAAGAATGATATATGGAATAAATCATGTTTGTGATAAATTGTAGGTGTATGTAATAGTCAATTATCAAAATTTCCAACTTTATCAAATATCAAAGGGTCTGATGTACGTGGGTCTCAACATTTCTTTCTTCCAAAATCTCATGATCCATTCCCATGGGGATTTTCTAAGGGATCTCTTGTCTTTAGACTTAAAATATATGTCTCATCTAAGATTTTCTTTAAATCTCACTTTCATACATTGGGCTACCAATATAGGATACTAAATGGTTTTCACTTTTTCTATAATTTATTATACCATTTCAGGTCTCCAACACTACTTTTCACTAATTTAATCACATCTAGTTATTATTCTGCATCATTTCCCATAAAGGAAATAATTTGGTGCCATTTGGACGTTTGAGTGGAAACTGTTGTTGTAATAGAACACTACTAGAGGAATATGATTGTTTCCCCCTACTTTGAGGTTCGTAAAAATAATCTCAACATTTATTCATGTGTGTGAATAGTTCATTGAGATTGGACATCATTTTGATGATGATATGATGTACTAATGTTCAACTATATATTTATAGAATATATGATAATTTTCCACAAATTTTAGGTGAATCTTGGATCTCAATGAGATACAATATATTGTTGTACTCTATATATCATTAACAATTATATGATTTATATCCATGTAGGTTGATCCAGTGAAATGTCCTCTCAAATTTAAATAAAGTTATATTTTTTTGAATGATGATCCACAAAAACCCATATAGCATTATTTCCTCATGATGTATTAGGAAGTTTGGTGAAATATTCCATGGTGAGGTTATCTCATTTCCATGTTGGTATGGGTAATGGTTGAGTCATCCCCTTATAATTTTTGATTTCCACCTTCACTTATTAACATATCAGGAACTTTTATTTATATTTAGTTATCCCCTTATTTATATTTTCTAATGAATAGTTCTCGTAGAGATCTCGATACATCTTTTGGCTCCCTAGGTGAATAGTGAAGGCATAGATATGTATGTCACTTAGAAGCTCTTTCTTTATCTATATATTCAAAGGGAAAAATAATCATGACCCAAATATTACAATTCCATCCTCATTTGTTTTAATCTCTTAGGATTTCCCCTTTCTCATATCTTCCACCTTTTTCAAAATTTAGAAATATTTTTTTGAGATTCTATAATTTTCTCCATGAGGGATGATGATCCAAAATTTTTTAGATATTGTTTATTTTCCTTCTATAATGATTCCCATGTCTATCATTTTTAAATTTAATATGATTACATCTTTATCAATTCTCATCATTGATATTGATTTTCTATCCTTTCCAGATAGAGCATCTTACACTTTATTTTCCTTACCAAGATAGTATTGGATAGAGAATTCATAATCCCTATTGAGATCTAACCATTTTCACTTTCTTATTTTAATCTTATTTAGTGTGAAAATATATTTGAGGCTTTAATGATCAGTATATATTTCTCTCTTATCCCTATAGAGATGATTCTGCAAGATTTTTAACTTGAAGATCACATTTTACAACTCCAAATCATTCATGGGAGAGTTTTTCTTATTAATATTCAACCATGTTGAGGTGTAGGATATCAAATTTTCATTTTTCATCAGTACAAAACCTTTGAACTTCATTAAAGCATCATTCTAGGAAAATATAAATCCCAACTTGTGAGAAGATTGAGTACAAGTGTGGTGATATGCCTCTTTTTAACAATTCGATGTAGTCTTAACATTTATTGGTCCACGAACACTTCTCCCTTACAAGTTATATTGGTTATTGGTTTTGAAAATTATGATAAAATATTCAAAAATCTCTTGTAATACATATCTAGATGAAGGAAAATACTAATATCCATTACAAATGCTTTCTTAGGAAACTATTTGATTGCCTTTATCTAGGAAGGGTCTAATGATACTACTATTTTGGTGATAACATTCCCAAATAATGATGCCTTATCCATACATAACTCTCATTTACTATATTTGGAATATATATTATGCATTTTCATGGTCTTTAGAATATTATTAAAATGTGATTTATGTTTCTCCTTACTCATGTAGTATATCAGGATATGATTAATAAAAACCACAAAAATATTGTTAAGGTATTGTCTAAAAAATCATTTCATTAAGTCCAAAAATATTTCTAGAGAATTTGGGATTCTGAAGGGAATAATAATGAACTCATATTTTTTTACCTCCTTTGAATTGATGTTTTAGAAATGTATTTCTTTATCCCCTTTAATTTTTTATATTTGAAAAGAACACCCCCCTTAAAGGATTACTTTCCCCCATGTAGTTGATCAAACATGTAATCCATCCATCGATGGGAATTTTTTTTCTTTATCATGATTTTATTGAGCATGTGATAATCAATGCATAGGTGCATTGATCCATTCTTTTTCTTGATGAATAGGACTGTTGAACCCCTTAGTGAGGTGCTTAGGCATATAAAATCATTGTACATAATTTCGTATAAATAAATTAATAGTTATTCCAACTCAATAGAGGCCATTATATAAGACATGTTTTTATATAAAAATAGATCCACATAAAAGTTCAATTGAGAACTCAACCTATAGTTCAAGAGGAGGACCAATCAATTCATTATGGAATATATCTGTGTGGTCCCTCAAAATGGGAATGTCATCAAGAATTATTCTATATTTTTTTAAAATCATTTAATGTAGATATGCCTACTCATATGGAAATAATATCAACACATGATATGTTGACTCAGAAGGATATTCATCCTCATCCTTACACATTTATTGAATTGGAGGATGCCTTGAGATGTGAAAACTGATATCTATTTTTAGATAGTTGATGTTTTATTTTAGGAATGATAACCAATACATCCCAAAAATAGTGTCAAAATCCCCCAAAGAATGTAAGGACATATTTTATAGGTGTCAGTGTCCACAAACATTAAACATGTAGTAGATATATACATTATATTTAATAATTTCTAAATTTTCTATTCTCAAAGATAACTCGACATCCACATTTTGAGGTTGTTTTGGAATATTTATACTAATTTTTTATGATATAAAGGAATGTATATAAATGAAATCAAATTGTATGTTTGGAATTCTTGAATGAATAACCAGAATAACAACAACCACATCATTTCTACTCTCCACCTTAGAAATAGTGATAGCATAAAATTTCCCTTTTTTCCTTTGGCTTTGGTGGCTGATGATGTTGATTACCATCTAAAACATGAGTTTTACTGCACTATCTTGCATAGTTCCCATGATGTTAATAATTGAAGAATATAACCATTGTTGGCTTTCTACATTCCTCTATTATATTGGTTTGGTTATTTCGGTTTCTTTAAAAAATTTCATCTGGGTGGACTTCTCTCCTACACTAATATCATTTCCATATTCTTTTGAGGAAATTCCCAGGATTCGTCTGCCCCCATTTTGACTTGTGTGTGGTTGATATTTCCTTCCACCATTATCATTATATCCCCCATCTTATAACTCCATAATTCATTTATTATAAACATATCCTTGGGACCATTATCAAAACACTATATCCACCTTGAGAGAACATCAATAACCTTCTTTATACCACCAATGTCTCGAATTTCTAGATACTTTTGAATGTGTGGTTTTAAAAAACTAAATAATATATAATTTTTTTTCGATGTTGATAAAAAAACCAAAATCATACCATTCAAGCCTTTTGGTATTTTCTTTATAGGCCATGAAAGACTGAAATTCAATTTTATTCAGATGTATGAATTATATCTCATTCATTTTATGAAGATTTTGAGGGAATTAATTTTTAATAAACATGATCTTAATGTCATCCCACTAAATCTCTTAAATTTATTCATTTGGAATGGTGTTTTTAATAATTTCCCACCATAGGATGGAATCTCCATCTATACAATAAATGGCCATAGTCTCCTTTTCCAACTTATAAAATCTACGTATAAGAAATATCTTCTATATTGAGTTTACTGTACGTTTTGTTACAAGTCGATTAAAATATCCAATAAATTTTAATGGTTGTTGCCATATAAAATTCTAGATAGCCTATTGATCCCTCATAAGTGATGGATGATATTCTATTCATCAGGTTATCGTTTATTTCCTAAGATAAATGGGTAATAATTTCCATGAAAATTTGGAACATCACCTCCTAAGGAATTGAGGATGTCGGTCATGAAATATCTACATTGTCCCTCGTACAGTATTTTGTCCTAGTTCTCAAGGTCCAAAAAATATTATGAAATGGAATAGGATGGTAAAAACCATAAGTTATCATTTCAGGAGTAAATAATTTATTCCTTTTTGAAATTAATTATAAAGGCATATCATATGGGATTCATATTTTAAGAATTTTATTAAATAAATCCTATTGTGTGCTTACATATATGTATACTCAGAACAAATTTTTTCACTATGGTTCTCTAATATTAATTATAAAATTAACTAAACCATTATTTAATACAAACATTACTGACACTAAATTTTCAGACATGAATATTACCATAATATAAAGAGAAAAACATTATAGTTTTACACATCAAGGATCCAGAAATTTAACATCTTGTGAAAATTTGGCTTATTCAAAACATTTACAAAATAAAAGATTAACACTACTTATTTTCTTCTCCTATATCTTCTTAGAGTCCTTTAAATTCCCCTCAATACATACAATTACCTGAGGATATACATCAATGAAAGGGGAGAGTTAAAAGACTAGTAAACGGATAGATATGATCATGAGTCCAAATAACATGGGTGAGAATAATGGTGATCACCACAAAATAAGAATGTGATCAACATCACAACCATTATGTGGAACATTAAAAAATTTAATGGAATGTGTAAATGCATAAAAATGAAACATCTGGTCTTAGTGATCAACTACCACACATTGTTTGGAATAAATATAACATCAATTTAACCTATATTTCACTTTTTCTCATAAGATAAATCAATTTACCTAATTAATTTGAGTGATATATAATTTATGTTTCACCAATCACATAATAAAATTTACACGCACTATATAATTGTGAGTGCACTTTTCATGTAATAACATTTACATAATCATGCATGAAACATGAGACATATAACAATATTGGACATAAAATATCCCATGGAAAGGAATGAGATTAATTTCATAAATAATATTATCATGAATAAAATTTGGGATTCCAAAAAGAGAGAGGGAATAAAATTCCGGGTATAATAATCACAAAACACGGGTGAAGAAAAAACAATCTCATGATAACTAAACGAATTGTTTTTTTAGAAAGGAGAGTTATTTTGAATTTTTTTTTAAATTATCATAAAATTATATTGCAGACATGTATTTACATGAAATGGAAATGTAATTATAATGATATGATATTTAAGGAACATTAAAGATATAACCATAATCAAAATGGAATGAAATAGGTAAATCCCAAGGAAATGGAGTTGGGTTTGAGAATCCCTTTACCATATTTTTAAATGGTTTCATCACATTAACATCCTGTAAAATAAAAATAAATTGATTATTTAAATAATAAAGAACCTATTATACATTTATTTTATTTATTAATGTTTATTATGTTTATTTATGGATTTTTATGATTTATATAATTCAATTTCATTGTTGAGGAGAATTTATTTTCTGGGTTTTCTTGACCACTTCTCCTGTTTATAAGTTTAGAAGTTCATGTACAATGGGAATAATTCTCACTAATTGAAATTAGATATTATTAATGAAAATATAGACATTCAATTTGTATTATTTTTCATTTTGTTTTAATTTTTTATGATGAATTATTTGTTAGAAAATTAATGAAAATAATTTAATTTATTTGGGTGGTTTTTATGACCATTAAGGTCATATATAATTTTATATTGCATCATATTTATATATTGGTTCTATAACATTATTTAACTTATTATATTCCTAATAAAATATTTTGTAACCAAAATAATGGTTTTATAATTGACCTTGGATGTGGTATTGAAAAATGAAAATTGCATCATCAATGGTGACTGTAAATCATCACACCATATATGATATTGTAATTTTATAGTAAAAGGAAAATGGAAGAGATTTAAAGATTAATTATTTCTTAAACATAATGAAATTATATTATATATAAGATACTGGAGTTATCATTCAACTTAGATATTTGTTGTTGATGAGAATATAATAATAGAAACGAAATTGAAAAAAATTAAAAGAAACAGAATTAAGAATTTACCATTTTAATTTCCTCTCCATGAGAACCTCCATAGGGAAACGAGTTTCATATTATGATGAGACTAAGAGATCATGGACCTGGGGGAAGGTAATTTAGAGATTATTGGGGATAAATTGGACAATATTCAGGTCTGGTACGGTGTTATTAGAAGAGTGCTTAAGATTCGTATTTATAGGGGAGAAGAGGGGTGTTTTAAAATTATATTATTCACCAATTTTTTATATTGGATCATGACTATGAATAGTTTTAACCTTATCACCAAATATATAGAAATATTTAAGGGATTTCAGGATTATGTTTATTACATTGGTAACGACATGAGGAATAATGTATTTTACTTATAATGTATATATACAATAAATTACTAAATTTCAATATTCACCAGAAATTCAATTATTTTATAAAAGACACAAAAAATCATCCTATTAATTTTTTGACATTTAAAATTTAAAAATAAACTCAATTTTATTAAAAAAATTCTAAATATTAAAATTTTAATTTTTAATTAATTAAATCATTTCCTTTGAAAATATCAATTTTAAAATTATAAATGACTTTATAACACAATCAAAAAACAATACAGTACCATAAAATTAAATTATACTCATATTTAATAAAAATATTAATTTATAAAAACATTTTATGAAAATTAAATTTCTTTTATATAATTATATTATTTGTGAAATTTTACTTAAATATTTATGACTTAAATAAATACCAACACTTAATTAATAAATATTAAAAAATGTGTTTACTTATAATATGATATAATTATATCATAATATCATTTATAAGATGCCTAAATTTAATTTATACATTCATAGTGGAGGTAACTATTCTATTTTTTATATTAATATTCTTAATGGTCATGTTACTATTCTTAGGGTCATGTCACTATTCCTTAGGGATAGGTTCTGTGACTTCTAGAAATACTTCTTAATTCATTAATTGTTTATTTATAAGGTTTGTATTGTATTATCAATGTGATTTTATGTGGATTATACTATATGAAATAATTAGAATAAGGGATTTTAATTTGATAATATTATGGGTTGTTATAGCTGCCATATTTATAATGCAATGATTATGGTCTCAAAAAATAGGCCATACATGGGATATTTTTTTCATGAACATTCATCTATCTTTATGAATAGGCCAAACATTTATCATTTTCTTGAAGTAAATATCCTAAAAACTTCTTTGATGCATTACTGTACAGTATAGTGTGTTCACCACTTGTGGGTACTATAACTATTGGTACAATGATAAGCCTCTATTTCAATTCTATGAAGTAGTCCTCACATTCAGTATTCTAAAAAAATGTTACTCTCTTCAATGATATACTGGTTAGTGTGTTTGAAAAAAATAAAATGTTCGCCAAAATGTTTCTACATTACCCATCCATACTATGGAATTTGTGGATCATTGTTAAAAATATTTATCTTGGCCACTCATCAATTAAGTTTTTTCATAGGAGGGTGCAAAGATATCACTTTTATGGTGATGGAATTCAGCCTTAAATATACTTCCTCCATCCAGAACTCACCTTTATTGTAATTTTCATATAGTTTCTCTAATATTAATGCTTTTAGAATAGTATTCAATTTTTCCTCATGATACTCTTAAATATTGGAGTACATCATAATATAATTTATAAATACTAGAAAAAAATTTCAAGGTAATATATAAAGGATTTAGTCTATATATCCATGAAAATTACTTGAGAAATAGTCTATCTAAAAGAAAACAGTATGAACATAGAGTGTAAATACCTTATTCAAAATGAATCCTTTGTAATATCATCATTCTTCATGTGTAATTGGTGATATCCTGACTAAAGGTCCACCATTGATAAATACATTGACCCTCATTATTAATAGTACAATTCATCTACCCATGGAAGGGTATAAGTTTTTTGTCAACATGTAATTGAGATCACATTAATCAATATAAGGGAACACTGATCCATCCTTATTTCTAAATGAGAGGACTGGCTCATCCCATTGTAAAGCACTAGGGTGTATAAGACCCTTGTATAGATTCTCTTTATTTTATTTCAATTGTTCAAACTCAATGGGGTACATCTTATAATGACTCTTTGATATGGGCATAGATCCATGTGTAAGTTTAATTGATAACTCAACCTCATGGTCTTGATGATGTTTATGAAATTATTTTGGGAGGACATCAGTGTAGTAGATCACAATGGGCATCTATGCAAGCATGATCCTCACCATTGGGTAAATCAATTGATCTATATATGATTTCTCAAAATGAATATGTATCCATGATTTAGAATGATATACCACTGGATATTGATCCTCCTCCTAACATTTGTGTAGAATTGGTGTATACCTTAGGAAGTTACAAGTGATCTCCCTCTCTTGACTATCAATGTTGGATTTATATAAAAATAGTGAATCCATTGAAATATTATCATCAAACTCCACCAATTGAAGTAAGAAATTTTTTTCTATTATGTTTTGGATGAAAACTTGATTAGAGATGAATTATATAATTTTGACGTAATAATTTTCCCATTCTACATTATCATGGATAACACAAACCCAATATTTTGAGGTGTTGTTTGAATACTTTTTCTAAAAATGAAACATATAAATGAACGTGTATAACTTGATAAAAATTTACATTTTCTTTTCATGAATAATTAAACAGTATACATTTAAAAATATAATTTTCACTATCCATGTCATCAATAGTGATAATATATTCCCTTCATTTTTCCATGGAGGTCATCATTGGTGATTTTCCATTAAAACCCTTTATTCTGGGCATTGCATTTCATAATTCTCTTATTCTGGATAGTTGAAATACTATACTATAGGTTGACAGTTAATTTAAACATTTATTTATTCTTTCTCAGTAGTGGGATTATTTATATATTATTTTAATATTGTTAACCCTATTTTCCATATTTGATGAATCTCTTTGTTCAGTTAAAATATTTCCTAGGATTGTTTTTCCCACATTATTGAGAGGTTTGGATCTTATTATTATTACCTCCATGGGATGTATCATTTCATTATACCATATTAAATTTTATTTATCCAGTATTATCTCAAATCCCATGAGATCACAAAGAGTCTCCAATCACTATATCAACCTTAAGAGAGTAACACATAATCTACTCATTATTGTAATGTCTAAAATTCACAAGGACACTCATAAACATGAAATTAATCTGGTAAATATGTTTTCTACATTTCATTCATTATTCATGACTATTCTGATAGTTAATTTTAAAATCATTGGGAATGTTTTCGGATACACCCCAATAGACTAATCTTCTACTTACTTCAGTCCGATGAAATCCCCCTCCATATAAATTGGGAGAGTTCGGGGAAAAACATGAAAAATATATTTTTTTGATCCTTCAAATTCCAGGGAATTAATTTCCACCTTATAATTTGTGTTATTTATCCGTTTCTTCCATTTAACGGCTTCTCCAACAAAATGAAAAAACATCAGAACGATATTCTATTCTTTTGGGAACTATAGGAAAAAGAATACCTTCTGGAAGGATTTAATACATTATTCCATAATGAGGGCATTACAAGATCCAGTAAATATATGATTTAACAAAAACTAATCACTCATAGGAGAGATAGGGTGTTCAATATGATTCATGTTATTATTAAAAACATGGGGCAATCTTTTCATTATATTCTGATATCCCTTTCCAATCTGGTTTGGCATTTAATTTGAGAAAACATAACATTTATGATCACATTGTTCATTAGAAGAGGTTCACTTATTTTCATCCGTTAAATAAAAATATTTAAGGGGTTTCTAAATATATAGATACTGGTCATATAAAAAGTAAAAAATGAACATATAAGGATACACATATAAATCAAAACAACTTCCTACCTTATGATTCTATATGTTTCAATCTAGGGTATTGATAGTGATAGAATTATCCCTAGGGTTCATAATAAATATATAAGAAACCCTAATCCCTAAAACAATAGAACCATCCTATGATACAAAAAATTTCATCCAAATCCATTTAATAATATTATTAATTGATTATAAGAATAATTATCAATCAAATACTAACTAGGAAACCAAAATATTGGTGTAATTAGATGAATAGGTTCATAATTAGAAACCAAGAAACACGTGTAAAACATATTTTTATTAAGCTCAATAAGGATATCCTAACACCCTTTGAGATCATATAACATGACTTTTCATCCAAGGGAACACATAGATATAATGTATGAGCTAAAACACATATAAATAGATTAAACATGGAAAAGAAGAACTATATATGATTCATACAGAATTAAATGGTAACATAAAAGTCATGAATAATTAATAGACATTTGGAATAATAAAATGTATAATATAGAATCATAGGTTCAGGGAAATATATGAATGTTGTATAAAAATATATCATGATATAAACATGAGTCAATGATAACTAATAAGATGACACCACATGGTAGACAAATCCCCATTATGGTTTGATTTTACTCTCAAATCCCATATGTAACATATCATGAGACAAAACATTACCCAATTAATTAGAGAGCTTTCTATGTGATCACATCATTTCATTTATATGCATATGTGTACCACAAAAGGAACTCAAACATATGGAATAAAAATATGGGTTACCAATATAAATTTTTTTTGTGTAATTGTGTATTAAGGAATTACCAAAGGGAGTATCATAATAGTACCCATGAAAGAATGAATTAAATAATTACAACTCAATAAAAATGTAGTGTTAAGAATATATCATAATGAAAAATTCCCAACTAAATTTAAAAGATAAAAATGGGTGTTTAGGATGCATTAGGAAAGTACCTATTTAGTGTGGTTTTATGTAAAAGAATAAGGATACTTAAAAAAGGATAAATGAATAATAATTTTCATAAAACAGAAAATGAAATAATTTTTTATTATCAAATTAGTGATTTTACAAAATACGGATGGCCTAAAATATTTTATGAATTGTTTTTGAAACTAGGCAAGAAATAGAAATGATCCATTCAATCAGGTTTTCCTATGGAGAGGGATTGAGAAGGAAACCTTTTAATAAAAAATTTACCCATCAATGAAAGATTAATTGAGATAGATATTTATGTTTTGAACATATATAAATAGTATGGGATAATAATATAATAATAATGAAGAGTTAAATTGTGGAAATGGGAGATAAAGTGTAACCTAATGGAACTATGGAGATTTGATGAGATCCATTTCCTTATGTCTATATTCATTAGATGCTTGCACATAATATCCTGAATAAAAAAGAAGAGAGATTAATTACATAATTAATATCATATTAATAATATATTTTAATTATTATAATTTTATTTAGTTAATTTAAGGTAATTTATATGACATATAAATTTCCGTTGCTTTTTTTATAGAAATTGTGTCATGTTTTCATAGTCAGTTCATTTCTGTATATTTAAGGAAGCTCTTCTTAAATAGGAATACTAATCTAGAATAGAAATAAAATGGGGATGGTTTATTGAGTAAAAACATTATCGTTATATGATTAGTTCATTAAGGAATTATTTTCAAACATCATGAACCCATTTCATTTTATTTAATATTTTGTACCTATAATTGTTACATAACCTGAAGTATGTTATAATTTTATTATTAAAATTTTATTTGACCATAATAATATTTTTATGGCCATTCTTCATGGTTTTAATAGAAAACAGAAAATATTTATCCATAGAGACAATTAACCTCCATAATATGGACAATGATTTCAATTCATTGAATTAGAGAAGATGAGAAAAGGAGTGTATAGATGATATTCCGATAGAAATATAAATTATTAGTTTATTTAAGATATTGTTGTAGTTATTATTTAATGGATGAATGATGTGAGGGGATGGTCGAAGAATAAATGAAATTAAAAGATGTAGTTTTGGAATTATAACTCTTGGATATACCCTAATTGAAGGACCCATTATGGAACTTTGAATTGGTATTTTTGTTATACTATTATCACATGGATGTAGTTATAGTTGGTAGGATATGGTTTTTCAAATATTTAAAAGGAATTAATTCTAAAAATGTTGGAGAAGAAGGGTCTATGAGGGTGGTATTTTTATGGGTTTCTATAGGTGTTTTTGATTGTTATATTCATTAGATTATTATTTCGGCTGAAAACAATCAATAGTAATAATTATTGTGACTATATAGTTATAATGGATCAATATATTTGGAAGTAATCATTCACTACATAATCCATGACTAAAAAATTATTGTATTTGGATTATAATGTTAAATATCGTAAATTTCAATAATTCATTGTTCAACGAAAATTCCACTATTTTAGAAAAATACCTAAAAAATTCAATAATATTTTTTCAAAAAGTTTATTTAAATACCTAAATCCATTTTTTTGTTATAAATTTTTTAATATGAGAAATACGATTTAAAATTAAATCCCTATTTATTAAAAACACAATTTTTTTATAATTATAATTGATTTTATGACCCTTTGAAAAATTATATATGGTCTTATACAATAATATTATAATTATTATACAATAAAATATTATATAAAAAAATCATATTTATGAAAATATGTTTTTTACTAAATCATTATATTCATTATAAAATGGGAAATAAAATAGTTATGTTTTTCAAACAAACAAACACTTAATGTATCATTATGAAAACATTTAATTACTTTTATCATGTTATAATTAGACTATATTTTCATTATATAAGTAAAATAAATATTATATTACATTTCCATAGGTGATGTTACAATCATAATTGTTATATTAGTATTCTGAACTATTAGATTACTATTTAAACGGTCATGTTAATATTCCAATGGTCAGATTATTATTCCAATTATATAATTTATATGGTCATATGGGTTACATACTTCCTATAAGTATCTATTATTCCTTTCATTATTTTATGAATTTTATTTTTTATAATTATTTTTTAAATTTTCATCTTCAAGTTGACTATTGTATTATAAACATTATGTTATATATATATATGGATTTTCTCTTGATGGAGTTATTTTGGTGGATCAAGAACAAGAATATTATCTTATTTTTATTCTATAATATTCGTTTTATTGTTATACTATAACATTTGGAATTCATATTGATTTATTTAAGAACTATTGTATCATTTTTAATTTATAATAATTATGGTTTATTCCATTACCTAGGTGATGTATGTGCTTTACACTGAATAAAAAAATTATAAGGGATATTACATTGAAAAAATTTGATGTTATTACTGTTCAACTCATCAATCGGTAACTAGATGAAGATATATGCTATCACTTTATCATGTTTAATGACTAAAAACCCAAAGTACTCTTTGGATGCATTATATGAGATCAAAAATAGTTCCCCAGAGGTGGGTAATATTTTCGAAGGTGTAGTGATTAGCTGATTATTTACAAAATTAGTGCATTCATTTCATTCATCAGTCTAGAAAAACGTGCATCTATTTTGAGTATCCTTAGTCAATTGGCTTAACAATCATGTGAGATTTGTCAAAAATCGATGATAGAACCAAACTAATCAAAGGAAACTATATATATCTATCCTAGACATTCTTATTTTACATCATTTAATTATCCATGTTTTTAAAGAATCTACATATATCCCTTTATTGGGGATAAAATTTCCTAATAAATTCAATTTCTCTAACCAATATTTATATTTACTATACTTTTCAAATAAAATTTCCTTCTAAGAAGACATTAGTATAGTATTTTAATTTTCCTCATGTTCATCTTTTCATTTAAAGCATATAATAATATTATCTATGAATAATATAACAAATTTGGGTTAAGGTAAACCCTAAATACACAATTTTTTATATACATGAATATTTCTAGAATATTCTTGAGTACAAACATAAAAACTATGACTCATAGTACTTGTAACATTAATGAAAAATCACCTATTGTAATATCCTTCTTAGTCACCATTGAATGATGATATCCCAACCAAATATCCACCATAGTGTAGTATTGGGCTCCATATAGAAAATAAAACAAGTCCTTAGTTCATGGAAGTGGATAATTGATCCTTGGAATGATCTCCTTGAGCTCAATGTAATAAATGTAGAGGTACAATGAACCATCATTCTTCGAGATGAAAGGACTAGAGAACCCATGACGAAGCTCTTAGGTGTATGGGCACGCTATCCAAATAATCTTATAGATTCTTCCTTAGATCCTTAGGTTCCACAATAGAATCTCTATATGGATTCAAGATTATTGTAAAATCTTCAGTATTGAGATAAATTGATAATAGAGTCACTAATATACAATAAAGACCATAAAATTATTTATGAAAATCATTTGAAAATTCCATCACAATTGGAATGTTTTCATAAATGATCTTTTCCTTAGTCTTAAACAATTGTGAAATATACACTATCTCATAAGGAAATAGTAAACATTTTTTATATGGTGACTCCAAAATAGATTCATCCCCCTCCATGAATGTTTATTGAATCATAGAATTTTGATGATAAGATTGTGATTTCCTTCTCTATTCAATTTACATTTTTTTGATATAATAAAATCCAATACATGCATATTATTGAATCAAATTATGATATGTGTAGAATGATAAGGAATTCTAGGAAACATATTCCCAAAATTAATACATTGGAGGTGCCATAATCTTTGGATGTGAAAATTGATCCATTCAGCATATTCACTGATAACATGATATCCATTTTTTGTAGTGGCGTTTGAATAGTTCTACCAAACTTTTTAAATATGAATGAATGAAAAAAACCATAACAAAAATATATATTATATAATATTCAATGAATAACTAGTGTCCATGTAACAACATTTTTGGGATCAAGCTCAGTAGTTGAGATTTCATAATCTATATCTTCTACTCTAGGCCATGGAGGTTGTTATCGGTGGTTATAAAAAAACCAATGGCTTAGTGTATTGATTTTCAAAGGGTCATTTTTCCTTGAAGTGAAAAACTTTGAAGATAGGATGTGAGATGACTATAGAATTGAATTATTCAATCCCATTAGTGGTTATATCTCACTAGAAATCATTTAATAGGTTCCATTCATAACGAATCTTAAATAATTCCTTTGTACCATTTTGGAAATTTTTAGGATTCTTCATCATAGACTTTTGAATAGTGTGATTATGGACTGTCTTACCCCCATGATTTTTCTCTACCAGAATTCCCAAATTAAAATAAATTATCTAATTCGTTTTTATTGTTCGAAGAGACCCATAAGATTATCCAATATCAATTTCATCTTTGATGGAAGATCAATTAATTTTCTTATTACATTAAAACTTTTAAATGTATAAGGATTTCCATATTCTATGTTTTATCCCACTAATTAAGAAGTAAAAATTATATTCATGGGTAATGAAAAAGAAATAGGTTTATCAAGAAACTATATTCATTTTTTTTCAAACAAACCCTGATTGATTCATCATCCATTTTCTTAAGTCTGTGGAAAACCCTTCCATTTTCAGTTATAGAGTGTCAATAAATTATTTGTTGAGTTTTTTTTTATAATTTCATTCACTCCATCAATTCATTCTCCTCATAAGGCATACTATAATAGAACAACATCTTCCATTGATAATCTTATCCCGCCATAAAATAAATATCAATCATGACCTTCTCTTACATAGAGCACTAAATGGTGGAATATATGTTTCCAATAGATAGGATCCATTTTTAATTGATTATGGTGTAATATTATCCATTGAATTTTAGGGGTCTTCTTTCCATTAAGGCCTCAATTGCAACATTATCATTCATAGGGGGATTTTGGAGTTCCTACTAATTAAATATTTGTTTCAAAACATGAGTTAGTGAATAAATTATTGTCACATATACTTTAATTTATCATACCAATGGTTTGGGAATCTCATTTGGGTACTCATCATATTTCCGATTACATTGGTTTTTGGATGGTCTTCTCCAATTTAAATAAATTGAATAAAAAAATAAAAATTAGGGATGTGTAGTTTTATACCATTAAACACATAAATGGGAGACTTTGAACATAAAAAGGATAACATAAATATTAAATATATATTATAACTAATTAGTTTTTAGGATTTCAATCTTTGTTAACAAGGATCTATTTCCTAACGTAAAATATTTTCAGAATTTATCTCCATTAATAATATTTAGTAATGGGATTATAAATCTGTTGAAGAATATTCCCCCGGAGTTTTAATATTAGTCTATATGAAGGAAAGTTTTTTGTGAACCACTAGATGATCGATTCTATGTTAATTCACCCTTGAAAGTGTTATTATGCCAATATAAAACTGTACAATAACACCATAGAAATGTAGTACAAAAAGAAGGATTTATTTTCTTTGGAACCACATACTTTATACATTACCATAATTTAGGGTTCTTTTTAGGTTTTTAGTCTTATCCTTGTGGTTTGTTACTATAATTTATTATCCTATTCCTATAAAATAACTATTATTTTCTATGATACTAACTATGAAAACCTATATCATTAGTATACCTTAATTGACGATTAATTTCAAAATGATAAAATTAATAAAACACCATATGATTGTGTGACATATTGTATTTGTGAGATTAGGTACATTCAATAACAACACAAAATTTAAATAATATGAATTTATTGAAATCATGCATAAAATTATCTTAAAACTATATCATTCTTCTAAAACACCATGGGATAACCTGGGGACATACATAAAAAAGGGGAAAGATATAAATAAAAATAATGGATTAGTAAAATAATAACATGATGTGATGTCATAAATTTTATCCAATATGCATATATGAGAAACATATGATGGTGAGAGTAATAATATTGAACAATGAAGCATGATATACCAAGGTAGTATGAAGGAAACATAGGAATGTGGAAACAACATAAAACATGTCAACATAACCAAAAGTCACGGATATCATCAATGAACTAATAATACAGTGTTATAATATCATATCATGAAAAATACATTTAATCTCATGGGATAATTACATTTCCCAATGCAATGTAAGGATATAAAATATAGGTTCACCCTATCAGATTCATATCATGAACATTCTTAAACATCCCATATAGTCCATAAAAAATTTAAATTACCTTCATAGATTTACAAAAACTATAATGTGGTTATAGAAATATATAGATTTATTAACTAAATTAAGGGTAGGTGAAAATATGTAAATACCATTTAGTGGAAATGCATATGTAAATTCACTATATAATAGTTTGGCCTGAAAATTCTCATGATAATTAGATCCACATGAAGGTGGTAAATAAAGATACACAGAAAAAATTAATTATAGTTAGAGGGTTATAAAATCATATATAAATTATAATGATAGTGTGCGGGATGTTCATGAACATAGCCCAATAATAATAATCAGAAACTAAATTTAATAATACAAGGAATGTTCCTTAATAAAGATGGTAAGGATAGAATCCCTTACCTTGAGATGTTTGCTTTTAAATATTAAGAGGAGATTATTAAGAGATTTGGGGATCCATGTAAGGAATATAGATAGGGTAAGGGAGATTAATTTATGTCTACAAATGTTTTAAGTGAATATTTTTTGGAGGTTGGGTGGGTTTGCAAGGAAAAAGAGGGGATAATTCTTTATTAATTTCAAAACATAGGTTTTGGACTCTATATGATAAAAAAATAAATACTAAAAACCATACCACGGGTTTTTTACATAATTTTAAAAAAATATTAGTGAATTTCAATATTTTATAAGTATAATAACAAACCAAATTAAAATAATTCCTTTGAGGATGTGTAAGTTACTGATGTTTTAAAAAAAATGGTTTTAAAAGCATAAAATTTATCATATAATTCAGAGGATTCAATAAGGAATTATAATATTATTCAAATAACATAAAAACACATTATTTTGATGTTTATGTATATATTTGGTCATTCACACCTATTATGGAATATATTACTTCACTTATAGGTAATTTTGATGTTATATTATCTAGAATATATATACAACGTATTTAAGATTTACTCAAAAATTCGATTGTCTCCCAAAATTATAAAAAATAAAAATTTAGTAATTTCAACTGGATAATTTAAAAAATATTTTTATTTATAAAAATAATTTTAAAAATAATTTAATTATCTCTTTTGAATCATAATATCCCTATTTATTAAAAAGACTTATTTTTTTACATTAACATTTTTACCACCCATATAAAAATTATATTTTACTTCAAAAATATATATTTTATCATTTAGAGTTAATAAATATTATTTAATAATACTATTTTATTATAAAATAATTTATATAAAAAACTAAATAATTCATCGATTGGAATTTCTACATTGAAAATTTATATTTCTCAAAAAAAATTCTATCATCATATCCAAATTTTATTTTTATAAAACACAATATTTAATTTTTAAAAAAATAATATTAAATAGATATAGATATAGATATATATTTGTTTTTTTATTAAAAATAATATTTAAAAATTAATACAATTATGATCTTTTTAAATATGCATTAATTATATGAGAACATTCATAAAGGTTATGGTGTGTGTTGTTGAGATTTTCAAGGGGTTCCTTGATAAACAATGTTTGGGCCATGATCTCAATGAGATTGGAATTCTCCCGTAAATAGTTTCTCCCAAGATTTATTTTTCAAATTTCATATTGGGATTTTTCATGTGTAAATTTTAGTTTATATACATTAAATTTTCTATGAAATTGTCTTCATAATGTATGATCTTAATAGTCGTGGTCATTGCTCCTTCCATATGTGTCAACTAGACTTTATCATAACCCTTAATAAAGTAATAAATGTGGTTATTATACAATGGATATATTATCAATGGTACTAATTCATAATGTGTTTTTTAAATATGATATCATATAAATTATAAAGGTAAAAAAAATGAATGTAGTGGATGTAATTTATATAGCTATATTACATAATAAGGAATTTATTCATTCAAAATTGGTTTCCCATTTTGTAAATTCTTGGTAGTCATCATGAAAATAAATACCTTCTGATCACTTTTGAAATTTTCCCCTAAAATGTCACATACTAAATACTAAAACAATAAATAAAAATTATTAATACCTAACCATACTTATTTCATGTTTCATATAACATACTCTCTCAATAATCAATTTCCCTAAGAAAATTTCATCATATTGCTGTTAAGTTCCAATGAACTGAAGAGTGATATCCCCATATTGATAATTATCTATCAAAACTTGATTTCAAATATCCATATGAGTTTTCTATGGTTCAGAATCAATAATATTAGATATTTTAATAGAACATCAATTATAATAGTTTAAAAGGATGTGTTATAATCATATACATAGTCTAGTAATGTGTGTTTCATCCAAAAAGTTGGTATACATAAAATCCCTACACTTATTTATAGTTATACAATATTATAAAATTCAATTGAATTTTTATTCTTAATATGACAAGATATAAGATACTTTTCCCAAAAGGGACATGTTTTAGAGGATCCCTTTTTGTATAAATTACATCCACCAAAATCAACATCAAAATAACTCACCAGATCATCTTCGTGAACTCATGAATAAGATAAACATAAAATGGTGATATATTTTAGGTAATTGAAAATAATTTTATCATCAATTAAATGTTATTTATACGTTTTTAATGAAAATATTCTATCATACACACACTTACAATAATATCGATATAGATAGATATTGAATATAGTAAACTCCCTTTGAAATCTATCAAAATAGATGGTCAACTTGTTTCCCAGTTTTTTATGAGTCTATTTTATAGGTAGGACTCCTCAAAGAAAAAATTCCCTAAATTTTATTTTGGATAAAAAATTTTAAGGAATTATTTAATTAATATCAATTAAATTAATTCCATATATATTTTAAAATTCACCATGCCAAAAAAATGCATCAACTCAACCATTAAACAGAATAATTTTTTTGTTTATGTTTAGAAAATACAATGAAAAATGTGTTTTGAAATAAAACCCACTTAACATCATCCATATATATTTAAGAAGAAAAAATATTTTTTGAATTTATTTTGATGAATAAAGTACAATAAGCTATAAGTTATGAAATATACTTCGAAATTATAAATGATTAGAGTCTATCATGCAAATATCAAGGGGAAAATTTAAAACATAAATGTATATATAATGATTAAAAAATGATTTGATAAATGAGGGGTTGAAAATATGGTGGGTTATTTGAAAAAGACATCAATAATATAACTATTATGAAATTCACTCTTGACATGCATTTGATATAGTTTTTATTTAATATGTATTTCTTAAGCTAGTAGTAATCTAATAGAATAGATTTACATAATATGGTCAACTTTAATTCATAATTAATATGTTTTCTAGACTACAACCCTTTTCAACCTCGAATATTTATTTCATACTATAGATTTAGATTCAACATCATTGTTTCTATACGTCCATTTACAGCCATTAATATGGAATTCATTAGGACTTTGAAAAAAATTTCAAATTTTATTTCACTCAAATTGATTGAATTATAATTTCTTATTTATTACCTACTATTCATCACTAATTTATTATATTTTTTTCATTCATTTTTGGTGATTCAGTTTGGTTTAATGTTCAACCATGTTTCTAATAAATTCTCATGTTAGAGTAACATTTTCTAGATCACAAAAAATTACATCTATGGGATATGAATTATTGGTCTTAATAAATATAGGAATTAATGTATTTTTTCCTTCCATGTATTCATCAAGGTTGGGTTGGTTTGGTTAGTCTTTAAATTTATATTTTTCTATTAAATCAGATGAATAGGAATATGTATTAGATGAATTATTTATATTCATATTTTACAAATCAATTTCAATATCTATAATGAATTTTTAGGATCATATGGATCAGTCTCATCCTATGATATTTGAATAGATTCTTTTACAATATTGGGCCATTTATTAGTGATCATATAATCATTATTAGAGGGCCCATAAACTATAAAAAATTCCATCATTGCACAATGGTGAAATGTTTTATATATTCTCTTTTGTATTTAGAATAATAACATTACATCTAAAATAATATATATAATTTACATTAGGATTTATAAAATTTCATAATTTATAAGGATAATTCATTAAAATAGATCTTATTCTAATCCTATTATTCATATAATAAATATATTTATAACATCCACTAAATATTAAGCAGGTAATTATTTTTCATTATGAATAGTTTGAGTAATTTCATGGAGAGTTATAATTATCCTCTCAATGACACCAATTTATTGACGTAGTTTTGGTGAATATATGTTTTTATTTTTTTATGTTGAGAAAATAATTTGGTAAGATATTGACAATCAAATTCATGACTATTATCACTTCTTAATGACTTAATGGTCATACCACTTTCGTTTTATAAAAAATTTCATAATTAAAAAAATAGGAAGAATCATTACTTTTCATAGATTAAGAATACTCATGTGAATCTGTAATAATAATTAACAATCATATAAGCATAATTATTTAAATGTAGAGTAGAAACACAATAAGGTCTAAAAAATATAAAATGGTTTTAGGGGTCAAAAGGTAGACCCCATATTCTTTATTTTGGAATAAATTTTTATATTCTTTACCTACTAATAAGGATTTCACATTTTTTTTCTTTTAGGAATTCATGATTATGTAAATCCTTGAATAATAAATTTATAACGAGATTATTGTGATGTATTAAATTTTTTGGTGTATTTTTTTAAATATTATATGGATTTATTTTGAGACTTGGAGATAAGATGACATGCAATATAGAGGCCTGTTGTTCCCAGAAAAATATTAAAAAACTAATTATCATGTGAACGTATTTTTCCTAAAAATGTGTAATTACTTTTAAATGGGTTATCAGATTAGAAATATGATGGCCCCGTTATGTTGAGAATGGTAGTTTTACCGAAGGAGAGACCTAACATTGGTCTGTATGGTACATTTGTGAAAAAGTTATTATTTGAGCTAAATGAATAAAATTATTTAATAAAATTATTTTCATTCACCTCATTGATACAATGACTATAAATACTTAAAATGATATTTATGTTGAGATATATAGTTATTCCCATAACCATGAAATCATTAGAGAACCACTGTAGAGAACCACTAAAATATTATCTCGAACAAAGGGTGAAAATTCATGATTCAGTGATCAATGCAGAACCGATTGAATGGATATCACTAATGATGATGACATACTGATCATTATTCATTAGTAACCCAACCAAATTGAGGTAGGGAATGTTATTTTTATATTATTTTCCTCTTTATTTAATTACATAATGAATTTGAACCAATCAATGAACATATTGATCTGCAGTTCGATCATATTGGGGGAATAGATATTTTACATGATTTATGAAGAGTTTGATCTTGAGAATTATTGTATTCTTTTATCGTTCTAATGGTGAGGAACCAAGATCAACATAGACAAAGATTCCGGTTCATCCCTCTCATATTGGTTTGTACTTTTCACACTTGATTCTACACTATTTGTACATTCTCTATTCATATATATAGTTTTATATACCATTGAATAGTCGATCATGGTGAATTTGATTCTTAGGGTAAAGATTTGAAACTATATATCTGGAAATGGAATGACTCGATCGAGGTGTGACATTGGTTGTGGCAGTAGATCGAATGATGGTTGGTCCAGATTTCATGTTCTTCTGTATGTAATGAATAATAAATATGATACATTTTTCATATTGGTTGACAGCCCTAATCTTATCGATTCAGTGATGGAATTATAGAATTCCATATGATCTAGAGTTTCATAGAGAACTGACCAATTATACAGAAGATGGGTGATTAATGGTGCGAGAGGGATGAAAGAGATGTGTTATAGAAATTCTCGATAAAGATGGTGTGTTCTACTTGACTACTCGGCCTATGTCCACCTTGGATGAGCTCGTTGTGTTCATTGGGAAGTAAAAATACATGTGGTGGAGTAATCGGGTTGCTTTCATGGAATGATCATCTTCACACATCATGTCCTGGACTAGGAATAGGTGATACCCCATGTACTGGTACATGGGTAGGGATACATGGACTGCCATCATGTAATGGGACACAATCAGAGTACACGAGCTGACCCCAGATAAAGGGACACAGTGTGTAACCATTCTACACTCCATTAACTCTTCTTCTATGCAACACAAGTTGAATGACATGGAACATTTTAAATGGGGAGTACTTGGGGTCTTGGTACACAAGTGGTAACATTAATAAACATTTTTTACCCCATGCTACACGGCATTAATATCTTTTCCACCGTATCATGTACATGTTTGGTTGGGGTTTGTTCCCTTTATTATCTCCATTAGGCTTGGTAGGAATCATTTTCTACCCTTGGGACTAAGATATCATTAGCAGGACATCATATATCATGTTTTGGGAATTCCTATGAGGGGTCCGAAGTGGGATTTTCTATTCATCTTCGTTCCCTAGGAGGAGTTCTTGGTATTGATGTGAAAAACCCTAGGTAGGCATCGCTCCTATACATATCATGGTTAATCCATATGGAGTAATTATTATCACCAAATGGACCTGGATTTAATCCTCATCTTCTTATCATAATCTCTATATATCTATCATCATATCTCTCTCATGACATTACCCGATTATCAGTACCTATTAGACAGAAATCATCAGTGTTATCAGACTTAGGAGTTTGTTCTCCCAGATGAGTGTTGTGTGGGATCTTCGATTTGGAATTCAAGGGTAGGTATACTATTATTGTAGATTACCTCAAGAATTTGGGTCTTCAATTACTAATATCTGGCCATTCTTGTTTGATGTGTTGTAGACACATACATGTTTAGAGATGACTATACATTCTTTTTTTTATATTTATTTGTGGTTTTAATGTGCCCTAATGAGTGTTTTTATACACACCCATGCACATGATTTTCCTAAAGGTGTCATGTCTTGTGAAAATGACCAAAATTTTGAGGGAGTCACTGGTTAAATAATACCAAGAAATTCTAAGTCAGACAAGACTCGTGGAGGTGTGTTCCAGCAGCATTCAGACAGTCGTCCGAGAACCTTAACCTATTAGTTTGGGCACATGTTACAGACTCATTATGGTGGGATTTTATTTTTTCCATATTTTCATTACATTACTTCCTATAATACACTAGATGTAGGATATTTATTTATGCATTCATTAGTTTTTTAGTGTATTTTACATTTCATCATTTTGTGTGATTGGATATGTGGGAATTCATACATATATATAGGAAACAGATCCCATTTCAGTGATACGCCTAATCGGTGCAAGTCACCCTACCCTAGACTATTAGAGGTGGTTATGGGGAGTCATGGGATGGGCCCTACTAGAAAAGGTCATGACAGAGTGTTCTCTATAGTCCATTCCCATACTGACTATTTTAGGTGATGGTTATGGTGTGTATGTAGTAATGGAAAGAGGTTTACCATTGTCAGTGAAATGAAAACCCTTGTTGCACATAATGGTCTCATTCATAGGAGGGTAAATGTTGTGAATTATTAGTTGGATAGAATAATCCTAGATGTAATGGATCTTGTGAGTTTCCAGTTTCCTACAGTTGTGGAAAACCATGAGGACATCTTTCTTGAAGAGGTTCTAGGTTTTCCTCCCCATTGAATGGTAGACTTATGCATTGACCTATACCCCAAGATGGAACCAATATCTACTACATCATATTGGATGGATCATGTATATCTTTGTGAGTTGAGGATGCATTTTGAGTAATTATAGAGGAAGTGAATTATAAGACCCACTATATCACCTTGGGAAACCATAGTATTTTTTTCAGAAAAGGAAAAGGGGATAATGAGGTTGTTTGTTGACTACTGGTGCCTAACATAGGGTACCATGAAAAAAATTTCCACTGCTGAGTATTGATGACATATTTTATCAGTTGAAAGAGGCATGATGATTCTCAAATGTTGACCTCAGATCATGCTATCCCCATATATGAGTACATGATGAGGATATACCTAATTAAACCATCAGATATCATTACAGTATTTCTGAGTAATTGGTGATTCCCTATGGAATGAAAAACATCCAATGAGGAGATCATGGCACACATAAGGATAGTATTAGACGTACTCTGACAGCACCATATTTATAGAAATCTATTGATGTTATAGTTATTGATTCTAGTAGTCCACATTCATGGACATGTTATCTCATCAGTTTGAGTGGTAGTGGACCCGTACAAGGATTTGGTAATGTTATAATGGGATCAACCTAAGAGCATCAAGGATGTGTGGACCTTCCTCAGTTTGGAACGACAATGTTGGATATTCATACATGGTTTCTCCTGGATATCAGAACATATGACATCTTTGACTCAAAAGAGGCTTCCATTCATGTAGATAGTGAAGTTCTCTAAATATTTTCAATAAATGAGGCAATGTTTGATGAGATCTCCAATCATTAGATTACTATAAGAGGGTGTCAAGTATGTTTTATTCTACTAAGCACTAGTAATTGGGATTCGTTGTGTCCTCATGCAGAGAAAAGTGTTCATTCCCTATGGTTCACACCATTTGTGACAACATTAGAAGAACTACACAAACCGCGAACTGGATTTCGCTGTTGTAATCATCAGATTGATGATGTGGTGACACTACATGATGGGCATTTAGTTTAACATTTACACAGATCATAAGAGCATCAAGTATATATTATCATAGAATGATCATAATATCATATAGAGCTGATGGATAGAGTTATTACATGACTATGACTTTGATATTTTATTTACACTTTGGAATGGGGATGTGGTGGAAAATACTCTCCAAAAAAGATCATCATCATCATTATATATATATATATATATATATAAATTTATCTTAGAAAGAAATAGAAAACATACAAGGCTCACAATGAGGGGTAGGAAGACAGATTATGGGGATCTAATGTCATGGAGACCTGGAGAATAAACTCTTAGGATGCTAATCCATATTGGTTTCAAACTATAGATGTCATGAAAAATCAAGCGCTCTATTTTTGGAAAGTAAAGAGAGGCCAAGTAATCTGCTGCCATGTTACCTTCCCCCCAATATGGGACACATTGGTGTGGGTTTTGAGAAGAACAAGACACTTAAGGGAAATGTATTAAATCGACTAGGGAGGTGCTACCAGAACCTAAACAGCATTATGGACCACCATTGAGTCTGTTTCAGCTTCCATGAGATGAATACTTCCCTATCGGTAAACCAAGAGACCTATGTGCTTGGCCTTTTCTTCAGCCAAAAGCAAGGTACAAAGCACTAGCCAGACGGAGAATGCTAAAATGACTGATCCATTATAATCACAGGCAAGCCATCCTCTTCTCAGGAATCCAGATATGCAGGAGCTGTTAGTATTATGTTTTAAACCACAAAGAGGAGGGAGCCACTATACCCATATACTAGAAGATATGACAGCACTGAAAGGGATGTCGCAGGGATTAAGGATGAGCCACTACATCATAGGAGCCTCCATGCATAGGTTGAGAGCATTTTTCATGTCATGAAGAAGATAAATTGTTCGGGAGATGATCACATGACCAGAGAGAATCACCACCATGAATATATAGTCATTTCGTGCTTGAAATAAATAGCAGCAGAAAGCCTGCAGAACAAGGGTGCACACCATTATCTCTGAACCCACCTCTCCCGAGCTCTAGTACCAACACACCATGAATGGTCCTCCGCCGTGTTTGTGATATATAATTCCATGAAATGAATGAAAAATTCCCAGACCACTTATGCCCACCCACTTTCAACGAACATGTGAACTGAGGTCTCCTCCTGCTTCATCCTTCAGTAGACGCTTCTAGAAGCCATACTTACACCACATCTCATAACATTTTCATCAGTGGAGAGCACTCTATTACATACTATCCATATAAGAAAGTAATATTTAAAGGGGATGATTCAATCATATATAACCACATTCCATATATCTCATCCAAGCTGTAGGGGAATAGTGCAGTGGTAATATTTAGTGGAGAACAATCCCGAATATGATGGGGTGAACACACGTTTATCAGGGACACATGAAAGCTCAATGAGATGGAATGCCTCCAGATGGTTCTTGTCCAGAACTGCATTGATGAAGGAAGGAAAAAATCTATTCTCCCTGAAGGAGATATTCGTAACAGGGAAGCCCGAGTATCGATGACCTCACTGCACCAGTTGTCATGCTAGAATGAAATGGCGCCTGCACCAACAATCCAATGTACATGCATAAAGATGGAGCTGATATGAAGATATAACAGTGTCTATAGTCTAGAGTATTGTGTATCAGGGGCATCCCTATCCCCAAAATAGCATACATGCATGGATATACCCCATATCAAGTGCTGCTCCATCACATCCTATGATACTTTCGCATTCATGCATGTGATGGTATCTGGAATGTTTCAAATGTTAATACCCCTTCGCTAATTGACCTTTCCATCTTGGTACATGAGACCCAATGTTGTTTTACATAGAACATGGGATCCCATATAAAGCCTGCGAGAACTCTATCCATGCTTAGTATGATGCCTTTTGGGGATTTAATGGTGGAAAGGGCATAGACCGGGGTGGAGAGAAGAATGTTGTTAACCATCATGATACTCTACCCGAAAGAAAGTCACATATTTTTTGAGTTGAGAAACTTCTCTATGACTATACTGACAAGGGGGTCAAAGATGCGGATGCACAGGGTTTTCGAAGACAAGGGAGCACCATGATAAATGAGGGGAAAATCCACCTTTTGGATACGCAGAGAGTTTCTCACTCAAAGGGTCCGAATGTCTAAGCATCTTTTGGATATGAAGAAGCTACACTTATTCTAGTTGATGACATGTCGACTCCAATCACTATAAGCCTCCAAAACCTAGTTAAAATCCCTCACCGACCTGCTCGATGCATTATGAATGAAAATGGATTCATCTACAAACATGAGATGCGACACCAAAGGACGAAACATTCTTCTGCGAAGTAAAAGGATCCCACCACTAATGATACTCTGATGGATGAGTCCACTAAGAACGTCCTAGGTGATGATAAAAATGGTCGGCAAGATGGGTTATCCCTGATGAGGACCATGAGACGACATGAAGAAACTGCTATCTCTAATCGACATCTAGGAAGAGATGAAATAGTGAAAAATAATATCTATATTCCATGTGGACAGACATATACCTGCCAAATTTTTTTTGATGAAGCCCCATTCGACATGATCATTGTCCTTACTCATATCAAGATTGATTTCCATGTTAGATCCCCGATTTTTAAAATTGATATCTATGATCATTTCTTGGGAAAGAGCTATCGCCCCCGGGATAGAGTGTCCCCTCAGGAATACATGTTGTTCAGGAGAAATACAGTTAGGATGATGGAGGGCCAGTCAGACATTAAGGATAAAAGTGAGAGATCTACATCACAATTGTTGAATGAGGCATCAGAGTAGTTATTCACATTATTGTTATCCATTGTGGATGGAGATGGAGAAACATACCTCTAGTATATGGTTGTCTCCCTACCACTCTTAAAGTGATTTAGGGAGGCATAACATGTGGAAACAAACTAAAATATCCCACGTTCCCAAATACCCATAGGGTATGCTCCGCATGGATATAAAAAATGCAGAGCATGTCAATATTTTCAGAGGATGCATGATGGTACCGATGATGTTCCAGAGGATAATCTGGAGGATTTTTTTATACGACCTTTGGATATACATCCAGGTTTGTCTATGATGTACCAAGACCTCCAACATTAGTTTTGGTTGACATGGATGATGAAAGGAGTTGCATAGTTAGTCTTTCAATGTCTTAATTGTTAGTAAGTGAAGGATGAGAACAATGTTTTTGTTGTTTCATCTCAACTCGTTGATGTTCTAGAATTGTTGTGGGATGTGAGAACTATGTACCTCATGATAGGGTTACCAAATATTTCCAAGGGACATTATTCCATTAGGGGGATCGTTGATCGACACACCAAGTCACCCCCCCATCAAAGATATTTGAGATATGATTTCAGTAGAGACATGGGATGCCTCTAGGTTCATGAGATAATTCAACTACACAGAGTCTATCAATAATTTTTTTGTTATAATTATTCTCTTTTTAAATACTAATTGTTTAAGGGATAATAAGATTAATTTGGGTCCTAGTTACCCTTGAAGATAGTGTTTCACCCACAAACGAATGACTAAAAAGAGTGTAGCATTGTGGTTTCAGAGTAGATGATGTGAGATTTCATATTAGACTACAGTCATTGTTGGTAGGATTACATACCACTAATATATTATTCATTCAAAAATATATGACAATCTACTATTGGGATGACATAATTCAAGGATTTACACAGTTGACCCTACAGGTCACCACATTGCTAAAATGAGCCAGGAGATTCAGCACTCATGTTCCCAAAGTTTTTAACAGATATAACAGATAAGGTCTAAATCATATAGGATTGGATAAAGATTGGATAGCTCCAACATAAACATATGCCGAAAAGGTGATATTTTCCTTTGGTGTTCGACGAATGACCCCATGGGTTCTTAGGGGTTTTTCATCGACATGGATTATGAAGATTTGGTTGTGGTGAAAATATATCACTGAGGTTCATTGATCATTCCTATATTCTGTGAAGAGTTAGTGAGGTGGAATAACACTTTTCCCAACATCCATAGTTAGATCGAACAAAAGACATCTCCCATGTGTCACATTTGAGGAGGTACATGGAAGACACATCACACATTATCGAATGAGGAAAGATGTGAATTTAGGATGGAGTGAATTTTTCAAACTACCTAATTGATATTGAGGATCTATATGAGATGATCCCATGTGGGTAATTGATTCCCTTTATGCATGTCTAGTGGAAGCATGAGAATCTCTAGGAGAGAACTTGGTAGTGGGAGACATATATTTCTACTCAGGTGTCACATATTTTTTTTGGAGGACTTTGTTTTGGATTTCAAGGGACATAATTCCCCATGGTGTAGAGAATGTAATGTCTTGTATTTCTTTATGTATAATGTTTAAATATTATATAGAATTATTTCAAGATTAGATGCAGAGACAATGTGAGATTCCATGGAACAGTTTTCCAAGAACAAATGTATGAAATATATCAGTTAAATTAAATAGCATGCACACATAATTTCCAAAAAAAAAGAGGAATAACTTTTAAATGGGTGCACATATAATAAATCTAATGGAACAATTGAGTTCATAATGGTGGTTTTAACCAGGGAATGACCAAGCATTGGTCGACATAGGGTCATTTGTTAAACGGTTTTTACGGGCGTAAAATGAATAAAATTATGTATTAAATTATTTTTACCCACCTAATTGAAAAAGGGACTATAAATCCTTAAAATTATCTTCATTTTGTTATCGATTGTCATCCTCATAACCTTGGAATATCAAGAGATCCACTGAAGAGAAACTCTAAAAAATTATCTTGAACAAATATTTATGGATAATTGAACAATGATAAACGTGCAATCGATTAAGTGGATCTCGACAACAACAATCACAAAATGATGTTTCTTCATCAGCTGCAAATAAAAATCATGGTACGACATGCTATTTTGATTTTATTTTCCCAGTTCTTGAATTCCACAATGAACGCAGACCAATAAATGAACATATTGATTCATGGTTAGATCGTATTGCATGATTTGTTAGTTTTATGGATTTATCGATAGTTTGATATTGAGATTTATTGGATTAATTTGGATATAAAATGGTTATTAACCAATATTGATAAGAAAATAAATTTAGGTTCCTCCCTCTCATTTTTTTTACTTTTCCCCGCAGATTCAATTTCCATCAAGAATTATTCGATCTTCCTCGTGGTATGATATCCTTTTGATCAATCGATTGTTTCACCTTATATTCTCAGCGCAACGATCAAAAAATTTATATCTATCATCACTAAAGCTCGACAGAGTTTTGATGGTGGTTGCCAGAGTGGATCAAACAAATGGTTTTCGCTTATTTCTGGTTCATCGATTCAAAAAAATGAATGGTGTTGATTGGTTTTTGGAGCTAATTAAAGTCACAAATATAACTGATTCAGTGATGGAATGACCCAAAGTCCTCAGTTCTAGAGTTTAATGGAGAAAAAAAAACCATAATGGAAGACAAAAGATTTATGGAATGAGAGAGAGGAATAAGATGGGTTCTAGAAAAACCTGATACATACAGTGTGTATCCCATGACTATATGGCATGTTCCCACCTTGGATGAACAAAGCATATACCTTAGGACGTACACATACATGGGGTGGAGTATACGGGTTGCATACATGGTATGAACTACAAAACATGGATTGGCCTATAATAGGTACAAGTGTAACCCCTTGTATAGGTACATGGATTACCCTATGTATAGGTACACGGGTTGGGATACATGGTCTGACATCATGTAATAGAATAGAGACAGAGTACAAGGGTGAACCCCGAATGAAGGGACACGACATGTAAGACTTCTATAAAACATGTACCCTTATTATACATGACACAAGTTGAATGTCATGGACTATTTTACATGGGAAGTACCTAGGGTCAGGAGAAATTCCATGACCCCTTACTTGAGGTCTTGTACCATAGTCAACACTGCATAAATATATTTTCTACCATATCTTAGACAAGTTTCATTATGGTAAATTACCTTTATTTTTTCCCTAATGGTGGGTATGAATCATTTCCTATGTATAGGTATATAATCCCATCAGAAGGTCTTCCTGGATAGAGTTGTTGGAATAACCTCAAGAGGCCCATAATGGGATCCTTTATTCATCATTGTTAAATGGGTAGATTTCTTGGTATCAACGTGACCTAAAATATGAAGGTGTAGATCCGACACATTGTAGGGTTATTCAAAATAGTGTTGTTTGTATCACCCCATGGACCTAGTTGAAATCCATATATAAGAATCATATTCTCTTAATATCTATTAGGATATATATCTCGTGATAGAACCTAATGAGAAGTACCTCTTAGACTGATGTCATCAGTTTTATCAGACCTAGTAATGTGTTCTTCCGGATGAGTTCTATATGGGATCTTTTTGTGGGAATTATAGGGATTGTATACTATGGATTTGGTTTATCTCTAGAATGTGTTTTTGGGATTGATTATATCTAGATATTTGTGTTATATGTGATGTAGACATATATATGTTTTGAGATGATTGTACATTACTTGGTAATATTTCTTTGTGGTTTCAAGGTGTCCTACTTAGTATTTTTTACTACCCCCTACATGGGATTTTCCTGCACGTTTCATGTATTATGTTGAAGATCGACCTTTTGACGAAGTCCTAGGTGGATCTGGATAAGGAAATATTTATTGAGATTGAACATGCTGAGTTGTGTTCCTACAACATTCAGAATGTAGTCCCAGTTCCTTTACATACAAGATGGACATTTTTTATGGACACTATATTGTGGGCTCATATTTAGCCTTTTTTATATTAGTTCTTGTTGTAATATGTTTTTGGGATATAGTTTTATGAATTCAATGTTTGATTAGTGAATTTTATATTTCATTATTTTTTTCTTAAAGGTAATTGTGTGTGTACAGGTGCATAGGAAATGCCTCCCATGTTAGTGATATGCCTACTTAGTGGTAGTCACCAGCCCCTAACCTATTAGAAGTGGGCATAGGGAGTCGCATCATGGGCCCCACTAGGACATGTCATAAAAATTAATTTGAGAGTGTATATTAATGCAAACTAGTATGTTATTTCAAACCCAATATTCTCTATGAAATTTACTTATGCGTGAAATGTTTTTAGAAAACAAAAAAACTAAATTAATACAATGAACATTATAATTTCCTAAAGTAGTAAAAATTATATCATTCTTAAAATCATAAATTTTATAGGAATTATTTTCAAATGTAACTGTATAACCATCATAAAAAATAGAGAGATTATAATTATTTTATATTTTAATCCCATAAAGAATAAAACATTATAAATATGAATAGTTTTAAAATTATAGATTTGACTAATGATAATTATTTTGAATTTTATATTATTACCAAATGTGACATGCCCACCATAAAATCTTAATATAATCTTGAGGTTTGAGTAGTGTTCTATCTAATATTTTTAATATTATCTTAAGGTTTTATTAAATTTTATTTAGGTCGTGGGATGTGGTGTTTTTGGTCGGAATATTCCAAAAAATGAAAGAAAAATATGTTCTCAAAGGCTACCTCATGGTTAGGAAAAACCATGAACCCTAGCCCAGCAAACCGTAAAAACCATCATAGTAGGTTTTTCATGGTTGGCACTTGTTTTAGGCATACTGTTATGAAAAACCCCGAGCTTTGTCCCTGAAAACTATGTGTGGGAATTAAGGTCTCCAAAAAATTATTTTTTTAATTACTTAAACTACCAAATTAATCCCAAATCGACCCCCATTCCACCCTACGTCGTATTATAATTTTTTTGAGCTCTCCATATGAATTCCAAGCCTTCCTAACCACTTTTATTCATTATTTGAATCTTGCATCGAAGATTCGAACCCCTACTGGTAACTGTATCATATCTCATCTCTTTTCTAATCATCCTCCTTTCAATTAACATTCTTTTTACAGGACATTATCTTCTATTTTTCTATATCTAGATATATAATTTATTAATATATATCTAGTATTGTGGATCTAGATCTAGAATTATGACATCTATTTTTGTGAAATATTAATTTAGCGTTCAGATCCAGATATTAATCTAATCGTTGTTCTTCTCAACCTTTTGGATTGTTTCTATGCAACCATTCATTAATGAATTGAGGTTGGTGGTTTATTATAAAAATATCAGAGTCTTATCATTATATATGTCTAGGTAATTTTAGAATAAATAGGGTTCCTCTAGAAATTTTAATTCCTAATTTAATAAATTATTGTGGTCAATTAATTAATTTGAGAATTAGGTATAATTACTTTTTGAGTTAATTTTTTAATTGTTTAACTCGGAATTGTTAATAATTAATTATTATGATAATTATTAGATAATTAATAGTGAAATTGATAATTAATTTTTAATTTAATTAATTAACATTATATAGATAAATAATTGTTGAATTAATTAAATGAACAGATGTGACTAATTGATTAGTGAATTAATTAATGGGATTCACAAGGTTAATTAATTGTCAAATAAATTAACTGAACTAGTGTGATTAGTGAATTTTGGATGTAATTAATTTTATTGATGTGTATAATTAGTTATTTGGTTAATTTATGAAAATGGTATAACTAATTAAGTAAGGAATTAATTACTAGAATGATGGGTGAAATGTTGATTGGTTTGGATTATGTTGTAATGGAGTAGAAGATGGCATAACAGGGGTGTGATTGACGGATTATCTATGGAAGAAAGTGAGTGATTCAATTTTTTTTAATGAACTATGTGACCCTTTGAGGAAGAAGACATGGAGAGCATCTTTTATGTTTTTGAAGGACCATGTGAGCCTATAAGGGAGAAGACCATGAGAGATTCTACTTATTTTCCTAGAGACTATGAGTGAACATAGAGATGGCTATAATAATATACTGTGTGATATTTCCACTTTGTTTATAACAATTTTAGGTTTTTTTAGTCATACTCAGTTTAGACCCATGAGGTTTGATCCCTTTTGGGGAAATTACTCATGTAAGACATATTTATATGTGTTATTCCTGTTATCAAGATATGAAATTTGATGATGAATGGTAAAACTGAAATTCAAATATATGATATCCCATGGGGACAGTTATGACTCCAGCACGGGATGATATAGAAATTGTGGTTTGGGAATGCTCAAGAACCTCATTGTTTATGTTGTTAAATAAAGATTAATTCTTAATTTGATTACTGCTTACTTATTCATTGTAGTTATATGTTAATACAACTACATCCAAATGTTATTTAGATGATATTATTTCATACACTATTGTTGGTGGGATACTAAGTTGTACTCACACCCTACCCGGGTTTCCTGATTTGAACCTGAATAGATTTCATGGATGTAGGATAGGTTTAGGGAAAAGGACATGTATTAGATGGATGTGTTGGGACATAACATAGTTGAGAGAACTAGATGTGTTTTGTTACCTTCTTATGATTCATCAGTTTTTTTATTTTGGGTTTTCATTTTAGTCACATGACTCATACATTTTCTTGGAATGTATTCTACTTTAGCTGGGATATTGTATTTCCTTGATTGATTGAGATATTGGTTTTTATTACAGTTATATGTTATTAAACAATTTATAACTTATTTACACTAGTGTGTTAATATGATAAAATTGGGTACTATCTCCCCATGACCAACTATCTGACCCTCCATACTAGTAGACAATCCTATGGAATTCGGGGAAGCATGATTGAGGTCATCTGATTGACCTGATTAGGGAACTACTGTGTGGAATCCGAACTGAGATGTAAAAAGTGGTATTAGAGCAGGTATTCTTTTCTTTTTTATTTTATCAAAATTTTTGGTGATGGTCGAAATGAAACAATGAAGGGTCATTCCTTTGTAATGATATTGTGCATGGGAGTTGGAAACCCATGTGTGGGGGAACCACTGTGAACTGAGTGTGAAATTGTTGTTGTTGTTTTTTGTTATTAATATTGAATATTATATCATATTCAGTTACTCAATTATTATGTGATGTGATTATTATTTCTTAAAATTGATTAGAATTAACTCATGGTCTAATATGTCATGTGATTTTATTTTTCATGCATCTATCGAGGAACTCTGAAGTATTTTGTGAAAAGTAATTTTTTAGGCACACACGGGAAAATAGGTTGTGGGAATGTTGTTAAACATGAACTATTTTTATCTTCTAATGTAATTGAAAAAGGTAAAATTATGTAGAATGTTATTTAACTAGTGTATAATAGAATGTGAAAAATGATAATGTTTTATACTTGTTAACCTAGACTTATGTTAAAGATAGTTAAGGGTTGCAATGAGCACCTGGGTTTTGACTGAGTGGTGAGGTTTGGGTAAATGACTTTTTTGAATTTTTGATATTTCCCACTTATGTAAATGTAATAAATTTGTATTTTTATTCATAAGGCGTTTTTGTGGAATTGTAATGGTATACCTTCATGATAAAGCCCATTGAGAGGACGATATGAGGATATGGATGGAGATTCACTTCTAGTAGTGGAACCTGAGGTACCAATAATGTCTATTGAGGAATAAGGGGATAATTTTTTAGAGAACATATTTTTTCTTAATAAATTCATATATGGAGACCCAAAGTGAGTTGTGAAGAGTATGTCTAACCCCAAGCGGGAGTACCAGTTGTATAACCATCTATCATTTATTGGATAGTGTGTACTAGAGGAAGTTGAGTTCTAGATTTAGTTTATCCATACATTATTTTACCAATTTGAGAATCCTTCTGAGAAGGGAGTCATTATATAATATTATATGTTACATTTTAAAGAAAAATGGTGGTGGGAAATACACGAGTGGGATGGAAAAATAAAGATAATTGGGATGAAGGAAATTCATTATAAGTTCATCAATCACTTTTATCCTGAGATACTTAGGCATGAGAGACAATCTGAGTTCATGCGATTGACTGAGGGGAACATGTCTATGATGTACTATATTGTAAAATTTACATAATTTTAATTCTTTGATCTAGTATTGGCAGCGTATTCTAAATCTTTATAAAAATGATTTTTGAATAGACTTATCATTGAAATTATGTCTTAATTGAATATCTTCAGGCATAAGAAATTTTCAGAAGTTGTAAATCAGGAACTTATCTCAGTGGGGAACCTAAAAGAGACTTATAGTAGAGAACATGTGGTTTCTTATGGAAAATATAGAGGTACAACATTATTTATTAGAGAGTATTGTTATAATAATTTCTCCCAAACTAGTTCCAATAAATTTAGTTAAGGGGAATGATCAGTTTTAAAAAACCTTACCCATATGGATTTCCACCAGGGTGGTTGGATGCGTAACTTTAATAAATATAATCCCCATCACTTGTGGAGTGTTGAGTTTGAGGTAATATGGGACAACTACATAGGTTTTATAGAAACCTAACACAACTAGTTAGTGATGGAGGACCTAGATAAACCAGAGTGCATAAAGAGGGTATTATGGACTGTACAAGTCTGACAATTGAAGTTCTACTAGCTAAGGATGTAGAGGTATTGTATTTGGTTCTTTTATGAAAAAGTTACCTTATCAGTAAAGTGGAATAGATCTTAGTTTTCAAACTATATCGAAAGGAAGAGGTGAATCAATGTTACATTATATACAACCAACACTTGTGGATAGTGAAGATGTATTGTCGATATTGAGAGGTACAGTTCTTAAAGATTATTTATTATCATGTCCCTTATTTGATTCCAGGGCCTCTCATTCTATTATATCTTAAAAACATGTTTACTATTTGAGCATGTAGCTAGATTTCGTGAGCAGGAATTTAACGACATATACACCCATGGGATTACAGTCTTGAAAAATCTATTTATGCAAGTGGTGTTCTCTCGAAATCAGAGGGTATTTCCTTCAATAGGATATTTATATCCTTGAAATTTCAGGATTTGATTTGATTTTGGGTATGGAATGTCTTGTTGCAAACCGAGCCCATATATATTTTTACCTAGGGATGGATAATTTTATGTCTCCTAAGGGAGATGAATATAATCATCATAGAGTGTGGGATTTTCATGATTTTTGAGTAGGTCTAATTTCTCCACAACTAGGAGAGATCACACGCCAAGTTGCAAGAATATTTCTAGATTATGGATATAAGAAACATGATTTATTTCCACCTATAGTGGATATGATTTAGGATGTGTTTCATGAAGACATATCAGGACTGCCACATGAGGGATATGAGGAATTCACTATTGACATCACGCATGGGGATAAGCTAGTTTCTATTACACCATACAAAATGACACTGATAGAACTCCATGAACTTATGAATCTACTGGATGAGTTAGAGGATACAGGTTTTATCCTTATGAGTACCTCATCATGGGGTTAACCAATGTTATTTTCAAAGAAGGATGAAAGGGAAAATATAGTTGTTTGGTAATAAATGGGCAATAAATTATTATAAGAAAATAATATATGGTATGATATATATAATTATGGTTCTATAATATATTTATAATAATGTTTTATTTATTATCTATGGGGTTGATATGAATGATGTATGTTGAAACACAATGTAAGGGATTTCTAGTTTCTATTTTATTTCTTGGAGACATATTCAAATTCACCACTCATTTATTTTATATGGTGTATATATATCTCCTTTGAAATGTTTTAAAATTAATTAATTTATTTACATGATATTTATGGTTTCATTTCATAATTTTTTATTTGGACTTATGATTAAAAAAACAACTACAATTGTAAAGATGTTCTGTAAACAATTTCTTTCCATGATATACATGTTTTGTTATGCTCCTATCTTCTATTATGAGGTCTATAAAATGGATCAATTTAATGTAATTTATTTAATTCATAAAATATAATGATATTTCCTATTTAATTTAATGTTATTCAATCATTGTACATACAATTACATAATAAAAAATTGGTAAAGGGTTTTATGTTACAATCTCATAATCTATCAGGATGGTTTTTTTATAATTCCAATGAAAAAATATTATGTTTAATATATTAATAATATATTTAATTTCATTAAACATTGGTAAATAATGATATTATAAATTAATTGTATTTTTTCAACATTTGGTTCTTAAATTAATTGGTAAATTATTTTTATGGAAATCTGAAAATTTTCACTCTTCGGTCGAAAATCATATTTCTTCAAAAACGAACATTAAAAAAAAATTTAAAAATTCATAAAATAAATTAGTAGGTAATTTTCACCAATGTGAAATTTTTTTAATTTTTTTATGGAATATCAATATCATTTTCCAATATAATGATCATTTTTATTCTAATGAAAAAACTAATGGAATGTATATATTATCATGTATGACATGAAAGGAAATTCACTCCATCATGACCATTTTTATAATTAATCACCCTTGTTATGTTTTCAATGTTATTTTGATTTTATTTTTTAAATACTTTTTTCTAAGATGAAAGGATATTTTCCTCATGATATTTTTAATATATTTTAATATACCCTTTATATCTTTAAAATTATATATATATATATAAAAGTATTTTCAAAATAATTTCAAAATATCATTTTTAAAAATGAATTTTGATGAAAATTTATTTTCCTTAATAAATATACCATGTGATCTTTCAAAAATATTATCAATTTATAATTAAATTCTTCAATTTTACTTATGGATTATTAGGAGCACTATCAAATGATACCATTCATATTCCTTTTCGAAATGGTTTATATTAATGTTGAAAATATGACTATGACACCCATTTCTCATCCATGTGTTATACCATGATAATATTTTTATAAAAAACACTTATTTTCATGGGTCATTCTATGATGAAAAGATGAAATTATTGTGAAACCTATAACTTTTCCAAAGGATATGATTTGATAAAAAGATTATGAAATCCATTTCATTAAATGGATTATGATATGATGAATGTTTTATGATATTGCAACACACATATGGATGATATTTATCATATTATGGGTGGGATCTATATCTCCCCCAATTTCATTGGGTAAATATTTATATCTCACGAGGAAAATAGGATTGGAATATGAAATGGACCTAGTTCAGTATGGGAGTATGATAGTCTTAGAAGTAAACTATTACGAATATGATGGTTATGGGGTGAATCCATTAAACTATTATGCCTTATTATTGATCCAGGACTAATATGGAAATTATTTTCCATGATTGTATGTATGAATAATTCTATGTCCTAGGGAAATGTTATTCTCCCTTGGATCATATTCATTGATTTACTTGTGATTCATGTAAGATAATCTTCCAATAATTATGTCATGACTGATGATTATGATCATTGATATGAAGGGTATGGTTTTAAAATTTTGTGCTTATGTTATCATACCCTTATATTCTTATTTTGATTATGAAACAAACTTTTTTAACCATACTGGGCAACTGAACTGACTGTATCTTATGTTTCCTTCCCCCATGTTATGAAGAAAGGTTTTAAGTATGGTTTTTTTTAATAATAAAAAAGGGAATTATTTATATGGAATATTCTTATATTATTTCACTGAAAATAGAATATTAGGTATGTATACTCCAAATAAAATAAACTATTATGTTCCTAAGGAATGTTTCCATGTAATGTATTGATTATTCATTAAAAAATATGTAATATATTTATATGAATATCCTTGGGATATATAGCTGGTATAAAAGGAAATGATTACTTATCTTTTGGCATATAAGATGGTAAAAAATTAGTCATATACCTATTGGTATTTTGAGGATATGTATGCGGTTTTTTATATGTATATGTATGACGATGATTCATAGTATAATAATATGTCCTGGAATTTTGGTAAAATATTTGGAAAATGGGTTCCAATAAATTAAATAATTTTCTAGAAACTGAATATGGATGTTGAACTATCATAGAGATTTTTTGGGGAAATAACTCGAATTTTTTTCATTGAAATGGAATCAATCATCACCTGGTGCTTGGAAATGGGCCTTACTTGCCACCTAATTTGACAGTCCTAGGGGATATTATTTTAAAATTCACTAACTCAGTATGGTTCATTAGGAATAATATAGATACATGATCAGAATTAATAACCGTGTATGAAAGTATGTTTTTAAAGATTAAAATGGAGTCATCATGATTTAGACATCCTATATGTGATTTTTCATTATTATGTGGTTTCCTATAATGAATATTACTACCCACACTATGCTTTTTGGTTTCAGTAAATGTAGGGAACCAGAAGAAATAATGATAACATTGAATGTGAGAAAATGTTGTTTTGATGTGCATCCTAATGGGATGATTATTGGTGTGAATGATATTTTGATTATTCCTAATCTTCTATCACGAAACATGATTAATATTGTGTACCATTACCAAAGATGAAACTCACTAAAGAAGGGGATAATAGTTTTTGTTCAGAGTCTAGGTAGTGGAGACCATGGGATAAATAAGATCTATTTTTCTATATAATAAGAATGTGGAAAGATGTGCAGAAGGGAATGTCTCATAGGGAAGGGAAACTTATTTTAGTGTAGAAAAGAGGTACACAATGAAAGTAAATGAAATAGAATAAATAAATGACTTTCTAACATAATGGATGAGAATAATGGTCTAAATAAGGTATTGTTGAATATTAGATTATTTAAATGTGTAAATTATGTGCATTATGTACATTAATGTACTAAAGGTAAAGATAATGAGGGGAATAAGAAAGGATGTACATGTATTAGTTATATTTTTAACAATGAAGTTACTAAAAATGACATATAGAAGAGAATAAGTTTTGATGAATATGATTATGAATCATAGATAATGGTATGAGAAGGTAATGTGATTATTAAGTTGATTATTTTTTTTAATTGATGAAAAATATTACATGAATCGGGAAATATAAAATTATTTATTAGTATATTATATTTGTTAATTATATGCTAGAATATGTTGAACAGTATTAATTTCTTAGAAAACAAATTTAATGATAATGTGATACAATACTAAGAACACATGATTAAGGAATGATAACCCTTAATATGTTCATGATGTCAAAAAAATTGTGTTTTATTGGACAAATGGATGTATGATATAGAAAAAAACTAATTAGAATGTATTGAGTAGATTGGAAATAATAAAGGATTTATTAGAATGGTGTTTAATGTAACAATTTATAGTTTTTAAAAAATTATTTCATCTATGTAATTTGTTCAATAATATATTTTTTTATACTAGGAATGAGGTACCATTCATATATTTATTTTGGTTTTATGGTAATTCATTTTATTACCTTGATTTTTGAAAATATATGACCAAGGTATTCACATATTTGGCATGTGACCATTAAGAGACACATAATAAGATTTTTAAGATTAATGTAAAGATGAGTTTAGTAAATTTAATAACCATAATTATAAATTTTTAATTAATTAATGGTTATACTTTTAACCATTTATGCAATAATTTATGTTTATATTTGGAATATTGTTTCGAGATTAATTTTTTTTCTTCACCAAATAAATATTTATTCATATTGGATAACCAGGGTTATATTTTTTTAAAGATATAGTGAATGAACCATCATTATTGTATGGATTTTATTTAAAATTTTAAAAATAAAATATTCTATTATAGTATCATATGAAGTGATAATTGATCAAGGAAAACCCAATGGATAAAAATGTGCATATGAAATAAAAGGATATAAAGTAACTACATTTTCATATTTATCAGTATTAATGTAAAATTAAATCTCCAAAATTATGAAAATAATATTTAAATAAACGTTTTCCTCTCAACATCATTTTTATGATATCAATGCCTTTTTTTGCTTCTCGGTTTATGGTAGTATGGTCACAAACCTTATATTGGTAACGCACTCTCCCGTGGTCAATGATCTCCATCACTCATTAAAATTATATAAACATTTAATCTATGTAAATTTATCTAATTACCACATATTCCAACCAATTTGAAAACTATATATTATATTATTCAAGATGAATTTCTCACATTAATTTCTCTTTTCCGGAAGATGTTTTATTAACCCTTTTTACAATGATAGATTTTATGAATGAATTTTAAAATGTTTATTATTTAAGGACAAAGACAAATTTTTTGGGATAAATTAATTTTAACAAAGGTATAATTTAAATACTTGATATTTGTTCAAATTTATATTCATTTAATTTTAAACCATTTTATATTTTTTTACATGTTAAACTATGTTTAGTTTACGTTACATGTTACATTGAGTTTAAATAAAGAATGAAATACTATTCAAACATAATTATGATTTAGTTGGAATGTGGGTTACGGAAAATATTAACTATGTTATGATAATATATGGATAATATATTTATATATAATTAATTACATTATGCCTAATTAATTATAAAATAAAATAAAAACTATTATAAAATAAAGGGAATTATTTTCAAAAAAGTAATTTTAAATTGAAAAAACATATTTTACCTCAATAGATTTGAAAAATAACATTTAATGAATTGATTTAATTACATTTATATATTATATATTCAATGAAAATGTTATCATTAACGATATGTTTTTTTATTGATAAGATATAATAATAAAAATTTATGCTTAAAATTAGTATTTTTTTAAAAAACTGTTTGTTGCCTTTTTGATAACTTATTTTGAAACTGTTTTTTCATAATTTTATAGAATCTGTTTGAAAAAATAAAGTTTAATTTTTAAATCATTTTGTCAAAATTATCTTATAATGAAAATTTTATAAATTTTATAAAATATTTATTTTTTATGAATAGGAAAAATACAAAATTTTAATGGAAAACTGTCTTTTCATTAAGATTATTTATAATGATAAATCATTTTTTAAATCTGTCCTAAATTAAAAATAGTATAATAATATATATAATAATAATCTAAATTCATTTTATTTTTATAATTTTTAATTCATTTATAAAAACTTTGTAAACTTTTGACCATTTTTTTAATAACTCACTTTCTAATCACGTATGTGAGGTTACATTAAATTTAAAATTTCCAATTAAATTAATTGAATTTTAAAAAATTGATTCCATATTTGGAATTTGAATAATTAATATTACCTCAATATCATATTTTACCAAAATGAATAGTGAAAAGAGTAAAAATTAGTTGTTATGGTTTTGATAAATTTGGGTTTACAAGGCGTTAAACTAAAAAGAAAATGGTTAAGATTATTTAAAAACCTATATAAAATATATTTAATATCCATATAATTATCTTATAATATATTATTATCAATAATACCACATATATTTTTCTTCTTGGATGTAAAAAAATTTGGTACACATTTTTCTTAAAAAAACATACAATAGTGGGAGACACCACACTAATAAAAGGCTACACCAAATTTTCACTTCACCACACCAGAAAAACAAATTTTTCAGCCAAATTAATACCCATATACATTATAAATTACATCACATAAATGTATAATACATACTTTTTTCATAAATCTATATTTGTAAGGATTTTGATTCAAACCTAATGTAGTTACTCAATAAATAGGTAATATTATTTATTGAGAGTTTTTATTTTAGTTCTTCACCCACATTAATCAATTATTATTAATACATGTTTATATTATATATTAAATATATTACATATAAAATTAATTTTTTATTATATTGAAATTACCTATAAACATATCCTATTTCATTAATTGGGTTACGCAACAATCATTCGTGTGCTGGGAGACAAACCGACTCAAAAACATATTGATTCATTTTTTTACCACTAATAATGGTTGGGTATGATGACTTATATTATATCTTTATATGTAATTTATTTTAATTATTCAAAAAAATAATTATAAAGTATGTTTATTTTTTATTTTTTCTTTTTTAGGGGATATAATATGGTCATTCATGTGTACGGTGGAATACCGCCTCACGAATAAATATTATTTTCATGAAAGAAATTTTTATTATATTCTTGACATGTTTATAATTCATTAATGGAAATATATTATTTTATTTCTCATCTTTTCACTCATATAAATATGAAAACGTAATTTGTGTGTGTGTACTACCACATTCATGAAGTGATGCGACCCACTCTTTTCATCACCACAAATAAAAAGATTGATATGTTAATTATATTTAAATAAATGATATGTTATTATTATCATTCTAGAAGGATAAAATATTACTTCTCTTCATTCCATAATGTATGTTAAAAAAATGGAAACATTACACATGTGTATGTGTGGCTTACCATCTACCTGAACCTAACATAATTCTTTTCTCAAAACCATATTTGATGATTGCGGTTAAATGTATAATTTACTGTTAAATATGAAAACATTAATAATTTTTATTCTATAGATGATAAAATGATGATATTAGTGAGGGGATTGAAAATATTAAAGGAAAACAAATATGAAAACCTAATAGGTTATTACCCCAAAAAATGAGTTTAACAAATCATTTGGTAATAAATGGGTAATGAATGTGAAAAATTAAATCATATATGGTGTAATATATATATATATATATATAATTTTTTGTATTATAAATTTATGATAATATAGTATTTATTTAATTGTAGGGTGGTACATTCAGGATGTCAAAACTCTTGGTAAGGGATTTCTAGTCTACCATTAATTTCTTAAAGACATATGAAAATTAGCTAGTCATTTATTATGAGTGGTTTATATACTACCCCATTGAAATATTATATTCTTAATATAATTATTTTAGTATTATTTAATGATTCATTTGTTTTTATTATTTTTTGGGACTTAGGTAATGATTACACATCAGTAAGTGACTTTTGTTATAAAATTCATTCCTTTAATAATCTGTTATGTTATGAAGAAATATTCTTTTATGAGGTGTACATAAATACCAATAGAAATGTAATACAAATAATTTAGTTATTGTCTTTGTATTTTGTGTTTCATTTATGTATATTCTTTTATGGGGATTACAATTTAATTTACTAAAGTGGTAATAAGTTTTATTTTACAATATCATCGTTTATCATGATTGATTATCATTATGGTTCCTGTGATGAAATATTATCATGTTAATATGATTAAACTAATGAATTTTCTTAATTTATGATTAATAAATAATTTTGATACAAATTTAAAAATTTCACACTCTTCGTTGAATAACATTATTGAGAACATGCTTTTATAGAAATCATACATTATTTCACTGTTTTGTCAAAATTCAATTACCCTCTAAAACCATTTTTCCTTAAAATGATTTCCTAAATATTTGTGACATTATTCAAATTATTAATTAAATAAATTTTAAAAAATGTTTAAATTATTTCAAAATTTATTTAAAAGAATGTCAATGAAGTTTCCAAAAACTATTCCCTTTTGTATTTTTCCAAAAACATGAAAGGAATGTTTTTAAATGTTTATGAAATGAATATATTTTCATACTATCAATAAAATTTTTGACATTCAATATTCCTTTTTAGTTTTCAATGTTTTTTTTCAAATAATAGAATTTTTAAAAAAATATTTTTTTAAATATTTTTTTCAAAGAGGTAATGATAATTTCCTCATTTTATTTTATAAATTATTTTTAAATCACTATTTATATGTTTTAATGTAGTTTACAATAAAAATAATTTCAAAAATATTATATGAATTTTTAGTTTTAAGATGTTATTTTCAAAGAAAAATTATATTCCTCTACATATATCATGTGTTCTATTTAAAAATCATTTTCCACCTATGATGAAAACCATTGATATTATTTATTATATATTGGAGATATGATCCAAGAATATAATTGGTGTCCTTTATTTGAATAATTTAATATTAATATAAAAATATATTTATGAAAAAATTTCACTTCTATAGTTTATTCCATAATAAAATTCTTATTAAAATCCCTTATTTTCTTGTGATAAACTATAATGAAATTATGAAATGATTATGGAACCTTTATCTTTTTCATTGGTTATGATATGATTATGTTTTTATAAAACCCAATTAATATATTGGGTTAGGATATCCATAAATTTTTATAACCCTTTTATAAGCTTTATCTTTTATTTCTATTATGTGACATGTGGGACCTATATCTATATCCAATGCATTTCTAGAAGTTTTCTACCTCATGAGAAAGATAGTATTGAAATGGAGAGTGAAACATGTTCAATTAGGGTATTTTTCAACTATGAAGATCTTGGGATTGAACCTTTAATAATATGATGGTTGTGTGATAGAAACCATTATACTATGATAGCCTTGTTTTTAATCCTTGATTAAAATGGAAATAAGTTTATATTCGTTTGAGTATGCCAAAATTTCATGTTTTATTATAGAGTAACACTCACTATTATCATGTTATTTGATTTCCTAATGATTCATGACTTATGAACAACCAATATTAATTCCATGAATCAAGAATTTGATCTTTAAAATGAAGGGTATGTTTTAAAAATATTATTATCATGTTCTTATAAAATAATGGTCATGTAATTCTTATATATCTCACTTGTTTACCATTATTGAGAATTTGAGCTCATTATTAATAATTTTTACATTCTCCATGATCTGAATAATGGTTTGAATTATTCTTTATTTTTGATGTGTACTAAAGGGTATGATCATTATCATTAATAAGGAATATATTTCACCAAACTATATGATTTAGTACCTAGTTTAAAAATATATTCGGGCTTTGAATTGATAGGCACATGTATTTTTCTACTTTCATCAAGGAATTATATTCTATTGATAGTTGTGCACCAATCTAAAACCTGCTAATAACTGTAAATGGTTATGTTATTTATGCTATTTGGAATGCCTTTAAAGAAATTTTATCTTATGGGATTAATTAATTTACATGCATGGGAATAATAGATCTACATCATGGTGTCTATGCTCCTTCCAATCTATAAACAGGAGTCCTGAATAAATTTCTAAATAATATTAATATATATAGATTACTATGTATTGTAGGTCAACCCAAGAAACCAATATTTCTCACATTTATTTGGTGGATCCATCCAATTTACCCATGGTATAAGGTTATTGTAGATGTGGATGAGCATGGAATACCGGGGACTTTAAGTTGTAGAGGCATCAGCCACACACACAATGGTTTTTTCAAGGGATGATTTTTATCATTACGTTAGAATTGGGATGGCCTATAAAACTGAGCTTATTAATATAGTTCATGCAATTGGATATGCGATCAAATATAATTTTATATCATTATGGATTGAATCTGACTCTAAACTTGTTGTAAAGGCCTTGAAGACAGAAACATGGGATGTGCCTTATAGAATTGTACCTTAATGGATTGTGTGATAGATGAGTGATAATAAACTCAACATGGTAATATCACATGCATATAGAGAAGCATATCATGTAGAGAATGTGTTGAAAATAAGGCAGTCACAAAAATATAAATCTCGTGGTCTTTTCTAGCCTTATATTTTTTCATTCTAAAGTTGGATGTTGATATGTATGGTGTGATATTTTCTTGTTTTTGTAACAGTCCCTTGTATACCATGACTCTACTTGCAAAAATTTTGTATATATAGTATTTTTTAAGACTGGCTTTGAATAGATCTTAAAATATCTAGTTATTGTAGTACTTAGGTTCCTATTTCTATTTTGCATTGTATATTCTTCTAAAAATACGTAATATCTATGTATGAATATCCTAGGTCACTATAGTATGTAAATATAAAAAATAAATTAATATATATAATGATATATATTTTCTAAAAGTCCATGTTGTTAAATATAGGAACCTACCCATAATCATTCATTCAAATGTGTACCACATTAAAATATATTTTATCTAAATCACAATTGAACCATTGAAAAAGAATGGGTTTCACAAACACTCCAAAAAAATTCATATTAATTAATCATTAAATATCATAAAAAATATAATTTAATATATGGATAATTTAATGATAAAATTTATTGTTCAGATAAATCATAACAAAATTAGGGATGATCATTAAAGAATAATCAAATTTTAAGATATAAATGATCTCATAATAGCATTAAAAAACTATAGTAAAATACGATGATAAAAATAAACTAAAAATAATTTTTTGAGGAGGGAAATATAATACTTTTTATAATCCCTTTATTAATAGTTAAAATATACTAAAATTGAAATGAAATATATGTTCTAAAAAAATAGAGTGTGTGATTAAATATTTTATTCCAAAAATGTGAAAAACCATTTTCATAAATAGGTTAAAATACCTTTAACCACATTTTAGAGAGTATTTAACAAAAATTATGAAAATTTATAAATGTAATTATGTTAATAAAAGAAAATAAATTATAATATATTTCCCAAATAATTTGAAACATTTTTATAGATGTAAATTATGCACATGGAAGAAAATATTCAGTGGTAATAGTGGGAGTTATTCTTACCAATGATATACTATAATTTTGGAAAAATATTTACCAAAAGATTGGATATTTATAAATATAGGTAATTTAAATAGAAGTTAAAGGAAAATTCCTAACAAATTTATGAATGGTCGTATCATTGATGTAAATAAAAATATATTCTTGTAATGATATAATCCAATGAGCAAAAAATTAAGTATATGTTAATGATGACATTCAAATTTCCTTAAGTTTATCACATAATGACCTCCATTATAAAAACCATAACTATCTTAGTAACATATTTCAATTTTTTTTAATATCCATAACAAATTTTTCATCATAATTTATATGGTATACCCATTAATGATATTTGATTATGTAATTTATAGAGATTAAAAATCAAAGAATAACTTTTTCAAAATCAATATTATAGGAAAGAAAATATTGAAATGAAAAATGATAGAGAAAGATAATATTTAAAAACTAAATAATATTTATTATTGTAATGGATTGGTTATGAACATGTGGATGAATAATCATATAGGAATAAATTCCTTAGCAAAAATTGAAGTGATTAAAGTAAAAAAGGGGAGGGTGTGTATCATGGATTGTGTAAAGACCCGGAAATTTCAAGGAAATTTTTTTCTTAACTTCTTTGAAATTTTGAAAGTCTATGGCTTCTGACAGCACCTGATTCCGAGGCCCGGTGTGCCCAGAATCCATTTCCGAAGTTTAGCTCGGGTACGTTTAGTGAACGAACGAGCACGTTTTCCTAACTTTTGATCCGATTCTCGGAATCGAAATCTTAGGGCACTGTTGAAACCACAATGCCGATAATTGTTTAAAAAGAACTTTTCCAGAGTGGTGTTTTCTCGGGAAGAGATTTGTTTAATTTTGTGAATTTAAGACTACACAGAAATAAAATTGTGCCGCTAATTTTATTTCTTTTAAGTGGTTAAATTCCTTAGGATGGAGGTTGGGTGGAACTAACCACCCATGTGTGGTTAATAGTGTGGTGGGGCCCACACGACCCCCCACCCCTTCAAATCCCCAAACCCCCTCTTAAATGTCGGCAACCTCCCCATAAGTTTATGACCTTCTCTCTCTCTTTTATTGAATGCCATCACACCCTATTCAATTAATTAGAATCATTAATTAATTGAATTAGTTTTTTTTGAATTTTAAAAATGTTGGCATCTGAGAATAAATTAAGACAAAGTCTTAATATTGTTTGGTTGGTTCGTTGTGTGGGGTCTGGGGAGAGAATAACCAAGGTCTTGAAGAACGTCATCTACCATATTGAAGAACGCGAAGAACGTCAAGACCTCGATGAAGAACGTTGTCACCACAGGGAGTGATCGTCTTGCCTTTCTTCTCCTCTCTGTAGCCGTTGTGAGACGCCGCTTCAACTCAGACGATCTCCGTCAAACACATACGGATCGTTACCTCGTGACGTCATTTCTGCAACGATCATCGTTCGAAAACTCATTGAGGTAGGGGTTTGAGTTCAAATTTAATGGATTAAATTTGCGTTTTCTTTGACGAAGATATTTTATTTTTTGGTCCCCCTGTTGTCATTATAACGGGAGGAGGCCGGACCGTACGAACATGACCGACTCTCCTCCCCCTTTTTTGTTGAATTCATTTCGGCTCGAATGAAGGCGGCGCGGTGCAACGACACCACGCGGAATCAAGGAAGACCACGACGAAGAAGCGAGGCGCCGTCGCACCGCACCGTTGAGGCCGAACAAAGCCGCGGCCGGAGTCGGGCCGCAGCGAAGGGGCGCGGCGGAGGGGCACGGCGCCGTCGCACCGTGCCGGTCGGACGAAGTCCACGGCGGAGCAGGAGAGGGCGGCCGGAGTCGCCGGCCGCCGATGCACAGAGGGGTGGGACTGGCTGGTCCCCCATGACACGCTGGTCGGCCGTTACGGCGGGCCAGATCTGAAAACTGGGGGCCTAACCCCCTGTCAACTCCAGAAGGGCAGACCCTCCCCCGGGTCTGCCGTTTTGTCGAAGGGGGTGGCGGTTCCCCCATTTCGCCCTCATGCAGCGCGCGGCGCCCGTGCCATCCCGGACCGGCCGCGCCGGGCCGGGCCACGCCGGCTGGGCCACACCCACCGGGCCGGGCGGCGCCCTAGCGGGCCGGACCCGAACCCGGGTCAGGTCGACCCGGTTCGGGCCGACCCAGGGGGTCTTGGGCCGGGTCGGCCCGGGTCCAAAACCACCTAAAACCGGACAGGTTCGTTTAAATTCCCATAACCTGGGCTACAGACCTCAGATCGATGCACCGTCAGTTGAGATGCAATCCTTGGATCGAGATAGTCATTTCAGTATATTATCCTCAAGGTTTTGGAGAACTTTGTGTATATAAGGGTTGGTTCGAACATGAAACCAACCGGGCCCTCGTGGCGGAAAAACTTACAACGTAAGCTCCGGACGTCTGATTGACGTGCCGTTGAGTTTGTTGGATTTCTCTTAGTGAGATAGACCTTTTTTCTTACTCCTCTCGAGGTTTGGATGCAGTTAGATTCCGGTCGGGTTGGTTTTGAATCAAAAACCAACTGGTCCCCTGGAACGAAAAAACCAATAACTCTCAAACCGGGCGTTCGATTGACGCGTCGTCTGTCGCGTTGAGTCCCTTTTGTCGAGATGGAACATTGGGATACATTAACTCCGAACTGCATGTTAGTTGATGTATCGACCCCCCTTGGATCATGGAGCAGACCCTCCCGAAATGAGCGTGCTTTGTGCAGAAACACTAGAGCCGGCTGAGACTTGACGACTGCTGATCGATCGACTCGGAGTGTTTCAATAGCCTAGTGGGGAGCGCTTGGTTGTAGCGGTAGACCCACGGCGGAGGAGCGCTTGTTGTAGCGGCGGACCTGCGGTACTCAATAGAAGGAGTACCTTTGTAGGCTATGAGGGGGAGCGTTTGGTTGTAGCGGCAGACCCATGGTGGGAAGCGCTTGGTTGTAGCAGCAGGCCCACAGTACTCGACAGGTGGAGTACTACAACAGTCCAAGGTTTGTGGGAAGCGCTTGGTTGTAGCGGCAGTCCCACTGTACTCGATAGAGGAGGAGTTCCCCAGCAGCTACAGGTTCGACAGTGAAGACTTTCGTAATGGAATCCTCTATGGGTTCGACGGTGAAGACTATCTTACTGGAATCCTCCGTGGGTTCGATGACGACGAAAACTGTATTGGAATCCTACGTGGGTTCTATGGTGAATACTTTCGTACTAGGATCCTATGTGTGTTTGACGACGATGACAACCATATTGGAATCCTACGTGGGTTCGACTATGAATACTTTCTTACTGGAATCCTCTGTGGGTTCGACAACGACGACAACCGTATGGGAATCCTCCGTGGGTTCGGTGGTGACGACTACTATACGTGTATCCTATGTTGGTCCGACAGTATTGACCTCTGTTGCAGTATCCTACGTGGGTCTGACAGCTTAGCTAGTCTAGTATTCTACGCGGGTCCCAGCTTTGATGAATATGTGGCCACATCTAATCATCTCTATCACCTTACGAAGAAGTATACATGTGTGAGCTATGTCTTGACTTTAAAACATTATCTTCGATATGATTGACTTTCTTTCCTATGTGGATTGGGTTGTGCTTTCCTGTCTGGATTGGGTTGTACTATCCTGTGTGGATGTGATTGAACTTGGGCTCGGATATTGGAGCCGAACTGGAATTTATGACTTAGGTATATGTATGGGCATATACCTAAGTAGAGTTGGATGTTACTTCGGGATTATATCTTTTCATTGAGGATTCAGAGAGACCTTTGGGTTCTCGGGGTCCCTACTGAGTATCGTATACTCACCCCTGCACGGGTTTCGCCCGCACTATGTTGTGTTGGTTGCAGAAGAAGGACATCTCTGATCGTGGTTGAGGCTTGAAGAGCTGGACGGTACCTGGAGGAGGATCTCACGAAGTGTCATTGCCCGGAGGTCGATATCACGTCGAGTCGGTGCCCGGAGGTGGATTCGCGATGAGTCGGTACCCTAAGGAGACGGATGGGCGTGGAGTGCTGAGAAGGAGATCCGTACCTACCCTTCAGGTAGGAAAACGGAGGATAATCCATGAGCGGCTTGTCACCTTCAGCTGTTGTTCTTGAGTTGTACTTTACATTCAGTTGTAGTTGTACTTTTAAGTTGGGTTTTTATTCTGGCCCATTTACCTTTTGAGCACCTTCTTTTGTACATAGTGTTGCTTCCACTTATACTATGTGGTGTTGTTACTTTTATAAAGGCAATTCCTTCCATTTTTAGCGGGATTTACGCCTTTGGTGCTAGTCTCCAGCCCTTGGCCTATGGACGGTGGGCTTGGGGTAGTCACGGCACGGGCCCCGAGGACGGGTCGTGACAAATTGGTATCAAAGGAGTTCTGTTATACAACATAACTTAGAACTCTGATATTTCTTCTATGTAAAGAAACAATGTTAAGGGTATTGAGTGTGGTTATCAGTCCAGGGAGTCCAGTGTTGGTGCGGCAGCCGACGTATTCGTACACCAGGACCCTGACTTCTTATTTTCGACTCAGTGCACGAAAACAATGATTTCATGTGTGTTTAAAATTTTTTCATTGTGATTACTTTGTGTCAGCTCACCAGGTATAATCATTGACTGTGGAACACCTGTCTCTTTTCAGGATGGCCCCACGACGACAGCCAGCTAGGGTTCCGAGAGAGTACTCGATGACGGCCCACCGAGAGACGGGGTTCTAGTGCGGGGCCCTCTTACTATGTTTAAACCTTCAAGTGGTTTACCAGTAGCACCACCACCCGTTGGGTAGCATATTCCTCCAAGATTTGTAGGCAAGAAAGTTCCCAGGAAGTAGTGGACTGGATGGAGGCGATTGCTAGAGTTCTACGCCTAGTTTAGACACTATTAGAGCAGATAGTGGACTTAGATACTTGTTTTTCCTAGTGAGTGACCATGAGGTTGGTCTGTATAGTGAATAGGCTTCAATATGTGGACCGATTCCTGAGATAGTAACTTCAGGTAGTGTGTCAGCTACATCACTACCTGTTGGACATCAGGAACTACAGGTGGTACTAGTAGATGACACTTGTAGGCTAAGTTCCCTACATGTTTCACCACCAGATATCCTTCAAGTTATGAAGCAATCCCGACTCACAGGTGGCTGAGGACTTTCTTGAGGAGGTTGCTGATAGTTTCCTAGAGCTTAAACAACTTCAGAAGGACGACATGTCGGTAGCTGAGAATTCATCGGGGCATACCAAACCATTCCTGGTAGTCGATGACTATGATGCAATCGGTTCATCAGGGCTTGAAATTCTGAGTGAGGTGTGTCTAAAGGACATCCAAGCCAACACTTATTTCTTTATGCATTCCTATTTATTCTAGGGTTCTAGAAAGATCCTTTGTGGTTGATAATTCTTTTGCTGAATGGATGTAGTCAGTGAAGGTTAGTAGTGGGAAAGCAGGAAACTTGCGCTAGTCTCGAAGTCCTGAGCGTGTAAAATGTTTCAAGTAGAGGAAGTAAAAAGGACAGATTAATCTGCAGGGCATCAGATGTGGAAGTGGAGCTAGGAGAGCAGCATGGGGTGGTGAACATTTTTACATGTTGCAAACACCCACCTTTGTAATCCCCGCTAGGCTCAGGGAGCTGGAGGGCAGGAGAAAGAGTAGCTGCAAGTGGTCAAGGAGTGCAACTGAAAGGGCTCTAAGGATGATTCGAAGTACGGACTGTGTATTCTAATAGCTTCTGTAACAACAGACAACGATACGAATCATCCATTCCTTCCATGAATCTTGTCCCAGACCTAGAGATTCTGGTTAAGCTGTTGACTTGACCCTCATGTCTGGAGATACCATTGGGGGTGACTCGATAATCACACTTCTGCTGACGGTGTGATCTGACCCTTGAGGCGAGAGTTTCTGTTCGAACCTCTTAGTGGAAGCGTCGAGACCTTATGACGTTAGTTTGAGTATGGACTGGGAAATCACATTTCGTACACAAATTGACGGTATTAGGCAAACGTCGGGATGAGTTTTCCTTGGATGGCGAAAAGGGAACCCCAGGAAGCACAAGATTAACTCTTTCTTAGGAGGGTGTAGTAGATCACTCTTGGGTTGGCTAACCTTACCCTCGTGGATGTAGGAGTTTTGAGTTTCAGTTATAATCAGGGAATGGAGGCCTCTAGAGTTCTAGGTTGGCGAACACACTCTTATACGGGCCTCACCTCGACGAGGTTCATGGAGATGTAGCTGAGGTGGCGAGATATCTCCAAGTTTCAACAGACCTTTCTAGGTCCCCAGCACAGTTGGCTAAGTGGTTTACCACTTGACCTTTCCACCTCAGTTGCACCGGGTGCACGTTGTCATCCACGTATCTCAGCTAAAGAAATTCGTACATGACCCTTCACACATCATCGACCGCAGGGATTTGGACGTCGATGATGGGGAGACAATCACATAGTTTCTAGTGGGGAACGAGGATCTACAAGAGTGGGTCCTACGTGGATGGTCGATTCCTCAGGTTCGCTTACACTGGCAGCACGGGAACCTCCGGTAGAGCACATGGGAGCGGGAGGCTTAGTTATGTGGTCAATACCACTTTTGTTTCCCTAGTTTGTGCTATAGCGTTACGCGGACCTAAATCCCTGAGGTGGGAGTAATGTAAAGACCCTGAAATTTCAAGGGATTTTTTTTATTAATTTCATTGGAATATTGAAAGTCTGTGGCTTTTGACGACACCTGATTCCGAGGCCCGGTTTTCCCAGAATCAATTTTCGAAGTTTAGATCGGGTACGTTCAGTGAATGAACGAGCGGGTTTTCCTAAATTTTGATCCGGTTCTCAGAATTGAAATATGAGGGCACCGTTGAAACCATAATGTCGATAATAGATTAAAAAGGCCTTTTCGAATGTTGCATTTTCTCGGGAAGAGAGTTGTTTAATTTTGTGAATTTAAGACTACATAGAAATAAAATTGTGCTACTAATATTATTTCTTTTAAGTGGATAAAATCCTAAGGATGAAGGTTGGGTGGAACTAACCACCCATGTGAGGTTAATAGTGAGGTGGGGCCCACAGGATCCCCCACCCCTTCAAATCCACAAACCCCCTCTTAATTGTTGGCAACCCCACCATAAGTTTATGACCTTCTCTCTCTCTTTTATTGAATGCCAGCACACCCTATTCAATTACTTGGACTCATTAATTAATTGAATTAGTTTTTTTTTGATTTTTTAAAATCTTGGCATGTGAGAATGAATGAAGACAATGGCTTAATTTATTTTTGGCTGGTTCGTTGTGTGGGGTATGGGGAGAGAAAAACCAAGGTCTCGAAGAACGTCTTCTTCCACGTTGAAGAACGTCAAGACATCGATGAAGAACGTTGTCACCGTAGAGAGTGATCGTCGTGCCTTTCTTCTCCTATCCGCAACCGGTGTGAGATGTAGTTGCACCTCGGATGATCTCCGTCAAACTCATACAGAGCATTACATCACGACGCCATTTCTGTGACGATCTTCGTTCGACAACTCATTGGGGTAGGGGCTTGAGTTCAAATTTAATGGATTATATTTGTGTTTTCTTTGACGAAGATATTTTATTTTTTGGGCCGCCTATTGTCGTTATAATGGGAGGAGGTCGGACCTCATGAACACGGCCGACTCTCCTCCCCCTTTTTTGTTGAATTTATTGCGGCTCGAATAAAGGTGGAGCGATGCAATGTCACCACGCAGAATCAATGAAGAACACGATGAAGAATCGTGGCGCCATTGCGCCGCGCCGTTGAGGGCGAACGAAGCCGCGACTGGAGTCGGGCTGTGGCGAAGGGGAGGGACGCCATCGCACCACGCCGGAGGACCACGAGGAGACCGCGGCCGGATCGGGGCCGCGGCCGAGGGGAGCGGCGCCGTCGCACGGCGCCGGTCGGAGTAAGGCCGCGGCCTTCGGCCGTGGCGGAGCAGGAGAGGGCGGCCAAAGCTGCTGGCCGCGGGTGCACAGGGGGGCGGGATCGGATGGTCCTGCGCAACACGCTGGCCGGTCATTACGGTTGGCCCGATCTACAAACCGGGCACCTGACACCCGATCAACTCCAGCAGGGTGGACCCCCCATGGGTCCACCGTTTCGTCGAAGGGGGTGGCGGTCCCCCACTTCCGCGCTCATGTAGTGCGCGGCGCCCGTGCCGGCCGGGCCGGGCCGCACCCTAGCGGGCCGGACCCAGACCTGAGTCAGGTAGACCCGGTTCGGGCCGACCCAGTGGGTCTTGGGGCGGGTCGGTCCAAGCCCAAAACCCCCTAAAACAGGACTGGTTTGTTTAAATGCCCGTAACTTGGTCTAAGGACCTCCGATCGACGCACAGTTAGTAATGATGCAATCCTTTGATATAGACAGTCATTTTGGTATATTACACTCAGGGTTTTAGAGAACATTCGGTATGACCGAGTTGGTTCAAACACGAAACCAACCGGGCCCTCGGGGCGGAAACACCTACAACTTAAGCTCTGGACGTCTGATTGACATGACGTCGACTTTGTTGGACTCCTATTAGTGAGACAGACCTTTTGGATTAATCCACATGAGGTTTGGATGTAGTTGGAGTTTGGTCGGGTTGGTTTTGACTTAAAATCAATATGGGCCCTTGGAATGAAAAATCCAATAACTCTCAGACCGGGCGTCCAATTGACGCGCCGTCTGTCGCGTTGAGTCCCTTTTGTCGAGACAGAACTTTGGGATACATCAACTCCAAACTACGTGTTAGTTGATGTATTGAACCCCCTTGTCTCATGGAGCGGACCCTCCCAGAACGAGCGTCGTGTGTGAGGAAACCCTAGAGATGGCTTAGACTTGACGACTACTGATCGATCGACTCGGAGTGTTTCGATAGCCAAGTGGGGAGCACTTGGTTGTAGCGGCAGACCCACAGCAGAGGAGCGCTTGGTTGTAGAGGCAGACCCACGGTACTCAACAGGTGTAGTACCTCTGTAGGCTATGAGGGGGAGCGCTTGGTTGTAGTGGAAAACCGATGGTGGGAAGCGCTTGGTTGTAGCAGTAGGTCCATAGTACTCGAGAGGTAGAGCACTCTAGCAGTCCAAGGTTAGTGGGAAGCGCTTTGTTGTAGCGGAAGGCCCACTGTACTCGATAGAGGAGGAGTTCCCCATCAACTATGGGTTCGATGGTGAAGACTTTCGTACTGGAATCCTCCGTGGGTTCGACATGTAAGACTGTCATACTAGAATCCTATATGGGATCGACGACGATGACAACCGTATTGGAATCCTACGTGGGTTATACGGTGAAGAATTTCGTACTGGAATCCTCTTTGGGTTCGACTAAGATGACAACTATATTGGAATCCTACGTGGGTTCGACGGTGAAGACTTTCGTACTGGAATCCTTCGTGGGTTCGACGACGACGACAACCGTACAAGAATCCTCAGTGTGTTCGGAGGTGACGACTACTATACTTGTATCCTATGTGTGTCAGACAGTATTGAACTCTATTGTACTATCCTACGTGGGTTCGACAGCTTAGCTGGTCTAGTATCTTACATGGGTCCTAGCTTAGATGAATCAGTGGCTACATCTGATCATCTCTATCACCGTAAGAAGAAGTATACCTATGTGAGATGAGTCTTGACTTTCAATCATTATCTTCGATATGATTGACTTTCTTTCCTATGTGGATTGGGTTGCGCTTTCCTATGTGGATTGGGTTGTACTATCCTATGTGGACGTGATCGAACTTGGGCTCAGATATTGGAGCCGAACTGGAATTAATGACTTAGGTGTATGTATGAGAATATACCTAAGTAGATTTGGATGTTACTTCGTGATTGTATCTTTTCATTGAGGATTCAGGGAGACCTTAGGGGGGCTCGAGGTCCCTACTGAGTATCGTATACTCACCCCTGCAGGGGCTTCTCCCGCACAACGTTTTGTTGGTTGCAGACGATGGACGTCCCTGATCGTGGTTTAGGCTTGAAGAGACGAATGGTACCCAGAGGAGGATCTCTTGATGAGTCATTGCCCAGAGGTGGATATCACGTCAAGTCGGTTCCCGGAGGTGGATTCATGATGAGTCGGTACCCGGAGGAGACAGACGGACGTGGAGTGATGAAAAGGAGATATGTACATACCCTTCAGGTAGGAATCCAGAGGATGATCCAAGAGCAGATTATAACCTTCAGATATTGTTCTTGAGTTTTACATTACTATCAGTTGTATTTGAACTTTTGAGTTGGGTTTTTATTCTGGACTATTTACCTTTTCAGAACCTTCTTTTGTACTTAGTGTTGCTTACGCTGATACTATGTGGTGTTGTTACTTTGATAAAGGAAATTCCTTCCCTTTTTATCGAGATTTACACCTTTGTTACTAGTCTCCAGCCCCTGGCCTATGGAAGGCGGGCTTGGGGTATTCACAGAACGGGCCCCGAGGACGGGTCGTGACAGATTGATTTCTATAAAATAATTTCTGATCAAAATAGTTTTACAGAAATTTTTGAATGATTAAAAATTTTTGTATATCATATATGAGAAATAATTTGAATAAAAATGGCTTGTTATTATCTTATTAATTAATAATATAATAAAACTAAATGATATTGTCATAATAGATGTACTAGAATTTAAAAAGGATGAGAATAATTATTACATTGAGATGTAGCTTCTAAATTCTTTGGATGACTCCATCGAACTATTACAACTCCTTGGTAGAGATTTGTAGAGGGATATTTAAATAATTTTAAGGATCAAGGTCTTTTTTTCGAGTGGGAATAGGTAAAGTCTTTGGTTGAATCTAACTGTATAGGTGAAAGAGAGTAACATTTTCATAGATAAAATATAGTTAGTTAAGGGGTAAGAAAGGAGTCATATGGGAGTAAGGTGGGTTTGGATATTTATCTGAGTTAATTTCTTAAATGGTTTTTGAAAAATGTTTGTTATATTTTAATAAGTAGGAATGATATTTAGAAGGTGTATGTGACCATCAAATAATTAATAAATGAGATAATTTATTTGTTAATTTCCCCTTATTTATCATGTTTAAAAATTAATAATTGTAATTATTCTATTACTGAAATTATAATAATTCCTTTCATACAAAATGTGGATGTTCTGAATTATAAATTTTACACAACGTAACATAATTCAATTTCAAAATACTATAAATTTATCTTTTAAATATAAATAAATAACATGTTGGAAAAATCATTTGTAGGAATGAAATATTCTAACCATTAACAATTATTAATCTTATTTATCATTTATTATCAATTAAATTAGTTTTAATTAATTTGTATATATGTTTAATCATAAAAATATTTTCTAAATATAATATAGATTCATATAATTTTTGAAATTTACAGACATTTAGAAAGAAATATTTTTAAAAAATATACACTTTCACATGTGAATTAATATTTAATTTTGAATCCCAATTCCTTGGCTATAAAAATTGACCACATTACATAATTTGATCATGATAATAATAAATTTATGACTAATTTTATCTCATTAAAATTATAATAGTTTTAACATTTTATTTAAATATAATCACACATGAGAACTATTTTAAGAAACACATATCCACTAAATATAAAATGAATTCAATTTTATTATATAGATATTATGAAGTGATCACTTCTAGAGATACCCAATGAATTAATAACTATAATATAATTTTAATAATATAGTATTGTATCATGATTTTATAATTTAGTTTTTTATTATTTATAAGAAAAGATACTCACAAGGTATTAAGTGAAGGAAATGTAACCCTAAAATATTTATTTATTAAACCTTATATTTTTACCCATGGAATTTATGATATCATTCAATGATTGAGAAGAATGACAATGGTATCATGGTGGTTTGATTTAGACTGTGTGATTTAAATTGTGAGTTTATATCTAGGGTCATATTTCAAAATATAAACATCTCATAGTCAAATACATAAATTAAATTATGGGGCCACATATATTATTCATAACATATAAAAGATAATTATTATAGGCAGATATTATGTTTGACCTATCTACCTAGACGATCGAGTTCTCAATATATTCCTACTTTTAAAGGAGTATAACATCATGGTACTTTATAAGAGATTGAATATATCTCCCCTTATTACATGCATATCATGTAATTCAGTATATTTATATATATATTTCTTAATGATTTAACTTATTGATATAATGTATTAAACCTATTTAATTTTTTTATGATGATAATATAATATCATATGAAAAAAATATTTTTTATTTAACTATCACAATGAAAAAATTAAATACAATTTTAAAAACATATAAATTTTTTTCATATAATAATTAAACATTAAAACATTTCATGTGATAGATTAAAGTCACGTGAAACAGAAATATTTCTCAAGAGAACCAATGGTGGCACATGTACCCATAAAACACTTTACTTGAATGGATCCTAATCTATTAGGCCAATTTAATGTCAAACTAAAACCCTTACTTTCCACAGATCATTACGTAAGGGGATATTAAATAATAATTAAATTATAACACTAAATAAACATGAATTATTATAATAAATTTTCATAGTAAAATAATATTGGGTCATATAGTTAATTTTCATTAAAGTAAAGTAAATATTTAAGTAATACCTATCATTATGAATCTTAAATATTATACATAAAAATTATAATAATCTATTCTGACATTTTAAATTTATGTATATAAATATTTACAATATAAAAAAATATTATTATTGAAAATATAAAAAATGAACTTACAAATATACAATTCATAGATATAGTATGTAATATAAACATTATAAAACAAACTATTTAAAAATTATTCTTTTGGTATGGTCTCAGTGTTTGTGCAGGGTATAAATATAAACTATTTATCGTTTTTATTGACTTTTCATAAATTATTGAATATGAAAGCTAAATTGTCTCAGAAAATGTTTTTCATACAAAATGTTGTTTTTATTTCAGTCTACATTGTATTAAATTGAATAAAATTATAATAAAATAAACATTATTAGAAATTATAATTATAAACAATAACTACTTTAGTCAAATCAAGACATAGAAAAACACGCCTTTATGATAATATGATTAATTGTTTGTTTTTTATCATTATTGTTCATACCCCATGCCATTATTTTATGAAATTTAATATAGAACATCAAATGATACATATACAACACTATAAATATGGAATAATTATTAAAACCTAATCTTTGATTCCTTTTTAAAGATATTTATCATTAAGATTCTTCATCAAAAAATACTCTAATTCTAGTAATTGGTTTTATTGGTATAATATAACATTAAATTAGTGGAATAAATTTAAAACCAAAAAATCTGATGGTTCCCTAGAGGAGATATTAATAGTGAAATTTAAAACTTTAAATTATTTTAAACTCAAAATGAATATTATATAACCAAATTTTCTATTTTGTATGATGAAAAAAACATTATATCATCTAAATAACTTAAATTAAGATAAATATTCAATAGGATATGGTAATCAAAAATCGAATTATTAGGTGCCTCCTTCTTCCAAAGGCCTATTATAACCTCTATAGAAATTGTATATTAATAAAAAAATAATTTATTTATATATTTCCATTTTGATTATATCTCACTCTTAGGATATGTGGCATGATTCTATTTTTATAATACATCTTAAAGTAATGAAACTTTCAGAAATGATAAATATTGTTCCTACAGTAAATTCATTACAATAATTTAATTTAAATCATTTCTTTAGATGAATTTTTGTGGTGGTATATAATATGAATATATTTATTGTATTGGAATAAAATATGTCTGTTAGTAATATGATTATGGAGTACCAATCATTAGGTAGAATATATGCATATCAAACACTATAATATAAATGTATTTTTTGATATCACATATTTCATTGATATTCATCCACATTAAAATAATTAAAATGTATAATAAATATTATATTATATTATTTAGGATATTTTAAACTATAGAATCTTGGTTTATATGTTCATTTAATTAATTTATTGGTAGATTTGAGTTTATTTTTTAAATTATTATATAGATAGAAAAACTCTATTATCTTTATAATAATTTTAACTAGTTTAAATTTTTTTCAGATTATATAATGTGAAAATATATTTTAGATATTTTTTTTGTGAATTTTTTATTCTATTTTATGTAGAAACATTAACATGAAAATTAATGTTAACCATGTTTTAAATGATGATTAATGGAGGAGGTCTTATTGATTAATTTATTTATAATCCACTGGGATGTTATTATAGGTATAATAGAATAATGAGTAATATAATAGAGATATATGGAGTTGATTTATTTATAGTGGGGTTTTACCTGTTGAATTTATAAATGAATTTGGGGAATAGTTTTTGAATAGTGGGAGTCGATATTTTTTCTTTTTCTGTCAAATCAAATATTTTTTGTCTTTTTAGACCTGAATAATATAAATAAATGTTTTTATCGATGTGTTGTTTGGAATGATTATCAAAATATATTATAAAAATATGTTTGACTAATATATAAGTTGATATTTTTTGAGACAATATATCCTAAAATCTAAAACCTCTTATTTTAATAAATATTTCTCTAAAAATAATTTATGAATGATATATGGGGTTTGGGAAAGATTTAGAAAATAAAACCTGATATATTCCACTTACTATGATATTCTACATCAATTTACTTAAACGTTGTTTTCTAAATCCATTAAAAATAGAGTTATCTGATGTTTATGTCAGGTTAAAAGTGTGTAGTATCATTAAATTATGACTATGTACTAAAACATATAGAGTTACACATGGGAATTACAAATTCTATTGTGGAATCACTGAATGGGTGTATGTCATGATAACCTACATTAATTGGATGCTTTAATTTTTTTTCAAATGAATATTTTATCAAATAATTATGATGATTGGAATTGGTGGTTCTCAATGTAAATTTAATCATACAGAGGATAGTTATGTTTTTATTAAACACATGGATGATAACCAACTCAAATTCCATCCTCATGTGATTAAAATTATTTTAATTATTCTATATGTGAAATTAAAAAATATATTTTAATAAATATTATCAATTTATTTTAAGAAATTGATTATTTAATATTAGTGTATTTTTTAGACATATGATAAATTTAAAAATTTAGATTCTTTTATGAAGAACATCATTTTGTATATTTTGATATCATTAGAATTAAATTAAAATGTTTTGTTTTTTAAAAATTGGATTTAAATTTGAGAAATATATACTTTCTGGATTTCATATGGGGAATAATTATGGAATAATATTTTTATATAAAATAAATTAATCATGGATATAATGTCCCAAAAATTTCATTCCCTTTAGTTATACTTTTATAAATAGTGGAGTTGTTGGAGGAGAGTTTGTCCAATTTTCCATGGGAATCTAGTTTGAGTATAGTAATTCTGGTTGTGACCTAGAGATTTATTTGGTATTTCAAGGATAGTGTAGGATAATATATTTTTTACGTGACTGTACATATAATGACAATAAATATTGACTGGTTTACATTGTAGGTTCAACATGTTGAGGGTGGGTTTCATCATTTTTTTGACCTGTGAGACGATATTTTTTTTGGAGTTACCATATTTGAGTAGGAGTTCATAAAAGTTTTCATAAACCATAGAGAAGTATGCATTTTGACATGGATGGCATAATTACACTATGCCCTTTAATAGTTCAATTTAATCTAGTTTGTCAGTCTCTCAAATATTTATATCTATTCATTCCTATATATATAGATTTGGACACTCTTATGATGTCATGAATCCCATCATAATATAGTTATATATTTTATCATTTTAATTTTAAATTTAGTCCTCTTTTGATGTATTTTTATGTTCCACAAAATACCTTAAAACCTTATACCTCTTGCGACTCATCTTGAGTTAGCATTGTCTTTGTCTTAGTGTCTATTTTATCCTTTCACTAGAATAATTAAGATCCCCTAACTCAAGGTGCATTTGTTTTACCTTTTTCCTTTGTTTCTCAGTTATCTCACTTTTTCCTTGTTTTTGAGGGGCTCTGGTAGAATGTTGGATTTTATTTGCTGGGGTTTTGGTGATGTGTGGTTTTGATATTGAGGATGGTTGATGTGTAATATGTCCATGAGGGTTTCCATATATGTTCTTGGTTGTGTGATCATTTTCCTTTATTTCCCTTGAATTTTGTTCAATGAAGAAATAATTGAGTTATGGTATTTAAGACTTACCCTTCATTATTAACATGAAATTTTTGAAATATAATTATTTTTAATTCAATGGGTGTATAATATGGAATAAACTAAAAAATATAATGAATTTGTCAAGATAAATTCATAGGGAACATGATGAATCACCAGTGTATTTATTTATTAAATATTATTTCTATATTATGAATAAAATATCGTTCACATGAGTTATTGGGCTAACATAAGGATTTATATCATTACGATGCCTATCAAAATTTATAATAAAATAAACATGGAGATATAGTAACAATATTCAAGGATGAAATAATGGTATTAATATTGATTATTATACTTGATGTATTTAATCTAATATGAACTCACTATAACAATAAGATTTATTTCATTTGGTTGCCGCTATATTTAGATTGTATTTTTAATTTTTAATTTTTGGTTTTTTCTCATGTTTGGTCATGTCCAAATTTTTTTATTAATTTTTTGTACACCATGGTTTATAGTTTTGTGTGATAGTGTGTTATGACTATTATTGTGGAACTTGCGGGGTGATGATACATTGATTTTGGGATGATAAATGACATGGATTATGTGGGATGGATGGAATGGAATTTGGATATTTTTTTTATAGATTGCAAGATGTTGTAGTATTGTGTGTAGTTGTTAGGGATTTATATCATGATGCTATGTCTCTCAAATGTCATAATGATTCAAAATGAATGAATTAATAAGTAATTTAATAATATAATTTTTTTGGTATATTTTGTACAATAAATTATAAATAATGAATTTGGTAAATTATTTTTTGTAAGTTGGGAATGTAATATTAAAGTATAATTTCTTCACGAAAAAATTTAATGCATGTAATAAATCATGTTATAATTATTTTAATTATGATTTTATTCAATAAATATTCAAATTGATAAAAATGTGACTAAAATTTTAATTTTATGAAGTTTTGTGTCGATTGTCTATAGCGGTGCGGCTGGTTTGTGTAGTTATTAGTTGTGGTTGTAATTTTTAGTTTGAGATGTTTGGGAGGAAATTAATATTTTATATTGTATAAATCAAAAAATTTTCCAACATATGAGTCGTCTCATAGGATTTGGATTATGTAGATACTATATTCTGTAAACTTTCATTTCATTTATCATGCACCACAACCTATGTCATACCTGTGGCTATATAAATGTATGTGTTCTATTTGATTTTCCCAATATCCATGTTTTAAACGGAATTTATGGATGAATCATCCATCTCCCACTCTCTCTCTTTCAAAAATATTATAATGTATAATGAAAAATTGTTTAGTTTCATGGGATATGATGTCTAGTTGTTTGAGTTCCTATGATATAGTGATAAGGATTCCATAGAGGTTGTGATACATGATGGTAGATATTAATTATAATAAGAGGGAATGTAGTTTATGTATATTAAATTAACATCACCCAACTATGATTATGTTAAAATTTAAGGTTGTAATGTAGGGATATGGTTTGAGTTTTTGGTATAAATTATGTATTACTAATACGCGATGTGATAATGTTGTGGTTGTGGTATTTTTTCCCTTCTTGTAATGGGATTATGTAGATATGGAATGATTGTGTAAACAAAGACCTCTACTATTATGGGTGTGAGAGAGAGACCACATAAGGGGTGGAAGTGGCTATTTTATACCTGTATTATATATTCTATTTATACCATGTTGTTACAAATGGATTAAATATAATTTCACTATTCCATGGTTGAGTATATGTCACTTTTGTTCATCAATTTATTCACCAAGGTGTTACTATGCTTCTTCTAAAATTATGTGAGTGGTCCTAGGGAGGATTACATTAAGCATACATGTATTCTAATACATAAACATACACAACTCTTTTTAAAGGCTACCAATAGGATGTTAGTGATCAGGTGGGGGATGAAAAACCAATGGAGATCATTATTTTTTATGATGTCACTTCCATATGATATATATCAATAATATTTTATTTCAATGGAATTTTCACTTTGTGGTGTTTAAATGAATTATAGATTGGGGTTTATATTATATTATATGAAGTTAATTTCTATTTCTTCATCCATTATTTGGATTTATGAGGGTAAAAACATGTCAACCTATAATTATCATACATAGATATTACTTCATAATTGATTAATATTTATTAAATAACATTACAATCCATTCTACAGTGGTATATGTTTACATTATTGGGGAATTTTGTTACATAAAAAAATATTCCCTAAGAGATTTACATCATCTCCCACTATGATCATCATAACATTAACAATTCGAATACATCATACATAATGCCATTCATCCTAACATATAGAAAGAAATATAAGAAGGGGGAAATAAAATTATCAATAAGGATAAACAATGGAGGTATCCATGATCATTGAAACTTGACATGTGTATAAGGGTATTATAACATTATATTTACTTTTGAAACCCCATTCCCATCATATCATGTACAAATGTCTAGAACAATGGACCAAATCATAGTAGATCATATGACGCGAGACATAAATAAATAATATAACATGATCCATGATAGAAAACATCAGGATAATATGTCAGTTTATAAAATATACAAAATCATATAAAACCATTTCATTTCTCTATAAACGTTGATGGAACTATCATATGGGAATGGGTTCACCCCACATCCCATCATATTCAAAGTCAAGGTTTACTTTCGAGAATATCATTATGGGTAATGTTCCTTTAAAATGGTATTAATACCCATTCCATTGTATGTGATATGATCATATAACCATGTTTTCCAATACATTGTAATGATATATAATTTCAGGACCACGCATTAAATATCATAATCCATTATTTTGTATTCTATAAGATCATATATTATTCATCATATAAAATAAACCATTGAAAGGAAATGTTTTCCATAATTAGTTCAACATTTCATCATAACATAACAAATGGAAAATAAATTATTTTCAAACTAATGTCATCAATATAATCCCAAACAATCTAGATAATGAATATGTATGGTAAACTATTAACATATCCCAATTAAATCTTATGTAACATCTAAATATGCCATATTATATGTAAAATAACATTAAAATATAACATATAACATTTTTCGAGGAAAATACCATTATAAAATTGAAATCCTGTATTTAAATTATAAAAATTTTCTAAATATTAAAGAAAAAATTTTCATTGGAAAAAATATTGAAAGAAATTAATTTAATATTATAAGTAATGAGTAGTCAAGACAATGTAAAATTATGTCCTTTCTATACACATTAAAAAAAATATTCAACTCACATTTTCATTAAAATGTTGAAAGTAATTTTTATTGAAACTGAAAAAATATTCCATTGAAACCATATTAGGATATTTAAAAGGTGAAAAAATGACTTCAAAAATTGATTTTAGAACACTCAAAAACATTATTGAAAAACTTTTTTATAAAACATTGTCATGGAAGAAAAATATTATCGACTGAGTCATAAAATAAAGTTAGTATTTGTTAAAAACATTCTTCTTCTCTCTTACGTACATGAAGAAAAGTAAATGAATGGAAATTGTGTATTATAAATAAATAAACATAGGATAATAATGTTTTATCACATTTATCGGATATTTAATATATAATTTACTCAATGAAAAATCAAGAATAAATAATCTTAATTAAAATGGTATTTAAACACAAATCCCTTAACACAAGTCAGGTATCTCTTCATTAATATTAAATTATCCAATATAATAAATATAAATTTATTATAAATAATTAAATAACCATAAATATTTCTATCAAACTATATATTATTAAATTATAATATTTTTTCACCCTAGTATTAATATTTCTTTATTAACATTACTAATCTAGTTGATAATTTCTTCGTTATTCAAGAATATTTACTTTCAGTACTTTTTATCCTTATACTCGGATCATGGATCCATAGTATCTAAAATACTAATATTGATATAAATATAATATATATTATTATATACATCTATAAAATATGTAAATTGAAAAATTAATTGCACAGTTCATAGAGATGGTTTGATGTACGTACGCGTGACCACTATTTTCATATTTTGATGGATGGAACAAAAGGAATGTAAATAATAAATATGTTTTTTTGAATAATTATTATATAATTTATATAATATATATTCATTGTATATATCATTATTATAGTTAATGTAATGAAAAGACAAAAAACGAATCACATCACTTCGTGGAGAAAGTAATCTGAATTTACACGTGAGAGACGTTATCATTTTCCAATGGATGGGAAGAAGTTAGATAATTATTTTTCAATCATCATTATCATGATTAAATATAATTTCACTAATGAATTTAATATTTTATAAGGGAGGTCACATATTTATATCAGGTATAATGTGTAATTATTTTTAAAAATTTTTGCAAAGATTTATACATTTTCATTGAGAAAAATCTTTTTGATTACGCATTATACCTTGAAGGGATACAATTTTGGTAGGAAAAAGGTATATTATGTTATAAAAGAATATATAAAGGTATTATTAACGAAATTGTTTGATCTATAAGGAAACAAATTTGTGAGTAATAGGGGAGAGAATGTTCACTTTTATAAGTGAGTTATGGGAAACTCATGGAATTACATAAAGAATAAAATTAATATATATTTTAACTTATATTAAGGTGAATCCAAATTGATATATTTGAAATACGGGACAAGGATATGTATAAATATTCTGATTCAGTCATAATTATAAATTTTCATGTGATGTTTTATACATTATCCTTTAATATTATACCCATGTTAATCCTTTTGATAGTAATCATTATATAAACATATTATTCAACTCTACTGTCATGAATTTTACCATAAAATAAAATGTATCCCATTTATGGACCTTGATTGATATTTTTATCCAAATACTATTTCATTGTCTTCATATATTGTTTTTATAAAATTTTAATTCATTTAATTGAATATTTTCAATTATAAATTTCATTAATTGATTTTTTTTGAATTATCCATTTACTTTGATATTAATGACATCATTAGAGTAATGTAAATGTAATATACTCATTTTTAAATAACTAATATATTATATTAATATAAAAAATTAGTAGAACCAAATAATTTATCCAAAATATATTAATTTTACTATTTATAAAATAATTTATTTAATTTTCCTATTAACTTAATAAATTCCTTTTCATTTCTGTGTATAAATTAAAGGCAATTATTCAAGATATAAAAATTATATAAAAATTAATTTGATAAAAATAAAAATTTACCTTAAAAATAGGCATTTACATCTAACCATAACCTTATTTTATCCTAATGAAATAATATTTGAGTTTTTAAGGTCAAGAGAGTGGAATTTTTAAACTATCCTATTTCTAATATAATATAATGTTCCTCCTCATTTAAAAATTTAATAAAGTGTCAGCTGTTTTGATACATCAATGTGAATGAACATATTAAACTAAAAAAATGGATAAAGGAAACTGTTATATAAATTTTAAATCCTTATCCTAATGTTTTAACCATGTGTTAACCATTTTACCCATAATGAAGTGAATAATATTTAACAAGGAGAAAATTCATAACGGAATTAAATAAAATAGGCACTTAAAGAGAACATTATCCTTTAATTTGAAAAAAAATATTCATTTATAAAGGTTCAATTTCCATATGTCAAGTAAATTTATATTAAAATTCGTTCACAAAATTTCACCGAAACCATTTTCTAGAAAAATAACTTTTTTAAGAAAAAAATGTCTTTATTATTATTCCATGCTGTGAAAAAAATTAGATGATTGGTAAAATATTTTATTCAATATATAATAAATAAATTTAATTAAAATAATTCACTAATAGTTACTAGTTTACTTAATAATGGTACGAACACATCAAGTGCATAAAAATAAATGTTATAAAACATATGTTTAAATTCAAATGTTTTTTTATCCATTTCTAATCAATTTATAGTTAATGAATTACATTTATAAATTTATATGCCACAAAATTTTTATTATTTACTTAGTCATTTTCAAACCATTAAATCCTACGGCAAAGAAATACTATTTCATTAAATAATAATATTTAAATAGTATAACGTTTTTCATTTAAACACTGTGTTTTATGTAAAAAGGTATAAAATAAATTAAATAAATTAATATTGAAAATATCATAAAATCCAAGGGTGTTAAATTTTTCCCTTGTAAAAAATTAATTGCATACTAAATATTAACTTTTTACAATTCTAACATATGAGGATATCTCATTTTCATGATATCTTTTGGTGTCCATATAACTACTTCAAATTTATGATTCATCTCGAGAACCTTAATTAGATTTTTAGTCTTATTTCCCAACACATTATCATTGTGATCCAATAATTTTATTAGTATTTCTTAATAATAAATATTATTATATATTGGTACACCCACATAGTTTAGTACATGTGAAGGATTAAGTATTTACTTCTTCGAGATATATACATTGAACACACAATGATCTAAAATTATGTTTGTTGAAATTTCAATGTGATAAGTTACCATATACTACATTTGATGTATCAGGTATTTACATCCTTGAGAGAGATAAATGGAAGATATTGTGAAATTGAGAGATTTTCCTGGGGATTTCCAATTAATAAAATAACATCCCTCCCTAATCATGAATTTATAATTGGATAACATACATATATTTCATATTTCACAAATTTCCAAATCAGAAGACAATTTAATATAGATAAATTTATTGGAATAACTTCTCAACAACCTAAAATTATTGATATCATTGAATATTTTTAGTATAAATTTATTTTCAACTATGATATACTTTGATGTCATGTTATATGGTTCTAAAATTATATAATGTTTCCTTATCTAAATTATGTAAAAATTGCATTCTTTCCCCAACTTCATCCCAAAACATTGTAGTTCTACACATCCTAAATATAGGGTTTCAAGATGATCCATCTGAATGTTTTAGTAAATTGTATGGTTGTAAGAAAATAAAAAAAATTGGATGGTGTTGATCCCAACCAAAATTTAAATCCATAGAAAAAAGATCTCAACTTATGATTAAGGGTTTGTATAGTTATCCCGGAATAACTAGAAATTGGTGAAGTATTTTCCAAAACATCAAGGCAATATTGTGTTTTTGGTTAGATACAACAGAATATAGTAATCCATTGAATCTAATCACATCATTAATGTATATTATAGAAATATGATAAAGAAAAAAATCTCTAATATCATTGATGTTTTTTTATTTATCATGGTGATAACTAAAAAATGATAAACATTGTTCCAATTAGATATTATGGGAAGTCTAATGAGGAAATCCATTTTAATGTTTTCCCATTAACCCTTAGGTACAAATAATGGTTGTAACATCCACTTAATCTTATTTCTCCCAATTATTACTTTCTAAAACACCAAACACATAGATACAAACTCTTTAATATCTTTTTCACATTATCTCACCATAAAAACTATTTTATGAATATATAAATCTTTATGTATATTGTGTAAATAAATAATGATGAACTAAGTGGTTTATCCAATATCTCTATCTAAAATTATGGTATTCATGGGACTGAGAAAACATCATGAACCTTATCATTCTTCCAAAATTAATTTTGAACTTTCAAAAACCTCTTACCATAAATTATAACACTACATCATCCTTTAATACAAAATCGATTACCAATTAAATTGATGGATGATTATTCATCAGAGAGTGATAGAACATTACCTCTTTAATCCACAACATTTTATTCTCTATATCATGAAAAAATATATATACTAGATATATTTTAATAATAATAATGTAAAAAAGATAGCTCATTCTGACATAGATAATTTTCAACGTTATTCTCATTCCTAAGTTGGAAATGTATTGAGAAACCACAATTTTCATAAACTACAACCACATTCTCTTCCACGTTTCAATCTATTTTAGAGATAATATATATACATTAATCATTTTTTATTGGTGTATATATAAAAACATTATATGAAAATATATTTCATCTTTATCCTTACTGAAAAAATGTCCATAGGCGAGTCTAAATAATGAGAAGGGTAATTTTTATCCCGAACCATTTTACTTCGTTAGGGATAAGATAAAACCATATCATTCGAAGTAGGGATGCATCACATTACATCATTTATTGATCACTAAAGATCAAAACACCCTACCCAGTATAAGGTAGTGCAGACACAAGTGCCGTGAATATATTTCTCTTTAGTTCCATTAAATTTTCTTCACATACATATGTACATGGGAAATTTTCTACCTTCTATGTTTACATGGTTAGTATATGACAAATACATGATGACCTATCCATAATGTTTTGATAAATTCTTGAAAAAATAAGAAAATTATGAATACCAGTAACATAGGTTGGTCGATGAAAAAATTCAATAACTTCTCTCAATTAATGATCCATTTATAAACCCTCTTTTGAGATTATATTTCAAATAGTGAATATTTTCAAAGATAAAATCGAAACATGGTAATTGGTTTGTACATATTTTCTTCTTTATGGTCTTACAGAAAATACTCATGTGAGTTTTTTATTCTTCATTTCTCTGGTAATATATAAGAATATCATCTATAAATATGACCAAAAAATGATTAGGTAATATGTAATGAATCTATTCATTAAATCCATGAAAATAGGGGGTTCATTAGAATGGAAAAATATAATCAATATAAATTCATAATTTCTATAACTTGTATAGAATAATGTGCTAGGTATAACCTCTTTATTATCCCTCTAAAGATGACTTCTATAAGGATGTTCAATATTTTTAGAGTATTCACCTCTGAAAAATTTATCATTTATGTCATAAATATATGGATGAACATAATTTTTTCTTGAGAGTGATATTATTCTATGCATGATTATCATTTCAAAGTCATATCTATCCCTCATTATCAATAAAAAAAGATTTGTTGTAGCCTATAGTGAGGCACATTTTTTAATGAACCCATTATTAAGATTCTAAAATAGTTTCTTCTTTAATTTATATAACTCAATTTTGAGCATTCATCATGTAGTCGTTAAAAAAATTATAGTAGTATGTATGAATTTTTTTCAAAAATCAACATTATGATTTAGTGGAAAGAAAGACAATTATTTTTGGGAAAACATCAATAAAATTTGGTATAATAGTAATTTTTTAATTTTTAATTTCTCCCAAACCATATACGATAAAGACCAATTGTTAATAGAAACCAAGACCCAAAAAATTGCTGTAATTACCATCAGATTATTATATTTATCATCATAATAATATGAAATCACCAGTTTGTTCAGAATATCAGACATGATATCTTATCCTTAGAAATTTACATGGGATCCATATAAATTTAGAAAATTAATATATTTATTCAATAAAATGTAATCAAAATGGATAATTTAATGATCATAAGGAAGGGTATTCCCACAAACAAAAATTAGAGGGGAACATTAGCATTAAGATGTGACCATCACACTATTAAGAGTTTTCATCACAAACTCCACATCTAATCATAGAGGATATGAATTAAAATTCCATAATAGAAATCATTATATGTAAACATTCACATATATATATTATCAAATTGGGTACTACATAATTTGAGAATGCCTAAAACCACCTAAAAATTATCAATCTAAATTAAATCCACTTGTGAAACCAAAATTTTTAGATTATTAATATGAATTATTTGACCATAGTTATAAATCATGAAAATTAATTCATAGGATTTATAAATATTAGAACATTTTTTCAATCTATGAAAACCAAGGTTTATCCATGGTCATCCACAATCATCATCTATTAAAATAAATTATAATAGTTCACAAATTAAATTTGATCTAACAGAAGAATATACCTATTGAGAGTTGAAACATATGTATATAATGGTCACACTCATTGTATATGAGAATGGTGGGTATGATACACTTAAAAAATATATTTTAGGGTTATTACCCCTAGATGAATCTATACTAAAACTATACTCTCTTATAGTTTCCATTTTATGATGGATTTCGATGAAAATAACAATATAAAATTTTCTATATTTATTGATTTTCTTCTAAACACTCGATTATACTATGGGTTTTCACTTGTGTTTTGCCATCCTAGTTTCCAATTAACAAACTATAGAGACCCATACATTTCATAGAACGATTTTATATATTAATATATGAATATTAATTATATAACATTATGATCCACATAAATATCACATAAGTTTAATGACTATGAAAACATATATTCATAAAAAAATATCCTTTAAGAGATCTACATCACCTCCAAATATGTACATCATAACTAGAACCCAACTAAAAAATTAGATACTAATACCGTCCTTCATAATCTAGAAAACAAAAACATAATAATGGGTGATATTAGATTCCAAGTAAGCGTAAATAAGCAAGATATCCATGATCACAAAAAAGGTAATATAATAATTGTTTATAACAAGGTAATAACATTTTAAAACCCATTATATTAATTTTATATATCAAAATCAGGAGTCATGAAATAAATCAGAGTAGTTCATTAGACATGAATCATAATGAAATCGTTGACCATGAGCCTTCAGAGAATAAAATTCGAATTAGATATAATTTTTATACATAAACACAATCATAGATCTAATTTACCTAAGACAATGATCATTTGAAATACAATTATAGTGTACTGGGTTCACTCCCCATTCCATCATATTCATTGATACGGTTTCTCCCAATACTATCATGGTATATAATGTATGTTGTGGAACTCAGTTTACTCCCTATTATTGTACATATTATATCAATACATATTCCAATTTACCTAATAAATTATAATTCAATATAATCCCTTCCAAACCCATCATATAATCATAATATATTTACACATGTACAAAAAAATCATAAATCATTCATAATATATTTAATAACTCATGGAATGGAAGTATGTTTCAAAACCATTTCAACATTTGATCTTAAAATAACTGATAAAAAATTGGTTTGAAAAATATGTTATCAATATAATAATAATCTTTTTATATAAAGAGTAATTATTTTATCCCTTGATCATATCCCAATAAATGTTTTTCAATATTCAATGATGACATCATATATGGAAAATATCTTTAAAAGATAAAATGTATTACTTCATGTGGAAAATAAAAATTTCAATTTGAACTAACATATTTGAAATATAATATTCTCCCAAATATCAATGAATAAATTTTCATTAGATTGAAATTTGGAAACATTTATAGTAATTTTCAAAGCATTGAATTTTCATGTTTGTAACAAATGATATTCATAATGTGTAATTAAAATAATGATTCTTGAAAAAATTTTTGTAAAATTAAAACAGTCCACATTTGGAAAAATAAAATAAGATTCCATTTTAAAAAATTTATATAAAGTAAATCATGGTAGAAATGATTTTAAACATTTTCAAGAGAATATTAAAAAAATCATGAAATAATGTTAGGTAAATCATTTTCATGGAGTTTAAAGACCGAAGCTTGATATACATAGACATCACCTTACTATGAGTAATACATAATACATGATAAAAACATATTATAAAATATAGTATTAGTTTATTGTATTTGGAAACATGGAGCATAATCTTCCAACTTCATGAAAGATCTTTAACATCTCCCATAAAGATCATCCCATTTCATTTTCCTACCAACAAAAATTATTTATATCTTGTGAAAAAGAATTCATAAAAAGGGTGAGCTCAAATCCCTGTTAATAGTAATCAGTAAAAACATAAAACAAACCATAATCATAATAATGTAATTGTATGAACATAAAGTTTACATATTAAAATCATCAGTCCTAAAATAAATCTTGGCAGTTTGTAAGGAATAAATCATAAAATAATCTTAACCATGATAAAATAGAATTGGAATTAAATGTGGATTTGTGGAAAACAAACAATCTCATAATATTATATCCATAGTATCCAAGGAACTACAGCCAACACCATCATAGTGGATGAATTCCTTTACTGAAACATACGTCCAGTTATATCCATATATTATTGAACCAGGCTAACATTCCATTATAGTCATGTTTATCTCATGAGATATAAATCTTTACCCAATTAATTTTAGGGAGATATAGGTCCCAACCATCTCATAATGAATCATTTTTACTTGTTTCACAAAAACATAAAGCATTCACTATATCATAACCTAAGAAAGAAAAATGGATTTATTAAACATAGTTCCACCATAACACAATCCATATAAGAGAAATGGATTTCATAAAAATAATTCCATCATAAAAACAATCAAATAAATGTAAGAATTAGGATAAAAACACAAACCTATTTCATCCTATATAGAAAATAATATTTATAAAACACTTGAGATTAATTTCTAAGGAAAATAAAATTTCTTCTTAAAAAAAGATTTTTTCTCAAAATGACATGAAATTTTAAATTAAAATTATTTAGCTTAAAATAAACATAAAATCATGTAGTGTAAGCTTCATATAAATAAGGAATTATTAAGATGTAAAAAACCCATTCATTCCATAAAAATTAAAAAAACATCCCCCTCATACTTTTTCTGAAAAATTAAAAAAGAACCTCGCATGGTATGAAAAAGAGAGATTCCTTCTATACAATTTAGTAAATGTATGAAATGGGAAAATATTTTCAAACATAAAAATATTAATAGTAAAAATTTAATGAAGTTTATTTTATAAAACATCCACAAGGATGATAAATATATCCCCAGTAAAATCTTATGAATAAACCATCTCAGATAAAATTGAGATTTCGAAATTTATATGTTAAAAAAATATAATCAGTATAATTGTTTTCCTCATAAAATGAAAAAATTATATGCATATATAAATTTAATATCCTTCATAATTTGAATAATAAAAACATTCAGGGGTAACACAAACACCACACAAAAGAATTTGTTGGGGTATAATTCATATGTGCCACAGAAATAAAAGTGAGAGAAAATAATCCCTTACCTTAGGTATGATGTTCTTCCAATGTGTTTGAACCTCATTTATAATGATTTAGATAATTTTATTAACTTATTTTGAAATCATGTCCATCATATATGGTCATATTCGTCTTATTTTGTTTGTAACAATTCATTGTTACTCATTATTCGAGTTTTAACTACTTAATGATTGTATGCATGATTTGTCAAATAAGTTCTGTTTATCCTTATTAGGATATATTTATTACATAATAAAATGATATTAACATAATAAATACCATATTTATTCAATATTTACATAAATGTAATCATGGATGACCGCTTATCTTGTAGAACGAATCACATCGTGTGTGTAGACGGTATGTAATATATACACACGAGTGATGAAATCATTTCCAAAATTTAGGAAAGGTATTGATTTTCATAGTGAACTCTATTTCAGAATCAATATCAATTTATTAAAATAACATATATTTATTACATCAATTTTTATATCCATCCTAGTAAGGTGGTGGTGAAAAACAGAATACACCATGACGTAGAGACGGTCACCCGTACGTACACACATGTTGTGATTTCGTCTTTCCTAGGATAGATAAAAAGTTGAATATGGTTGTTTCAAAATTATAATAACATCTCAATATATATTTGAAATTGTATTTATTATTATAATATTAAATAACTTATGAAGTGGTTGTAGAAGTAGAAAGAAAAATGAATGAATCAATAGAGGAGATTACCTCTTATATGACGTTCTCACTTTAAATCTCCTCTTAATGGAACTAGGGTTGGCCTTTTTGAGAATACGAGAACCACTAGAATGTAACTAGGGAATTTTATAAGAGAAATTGGATGGTTAAGGAAAAAAAATGAAGGCTTAATTATTTGTGGAGAAATGATGGAGTAGGTTCCCTTTTATAATAGAGGTCATGGGATCTTTTGGACACTTCAAATTATTAATTTATAATATAAAAAAACCACAAATTAAAACCTCAAAAAGTTCCGAATTGTAAATATGAAATGACATGGGGTTGTAATATATTCTAAAAATAAATTTTATGAAATTTTTTATGCCCATTAAAACCTTGTGTTTTCAATTTAACACTTAGTTATTCTATTTCATTTTAACTTGGGTAACAGATATTTAAATAATAAAAGTGTAAAATTATTCCTTTATTTATGTCAATTATATCATAAATATATAATTTAGAATATTTTTACCATATCATTATTATTATATATTATTAAAAATCTTTTACGATTTTTAAATAATTTTATAAATCTTTATTTTGAAAAAATATCAATTGGTTTAGTTTTGATACTCTTCATTTCATGGATTATTTAAAATATCAGTATAAGATGTTATACTTGAACTATATATTTTATCCTATCCCTAAGGAGTCAATGGAATCTAGAAAATCCATTGAAAAAATTAATTATACCAAATTAAATATATTTTTATATTATTAATATCATTTATTTTATATTTCGCTTAATAAAATAATTACTACATCAATATTGTGTAATTATTTAATATAATTATATAATTACTAAAAAATAAAAATAAAATACTATTATTAATATAAAGTTACTATATTTTAGAATAATATATAGAGTAGAATTTTACTACTTTAAAATTCAACATTAATAATTTTATACTTTTTAAAGTATGAATTTGAAATTTTTTACTTTACTTTAAATTAAATAATATAATTATTTTAATATATTTCTAATGGCTCCAAATGGTCCCTAAATACACCATTGGATGCTTATGGATGACATATACCAAACAAAATTTTTTTGGCAAAGTTTTTTCTCCCTTTAATGGTTATTATCATTTTAATAAAAATTAATTTTTTTTAAATTCATTAAATAATTTCTGCATAATCAATATATAAAAAATTAATGTAATTATTTCATTCATAAAAATTAAACATCAATTACTATGAAAAATATATAAATTTTATATTGAAAATAATTATTTATATAAGAATTTATCTTCTATATATCCTTATTTTAAAAATGATATATTATCTAAAACATGATTGTGACGTCTTTAAATTATCATTAAATAAAATATTACAAATACAATAATATCTCGCAAAAAGAACCATGAAGTCAAAAATAAAATTTAATTAGAATGATTTATTTATTTTGTTAAAAAATTAAATTTATATTCATTAATACCACCCATTGTTTAATATGTGGATACATAATATATATTAAAGACAATGAAAATGACACTTTGTGTCTTTCATTGACTAAAATATTATTTATGTCATTTTCATGAAAATCTATCTATTAAATGACATAATTTGGATCATTATGTTTTAAGGGTTGAATTACATTCTTCAAATAAAAGTGTTCCAATTATTGGGTCATTTTATAGTCATTACATTTTATTTTTAACCTAAATTACCTAATTGACCCTTTACCTTGGAAATAAAATTTACCATAGTTACCATTCATAGTGTTCAAAACTAAAAGTTCCCAACTAATAAAATTGGGGCCTCTGGAATGAAAATTTGACAGAAATATTTCAAAATTAAACACATAATGGATTCAGAATTAAAATTAAAATAAAACTGTTAAAATGTCATGAAAAATAGTTTTTTGGAAAAATAACCATTTTGAAATAAATTTTTTTTCATAATGAATTCCGGAATAAAATCATTTTCAAAAACCATAAAATAAAAAAAATAACTTATTAAAATTTTAAAACTATTCTAAATCATAATTTTGAAATTTAATGGAATTTAAATAATATATTTAGTATCTTAACTATCCATTAAAATAATGAAACATATATAAAAACCAAAACTTCAACCAAAGTTAATTTTTTATTATGCATTAAATATGATGTTTATTTATTCAATTTTAATATAAAAAAGGGTTAAAAAATATTTTTAACGTCAGTGCGCCATCAAAATGTGGCAACACTGCATATTTTTAAAATTACTTCTTTTATCCAAAAAATTGAATTTGTTCTTATATAATGTTCTAGAAAAAAATTATTAATCTCAATGTTATATAAAATTCAAAATATGGTTTATAGTATTCAAAACATCTAGTTTATATTGCATTAAATAATAATATATTATTAATATATCGTTTTTTAGTGAAACTCATTAATGCGTACAACACAAGCTATCGAGAAGGTCAATCTTGTGTGTAATACAAGGCATGCCAGATTTACATTTAATGAAACCTTAATTTTGTATTTTTTATAACAGAATCCAAATTTTTTATTTTATACATTGAATAATATTATTACTCAGTGTTGCGTGAAATGAATTCAATCAAAATAACTTGAAATTTTGTGTAACACAAGCCAAGAATACTGTTGTGCATACTACAATATAATATAGTGTTTTGTATAGTGCAGGATAATCATAGTGTTGCATACAATAAATGATATCAATGAAATTAAAATGAATATATATCATATAATCTCAGGGTGTTACATTCTACAACCCTTAAAATGAATTTCTCCCAAAAATTCGTTAGGGTTGTAATTGGTTTACTACTTGAAAGATTATATCTTGGAAACCCACAATGTAAAAAGGGATACTAAAACTTCATTTCATAATGTAATTTTATAAACATAAATTTTACCCAAGGTAACTCATCACTGGGATTCCCCATAGAAGAACATAGGTGGGATTTGAAAAAATGGATATTGAAGAAAAATCTAACCATCATGTTATGATGGATAGTGATATAAAATAAGAATTGGAGAAATTTAACTACCTGAAATCCATAAATCAATGATGATTTAAGGGACCATATAATTCATCTAATAAGAAGGTACTAGGATACCATTTTTTGTATCAGAATCCTTTTCCTATAGTTCCTGAATTTTTTCATGAGGATAAATACATACTTGATTTCCATACAATAACAACGTAGGTATTTCACTAAACAATTTCCAAAAAATATCTTATTTAATGAAATGAAATTGAATATTTCATTCGTGAAGTGTTAGTAGATAATGGGAATGAATGATAGGTCATTCCATTTGTCTCAACAAAAAGGTTAGAACATGTTATAAAATATGCATAAGTCCACATATTGTGAGATAATAAATCAATCTAACAAACATAAACAAGAATATAAAATATAAAATTCATAAATGTATAGCATTACAATACTCCCAAAAGCTAAAAATATACATGTCTAGAAAGAGGTGATCTAAATCAACTTTACATTGGTCTCCCATATCTCATTTGGCAGTCATTTGATATCATATTCTAAATATGTGAATACTTTAATCATGAATTCTATTGAAACACGATAATAACATGAATCGCTATAGAAAATTTGTGAAAACATGAATTTTATCAAATATAACTATTTCCACACAACAAAAATTAAAAATTCTAGGTACTCAAACCAGGATATCACTTTTCCTTTTTATTAGTCATGATCTCAGTAATACTATCAAACATCTGATTATCTTTTTATCCCATCATTATGTGGATATCATGTTCTGTCTAAAAATACTTCAATCACTTTTCATGGTTACCGGTAACATATACTTATGGACCAATACATAGATAATAAAATATTCTATAATACCATAAAAAAAATTCACAACACTATTTTTGGAATCCCATTACATAAACACTTAATCATCCCACAATATCATTGTCTTACTCAACTTCACCAACAATGATTCCATTTGACTTCCCTTGGCCTTTTCTCCTAAGTGGTTGTTGATGTCAATCATCATTAGCCCTTGGATTAGGGTATTGGTTAGAATAATTCCACATTTCCTTTCACTAGTAGCATTGAAGTGTTGATGGTGCATTCATTGAAGTTTTTTCTCTATTCAAATCATTGTCAACATTTTTCCCATTACGTCGTCAGTCAACTACTCGATGACCTTCTTTTACACACATAAACATTTTATAGTCCTTTAAGACAATATACACCATGATTCATTCCACACATTGAGAATAACGAATCATTTGTCTTTATTTCAACATTTTTTGAGATTTTCCATTGAACTGCATCATTCATTTCTTGTCAAAACCATGAGATAGATATGTAACACCAACATCCATTTCTACTTTAATAGTACAATGAACAATCAATTCATAGAAACTAATTTCTCTTATATAAAATTCCCTTCTAAGACATTTTTTAGGATAATAATGATTCAATCAACATTACTTTCACATTGGATGATAAAACAAGAATCATACCTTGAAAGTATATGTACCTAAATATTCGTCATCGTTTTTCTTAAGAACAAGGAACTCATTTTCTATATTACGTCCAAGAATAAAAGGGATGTATTTATTGGAAGACAAGTTCTTGAACTCATCCAATTCTATGGACTCTATATCATCTTACTTCCTTGTATTCTTAAGTACAGTTGACCACTGGTCTGCTTCACCTTCTAAATGATAAACAACCAAAATTAGTTCTTCATGTTCCGAACAAAAATGGATGAAAAATATCTTTTCAATGATAATGATCCATTTTTCAGCAACAAGTGGATCATATGACTCACAGAAAGAAGTTAAACGTTGCCTCATGAAGGACTCAATAGAATTTTGTCCCCTTCTGTACTCATTTCGGGGTCCAGAATGATTCATTGATTGTGTATGAATAGAAATTAGATTCCTCATTCCATCTCCCATAAAATTTGGGGTTTCAAGAGGAAAATCATTGAATTGAATAGTGAGCTGTTCATTTACATGGTTCCTTCGGAATGAAACCATTGTCTAAAACCCAAAAACAATAGTGCGAGAGGAAAAAATAATACGAGGAAAACAACATTATCATGGGGGAGTACTTTAAATCTCTATTAACTTAGGTTTAATCCTAGTTTAATCATGTTCATTATAATAATTCCAGTACTATAACCTATAATTTTACATAACCATAGGGACATCCCTAGACATATCTTATAAATATATATTGGGATCTGACTAATGTTTTCACATCATTGTTTTCAATGGTTGACTAATCCATCCGTCTTATGACAACTCCAATATACCAATCCTGGATTATAGGAAAATTACATTACTTTTAAGTAATACTTAATACATGACAAGAATAGAAGCCTAAAGACAGTATTATATTAGTGTATTTGGAAACATGAAACATAATTTTCAAAATTGGTGAACGATATTCAAAATATTCAATAATGATCATCCCAATTAATTTTCCAACCTAAAAGTATTCTTTATATCACTGGGAAAAGAAAACATAAAAATGGTGAGATCAAATTCATGTTAAGGTTAAACATTGTGAACATAAAACAAACCATAAACATAAGAATGTAAAAAATGATAATAAAGTTAGATATCAAAATCATTAGTCATGAAATAAATCATGGTAGTTATTAAGGTATATATCATAATGGATCCTTAACAATGATAGAATAGCATTGGAAAAAATGGAATTATGGAAAATAAAAAATCTCATAATATTATTTCCATTGTATACAAGATGTTATTGTAAAGGCCATCATAGTTGACAATGTCCATTTCGGAACTGGATTTACATTTCATTCCCACCATGTATTACAGAACCAGATTTACATACCATTCTAGTCATTTTTTTCACGAGATATAAAAATTTACCCAATTAACTAGATGTATTTATAGGTCCCACCCATATCTTTATGTAATCATTCATACATGTTCTATAAAAAAATAAACCATTCACCCTATCGTAAACCAATGAAGAAACAAATTAGATTCATAAACATCGTTCCATCATGACATAACCTATATATGATAAATGGATTTCATAAAAATAATTTCATCATTGAGACAATCAAATAAAAGTAATAATATGGATATAAAAGTATTCTTATTTTATCTTAGATGAAAAATAATTTTGATGGAACGCACGAGCTTAATTCCTGAGGAAAATATCCATTCCTCATTCAAAAAAGATTTCTATTCTCAAAATGTCATGTAACATTAAAAGAAAATATTTTTTTGAAAAATAAAATTAAATAGTGTATAGGATTCTTCATGTATATATTTTATTTTGAGGATATAAAAAATCATTTCATGCGATATAAGTGAAAATAACATTCTCCTCGTACTTTTTATGGAAAAGTCAAAAATAATCTCATATGGTAATAAAAAGAATGATTTCTTCCATAACATGTAGTAAAATTCAGAAATGGGTTATAATGGATTTAAAAATAAATAGATGAGTAGTAAAAAGTTTATGAAATTTTATTAGAAATCAAGGACATGGATGATAAATATATCTAAAATAAATCCTTACGAATAAACTATCTTTAATAAAAACGAGATTTGCAAGGTTATCACATACCAATTTATAATCTGTCGAATCGTATGACATATAAAATAAATAATTTTATGCATATTTAAATATATGAACATTCATAATAATAATATTAAAAACAATCATGGGTAATATAAACACCACAAATAATAATTATATGTTGTCAAAGGCATTTGTCCCATAGAAATAAAAGTCTGATAAAATAATCCCTTACCTTAGGTATGATAGTATTATTATGTGTCAAAACCTTATGAATAATGATTTATATAATTTTATTAACATATTCAAGAGTAAGGGTCATCATATATGTTCATATTATCATTCGTTTGTCTGTAACAATTCATTGTTACTCGTTATTTGGGTTTTAACTACTTTAGGATCGTATGGTTGTTTTTTAGAATAAGTTAATGTTCTCTTTGTCATTCCATATTTATATAATTATAAAATTATATTAAAATAATAAATACCATATTTATTCATTATTTATATTTATATAATTGTTCTTGAGTGGTTATCACGCAGAAAGAATCACATCGTGTGTGGAGATGGTAGGTCGTATGTACGCAAGAGCGATAATATCATTCCCAGAATTGTTGAATGGTATTGATTTGAATTGTGTAACCTATTTTAGAAAATATATAGTTTTATAATAATCATTTATAGTCATTAAATCCATTTTTTATAACCGTCCAAGTAAGGTAGTGAGTTAAAATGATTACACCATGACATGGAGACGGTAAGTCGTACGTACAGGCGCGTGGTGATTTCATCTTTCATTAGATGGATAAAAAGTTGAATGTGGTTGTTTCATAATTATAATAAAATATAAATATATAATTTATACTGGAGTTATTATTCTATAATGAAACAATTCATGAAGTATAAATATAATTAGAATGAATTTTGAAAGAATCAGTATAGGAGATTACCTATTCTTTGACGTTATCTCTTCAGATATCCTCTTAATGGAACTAGGGATGGTATTTTGAGAAGAAAAGAACACCTATAATGTAACTAAGGATGTTTATAATCTAAATGGGTAGGATACAGATGATATTTAATGATTAATTACTCATGGAGAAATGAGGAAGGAGGTTCCCTTTTATAATTGAGGTGAGGTGTAGTTTTGGAAACTTCAAAAATATAAATTTATTATAAAAATAAAAATTAGTAAAAAACCTCCAAATAGTCCCAATTTATAATATAATATGAGGTAAGTTTGTTATATCATACATAAATAAATTAAATACAAGTTTCTATGTACATTAAGGCCTTATCGTATCAATTTAACACTATGTTATTCTATTTTTTTTAAATATGGTAAAAAATATTTCAATATTAAAAGAGTACAATATGTACTTATTTGATGTCAATTATATCATAAATAAATAATTTGGACCCATTTTAACTATATAATTATGATTATATATTTTTTGAAATGTATTACCAATTATAAATAATTTAATAAATCAATATTTTGAAAAAATATCTATTGTGTCAATTTTGAAACTATTTATTTCATGGATTTTTATAAATATCAGGATAAGATTTTATTCTTGAAATTTTTTTATCCTATCCCTATAGGGTCATGAAAACCTTTAAAATTCATTAGACAAATTAATTATCCCACATTATATTTATTTATATATCATTAATAACAATTATTTGATATTTCCTTTAATAAAATAATACTACCTCAATATTGTGTAATTATTTTATATACATATACGAGTAATAAAAAATAAAAATAAAATAAAATAATGAATATAAGTTTAATATATTTAATAATTATAAATATAGTAAAATTTATCTAGTTGAAAATCAAACATTAAAAATTTTATACTTTTTAACGTATGAATGTGACAATTTTAACATTAAATTAAAATAAAATAATATAATTGTCTTAAACCATATCATATAGCTCAAAATGGTCTATAACTCTACAATTGTATTCTTATGGTAGATATATACTTGGAAAGTAAAATTTGGTATTGTTTTTTGGCCCATAAATTGTTTTTATATTTTCAATAAAAATTTGTTTATTGATTTTTCGTCCATTATATAATTTCTGCATCATCCATATATAAAACATTAAGATAATTATTTCTTTCCTAAAAATTAAATATATATTACCATGAAAAATAAAAATATTTTTTCTTAGAAATAATTATTTATTGTCTAATTTAGATTCAGTATAACTTTATTAAAAAAATGATATATTATCTAAAACCTGAATGTGACATCTTTAAATATTCATTAAATAAAATATTATAAAAATAATAATATCTCCCAAATGCCTCGAAAAATATAAAAATAAATTTATTTCATGTAAATGTGTTTATTAAGTAAAATTGTAATATTTATACTCATTTATACCACCCATTTATCTATATGTGGGTACATAGAAGTTATTAAAGAAAAAGAAAATGACAATTTTTTTCTCTCTTTGATTAAAATATTATTTAGGTAATTTTCATGGACAAGTGTCCATTAAATGACATAATTTATATAATTACATATTAGGGGTTTACTTTTATTGATTGAATAATTTTTTTTCATTTTTTCGGTGAAATTATAGTCATTATAATTTTATTTTTAACGTAATTTACCAAATTGACCCTTTACCATGTTTATAAAATTTACCATGGTTACTATTTATATTGGCCAAAACTAAAAGGGACATACATACCAAATTTGGACCCCCAGAATCAAAAATTTACATCCATTTTTAAAAATTCTATACACATAAGTGGGATAATTAAATTTATAATAAAATTGTTACAATGTCGCGAAAAAATGTTTTTGGAAAAATGTACGTTTTTATATGGGAAATGATTTTATAATAAACTCATGTATAAAATAAATTTGAAAAAAATAGATAATAATTAATGAATTAAAATTCTAAAAATAATCCAAATCATAATTTCAAAATTTTATGGATTTTAAATAAAATATCTGTATTTTAAAATTTCAACAAAAAATGAAATTTATCTGAAAAATAAAAAATATTCATCCAAAGTAAACTTTTATATTATAAATAAAATAATATGTTTCTTTTTTCTATATTAATATAAAAAAATATCCAAAATTGATTTAAAATGGGTGCTCCATCAAAATGAATTAGAACAACATTTTTTGAAAAGTATTTCTTTTATCCGAAAAATTGAATTTGTTCGTATATCCAATTCTAAAAAATACATAATATGAATAATATGTAATATAAATTTCTATATTTCGTTAATAATCTTCAAAACAACTAGTTTATATCCCATTAAATAATAATATTTTAATAATATATCATTGTTTAGTGAAACTCGGTATTGCATACAACACAAGCTATTAAGGATGGTCTCTCTTGCATGTAATGAAAACCATGTCAGTGTTATGTTTAGAGAATCCATCATTTGGTTGTTTTTAAAACATACTCCCAATATGGTTCTTTTATACATTGAATAAATCAATTCTCAGTGTTTCATGAAATGAATTCTATCAAAAGAACATTAAATTGTGTTTAACATAAGCCTAGAATAGTGTTGTGTATACTATAAGCTAATACCATATTGTGTATAGTGAAATATAATCATAGTGTATATTACAACAAAATAAATAAAAGAAATTAAAAATAATCAATCTCATAATATTTCAGGATGTTATATGAAGTAAAATTTTGTTTGAATGAATTGTAAAATGTAATACGTTTAACTAAAAGAATTATTTTATCCTCCTGAGTACATAATGTATTGAAAATTAAAGGGAAAATATGTACTATATAAAAATATACATAGTATAATAAAAAATAAATTATTTTATAAGATAATTATCATATAATTTTTTGAATTTAAAATCAAGAATACAAAATTGTGATTAAAATGGGATTGATACATAAATCCCCAACCTCATGTCCCATACCATATTATCATCATTTTAAAAACCAATATAATATATATGTATTCATAAGATATATATTATAGAAAAATATTTATATATATATATATTACAATATTTTATTCACCTTTAAAATTTTACCACCCATGTATTAACATATCTTTATTAAAATCACTTTCCCATGTGATATCTTCTTGTATTCTCTGGTATATTTTAGTTCAGTAGTTCCATAAATTTTACATAAATCATTATTAAATCATCATAAAATGTTTTCAATGATATAAATATCTTATATATATATATATATCTTCAATATATATATGTTCTCACCAAAAATATATAGAGACTACTTAATGAGTTACATTATCCTAGATGACGTTTGATCAAATTTTGGAATAAACATTGTTTTCACTTTTTGATTGATAGAAAGAAAGAAATATTTCTAATAATTAAAATTTTATGAAACATCACTATATCATAAATATCATACATATTCAAAAATATATCATTTTTACTGTACCTATAAATAAAAAAATTATAAAAGAGACACCTCATTTTGTAGAGGTGGTAGCCCACCTTTATACATGAGCAAAAATGTCAGTTCCCAACAGATGGTAAGACATTGGATAATGGTTATTATATAATATTAATTATATTATATATATTTATGATAATTACATCATACATTGGGAATGGTTACCATTATATTGAAGAGATATAACAATAAATAAAATAGAAAATGATCAGTTAAGGGTTATACATATTCGTTGAGAAACCTATTTTTATTAACTTTGTATGCCTAGATGGGATGTTATTTTGTCAGATGCATAATCTATATGACATTCTAAGGAATCTATGTTGTTATTATGGTAGGTATTTTATAAGATACAATGATAAAATGGTGCGAGGAATAGGTGAGAATGGGTTCCCTTTTAAATGTGAGTGGAGGGTAACTCTTAGAAATAAATAAAATACTAAATTAAGAAAAATGATTTCATATAATAATATGAAATTTTTTTAATATTTTTATTATAGAATTATTACTATTCCAAATTCTCATAAAATAATATTTATTAATAGTTATGTGATTTTATCACCCTTATCTATTCATAATAATCCCACATCAATCTTTTTGAAAATTATAAGAATATAAACAATTTACAGGCTTTGAGGTCCATGATTATTACATTAAAGGTTATGTGAAAAATAAATGTAACATGTTGATATTTTAGACTATATAAAATTCACTTGGATGATTATAGGTTTTTTTATGAATTTCAAATCATTTAATAATCAATTATAAATTATAAAATATCATTGATGTCATTTTTGTAAATACACATTTAGTTTGATATCAAAGGCATCGTAATTGTAATTTAGTTTGAATATAAATCTTTTAAAATTCCTAATATCATATATTTGTCTAAAATATTCATGTTGCACAACAATTCATCCATATATTATTACTTTTGATATTTTTTATATCCTTTAATTATTTTATCCATTAATTAAATATATATTATATCGGTATTTTGTAAGAATTTAAGGTAATTATTAAATCTATAAAAAGTTAAAATAAATTTCTATCACAAAAAATAATTTAAATTTCAAATATAAAATTTATTTATAATAATATCATATTTTTATCTTTATGAAAAATTATTTGAGATATTAATGTCATGAGAGTGAAATTTTGTATTTATACTTTTATCAAATCAATATAAAGGTCATAATAAATGAAAAAATTTAAATTGGACATATTTATAAGTATTATTTGAAGTGTTTTAACTCCACTAATCCAATATGATTATGTCATTTTTTGGTGAAAATGTAAGGCCTTTACATAATGCTTTACATTATTTTACTTGTTTAACACTTACTGAGTAGAAAAATGTTTACCAAGTTAACCATTCATAATCAATGAAAAAATGAGCCCTATTTAACAAGGTTAATATTTTTTAAATATTATGGAATTAATTTATCAGAATAAAATATCTTTATGCGGAAAATAATCATATTTATATAACTCCACACAATGTGATGAAAACTGCTTTTATAAATAATTATTTATAGCATAAAACATGATTTATTCTTATCCCATTCATAGAAAAAACATTAAATAAATGTATAATTTTTATTGGATCGGATAGGTATATATTTACATATATTTCATTAAAATTATAATCTAATGGGGATCATTTTTTGTGATAAAAACATATTTCCTACAGAAAAATATCTTTTTGAAAATTCAACCATTTTAATTCAAAATGATTTTTACTTCTATATGTAATCAATTTTTAATGAATATATTTTGTTTTTATATTTGAAAAACATAAATATTTTATTATTTTTATTTTTATTTTTATTTTTTATTCATACCCACCAATCCAATGTCTCGTAGTTAACTATCAAATTAAATAAAAATAATTTAATGGTATAATATAGTTCATGTAAAATCAGTGTTGTGTGTCAAGAAATAGATCAATGATATTTAAATCATTTTCATAAAAAATATATAATTAAACATTGCGGTTTTAAAAATATTGTCTATATTTTTTTTTACCCTCATCTCTAGTCTTTAAACAATATCCAATTTTCGGTAGGTTTTGGGGGTCACTCATGTCATTATAATCGACCTAGGAGGGGTAGTAGTGTTTGAGGGATGTCAAAGAGTGATATTTATGATTCAGTTCATCTATATGATAGATATTAAATGTAGTAATTATAGAGAAATGTAGGGGTTCTAAAATGAATCCCCATTATTTCAATTTATCATGTGGCATCGTAAGGGGGATCAATTAGGACACATGAGTTTTAGTCCCTCTATGAATTATGAATGATTATTCTTCCGATTTAATTGGTGTCATTTTATGGAAATCAAAATGAATCTAATTAAAATGATCTTAAATGAAATCAAATTTTCATGGAATATGAGCTTTATTTTTATGTTGTGTCGATATTTATGAAGTGAATTATTTACATGTGGTTCAAGATAAAGATATTAAATAAGAAGATATGGTTTACTATAAGAGGGTTAAACTGATATATTATTATTATTATTATTAGAGTAAGACATTATGTGAGTTTCTCCTTTAGAGCTTAGTAATTTATGAGGTCACATGTTTTAATATAAAAAAATATTGTTGTTGTGAGTGTATCCTTGGATTTATATTTGATTAATCAATTCGTGAAAATATCATTAGATCATATAAGGTGTTCGTTTGATAATATCTACTTATTTTCTTTTTTAATTTTGTTATCATTGAGATATAGAGCATTTGAAGGTATCAATGGATTTTTTAGAAGTTAATCCATGAAAAGTTTTTTTAAAACTGAAGGTGGATATGAGTAAATAGTTCATATCTCATGGGTAATAGAACCTGGATACCTGAAAGATCATACATCAATTTAACTATCTTATTCATTTTTCTCTATATATTTTCCTAGATGAGGATGTAAGGGAATGTAATTTATAAGATGTGTTTTATCTGGGGATCTAGAAATACATCAATCAATTTATGTATCTAATCAATCATGTAGTGTTGGATGGATCTATGATTATGTTGAATATGAAATTATAGAGAAAGTAGTATTGATATAGGAGTCATCAAAATATTATATTGAGAATGGATAATGATAAATATTCTTAGGTTTTTGGTTAATTAATCATTTTATATAATTGGAGTTTGTCTCAACTATCATCATCTAATTTCACTAGTGATGAATTGTATTATGTTTTTTTCAAGAGTACATTTCTAGTGTTACTCGATTGAGGAAATCATATTAATAAAATGTGATTCATCTGGAATCATATTATTTTCTACAGTGGGGTCGCACAACCAAATTTGGATACATTTATAACCACGGATCAACCTCGGCCTTATAAGTAGTGGGTTCAATAGAATTTTAAATTAAATAAATGATATAGAGCTCGTTAAAAAAATACCATGATGTTAATCATCCATTAAGAACACGTGTTGAATGTGTTCCTGAATAAGGCTATAATCCATTCCAATGAGGATAAATTGAAAGATGTGATCAATGACATCTCATAGAGTTTCCACAATAAAGAGGTTCTGATATTTTTTGAGGAGAAATTTAATTAAAAGATCGAGATTGTTTATCTTTTAAAACACAAACTGTGTTATATATCATGTGTCAAATTCTACACCCATTATAAAAAACCCAAAACGCTAAGAATAAATTATTATAAATATTTTTTATAAATACTAATTTCCAAAAATATTAATAGTTATCACCATTAAAAGGTAAATAATTTATATGAGTTAATATTGAAAAAAGATATTTTCAATAAAACTTGTTTTCATTATATTATATATTTTGAAAATTTTAAAATTTAAATTTGATTAATTGAAAATTGTTTTTTAATCCTAGACAATATACATTGCTTTCGATGTATTTTTGGTATTTTTCTAAAATAGTCGATATTAGTTGAATATAAAATATATACCGATTTTATTGATGATATTGCTTGTTTGAAATTAATTATATGAATACATTGAAATATAATGCGATATTTTCAATGAAAAGTAAATATTATAGAGTTTGATAAAAAAAATTAAAATATTATGTTAATTTAATAAACTCATTAAATTATTTTGAAAGACTATATAATGATATAAATAAAACTATTTAACGAATGTTTTTTAATACATTTAACGTGATGGAATGATAATATATACTTAATTTTTTTAATTATGTAATATTTGAATAATAATTATTATTTTAAATTAATTAGATTATATAGAATTAATTATTCTCCATTAATCAAAAAATTATTTTTACATAAAAATAAATTTTTAAAAAAAATGGTGTTTTGCAAGTTACATGGGTTAAAATTATGTTTAACATCCCTACAAATGGAATGATAATTTTATAATGTCATTAATTTATTTAAGATAATAATTTTCATACTATTTTAAACTTAATTTAATCTTTCTTGTCATAAAATTTAGATCATTTGTATTAATACTAATTACCATGATAATGGTGAATCAATTATCTAAAAAATGATTTTATCAATAAAATAGAATTTATATCAAATAATATAAATTTAAATTATATAAATTAAAATTAAAATATGATATATACACAAAGAAATACAAATATTAATAATCATTTAATTGGAAGTAATTTCTAAATAACATTTAGAATCTATAATGAAAAAATTCTAATTTATACTTAAAAAAATTTATCATCACATTATCTAGTTCTATTTAAAAATTAATTTTATAATATTTATAAGTTTTATTTTATTAAATAGATGTTAAATATGGTTTTATAACACCCCAATTTGGTTATATGTGGTATATTATAACTTAAAATTTAACATTAAATCACATAGTTATAAATATCATTCAATGTTTAAAAGAATGAAAAATTAAAATGTAAAGAAAAAAATAGTAAAACCCTATGTAATGTCAAAAACATGTTTTCAAACACATGGGTGTTAATTTTATGATACAAGGACACTCCAAACTTAATTATTTCTATTCTTCGGGGCCTTTTACCTTATAACAATTTTAAGAAATTATTTAAAAATGATGAATTCTTCCAAAAATGCCTAGTTTTTCTCCATACAAAAGGTTACCACTGGAACCATTAAAGGAACCAAATATAATTAAAATAAATCTTTTAAAATCTACCCTATGAATATAAATTTAATCGTATCTCATAAATAAAGTCCCCCAATCACTAATATTCAGGCCAAGTCTTTCAATTTCAAGAAAACATCCAAGGGAAAAATCATGCCCCCAACTTAAGGGATATATCCACTAAATATTATTTTTATAATCATAATATTCCAAATATATTATCAACATAAAAATATAATGAAATAAGTTAAAATTTTCTAATTATATTTTTTATATTATTGTTACAACCATTATTTATTGATTTTTAAGCTATTATAAAAAATAGAAGAACAACATTATTGCATTGTGTCGACTACCGCCTCTACTAATCAGTGGCGTTTATTTTTCAACACCTATACTAATTTGAGATAATAATAGATATAAATTATTATAAAAATATTTTATCACATATTATATATATTATAAAATCATATTAAATATCCACCTTTACCCCTCAACTGCATTCTAAAATAAGAACGCTAATTGTATGCACATGTGGATTATAACCTCCACAATGATTTTTTCCATTTTTTAATTAGATTTTCATAAATTATATAAAACTAATAAAATTTAGTTAAACATCATTAAAAACTATAAAAAATAAAATTATGTTTCTATTATAATTATATTAAGTCAAAATAAATACATCATCAACCATACTCTCTAATCGAGTTAAAGCGTATTTAATTTTATGTTTGTTTATCCACCTATATGAAAACACTTAACAACTATTATAGATAATTATTTGAAAATTAAACCTCATATTGTCGTCATAAATTAATAATTCATTATTATTATATAGTTCATTGAATATTATATTATGTATTTAACTTATGATTATTATAAAAATTTTGTTCATGAAAATTACCCAAATAAGTCATTATCAATTCTATTTTCATATAACATAAACAAAACACATTTGAAATGAAATAATAAAATTAAAAATATGTTTAATTTATATATTTCCAAATCCAAAATTATATATCAAAAATTATGTTTTTGTCAAATTATGAGAAACGATATCAAAATTATTAAAGACAGGCCAAAAAGATAAAGTTTTTAACACATGGTTTTCATAATACACTATAACCAATTAATTTAATAATGATAAAGAATTATAATAAGGATTATAAAATGTTATTTTCTAACCAAATTGGTTTCTAAATATGACATTATCTTATCAATGTTTGTTTTATAGTAGTTTAGTGCATCATCAACTCTGTAACGAAATAAGGTAAGGGGTTCTTTTCAAATTCATTTTGATGAGACAATGTTTTAATTTATGCACCAATTATTATATAATTGGTTTTTATATGACCAAATTGATCTAAAATTTCGGTAATTTAATTGTATTCCATTTATTTAAATTTTAATTCAATTTTATCCCTTTTATAAGGGTTTGGATTGAATTTTTCCCCAGGTCATAAGGGTGAAATCACACATTTTTCCTTTTTTGAAACACATAGTCCTTTATTCAAATAATATCATATTAATAGAGTTTATAAAACTGTTTTTTTATAATATCATGAAATTATTTTATCATGGTATTTTAAATTAAATTTAAATCTTTCTCTCTCTATCTTCTATGGTGTTTTTATTGGATCGTTTCTTATGAAATATTGGTTTCCATATCAATTTTATTTTATTGATTAATATTTATGTTATAAACATTTTTTACATTATTATGGTGTACATAATAACCATTATCTTATTTATATCATGATTTAATTAAATTTCATGGTATTCACTGTTAAATTTCACCTTATCTTTCTCATGGGGGTCTGAATAAAACTTTACAAATGTTGTAAGGGATTTTCATCTCAATTTACCCATCTTTGAGATATTTTTTGTTATTACACACCAATTCATAATTTCTATTGCGTATAATCAGAGACATAATATATTTTTCTCATTTTAAAAGGTTTAATTCATGTGATTTATAAAACTACATAATTTTCATGATCTAATGGATATTTAATTTAAAAATTAATAAAATCAGAAGGGGTTTTCATTACTCTCTTCCTCAGGCCACATTAATATTTATTTATCTACTATAATAAAATATTGATATATTATAACCTATGATAGATTATTTATTTAAATGTTTTTTCTTTGGAAATAATGTTTTACTCAAAAGTATTTTTCCATTATAAATGTATTCTTTCATTAAAACAATTTTTTAAGAAATATTTTCATTAAAGTTGTTGGTTTTTTATTCCATATGCATTTTTACCTTCCATGAATGTTCTTTTTTACCTAATGGGAATTTAATTTAATTTAAAAAAAAGGATCCATTTTTCCATTAACTCATTTGAAACCAAAGGTTTTATTATCCTTTTAATGTTATGGTTTTTCAAATAAAAAACATTTTAAAATGATTTAATTATTTCTCAATCTGTTAAAAATAATGTTATATTATTATCATTTCCACATTTTACTTTGGAAAAAAAATTAGGCTTTTAAACATTTAATATATTTAATATAATTTTTATAAATAATTTTTTGCAAATTATGTTGAATTACAATATAAGAAGACATTTTTTATTTTTCAATTTCCAAATATTTAATATTTTCATTGAAATTAATATTTTTCAGTAATTTTATTGAAAAACTTATGTATTATTTCTGGAATCCATTATTTAATATTATTTTTATAATTAATATATTTCATGTATTTAAACTACTTTTATGGAGATCCCTATTTCTTCTTCATGTAACTATTATAATGGATTATTTTTAGAAGTAAAAGTATTAAATGTATTTCCTCTTCATTTATTGAAATCATTATTTTATTTTCTTGTTTCTATTATTAAAACATCTTATAAAAATAAAATTCAAAAACTAATTTTCAATTATTTTATTTATAAATTTTGGCCTTTTTATTCTTTGCATCCTTAATGAATAACATAATTGTAATTTTGTGGATGTATTTTCACTTTTCTATTTTAAAATCATTTAGTAGTTTCAAATAATTTTTATTATTAACTATTTATAAAAAAAATTTCCAAATTATTTTCCTTACTTTTATAATTTTTTTTGAATGTTATGTGAACATGAATGTTTTAAAATGTTTTGATAAATTTTTTTAATTTTCACATATATTTACTCTCCATAGATTATTTTTCAGAAGTGATATATTGATTTAATTAAGTATGTTAATTATGTTATGAGTCATTTTAGGAAATAAGATTAATATATCCCATAATTTATTCTATTCTTGTTATTTGAGTATTTGGATACTCATTCTTTATTCATGGGTTATTTAAAATATGATGATTAATTTTTTAAAGTTTCACATATATGTATGGATTATGAGAATGGTGGGACCTATATCCCACTACATTTAAATGGGTAAAAGATTATATCTAATTGGATATAATGTTTATGTTAATAACATATCAATTCACTAGGTCCAAAAATAGTGAGTGTGATGGATTTTAAATATAAAAAAAATATTATGTGAACATGTATAAATGTAGTCAGATTCAAAAGTATATGAAAAACCATATTTTTTATTATTCCATCTTTTGACGTTGTTTCTATTTTTATTCCATGTTTTCATGAAGCTTTCTTATTTTTTAGGTATTTTTCAATTTTATAACATGCTAAAATGTTTTATGGTAATTTTTATTATTTAACCCATTCCATTTATTTTATGGTTCCATAAAGATGTTCTATTTTATTATGTCACTTCTTCATGTTATATTATTATTATCCATGGACTTTTGATAATATTCATTTCATTTAGATCCTTATAATATTACACATAATTTTTATGATATAGTCCTTCATGTTATTTTCTTTCCCATATTAAGTGATCGAGCTCACCCATTTTTTTGTTTCGAATCCCCATATTATAATGATAATAAAATAAATTGTATAGAGTATCTTGATTAAAAATTTAATTTTTTAAAAAACAAATCATTTTTCACTATTTTTAAACACACTGAAACATTAGGCCCATAGTTTTGTGTGATTTTTTTGTGAGATTTAATATTAAAACCATGAGATTAACATATTAATTATGTTATGTTAATCTTGGTCTGTTAGGATAGAATTAGAGTAGGGAATAATAATTTAGATATCACTATAGTTTTTTTGGAGATTTATATATACAACCTTAGTGAAATAACTCGAGATGAGTCTCTAAAATCCATGATTTCCAGAATATTTTTATAGTCCTCAGTATATGGTTTTTTATATAAATATAATCCTATATAAAAATAGGAATGTGGTTGGAAAAATGGCACAAATACATTTTGGGGGAAATCACCCATTATTGGGTTTTTTGGGAATTTAATGAATCATCACTGTAAAGCATGATGAGTGGCCATAAGTCTACACATCAATATAGAAACTCTAACTGAATATGATTTGGTTGATTTATTCTCTTTAAAACCAATCATATTGGATTTATTTCCTGCATAAATTACGGGATTATATTAATAAGTACAAGATAAAATAATAAAATTTATCATAGGTAGAGCCACGAGAGTTATTAGATTGACAATGAATGTCATAGTTGAAATAAAATTACTATGGGTTTAAAGAATTGTTCAATTGGTGAATAAATTTTAAGATTTATCTTTCATATTTATATACATAAAACATTTAGTATATTATCATAATTATTTTTATAATATTATTAGGTTGAAATAGTTTCACAAGGATGAAGTTGAGAAAGGAATAAATCCATAAATATTTATGTATTATAACCAAATAAGGGACCACATCATAATAGATGAATCCTAGTTTATGCATGTTATGATTGATGACCATGATAATGAGGATAAAAAATTAGAAGGGACCATGAAGGAAGGATAATAAAATGGGGAAGTTAATCATATAGCTCTTATTATACATCCCAATAATGATCTCCCCTTAGAGACATTCCATCTCAAGGCCACAAAGGAATATAAGGATATAATTATAGGAAGACTCCATTGGGTGGAATCTAATGTGGAGAAAGTGGCTTGGATCAGTAAATATGATAAAATAATGGAATAAGGTTTCAATTAGGGGGGATTAATTTTGAAGAGTATTATCACACAATGGACATACTGGCTAGCCACTTTGAAGATCTACTCCACGAGGACCCAGACATGAAGGTGCATTCTATTTTATATAAGCTCTATAAGGTAAGTTACTCCAAAAATTTCATCCTTGTTTTAATTGATTTTGTTACTTATTACTATGTTTATGTAACGTTGTAGATCTGTTTAGATTTCACACTTTTCCAGAAAAGAGTTTTTTGGAATAAAAATTTAAACATTGTAGTTGTATTACCTTAGTTAATGTGGTTGGTATCCATGTTTAAAATTAATATAGATGATATTAGCTATATTAATTAGTGATGCTATATGTTTCGATGATATTTTTTTATTATCAAAATGTTATTGATTTGTTATGTGAAACATCCATGGATTTTCATTCAGAATAATTCAATTAATTGTTTAATTTTATTTATAATTTTTTTTCAATAACCTTAATAAAAGATTTTACTTAATGAATATATTATTGGAGATAACTATTATAAAAAATATGTTTTACTAATGGAAACATTTTAGGTATAATATATATTTAATGTCATGATAATAAAGGGTTGGGTGTGTTTTAAAATATAATCTTTATAATATAGATATCTTTGGGATTGATGATAATTAATTCTTGGTGATATATATTACATTTTTGAGATAACAGTATATATTTCTTTTATATGATTGAAGAAATAGTGGATAATACAATTTTTAATGAAGGTATAGAATAACATTTTAGAATAATATGAAATATGTATATGGCTTTATGAATTATAGACTTAGGTATTTTGAGATATATTAAATTTTAAAGAATATATTATTATCGTATAAATAATATTGGTGTTTCAGGAAAGATAATTATGTTGACAAAGATTAATATTTTATGGAAAGTTAAATATTAGAATTTGAATTCAGTATAGCAAATAATTTTTGAATTCCTTCCCTTATTTTCATAAGTGTAAAAATATTTAAAATATTAGGGATGAAATATATTTATTGTAGTAAAATATAACAACATGAGATTTGGGATCCTTTATGAAACATAATATGTTCTATATCATGTGTAATATGGTTCACCAAAAGGAATAAAACCACATCATATCAGTAGGAAATTACTAATTTTTTGATAAATACTATTAAGGTAATGCTTTAATAGATATCACATTCAATGGTAAATAATTAACACGAGTAATTACAAAAAATGTTATTTTCAATTAAAAGTGATTTTAATATATTTTATATTTCATTTTCAAAAGACAAATTTAAAAATTTTAGATAGTAATTTTAATTGACTAAAATAAATTTTGAATTGATCACAAACAAATATCTTGGGGTGCATTTTGGAGATTTATGAAAATAATTTTATAATAGGTGAAAAACAAATGAATACCAAATTTATTATTTATAATATATTTATGATATTATTTAAAATAAATATATTTAAAATTTTGGATACCCTTTACTATGTAATCCTATACGAAAATTTATGGTACATAATGATAAAATATAATGTTAAATTAAAAAATCAATGATTATTATTTTAAAATATTATATAAAAAATTAGTGAAATAAGTTAATCAAATGTGTTTTCAATTAATTATAACTAGATGAATTGAAGTATTTTATTTTTTATATTGATAAATAAATAAATTTTTATTGATTATTGTTACTTTAAATTAATTGGAATCAATATCATTTATAATTATATATTAATAATAATTCTTTTTTCCTAAAATTATTCTTAATAAAGGTGTTTTTAGGTTATAAACACTAACATTATGTTTAATTTCACTATACATTGAAATTTACTTAAAGAAAGTTATTATTGTTTTTTAGATAAAAATATTCATACTATTTAATATGTCTAAACTAATTTCTAGATATTAAGTATAGATTTTTAGGATTAATAATAGTTACAATGATAATGGAGATTCAATTTTTAATAAATTATTATTCAATTAATAGAAAAAATATGTATATAATCAATTAAATTGATATAATTTAAATATATAATATAATATTATTCATAAAAACTATAATGTTTATATTGAATTTCATTTAACTAATAGTAAATATTAAATGATATTTAAACTTAATAATGTTCATAATGTATTTATTACTAGCAATTATTTTCCGTATATTTTATATTTTAATTTAAAAACAATTTTAAAATTGTTTTAATATTAATTGGATTAAATAAATCAGAAATATTTTTTAACACCCAAATGTGGTTTTATTTGATTTTTTATATGTTTAATAAAATAATAAATGAAAAAGTTAAAAACAATATACCCAGCTTAAAAGAAGAAAAACAAACATTTAAATATATAATTATATAAACCATAAAAACTGTTTTGAAACAAGTTTAAATCAAATTAGAATTCTATGTAAACACAATATACACCTCAAAATAAATAATTCACAATCTTTCGAATATTGAACGTTGGAATAGTTTATTTCCATTATTGAAAAATGATGATTGTTTTCCAAAAGTTCCCATTTTCTCCCCTAACAAATTAATATAATTGAAATACATCAAATAGAAAAGTATAAATAGAATTAATCTATTAAAATAATTCTTTTTAATATTCCTAGAACCTTATCCCAAAACAATTTTCTCATAGATACTCATAGAAAGTCACATTCCATCAATAACAATGGATCTTCATAGCGAAAAACCAGGTCTCTGACGTATATGTTATCTCCTCTTCAAGTTTTCTTCTAAATCATAATTCTAATAACATCATATCACAATAATAATATAAAGAAATAAGTATCACTAATATTTATATTTAGTTATGTTAGTGATAAAAACCATATTTAATCATTTCCACGCACTTATAAAAACAAAATAACATCGTTTGTGTGTTGCATGAACTGCTGCCTCCACCAGGTGACATATTTCCTTATTCATTACCTCGTTTCATGTAATTTAATAATAGCGGTAATTTTCAATTAACATAAGATATATCACAGAATTAGTAATCTAAAATTTTAATTTAATAACCAAATTCACCACTATCATGGATTGTGGGAATGAAAGACAATCATGCGCATGTGAGGACTATCTCCTCCATGATGAATCATTTTATCATTTTTTGTTTTAATTATTATAAATTATTTAAAAATATTAATTATTTTTCCCCATAATAGAAACATAAAATAATTATAATTATGATTTTTTTATATTGATATAATAAAAAGGAACACATTCCTACCCATAATCACAAATCGAGTTAAAGTGTATAAATATTCTGTTCTGTTTAACCACCTACGAGAACAAAGCGTTGAAATATTAATATGATTTACTATGGGAAGATGAAATATAATAATAATATATTATATTAAGGAAATAATTATAATTATATGCTTTTATAAATAATATATTAATTATTATCTTTTTTTTAATGTAAAATTTTTCTTCACTACAATTGTCGAAATAATCCATTATCCATATCAGTTTTCACATAACAAGAGAAAAAATCATATTGAGTGAAATAAAAAAATTTAATTTAATTAATCTTACATATTGAATATTCTCAATTTATATATCAATAATTAGTTTTTTATCAATTTATGGATTATTATATATAAATTGTTAAACATTTGCCAAATAGTTAATGTTATAAAATGTTGAAGCCCATAATATTCTATAATTATATAATTTATCCATGATAATAAATTAAAATAATTATTTTATAAAAGTTAATATTTATTATAATGGTTCTAAAATAAGATATTATGTTAGCTATCTTGTTTTTGCTGGAGATTAAAGTGTCATCCACAATGAACGGAAACAAGGTAAGAAATGTCATCTCAATTTTTATTTATTGTTACATAGTTCGTATTTAAGAACTAATTATTATTTAAGTGGTTTTTTAAAATAGAATTTATATAAAATTTCCAGAATTAAATTTTATTAACATTATTTTTTGTTTTTTATTATCTCCATTTTATGCGTTTTTGATTGAGATTTTACCTATGTAGTAGGTGTTTTGTCAAAAAAAAATTCTTTGAGACACACATTCTTTTATTATCATAATATAGTATAAATATTTTCTATACTAGATATTGGTTTTATAATATCATGAATTATAGTTATAATTTTATCTGAAAATTAATTTTTCTCTCAATTTATATCTCTCTTTCAAGGGTTCTTATTGGAATGTTTCATATGGTGTAAGGGTTTCCATCCCAATCTCCTATCATTGAGATATGTTTCTCTTAAAAACCATTTTTACATTTTTATGATGTTTCTACAAAAAAAAATTTATTTCATTATCATGGTTATATTATATTATATATTATTAAAAATTCATTTTGATGTTATCTTTCTCATGGTTGATTGATTCAAATGTTACAAAGTCTAATAGTTATTTTCATCTAAATTAACCATTCATTGAGACATGTTTTTTATATGCACAAAATTTTAATTTATATTGTGTATATTAATCCAAAGAATATATTTTGGCACTATATATGATTTCATTCATGGTATTTATAGTACTATATTATATTCAACCTTTAGATTAATTTTTAACTTAAAATGACAACTTTTGTATGTGGTTTTCATTACTAAAATAACTTCCTTGGGTCATATTCACTATTTATTGTACATGATATTTAATCATTGATATATTATAACCTATTATTATTTTATGTCATATTTAATACTTTTTATCTAATTAATTAATTTTTACCATAAAATTATTCTTCCATTGTGATTCCATTATTTCCATAAATTTTTTTTGTTAAGAATAATTTCCATTCTTATTAGATTTTTCTCCTATATTAATGTTTTTTATTTCCTCCAATGTTTTCCATTTCCCATCGGAAACTCAATTTTATATTATATCAAATGAATATTTTTCCATTAAATAAATTTAATCAAAATTGTTTCATTATCCATTTAACAATTTTGTTCTTAAATTAAAGGATATTTGAAAATGTTTGAAATGATTTTGCAACCTTATAAAATTAAGAAGTTTTAATATGAACCCTATGTATTCTTTTCATAAAATATATGTACTTTACTAGCTTACATTGATAAATGTTCTATTAAATTGAAATTCATTCAATGTATTTTCACATACCTTTGTAGAAAAAATACTATTTTTTATATTTAATTTATTACTGATTCTTTTTAAATGTAATTGTTTTTATAGTACGTCCAGTTACATTAATGAAATTTTTTTTATGTTTCTATTATTAGGTATTCATTCAAAAAATAAAAGTTATCAATTTATAATTAATTATTTTATTAGAAAGCTTATTATTTTTTAAAGATTCAATACTATGTATTATTTTTAAAAGTATAAATTTTCAATCATTACCTACTATTTTATTTAAAATATTTTGTCTTTTTAATGTTTCCATTATTAATTTTTATTCTTTAAATTAATATATATCAATGTGTTTCCTATTCTTTTAGTTAAAAATATATTTCTTTTTATTTCTACATTATAAAAATAATCTTAAAAATAAAAGATATAAATGTATTATAACATACCCTAATGAAACCATTATTTTATATTAATGACATTTTACAATGATCTATTTATAAAAAGGTTTTCAAAATTCATCTATTTTCCCACAAAAACTGTTACTTAAATTAAATATCATTTCAAAATGGATTTGTAAAAACTTTTCTATTTCCCATTATATTTAACCTCCGAGGATTATTCTTCATGTAGTGATCTATTAATCATACTCAATATATTATTATGGTATGAATCATTTTGGTAAAAGATATTTTTAAAACAAATTATTTAATAAGTTTATGTTTTTTTGAATTTTATGAAACCCATTATTTATCCACGTGATACTTAATATTGGATGGTTATTTTTTGAAGTGGAATATATATGTACAGATTCTGTGAAGAGTGGGATCTATATCTCTCCCAATTCATATGGTAAAGGATTATACCTCATGAGATGGAATTGTCATGTGAATATGATTGAATGTATCTTGTTTTCATATGGGTGATTATGGTGACGTTAGGCTCTACTAAAAAATTTACATGTGAACATATTGGTTAGTAGATAGATTCATAAGGATGATAAATACTAACGCTACGATATTTCCAAATATTATTCTTATTTATCATTTTAAGAAGATTTTTCATGATTATGAATTACTTAAATTAGTTCCATTCTTTTACTAGATTCACATATTTTATGATTAATGATATTTTTTGACAAGTCATTTATTTTATTGTCTGTTATTATCATGTGTTTCGCCCTAATTTTTTTATGATTATCATCAATTGTTTTATGATATTTTATTATGTTATTAAAATTGTTCAAATATTCAACTTCAGTTTTCGGATATATTTATTATGATATGTTTTATACCATACTAATATTTTGAGAATACCCATTTCTTCATATTTTTTAATCCTCACATTATGAAGATTTAGAGATTCCAGAGTTTTTCTTTGTATGAATTTTAAATATTCATATATATATTTCATGAGCTATGCACTAAAATGGTGTGGGAATCTTACGGATGGGATACCCAGAATTAATTTCTTAAAAATATTAAAAATATTTTATATTTAACACACACACGTTCTAAATGAAATTGGTATAACACATAAATGGATGGTCATATCATAAATCTGAGACCATGGTTAGTTCTGGAATGGGGTTTTTACCCTAGGTGCGACATACAATGAGTCGGTGCTGGACAGTCAGATCCCTCTCTTTTCGGTGGCTCATTCAAATGGATTAATTAATTTATTAAGTAATTAAATTCACTTAAAACAAATGATATTATTATAAATATATTACTAGGGATAATTCTCCATTGTTGTCTCATAATTAACCCACGACATGTGAAAATATCTTCATCCTTATTTTAAAAAATTGAGATCAAATGATAAGGAAACATCAAATCGTATCAGATCGGGATGCTACAAATTCATGAACTTCTTTCATTCATTGCGGGAGAATGTTTTTCACCAAAAAACAATCCAAAATAAAGGTAGGGCTCTTCAATTTGTGTTATTACACAATTTGTTAAATGTTTGATTAAATTATTTTTCTTTATTTTTTTTTCTGCAACTACTTTTATCTTTTCAAGTTCTAAAGTATTGAAATATTACATTGTTTCATTTTTTTATCATCTGAACTACCCATTCCTAATATTTCTCTAACAATGCATGACCAATGATGTTTAAAACATTGGGTTTAAGTTATTTACACCGTAAAATCCTTATGTTCTTCCCAAGTTGGATCCCTATAGTCCCAGTTGGTCTTTTTCAGGCAGCACTGACATCAAATGGGCCCCTTGATCCTGAAAATATAAGTGAAAACCAACCTTTTGTCATGTGAAGAATAGATATGTAATTGTTTCTATATATGGAGGCTTGATATAATGATTTGATGTTAGATATTCTAGTGCTGAATCTTTAGGGGGCATGTAAATCATGTATTGAACCCCTATTTGATGATCAGAGGTGATTCCCAGAGAGAAACAGTCAGAGACCATGATGTATGACCAAATATGATGATTTATAAAATAATTGAGGTGAAATATATTTTTATGGGGCCTTTTTAGAAGTGATAATAAAGGATCTAGTTATCAAGAGTTTCTATAGAAATTGCATCTAAAAACTATCTACAATGATGAAGGCATGTTTTATAGCCCCTTCAAGCAGTAGAACTGGGGTTTTGGAAGCCCATATTGATGGAACAATGTATATATCCATAAAATTTTGTGTAACAAGTTTTCATGTGAGTTATCCATGTGACGAATCATAGGGCCAAACACACAAAAAGTTCATAGTGCACTACATGGAATAATGACATGGAAAGACTACACTGGTGGAATCATATGTGGACCAACTTGTTATGTACTAGAATACATGAACAATAGGTCTGAGAAAATGAACTCAAGATTAGAATATATGGACATGGACAAGATTACACAGTCACGTCCCTAGATAGGTTAGACACTATGTGTGCCCTAACAAGGTTTGGAGTTGTCTATCGTCCAAGGGCATGATCATGCGGTGAAGTTTGACCACATCTTGTGGGGGTCCCCTCACACATTGTGTACCCTTTATCCACCAATTGGGTGTCTTATGTTTTCCATATATCCTTAGTTTGAACTATGATTTTGGAAAACAAGTTCCCTCTCATATGTATTATTGCATGTGGAAGGTGATGGACCCCTAATAAGTATTTTTTGAGATCCTATGTGAAAATGTTCCAGGTTTAGAATCCACTTTGGTGAAACCCGAGGACAAAAATGATAATGTAGAATCATAAGGGAGTTCCAGGAATAGCCTTATGATAGGTTTGGGAAATGTAATTCCCTAATGATATTTCTATGTTACACTCTACTAGGGTTGGGCAGTGTAGTTCCTCGATGATCTGGGATTACACTCCAGTAGGGCTAGGAAGTGGCATTCCTTGAAAATCTATCCAGGTTACCCCCTAGTAGGGATGGGCTGTGGAGTTCCTCGACATTTAGAGCATACCATCCAGCAGCACTCGGCAGTGGCATTCCCCAACATTCATTCCAAGATTACCCTTAACCATGGATTAGAAGGGGATTTCTATGATGGTTTTTTCTAGGATTTACACTATAGAAATGTGGGGTAGTGGACTTACCTGATGAAATTAATAGGGGTAACCCTCCAGTAGTGCTGGTCAATGATGTTCCCTGATGGATTTTCCGAGCATTACCAACCAACAAGGCCATGTAGTGGAGATCCCTGATGTCATTCCCGAGCATTACCCTCTAGTAGTGAAAGGATGTGGAGTTCCTCAATGACTGTTAGGGTAGGACCCTCCTGTCATACCAGGGTACAAGATCTTATCCAAGAATTTGTTGCCAATTAATTGCGAGGAATAGTGATGAGTCATAGTTTTGAAAACCTCTTAACTCCCAAGGAAGAGCGATTCTATTCCCAATAAGATGTATTATTGTGATGAAACATTAATCAATGTGGGTGAGTTAGTATTTCCCAAACTTAATAGTACCAAGGTGTTGTGATTAATTCCCATGGACTTGTGTGTTCAGGTTATACGTGTGAGATGTTGGGCATCATTAATTGCCTTCTTTAGGAAGTTTGGGAGACTCTTATTCTTGGGCTATGCAATGAGATGGATATCCCCTTACTCTATAACTTTGGATTCATTGAATAAGAATACATATGTTATTTCTTCTTGATTCACCACATGGATTTGGATATTATCCTTTTAGAAGATGTGAAGATACGCGGGGTATGCCTTGTTCTATTAGTGTCTAGATTATAACCGTTGGATGAGTCTACCCTGTAGATATAGGTTGATAAGACTCAATGGATAGTACATATACCCACCATGTTTGGACCCATTATGCATGAATGATAATACATTCACTATATTATTGGTTTGATCTGTACTCTATAATTATAAATTATTCTATATACTTATTTTCTCATAATTTTTATCTCTTACTGCTCCCATTCACCCCTTTTAAGGTGTTGTACTTGGTATGTTTTACTCACACCTACCTCAGATTTCTCACACACATCATTTCTTTTGCATATGATGGATATGTCAACCATGAAATCATAGGAGGTTAGGAATACTTGACGAATAAATTGCGTATGGTGGTCATAGATTGGGATTTCAGATATGAGCTCTCCTAGTTATCTTAGTTTTCTAGTTTTCTATATGGTTGGGACACATATCGGGTTTAGGCATGTATTTTTTCCTTTTATATTTTAGAATACACTACCAATTGTTTTTACTATTTTGTGGTTCATTTAGGATTGGTTTAAATTATAGTAGTGTTTCAAAATTTATTCATTTACTCTACACTTTTGAATTGAGTATGATGTGTTCATGTGTATAGGTTCACTATAAAAGGATTACCCATGCTAGTTATTCATTTGGATCTTGTCTCCACCCCCTAGACTATTGAGGTGGGCTTGGGGTAGTTGTGTCATGACCCCGTACGTGGGTTAGGATGTGATATATTGGTATATGAGAAAGATCATTCCTTGGTAGATTTTTTGGACATGTCCCCTTAAAGATGATCAGTTGGGTTTAGGGAAATAATGTAAATGTGTCTCAAGTGAGGAACTCAATCTAGGGAGTCCAGTGATGATATGGGTAGATGACATATCCATTCACAAGGACCCTAATTACATTCTTATAAACTCTTCTTGTTATGACATTTTTTGCAGGGATAAATAACCAATGCATCATATAATATTAATTCTTTGAATTTACATATTGATATAGCTCCCCTTTTTTGTAATATATATATATATATTCATATCACCATAGTAAACCACGGTAAATTTTATTATTCCTCCATGATGAGAGAATTGAATGATATGAGCTCTATTTCAAGATGACTGTAACAACCCAAGTTTCCATGGTACCATTCCCTTTGAATAATACAATAGCGTGTGAAGTACGCAACACCAAGTTCAATCATACCATGACATATCAAACTAGCCCTTTAAAAAGATTATTTGAATATTAACAACCAAATTTTAAATTTTATATATATCCCAGATAATTTTAACAATCACATTTTGTGTTTCTTATATACTATATAAGGAAAAATTTAATTTTTCATATAAAAGAAGTATTTTAAAAAAAATGCAGTTTCCCACCATTCAATGGGAAACCCTATTTAATTCCAATATTTTACACCTTTATATATTTAATGTGATAAAATTAAATTCTTATTTTGATATGGGAACTAAAAAATCAGTTTGGATAATTTTTTTTTGTTTTCCTGGTAACTTTCATATTTTGATGAGTAGTGAAAAAAACTAAGTTTTAAATGAAAACAACTATTATAATCATAATATTTTTTAATTATAATTAGATTATATTTTTACCATTTAATCCTATGTTGTTCATTGGAAGTAATTTTACATTTAAATTGTTCATAAAAAATATCAATCTTTTTGATGTTTTGACATCTCAAAAACCTGCTTTCTGGTTTTGACAAGGGGAATTAATTTAAAAAAATTTAATACAACTTATATTTTTTCAATATAGTACAATAAAAATAATTTTTCAATTTTTATTATCAATATTATTGTAGGCTAACTATTTGGTATTTTTATGAAAACATTCAATTTTTTATGAATAGTGAAAAATACAACATAGTACATAAAAACTAAATTTTTTTATTTAAATTTATTTTAAATTAAAAATAGATAAATAATACCTATATTAGTAAAATTTAAATAATTGGATTCATTTTATAATAAGATTATATATATATATATAATTTTATTGATCATTTTAACGTCTTTTACCCACCTTCTAGGCACATTTGTAAATTTTCAAAAAATGTATTTTTACAGCTTCTCTGAATTGAATTTCAAAAATCTGAGAGGCACATTTTACATTAATAAGTAAAAATTGGTTCAATAGGATGAAAATCATTTTTGGTGAATAGAACCTTTGAAATTTTATTTGACATGGTTAAAAGTAAATTGGGTAAATAAAGGTAACAATGATATTATAAATACCATAACACATGTCTTAAATCTATTTTATAAGTGTTTTTCGACCAAAACCAAACTTAGGAATAAAAAATGATCTTCTATTATCCACATGTATTAGATTATGACAGTTATTATTATTTTATTTAAAGAAGAGTTAAAAGTGTTAAATTCACATTTTCATTACTAAAACAGTTTCAATATAGGGTTATGCACAAGATAAATTCTACTATAAATATTATTTAGAAATATAAAAATATTTCCCAATTAATGGTATTTTATTTATGATTTTTAGACCTTAAATAGGTAAATTTATATCCAACACAATGACGATTCAGAAATTACCAAATTAATGAAAGATTAAAATAATTGATATTATAAATATCCAAATAAATCTTAATTGAGAAATTTGATTTATTCCACTAATTTTATAGGTTATTATCACATGTTTGGGTTTATTAAATAATTTTTTTTCTAAGTGATAACGTTATTATGAGTTTTACAAAATCAAATTACCACATAGTGTCAAAATTGACATAAATGAGTTTTTTAAAATAAATACAATATTATTAAATTATATAATGTCCCTCAAAATATAAGGGTCTAGAAAAGGACTTATATAAAGATAGATATGTCAATTATAAACCACTGGGGGTTCTCCTGTTTGTTTATATTATGTTGATTGACCATTTTTATAATAATACAAGAATACATTGTAAAAGTAAAACTATTTAACTATGAGTTAATTATAAAATATTAGGTTAATATGGATACCTAAACCTATATAAATCCTAATTTTTTTAGAGGTTTTAGACCCATACCAACCTTATCCTCTAATTTAATTCTTTTATATCCATTATAAACCAAACATGTATTTATAATAAATTAATATTTCAAACTATTCAAAAAGTGACCATCACCTCTCTTATAAAAGGGTACTTCCCCTTCTCTAATAATCATACCTCCAAATCCATTTTTCTCGGCCGATCCCTACTCAAATATCCTACCAATAACCTTCACCTAATCCTAGAGGCCTTGTATTGATCAGAAATCCAACCTTAGGATCCCTTTTGGTCAAATCAAATAAAGCACTCGAAGAAGAGGTAACGATTTCATCAACTATTTCAAAGTTCCTTTATTCTTCCACATCCTCTTTAATTTTTGTTTCCATAAAAAAATAATAAATATATTACCTTATACAATATTTAATGTTATTATAAATATTGTACAACAATATTCATTATTCTATCCATCCTATGAATGACAAAGTCACCATACATGCGTACGTACGGCTTACCATCTCCACGTCGTGGGGTAGTTTGTAATTAAACACTTCATTATTTGGATTTGTATAATAATGAGTATAATTTTTGTAAATAATAAATATAATATGTTAATTTATATGTATATATGATATACCATCCAATTACATATGATTTCAGGATTAATGGAATGATATGGTCACCCGTGTGTACGTACGGATTACCGTCTCCACGAACGTGATGAGATTCATTCCCCGTCGTAACCATTCAAGAATAATTTTCATTTTATGATTAAAAATAATTTTTAAGAACATAATATAATTATGGATATGAATCAAATATATACAATATATAACAAACATTACTTACATAACAAAACATATAATGGAAAACGAATTAGTTAACAATTGATACAATGATAATAGTAAAATATTATTCGCAAATAAATATTAGAAGATTATATATGATATCATATTGAGGTATGTGGTTCTGGTATAATTTAATAACAATTATTTAAATATTATACATGAGTTTAATTTACCCTTTACAAAGGAAAAGTACAAGGTAATGGGGTTTCATCTCACTTCTTATTCACGTGAGATTCATGCTATATTGCCACTATTTCCTTTTGTGCGGTGTATGTGCTGGCCATGATTGTATTATTTGTGTAATATAATAAAATTTATGTATATTTACATCTTCATTGTATGATCCTTCTATCACGGGGTATATTTTTCCTAACATACCAAACCAGTAAAGGAATTTCTAATTTCAATTTCCACTCATTGGGTTATTCTAAAAAATTATCGATTGTTTTACTTTAATATTGCGTGTAAAATCAAATTTTATTTAATTTTTTAGTAATTTACACTACCCTTTTTTGGATATAATTTTGATACACTTAATCACTCAATTTATAAATTCTCAATTCCTCGATATGAACTTGATAAGTACAATCTTAACTCAATTTCCATTCATTGAGTTAAACATCCATGTCATTGGTGTAGTTTTTACAAGAATATGTGTGAATGTACTCTCATTTATTTGCACTGAATATCAAACATATTGAGAGTATTTATATATTCCACACATAATTATGTCATTTAATTATCCTTAACCTAAGGATACAGTCTTTATATGGGATTTAATCTCAATTTACATTCCTTTTATACTTTTTTGTTGTCCTATAGTAATTCACTTTTATATGGTCTATATACTGTACTTTGACATAGTATATCATGAATCCCATTATTTTCATGATATTATATTGTTTTTATTACCTCAATTATTTTTATTCAAGCGACACTCATTGGGTTGGGAACTATAAGTAAAATATTATTTTAAATGTTTTAATTATTTATTCCTTTAAATCATTTTCATTAATGTCCATGATTTAAAAATGGTTTAATGGATTTATTTATATGGACGTGAATGTTTTAAAAATAAAATTATTTTTAAAATATTCATAGTGGTATGAGTCACTTTGATTCAAAAAAATAATTTTCAACAGCTTCTTGATAAATAGTGAGACTTAAATATTTTCAATAAAATGGGATATTTCCCTCAAATAGTCGTACTGATTATTTTCATCTATGTCAATATCATTCATTATTCTTGATTGAGGTTGATTTATACAATCTTCAATATTTTATTGAATGAATTATGTTTGACTATGGATGTGCTATTTTTATACCAATCAAGGTTTGTGGTTAATATATTGACATTTCTTATGAATGTTCTAATAAGAATGTTTAGATTATGTCTCAACCATTTCATATGAGAAATACATTGGACTTAGTAAGTGACAGGTTGAGCCCTCTATACATCTTAGATGCATCGGTAGGTCTAATGAGACCAACTAGTGTCTTGGCACAAGGCCTTGAGAAAATATTATTTGTAGTCGTAGCACAAGACAATGACTACGTGGTTATGATGTTCGATATTATGCATTCCATCATTATGAAATTAGCTATTCATATTACATGTGATTATTCAACTAGTAGAATATCCATGTGAATATGTAAATTGAATTATTTGATTTATCTTTTCCATATATGTCTGAAATTTAATTTTAAATGGCTTGTGTTTTATTCATATACATTGCATTCAATGTTTATGCTTATTTATGAAATTTTCTACTATATTGTTATCCTTACTACGAATCTGAACTCACCCCTTTATTATGCTTTATTTTTCCCAGGATGTGAAAAAGTATCTTATGATTGACCTAATGGTATAGGATATGGGATATGAGTGTGTTCAAAGGACACAAAATGATGTTTTTTATCTCATAATGTAATGTAAAACTTATGTATGTATCTAGTACATCCAAGGATACTAAAATAATCTGTCTTTTTTTACATGATCTATTTTGATCATGCCAATGTTATGTAATAATACACCGACTCTAGGTGACTATGGTCAGGGAGTTAAATGAAAACCCTATGAGCGATGAGGCCATAGTTTAGGGTCCATCACATAATCGACCACCTTCATGTAGGAAGGTATCAACACCTCCAATTATCTATAATCATGTGTTTCTTGTATATTAGGCTAAGGATACACACATGAATAGTGAACCCCATATGTTTTAGAATGAGTGGCCGTTAGATTATGAAGTGTCCTCGGATCCTAGTTAGTAGGTGATTGTCTAGAGTTAGTGGTCTGCATAATCATTCTTGTTCAAACCTTGACATATCAATAGTGGCAATGGATATTTTTTTCCCAAGTAGATGTTAGGCCTTGGTGGAGCGTCATAACACAGACACATGATTATTAAACACTCTCATAGGATGATATCGAGAATATACTTCATGAGGAGTAACATCCATACAACTTATGATCAGTTTGGATCTAGGATATTATGTGATTACAAAATGGTGGGATGATAGTTGTTAATTATGAGGTGAGGTACACAAATCGAATGCACTAATCAATTGACATGATCCGTGATAGATAATTATGAGCATAGAAGTTTAAGAAGGGACTCTGTCGATAGATATTTGATCAAATAGTGCCCTTGTGATTCCCCACCTATGTTGGGGTGTTGGATATAGAACATGCAATTTATATATTTTTGTCATAGGGAAGCCACACAATAGGATCTAGTAGTGGGAATCATAGAGCTTAGTTGTCTGCATTAGCTATAAAGTGTTAGTCTGTGGGATATCTGTGCAAGAGGACCATTAGTCAATAGGTTGAGGGAAATGGTCATATAGTTTATGTATAGCACAGAGCACCAGGGAAGCCTTGGGATGGATGGTTTTACGCTTATGATGGGAAAGATATAATGGAATGACGCTGCCCGACCAGACTTGTTGAGAAAAGCATGAAGATAATGATGTAACCCCGTGGCATAAGCAACACTATAATGAAGGACCTCCCATGCATGGATAGGGTGGCTACAAATAAGGTGGAACTGATAGAGGAGTAGTAGTGGATGCAGGTAGGGGAAGATGTAATGAGGTATTTCCACCACCACCCTGAGGTGGACCACATCAGGATCATGAAGTTGGTGGTCTGGGCTATGGACCAATGTATGGTTTGTATAACTAAAATAATGCAATTTATGAGGTTTTTCAAGGTATTATATGTGTTTATTCTAATCTTTCCTTTGTACTAGTAGACAAAGGGTTCCATCCATTCTTTTATCTCACTACTCCTTGTGTGAATGCTCCAACTCCAAGTTCTGACAATAAGATAACATCTTTGTGTTGAGTTTCCTATAATAATCACTTATTATATATCTTTCATCTGCTAGAAGTGAAATATATCTCATGGAGGATATAAGTTCATGTGGTAACTTATTGTCATCATGAAGGAACCCTATGAAATCATCTTTGGGATGGATTGGCTTTCCATGGTCTGATCCTAGATTGATTACATTCAAAGGCAAGTCATATGCCTACGCACATAAGGGAATTGATTCTCATTTTTAGGTGAGAGAGATATCATTGTAGGGAAAGTGGTTTTAGAGAGTAGGAGAATACATACAATAAACAATAAATTAGAAATTGTATCCCTTAGTGTAGCAGTATTTTTAAGAATATAGGATACTTTTTTTATGGAGTAGTATATAGATGTCTTCCACAAAGACATTATAGGACTACCTCTAAGGTAGAAGATGGGGTTTACAATTGAATTGCATCGTGGAATTACCTTGATATATTTGACAACATATCAAATGAAACCGTCCATCCTTTGAGAAATATAGTAGTTTTTGTTGTTGTTGTAGGACCTTATAGACAATAGTTTTATCTGACCATGTATGTCCCCCTGGGTAGCTTAGGTGTTTTTCATGAAAAAGGAGAATGAGAGATTGCATTTTTATGGATTATTATCCCCTAAAGTAGCCCAAGATAAAGAATTTGTATTCATTTATTTGGAATGATTGCTGATTTGAATACATACATGGTGAGAGATGGTTCACCAAGAACGATATTATTTTTGGATACCACTAGTTTCATGTTCAAGAGGATAATATTCCTAAGTTGGAATTATGTTGTTTCTATGAATAATATTAATTCTTAGTGATGTACTTATGTGTTTATAATACCCACATCATGTTTTATTTTTTGATGACCCATGTTTTATTTCCCTACATGGACCAGTTGTTTGTTTTCCTCATCGATGATATACTCATATACTCTACAATTGAGGAGTTGAATTCATATCACTTGAGGAAGTTTGTAGATTTGATTTGAGAGAACCATAATTACAGAATGATTTCAGTTTTCTCATTCTATATTCGTAAGGTTCAATTCCATAGGAATTTAATTTATTAAATTTTAAATCTATGGGTCCCACAAAGATCAATGTATTTCTTTCTTGGGTTCCACCAAATAATGTGTTAGAGGTGTGGACCATTATTGACTTGGTTTTTACTAAAGATTATCTATGGAAGAAACCTATAGAATTATATCCCCTTTGATTTCCTTAAAGTGAAAATGAAATCCATTTAACTTGTATAAGAAGTGCCAGAGGGCCTTTGAGGATTTTAGGTTTAGGTTTATGAGTGCTCAATTGTGGAGACTATAAGTGGAAGGTGTGGAGTTCGTAGTTTATTATGATTTCTCATGAGCTGGTCTTGGTTTTGTATTGATGCAACACCGAGAATCTATCAAATATGTTTCGAGGGAGTTGATAACCCAAGAGTAGAACTACCAAAATCACATCCTAATGTAATAAGTGGTTTTCTTTTTCCCTGAGGATTTTTATACACTATCTTCTGGGAGATAAATTTTTGGTTTACCCGGACCACTAGAGTCTCATGTATGCCTTCACCCTTATAGAAATGAACATAAGAGAGAAATGATAATTGTAGTTCCTATGGGTCTATGACATTGAAACAGTTTATATTGTAGGGAAGGGAAAAAATTTAGCTGATTCCCTTTTTAGGAATTTTCCGACTACAATTATGTATGAAGAATCAGAGTGATTAGCTTCCCTGCGTCTAAGTCTAGTGGAGCAGGAGGGTAATATTTTTCTTTAGTCTTTGGTTTTCACTCCTTCACTCAATGATCACGTGAGAGAGTCCCTACCGTGTGACATCAATTGTGAGGTCTTACATGAAGATATATACACATGAGACACCCTGATATTATATTCTAAAGTATGGAATCACATCCTCATATTCCAAGGAGATGCAGTGGATCCATTCATGATGTTGGATGAGTCTTTGTCTGAGATCCATCGTTCTCCCCTGGTTGTACATCCCATTGTGGGGAAGTTGTATAGAGGCATTTAGTGGATGTTATTCGTTTCCCTACATGAGAGTAATCTTAACTTAGTTCATCTCTTGGTGACTAACCAATCAACATGTAAAGGATAAGAACAATTTCATAGAATTATAGTCACATCCCCTTGAGATCACGAAGTGGAAATGGTATGGAATATCCAAGAACATTATCATATATCTTCTGCACTCAATGAATGTCCATGAATACATATGGGTGATAGTTTACCAACTCATGAATTAGTAACAATTCAATGCTACCGTGGAGTTGATTTTAGTGGAGAATGTGACAATTGTACATAAGATAGATCTTTCGCCTTCATGGGGAACCCTCAGTGATTGTCTCTAATTGTGGCACATTGTTAATGTCACGATAATGGAGAATCCAAGAGAAGTCATTCAAGACTCATATCTATATGAGTACTTAATTTCCTCCTATAATGGTGGGAATACCTTAAACACTATTCAGGTAAAATAGGATATGATTAGGTCATGTGTGTTAGTCTTCAGCCGCAGTTGGGAGGCTCACATGCCATTTTCAGAGTTTGCATAAGAAAACTAGTTACCGCTCTACCATTATAATGGAACATTTTTATGCCCCATAATAGAGGAATGGTAGGTCACCCATGTGTAGAATAGAGATAAACGGGACATATATACTCATCCTAGAGATGGTTTACTGAATAATGGATAAAATCTAGGTAATCTGAGAGTAGATGAGGATGGCCCAAAAAGGACATGAATATTACAAAAACCTCCATAATTGTCCCATGGAGTTCAATCATGGATACCAAATTCTCTTATTAGTCTCCCCAAGAAGAGGAATAAAGAGGTTTGGTCAGGTTAGAAATCTATCATCGAGGTTAAATTTTTCATTTGAGATCATGTAGTAGATTGGCGAGCCATCCTAGCACATCACATTTTACCCACATCTGGAGTGAGTGGACGATGTCTTCCATGGGTAGTAGGTGAGGAGATGTGTGCATGACACCACACATGTCATTGATTAGGGGGAGATAGAAATCAAGGATAGATCTACGTTTGTAGAGGAAAAGGGTTGTTTATGGAATGGTAGGAGAGGACATTTGGGGGAAAGACCATACCTTTGGTTCCAGGGATGTTGAAGCACAAAAACATGCAAGTGAGTTCTATGGAATAGGAGAGCCATTTGAGGGATTAGTATCAGGATTTTTTTCTTTGTTTCACTTTTTTAGGCCGAATATCATAAAGGATGGAATAATGTAAAGACACTATTTTATAATTTTATTACATTGAAATATTTATATACATATTTCTAAAGATTGACACTAAGATGGTGTGCGATTCCAATGCCCAGGGTTACTAGAATTAATTTTTAAAAAATATTAAAAAAAATTATATTTAATGCATGTTGATTCATATATTAAACATGATAGGTATTAAATGGTTGATCGGATCATAAATATGAGACTACTATTTGGTCCGGAATTCAATGTTTACACAAAAGATGACATAAATTTGTCGACACGGGTTGTTCAGACACCTCGCACATTTGAAGTGCATTTAAGTTGATTAATTAGTTAAATTTACATACCCTGAAATATATGTTAAAAAATATATCACTTTTGGATATTTTATGGCATTGGATCATAATTCTCCAACCACTGGTGAAGCTCTCTTTCTCCTCCCTTTGACGAATTAAGATTGAATAGTGACAAAATGACATATTATAATGGATCAGTACGCAAGGAAGAAATCCTGTTTTTCCAATCATTAGCTGGATTCATTCATCAACAATGATTAGTCCAAAATATATGTAGGAATCATTAATTGGAGTTTTCCTTTGATTAAATGATTTATTATATCATTCATTATTTCTTTGATATTTTCCACTATTGTGAATTTTCATGATCTTATGAATTGAAATATTAATTTTTTTGAATTTTCTTCACATATGAACTACCATTTCATGATCATTGGACTATAATGCTTTTTCGATGATATATAATATCTTAGTTTATGGTTATTTACTCCCTAAATTCATTGATTTCTTTGTTGGATGGAACCAGTTGGAAAGGGAACACCATTTCCTTGTGAGACTAAGCTCGGTGGAGCACCCAAATCTTTGAAAGATCAATAAAAAAAGTATTGGTTAGTGAATAATATGTCTGGAATTATTGTGGAATACTGATGTTTGATAAAATGATTTGAGGATATATTTTCATCATTTAATGCTTGAGGTTCATGTAAAAAATGCGTTGAAACCCTCATCAATGATCATAGATGATATATAGTGGGAAATGGCCGATGAGTGTGATCCACAACCACATCCAAACATTTCAGAAGGAATCCCAGAAAAATTATATAGGAAGTGGGGCCTGTATTGAAGTGATAAGATCATATTTGAATATATGTAGTTCATGAAAAACTCATAAATACACATCATGTATAATGAATAACACATGGAGTGTATCTACATCCAGCAGCTGTTCTAGGGTTTTGGAAACCCATAAGTTTGGAACAACATGAATATCTTTATGATGTCGTGTAAAAACTTATTTTTTGAGTTAGTCATGTGATGAATCACACATCCAAGAACACTCAATGTTCTATGTACATGGAATTGGATGATGACATTTGTAGTCTACATGGGTGGCATACCATGTGTCCAAACACAAAAAGTAGTAGAATACAAAGAAATTTGGTCATAGTAAACATACATTGGGTCCGAGTATAGAAAAACGGGGCCCGAGTACATGGACACATCCAGCAGCACACTATCTAGTCCCTGGATTGGTTAGAAACATAGTGTATTCCACCTATCCAACATGTAACCCTACACTGTTGGGAGATATGTTCTATCTAAGGACATAGGTTGGCCACAAAGTGGAACCACATACCATGTGGGTCTCCTCACATGTTTTTTACCCCTTATCCCCAATGTGGGAACCTTATGTTTTCCTTATATCCTTTATTTGAACTCAGATTTCAGAATAAGCGTATCCTATTTTTAGTATTATTTCACATATTATTCATTGGTGAGATCGGAATAATATATTGGGATATGGTGTGAGATGTTGTAGCTTTCTCACCCACATTTTAAACAGTCAATGTGGCAGCAATTTTGCAGAATCACTTGGGATTTCAGGGCAAAACCCTCTAGTAGGGTGGGGCAGTGGCATTTAAAAATGATCATTCTGAATTACCCTCCAATAGGGTTTGTAATTTCAGCTCCTTAATATTATAGAATATCCAAACAAAAGTGCTAGGATGTGGTGTTCTCCAATTAGCATTCCAATTTACACTTAAGTAGGGTAGGGTAGTGGAGTTCGTCGATATTTTGGGCTTACCCTCTAGCATCAATGGGTAGTGTAATTATCCAAAGATATATATGGGATTTCCCCCCATCAAGGCTAGTCAGCGGTGTTCAGTGGAAGCTTATTTCGTGCATTACGCTCTAGCAAGAATGGTCAGTGGAGTTCCTTGATGACGTTCTTAGGCATAACCCTCTTGTAGGGATGGGTAGTGGAGTTCCCTAAACACATTCAAAAATGATTCCCTCCAATAGGGGTGGTAATGGAGTTCGATGATGAATGTCTTGATCAATACCCTAAAATGTTTTTGGGTTTTTTAGTTTCTCAGTGACTATCACAGTAGTACCATCCGGTTATACCAGGGCATGAGATCCTTACCAATAATTTCTGTCTCATAGACTATATAGAATAGCTATCAGATGGGGTTTAGTGTATCTCTAGACTACAATGAAGAGGTATGGTTTCCACACCCTGAATAATATTTGTGAAGAAACCTAAAATTTTGAGGGAGAGTTAGTTCCACTAAAATATGATAGCATCAAGGTGTGGTAATTAATTCATTTATACTTGTCTGTACATAGTAGACATGTGAGATAAAGGGAATCTTTGATGGAATTCATTTGGAACTATTGGTGATTCTTCATCTTGGTTAAGATAGAAGAGATGGAGATCACCTTACCCTAATATTTTGGATTCATTAACTAATAATATGTATATATATGTTATTTCTTTGGGATTCACCACTTGTATTTGGATAATATACTTCCAGTAGAGTTGAATATGCTTGGGGTATTCCATCTGCTTTATGTTTCTAGATTTTCACGGTTGAATGAGTCTACTCTCTAGGTATATGTGGAAAAGTATTAATAGGTAGTTCACATACTCACCGTGTTTAGCCCCTTATTCATGGATAAACTTCAATTCACTTTATTTTTGGTATGAGATATACACTTTCATTATATAATATTCTATGTACTGCATTTCTCTTCATTTGTATCTCTTACTTTGCCCCCTTCACCACATTTGGTGTGTTGTACTGGGTATGTATACACTCACCCCTGCATGGTATTTTAACACATGTTTCATGTCATTTGTAGAAAAAGGAAAAGTCAACCATGACATTAGAGGATATTTGGGATACAAGTTTCCTGGACAATATATGTTGGTTGGAGTTTGGCATTAAGGTGATGGGCTCTATTAATAGATTTTCTATTCATGTTTTCTTTTTTTTTGGGAATCATTTTTTTGTTATGTATTTTTTCCCTTTACATTCCAATTATAATCTCTCCTAATTTTCATAATATCTATAGGTTCATTATTTCTTGATTTACTTTATTGAAGTGTTTGAACTTTTCTTATTTCCCTCTACACATTTCATTTGAGATGGTTGTGTGCATGGGTACATGTTCTTAGGGAAAGGCTTCCCTAAGTAAGTCATACATTCAGTTCTTGTCACCACCCATGGCTTATGTAAGCATGATTGGGGTAGTTTAGGTTTATCCCTAGAATAGGTTGGGTCATGAAAATATTATTATAGAATGGTTCTAGATAATCACAATTATAGCTAAAAGATTAAAAGTATAGTAAAATAAGTTATTAAACATATAATTTTCATGAAATTAAACCTCTATGTCAATGCAGTGTGTGAATATTTCTAAGATTTATTATTTATATTAGGATAATGATATATTATTCATGTCATTTCATTGAAAGTTCGATTCAATATGTCTATATTCCACACTAGAATATACTTTTTTTGTGAATAAGATGTTCTATAATACTCTATTTCTCCAAACTTGGTTCAATATTTAATGCTAATAGTGAAAATGATTCCATTTTCCATTGTGTTTTCTTTTTCATTTTGATGTTTATCATAGTTGATTATATTATATAGGGGTTATGATATTTGAGTAGTAAAAAACCATACATTTTGAGATTTCTTCTTACTATAGATATAACCATAAGATATAATTATTTTCATATATTGGTTAATTTATATGTATTACATCATTTTTCCATTGTGATGTAATGTTGGATTCATTGATTTTATTTCCAATAATATGGATCTCATTTGAATGTTGGAGAATCAGGTTCATTGATATTGTATGTATTCATTTTCTACTAAGTCATCATAGTTTAGTTTATGCAATATAGAGGTATAAACTGTTATGCGCCCGAGGGTTTCTAAGATGATTTTGGATGTATTCAATGATTATGTTTTAGTTCTACCCACATGATGTGATATAGAATCTCAGATAGATCTATAACATACTTTATCTTATATATTTTATGTCATCATATTGAGTGAATCTTTTTGAGTCATGGGTTTTATGTATTTATATTAACAATCTATTGAGAACATGTTTTTTTGTAGTGTGTATAATTATCATTCTCTAGTGTTTTTCTACAAAAATTTAAATTTTAGTATTATGGTGTGTACATACTATTAACTATTAAACTAGGATATGGTGATGAATTAGTATATACTCAAGAGAATAGATGATTCATTAGACCATTTAATGTAGAATAACCTGTTTTTGATGAATGAACATTTTGTGGATATTATTAGATGTGGGAGAAGATGATGATTTATGAAATAATATTTTTATGTTATTATGTTTTCTAATTGAATTCATGTTTGTTATGTTTGGTGTCACAAGTTCCCCATATGTTTTCGTTGTATTGCTTAGATCATTAATTTATTTGTTATTGGAATTGTTTTTTAGGTGTTCATTGATGAAATCCTGATGTAATTGAGGGACGATAAGGATTATAATGATAACATCAAAGTTATTTTGGTTGTTATTAGACGTAATCAGGTATATATAAATCAATATATCTCTATGTTTGGGATGCATGCAGATAAATTTATTGAACATGTTTTTTCACAATAGGTAGTTATAGTTATTCTTTAATGATATAGGTTTTTCTTTTCTTAGGTATCCACTGAGAATGCTGAAATGGTTCACAACATCCTAGACCTTGTAGTATATCATAGTAGGTTTGTGTTTAACTTTAATTAAATTGTTCCCCCATTGATATCATTGAATAAAAATGACTAGGACATAATGTGTACCAATACATGATAGGTGGTGTTTGAGTGCGTAAAGGATATGCCAATTAGTTTTTCTTTAAAAAAATTTATATAGTGGGAAATTATGTTAGAGGTCATTTATGATTCACATATATTATTAGGGGACACAATTTGATGCATTAGGGATAAGTTATCTCATATGGGTCTCAACAGTTAGGTCCCTGTGTGCATTACTATGCCACCAATCATAATGAGTTTTTGACAGTAGTTTTGTCTCTATGTTCATTTAGGGTTTACATTATTTTATGGAGAATTTTTATCCTTAGTTATTATGAGATCATGAAGTATATATATTCTAATAGTGGGATTTGAATTTTCATAAATGCATAAGGATAATGTACTTATAAAACTACGACTTCATGGTTTTTTTAATCAAATAACGGTAATGTGGTAGCTGATTCACTAAGAATGTATTACCAAAGTGGAGTTATTAATAAGTCTGGTGAAAAATTGAGAGTGATGTAAAAACATATAGAATTTCCTCTTTTGTGGGTTATGTTGATAATAGAGTATTCTTGAAGTATATGATCATGTAGTCATCCCTTTTTAGCATGTTGAGGAAGCCATGTTCATAGATCTTATGGAGGTGTTTGGTCATGATTTTATCATCTCTGAAGATTCTCATAAGTGATAGTTTAGGGATGATTGAAAATTACTTTTTCTTAATGGGATTTTAATCATCATAATTCATTCAAGAAATTGTTTTCCTTGAATTCCATTTATCACCATTAGTAGTACACCCTAGTGTAACCAATATGTATCATGGAATTAGGAGTCATTACAAGTGGGCAATGGTAGATTGGCATGTGGCTGAGTTAATGTCTCACGGATTATTCGGTTAGTAGGTTATGTTTCAGTATCATGTTACTAGTGATTTAATACAACCTCTAGATATTTTTGCGATAAATTATGTTGATATATTGATGTATTTCATCTAGGTATTACCTTGAACTAGGAATGATATAACTATATTTGGTTTATTGTGGATCAGTTTTTGAAATTGTTTAATTTCCTGGTATTTGAGGAGATGATCCTTGTAGACTCATTGATGAAGATTGATATTTAGAATATTTTAAATCTTCATTAATTTTTAGGACGATCATATCAGATGATTATCATAAATTAACAACAGGAGAGTGGAAGGGTCTTCCACATTAATTTAGCTACTAAATGTGACTTAGAACTACATTCCATCATTCTATGGATAATTAGACATGGAATAATATACAGAAATAGGATTATATGTTGAATTCATGTGTTCTAGATTTTGGAAATTTGTTGGTGAAATGCATAATCATCATTGAGTTTTTCTATAATAAAAGATATCATTCATCCATTCGTATGACTCTATTCATGATGCTTATGTGGGTCGAATTTTAATTCAATATTTTTCTATAATTTCATTTTGTAGTCAGTAATTATAATACATTATTTTTCATAGAAAATGAAAATTATGGTTCAAAATATTTTTTAGTGGATGACGGCTACTCAGTTGACTCATCATCCGTAGATGGATCTTATCCATGAAATTTTCCTTGTGTCAAAACCTTACCAATATCATTATGATATTTTATATTATTTATTATAGTTTTTTGGATGTTGAGGAGAATATTAAATTCATGTACTTACATGATTATATTTAATATAAATGGGATAATATATTCCTTGATCTTTAATTCCCATTAGTTCATGTTTTGTGGATGTGAATTTTTCTGGGGGTGTGAATGACTAGGAACCAGTTGAAAATACCCTCTTATTATCTTCAAATTTTTTGAACCAAAATTATTTTTCCTTTTCTGATGAGATGATTGATTATATGATATCATTACATTATTGGATTATTTATTGTGTTGTGATTATGAATCATAAAAGTAAATACCCTAATTCGAGTGGAATCTTAATAAGTTATGCTGGTTTAAATTTTTTTCTCAAACATTTTGATAGTGATTTTAATAATATAGGATTAGAATCATTCAATAGATATCAAATATACTATCTCATACATTCATATAACACCATTTTTTTAAGTGGTGGATGTGTTGAGGGTGAGTATAGTGGAATTTAAAGGGGAGTCTAAACTATTTTTTTTCTACCAGCACAAATCATGCCATTACAATATGCGGTTTTTATGTGTTAAACCAAATATATTATTAGGGTCGATGTATTCGAGTTTGTTAGCCCATGATAGAAAAGCATTAAATGCGAGATTATTTTTCATGATGTGATCTTAGTTGATGGGTGTTTTGTGTTATTCTATTTATCATATGAAATCCAGTTGCACCAATTTTTTTATTGTATCATGAGGAACCCTATGATATTTTGGTGTTTAAATATATTGTATTCAAGATCGTTAAACTAAAATAATTTTAATTTGGATTCTTCAGTGGATGATTTTTTAGGTAATATAATTTATGGATGCATTGAACAATTGTTATTATTTTACATGATAGTTCATTGATTTGTTGTCGGATTTGACTTGTAGGATGAGATATATAGTATAAAATTTTATTATTTGAGGGTAACAGTATGAAGGGAACCCTTAATCAAAGAAAATAATTATTTAACTTGAATTTGATTGGTTTGAACCAAAATTATTTATGGTTATTTATAATGTTAAATGTGAATATGGACACTATTGGAATGTAAAGAATAAAATAATTCAATTATGGGATGATTTCAATTTTCAATATAAAAGTTTTCCTTATTTTATGTTTTATTTTATTTCTCTAACTTCTTTTCACCCTTGGACTTTATTTAAAAATCATTAGATATCTTTTTTTATCCACTAGATTCTAATTGATAATTGTATTTTCATGATAGTGATTATTTGATATTGTATGGGTTATCCGCCCCTTTTATCTATTTCTATGTTCTCTCAATTTTTTCCTATTTTATCAGGACTATGGAAATGATCTGGATTTGAATCGGTTTAGTTTTGATGATGCTGGGTTATGGTATTTATGGGCATCATTGTACTATAGGTTTTTTTTGTTTTCATTGGGAGTTTGTGGTGGTGTAATCCTATTTATTTCGTCTCCTCTTGATTGTATTCATAAAACATATGACAAAATTATGGAATTTGAGACTTCTAATTAATTTTTATATAAAATGACCAAATTTTATTTTTTAATGGGTGGGTGTTATGTATTTACCTATTAATGTTAAAGAACTGGTTCAAAGAAATTGATAGGTAAATGGGAACTTTCCACATGATTCAATTTAAGTTCTATATTATGGTTAAATTTAAGATTATTTGTGATTATAAAACCCATTTATACTTTGCTTTCATTCTGGATACGTTCTCTATTCATAATAAGAAAATTAAATAAACATATAATTAAATAGAATGATGAAATTTTCTTATTGATATTATTACTTAATTTTAAGGTGTTGAATTATTAGAGGTGGGTTTTATTAAAGAGGTTCACCGAAAAGTGTAGTATTGTTTTCTATTGTGCATGCATTTATTTTTCACTGGGCGGTTGGGTCCCCAATTTTTTTGTGGTTTAGTAATAATATTTGGAGGCTTGTTAAGTGTGATAGTGGGTTATGGATAATATAATGGAAGTTGAGGGATTTTTTGTGATAATTATTATGGATGGTATGATAGGGATTATGTAGGAATGATAGAATGGAAATATGGTTGTTGGTTTGCGATATTGTGGGGGGGGGGAATATGGGGTTTTTATTTCATTTTTTGTGGAGTTTTGTCATACATGACATGTGTTATGATGTTGTGATTAATGTAATTATAAGAATAGAAAACTTAGGTATGTTGAATTTTTTAACCTCTAAATTTAATTTTAGAAATTATAAATGCTAAATTTGGTATCTGATGTATTATAAAGTGGGATAGTGATACTAAATTATATATTCTTATCAGAAACATTAATGGAAGAACTAAATAAATTAATAATTATTTTATTAAGGTTTCTAATAAATATATATTTAAATTTATTTATGTGTTAATAAAATTTTAATTAAATGTTGTTGTGTAGTAATTGTTTAAAATATTAGGGTATTTTTTTATTATGATTACTTATTGAAGTTCATTCCAATGTCTAATGGATATGATGAAGTGAATTATATATATATAAGTAATGAAATTATTCCAACATTATACTAGACCCTTGTGTTTTTTTCTAAGTGGATAATATATCCTCTGTAATTTCTTATTATTTTAAAGACACCACCAACAATGTGGGGTTATACTAGGAACACCCTTATGAGGTAATTGTGTCTATGTTTTTTCCCCAATATCCATGTTGTATAAGTCAATAGATGAATTATCCTCATTTTATAATATCACATTAAAAAGTAATTTAAATTATAATACGATGAGGTTATGACTAATGAGATGTGATATCCAAAAGTAAATGATCTTATGATGCATCAATTATTATACTGTAGAAGATGCCATGTCTGGTGGAGGATCATCATTGTATGAGAGTGGAATATGTTTGCTGTAATTATTGTTCACAATACCCAACTGTGATGAGGATGGAATATTTTATTTTTATGTAGTGATTTGGAATATATACATGGTATATCGTATGGTGTGGATATGTGTTATATGATGGTGAAGAATAATTTGGTTGTGAAACTCTATGGAAATATAGTTTTGTTGATATGGACGGGGTGAGAGGATTGGTAAAAATTATGTTTGAGCGGGAGAGAGTGTATATTTGTATAGAAGTGTTTTTAGGGTACAATAATGTTATATTAATTTTATATAATGTTATTAATCTTCGATTAACTACTATGTGATGCAATTTTTGTGGGGATGGGTGGTAGTTGACCTAAAATAGGTAAAATATTTGTTTGATAATTTATTAAAAAATTCATTATTATACATATTCATCATTTGAAAAAGATTTTTTGGGGAGGTTTTTATTGATTATTGTTTTTCCTTACCCCCTCACCCCCACATTTATATATCTTTTAAAAATATTATTGGAAGGATTTGGGGAACTGGATGGAATTACTAGCTTATAGAGATCTGTATTGGTTTTGGTAGAACTACCGTCGGAGTTGAATCTTTGGTTTTTTATTATAGGGGCATGTAGTTATGTGTGATTTTATTGCAATGTGAAGTGGGTTTTTATTATATATTATGTGTATTTTTCAAGTGGTTATTCATTTATTCATATTTATAGTAAGGGAAATAAATTCTATATGTGTGATTTAATCTTGTTAGTACAGGTTATCAACCACCGGCTGATTGGATATTGTCTTTTCAGGGGTCACTCTTTCATCACAACAATACATTCAAGGTTTCTAGTGAAGCTGTTTTGTGAAATTGGATTTTAAAAACCAACAGGATGTGCTCAAAATTGATGAATAGGGTTGGATAATTATCAGTATTTGACATGGATGAGAATTTCCAATGGATGTTATATAGAGAGTAGAGGAATATTAATTGGGAATCAATCGTATAGATAATACTCCATGGTGGGATTTTTTATGATTATATATTATTATTTTTTATTATATTAATTATTATTTATCATGACTATGATAATTGAAATAATAAATAATATCTTTTTATTTATGGGTTAAATAAGATGGGATTATATTATAATATAAACTATGTTATGTGTTGATTCAATATGATAACAATAATTTATGTGAAATGTTATGATAAAGTATCATTATTAATGTTTTTTATTTTTCACCTAAACTCATTGGCTATAGATTTTTGAATAGATCATATATTGGAATTCACAAATCTAATTTTATTTTTAAATTGTTTTAGGCAGTGTTAACCATCCCAACCCACACATCTCACTATGATTGTTGATGTTATTTTTCATAGTATATAAAAAACAGAAACAAAATCATTAATTTTTGATGGATTTGAAGAGATGAATTCCTAAAGAGATGCTTCATTTGATGATTTTTCATTGAAAGAGGTATTTTATTATACTGGATAGTCATATATGGGATATATATGTTCCAGTTACATGAGTAATGACTTGTTAATTTTGTTTCATTGGAATTATTGGAACTCTTCTATTTATTAAGTAGTTTTTAAAATAAGGATTCATTTATATGGAATTTTTATTTTCATTTTATATAATTTTTTCATTTAAGGGAATATAATTGCACATTAATAACATCTTATCCCTTATATTTAGATACCAACCTATTTTAATTATTGTACACAATTGATTTCATGTGATTTTTCAAATTAGAATTTTGGTTTCAAATATTTGGGCCAGATCATTATAAAATGGAATCAGATCATAGGTTTTAATCATTTTTTTTACGCCAAGTAAAAATATTTATTTTTATAGATACTAATAAAGATGAACATAAATATGAAGTAGAAAACCTTTTTCTTTTGAAATTAATGTAATTAGGTAGACTGAGCATAACAAGTGAAATATGTATCTCTTATATGATATATTTCTCTACATGTGTTTTAAAATAAGATTGTAAGAGACATGAAACATGACCATGTATCATGACATACATGGATTTAGATTAAATTTGGGTACAATGTTTTAAAAAATTTGTTTATCGCATGATTTTTATTTTGACTATAACATTAAATGGGTTATAAAATGTTTTGAATTTTAAAAGGAGTGACTCAAAATTCATTACGAATTCACAATGATAACATCAATAGTAGAAGGAATGAATTTAGAAAATGTTTATAAATCCACATATAGTGAAATAGAATTAATTTATTTGAGGTTTTTAAAATTATAGGATATATGATGATAAAATTTCAAAATGGAGTATTGGTAAATTTTTTGTTTTATAGAATTATAAAAATATCTCACCATAAAAATATTATTACTTAACATAGATATAGAAAAATTGAGAGTCATTTGGAAATGATGGGTTCACTACTCTAACATATTTTTTCCACATAATGTGGGGGAGGGAAAAAGAGTGGACTTAATGACATTAATTAGGCTTTAGAGTCCTTGATATTGAATCTTCCTTTTATTAGAGGATATAGTACAGTGTGGGGTGAAAATTTTTAGTCATATAGAGCCAACACGATATTATAGTATAATTATACTCTAAATACAACACATATGGAACTATCTATATAAATACTGGGGGAGAAGAACCAAAATAGTATGAGATGCTTGTGTGAACAAATTTTCAGGTAGATTTTACATGGGTACTATATTTGAAGTTGTTTAATTAGTTTTAATATCCTGAGATACAGAAGATGATGCATTATATGATCTTCCTATATTTTTATAAATAGAATATATTTGTAATGGATAATACTACTCATTTTTTGGATTAGGTTTTTATTTGAAAATTTTATCACAAATGAAAAGTCAAAATATTTAAGTTTTGAGATTTCAATTCAACATTGGATTCAGTTCAAGGATTTTTTGGACCAACCCTCCTTTATATATAATAGGAATAAAGAGAATATAGTGCATGCAGATATGTGATATTCATTGTGTGTGATTAATTTTCTTCCTCAATTTATTAATGGAATAAATTTATAGAGAAAATAGTGGTGGAAAAGGAACGAATTGTATTAATAAGGCAGTAATAATAGGCCAAATCACTAAAATTCATCCTAAAAAAGTAGATAAGTTGGGTGTTTATATATTTTTAATATGAAATATTTGATTTGGTTCTATCTTAATATCCTAATGAAATTTCATATATACCATAATATATCATACATGAATCCATTTGGTCTAGATACTAGTAATAGTTTGTTCAACTAGAAAAAAGGATCAAGGATGGATATAAGGTTAGGAAATATTACTGCAGTTGAATCCTATGAAAGGACAAAAAAATAATCTATATGGATAGACTAAAAATAACATGGGATAAATATTCATTTTATTGAATGTTCTATAATATTAAAAATTACGAAATTTTTCATTATGTGGTACCATTTTTATTGGTTATACTATAACCTTATAAATTTTAGATATATGTTTAGGGATATAATTCATAAAAACATGATTAGTATAAAAAAAAATTTATCATGTAAAATTTTATACCTTATTCTATGATTATTGATATAGATCATGGATAAATGTTTAAATGATGATTCATATTTCCTTGTTTGTAAAATATAATTTTTGATGATGAAATTGTTGCATAATTTTAGTCTTCTATATGACTACATAGGATGTAATACATGAATTAGATTAGATAATTATGATTAAGGCTCATATATACTACTTTGGTTTCATTTATATCACTTAATAGAAATGATCACACTCTTTATGGGAGTGGGATTTCATATTATTTTATCATATTTCAAAAATGCGTACAATTAATTTATCAGATAGATGGGATTGATGAATAGATTGGCGGAATAAATAATAAATATTGTTTTTTTGGAACAATATATTATTTCGTGGATGAGTTTTCTTGGAATTATTCTAGACTACTGTTAGAACGATATGCAAAGTTCCCTATGTTCATGTTACCATGAAAACCTAAAATATACTTAAATCCACATGAAACATAACCCAAAGATCTACGATAATTGAGGATTTATTTGGATGATTTGGAGGGAAAGGGATTTATCAAACCATGTGTGTCACTTTATATGTCATCAATGCTATTTAACAAGATGTTCTTCAAAATATTATGGGTGAATTTGATCTATTAGAAAATAAATCATGTAACAATTGAAAATAAGTACATTTGAACTCAAACAGATTATTTTAGCTATCAATTTAAATGAAAAATGTTGATTTGAAATATTTTATTAAGGACAGGATATCACTAGTTTTGGGTGTAGATAAATGATAATTTAATGATAAACATCAAGAGTGGGTTTGAAACTCATGATTTTAGTACTATTATTTTGGGTCATCAATGATTCATCTTCTATATTACCTTAATGTATCATATCCATTTCAATTCCCATGACATTTTAAATGTGGTTTTTATAAAATTATTATTAATTTCATGATATTAAGATAATAGAATATCATATATTTGAGGATTTCATTTTAGATTTCTAATAAATATTTATTGTATGTAATTATATAAAAAATACAATTTATAGTTCTAAAAGGTAATGTTCTTAAGAACGTAACATCTATGAAAGTTGTTTCTAATGATCTATAGAAATAGAAAGTGGAAATGATAGGTATTTAATAATTATATAATGATATAACTATTTCAATGGGAATTAATACATAATATAGATCTGTGTCATGGTTTTGTGATTTTTTTAATTTATTTTGTTTCATACTCTCATAGTTCATGTAGGCCGTATATAAATATGAGTTCTCAATTTCCACATCATTTTACATGTGTTTGATATTTAAATAATATCTAAGAGGAATTATATAGGAATTATAGATATCTGGAGACATGTAAATTAGATGTTTCCCTAAGAATATGTAATTTATAATACTGATGATGTGTTGCAGCAAAACTCTAAAATTCAAGTTTTAAATGAAACTATAAGAATTATATACCATTCTTATTATGTGGAGAAATTTATTTCCTATGGATTTATGATGATATTGATTTATTATTTTAAAATTTATTTTGGTTGTCTTATGATATTTTTATATCAATTTATTTCCACATATTAGATATTTTAAATTCTGTAAAAATCTATTAGAAATCAGGAACTAAACTGCTAAGTATTCCCTAATTAAATTTCAAACAATGGTGGTTTTAATGTTTCTATATTCTTGGTATTAGAGTAAGGAAGTTTAATTGTAGTTATGAATGAGATATCTCTAGTAGTAATGTATACACTCATAGAAATAATTTCTATAGTGGGATAATATAGGGATAACAAAAATATAGATTTCTCTTAAGGGATGTGAATAATGCATTTATTATCAATTTTTAGATAAGGGAAATCCACATGGGAAATCACGGTGATGCTTATCATTCAAGAAAGGATAAGGATTGTTAGGGTTCTATATATATGTTGGGTATTATTGTTGGATATTTATTTGGAGAGAGAGAAAAATATTGATTCTAATTCTTTAAATAACATTATACTATTATTTTTTTCTCTAGTCTTGAGATATGCTAGAACTTATACTTGACCATTTTTGGTCATTTGTGATTTGATATGAAAAAACACATTAGATGTTGTTTTATTGGTCAAAATTAAATATAATAAACTATTTTAAATGGGTGGGAAATTGAAGAAAGTTGTGAGATCCCACATCAAAATAGCTTCCACTTCAGTGCAATGATGGGTGGATCGAACCTTTGTCAAGGTATAAAAAATAAATTAACATAGAATTTTCAAGAGTTAATTAAATATATAAAATTCATATTTAATGATGTAGTTTTGATTTTGGGTTCTTTATGTTCTAGTTTTTTAGAAATTAATAGGGGATGTGGAACATGTCCTTTAATTAGTGGGAATCATATAATATGTAATTGACATTACAAGTGGTGTGAATGTGTATATGAGTGGATATAAATTTATTTTTACTTAGTTTATTGGAGTGTGTGAATTTTGGAATTGAGTGTTTATCATAAGATGAAAGGTTTACATAAATGTACCTTTTCTAATTATTTTTTGGATATCTCAAAATTGGTTACTAGTCCTAGGCCTAGTGGTAGTGAGATAGAGGGGATTATACTAGTGATATGAGATGTGACATGAAATTTCATTGGAGCAACTAATGAAGGTTTTTGAAGAGTAATTTTCTATTATAAAATAAATATAATTGATGTTCATAATTCGAGTCTTATCTAAATTAGATAACCAAATATTTTTTTAACATAGAAACATGTAATGTTTTAATGGAGGGAACAACATCAAACCACATTTTGAAAAGCTCAAAATGTTTTATTATTACATAGTATCAATCTTACATAAATATATTTTTGGGTATTCAATTTATTATAAAACAATAGATATATACAACACATTAATTGGATACTATAAAAGTTATTCTATACATGAAAGAGTTGATTAATAACTTGTATGGTGATATATTAGAGGTTTATTTTAATAATAGATATCTTAAGTATATATACCCATTTAATATATAAATTTTAGGTAAATAATATGGGTTGAGTATCTTCAATGTTTTTTTACTTTGATTTATTACTGACACTTGGAATGGGTAACAATATATGTGGTACCATCAGTGGAAAGGATAAAGCAATAAATGAATCAAAATAGTTGTGGAAGAATATGATATTGATAGTAGAGATATATATATTTATATAAAGGATCATGAAGGGGGATATTTGATAATTTTATATTGAATTTATTACATTTATATAATTTTCTATAAAAACATTTAGAGTTTCCACTAATGTATTACGTAGTGTATGACATGTTTTATGTATCCTAATAAATGTTTCAGTCAAACACATCTCATACAGTTCAATCAAACCATTCACTTTAAACCGAATATTACCATTATTTAGAGGAAGATGAATTTTATTTTTAAATAATTATGGGACTTGAGGTAATAAATCATTCCATTGGATTTAGTGTTATCCAAACACCATATCAACTAAAAATAAATTTCTCAGAGATAAGCTCATATTTGATAGTAGTGAATGAAACATTATATGAATGAAGAAGATAGATGAAATTTTAAGGGTTTAAATTTCATATTATGGGGAAAATTATAACATTAAAATGTTTTAGTCCACATAATCTATGTGGAGGAGGAATTTAGTTTATTTATTTTGGTTTTTTAGAATTGGGATAATGAAATTAGCATTAATTTTATTTTATTATATAATCATGGAGTATTTTATTAGCATTTAATGTGGAATATTATTTAATTATTTAATTCATGAAACTAGTTTGTGGATTTTTGATATATATCAAATGATATTCAAATACATTATTTTATTCAATAGGAAGTAGAGGATAAATTTAGAATATAGAATCTGAGGATTTTTGTTCTCTCTACCATAGTATTATTTTAGAGTGATTAAACTTATAATGAATTTAGGATATATTGAGAAATTTGAGTCACTTATATTGGAGTTTCCGATATTGAACTTAAAAATGAAATTAAATAATGGTTTTCAATGAGTGGGAGTGAATTTAATACATTTTAATCTATATTGATCCCATATAGTTTTTGGTGGATAATTTCATTTTATAGGAAGCTAATGAATTATTAGTTATTTGGATAAATTATCATGACATTTCCTACAACTAGGTAATCTTTTTAAATACATAATTAATTTTTGAGATCATAAATATTAATTGAAAAACATATATTTTTATCATTAATTTTATATAAGGGATTAATACATGAATTATAATTTATGTAATTGGGGCCATTCCACATACTAGAATTTTCACCTTCACCCTACTTTGGCCTTTTGTCTTTTATGGCTCAAAATAAAAATTTACTTGTAGATCATATATAATATCATGCCTTTTATTCCACTCACCCATTTTCATGTAATCCAATACAGAGTGTCATACATGGTTCATTGCAAAATATTATTGGTTGTTCCAAATTCAGAAACATGCCCTGAAAAATATATTCATTTCATTGTAAACACCATAAATTATAATACATGTTATCTATACTCATAAACAATTGAACATCATTTAATTTTAATTATTTTACTAAGAGGTTTTCACTACAATGATAATAATATATAGGTTGTTGTAGGTTTAAGAAAATCAATACAGGTTAGGTGGATTATATTCCTTCCTCACTTGTTTGTGATTTAATGATTTTTCATTATTTAATGGCATGATTTAAGTTTATTTTGATAATTATGTGAAATTGAATATATAAAAGATTTTTTCTATATTCATTATAAATGAAAAAATCTATTTTTTATGGAAATAATATATTTTTGGATTTTAAAATCATGAAATTTGATTTTAAATGTTTCATTTTCTAAAAGTATAATCTATATTTAAATTTAAATTTATTTTTTATATAATATAATAAACTATTTGGCGTGGTAATTAATTTTTAGTGAAAATGGTTTTAAATAAAATAAATTAATCTTAAAATTGAGTAATGATTGAGAAAAATCATAAAAATCGATTCAAGGGTTATTTAGTTGTTATGATTTTATGTGTGTGGGGGGTCTTTTGTTTTTTAAAACAAATCGTATAAGGATTTTAATTTAAAAAAACAATATGTTGGATGGTGATCCATGTAAATGGATTTTATTATATTATGAATGGATTTTTTATAAATATTTATTTATTTTTGGGATTCCAATAAATAATATTCTTAATTTTTTTCTTTGATTTATGTCTAAAAAAGGTGAGATTATTTTATTCTAGAAAAATTGGTATGCTTTTTTTCTATGTTGTAGACTGAATTTATATGAAACACAATAAAAACATTAATTCTTTAAGTGTTTCTCTATTTTCCTAGTCCAATTGGTGAATTTGTTTATAATATATAATTTTTGTGAATAAATGAGAGTGATTTAATGAAATATTATTGTGTAAATTTTTACTCATCCCTATGAATAGATATTAATTTGAGTGTATATATCATTTTCCATGATGTTGGTAAAGGAAAATAAAACATTTTATTCAATAATATATCATGAGAACTATTTTAATAGGGATATGTATTGGTGATAATTCATGGATTATGAGTTTATTTATTATATACATGAAGGAAAAATATATGATTTCTACTTTTCATCCACCTTCCCTCTAACTTGTTTGTATTAATTACAGTGCATTATTGGAACCCCATTTCATGGGATGATGTCTGTAGATATTTTTTAACTTTTATGATAATGAGATTCACATTTCATATAATTTCATTCAAATTTAAAAACATTATCCACTAATGATTATGTTTCATCCCTTATAATTATTTTCTGGCCTATTTTAATCAAAGGACTTGTTTAAGGCCATCTGGTTTTCTAGATAGGGTTCAAGGATCAATGAATTTTGGTTGGCCCAAAATATAAATTCATTAAAATATATATTTATAATGATAAACATTCATGATCGATTATAAATTTGTATTTTTTAGAGTGTATAGAATTTGAATAATCATATAAAATAATTTTATTACTATGTATTCGGAAGAATCAACGGTTATAGTATATAATTAAGGTGAAATAATTTGTGATGGTATGTAAATTTTATATTGTTTGATCTTGGTTAAGATATAATTTATGAATATCTCTTAATTATAATTTTCCTTTAAATAAATATTTTCTCATTTCATAGAGATAATAAGAAGTCATACTAGTAATATTTCTCAGTGATTCCCACCTCTAATTGAATCCTTTGTATGTATGAATTAATTTTTATCAGTAAAGTATATTCATCTAATAAAATATTGAATGTCTGATTTAAAAATGAGTCATATGTTTTCAGGATTTTTATTATATTCCTCTAATTATAGGTATTATGGATTCAATTTTTAAAATATATTAAAAATGATTATGGAAATAGGATGTTCCAAAAAAGTAGTGGTATCAATGTTATTTCTATGAATTTTCATATAATATTATGTTCTTTATGAAAATTTTTAATTTTATGAAGGAGAATACTATCACAATGAGAGTTATGTTTATATAAAAGTTTATGATATGTGAATTATATACATAGCCCAACCATATGAATAAATTGTAATATTTGATATAGTGAAATTTAATATTATTCATTATGAACTGTTTTTTGTAATGTCCCTATCCTGGGAGAAACTAAATTGGTTCCCCAAGTCAAGTATCTACATGAATCAAGCATAACAACCCATATTCTAGAGGTTTTTAAACAGTAGTGATCGTCTAAAATTCCACTTGGGAAGACAATAACCTCTTTACTAGAGTAATCCATAGATGAAAAAAATAGGTTAATAATTTTTAAATAACCAATAAACATGCACAATCGAACATATCCCAAAACTATGTACAAACCACAAACCAAAAAAAAATATGTCATGTCATGATAAATAGTGGAAATTGGACAAAATACAAACTAAAGAAAACTAGAAGAATCCAATAAATGGTCATGACTCCAAGTCTGGATCCTCGTCCACACCTATCCCAGGCCTCACTCAAATCTCAAGCTCATAGCCTTTTTTACTTATCCTAACATGAAAGCTTGAAATCTACATTGGGACCCAATGGTTACGAATTATGGTGTTAGTAAAACTAAATAGGCCACCACCAATGGTGTCTAAAAAACTGTATGGTCTAACAGTTAGTGCATCAAATCATAGAATAAATGACAAGGGAAATTAAAAGCTATCATGGGTTTCATTATGTACAATGTTCACTTAAACCAATTCCATCATTATTTCCATTTTCATTGGATACCCCATATTTATTACTAAACTCATTTCATGTCATGTTCAACTGGATAGGCATTCACATCATTTAAACAATATCCGAAGCCAAAAACTATCAGGCTGAAGGTGTTAGTCGTGTTCTATATCACACTATGGATAAACATTTCATAACAATGAATCACACTTACCATGGAGGCTCAGTCAAGGTAGTCTCGTCGAATGAAATCACAATGGGAATAGATAATCAATAAAACTCCCTAACATGTAATGTTCTCAATAAGAACCCATTTCCAAATATGTGAAGTACTTATCACTCCAAAACATCTATCGATGGTGGTTTACAACTCACCAATAAAATCCTTTTTTCTTATTTTGGTCAAGATTTTCTCGGTTGAATCATCTTATAAATGCCCACCTTTAATATTATCATGACATGACCTCAAATGACTACGTTTCCTTCACACCAATGGTAACTCCATGTTCACTCAACTATGAATACAATATTTCAAGCTCGATGTCCATTGATTATTTAATACTAGACCGCCATTATCATGCCATCAATGATTCTAACACATGTATTTCAGATTCCTTGTAAAATAGCAGCAAACCCGAAGCTAGCGGTTGACTTCACCAACAATAATACAATTTCCCACCAAGAACTCTTCTAAGGGACCCAATGTGCACCTCACAAGTCTCAAATTGACATCCTGATTCCACCACACTAACTTTATGAACTACCCCACACATTTAGGAATGGTTTGTTACTCCCCACCATAGGATTGGCATTACCATTGATTTCCTTAAGCAATTTTCAACTGCCCATATTCATTCTTGGATCGTAATACTGACCCAAAAACTTGGATATTACGATCAAAATGTTTCTTAGAACTATAAAAAACATCACCCAATACCCATTCCTGGCTTTTGTGAATGTCACATTCTCCATTCATCGACACTCTTTCCATTCTAAAAAATATACACATAATCGATCACTAGTGAAAATGACATCATAAATCTCCACATATACCCCCCAAAATAACAAAACTTCAACAATTCCCCATATCTTACTAAAGACATTCAATTATCTAGGCACAAAAAGATATTTCTCAGTATAGTCAGGACAATGCCAAGATATTTTTCCTGATCATCACTAGCTAACAGAATTCTAAGAATTCATCAACAATCCCCAAGAGAATTATCACTCATTGATGTCATATTATAGTATAGAACACATTTTTAATTTAAAGTTCATAGGGTCCCTTTCTAGCACAAAAGTCATCATATCTTAAACGTCCCTATTCAAGAATGATTTCTGACCAAGGCTAACCACCATTCTATAACTCTCTACCCAGATGTCTTGAACACATTTTTCCTTTAGCAGGACTACAACCACAATGAATGAGTTCTTATATAATTTCACTAAATGTTAACAATTAAAAAATAATGACCCACCTACCCCAATAAAATAAAATGGTTCCCGCATAACTATTATATTATATTTTATTTAATAGATAAGGAAAAGTGTTTACCTGAGCCACTAGTTTTCCCATTCCAAATGGAATCATGTCTTATGAGTCTATTCCCACATATGGACCTTATCTTGTCCCTCAAAGTGTTTTACCATCTTGTGACTACACACTATGAAAAAATTAGATCACATGATCCAAAAATTACCAGAGCCTAGACCAACCCCCTCTTACTCAGATGACTATCCCATCTAGTCTATCGGCCAAATCAGCATCATGGAATTCTCAATGTCGCACCCAAAGACCAAAACATTCACTCAATAGAGCCTGTACAGATGACCACCCTCACATTTGGTGTAACCTTCATTACAAAATCACACATTTGAGCATCATAAAACATTAAATCCTCCACTCAAAACAAAAATTTAGGTCCCATTAATCATTTCTTAAATATATGGATCAGACCTCCAAATTTTATAACCCTTAGAAACTAACTATACAACCAACTACATGAAATCAACATCAATTTGGGGAGAATCCGGGCACAACTATACCATTTATGAAAATGAGATTTTACTCATTATGTCTCATTTCCACCTCTAAAGCATCACACATGCTTCCTATTTTACAACACCTACAACACTTCGATAACCCCCATCAAGGTCACCCATTATTTTTACATGGAACTCAGAACATTCCTCCAACTCGAGTCCCACCTTCCAAACACTATTGAACTTATACATTACCTCTCTAGTACATATCGATAGATTTCCTTCTCAATACATCCACCCGCACCGCACATGCCTAAGAGAACTCACAAAATGGTCATCCACTCTCTCACATGTCTCTCTTGAGGGTTTAACGATATGAACATTAAATATAGGGTTATGTGCACCGAGTCTCCAGGCCCTCTCTCAGGGATTAATTCACAAAACAATGATCAAGTAATCACTCATTGGTGGAACGTAAATCCTCATTCGGAAACACTATGCCTAATGCACCAAGACAAACATCAACTTTTGGTCACATTCAATGTATACTCACACACATACCTCGACACTAAGGGGCCAAAACACAAATCACAAGGTATGAACACATGTGTGTCATCACACCCATAACAAAAAAAGCCCCACAATATTAAAATAACTACCAAGATAATCACTCTCAATTTCAATGCACAACCCATGTAATTACAAACTACATGGGTATGCACCTTTACATTATCAGCTGACACCATAAACTACATGGTCACAACCCTAATTAAAGATTAATTGTTAAAACAACCCATGTCCTCACATCGAGGGTCATCAGGGTCATGTGGCATATAACCAAAGAATCATCACAGGGAACTCTCACAATCTAAACCACCCTCACAAAGGCCCAAATAAATAACTCAAGGGATAATCGATATAGGTCATTTGCAACTGATCCATCATTACACCTTCCCTTATAATTAATTTCACCATTTTGAGAACCTATGTTTCAAAAATTTGAATATTATGTTTACCCAATATTTTAAAAATTCCTACATTATTTATATTCCTACTCCAAAAATATTCATAAATGAAATTTCATGAATATCTAATTAGTGTAGACCATAATGGAAAAAATACTAACTTCCATAGTAAACTCACTACACATACTCTATCCCAATGGACATAATTTAATCTCTAACACTACCCTAAAAAATCACTACCATGGGTCATGATTGACAAGGGGTAGGCCGACAAATATAAACATTGGTAGTTTATTAAACTCCTTTTTTGTACCATTTCCCACTCATAATGTAAATCTTTTATCTTAGTCACATTTCTCATGTCAAAACATTTTGCAACCATATTTTTAACTCAATTAAAACCCATAATTTTGTGCAATTCATTAAAAATTCATTATTATTCCTAACAAAAACTGTCTAACATGAATTTATTATACACCATTTCCTTAATGTTTTAAAAGAGTGTAAAAATAATTCTACACATTATGTCTCATACACTCATCTCGTGTGTTCCAATTATGATTCATGAAATTTATATACAATGCTTCCAATTAGGATCCATGAATTCGAAATATCATGCGATTCCAGACATGAGATAATTATCATAAAACTATCACATAACACAATGAGTACATCACTCGAAGGATAAATTTCATCAACGGTAACAACACACATCCAAACCAAAAATTATTATCCCTCGCAACATGGGTTTTCCCTTATACATGGCTTATCTAAACCCATGAACGAGATCATTCCCAAGCTCCAATAAATCCTAATATACTATATAGCTTTCGAAACATAATTTATTGGGAATAGATCCATTGTAATACCAATGTATAACATCCTTGACCTTGGATCCACTAAGCAGGTGCCCTGAGACAATTCACTATAGTACCTCAAGTGCACCCCCCATACTCTAGAGGTTGTCAACTAGTGGATAGGGTATAACGAGTCACATAACAATACAATACCCTCTTTATAAGATTAATCCACATCAAAAATCAAAATAAATTACATAAATTTTTTGAAATAACCAATTAACATAGAAAAATGAACATGTCAAAAAAATAGGGTATAATCCAAAAACCATATATAAATATTTCATTTCATACTAAAATTTATAATGTGGACAATTCACATAATAAATAATTTAGTGGAATCCCCAAAATGGTTTTGACTCTATATATGCAACCTCATCCATGCATATCGCAAGCCTAACTCAACTCCCAAGCATATCTCATTTAACCATATCCTGACCTCCAAGCATTAAATATGATTATGTACCCAATGGTTTATGAGAAGGGATTGATTATAACTCATTTGGACATCAATAATTATGTCTAACAAAATATGAAGTCTAACAAGTTATACCTGAATGTATAAATTAATTGACAAGTAAAATAAAAAGATAACTCAGGTTCCACTATCTAATAATGTTAACTATATGTATTTCCATCATTATTGAAATTTTCATCACTTACTCCATCATTATTACCAAACTCAATTAATCACATGTTCCATGGGTTTGTATTTAACATCATTTACGCAATAGCCTAAGCTGAAAACTATCATGAATAAGTTGTAAGTTATGTTTCGTATCTCATTAGGGATAATCATTTCATAACAATGTATTAAAATTGCATTGGATCCTTGGTCCATGTAGTATTATCAATCTAAACCATCAGGGGAAAAGAGAATAAGTATGAATCCTTATCATGTACATTCTTAGATGTGTTTATAGAATCGGTCCAATGAGATCCATGAGATGAGCCTCAATCCATCATTCTACCACTAAGCCATGTGCTCATTCTTATTTATTAATTTACCACATATACCATATCACAGTCAATGCACAATCAATAATCATAACATTAATAATTCATATTTCATAATAACACATACATCATCCTTATTCCATAACACATTAAGAAATCTCATCGATATTATTTACATTAACATATTCATCATATTCAACAATTTATAAGACGAAATCCATTAATACATATCCTTTACAAATTTATTAGAAATTTTACACATTACTAATAGTCCATTTAATCTCATTTTCAATTCAATCAATGAAATACATTTTCCATAATCAAAGTATATTAAGAAAAAAAATATTACATTTTTTCCACACAATAATATATCAACATGTTCACCACAGAACATATATGATTTGAAGAAAAGTATACACTTTTAATTTTATGTCATGTGGTTGGGAATGCTGATATATCCCATGGGTGGACCAAAATTGGTCACATCATCCTCAATGAATTCCTCAGGGACTATGAGGAATTAAAAAGTTCGTTTAGATTTCCATTGTCACATATATTATTAATATAAATGATATCAGAATATGAAGAAGAAAAAAACACCAACATGCAACCAAAATAACATCCAAACTATTGGATATAACTTGTGGACCACCTTCCAAAAATACATTGATGAATATGCTCCTAGTCAAAGATTTATATCTGGATCCAAATACATCTTGATGACTCCTCCGAGATTTCAAAATAAAATAGGTTTTAGGTATTAATAAGAACATGAGATAAATTAAAAACCCCAATATTATAAATACAAGAAACATGAGTGTCATACGTATCTTGATCTTCAATCCGCAACTGAAAACACTTCAAAAGGCCAATAATCGAATAATAAAAACCCTTAGTATCAATGAGTTGAATTTAGTTTTTCATAGATAGGGGAATAAATGGTTGAGAAATTGGGTGGTCCTATATAAATACCATATGGGAACAGTATAAAATCATACATTTTATGAGCTGCACGGTTTTCCATTATTTGTGCAAACTGTGCTCCAACGTCTTCCTAAGGTGAGTCAACATCGCATGGTTTAATTAGGATGTCACATAGTTTAAAATAACATGCACCAATAATGAATAATAACTCTATCCTTGGTCTCATGGATTTCCTAGTAAGTCCTCATGGTTTTCATAACTCTTCACCATACACCAGTTACCATGGTTTCCCTTCCTTTCATGTCTTGAACCCCTACAACACCACTGAGGCTAGTCAAACTATCATAATACATTCAATTGACCATGAAAGATATTTTAAAAATAAAACTTTATCATGGGAACACCTCCAAAAGTTTTGATATATTATAATTTTCTTCAAATGTAATAGGAAATGAGATTTTTTTACTATTGTGATAAGAGGATATCATTGTTTATGGAACTATAGAAAACCTGGGTTTTAGAGAAACATGAATACTGATATAAGGATATCATGTACTTATATTTATAACATATGAAATAATATGGCTATAATGATAAGGATATCACACCCCAGGGATTTCTAGAGATATATCTATATCATATCCCATGTTATCTAGTATTTTATAGAATAGATAATAATATTATGCATATATTTTTCCTTAATAAAAAATGTTTTTAAAATGTATTATTAATAATTTTTAAGATAACATTAAAATGTATAAAATATTTATAAAAAATAAATATATTTTAAACCATTTCATTAAAAAATTATTTAGTTAATAAATTAATAATAAATTGTTCATAAAAAATGCTTATATCTTTTAAAATAATAAATAAATAATTAATCTTTTAATATAAAATATCTTAAATTTATGTTTTATTAGGTTTTTAATTTTACTGAAAATTTTTTTTCTAGAGATATTAAGAAATTTATAAATTGTATAAATTATAAAATGATGAAAATATAATACATTTTTTGGTTTAAAAAATATACATAAATAATAAATAATAAAAATTTAAATTAATTTGATATGATGGAAATTTATTTATACCCTTCAAAAACTAGTTCTAATGGATGATATCAAGGCATAAATTTATATAATATAGATGTTATTAAATGAAATAAAACATTATCATTGTTAATAAGAATGGATCACACAAATAAAAATGTAAAAGGAAATGTTTTAATGAATCAAATATTTTCAATATGAAGAAATATATATATATATATATATATTCCTTATAAATGAGAAAATATTAGTGTTTATATTTGTGATATAAATGTAACTTGGTTAGGTTTATGTTATATAAAATTCATATGTTCATTGAGAATATTTAATTTTTTTATTCATTCCTAATAAAAGGTTCTTTATTTATAGTATCCAAATTAATGATTTATGTATTTACTCATGAATGAAAATTTGTTAAACTGTGAATATTTTTAAGATATGTATAATTTTTTTAAAAAAAATTCAGTTAATTGATATTCCAAGGTTTTAAGATATCTTACGAAAAGGTATACCATGAAATTTAATTTATTTAAACCATGGTAATTGATTTTTTGGTTGTGATTCCTATGTAATTATTTCAGAATAGTTATTCAATGATATATTTACTTAGAATCATGTTGAAACTAATCATTAGTCATTGGCTACCTATCACACTATACACGTACTTTAGTTGTTATACATTAATGTGATTGAAACATTTTAATGTTACTAAAAAACATGTGATACATAAATTAAATAAAATGGAATAATGTATATATAATTTTAAGTCATCAGATATAATATAAATGATATGAATATGAAAATATGATTTTGAAATTAATTATATTATAAATCCATTTAAAAATAATAAATTTATGATTATTTTCACATTGAATGCTTATAAACACCTCGATCATTTCATATTGAGGGATTGTAGAAATTATTATTTCTAATTGATTTTATATTTTATGGAAGAAAATAAGTGATCCCAATGTTTATATAATTATTCTTGATTTATTATTTTTGATGTACTTATATGGGTGAACTAACATTTAGGTATCTAGAAAAAATAAATTTATAGGTATAGTATGATTAATTATTGAAATTTATGGTTCCCTAAGGTATCTACGAGTTTCAAATGGACAATTTATAAAAAATATTACCTATATTGTGAAGGGATTATTGAATATCACATGTTTACACAAAACACAGTGAAATATTGATCTTGGATCAATAATAAATATAATATAACTTCATTAAATAAAATTACTAATTGTATATCTTTTAAATATTATATATAATATATAAATTGTTATGTTTTATATAAAATTTCATTATATAAATCATGGAACATTATTATAATGACAATATTATACAGAGGTTAGTGAATATTTTATCTCATTTATTGAAATTACATTTTTCTGGAATTATGAAACAATTATTCTAACGAGTTTTGAGGAGAATAGTAATGATGGGGGGTGTGGGTACACAAGGTTCTATTTTAAAATCATGTTGATCGATTGGTACTAGGTTACTGGTCTATGTTTTACCATTTAAGGGTTACTATTAACCTAATCAGGTACCCAATGGACCTTGACTGAGTACCCAATAGCACAATCCGTAATTATTTTGGATAACATAATTTGTTTCATTATTTTTTACTTCAACCCCATCATCGATATCCCTCTTTTATTATATTAATTTTTGATTCCACTAATCCAAATTGTTGTCCAAATGACACTAATTGTTATTGAGTTCTATTCTTTAGCAATATAAGGCTATGAAATGTCAAATAATATTTCAATCCATTCTATTTATTGATGGATGTTGCTATAATTCCTTGTTTCCAAAATCAAAATCTATCGAACTTCTTGATTCTTCTAAATTCCTCCTTTTTACCAACAACTGTGACATATCTAATTTAATGAATAGGTAAAACATCTATATTACTCTATTGTCAATTTTTCCTTTCATGGAAATAGTGTAAACCCTAGTATTCTATAAATATAGTTTTCCCTTCTATTCTTCTCATGCAATATTATTTATCCATAATAAATGAGGTGTATTTATTTATACAATTTAGTAACTAAACCTATTATTTATTTATTCTATTAAAAGGCTTGGTTGGAAATTATATAAAGGAGATTTAATTTAAATAATTTTATTTTAAATCTATTGATCTTTTGAATTAAATATATCATATTTTAAAGTGATGTTTGTTTTTAATTGAGAATATAATTATATAAATGAATTCCCTAATGTAAATTTATTTTTTCTTTTAAAATTTTAGTAAAATATTATATGTTAATTAAATTTTAATCTTTGACCACAATATTTTATACACTTAATATATGACTTACAATATGTTATATGTGTTCCATATAGAGTAATGTAATGATGTATGGCGAAGTTAAATGTTTTATTTTTTAGTTGATGTTTAGTATGTATACTATAATGGGTATATGGATGTTATGTGGACCATTAAAAAGGTAAATCATGATTTAGAGGTCGATAGATGTGATTGGATGTCATAAATATGTATTCATATTCTCCCTTTCAAATGGCCATTATAATATATTCATTATTTACATCATAAACATTCATTTATTCTATAGGATTGGAGTACACCCCAACTATAGTATATATATATATCCATTTGGATGTAATGTGCTACAAAATTTCTCTACCATCATCTCAAACATCAATATCACATTAAGCCCTAGAATTTGGGTACATGTATGGATCATCCTTGTATAGGGAATTGAATATTATGGTTTTATAGGTCATCCCTTAGAGGAGTTTTGGTGTCAATTCAAGATCAGTTTCCATTAACCCATTCATTATGTTGTTTCTAGAGGCACTAGAGTTTATTATTTGCGAGTATGGGTTAGGTGGTGACCACTTACTTGATTTATCATACCTACGATCTTGATTTTCCACTGTGGGGTGTGTGTAAATCATATTTTGTATGATATAGTTATGGAATTTTCCCCAATAAAGGAGTCTAGTTATATTTAATCCATATATTATAAGAGGTTCCATTTTAGTTATCTAATGAATAACTTGGGATGTGGATTGAGATTTGTCCATGGGTTTCACCACGGTGGATTCCAATTCTCAAGTATCATCCTTTCGGTTAAAAGTTGAGTTTTGATATCTCTATTATGGGTTTAAATATTCATACTAATTAATCAAAAATTTGGACACTATTACAGCTTTTTTTGGTTATGGTATATATTTTGTTTTTATAACAGTTTTATATTAAGTATTACACTTTTTATAAGTCTTCTATCACATAGTCCCTACATAATACTTGATTTTATTTTAGTTTATATACTTTCGAAAACCTTGGGAATAAACTATATTCAAAATATTTATTCGATATCCATAATCATTTATGTTTAAATTTGGTGATCGGGAGGAAATAATGAGGTATTGTGATGAACTATATCAGTATTCTTCATGAAATTATGTAACGCTCATTAAAAAATTGTACCATAGTTCACCATGGTATAATGAGTTTATTATGGAGGTTATTCAGGGGATAATATCTGTTTTAATTATGAAGTATTCTATAAATATTAATATCTATTATAATAATAATGTATTATAATGATTCATAGTGTAGTTTAGGTTTTCTATCTTACATGTATCAGACCTAGGTACATGAGTCACAAGTATCAGTGTTGATGTCTTCTGGGAGGAACTAGTACGATGAGAAGTAATATTTCCTTCTTTGAATTAGGTATTTTTATTATAACTAGAACCAATTAAAGGTTAGTAATCACTAACACATTACTAAAAATTATGTAGTAAGTTTTTATTTATTTGTTAATAAATCATAGGTTAATATGGATCAATATTTTATTCCAGGACATAAGAATATTGAAATATGTATATATATATATATATCAACATTTTTCATTTTATGTTTAATAGATGTCTTATCTACAATTGAATTAGGTTCAGATGTGTGTAAAAATTATCAAATGTATTGGTGAAAGTAGTTTTAAAGTGATGGTGTTTTGATAAATAAAATATTGTAAGGGATATAGAGAAAACTATTGGAATAGATCTTGATAATTTTATTCTAAAATGTCTATTATTTTACAAATTGTTTTTTTATAATTTTATAATTTAATATATAGTATGATGACCAAATGAAGATAATATATAATTTCATAAGGGAGGATGAGCATCTTATACCAAACATGATATGTGGCTTATACCAAGTTCATATAAGTTATTTTTAATTAATCAAAGCTACTAGTAATCTACATAATCATAAGTAACCAAAAAATACTACCCTCATAAGAGGCTTACAGTTTCTATTTCCCATGAATTTTAAATTTGATAACTCTCTAAATGTGTCTAAAATAGTTTCTATCCACATAAATAATATATTTGATTGAATTATGCCATGGATGGACCACAATGTTAGTTTAATATCCTTCATTATGGAAAAGGTATCTCACTTCTGGTGGGATGTCATTTTTGTTGTGAATATTGACCAAGATCATATATTTATAAATTCCCAAGATATATTCATTGTGTAATTTTACCATGGTTATTTATGTGAGGTAATGGATAAAGAGTTTATTAATATTTAACAATGGTTGATGGTCGTTATGGAGTACACTTAACATGATAAAAATATATATTTAATTAATTTATATATTAGTAGATATTTGGAGTATAAAATGAGGGGCATTGATATAATATTGAATGTTTTGTTAGAAAATCAAGTGTTTCCTAATGATTTTATTTCATTCAATTTATTATTAAATAGTCCTCCCTCGCTATGAACATGTCTAAATAATGTGTATGAATGGTTGGATAACTATTAGGATAAGGTGATTTATATGTCATCAATATATACTGATTTCCTTCAATTTATATATTTTTATTCCTTTTTTTTGTTTTAATTATAAATATTGAAATAATAAATCGACTTTGTAGGAGAATTTAAAGGAGAATTGGTTACCTACTTGCTAAATTTAAGAGAGTACTCGATGCATTGGTACTAGGTACCTCATGGACATATTAGGGATTTAACAACACTTTATGTACAAATAGTTCATTGTTTTTTTACAGGGTACTAGGTGGTACTATACATTTTCATAAACATGTGGGAAAAATAAAATTTATAAAAAAAGTAACCACCAAAACATTAGGGTTAGTATTTTCAATTTATTAAACTATGTAACAACCCTCATGGATTTCCATAATTCCATTAATTCCCTTATAATGTGTCTAGCCTAAACCATTTTCCAAACTGACTATGATTAGTCACATGAGAAACTATTCAAGAAGGTAAGTCTATAAAATTTCATTAATATTTTTTTCTTTTCCATTTATTCGTCGTAGTGGATATATTATCATACTTCCCCAATATAGGTCTTGTGAATCATCATGAATCATCCACTTTTATCATTTTCTACTTTCTTAAATGAGCTAGACTAAGTGAAGTAAAGTTAATTACTTTATTATACTCTCTATTTTTCTAATTTAGTGTAAGTGGTGTAAAGCCTAGTTTTCCTCAGTAAGTGTTGGTATTTCTATTCTCATTTTGTAATATTCTTTCTCAGTTGCACACAAGTAAGATATCATGAATTAATTTGGTATGTGAACCCTATCTTTTATCACTCATAAATACCTTTTATAGTATTGATATATGGAAGGGTGAATTTAATAATTTTGTTAAAGATGAACACCAAAATTAAATTTCTCATAGTTAAAAATGGATTTGTTATTAATGAATTTATAATTTTTTAAAATATTTATTAAATGACCCTGATTATTATTTTATCATGTTAGTATTATTTTTTTGATAATTAAATCCTAATGATTGGTTACTATGTTATAGTTAATTGAATTGATTTTTTTGGTTACATGATAAATACATTTCACTTGGAGATACTCATATCAGTATTTATATTATGGTGTATCAGACAATAAACTATTTAATTTATTTCTTTATGAGTGGTCGGTGTATTAGAAATCATTTATCACGACTTGGTGAATTTATACAAAATTGAAAAAGATTAGGAAAGTGGACGATGTTATGGGATAACAACACCTTGACTTAGTATAACCACCTATACTGACTCATGATTAACATACATGGATATTAAATCATCTAAGATGAATATTTAGTATATTACAAAATACATGCATATGAACCATAATAGTTTATTGTCTTTGGAAACATGGAAAGATATTATTCTTACATAGTGAATAATCTTCCACATTTCACTTAATTATATTACACTTTAGTACACCTACTCTCACCATTTCATCATTTCATGGGAGAAGGAATCATAAGTAATGAGTGATTTCATATTCTCACAAATGGTAAACAGGGTATATATGTAAGCATAAAACGGTCATAATGGTGTAAAAACATGATATTATCATTAAAATATCATACCGAACATATCAATGATCATAATAATATGTTATTGAATAAATATGGATAATTAATAAAACATTAATCCTAATGAATTCAAGTTTATAATACATGAGATCATAACATAAGAATATAGAATCTGAATGAGGAATAACTATTAACATAAAATATTATTTTCATACAATTCAAGGATTAATGTAAATGAAATCTTGGTGGAATGGGTTCAATACCCAAACCATATTAGTGGGAAAATCCCTCTACAAAAATGGGTTCAGTCACTATTCTGCCATTATATCCCTAAATCAGCTTTGCTACCCATTCCAACCATGAATTACTGAACTAGGTTCACTTCTTGTTCCAGCCCTATATTACTAAAAAAGTTTCTCTCCCCATTCCAACCTATATTAATAAACCGGGATAACTTCTAGTAAAATCCGTATCACAATCAATAAATATAAATATTTTCTCAATACATTGGAGGGATAAGCAGTACACAACCATTAGATAATAACATCATAAATACATGTTCCACATGATATTAAAAAAGTATTCATATCATGAACCATAAAAGGGGTTGGATTCATAATAATCATATCACAACTCATTAAATATTATTAGAATAATAAACATTTATCCATATCATAACATATAATAAATAGATGTGGTTTCATTACCATTTAATGCTATAATAATATATGAAATGATGTGGGTTTAATATGAATTCATCATAGTATAACCCATTGAATAAAAGCAGGTTTAATGAACATCAATCCATAAAAACATAAACCATAAAGATTAATATTATGAATGGTATCCTTGACCGAATCATAATTAAAGCCTAAAAACAACCAATTATTTCAACTTAGATGGGGATGTATTTTTAAATATCACATGGAGCATATATTTTCTTTGTGAAATAACTTTTTAAATCATATATCATTATAAAAATCATCTTGTTTAAAAAAATTGAAAACAAAAAAAGGAATAATAAAAATAAATTTCAACATTTATATGGAAAATTATCAAATTTTGAAAAATATTTTAAAAATATTATACCTTTTGAAATCCATTTTCATTGAAAATAACCTTGGAAACATATAAAATAATATTGAAATAATTATGGAACCTTTATCCTCAAACAAAAATAAAATGAACACGATAACATTTTAAGAAAACATTTTCCATGAAAACATATAAAATAATCTCGATGAAATTATAATAAACATTTTCAACAATTACATATAAAATATTTTGGATGAAATTTAAAACACTTTTTAATTATAAATAATTTTTGAAAAAATATATTGAAAAATGGTTTTAAAAGAATGAAAATTTCTCAGGGAATGGAGAAATAAATTATTTTTTTCATAAAATAATTTTCAAAATTATATTATAGAACATAAAGTGGAAATGGTAATAATACATTGAGATATCATGGGTGAACAGATGAGGATAAAACTAATGAGTTTTCTTGAGAGATGGATCATAATATATCATTAATAGATGCAAAATCATAAACAATACTGATAAATGACGAGATTGTTGAAATAATCTATTAACACATTGGAAACATTAATCCATAAAATACATGAGTGAAAAATATTAAATCAAGCATAAAATATCATTAAATAATTATATTCATTATATAAAATGCTTAAGGGTATCATATACGCCTTCTAGTAGAATGTAGGTGCATAAAATGACACGTGTCTCAAAAAAGAAATGTTTGGATAAAACTACTCTACCTATTTGGTAACTTTTGAAACATAACCCCCATTAAAGAGATACCATAAAATTGATATATAGATACCCATAAATTTTATTTTATTTTTCATATAATAAATTAATGGGAATTATATAAATCACACAAAATAATTGAGTGGTGAACTTTTCACGAATCTCAGAGATTGTATAAAGTGAGATGTGAAATCTATTACTTTATGTATTGAAATTAGTTATACACAATTTAAACTAATATAAAATAAATATAAGATTCTTATAAATCTCCCAAAACCCGATATTATTATATTTAATACCACCTATTTGTTTATTATGACTTTATATTACACTTTTAAAAACAATTCGATGAATACATTACATTTCAGGAAATATCCACATTGGTTTTCATATATGTTTTGACTTGTTATTATCAATAATTTTAATTTCCTATTTATTATTATAATTTAAAAATAAAAAAAATTAATTTAATATCAAATATAATTCATATATAAACACTTTTTATAATATATATTAGTTATAATCATGAAATATAAAACACAGTTCATCGAGACAATAGGCCATATATACACAAGAACATAATTTCTTATTTATTATCATATTAAATGATAGAAGATAAATTATATATATATATATTTATTAATTTATAATAATTATTATATATATATCATATCATATAACTAAATTAACCTATTTTTACTAAAATAAATTTAATGTGTGAACAAATCATATCACTTTGAGGAGGCAGTAAACCAAACATTAAAAAAATGTTATCGTATTTACAAAAAAAATAGAATTAATGAAGGTATAAATTATATAATAATTAAGGAAGAATAAATAAAATAAAAAATATGATATATAAAACCTAAAATGATTTTTTATATCATAATTACAAATAATGAGAGGTGGTAAAATAAATTCTATCAACATCGTTTCATGAGGTGGTTGTTCGATGTACTTATGAATTGTGTGTTCGTTACCCATTAGATACACATTTGTGATTATGTAGGTAAAATAATAATAATTAATACATATAATTATAATTAGGATTCTGAAATGTTAACATAAGCATGTATTAATAATATTTTAGAGGTTAGAGAGTGAAAATAAAACTGAACAGTTAGTTGAAGGATGCTACCCCTTATTTGAGTAAGTGCTTTTGATTTCCAGCCAAATAATTATTTTGTTTGTATTCAAATGTATCACACCAAGCTTCCACAATACGTTTCTCTTTGAATAATACAATTTCCAGCGATGTACCCAACACAGAGTCCAAGCACACCATGACCTATCAAACATTCCATTTAAAAAGGGGTTATGATTAGAAATAACAAAATTATGAATTATATATATATCACATATAGTTTAAACATTCATATTTGGTGTTTCATAGATATAATATAAGGAAATATACAATTTTTCATATAAAAGATGTATTTTTCAAAAAAGGCAGTTTTCCACCTTTTAATGGGGAACCCTTTTTCAATCAAATATTTTACACCTTTATATATTAAATTTGAGTAAATTAAATTATTCTTTTGATGTAGGACATAAAAATTTAGTTGGGATAAATATTTGGAGTTATTCTGATAACTTTCATATTTTGATGAATAATGAAAAAATACTAAATTTTAATTAAAAACAACTTTTTTAATCAAAATAATTTATTGTGTAAAACTATAAATTATAATGTTTTTTAATTATAATTAATTTATATTTTTATAATTTAATATAATGATTTTCATTGGATGTAAATTTACCTTTAAATTGGATATAAACACTAATCAATATTTTGATACTTTTTACTTCTCAAAAACCCGCTTTCTAGGATTGAAAAAGAGAATTAATTTTAAAATAATTAATGAAACTCCAATGTTTTTAATTTTTTACATTAGACATAATTTTTTAATTCACAATATCAAAATTATCTTTGGTTGAAGTTTTGGTTTTTTCTGGAAAAAATTCAATTTTTGATGAATTGTAAAAAAATATTGCATAGTACCTAAAAACCGACTTTTTTTAAATAATTAGTTTTTATTTTAATTTATTTTAAAGTCAAAATAGATACATAATACCTATATTAGTCCAATTTAATTCATTAGAGTAATTTTATAATATTAATAGATATATAGAATTTTATTGAACATTTTAACATCTTTTACACACCATCTAGGCACATTTTCAAATTTGCATAAAACGTAGTTTTCTTTACATTTGTAAATTAAATTTCCAAAATCAGAGAGACATGGGTAACATCATTAAGTAAAATGTGGTTCAATAGGATGAAAATAATTTTAGGTGAATAGTAACATTTGAATATTATTTACCACGGTTAAAAGTATATAGGGTAATTAAAGGTAACAATGATATTATAATTACCTTAACATGTAATACCTCGAACCTAGTTACATTGAGATGGTGCATTATTTTAATACATTGGCATGATACAAGGAATCAGGTTTGGAAAGACCGATCTGTTTAGTAGCATTGGAAGTGCTAGATACATTCATAAGTTTTACATTACATTACAAAATGAAAAACAATAAAATCATTTTCTCCATTGAACACATTCATATCCCATAGTCTATCCCAGCCGGAAAGTCACAATATACTTCTATTCATCCTAGGAAAAATAAAACATAGAAGGGGTTGAGCCTAGATATTCAGTAAGGAAAACAATATATAAGGAACATTAATAAATAACAATAATCATTTAAGGAAATGTATAAGACTAAAACACAAGCCTTTTAAACATAAAAATCATAATAATATGGTAATGTTAAATCAAATAATTCCATTTACTTATTCACATGGATATTATACTAGTCAAATAATCACAAGTAATACCAATAGCCAATTTCATAATGATGGAATGCATAATGCCAGACTTCATAACCACATAGTCAAGGCCTTCTTCCAAGACTACAGATAAGATTTTTTCAAGGACTTATGCCAAGATAGTAGTTTTTATCATGAGACCTACCGATGCATTGAGGAGCTATAGTGGGTTCCACCCGTCACTTACTAAGTCCGATACATTCCTCACATGAAAAGTTTTAAACAAAACATAAAAATTCATATTAAAACTAGAATAAGAAATGTCAACACTTTATCCATAAAACTTGAATGGTACAAAAATTAAACATCCACATCCAAACATATCACAAAACCTCCAAAAAAATTTGCAAGATTTTTATGATAATAAATCAACTTCAAACAAGATTAAAATCCATTAAGGGATGTTGACATAGATGAAAATGATTTGTGAAATTTTTTGATTGAAATATCCCTTTTTTATGAAAACATTTAAATGTTACACAATTTAGAAAGGAAGACATTAAAAGGTATTTTTGAATCAACGTGTCCCATACCACTTTGAAACTTTTGAAAGGAATTATCATTTTAAAAACATTCCTGTCCATATAAATAAATCCTTAAACCCCATTTTGAAAACATGGACATTAATGAGAATGAATTACAAGAATAAATATTTAGACCATATAAAATGTTGATATAGTTAATGATTCCCCTCCATAAAACCTTGCAATATTCCATTGTAATTTTTTTCCTGAAACACGAATGTGGATAATAAAGAGGTCTTAGTAGATACTTACCTAAAAACCACCTCGGATAATAAAGAGATTGTGAAATTAACACTTACCTAGCACTTTCCTTTGGCTGATGGTAAGTTTAACCTCCTTTATAATGACCATAGTATATTTTTATGTTATATGAGAACCATATTAATATTTTTTATATCATACATGATTCATTTATGACTTTATACTAGCTATTTAATAATGATTTCCATGTTAAGTTAAAATTTCGTGTAATAATCGCTTTTTTTATCTTCAGTGTTTTAATTTGTTATTCTTGACCGTATCATTTTGATCAAGATATATATACATCAAGAATATAAATTTTTTTTTATAAATCATATATATTTGGAAAATAAATATGTATAATAGATATATATTTGAAATGGAAAACACCGTTTATGGAGACGGTAGGCCGTATATACACATAAACATTGTTTCTATTTTTATATCGTATTGAATGGAAGTAAGTGAATAAGATATATGTAATTAAATATATATATATATATATATTAGAATTATTATTTCATATATTACATACTTATTAATAATATATATTTTTATAATAATCTTTGAATGGTGAATGCGGAAATGAATCTTATCGCGTCTTGGAGACGGTAATCCGTACGTACGCACGAGCGATAATTTAATTATATTGATGGTGAAATAGTATTTAATTAGATGGTGTATCATATATATAAAATCATTAAAATTTTATATTTATTATTTATATTATTTTTACTCATTATTATACCCATCCAAATAATGACGTGTTTGAATAACAAAATACACCACGACATGGAGATGGTAAGTCGTATGTACACACGTATGGTGACTTTGTCATTTATAGGATGGGTAGAATATAGAATATGGTTGTACAATATTTATAATAACATCATATTATGTAGCAGGTACTAGATTTATTATTTTGGTATGGAATCAACAATGAAAGAGGAAGTGGAAGAAGAAAAGAACTTGGAAGAGGGTGGGGAAATTATTAGCTCTTCTTCAGGTGTTTACATTTCAGTTGATCAAAAGGGCTCCACAAGTTTGATTTATGACCAATTTAAGGAATCTAGGTTTATGTGTGGGAAGTTAGAAAGATATTTGGGTAGGGTTTGGCCGAGTCAAATGGCTTTGGTGGTGTTATTTTGAGAGAAGGTGAAGTAGACTTTTATAATATGGGTAAGGGGAATCTTAGGAAAATCTTGAAATATTATTTTATTATAAAATAATTTTCTCTTTATAATTTATAGAAAATGATTTATTCAAAATATAAGCTGGGTATTGGTCGAAATAATCTCATACAAAAGGTTTTAGCCAAGTTTAGTTAAACATATTAACCTTGTATTTTAGATTTAATTATTTCTATAATAGTTTAACTTTTACCATGTCTTCTTGTATTCTTACACTATATGGTTAATAAACATACTCTAAACTAAAAAACGATCCTCAAGTGGTTCACTAATGACATATATAATATTATTTAAGTCATTTTTCTGAAAATTATATTTTTAGGAATATTATATCAACTAATAATATAGTATTTCTTAAAAAACTAATTTATGTCAATTTTGACAGGATTTGGTATTTTGTTTTTGTGAAAGTCATAAAAACATTATCACATAGAAAAACTTTTATCTAATCCACCCTAACATGTCATATTAACCATGAAAAGTTTGGTATGGCATAAAAATGTATAAATTCTATTTATTTTTATATTTATAATATAAACCATTTTAAAGCATAATTAAGAAGGTAACTACTGCATCATCATTGTGTCATAATTAAATTTAATTATGTAATATATAAAAATTATAAATAAAATACCATGATGTAGGAAGTCTTTTAATATTTTTATATAATAGTTATAGTGGAATAGATCCTATGAACAATCCGATATTAAAAAGTATTAGTTATTAAACATTGAATCTAACAATTTTAGCTCTTTTTTTAATAAAATTATAATTAATGTCCAAATGTAATCCATGTGGAACTAAAAGTTAATATTTTATTAATAAGATTTTTTATTGTAGAATTACACATATCTAACAGAATTAGGACATGTGTTAGCATAATTATAAAATTATTTTTTCCTTTAATTAGCCTAATTACTTTTAACTGTGGTAAATACAAGGAAAATGTTAATATTCACCAAAACATATTTCATCCTATTGAACCAAATACTAATTAATGATATCAACTTTTTATCGCATATTTTTGAAAACTCCACTCACAGAAGTGCTAAAAATAAGTTTTATGCAAATTTGGAAATACTCCTAGAATGTGGGTAAAAGACGGTAAAAAGTTCAATAAAAATTTATACTTCTTATTTTATTATAAAATGACTCCAATGAATTACATTGAACATATATAGGTATTATATATATATATATATTGACTTAAAATAATTTTAAATAAAATAAATTATTTTTTAAATAAAAATTTCATTTTAAACAATAATGCAATGTTTTTAACTATTCATCAAAAAATTTATGTTTTTGAAAAAATTCTAAAATTCACATTAAGCAAATTTTAATACTATGAATTCAAAAATGATTTCTATTTTAAAAAATTTGAAGCATAGGAGTTTCCTTAACTAATTTAAAATTAATTCCCACTGTCAAAACCAAAAAGTTAGTTTTCAAAAAGTAAAAACTATCAAAAAATTGAAATGTGATTATGTCAAATTTAAAGTTGAGATTACTTATAATGACCTAAATTGTATTAAATGATAAAAATATAATATAATTATACTTCAAAACAGTTCAATAGATTAATTTATCACTATAAATCATTTCGATTGAAAAAGCTGTTTTCAATTAAAATTCAGTATTTTCCACTATTCATCAAAATATGGAAGTTATCAGAAAAATACCAAAAATTTATCCGAACTATATTTTTTTGTCATGATTCTATAGAATAATTTAATTTCATTAATTTTAATATAAAATGTGTCAAGTATTTCTTTTAAGAAGGATTCTCCACTAAATAGGCGGTAAAATTAATATTTTTGGAAAATATTTCTTTTATCTGAAAAGTTGAATTTGTCCTTATATTATGTCTAAGAAACACAAAATATGAATGTTAAAATTATATAAGATATATATATAATCAAAATTTAGTTAATACTACTCATAACCACTTTTTAACTGCTTGTTTGGTAAGTCATGGTGTGCTTGAACTCGTTGTTGAGTATAGCGCATGTTATTAAATTAATTTGAAGAAATAATGTACTATGAAATCGTGGGGTGTTACATTCTCCACTAATTAAAAAAATTGAATCCTAACATTTTTTAATTGTTCTTCAAAATGGTTAAAAATAGAAAAATTTATTTGTGGAAAACTGACATCAGAAATAGGATTAATAAAATTTAGTCTTAATAAAGAGGAAAGGGAAATGGAAAAGTCACCACCAAATTATGATAGTGATTTAAAAAAAATGGGGTCAATTAGAGACACATTATTAGAGGAAAAACATAAATATTTATAGGGAGTGATTGAGGTCATCAACCACAAACATGTGTAAAATTAAGGGTCTCAAAGCTATCAATCAATGATAATTTAAAATATCATCAGTACAAAAAAAACATAAGGTATTAGGATAAACAAAATTTTGTTTTAATATCCCTTACATAATGTTTAAGAATTAATTTATTCATAGAATAAGAGTAAAAAATATATACATGACATGTAGAGTTTAATCCATCAACTAATTATTATCAGAAACTCATCTTTCACACCAAAAGAAAATATATTTCAAAATCATTCTATTTATCATAATCGTATAGGGTTCCCAAAATAATGAATTTATAATTAATTTTTCATACTATTTAAAAAAACTTCATTATACAAACCAGAACATCATGTATGCCAGTGATTGGAAATGCACCCTTGTTGCCCTTTGGTTGCAGGTCCAAGTCTCACGACCTTACTGGACATGATTGGTTGTCGTACGACCTCCGTGTTGTAATTTTTATGAAAATCCAAAAAAATAATATTAAGATGTTTTCTTACCTTAAATAATAGTATCCAATGTTTAATTTAATGCATTCCAACCTTTATACTTATCCAAAATACTTCTGTCCAAACTCACAGTCCAAAATTTATAAGGAAGCTAAACATAATGAAGATCCTTTTTGCTATGTAATAACATTTGAATACCTTCATCATGTATTCTATTAAAACACGGTAACACCCTGAATTACCATAAAACCATGTTGATTACATTCATGATCCATCATTACTTAAATAATACTAGATATACTCTTTATATCCAAAATTGTTGTAAACTCCAACAATGATGAAATATACAAACCATTAATCAGTTACAAGGTAGTCAATAATATTAAATATAATTTATCCAAATCAATCATATATTATTACAAAATCACTACCTTAGTATCAGAACAATATAATGTTTTATCTTTCCCTAAACTGTTTATTTCCCAAAAAAATTAACCTATTATTGAGTCACTATTCTTGGTTCCATATAAACTCAAGTCCTTAATGAAATAGTACTGCAGTTCAATCACTACATTCTATATAATTCTTATAACATGTACATCATTAATACAATAACCAAATGAAATAATAAATTAATAAAAAACTAAGAACTATAATAATTCCTCTTCATCTTCGGTATTATCATAACTTGATTATTATCCAATAGCAGCATTTGGGGTATACTCTGATGATTTCGACATTGATTTTCATAGTGTCCCATCTCATTGTAGATGAATCACTGTATATTTGAAACCTTTTTATTAACCTTGCAATCACGTACTTTGTGTCCTTTTTCTCCACACTTATAACAAACTCTAATTCCCATAAAACATTTACCTAGGTGATTGTTTCCACAGTTATCAAATTTTGGAAAATCCTTCTTTCCCCTCTTCCGTTTATCTATCTTTCTCTCTACCATCCTTTTCTTCTCTGTCTTCCCTTCAATGCCAAAGGACTCAGATAATTCTTTAATCATCTTGTTAACACATGATATTATCCCTTAATATGCTTATAATACATGGGAGGATATTTCCTTTATAATTGTTGGATTAATACCATGAAAGATATGATCCTTCATAGTCTTTGGATCATGAATATTTCTAGAGTTCTCATTCCATATACTAGGCGCCATTTCTAAACAACGACATACACTATGTTAGTTTATGAATCACAATACATATTCCAAACATGTAAAATACATAATGTAAATTGAAAAGATTTTTCATTTAATTTATAATCCTAAAATGTTTTCATTGAATAATTATTTACTCCTAAATCCTTTATAATGTCTTGTAATGAAAATGTGAACTATCCTAAGCATATCCCCCGGGAGTGTCATAACCAAGAGTGCAGCAAGGCCCATTATCGTGTACCCGGATACCCCGGGTCATGCCTGAAACTCCTTGTTAGAGTTTTTACTTCTAGGTACATCTATGCCAGAGATGCCTCTACCTACTCGTATCCAGACATGGATGTATTTCTTGGAAAACACACAAAATATCTACATTACCATATTCTAGGAAGTGCTTCTATACTTATCCTCAAATTATATCTCTTGGTAATATTCTCTAATCAGAGTTTATCTGAATATAGTATCAAAGGATTGTACTAAAATTCCTCTAATACTTATTGAAATCCACCAACCACAGTTCCCTAGAGCCAGTGCATTATTTTAATACATTAGCATGATACAAGGAATCATGTCCCGAAACACTGATTATTTTAGTATCCTTGAAGCAGTAGACACATTTATAAGATTTACATTACATTAAAAAAATAAAAAACAACAACAACATTGTATCTATTTACCACATTCATATCCCTTAGAATATCCCTATAGGTAATTCATAATATACTTATTCGCATCCTGGAAAAAATAGAACATTGAAACTGGTGATCTTAGATGATCAGTAAGGATAAAAATATAGAGGAAACTATAATAAATAAATATAAACATTTAAGGAAATTTTTATGAATAAACTCAGGCCTTTTAAATGTAAACTTCATCATAAAATTCAAATGGAAAATGAAATAAGTCCATTTAATTATTCACATGGATATTATACCAGTCGAATAATCACATGTAATATCAATAGCCAATTTGATAATGATGAAATGCATAATACTAGACTTCATAACCACATAGTCAAGGCCTTGTTCCAAGAGTACAAATAATATTTTGTTAAGGACTTATGCCTAGACACTAGTTTGTCTTATGAGACCTACCGATGCATCTAGGAGCTATAGCGGGATCCACCTGTCACATACTAAGTCTAATGCATTCCTCATATGAAATGGTTTAAACCGAACATAATCATTCATATTGAAACTAGAATATGAAATGTCAATATTTTTTCCATAAACAGTGAATGGAATAAAAATAACACATCTACAGTCAAGAATATCAGAAAACCTTAAACACAATATGGAATATTTGTATCATAATAAATCAACTTCAAACAAGATTACAATTCATTAAAGGATGTTGACATAGATGAAAATGAATTGTAAAAAGTTTTTTGAAAAATATTCATTTTTCATGAAAAATTTTAAAGGTCAAACAATTTAGAAAGGAATAAATTTAAAGACATTTTTTTTATCAAAGTGTCCCATACCAATTTGGAACTTTTTAAATGAATTAAATTTTTAAAAAATCCATGTCCATATAAATAAATCCTTAATAACCATTTTAAAAACATGGACATTAATGAGAATTATTTAGAAGAATAAATATTTAAACTATTTAAAATGATGATCTAGTTAAAGTGTACCTTCCATAAATCCTTAAAATATTCTTTTTAAAAATATTTTTATGAAACATGGATGTGGATCATAATGATTTCCCAGTAGATACTTACAAAAAAACAACCTCAGATAATAATGAGATTTTAAAATTAACCCTTACCTTGAAATTTCATTTGGTGGAGGGTACGTTCTACCTCCTGTATAATGACCATAGTATGTTTTTAAATTATACCATAACCATGTTCATATTTATTATATCATACTTGATTCATTTTTGACATCATACTAGCCATTTAATAATGATTTCCATGTTAAATTAATATTTCAGGTAATAATATCTTTTTTTATCGTATGTGTTTTAACTTGTTATTCTTGATCATATCATTTAGCTAATGATTTACATAAATCCAGAATATAACACATGATTTATATATCACATATATTTAGAATATAAATATGTAAAATTGATAGATATATGAAATGGAAAACATCGTTTATGCAGATGGTAGGCCGTCCGTACACATAAACGATGTTTCCGTTCTCTTATATTATTGCATTGAAGTAAGTGAATAAGATACATGATAGTAAATAAATAAATAAATATATATCTCCAGTAGAATAATTATTTCATATATTACATTCTTATTAATAATATATATATTCATAATCATCGTTGAATGTTGAACGTGTAAACGAATCACATAGCGTCGTGGAGACTGTAATCTGTATATACGCACGAGCGACAATATCATCATATTGAGGGATAAATCGTATGTAATTGGATGGTATATAATATATAAGAATGATAACATTTTATATTTATTATTTATATCAGTTATACTCATTATTATACCCATCAAAATAATGAAGTGTTTGAACAACAAACTACACTAGGACTTGGAGATGGCAAGCCATACGTACGCAGGTATGGTAACGTTGTAATTTATAGGATGGATATAATAATGAATTTTGTTGTACCATATTTATAATAACATAAAATTATGTAAGAGGTACTTGAGTTATTATTTTGGTATGTAAACAACAAATAAAGAGGAAGTGGAAGAAGAAAAGAACAGGAAAGATGGTTGTGAAATTATTAACTCTTCTCCAGGTGTTTTCTTTTGAGTTGTTCAAAAGGGATTCTTAGGTTGGCTTTAGGATCAAATTAATTACAATAGGTTTATGTGAGGGAAGTTGGTAGGTTATTTGGCCTGGGTTTGGCCTAGCCAAATGGCTTTGGAGGTGTGATTCTGAGAGAAGGGGAAGTTCCCTTTTATAAGAGGGGTAAGGGGAAGCTTAGGAAAAGCTTGAAATATTATTTTATTATAAAATAAATTTTGGTTTATAATAGATAAAAATTTGATTTATTTATATGAAAAGTTTTATATGGATATAAATCATCACAAACAAAAGGCTTTATACATGTTTATGTCCCCATATTAACCTTATCTTTTATATTTAACTGTAAGTTAAATAGTTTATATTTTACCGTGTTATCTAATATTTATACACTATATGGTCAACAAACAAACTATAAACTTCCTCAAGAACCTCAAGTGGTTCATTAATGACATATATATTATTAGTTAATTTCTTTGGACGAACCATTTATTTTTGGGAATATTATAACAACCAATAATATAGTATTTTTTTTAAAAAGTAATTTATGTTAATTTTGAAACTATTTGGTATTTTGTTTATGTGAAAGTCATAACAACATTATCACTTAGAAAAAAAGTTTATCTGATCAACCCTAACATGTTATATTAACCATGAAAATCCGTGGATGGCATCAAAAATTTAAAATTATATTTATTTTAATATTTATAATATGAACTATTATAATATTTCATTAAGAAGGTAATTGTTGCATCATCATGGTGTCATAAATCAATATAAAAATTTAATCCTTAAATATTATAAATAAAATACCAAGATTTAGGAACCCTTTTTAGCTTTCTAAAGAAATTATATGTCAAATTGATCTTATGTATAACCCGATACTAAAAATGTTTTAGTTATTAAACATTGAATTTAACACATTTAACTCTTCTTTAAATAAAATAATAATAATTGCCCTAAACTAATCAAAGTGGACCTAAAGTGTAATATATTATTCCTAAGGTTTAATTTGGTCGAATTACACATATCCAATATTGTAACATCCCAAGTAAGTAATGAATAATAGATATTTTTATCTATGTCTATTAATGATAAAGATAGTGTTTTAGAGGCTTAAAATGAAAATAAATACAATCTTATGCATGGAATACACTAATATTCTTAAAGGATTGTTTTAGTGCCTTTTGATGGAAAACCATTTTTGAATCTATATTTTGACAATTTTAGAAACTATGTTTGTCAAAATAAAATTATCCTTTATGATTGGGACATCAAAATTTACCTTGTGTGAATTTTTGGTAATTTTCCGACAATGTTCATTTTTAAATGAATAGTGAAAAATACTGCATTTTACATCAAAACTACTTTTTAATCTAATTTATTTATATGATTAGATTATGTTTTGAATTGGTTTTGAAGTGAAATTAGAATATATTTTTACCATTTTATCCAATGGTGGTCATTGGAATCAATTTCGATTTGAAATTAGACTTAAACTAGTGTCAATCTTTTGATACTTATTGTTTTGTAAAAACACGCTATTTGCTCTGGCAGCGGGAATTAATTATTAAATTAATTAATGTGACTTATATGATTTGAATTTTGTAAAATAGACTTCATTTTTGAATTCGTAATATCAAATATAGCTTAGAGTGAATTTTTGGTAATTTTCTGAAAAACTCCAATTTTGATGAATAGTGAAACCACTAAGTGGTAATCAAGCAAACTGTTTTTTTTCAGTTAAATTAAAGTTTACCACTAATGTGTATTGAATTTTGAAAATCCGACATACATGGTTGTCATTAAGAAGTAAAATGTGGTTCAATGAGATTAAAATAATTTTTTGGTGAATAGTAACTTATTAAATTCTTAATCGCGATTAGTGGTAATTAGGGTAGTTTAATGTATAAATAATGCTTTAATAATATAAAATGACCTAGACACATGTCCCAACCTCATTGGTTGTGTCATGGCCGACCAAGACAAGTCATGGCCTAACTTGGGGACCCCATGTATCCACTTTTGTTGGGAAATAACATAAATTACTTTTTATTAAATGTTAAAGTGAAAATGACACAAACATAATATGTTTTGCGAAAACAATTTTTAAGTGGGGTTATACAAGTCCAAATTTTGATTATAAATATTCAATGGAAAGCTAAAAAGATTTCCTACATCATAGTAATTTGTTTATAATTTTTAGACATTAAATAAATTTAATTATTTATGACATAATAATGATGCAGCGATGACATCATTATTTGACGATTTAAATAAAATGGAAAGATAAAATAAAATCTATGAACTACACATGTCCAAAACCAATTGGATGAATGGATTTCGATGACTTATCACCTTATCCACGAATTCCATCAATGTGGGACCTTTTAAAACCGAAACACATTTTCAAATAATGTAATGTTTCTTTACTTTCCAAAAGTGCCCCTCCTCTCCCCTTATAAAAGGCCCCCACCTCTACCTCATTTCACACACTCTTCAAGCCATTGGCTCGGCCAACCCCTGCCCATTTGCTCTCTCCACATCCCTCTCCTCATCCTAGAGGATTCCCTTTGGGCAGAATCCTTTCAAAGGAAGCCTTTAGGCTCAAACCAAAAGAAGTTACACTTTTTAAGGTATTTCATTCTCTCATGTTCATTTGTTTTATTTTGCTTCTCCGACCCCCTAAACTCTTTTTATTTACTTCTTTTGTAACAACACCAGTATCTTCAATATACTAGGATGTTGTTATAAGATATATTTGAGCTACACTCTCACACAACTACATCAAATGGTTAAAGAACATACGGTTTCCGTGGATGGCGAAATTCTGCCTCCCGAAACGATGATTGTTCAATACTCATTTAACACCTTCAAAGGTGGCCATTATGATGTCACTATTTTTATATATGATATATTATATGTTTATGTTTTCCTTAAGCTTCTGTTTTTTTCATTTTGGGCATACCTTTATGGTTTCCATTATGGGTAAAACACGATATCTTCATTTTAGGAAGTGCGGACTACCGCCCCCTAAAAGTGATTTGATTCGTTAATACCATATGTGGGATGTGTAAAGGATAAAGTTAATGATATTATATATGTTGTTATACTGGAATTATAATATACTTTTATATCATTATGATTCCATTCCAGAAAATATGAAATAGAAATGGAAGTAGCGTTCATGCGTACGTACGGCTTACCGTCTCCATGAACGATGCATTTCATTTCTTACCTCTAAATGTGATGTAATATTATAAATGAATGTATGTACTGGATATATATGACATATATGATATCTACATAATGAATACCATTCTGGATATAATGAACCTTTGACCAAATTAACAACTTGTAAGTATAAGAAGTCAATTTTTGACTTAAGAACCAAATACCGACAAAATGAACATTATTAACTTAAATGATTACATGATGTTCATAACATGGTATAAAAGGAATAATGAACTTGAAAAAGATTCATAAGCAAGTAGAAATTAACTCAAGTTTATTATTCAGGAGTTTAAAGAACGGTCGGGTCAAGTCGGATACGAGGTATGGGACTTCGTCTCAATCTCCTTTCGTTGAGGCATATTTTATTTTATACACAACTTTCTTTTATACGGTGTATAAACCCCTTTGACTTTTACGTTTACTCAAAAGGAATCTTTTTTATACGAAGCGTTTACTAAACGACAAAAGGGAATGTTTTTGTCGTACGTATGCGGCGACAACGACTTCTCCGCCGTCGTAACCGTTATTTGAGTTTTGGCTTCCTCTACAAGCCATACCTTTTTTTTTTAAAAGAAAAATAAATACCATGTTTTACTTTGGTATTGAAAATGGTTTTCATAATGTTTTTATTATATCAATGTGTTGTATTGATATCTCGTGATTGAAATGTGGAAATGTTATGTTTCCTTTATGCATGTTTTATGTGATATGATTATGTTATGGTTCTTGGGCATTATTATGAAGACGGGTGGTTCCGTGATAAACTAAGGGCGGGTGAGCCCGTTATAGCTCTCCAATGCATTGGGTAACGCGAAGGAGTGAAACGTTAAGGTTTCTCCGAAGAGATTTTAGGGAATATACTGTGATGGGTATTCCAAACGTAACCAAGAGGGTTACCCCCTACGTAAGAATGTTATGAATGCCTCAAGTTACCTTTACGTATTATGATTTATATGATTTATTCATGTTTTTATGAGGTATGTTAAAGTGCCTATGTTTTATGGGTAAAGTATGATTTCATTCTTATGTATATATGAACTCATGTTTCCTTTCCATGTTTTTATAACCCATACTGAGTTTTTACGCTCATCCCAAGTTTTTGAAATGTTTTTCACAGGTCAAGGGAAAGGTACATGATAAGATGATAGAGTCAAGGATGTGTCAAGAAATAATCCATGTTTTATTTTAAATGTGTTTCCATTGATGGGAATGAAGAATACTATCTTTATGTAACCTCTTTGTTTATATGTGGAATGTAATGCATGTTTTATGATCTAATTCTCTAAAACTCTAAACCCGAAAAGATCCTCAACGTGTAATCTTGTAATAACTCAAGATTAAGTAAGGTTTAAGGCTGGGGCCTTATAGTTGGTATCAGAGGGTCGGTTTAGATAACTTTAGGAGTTAGAATTCTATTAAATGATTATCCAAAAATATTTTTTTTTCTTTTTCGAAATGATATAGCATTTAAAGATTACCCTGTTGCTTCATCTAAGACATGTTTGTTCAGAATGGTTTTCCGCAGAGGAAACAGGGAAGCAGTGCTAGGAAGGCATACAGAAGGAAATAACCTTCCGAATCAGCATCCAGAAATGGTCGGAACTGGAACTGAACAGTTTGTTGCAGTAATGGCGCAGTTGACTCAGGCGATAAATGGTGGTGGTATCCATGCACGAGATCAGCCAGATCAGCCGCAGAGGAACATGTCAGTGGTGGAACATTTCATGAGGCAACATCCACCATCATTAAGAGGATCATCTGACCCTGTGCAAGCTGAAGGGTGGATTAAAGCACTGGAGAAGATTTTTGATGTCATGGGGTGTTCATACAATCAAAAGGTTAGTCTTGCTATTTACCGTTTGGAGGGTGAAGCAGATCAGTGGTGGTCTATGGTTAAAAATATCAGGGAAGCCGATGAGATTGATGCTCTTGACTGGGATGACTTCAAAGGTATGTTTCTTGAGAAGTATTTTCCTAAGGCTGTTCGACTTAGGATGGAAAAGCAATTCTTGGAATTGAGGCAAGAGGAAGACTCAGTGGCTGCCTATGAAGAAAGGTTCACTCGATTGGCAAGGTATGCTCCCAATTTTATCCGGGACCTTGATAGTAAAATCAATCGTTTTTACTCAGGATTAAAGCCAAAGTATCGAAGGGCATTAGCTTCTCGAGAGTTTAAAAGTTATGAAAAGCTTGTTCGATGTGCTGAGAAGGTGGAAATGGAGTTTGCCGATGACCAAGTGTTCTATAACAACCAGCAGAAGAAGAGACCGAGGTGGCAGGAGAAAGGTAAGAATTCTTCAATGAAGTCTGATGGTAAGAGAACTAAGTTTCCAGTTTGTGATAAATGTGGCAAAAGGCATGCTGGGGAATGTCTTCTGAATTCTGGGAAGTGCTACCGATGTGGTAAGATGGGACATAAGGCTCGTGATTGCACTGAAAAGGATCAAGGTGAAGGTAAAAACAAATTTGATTTACAGTTAGTGAAATGTTTTAAGTGCAATGAGATGGGTCACTATGCAAACGAGTGTCCGACAAGGAGCTTGAGTGATGGGAAGCAGTTAGACTACAAGCAGAAAGGGGTGGTGAAATCCTTTGCAACTACTTCAGCGGATGTCGGGCCATCAAATGAAGTCGTATCAGGTACTTTGTTTGTTTTTTCAGACTATGCCAGTGTGTTGTTTGATTCGGGGTCTACACATTCTTTCATCTCTGAGACCTTTTCTAGTAAAATGGGAATACCATCTCAAGAAATGACTCCTGAACTTTTGGTAAAAACACCTGGGGGAAGTGTCGAGGCAAAAAGAATTTATAAGAATCTTCCTATCCTTATCTGTGGAAAGAACCTACTTGCAAACCTTATTGTTCTACCTCTAGTAGAGTTTGATGTTATCCTGGGTATGGATTGGCTCTCTATTTACCATGCTAAGATTGACTGTAGAGCTAAAGAAGTTTCTTTTCAGAAAGACTTTCAGTTTGTTTACAAGAATGAACCCTTACTTTTGATAACATATGAAGAGGCCGAGAAACTTGTAAAAGATGGAAATGAATGTTACCTTGCACACGTCATTGAAAATAAAGGAACTGTTCAGATTAATGATGTGCCAGTGGTAAATGAGTATCCTGATGTTTTTCCTGATGAGTTGCCTGGAATAATACCAGATCGGGAAGTTGAGTTTACTGTTGACTTAGTTCCTGATGCTAAGCCAATTTCAAAACCCCCTTATCGAATGGCACAAATTGAACTTTTAGAGTTGAAGGAGCAATTGCAAGATTTATTAGAGAAAGGTTTCATTAGACCTAGCACATCACCATGGGGTGCTCCTGTTTTATTTGTTAAAAAGAAAGATGGTTCTATGAGACTTTGCATTGATTATAGAGCCTTGAATAATATCACTGTTAAGAACAAATATCCTTTGCCTCATATCGATGAATTGTTTGATCAGCTCCAGGGAGCTCAGTTTTTTTCAAAGATTGACTTGAGATCGGGGTACCATCAGCTGAAGGTAAAGGAGGCAGATATTCCGAAGACCGCTTTCCGTACGAGATATGGCCATTATGAATTTGTAGTAATGCCTTTTGGGCTAACCAATGCACCTGCTGTATTCATGGACTTAATGAATAGAATTTTCCATGAGTTCTTGGATAAGTTTGTGGTTGTTTTCATTGATGATATTTTGGTGTTTTCTAAAAGTAAGGAGGAGAATGAAAAACATTTAAGGGTTATCTTGCAAACCTTAAAAGAAAAGAAATTGTATGGGAAATTCAGCAAGTGTGAGTTTTGGTTGCAACAAATTGCTTTCCTTGGTCACATTGTTTCTAAAGATGGAATAACTGTTGATCCTGCAAAAACAAAAGTTGTGGAAGAATGGCCAAGACCCACAAATGTAACCGAGATTCGTAGCTTCCTTGGTTTGGCGGGCTATTACCGAAGGTTTGTTAGAAATTTTTCACGGTTATCTAGTCCAATGACTAAGCTAACTCGGAAGGGTGTTAAGTTTATCTGGACAAAAGAATGTGATGATTGTTTTCAGGAATTGAAAAGAAGATTGGTGAATGCTCCAGTTTTGGCACTACCTTCCAGGAATGGTGACTTTGTTATATACAGCGATGCTTCATTGAAAGGACTTGGTTGCGTCCTAATGCAGAATGATCAGGTAATTGCTTATGCTTCACGACAGTTGAAAACTCATGAGGTAAATTACCCTACACATGATTTGGAATTAGCTGCTGTTGTTTTTGCTTTAAAAATTTGGAGGCATCATTTGTATGGAGTAAAGTGTGAAATTTATACCGATCACAAAAGTTTAAAGTATATATTCACTCAGAAAGAGTTAAACATGAGACAAAGGAGATGGCTGGAATTAATCAAGGATTATGATTGTACAATTCATTACCATCCGGGAAAAGCAAATAAAGTGGCTGATGCTTTGAGTCGAAAAAGTAATGCTTCATTAACAATGTTGCGTTTGGAACGTGATCATTTGGTTAACGATTTGATGAAATTTGGCATAGAAGTTGTTGGTGCAGGAAGTCCTTCTGTTTTGTTTCAGGTATCAGTGAGATCTTCTCTATCAGATAGAATCAAGCAAGCACAGAAGCAAGACAGTGAGTTGCAGAAAAGGGTAGAGCTGGTTCAGAAAGGTAAGTTGCCTGAATTCAACATTGATAATGATTGCGTTTTGAGATTTGGGAAGAGATTGTGTGTGCCTTCTGATTCACAGTTGAAGAGAGAGTTGTTATGTGAAGCTCATAGTTCTCCGTTTTCAGTTCATCCGGGCAGTACTAAGATGTATAGAGATCTGCGGGAGTATTACTGGTGGGATGGAATGAAAAGAGATATTGCTGATTTTACTGTGAAGTGTTTGACTTGTCAGCAGGTTAAAGCTGAGCGGCAGTTACCGAAAGGGATGCTTCAGCCTTTACCAGTGCCAGAGTGGAAATGGGAGAATATATCCATGGACTTTGTTGTTGGATTACCGAAGACATCTCGAGGTAATAATGCAATCTGGGTTATTGTTGATCGCTTGACCAAATCTGCTCATTTCCTTGCTATACGAGATACTTTCTCTCTTGATCAACTTTCCCGTTTGTATCTTAAAGAGATAGTCAGGTTACATGGATTTCCCCTCTCCATTGTATCAGATCGTGATCCCAGGTTTACCTCTAACTTTTGGAAAGGCCTTCAGAAGTCGTTGGGTACTGAATTAAATTTTAGTACAGCTTTTCATCCTCAATCAGATGGGCAGTCAGAACGAACAATTCAGACATTGGAGGATATGCTACGAGCTTGTTCTATGGATTATCAGGGGAGTTGGGACCAGCATCTTTCTTTGGTTGAGTTTTCATATAATAACAGTTTTCATTCCAGTATACAGATGGCACCATTTCAGGCATTATATGGGAAGAGGTGTCGAACTCCAGCTTTCTGGGATGAAGTGGGTGAAAGAAAGTTGATGGGACCAGAATTGGTAGAAGAGATGGCAGAAAAAGTTCAGCTGATTCAGAAACACATGAGAACAGCTCAGAGCAGGCAGAAGAGTTATGCGGATAACCGGAGGAAGGATCTATCTTTCGAGGTAGGTGATCATGTTTTTCTCAAGGTTTCTCCTTGGAAAAGTGTGATGAGATTTGGTAAGAAAGGAAAGTTGAGTCCAAGGTTCGTTGGACCATATGAAATTCTGGAGAGAGTTGGATCAGTTGCATACCGAGTGGCTTTACCTCCGAGTTTATCTCAGGTACACAATGTTTTTCACGTTTCGATGTTGAGAAAGTATATGCCAGATCCATCTCATGTTTTGAGTCCAGAGGTAGTTCAGCTGGAAGAAAACCTATCTTATGAGGAACAACCGGTCCAGATTCTTGACCACAGGGAGCAAGTGTTACGGAATAAGGTGATTAAGCAGGTAAAGGTTTTGTGGAAAAACCACATGATTGAAGAGGCAACATGGGAATCCGAAAATGCAATGAGGGATAAGTACCCCAATTTATTTGATAAGTAAATAAATTGCGGGGACGCAATTTTCTAAAGGGGGGAAGGATGTAACATCCCAAGTAAGTAATGAATAATAGATATTTTTATCTATGTCTATTAATGATAAAGATAGTGTTTTAGAGGCTTAAAATGAAAATAAATACAATCTTATGCATGGAATACACTAATATTCTTAAAGGATTGTTTTAGTGCCTTTTGATGGAAAACCATTTTTGAATCTATATTTTGACAATTTTAGAAACTATGTTTGTCAAAATAAAATTATCCTTTATGATTGGGACATCAAAATTTACCTTGTGTGAATTTTTGGTAATTTTCCGACAATGTTCATTTTTAAATGAATAGTGAAAAATACTGCATTTTACATCAAAACTACTTTTTAATCTAATTTATTTATATGATTAGATTATGTTTTGAATTGGTTTTGAAGTGAAATTAGAATATATTTTTACCATTTTATCCAATGGTGGTCATTGGAATCAATTTCGATTTGAAATTAGACTTAAACTGGTGTCAATCTTTTGATACTTATTGTTTTGTAAAAACACGCTATTTGCTCTGGCAGCGGGAATTAATTATTAAATTAATTAATGTGACTTATATGATTTGAATTTTGTAAAATAGACTTCATTTTTGAATTCGTAATATCAAATATAGCTTAGAGTGAATTTTTGGTAATTTTCTGAAAAACTCCAATTTTGATGAATAGTGAAACCACTAAGTGGTAATCAAGCAAACTGTTTTTTTTCAGTTAAATTAAAGTTTACCACTAATGTGTATTGAATTTTGAAAATCCGACATACATGGTTGTCATTAAGAAGTAAAATGTGGTTCAATGAGATTAAAATAATTTTTTGGTGAATAGTAACTTATTAAATTCTTAATCGCGATTAGTGGTAATTAGGGTAGTTTAATGTATAAATAATGCTTTAATAATATAAAATGACCTAGACACATGTCCCAACCTCATTGGTTGTGTCATGGCCGACCAAGAAAATTCATGGACTAACTTGGGGACCCCATGTATCCACTTTTGTTGGGAAATAACATAAATTACTTTTTATTAAATGTTAAAGTGAAAATGACACAAACATAATATGTTTTGCGAAAACAATTTTTAAGTGGGGTTATACAAGTCCAAAATTTGATTATAAATATTCAATGGAAAGCTAAAAAGATTTCCTACATCATAGTAATTTGTTTATAATTTTTAGACATTAAATAAATTTAATTATTTATGACATAATAATGATGCAGCGATGACATCATTATTTGACGATTTAAATAAAATGGAAAGATAAAATAAAATCTATGAACTACACATGTCCAAAACCAATTGGATGAATGGATTTCGATGCCTTATCACCTTATCCACGAATTCCATCAATGTGGGACCTTTTAAAACCGAAACACATTTTCAAATAATGTAATGTTTCTTTACTTTCCAAAAGTGCCCCTCCTCTCCCCTTATAAAAGGCCCCCACCTCTACCTCATTTCACACACTCTTCAAGCCATTGGCTCGGCCAACCCCTGCCCATTTGCTCTCTCCACATCCCTCTCCTCATCCTAGAGGATTCCCTTTGGGCATAATCCTTTCAAAGGAAGCCTTTAGGCTCAAACCAAAAGAAGATACACTTTTTAAGGTATTTCATTCTCTCATGTTCATTTGTTTTATTTTGCTTCTCCGACCCCCTAAACTCTTTTTATTTACTTCTTTTGTAACAACACCAGTATCTTCAATATACTAGGATGTTGTTATAAGATATATTTGAGCTACACTCTCACACAACTACATCAAATGGTTAAAGAACATACGGTTTCCGTGGATGGCGAAATTCTGCCTCCCGAAACGATGATTGTTCAATACTCATTTAACACCTTCAAAGGTGGCCATTATGATGTCACTATTTTTATATATGATATATTATATGTTTATGTTTTCCTTAAGCTTCTGTTTTTTTCATTTTGGGCATACCTTTATGGTTTCCATTATGGGTAAAACACGATATCTTCATTTTAGGAAGTGCGGACTACCGCCCCCTAAAAGTGATTTGATTCGTTAATACCATATGTGGGATGTGTAAAGGATAAAGTTAATGATATTATATATGTTGTTATACTGGAATTATAATATACTTTTATATCATTATGATTCCATTCCAGAAAATATGAAATAGAAATGGAAGTAGCGTTCATGCGTACGTACGGCTTACCGTCTCCATGAACGATGCATTTCATTTCTTACCTCTAAATGTGATGTAATATTATAAATGAATGTATGTACTGGATATATATGACATATATGATATCTACATAATGAATACCATTCTGGATATAATGAACCTTTGACCAAATTAACAACTTGTAAGTATAAGAAGTCAATTTTTGACTTAAGAACCAAATACCGACAAAATGAACATTATTAACTTAAATGATTACATGATGTTCATAACATGGTATAAAAGGAATAATGAACTTGAAAAAGATTCATAAGCAAGTAGAAATTAACTCAAGTTTATTATTCAGGAGTTTAAAGAACGGTCGGGTCAAGTCGGATACGAGGTATGGGACTTCGTCTCAATCTCCTTTCGTTGAGGCATATTTTATTTTATACACAACTTTCTTTTATACGGTGTATAAACCCCTTTGACTTTTACGTTTACTCAAAAGGAATCTTTTTTATACGAAGCGTTTACTAAACGACAAAAGGGAATGTTTTTGTCGTACGTATGCGGCGACAACGACTTCTCCGCCGTCGTAACCGTTATTTGAGTTTTGGCTTCCTCTACAAGCCATACCTTTTTTTTAAAAGAAAAATAAATACCATGTTTTACTTTGGTATTGAAAATGGTTTTCATAATGTTTTTATTATATCAATGTGTTGTATTGATATCTCGTGATTGAAATGTGGAAATGTTATGTTTCCTTTATGCATGTTTTATGTGATATGATTATGTTATGGTTCTTGGGCATTATTATGAAGACGGGTGGTTCCGTGATAAACTAAGGGCGGGTGAGCCCGTTATAGCTCTCCAATGCATTGGGTAACGTGAAGGAGTGAAACGTTAAGGTTTCTCCGAAGAGATTTTAGGGAATATACTGTGATGGGTATTCCAAACGTAACCAAGAGGGTTACCCCCTACGTAAGAATGTTATGAATGCCTCAAGTTACCTTTACGTATTATGATTTATATGATTTATTCATGTTTTTATGAGGTATGTTAAAGTGCCTATGTTTTATGGGTAAAGTATGATTTCATTCTTATGTATATATGAACTCATGTTTCCTTTCCATGTTTTTATAACCCATACTGAGTTTTTACGCTCATCCCAAGTTTTTGAAATGTTTTTCACAGGTCAAGGGAAATGTACATGATAAGATGATAGAGTCAAGGATGTGTCAAGAAATAATCCATGTTTTATTTTAAATGTGTTTCCATTGATGGGAATGAAGAATACTATCTTTATGTAACCTCTTTGTTTATATGTGGAATGTAATGCAAGTTTTATGATCTAATTCTCTAAAACTCTAAACCCGAAAAGATCCTCAACGTGTAATCTTGTAATAACTCAAGATTAAGTAAGGTTTAAGGCTGGGGCCTTATAAATATAATTAGGACATGTCTTAGGGTAATTATAAAATCATTTTTACCTTTAATTACCCGATTTACTTTTAACCGTGGTAAATAAAAGTCAAATGTTACTATTCACCAAAAAATAGTTTCCACTTATTGAACCAAATTTTAAAAACGTATATCATTCATGACTCTCGGATTTTGGAAATACAACTCAAAGAAACTGTAAAATTATGTTTTATGCAAATTTGAAAATGCTCTTAGAAGGTGGGTAAAAGGCGGTAATAAATTCAATAAAAATTTATACATCCAATTTTATTTTTAAATGTCTCCAATGAATTATAATTAACTTATATAGGAATTATATAACTTTTTTTGACTTAAAATAAATTTAAATAAAATAATTACTTATTGAAATAAAAATCAGGTTTTAAATAATAATGCAATGTTTTTCATTATTCACCAAAAATTGAATGTTTTTAGAAAAATACCAAAAATTCACCCTAATATAATTTTGATATTCCAAATTCATATATGAATTCAATTTTACAAATTTCAAATCATTGGTGTTGCATTAATTAATTTAAAATTAATTCTCGTTGTTAAAACCAAAAAGTGGGGTTTTGAAAAGTAAAAACTATCAAAAGATTGACATGTGTTTATGTCAAATTTAAATGTGAAATTACTAATAATGAACAACATTGTATTAAATGATAAAAATTTAATATAATTATACATAAAATAAATTCAAATTCATAATTTAAAATTATAAATTATTTCGATTTAAAATTTTGTTTTCAATTATAATACAGTATTTTCACTATTCATCAAAAAATGAATGTTATAAAAAAAGTACCAAAAATTTATCCAAACTAAAATTTTATGTCCCTATTCTAAATAAGAATTTAATTTCATTAAATTGAATATATAAAAATGCCAAATAATTTTTTTAAAAAGGATTCCCCATTAAATATGCGGTAAAATTGCATTTTTTGAAAAATAATTGTTTTATCTATAAAATTTAATTTGTCCTTATATTGTGTCCAAGAAATATAAAATTTGAATGTTAAAATAATATATGATATACATAAAATTCAAAATATAGTTAAAACTATTCCGAACCACGTTTTGAACAGCTAGTTTGGTAAGTCGTTGTGCAATCGAAATCAGTGTTGTGTGTAACACAAGTTATTTATTTATGTAGGAGAAATAACGTACAATGAAATCTTGGGGTGTTACATAACAAATGTCCTAATTATTTTGGATAATTTTTAATCAAACAAAACCAACCTTACTAATAATATATGATCGTCTTTGATCCGCTTGGATTAGATTTTGACATTTGTTATTAATTTATTTAAAGAAGAGTTAAAAGTGTTAAATTCAAATTTACATTAATAAAAAATTTCTAATATAGAGTTATACATAAGATAAATTCGACTATAAATATAAATTAGAAAGATAAAAAGATTTCTTAAATAATGTTATTTTATTTTTAGTTTTTAGACTTTAAATAATTAAATTTATTTATGACACAATAATGATGGAGGAATTACCTTATTAATGAATGATTAAAATAATTCATATTATAAATATCGAAATAAATTTTAATTGGGACTTTTAATGCATTAAAATACTTTTAGTGGTTAATATGAAATTTTTAGTGTTGATTAAATAATTTTTTTGAAGTGAAAAAGTTGTTATGACATTCACAAAAACAAAATACCAAATAGTGTCAAAATTGACATAAATGAGTTTTTTAAAAGAAATAGAATATTATTAAATGATATAATAATCCTAAAAATATAAGGTTCATCCAAAGAAAATTGATAAGGTTATATATGTCACTAATGAACCAGTTTGTGTTCTCTTATCTCTTTATAGTATTTTATTAACCATTTATTATAATAATACAAGAATAAATGGTAAAATTTAAATTATTTAACTAAGAGTTAAATCTAAAGGATAAGGTTAATATGGTGACATAAATCATTATAAAACCTATTGTTTGAGTGGTTTTCTACCCATACCCACCTTATCCTTAAAATAAATTAGTTTGGTGCCATTATAAACCGAATAGGATAGTATAATAAATTAATATTTATAACTTTTCATAAAGTGACCCTCACCTCTCTTATAAAAGGGAACTTCCCCTTCTCTCAACATCAGACTTACAAAGCCATTTGGCTCATCCAAATCCAGGTCAAATATCATCCTAACTACTCTAAATTAAACCTAGAGTCTTTTTGTTTCTCAGACATCCATTCTATGGAGCCCTTTTGTCCAAATCAAAAGGAAGCACCCGAAGAAGAGGTAATGATTTCATCACCTATTTTAAAGTTGTATTCTTCTTCAAATTCCTCTTTTTTTTCCATACCAAGATAATAACTCAAGTAACTTATAAATATTTTAATTTTATTATAAATATTTTTCAACCATATTCATTATTCTATCCATCCAATGAATAACAATGTAACCATACATCCGTACGTATGGCTTACCGTCTCCACGTCGTGGTGTAGTTTGTTATTCGACACTTCATTATTTGGATGGGTATACTAATAAGAATTATTGTTGTAAATAATAAATATAACATGTTATTTATTATTTATATATGATATAACATCCAATTACACACAATATCACCATCTATAGAATGATTTTGTCGCTCGTGCATACGTATGGAAAATCGTCTCCACGATTCCGATGAGATTAGTTCCCCATCATAAATATTCAAGAATAATTTTCATTTTATGATTAAAAATAATGATTAATAACTTAATATCATTCTGGATAATAATAAAATACATTCTATACATAACAAACTGGACTTATGAAACAAAACATTTAATGGAAAATGAATCAGTTAACCTCTGAAACAATGATACTTCTGAAATATTATTATCAATGAAATATTAGAAGATAATATATGATATAATAATGTGGTATTTTGTTCTTTTATAATTTATTAACAATGATTTAGATATTATAAAGGAGGTTAATGTACCCTTGACTAAGGAAAATTAAAAGGTATGGGGTTTTCATCTCAAATATTATTCAATGATAATCATGTAATATTTCCACTATTTTCTATTTTGTGGTGTATGTACATCCCATGATTTTATTAATTGTGTAATATAAATTAATTTATGGGTATTTAAATATTAATTTCATTATACTTCTTTCGTGGAGTGTTTGATTCAGAAGTTACCAAATCGGTAAGGGAGTTTCTAATTTTGATATCCACTCATAGGGTATTACACATACTTTATTTATTGTTTACACCCAAATTATGTATAGAATAAGTATTTAATTATTTTTTTAGTAATTTACACACCAATTTGTGTGGATATAAATTTTATACAAATAATAACTCCAATGAATAATTCTCAAGTCATTTATTTGAACTTGATAAGGGTAATCATAACTCAATTTCAACTCATTTAGTTAAACATCCAAGTCATTGGTGGTGCTGTTACAAGAACATGTGTGAATGTCCTATGATTTATTTACACATAATATCCAATAATATTGAGTGTATTTATTTTTTTCACACATAATTATGTCATTTATTTATCCTTAACCTAAGGATACAGTATTTATAAGGGATTTCATCTAAATTTACATTCCATTTAGACCTTATTATTGTTATGCACCTATTCACTTTTATATGGTGTACATACTGTACATTGTCATATTATATCATGAATCCCTTTATTCTAATCATATAATAATGTTTTTATTACCATAATTATTTGAATTCAAGAGTCTCTCATTTGGTTAGTCACTCTAACTAAAATATAATTTTAAATGTTTTAAAGATATATTCATCTAAATCTTTCTCATTAATGTCCATGTTTTAAAAATGGTTTGACAGATTAATTTATATGGACATGAATGATTTAAAACTAAAATTACTTTGAAAAGTTTCAAAGTGGTATGGTAAAGTATGAATCAAAAATCTTTTTGGATAACTTCTTGATAAATATTGAGACTTTTATATGTTTTCAAGAAAAATGGATATATCTCTCAAATAGTTTTATTGATTATCTTCATCTATCTCAATGTCCTTGATTATTCTTGATTGAGGTTGATTTATTATTATACAATCTTCCATATTGTATTGAATGAGTTATGTTATAATGTAGATGTACTATTTTTATAACATTTAGGGTTTATGGTTAAAATATTGACATTTCATATACTAGTTTAAATACGAAGGCTTAAATTATATTCCAACCTTTTCATATGAAGAATTCCATGAAATTTGTTTTTGATGGGTTTAGCCTTCTATAGCTCCTCGATGCATCGGTAGATCCTATGAGAAAAACTTGTGTCTTTCCACAAGGCCTTGAAAAAATCTTATTTTTAGTCCAAGAACGAGGCCATTACTATGGGGTTATGATGTCCGAAAATATGCAATAAATCATTATAAAATTTGTTATTCATATTCCATTTTATTATTCAACTAGTAGAATATCCATGTGAATACGTAAATGGAATTATATGATTTATCTTTGACGGATTATACTGAAATTTATTTCTAAAAGGATTTTTTAGTCCAATATATTGCCTTATATGTTTATTCAAATTTATGAGAGTTTACGCTATATTGTTATCTTTACTCAGCATCTAAGATCACCCATTTCTTATGTTTTATTTATTAAAAGATGTGAAGAAGTATATTTTGATTGACCTAATGGGATAAGCTATGGGATATGAGTGTGTTCAAAGGATACAAAGTGATGTTTTTTATTTAATAATGTAATGTAAAAATTTTGTATGTATATAGTGATTTCAAAAATACTAAACTAATTGGTCGTTCGAGACTTGATCTCTTATGATCATGCCAATGTTATGTAATATGCACTAACTCTGGGTAACTAGTGTTGGGGAATTACAGTTGGTATGAGAGGAAGTCTACTACAATCCATGGAAACTAGATTTAGATAAATTTTGATTAGAGAACATTACCCTATGATATACATTGACGATTATTATAGAAGAACATCCAAAAGTTCTGGTAGTGTAAATATTAATTTTTTTTCAAGAAAATACATCTTTGTCTGGATACAAATAGGTGGAGCTGGATCTAGCATAGATATACCTAGAAGTGAAAACTCTGATATTGTGTTTCAGTATTGACCTAAGGTATCCTCGTACGTGACAACAGTCCTTGCTACACATTTGGTATTGATACTCCCAGGGGATATGCTTAGGATAATTCATGTTTTCTTTACAAACCAATTTGAAGGATTTTAATATATGACCAGAATAAATAACCTTGATTAATATTATAGTGTTTTAGATTGAATATAAAGTGTCAAAATATTCACTAAATGATTCTATGATAATTGTTACTCACACTATGCTTTGTGGTTTTAGTCAGTGGCTAGATTCCAAAGAAGTCATATTAACATTGAACATGATGTACAAGGTTGTTAGAGTGGGGTAAATGAAAAACTAAATGGAATGTTGATAGACATAAAAGATATCGACTTCATAATAAATCAGTTTTCCAAAAATATTATCAACATCATATACCTGAACCAACTCCAGAACTCAAAAAACAACAGAATGTTAGAGAATGATAAGATCTCCACCAGTAGAGACCATAGAGAAATGAAAGCTCATTTTCTATCATGTATGAATTGTTGAACGAGCCACCTAAGAAAGTTCCTCAATAGAAAAAATAAATTCTTTTTGTGTGGGAAAGGACATAAAGTAAAGAATTTTTTAGGGAATATTAGGAGTACTATGGAAGAAAAAAATCATCCTAAGAATCCATTTATAGTCATTTTTCATAAATATAGTTTACCTAGGCATTACCTGGGTCAATTTCTTAATCTATAGGATAACCATTAAGTCAAGGAATAACCTATGTGGAAATAAATGGCTGACTAAATGTTTAAAAGTATTAATTCTATTTTTTGATGGGATAAATTTTGAAGACATTAATCTTGTATGTGTAACCAAATAGTTTGTTATGTCAAAATTCAATTTGAGGATAAATTATATTTTCTACTATGGATATTGTTATAGATAACCATCCAGGTTTATACGATCCTTGAATTTTAGTTAATTACATGTTATTAATTTTTGGGAAGAATATGAGAGGTATGAGATAATATTTGTGGTTAAAATATGTTATGATTATTTTTGAAGAATTTATCTTTTTTTTGGAATGTTATAAAATTATATAATTTTTCATGAAGGACAACACGTAGAAAGTGTGACAACCCATTGCGTCAGACAAATATATGGGAATCGAACCCACAACAAATGTGGGACTGAGATTTACCACCTAACACTGTACTACGTGAAGTCCCTGGTTAGTATGACAAATTATTTGTAGTTAAATGATTTTATGGATCAAGAATATGATTATTTTGGGAACCTATTATTTGTTCTTACTATAGGAAAATGATTCTGCAATTAAGTGATAAATGTTATTTTTGGAAGACATTCACTCTTTGGGGAACACTATGTTCCTAAGGAAAATAGAATACTATGGGATTTATTTTGAGGAGTAATGGTGGATTTTAATTTTGGAAGAATGTATGTTTTTTGTGGACTTATAGATATTCAAGATATTTATGAAAAATGATTAACCTATCATGTATAATATGTGATTAGGTTAAATACTTTTAAGTATGTGACATTAAGAGTCATAGAGGTTATTTGGAGATAAATGTTAAGATTTATCATGGAAGACTATGTTATCAAATCATTCTGAATTTCGGGTTTAAAACTAATTTTGGATTATTTTGAATAATTTTAAGAACAATTTTTTGTTGAATGGTCTTTTATGAACATTGGGTATTGTTTGTTTAATTTTGGAGATTAAGAGTAGTATTTCATTCTATAAATGATTATCTATTTTAGGATCATCTAATTTTTTACTAACCATTTTGTTTTTGGTTAATTTGTAAGGACAAGGGAAATATATATTTCATCTTTTTTGGATTATGTGATTCTCTAGAAGTTGATTATAGTGCTTCAGGTGTGACCTAATCTTCTTGAATACTTATCTTTTGGGGTGAAATATTAGTTTGTTGTAGAAATTAGTTAAAGGATGGAACTATACATGTCAAGTATTTTTTTCATATTCTATGAATAAAATAAATATTAATCATTAGAGAAAGGATCTTAAAACCAAAAATGTGTTACTTAAATACCTTATGTTTTGTTGAATTGAGGATATTTTAAATCATCCTAGACTTATGGTTTTGAGACCTCCCCCCAATTTTCAATTCACTAGTTTGTGATTGATGACCTTAATCATTCCTTATAATTATTTACATTTTTACATATATTATAATATCCAGCAATTTTATCCTTTTATAAATCCTAATTTGGTGGTGAAAGTTTCAATTTCTCTTTACATCTTTTTAAGACTAAATTTTTTTAACCCTATTTCCGATGTGGGTTTTCGAAAACAGTATTTTCTTTTTTTAACCTTTTATTTTCGAAGAACAATTTCATATTGCAAGGAATAAATTTATTGAATGAGGGAATAATGTAACACCCCAATATTCCAGGGTACATTTCTCTTTGAATAATACGATAGCGTGCAAGGTACACAACACCGATTTCAACTACACCAAGACCTATGAAACTAGACTTTTAAAAAGTGGTTATGGATTGGAATAACAAAATATAAAATTATATATATATCCCATATAATTGAAATATTCATTTTTGTAGTTCATCGATATAATATAAAGAAAAAATTCTAATTTTTAGATAAAATAAGTATTTAAAAAAATGCAGTTCTTCCACCATTTAATGGGGAACCCATTCTAAAATCAATATTTGACACATTTATATATTCAATTTTATGAAATTAAATTTCTCATGTAATGAGGGACATAAAAATTATGTTTGGATGACTTTTTGGTGTTTTTTTCTGAAAACATTCATATTTTGATGAATATTGAAAAATTAATAAATTCTAATTGAAAACAACTGTTACAATCAAAATAATTTATATTTTAAAATAATAAAATTGAATGGTTTTTAAGTATAATTATATTATATTTTTATCATTTAATTCAATTTTGGTTATTGGGAGTAATTTTACATTAAAATTGGACATAAACACATATCATTCTTTTGATACTTTTTACATCTCAAAATCCCACTTTCTGGTTTTGACAACAGGAAATAATTTTAAAATTTTTAATGAAACTTTTATGTTTTGAATTAGCTAAAATAGAAAATTTTATTGAATTCAGAATTTCATAATTAGAATAGGCTGAATTTTTGGTATTTTTCTAAAAACATTCAATTTGGGATGAATAGTGGAAAATATAGCATAGTACAAAAAATAGACTTTTTTATTTAAATAATAATTTTTTATATAAATTGATTTTAAAATAACATTAGATTAATAATACCTATGTTATTCCAATGTAAATCATTAGAGTCGTTTTATAATATTATTAGATATATAAAATTTTATGGAACATTTTAACGTCTTTTACACACCTTCTATGGACATTTGTAAATTTGCATGAAATACAGTTTCACCGCATATGTGAATTGAATTTAAAAAATCCAAGAGAAATTGTTCACATCATTAAGTAAAATGTGGTTTAATAGGATGAAAATAATATTTTGTGAATAATAACCTATGAATTCTATTTACGACGGTTAAAAATTGAATAGGGTAATTAAAGGTAGAAATTATATTAAAATTACCCTAACACACCTCCTAATTCTATTGGATATGTGTTTTTTGACCAAATATAACATTAGGAATAAAATATGATCTTCTTTGATCCACATGGATTAGATTATGACATTTATTATTATTTAATTTAAAGAAGAGTTAAAAGTGTTAAATTCAAATTTTCATTATGAAAACATTTTTAATATTGGGTTATAAAAAAGATAAATTGACTATAAATATTAATTTGAAATATAAAAATATTTCCTAAATAATTTTATTTTATTTATAATTTTAGACATTAAATAATTAAATTTATTTATGACACATTAATGATGTAGACATTACCTTTTTAATGAAAGATTAAAAGAATTGATATTATATATATCCAAATAAATGTAAATTCATACATTTGATGCATTCGAATAATTTTTTAGGATAATATGAAATGTTTTGGTTGATTAAATAAACTTTTTTGAAGTGATAAAGTTGGTATGACTTTGGCAAAAACAAAATAGAAAATACTATCAAAATTGACATAAATGAGCTTTTTTCAAAAAAATACTATATTATTAAATGATATAATTTTTCAAACAATATAAAATTTGCCCAAAAGACATATATATTGTTAGATATGTCAATAACGAACCACTTGGGGTTCACATGGCTTTTTATTGTTAGATTATTAACCATTTATTATAATAATACAAGAATACATGGTAAAAGTCAAACTGTTTAACTAAGAGTTAAATCTAACAGATAAGGATAATATTTTGACCGAAACAAGTATAAAACATATTGGTTGAGAGGTTTTGGACCCATACCTAGATTAACCATTAAATTAATCCTTTTAGGGCCATTATAAACTGAAAATTATTGAATAATAAATTAAGATTTCAAGATTTTCTTAATGTGACCCTCACCTCTCCTATAAAAGGGTACTTCCCCTTATCTCCAAATCACACCTCCAAATCAATTTGGCTCGTCCAAATCCTTAAAAAATATCTTCCAAAATACTCTCAATTAAACCTAGAGGCCTTAATTTGATCTGAAATCAAGACTATGTATACCTTTTCATAAAATCAAAAGGACGCTCCCGAAGAAGAGTTAATGATTTCATCACTTCTTTAAATGTTATTTTATTATTCCAATTCATCTTTCATTATTGTTTCCATAAAAAAATAATAACCTTAGTACCTTCTACATACTATAATTTTATTATAAATATGGTACAACCATTTTAATTTTTCTATCCATCATATGAATGAAAAAGTCACCATATGTTTGTACGTACGGCTTACCATCTTCACGTTGTGGTGTAGTATGTTATTCAACACTTCATTATTTGGATGGGTATAATAAAGAGTATAATTTATTTGAATAATAAATATAAATTTTTATTTATTCTGTATATATGATATACCATCCAATTTCATACGATTTCACCATTAATGGAATGATATTGCCGCTAATGCGTACGTACAGATTACTGTCTCCATGAACGTGATAAGATTAATTCCCCATCATAACAAATCAAGAATAATAATCAATTTATGATTAAAAATACTGTTTTATAACTTAATATAATTCTGTATATGAAACAAATACTTCCAATCCAGAAAAAACATGACTTACGCAACAAATAATATAAAGGAAAACAAATCAGTTAACATCCGAAACAATTATAGTATTGAAATATTATTAACAATGAAATATTATAAGATCCTATATGCTATAATATTTAGGTATTTGGTTCTTTTATAATTTAATAACAATAATTTAACTATTATATAATAGGTTAACGTACCCTCGACAAAGGAAAAGTACAGAGTATGGGTTTTTCATCTCACTTCTTATTCCCATGAGATTCACATTATATTTCCTCTATTTCCTATAGTGTGGTTTATGTATTTCCCATGATTGAAATCCTGGTGTAATATAATTTAATTTATGGGTATTTAAATATTAATTGTATTATCCTTCCTTCATGGGGTGTATGTTTCATAAGTTACCAAATCGGTAACGGAATTTCTAATTTTCATTTCCACTCATTGGGTTTTACGCATACTTTATTGATTGTTTTACTCCAACATTATGTGTGGAATCACTATTTAAATATTTATGTAATAATTTTCACTCCCATTTGTGTGTATATACATTTTATACTCATAATTATTCCATTGATAAATTCTCAAGTCATTGATATGAGCTTCATAATGGTAATCTTAACTCAATTTCCATTCATTGAGTTAAACATCCATGTCATTGGTGTTGTTGTTACATGAATACGTGTGAATTCCCTATGATTGATTTACACTAAATATACAATCATATTTAGTGAATTTATATTTTTCACACATAATTATGTCTTATATTTATCCTTAATCTAAGGATATAGTCCTTATAAGAGATTTCATCTCAATTTACATTTCATTGATACCTCTTTGTTGTTATGCACCAATTCAGTTTTATATGGTGTACATACTGTACTTTGACATAGTATATCATGAATCCATTTATTCTCATTATATTATAAATTTTTTTTACCTCAATTATTTTTATTCAAGCATCTCTCATTTTGTTAGGAACACTATGTAAAATAACATTTTAAATGATTTAATGATTTTTTTCATCTAAATCGTTCTCATTAATGTCCATGTTTTAAAAATAGTTTTAAGGAATTATTTATATGGACTTTATTTTTTTAAAATTAAAATTCATTTTAAAAATTTCAATGTGGTTAGGGACACTTTTATTCAAAAATCTATTTTTAACAGCTTGTTGATAAACAGTGAGACTTTTAAATGTTTTCAAGAAAAAGGGTTATTTCACTCAAAAAATATTACTTATTATTTTCATCTATGTGAATTTACTTAATTATTCTTTATTGAGGTCGATTCATTATAATAAAATCATCCATATAGTATGGAATACGTTATGTTGAATGTGGATGTGCTATTTTATACCATTCATGGTTTATGGTTAAAATATTGACATTTAGTGTGCTAATTTTAATACTAATGTTCAGATTATATTCCAAGATTTTCATATGAGGAATGAATTGGACATTTTATGTTATGGGTTGAGGCCACTATAGCTCCTCGATTCATTAGTACATCTCATGAGACAAACTAGTGTATAAGTATAAGGCCTTGACAAAATTTTTTTTGTAGTCTTGGCCCGAGGTCTTGATTATGTGTTTACGATGTCCAATATTATGCATTACATCACAGTGAAATTAGATATTGATATTACAGGTGATTATTCCACTATTAGAATATACATGTAAATAAGTAAATTTAATTATTTGTTTTATATTTTTTTATGTTATGCTGAAAATTAATATTAAAAACTTGTGTTTTAGTCTTATACATTCCCATTAATGTTTATTCATATTTTTGAAAGCTTCTTCTATATTTTTATCTCTACTGAGAATCTGAGCTCGCCCATTTCATATGTTTTATTTCTTCCATGATGTGAATAAGTATATTATGATTTACCTGCAAGGATTGGATATGGGATATGAGTGTGTTCAAAGGAGACAAATTGATGTTTTTTATTTCATAATGTTATGTAAAACATATGTGTCTATGTAGTACTTCCATGGCTACTAAACGAATCGGTCATTTGAGACATGAACTCTTGTGATCATGCCAATGTTATGTGATAATGCACCGATTCTGGGATAATAGTGTCGGGGTGTCACATCTACACAATGGGAGGGTAATAAGTTTTAGGGAGTTGTTTTGGGATGTGATTTGGGTAGGTATTGTCCGAGACAATGTGGAATGAGAGGTGTAAGGAAGTGAGAGGGTGAGCCTCCATTTATAGAGGTGGATGCGTTGTGTTCTTGTAAATAGAAACTGTTAAATACTATTTAGAGGCCTCCCAAACATCATGGTAAACCCATAATAGATAAAAATCGATAAATTAAATAAGTTTTTATAAATATGGCAATAAAATTGATTTTCAACATGTTTCTATTGAATTTTTCATTTAATGATTATTGTTTGATCATTATCCAAACCAATTATTTACTTAATTGTGGTAACTAAATTTAATTACTCTCACTAATATTTTTGGTAGATGACTAATATTAAATTATTATAAATGATAAATTATTATTATTAAAAATATGGTCGCAATTTTTCAAAATTCTAATCTGATAAGTGGAGGAATGTAATTTAAAATTAATCTCGTAGATATGTCAGTACAGCAGAGTTTTAATGGAAAATATTGAAAATATAGAAATGTTTTTATATCCAATTCCAATTTGAAATTGGATAAAATGAATTAAATTAGTTTAAATTATATTAATTTTATCTAATTACACATATAATATATATAAAAATAATATTTATCTATAAAAATAAAATATATTAAAATTGACTTTTGAAATAGAATTAAGGTTTTTTCACTATTCATCTAAAAATGAAACTTCATAGAAAAATAAAAAAGTTATCCAAACAAAATATAGATATGAAAATTTCTAAATTGGGGTCTATTTGTTCAAATTAAATTTATCATATTGTCATCAATTTTATTAAAATGTGTTTTCTATTAAAAGGCAGTAAAATAACGTTAAAAATACTACCTTTTATTAATTAAATTGGATTTAATCCCATATTATTATTACAAAATCTATTATATGGGAATAACAAATATTTATTGATCCATATATATATATATATATTGTTTATCTAAAACATTAATAAAAATTTGTTTTTATAATTTATTGAAAAATATTGTGTTTGGTCATAGAAAAATTTTCTTCTTATAAAATTAAAATCATTATTTTTTAATAGTTCTTACATTGATTTTTAAGTAAGTTGACACCATATGATTTATTTTAAATACATTTGTGGATCATATTTTAATAATTTATTTAATCTTGTTCATAATATCCATTTCATCTAACAATTGGTTACTATATTAATATTTTAATAATAATATTAATATAATTTTTTACTATGATAAAACTCAACCTTTCATATAATAGAAGCTATCGAAAGGACTCACTATTCAATGTAACACAAGAGAAGAATTTATTTTCATGTACCTAATGATAATCTAGTAATTTTACATAGTGAAATTTTAAATTGGTGTTTCATATAATGCATGAGAAAATTAATGCTTTTATACGAAAAAAATCTATATTAAGTGTTGTGTGAAATGAAAAATATTGGAAAGATAAAACTAATTCGTAAAAAATATTTAACCAAAATTTTGGTTGTTAAATTATACCCCCTTAAAATGAATTTCTCTGACAAAATTATAATTGGATATCAATTTCTTAAACCATGAAATTTACTCTCATAGAAACCCACATCAGAAAAAATTGAATACTAAAACATCTATTAAAATAGAAGTTGGAAACATAGTGATTTCCCAATGTAACTAATAACTAGTTTCCCATGTTGTATAATATAGGTTCCGAGACAATAATTTACATGGAATACAATAATAAATAGTTATAGTCAGTGATAATGGTAGTTGATCCTCAGTAAGTGTATGATCAATGGGGTGTTCATGGCCTCAAAACTGTAAATATATTGTGATTAATAAGAATTTCAGTTCAACAAAAATAAGTGAATTTGGATAAATCTAATTCAAAATCCTTCTCCTAATGTTGAAGATTTATTGTACTATATTTGAAAATAATGAAATATATTTACTTTACTTTATTTCTTTTCATATTCATAATCTAACCCTTTTGTTGTTCCTCACTCCATTTTCACTCCATCTCTTACTTGAATAATTGAATGTGAATTTTTCATTAAAGAAATAATAACATATCATGATGTATAATGATAATAATTTACATATATATTTAGTTATAGTTTCATAATTTTTTTTACAAAAAGTTATCCAATGATCATAAATATACCGAAGGTGAGATAATACATTAATCTTTAAAACCATATACAATGTTTAACATAAACCATTCAATAAATGGTTTACCTTATAATCCCTCCAGAAGATGAAAATGAAATACTTTAGAAATATGTTTTCTAAATAATAATTAAATTTATCCTCCACATATCATGAAGTAGATCTTCGTTGTCACATTTCAAACATATTAATACCTTCCTCATATAATCTCTTGAAACATGGTAGTAGCCAGAATAACCATAAATCATTTGGGAAACCATTCATGCATCCTTAATCCCAATATTAGTGGATATATTAATTAAATAAAAGAATATTTAACATTTATCCTTAAAAATATAAACCATTTTGTCAAAAAAATCCTTATTCAGTTCTACTGTCAATGATATTATCCAATATACTTCATCGGAATCAATCATCCCTTTATCTAAACTAAACACAATATACAATATATTTTTAACACATTATGGGTTACCTTAGCTTATTAAAAATATAAAATTTCCAACAAATGACTTTCCTATTACTCCATCACCATTCACCATATAACTTTCTTTACATAATGAAATAATTTTTATAAAAATACATATATATTTCATGATTCATATTATAAAATCATTGAATTTTGAAACTTAAATACATCATTAATGAAACTTTATTCCCTAAACCAATACTCATGCTTCATAATATTATTCCATAATACCAATTTTCTATAATATGAAATAAAAACCATCTCTTGTGGTTCCTCAACCAAAATCTAATCTTGATTCATACACATAACATAAAAAATTCTCTTAGAACATCACATCCCTTTCACATGTCATTCATAATCTCTTTACCACCACCAGAATAACTAATACTCATACCACTTTCAAGATTCTCATCATGAGACTTCAAATTTATAAATATATTTCATAACACCGATATATTTTACATTTGAAACATCTAATTTTAACCAAGATCTTCCATGTTCTTACCATTTACTAAAACCAGAATGAATATTGCAAGAAACATTTATCAAAAGGAAAAACCATATAATAAGGAAAAAAATAACTTATAGGATATGTAAATCATGGATCCTACATATTAAATCTATGAAACATATGTTTTATCATTGGTAATTTATATTCATCGTATAATTAAATTCTTTATGATGGTTCCTAAATAGTTTGTGAATTCCTAAATCATGTCCTCCGGTAGTGTCAAACCTTGTGTACAACATTGAATGTTTCCATGTACCAGGTTATGATCATGTTATGACCAAATCACCTTATTAGAGTTGTTACCCCGAGGTACATTTATTCTAGATACACATCCACTTATAATATCTAGATAGTTATTTATTTTTTGGAATCCAAAGACTTTGACCTTCACCAAAATTACATCACATTTTCCTAAACAATAACTCATCCTTAGACATATCATTTGAGTAATAACTAGAAACATACTAGTAAATATTTCTTGGGATCTCACTAAAATTTTCTCTTCCTAATTTCTAAATCATGACTAAAAATATCTTTTGATACCTACCATAGATACCCATGCATAATATAAAAGTATATTTCATCATCTATGATGAGTATTATGTATATTATAAAAATACATTCATGAGGAATGTAATAGATTAGTTTTCAGGGAATCATGGAAACATAATCTCCTATCTTGTGGAAATATCTTCAATAGCTCATGAAATATATTAACAATTAGTACTCAAACTTAAAACCATTCTTCATAACACGAGATAAGAGAATATATGAATGGGGTGAGCTCAGATACTAAATAAGGGTGATAAAATGATATATGTGTGAATATCATGATTATAAGGGTATGAGAACATGATATTAATATTAGAAGATCACACCCTTCATATAAAATGTTATAATTAAGAGTCATGGGACAAATATTGGTAATTTTTAAGACACGAATTATAAATAACTCAAGAGAATAATCCATGATGTCATAAAATAATAAAAAATAAATGTCATTGTTTCATACACCTAAACATATAAATTTGTTTTCAAAGTATTCAAGGATTAATTAAAATGCCATTATAGTCATATGGGTTCACTTACAAAACCATCTTAGTAATCAAGGTTCACTCCCAATAACATAATTATGTATGAAGTCCTATATTGAATAGATTTCACTTCCCTATACATCCATATATTACTAAACAAGGTTCACTTCCCCTTCATACCTATATTACTGAACCACATTCACATCATGTTCCAAAACTGTACTTCTATACCTAGTTCAATTTCAGTTCCATCCCTATATTACTGAACATAGTACACTTCTCATCCATCCCTGTATAACTAAACCACGTTTTCTTCCTATTCAATCCCTATCACACTCATAAGATACAAATATTTACCCAATCCATTAGAGGGTGATATTGGTCCCACACATAAGATAATAAAATCATACATACATGTGTGACATAATAGTAAAAAAATCCATCCTATAGTGAACTGAAAAGAGATGGATTTCATAAACATCATATCATAACTCATGAAATGAAATAGGTATCAAAAATATTTAATCATATCATAACCAATGTAATATAGATATGAAAAATGATCCTTCAAAAAAATAATATCCCATTAATGGAATGAGTTTTAATAATCATTTATCATGGAATAAGCTATTTAGGAGAAATCTGTTTCATAAATATCTTTTCATAAAAATATAAACTATTTATAGAAATAATTTAAATTGTATCCTTGGATTGTATCTTTATTAAATCACAAAATATAACCAAGGAAGTCATCTTAGATAGAGAATTATTTTTATATATAACATGCAACATCACTTTTCACTAAAAATTATCTTTTTTTAAAATCATATGACACTTTCAAAATCCGCTTATTAAAAACCTCATTGAACACATATAATGAAATCCAAAAAATAATTTAAAATTTTATTAAGGAAATTATCCTTTCTTCACTGAAAAATAATTTTTAAACCATTTTTGTTTTGATACCTATTATCATTTAAAATAAAATGTAAAAATAATAATATAATCTAGAATGCATTTTGAAAAAAAAAATTTCCTTAATAATTAATAAAATAATCTAGAAAACATCATGAAAACCATGTTCTATGAAAACGTATAAAATATTGAGAAAATTATGATAAAATATACATCAAAAAATAAAAAATAATATTGATGTAATTTAACACATGTTTTGTACATAATTGTTTTGAAAACATTTTTAGAAAACTTGGTTTTTAATGAACACATTTAATTGACTAAATGTAGAAATAAATTCAGATTATAATAAAAAAATTTAATATTCTCATAATTAACCAAGTGTGAAAAGATTTTACTAAAACATTAATATATCATGAATAAAAATTGGTGATTAATTACACTACTTTTATTCTTATATGGATCATAATATTTCATCAATGGTTTAAAATCGGAAAAAATACGGATAAATGTTGAGATTATAGTAATTAACTATTACCACTTTGATTACATTGAACCACACCAAACATGAGATAATAACATTAAATCAAGGTTAAAATATAACTAATTAATTATATTCATTATTATTAATTTAAAAGGGTAGCATATACACTATTTAGAATATTCTATGTTCATAACACAACTTATGTCTCAAAAATGAAAATTAAGACAAAACTATTTTACAGATTTGGTAACATCTTAAAAATAATCCTTCTGAAAGAGATGTAATCAAAAATATATGTAAATAACCATAAAACTAAATATAATTATAATATAATAAATTCATGTTCTGTATATACACCACAAAAAAAGAAATGGCTGGTGAAGTTGGCATTTGTCTCACGAATAATAAAAAGTTAGATGACAAAACCCTTACCTTAGGTCCACAATATCAAGTTACACGTTAAAAAATTCATTATAATAAATAATTTTTTTAAAAAAAGTGACCAAAATACCATATATTTATATCTAATACCATATATATTTTTGTTATGACCTAATATTACCTGTTTATTAACACTTCCATGTAAACACTAATTTTCAGGCAATATCTGGGATGTTTTCCATATATGTTTTAAATTTTTATTCATGATAATCATCATCATATCATGATTATCTTATTTTAGGAATCTCAAAACAGATATAATTAATATATATATTCAAAATAAAAATATTTATAATAATATACAAAAGATAGAATCCTCAAATGGAGTACACTATCCATGGAGATGATTTGTCAAAGATACGTATGATTATAGATACTATATTATTGTAATATCAATTAATGTAGTACTATTTATATATATATATCATATTTCTATAATAAATACAAATTAAATTTATTCCGTTCAATTTTTGATCGAATCACATCACTTTGAGGGTGTTGTAGTCCACACTTAAAAAAAAGAAGTTATCATATTTACAAAAATGTAAATCATAAAGGTATGTGTTATAGAATAATTAAATAAGAATAAATAAGAATAAATAAAAAATAAATAACTTATAAAAAATTTTGTGGTTCATAATTCCCAACTATGAGAGGCGGCAATGAAAAAAAGAATAATATCATTTCGTGAGGCGGTAGTTCACCGTACACAAGAATTGGTTGTTAGTTACCCTTTAGATTTATTAGTGTATAATTTTAGGTAGATATCATATATTAAGAATATATAAGTGTATTTATGATAACTATTTTTTTATATACTCCTAGAATAATAATTTTTTAGGTGGAGGAGAATTAAAATAAAAAAAATATCTTATGGAATGATTTTACCTCTTCTTTTAGTAAATATGTTTGGTTTTCACCAAAGGGATTCCTAGCTTGAATTTATGCCCAATAGAGGCTTTTGAATTGAATGGATTTATTTTTTGTGGAAATATATGTGGGTTGTTTCTTATTTATTATATAAAATATATATTTGAAAACATTTATATGTTTTGATTTTTATAATTTATTATGACTAAATAGTGTTTTTTCATAAAAAGTAGACTTCTTTGAAATGCAGTTTCAATTTTTCCAATAGTTCATAGATTAATTTTTAATTAATTAATAACCTAAAGATCCATTCTATATACATGTAGGGAATATATTATTATTTTGTTAAATCTTATTTGTAACTTACATTCTTTATTGTAGGTGGAATGTGTATTAGTATTTTAATAAGATTATTAACTGTATTTTATTGTCTGGTGAAACACATCTTTGTTTATAATGCAAGATACTAATGAGACACGGTATTGAGTGTTATACAAGAAATGAATGTTTTTTCATGTAACACAAAATAATATATGGGTTTCATGTAGTGAAATGTTAACATAGTGTTGTGTGTAACAAAATCTAAACATAACTCTTTCTGATAAAAAACCTATATTAATTTTTTGTGAAATGAAAAACATTGAAACGAATAAATAATTTCAATAAAATGCTTCATGAAATCTGGGGGTGTTACTATTACCCCTTTTCACATGGGATGTTATGAATGAATTCCATGATTATTATATTCATGTTCATCATATACATATGATAAGTAAATATTCAATGTCTAGTATATATATCCTTATCGATGGGACAAGATGGAGGGTTTCCCAACCTCATTCGTCAAAATTTTTACCAAGATAGACCCAAATTAGTGGAGTATAAGATTAAATACTATGATTATATGGAGGATATTATTATAGTTTTACACTCTATTCATAGAAGTGATATGTTTTTGTTTCATTATATAAATTTTTTTACTTATTTATTTTTATTTTAGTTATATTCTTGTTAGTTTATGATAAGAAAGTAGGGGTGGGGTGTGACAACCCAATGAGAATATCATATTATCAACTTACATGCTTCCCTAGGGGAGTAATTATTATCATATATCACATCAACTAGGTTTTGGTAAGGACCCCGAGCATATAGGTATGTTTTTATATTGATCATGGAATTTACAATACCCATTTTTATCATTTGATGGATTATTTGGATGAAGAAATGAGGGAAATCCATGATTTTCACAATGGGTAGTTACACATATGAGGTAACTTTAATTTATTTTAAAGGGAATGTTAAATAGAATTATCAGCTGCATTACTTTTAAAAATCATTTGGAATCCCTTGGTTACTCTTGTAGGTTGTCATTTTTGATACGATTCTATGTCATCAATTTTAATTTGTTTTCTATATCTTTAACATTTTAATTCCTCTCATGTAGATTCCAATATGGGTCTAAATAATAGCTTCATTGTTACAGAATTTCACTTGGTTATACCATTTCTGATTCATTTATGATAAATTCCTTATGTTTAAAGCTAATAGATAGCCATGTAAAGGTATGTTTGGGGTATTATAGTAACCTGATCTTATACCGTTATGTAAATTGGTCCTTAAACAATACAGGTCAATGAGATAAATGTTAAATAAGGAAAAAAATTTCAAAAAAAAATATATGATTGAATCATTATTTATAAATCATTCGTAAACAAGTAAAATATTTATATATTTTTCTATAACAAAAACCCATGCCAGCCACCAATAAATTCACTAATGATATTAAGGATGTGTATTATAAAAACCATAAGCAATCTAATAACATATTTTATTTGATATTAGTTTTCATATATTCTGGATAGTATAATACATTTTTGAAGATATATAATATTTGTAAAAATGATATCTTGAATGGATCTATCATTTAAAATATAGAAATCTGGAATATTATTTTGTAACGGACTTTTTCAATGTAATATGATTTATGGCAGCAAAAAATATACCAATATAATAAATATTTTGGAGTATATAAATTACATAGAGAGACTAGGGTTTTTATATAGTCTGAAATTCTAGAATATTTTATTTTATGACAATTTTTTTATACATTTGATAAATTATTAAAAAACTATTAAATTGTTGAATAAGAAAAACTACCCGTTATATATAATATGTTAAAGGTTAGTGTGTAAAAAATAGTGGTTTCAATCCATTATGATGGTACAATAAAATTGTAATGTATTTTAATAATGGAAGTTGAGGAATAATTTTTTTAGAAATTAACTAATGGAAAATCAATTTTATTTGTAAACAACATTTTTGTTTGTAATGGTGTAAAGGAGAACATAATGATAGTAACTATATTGTATATTAATTCATAAATATTTATAAATTAGGAAATAAAAAATTTCATAGTTTATTTATCCCAATTAAATATATAAATTTTGGGAAATCATTATTAACTATTGATAAAAGAACATTGAACATCAATATTAAGTTTTTAAATATTAAATAATGAATATACGGTATGAATAATATGTTACGTAGAGTTATAATTTTTGAAACATTTATGTAAATTTTCATTCAAAACACAATGTGTTGAATTTAAAGGAGTTTCCCTAGATGGGTATAAATAGTAGTTTAATTGTAAAAAAATCATTTAAATAAAATATTAGAATAATTTCATGATAATTCAATGATATGAAGGACAAAAAATCTATTTTCCTTTATACCCATAAACAAAAAGTTATAGTTAGCCATAGATTAATGTGTAGCAACCCTAGTTCTAATACAAATTTTCTCCCTTAAACTATATTTATATACATTTACGAATTGATTTCTATTATTTTCAAAGAGTTTAACTACTGTAATAAACAATTAATACTATATATGAATCAGACTAATAACAATTTATTCACTTAAAATGAAATATTAAAATGAAATAAAATTTAAGAATGTATAAAATACAATGGATTATAACATTTCTTGGATGATTATATTCCTAAAAATTGAAAAAATTAAATTAGGATAGTAAATAAATAACAATAATACTACTAAAATTCGGAAATAATCCATATAATACTACACATTTGATATTGTATTTAGTAGAATAAAACCTAAAATTAATAACAATATAATAAAAATAGAAATCATATTATTAAACAAATAAATAATGACATAAATAGAAGAAGTGTGATTTTTTGAGATAGAATGTGATTAATTTATTAGATATAAGGGTGGAAATATAACAATTATATGAAATTTATATGTTGGTATTAAACTATTGGGTAAAATACAAATAATCATATATCAATTTAGTAAGTAATAAAATATTGGTGATATATATAATATATTTTTAGATTTAAAATAAATATAAATTTTCTGTATAAATATGTCTTCTAAAATGAAATAAACGATATGTAATAAAAATTAAAAGATACAAATTCCATTATAGAGATACTATTGAATATAATATAAAGATTTTACAAATGATGTATTTTTCATAAATTTATTAAATCTATTGACTAGTATAAATTAAATGGGTTCATAAAATAATAGGAATGACTATTTGAATAAATAAATTACATTTATGAAGAAATTAATTAACTCTAAAAAATGCCAAATAAATAATTCAAGTCTAAATAATTGTTTTTTAAACTGTTCCTATATTTTATTATATGATACATTTCTCAGGAATGGATTATTAAATTTAATAAAATTTATGTTTTATATATTTAAATCAATCAATAGTAACTAATACACAAATTCCCAATTTGTTATAAATGAATATAGAATCATTTAATGGAAATAATGTATTTTCAAAGTATTATTTTTTATTAATAATAATTTTTTTATGATAATAAATTATATGGATCAACAAGAAATAATTACTTGAATGGTATTTCATTATTATATAAGAAATAAAATATATTAATATTCATCTAATGTTTACTCAATCTAAATTTTAAAGGAATTATTTCTTTTTATTATTAAAGTTTTTTTTTGTAAAAAATTGTTTTTGAAATTATGAATTCATATATTGAAAATGAATATTATAATATTTATAAATTTAATTCAATAAAATTGATTTAAAATTCAGAATCCAAACATAAAAATTATTTAATGATTGAATTCAATTTTTTTGAATAAAAATAATTCACCAGAGTTAAAATTCAGTTATTATGGAAAAGGAAAAAGAAATAAAAAAGTGGCCTAACAGTGTCGGAAATATATATAATGTTATATACTATTATCTATAATTGATTTGATAAGGTATTTATTAAAAAAAATATTATCCCACCTCTATTATTATACACTTTTGATCCATTTTCCTTGAAAATTTCATTAATATCACATTATATAATGATTATTTAAAACAATTTGACACCTATTGACATATAGAAATCCCTTCCTTTGTCCCACGGGGTGGCCTAGTTTTCGGGTCGTTCACATGGTTCCTCGGAGCCAGGTGTTCTATTCCCGCTTTTTGTAGGCTTCGTCGGAGGTAATTTCAGGTCGTCTGATTTACTGCTTCAATATTTCAGTGAAGCATTGGTATGCTTGTTTTACATAGCCTAGGGGTGATTAGCATTCAATCCCCGGGGCCTAGTACATCCACAGGGGAATAGGCTACAATGGGAAGAGCATTAATTTTATAGGTCGGTTAGGGTTTCTGTACAAAAAAAAGAAACCCCCTCCACTACCAATTAAATGAAAAAATTATAATTGTAATTACCCCATAAAATATTCAATATTATTTTATATAATAATCCAATCCATTGGAATGTAACTTATGGTGTTAATATAATGCTCAAATTCATTAAGAACTATGAAATATTCCAAGATGAGATAAAATTTCTTTTTAATAGGTAACAACTTGTTATCAATATTTATCATTTATCATATAAATAAAACACATATAAATTGCAATTTTCATATTTATTATCATTTATTTAATATCATTATAATTTTTTAATAATGATATTTTCTCAAAGCCATTTTACAATCATACCCATATTATTATTAAAAAATGTTCTAGTTAGGGTACATTTAACCTCCTACATGAATGTAGTTATAAAATTAAATCCTACATAGTTATGGAAAAATAATTTCTCTTATTATTTGATATTAATAATTAAATGGTTTTTAATAGATATATTAATATTTATATAATTATTTATATGGAAGTTTTAATTATATGAAAATTATTGAAATAAGAGCCTTGTGGATTTCTTATTTGAGATCTATATATGAGACACCCATGTAATGAACCTGGAACATCCTAAAAATTAGGTAACATTTATTAATGTACCATAATTATTATAAATATGATAAACCCCTAAACAAGGAGTGGTGAACGATGCAGTTATGTTGTAAGTGATTATGAATTCTTGAAAGTAATAACAATCGATGATCAACATTAACAAAAAAGTAATAACTATATAGGAAATGAATAAAAATATTAACAAAAAAGTAATAAAAATGAATAATGTTTTTTAATATATTATTAATGAGTATTATTTAACTATTCATAAGGTTTGAGTGCATTTTTCTATGTTTTAATCTTGGGTAAGGGCATTCACACCCAAATTTTATTTAATTCGGATGTGTTCTATATTCAAAACCTTATTCCTTGTTTTATATTATATTCTTCCTCATTAATATATGTTAACAACAATTATCATTAAATCCAAATTTGTTTCAAATTCATCTTATATTTCCTTTTGTTTGGGCATTTGATTACATTTTTCCCAATATCACAAAAGTTTCTTTTCCAATCTCACTTATATATTGAGATTGTGTATATGTTAAAGACTATTCTTAAAAAATTATTGTCATATCCATTAAAACTCATTTATCTTATTCTCATATATTAATTTTTATATTTTATTTTACTTCTCAAAATTTCAGTTTCGTTTTATTCAATATTTGAATAAATGGATGTTTGTTTGAGAAGATAGCCTTTTCTCTTTTTTGGGTCAGAATATTTATATAATATGTTCATATTGTATATAATATTGTATATCATTTTTTATAAATAAATCTATGATAAAATAATTTTAATTTCAATATTACTTGATTTCATTTTGAAAATAATGAATGCAATAATTTTTAACAGCTTCACACTAGTCATTTTCAAATGACTTATTATTTTTTTATAGTGTGATTGAAATTAATTTTTAATAATTTTACATAGTAGATTATTTTTTTTGATATAGTTATAATTTTTATTATATAAAAAAATTTGTATGTTTCTCATTACACCAATGTCATATTGATGCCCATTTTTTCTAAATTAGTTTCATTTAAAATAAAAATTATTAAAAAACAATGTAATTTATTCTTATTTCTCAATGAAATATTCTAATGATCATATAAAATAAATTTGACCTATGTTATCAAACTATAGTCATTATTATTTTTTATTGGGTATATGATTTAATTTTATCATATGATTTATTTCTTTGGTTGAAATATTATAATGTTTTATGATTTTTTTAAAGAAACATTTTTCTTTCCAAAAGGATACTTAATCTATGATTTTACAATGGATTGTTACAAGTTAATAAATACAAATCTATATGGTTTTTATTTATTTGAATAGTGGTTCCATTATATTCTTTTACTTAATTTGGTAAAGTTTTTAATACGATGAGATAATTCTTAGTAATTATAGTTTTTACTCATAATACAATTAATAGGAATCTTTGTATTTTCTATGAAAATAATGTGTGTGTATCATTGAATTTTCTCACAACATAATTAAGGGGAATGATTATTTTATCCACATATAATAATGTCTATGATTCATTAGTATTTCTTAAAAAATAATTACAGTGAATTATTTGGTTTAATAATTATTATATAAATTAGATTAATTTTGTTTCTCCATACATAAATTCAATGTTTTGATTAGGGTTTATAAAAATGTTTTGACTACATAATATTATTCTTTTATCACATATTTATCTAATGCTTCATGGCTATGTAAATCTCATTATTACTGACTCATGAATCCAAATTTATATTTCTAATTTATTATGTTATTACAAACCTTCATGCCATGTCTCGTGCTTTTATTATCCAGGATCACTGGCTCTGATTTCCTTATATTATGTTCACGTACCGTTTTTTGTTCTTATATCCACATGTTTCACATATGATCAATTAGGAACTTTGTTTAATATATATTATTTTTACCAGTTCTATGAATATAACCTTAACCTTTTCTAATGTTTGAATCACCAAATAAATGATAATGTATATTGCATATTAATTTTCATGATGGATTGAACATGTACAATTGATTATGGGAAATGTTGAATAATTATCGAAAAATAAGGCCATCATATACATATTATATAATGAAACCAAACCTATAGGATCTAGATTATGATTTTATATTTATTTTATATATATGTAATATGATGATATTGATATGTATCATAAGGATAGGTTGAATCAATTAGTATCAAAGCTCATGTGTTTGAGTATCATATTCTGAAAGGCGGTTTTGGGAGAAATTTATTGTCTATCAATCAGGGGTTTACTTAGTTCTAGTTATTTTTTCATGATGTATAATATTATATAACCTAAAACAACCAATGATAATCACAATTGGTTTAGAAAGGAACAAAAATATCATATGTTGATATTATGGTGCTATAATTTAGTATATCATAAGATTAATTTTTTTTCATGATCACTTACTCTCTTTATTTTGACTTATTGTAGACACTAAATATTTTGGGTTTACTAAATTACTAGAATCATGATAAATTGAAATAAGAATTTTTATGACCGATTTTTCAATAAATCACTATATTAGTATCCTACTAAGATGATAAATGATGTGGAAAGTCATGTGGTTAGTGTTACCCTTATATCTCAAATTAAAATTAAACAATTTGACCATATAGTATTCGAAAAAAACAAAAAATATATAAATATATATTCTCATTCAATATTATAAGATATAGACTATGTAGGAATGAAGGATCAATTTTTTTAGAAACCAAATGTGTGAAGATGTACACTGGAAAATTTCACAACGAATGTTTGTTATGTTTTATGGGTGGTTACTAAGAGAACCAACAATAAAACTATAATCGGACAAAATGTATAGTTATCATGGTGGAGGAAAATAATGGGTTTCATAAGGCACCACTAAATCTCAAATGTTTAAAATGTTGGGTGAATGGGTACTATGAAATCCAATTAACAAATCTAAAGGATAATTTTTACAATCAGTGTTAACAACACCCTTGTTAAATGGATAGATGGAAGAATTTTGTAATCACAACTAATGATGTGGGTCTGGAGAATGATTTCATGTTAGGTAATTTGTTATCTACATAATAAATGGAAATAAATTAATTTATCATAGTTCTACAAAATTATTATTATCTGAAAATCTTCCATTATTTTATAATTAGCAGCCCATAGATAAGATATTGAATTATCAGTAGAAACTAATAGTAGCATAATGGTTCCATCCCATTTCATCAACTCATATACCATTGATGTTTGCGGAAATGGACTTATTTTAAATAATATTAATATAAATTTGTTTTAATTTTATGTGGTTTTTATATGGGTCGACTCTCTCTAAATATAGTCTATATTGTTATCTAGGATATTTAATTGAAATTATTGAAAACAAAAGATATTATTCCTGCACAATGTTGAATATAAAAGTATTTATCAAATTACTTCCATTACAAGGATATGATAACCATATTATTAGGGATACCAGAATAAAATCTTTGCGACAACCTAAATTTATGAGATACACTTATTAAGATGGAATGAAAAAATTTCATAGTATTACCCAATTTAGTAATGAAGATAACTCATTAGAAATAATATCTAGATTCATAATGACATTAAGGATCCATCAAATATAATAAATAGTATGAGGTAAATAAATTTTTGAGTGCCTAATTAATTAATAACGTTGGAGAATATTACAGCCTTGTTTTTATAACCCATACTATTTCCTTAATATACAAGCAATTCAAAATTCAAAATTTTTTCTATTCTTTATTTTTAATTTAATTAGAGTGAAATATTAGTCATTCATGATATGAATAAAATTAACTTCATATTCAATGATAATTCAACATTATAATGATTCTACATAAAATTAAGAATAAAATTACAATGGTTAATTAATAAAATTATTAAATAAATCCCACAAAAAGAAAAAAAATAAATTGAGAAAAAAAATAGATATGGATAATTTTTGTATACATGGAAATACACAAGATCATCTCTAAAAATTAAAATTATCAATATTATAACTCGACCAAAAATAAAATCGAAAAAAAACTATAAGAGAAATATTGTTGTAAAATCAAATATGAAAACTACAGAAATGACTAGTGTTATTTGTTAAGATACTATAATATGATTTTATATGAAATAATGGCAGAAACATATCCATTATATAACAATTAATATTGGGTTTATAGTTGTTACATATAATAATTCTAAACATGACACTAGAATGGATGTTTAAGTATATAGTTGATATATATAATGTTTAGTTAAATGATAAAAAAAATTTATTTTCAATATATTTTTTTAAAATAAATTCATTATTATATAATAATATTTAAAAAATATTTAAATTCATCTTCAAAGACACCCGTTATTATAATGAAAATAATTATATTATTTCAATATTTTTAAATTTGTTTTGTAATTTTAAAGATTAATATTAATAAAATTTATTGTTAAATCTAAAGAATGATAATAAAATTAATTTATAAAACCTAATAACTAATTAGGTTGCTATAAAGAATATCAATTTTACAGTTGACGCATAAATACAAAATTATTTTTTTAAAATATTTTTTATTATAAATTATATAAAAAAAATCACCTATTTAGAGAATAAAATATTACAGATGGTATCATATATATATATATGAAATTTTTTTATGTTTTTATAATGCTATTATAAATTCTTTATAAATGATGATAATCCATTTAATTATGAAATAATATATTTTTTGGTTTATTATATTTTTCATGTGTATATTATTTTTATATTAATTAAAAAAATTATTAAATAATAAATAAATATTTTTCAAAAATTTATTTATAATCTTCTAAATAAATAAATTTTTATTTTGTAAAAAAAATAAAAATTATATGACTAAATTTAATTTTTTGTTTTAAAATGTATTATTTTTTAAAATGGTTTTTCCATGTTTTACATAGTTAAATTAAAGTTAAATCTGAAAACATTTTTGTGTTGTATCAAATAGAATAGAATTAAAATTTTGAATTAATATTTATAAATTTGGTATTGAGGACAATTTTTTAAAATAAAAAGTTACCTAAGTAAAAATATTGTTAGCACTGTAAAAGAAAAAAATGAAAAATGGTGTTTAATAATAAAATAAAGATAGAAAATATAATATAAAAAACTAAAATATATATTGTGAGGGATTAATCAAACCAACAATAGTCCACCTCCATTTCTTCCAGCTTTGAATCCACATTCAAGGAAAATTACATTCCTTTTACATTAAGGAATGTGTATTGAAAAAACTCCAACCCAACCTCACTTAAAAAAGGTACCAAAAATTATCCCTCCAAGACATACCAAAAACTATAATTTCTATACATTCCCATAAATATTTCATTCCATAATTTTACTCTCCCATGTTGGGTAGCTTCTAGTCTCATGATAATTCATTAATTCCTTAAAATCCCAAAAGGCTTCCAAGAGGTTATGTTATTTCTTCTTTGTAAGTGATTAATCCTTCCAAACAATAAGAAGCATTTTTCTGTTATTTGAAAAACAACTAAAGCTTAGATATTATTTTATATATAATGGGTATAAATGTGATGAATGTATACATGGTAATTAGGAACCTAGGTCAATATAATCACAAGACCATGAGGACATCACATGAATGGGTCGGACTCTTCATCTGATCAGTTCATGATCAAGAAGAGCACCCAACTACTAGAATTCTAGATCTCATGAAGGAATCCAGACAATAATTGACGATAATGATGAGTCTTATGGATGATCATTTGATATGTTGATTGATTTATGTATGAGAATTCCCCAAATCCTTTGTCAAATAAAATCTAAAAAACTAGTAAGATTCATAGAAAGGGGGTTTATGATAATTTTCATGTGAATGGAAAACAAGTTACCCACGAATAGTATATTGATCACATTAATTCACTAGGGACATTTTAAATTCATCATTTAATGCATGTTTGAAATTTCACCGTCATCATTAAAATGATTTCAGACATGTCCATTGGATTATGTGATATCTTGATAGACAACTGTTTGAAGAGTATTGTTGGATATATAAACTAAAAACTATAAAAGGATGTTAATTTTTGTGAAGAGTAGTCAAAATTAATTTCATGTGAATGGATGATGTTTTATACATTTTCATCCATTTGATCACAAAATTTACAAACCAAATGTTATTGGATGTTTTACCTTCATCATGTGAGGAATCATGAAGGTGTCCTTTTTATCGTACAACATTATAATGATAAAATGATCGATGAATTCCACGGGATATATAAAATATAATAAAAAAACATTATACAATTTTTTAGAAGAGATGTTACACTATAATTTTCAAGTTATTGGTTTATGCACATCACATGATGAGGTTTTCAATCACATGAGGGCCCTTTGACATCTTATATTAATATCATGAAGGTCCCATGATAAGATTATATTTATTACAAAAAGTACCACCGACATGCTATTAAGATCTCCAAAAGGACACTAGATATATCTTCATGATCTTGTAAAGGTACATTGACATGTCATGATGATTATGCAGAATCAGTTTGATAATAAATGGGATAAATAAATATGGAAATGAATTAGTGATCTAATGGTTACTATTTATCATGTGACATGATGATTTCCCTATGGATAGATCATGGAAGGTTCACATAAAACAGATGATGCAAAACACCCTCAAATAAATATAGACCATTAATGTAATGAACGAACAGTCAGATGTGGTGTGGATATGGGGTGGTGATCCCTATAAATCCCCCACCTCTACATAGAAACAACACACACATGGTATGTTAAAGACGAAAGGGGACTTATCATAGTGGATAACCGTGGAATCACAAGAGTGTTCCAATTGTCAATCATGTGTAAGGACATATGTGATTACACACTATGTTTATATGCATTGCATGATCACTATAGTGATCAAGAGAAGAAATCCTAATATGCCATTAAGATAACATGATTGAGTTTCTACATGTCTAATTGTTAATATAAGTCCCCAACAGGACATCATCTGATGAACATTGTGAAAATAATGCAATACAATCTAAAAATGAAAAAAAATTCATGGCAATATAGAATTATTATTTTTATGTTAGTGCATCATCTAAATTGTCTGATCTATTCGTGTATCAACTGATGTCATCTTTAGATGTTAGGGAAGTCACTCAACACCCTCTTGAGATGTTAAACAGATAATTTTAGGTCATATAGCCATATCATATGGTTCGAAAAATTTAATCTATACTTTTATTGAATATCCAAAAAATTACCCATGTCATATCAACTGGTTCATGCGAGGTCCTCTATACATGCATGTAGATCATGGTAAATCCCCTATAAATGCATGTTGGATCATTTTATTTCCCTTGTTCATGTCATCCAAGTCATGTAATTCCCTATGGACATGTCATCCAGACCACGCGATGACCTTTGGACAAGTTTTTAAATTCACGCGATGACCTTTGGACAGCCCACAGATATGTCATTTCGATCACATAATGACTCAGGGACATGTAAATTATACACCAATGGACATGTCAAGAAAATGACGTAGTGATGATATGATGATCCCCTAGACATGTCACCCATGTGTATTAGGAATAATTGATCATTTTTTCCAAAACCAACTGAATCCTAAACAATGAGTCATTAGTAATTTATTCCCCAGTAACAATGGAGGTTATAATTATAGACTTAGGACATAACCTCTATATGAGATCCTCATGTCACTCGTTGTCCCCAACCTATATCATTCATAGGGAAAGGGTTAGATATGTTGTAATGGGAATCTAACATGGGTTATCCCCTCTATATCCTTAAAACACTAGGTCATTAAAACCAAAATCTTTTATTTGTCAATCATCATTTCTTATCCATCAGCGAATAGAAAATCAGCTCATACATGGGAATCCTATTTGTTGTAAGCCCATGATATTCCATTTTCGATAGTTCATAGGACCCACCCCCTTGTGGTTATGTCATTCATACTCATTTTTAGTGGATCAATAGGCTAAATGAAATATGAGGACTTTGATTCAAACTATATGTAGGGCGTGATAGAAACATTATTATGTTTCTAGCTCCATATCAAACACTCCACCAGGGATACCCCTAATCATATATATAATATCCATATGTAGTGTGTTTTTACATTTCATACAATGTTTCTTATAATGAGAATGACCCATTTGGGATTCTGGATTTGAATTATGAAATCACAACCATCGTAAATTATCCCAATCAAGGAAACCATAGTGTGTAAGTCCCACTCAATGACTAGATGAAAACTATTCTACAAAATAAAATATAAAATTGTGAATGTATTTTAAATAATTCCCATATTAGTCAGTAACAAATCTCATTGGTATAAGTTATTTGTCCCTCACCATCTTTAGGATGAGGGTGTACAATGCTATGATGAAATAATTCCTTCTCCTATAAGGATACATATGATGCATTCTTATTGCTCAACCTCTATACCCAATTCTTAGGATTCCTAATATAAATCCATTCGTCTTGATATTATACCTCACGGAATGGGTCTAAATGAACTATTTTAATTTGGATACATGTTCTCACGATATTATTTTGAGGTATGTTAGAGATTCAATCCCACCAGAAAAATAGTGATGGACTTATTGGATCCACCAAAAAATAATGTTGGACCCCTTAAAATAACCCTATTTACATGTATAAATATTCAACACCCAACCATTTTATTTGCGTAACCAATCCCATATCAGGATCTTGAAGATATTCAGGAACATATCATTAACTTATAAGAGCGTCAAGATGTTTAAATTTTATACCCCCACCAAAGAATGTAATGATCCAAATATCTCTTCCTCTAAACCATTATTAGTTTCTAGGATTCATTGGTTTTGAAACCCAAACTGACCAACTACCTTTGGAATGTAGGACAATGATTTGTTTCTGATGTGGCAGTTGTTTGGAGTTTCCATGAGTGATGAAAATAGTAAACACAACATGAATTATTTTCAGATGATACTCTAAACACCAAACAATCTATCAACATTCCAACATTCATTAGATGAAAATATAGTGAACTCGGAACAAATTTATAAATAATAAAATGATGTGAATTCTTTTAACTATGTCATTCATTTTATAGGTTAAAAGGATATATTTTGTAGTTCCCATTGAACACTATTTTTCTCCAAAAAATGGAGTACCATATTTGAATATCTCAAATAATAGAAATTATCTATAGAAAATGAGTTAGGCCATTTCTTTTGTGTATCCCAAAAAAAATCATATACATGATTTAAAATCCTTAAATAATATATCAGGGTTCCCATGAAATTTTCCATTCTCACTATTCAAAATATCACCTATAAAATATGACTGAACCAAAAAAAAGAATGAACATTTCTGTTACCCATTTATATCTAATTAATAATATTTCACACATGTGAATATTCAATAATTTATAACCTTGTTCCCATTTTGAATTTTTAATGGAATAATCAATTCTCTCAAACACAACATCGACATTAGATCAAGAATTAATTACAAAAATGTTTTGGAACCTTAGTTATAGGAGTTACCTCCACATGATTTCAAACAACACCAGTTTCCTAAAAAATTCAGCTTCTGGTGATAAAGGAGGTAATACATGAATACCACTGGAAATGTATGGTCCATGCCCTTAATAGTGTAAATAATGGAATCCATCCATAATAGACAATATGTCCATCTTTTTCATGGAATTAATAAATGATACCTATGGAACCTACCACAACTACTGTCCTCTTCAAAAGGTTATCCCAAGAGTGAGACAATTAGAACATTACATAAATTATGAATTTGTAACAAGGATTAAACTATGGATGCATCTATGTTACATATATTCCAGAGAGTTATCCTATCAATCATCGTCATTAGAATCATATTTCCAGTGAAACTTTGCTAATTACTGAGGACACCACTTAATAAATTTTCACCCTAGACACTTGTGCATGGGAAAAAAGGAAGAATCGATTGGGATGGTAGGATTTGGATAAATGGGAGTGGGTTCATATCCCCACTTTTAATAAAAAATAATGATAGAATATTTTGATGGTTGTTAGCATGAAGTATCATATCTCTACTCACTCAGATCAATTGTCTAAACATATTTGAATAGAAAGAATGGGGAGGAACATTCCCCTTTCCCAGCACATGAAATACATTAGAATATTTAATTGGGGCATAGAGGAAAGTTTTGGCCTTATATCCCCACATCAAATGGAGAAATATTATAGAATTTCTTTTTTCATTAATAAATTGAAAGCCTATATTGTATTGAAATTTTTTCTAAGGTTTCACTACATTCTAGGAATAGAAGAATAACTCCTCTAGTATACTCAAAAATTGGTACATATATATGGGAAGGCATATATCCCAATCCGAAAATCTAGAGAAGCATATCAGTATAACAAATAGGAATAGGTGGCTACTATGGACTAATCTCACATAATTTTCCTTATACCTGAGTATTATCATCATATTATAGTAATAAATGATGCACATGACTAGTCTCATTTTACCATTCTCATTGGGGATCATAACTGTAGTTTGGAACAAGCCTCAGAACATGGACAAATTCCTGTAAACGAAAAAATATAGAGTACTCTAGTAGCACAGAACCAAATAATATCCTAGGTCTAACTAAGGTTCATTAGTAAAAAAAGGTAATCACCTTTGGGAAGTATAATATCCTATATTATGACTCTACTTAGAATATTATTGTTGATTATGGAATCTAGTATCACACACCTAGTTCCATAGATGGATGACAACATCAACATCATCTAGAGGCTATAAAGGAAGAGAAAAATATACCTTTTTATATTCTGACAGTCCTTCTGCTTATTAAAATGGGAAAAAAATTTGAACTAGGATCATACCAGTTCTTCTCCATGTATTGACCGTAATATTGATTAAACTACTTACTATAACACACATATTCCCACTTATAATATAGATGGTAACCAGAATACTCTAGGAGAACTCAACCGCTGGACCATAACCCCAATGAAAAATATAGTTACCAAAATATTATAGTGAAAAGAGTGTTTTAAGATCATATCCTTGATCTACCCCAAATAGTAGGTGGAATATTCCATCCACAAGGTAGAAGGAAGCTCATATCCATGATCTTCTCAATTCGACTGAACTTGTGGAAGTATGAAATATATATAAAACCACCCAAGGTTATATCAAATATTAATTCAAGGAATAATGTGATCTCTACAACAATAATTCTACGAATGGAAGTGAATATATGTATCACATGTGCTCTACTCCTGATGTCCACCACATACAACCTCTCCATGGAATAATATATCATGGAAAAGGAAATATCTCATTTCCAAGACCCCATCATCAAGAAAGTTCCTGAAAACAATAGGATTACCCATTTAAAGTCCCCATGAACTGTTAGTAAATCCATTCCATAATCAATTGGAGACCCAACAAAGGGATCATTGTGGTCTAGCCATGTGGATGAAAATGAAATCAATAATGATCAATCTAATATGAATATATGGAGAGAGAGAGATAGAGAGAGAAAGACAAAAACAACCACCCACAAACGTTAAAGACTATATCCACTTCTAACTATGTGATCCCAAAGAAGATAGAGAATGACTATATTCATTAAATATTCCAAAATATGAGGTAAAGTCAATAGAAATTGAAAGATAGAAACATTTCATGTCATGGATAAAATGGTAACTTACATCTTATAAATAAATATGTTGTCAGCTAGAAATGGATTCATTCACCATGGTAGGAACATAGTATTTAAAGATCAATAAAAACGACTATAACATGTTCTTCACAATAAAGTAAAAACACTCTATCTGTATATAACTAAATCACATTCAATCCTTCGTAATAGATGATAGGGAATGTATGGTCTACTGCACATCACTAGGTTATTAGAAAAAAAATCACCATACACATATATTCTAACAATGTTTTATACCTATAAAAAATCAAGGAACCATATAACATGTATTCGAGTTGGCCAATATAGAGAGACTTAACCTATTTTATGACCCAAATACATCACAATTTGAGAGAGGGGGTCTCTAGAAGAATCCTATGATGGTACATTAGAAAATATGGTAACATATCTCTAACATAGAATCTGAGACTTCAGACTACCTGAAAAAATTCTGTGAGATGTGTGATCTAACCCATTCAGGAGTAAGATTGAACCAAATCAATGGGATCACAATAACTGTTTCAATAGAAGGAATCATGGAGTGAACCAATATTATAGTGCAGAAGCAATTTATACCACTACCATCACATATATGGTAATTAAAACTATAGATGATTCCGAAAATATTAGTGGTCGATACGAACTAATCCCATCCTATTGGTATTGGGAATTATTATCTAAATAGTGAAAACCTTGTTCATCACACCCCAAGAGGGTCTTGGAGAAATATTTTTGGGTTCAATAATGATCCCATCCCTTGGGGATATGGAATTTATATAACAATTTCCATCTCAGGAGGCAAGATATCCTCTTTTGGAGTCAATATATCCTCAATAACATTATAAGAAAGTTCCAACAGTGTCCCCAAATAATCAACAACCATCATGGATGAGGAAGTTTTTTTCATTATAATCAACCTAATAGGATTCATTCTTCTAATGGTTAGGAGGAAAATATCCATAGACGGCATCACAGCCATTCCTTCAATTTTTAGTTGTAGCTATTTCTTTCGAGCCCCATATTGAAATTTGGACCAAAGGATACTATAAGGTAACCAGTAATTGACGAGGAAAGATGTACCATAAGGAAAAGGTGGATATTCCAAATAATATTCATTACACAAAATGATCCAATTTGATTTGGAATTAATTAAATTACAATGTAATAAACCATAATGAAAGATTAAGTTATACCAATCCTCCATTTAGTGTGGATAATGATACGATAACTAATATTATTTGATATAGCTCTATTAACAAAATCAAAATTAAAATATAAAATGATATGGACCATGAATTAAAAAAAGATGGATGTAATGAAGAAGTCATTCCGTGAGTGGTAGGTGACGTGGATGCAAAAAATTAGGCTACATATGTTAGGAATTGCATTAGGATGCAAATCAAGGAACCTATGAATACTAAATTTCCACCTTCATAGAGTAACTCATCAATGGATACTCAAATAGTTGAGGTTATATACCACTTGATTCCATGGGGATAAAAAATACTCTCCACATATGAATCATAATAATGAAATTAGAATGAGATGAGAAGTCTTAAATAAATCAATTAGGAGATAATCAGTCGAAATATTCCATAAATGATTCATCTTTAAAAAGCGATGTGTATCCATCATCCAATACATCAAGAGGGAGATATTTTTCCTACAATATAATAATTTTAGCATTAGAATAACTCTATATATATTAAAAAAATCTACATAAATGATGAGGTTGAGGACGATCACAATTTTCCTCAACTACGGTGGGATCCTCACCCCTATTAGGGTGATCATTTCGTCAAAGAAAATATTATGAATTAATAATATATGAAACTGGGGATAACTTATTTGGAATATCCTTATCTTTATCGTGAAGAGTTGTTATATAAAATGATACCTCTAGATCTCCTCAATGTCATGGAGTCCTTGGCTAGTTGAACGCAATCCATTAAATGTGTGTGTTCTGTCATATACCATAAAATGAATCCAATCTTGATTAGGTGGATGAATGTATGATCCATCCAATTTCTAAAGTCCTACAAAATCAACCTCTAATGGTGTGGGATATCCTTAATAGAATCTCATTCACTTCCTGTCCTTATGAATATTATTGATGGGACCATGAGATCAATACGAGGAATCCAAACATAGATGTTTTGTATAAAATATTGTAAGGGCCACCATAATTTTGTACATTATACATTTAATAGGGTCCATTTTAATGTGGTATGACCTTAGTTATAAATTGATTTAATTGTTTAACTCCACATTAAGGATAACGAATATTTTCTACCTCCAAAATTGAAATAATATATAAAAATGAGAGTTCTACTTAATTCATCTACATGAGTAAACGTTCATCTAATTTAATCAGCATCCCACTCTCCAATGATAAACTTATAGATCATTATGTTGATTATATTTTTTATTTTCTAGATTACATTTCATCCCAATAATGTATCTAGATGGATTCCATGAGTTCATAGAGACAATAAAAACCTAGATGATTACATTAAGGGAACATATTTTTTTTCTCATCCCACAACCACGGAGTTGGGAAATCTGTCTTTAAACATAGATACTTATTTTTTACCATCAAACAAGTTGGAGTGCCTATTATATTGACCTAGTAGGCCACAAATCTTCTGAAATATTATGTTGACTAGAAATTGTAATAATAGTTTCCCTTATTTGAATGAAAAAAAATAGATATGGCTTCCTCCTAATTTGGGGAATGTGTGAACAAATTGTATTAATTAAAAAAATAGTAAGTTCCTATTTATTTAATTATTAACAGGGAAAATAAAATACACAAGATACTAGAACCTAGGAAAACCAATGAGATTAGCCTCTCTAATAGTCTTGTCTATCCCACTTTTCAAGTATTACAAGGACACCCCATCTAAGAATGTGTTGTTTTCCAATTTGTTCTCTAAACCAAAGTTATTTATGGATAGATAATACTAGATAAGGACCAGAACACATGATCAATGAATCAATCACCATACATAAAGAAGAGGGTTACTGGTAAAAAATTTGGGCAAAGAATGAACTGATTTTCAATGATTATATGACTAGAAGGATAGTAGAATTATCTTATAAGGTATTATGATTAAAACATAGAAACTAACAATGATAGTATAACCTAGGGATGATTCATTTAAAGATTATCCTTTTTGATGACATAATAATATGAAATAGAAAAATACACAAGGGATTGATCCACAAAAAACTTCCACACAATCTATTAGTCCTACAGATTTCTATCCTTCAACATACAAAGAATGTGATTTCCCCACCAAATGGAACAAAAAATGGATAAGGGAATTGTATTTGTATATATTATCATATTTTATTTAATAATATCCTTATACGATGATGTATAAACCCATGGATATGGGTTCCCTATACATGAAGATTGAGATGGAGGTCGAGGATATAGGGGACGACATGGGTGTGTCCAAATCAAATATTTCGGTCACATCATCGGGGAATCTATATAAATGGATAAAACATAAAAAAGAGAAATAAAACACGCCTAATAGAAAAATTGAGATTCCCCAAATACCTATATCAGTTATTTGAGAAATATTATTTTACATTATCAACTAATGGGGGTGTGATTATCAGATCATGCCAGACATTGGGGAAGGTTTTTGTGGTCTACAATCCAAAAAGATGACTCTGGATAAACATTTTCCCAGGAACAATAGCATTCCAGAAAAATGGTATCATCTCATGGGACACATAATTGGAAAAAATTCATCTAGGGAAGCACATCCCTCTAAAATAAATATGTCATTTTGAAATAGTAGGATGATGTCCAAACCAAAATCACAATCCTGGATTCCATCGATATTTTAAAAGAACATATTGAAGGTCATGTAGAGGCCAAATGAGTTATATATATATATATATATGGTTTTTAGAATGGATACTATTTCACAAGAATTTCATACCACCATCTCATTCACAGAACATGATCTAAAAGAAGACTTTCTGGGACCTATCAGAAATGTGTTTGTTTTAGTCAGTTTTACAACGTCGATATTATAAGAGTTACGGTTTAAAAATGTTTTTAGGATCAAAAACATCATAATATGGACCCTCACCCATTTTTTATATAGTAAGGAGGACATATCACCAAAAAAATATTACCATTCAAGGGAATGCCATGAGGGAACAAACTCTTCTCGAGAAGATCATCGTCAACACTTAGTTTTTTAATATCACATATAATGCATTGTTCAGTCTTATCTAGGATAAAAAACACATAATTTCTTACATGGAATATCCTGGATCTATAGCCATGTTATTGTAACTTAATAATTTCATCAACTCTTGAAATATCTCTTTAATGGAACATTCAAAGTATTACATTGTGAAAATTCCCCCTAATGTGTTGAAAATATATTCTTATATAGGCAAGTTTCTATAAGAAGGGAAAATTAAATTTTGTATGATGTAATGTAGGATTTTTTAACTAATGTTTTGGTGATTTCTCCAATGATTCCCCAAATCACACTCTATAGTGATTATTTTTTCTCATAAACATGATTTAGGTATAAGATTCAATCCTAGTGGGATATCATGAACCACAAACCTCTCAAGATCATGACCATGTGATATGAATCATGTCGTCTATAATTTTTTCATTAATCTATATTTAGGGTAATAGTTTATCCATATTTGATAATTATCTTGAACCATTATATGATATCAATGGTTTCCCAATGCATTTTATGCAACTTAGGATGTCCTTACCTCTCCCACCGGCAATGGTAGTATAAAGGAAGAAAAGTATCCCCAAAAAATCTATATATTGAATCCAGCATTTCAAGATGTCAATCAGTATTCTCATGTATTCTATTTTAATGTTAGTGAAAATAATTCCCCTAGATTACCCTCTATGTCTAAATTTTTTCCACAGACTCATAGATTGATGAAGAAGAGGAGGACCTTAATAAATCTCCTTTTATATTTGAGTAGGGTGTCTCACCCATCAATTATGAGAATATATAGGTGAATTTAAGAATAAATGAAGTCTCGTGGACTACTTTAATTAGTGAATCCATTCCTCACATCTATTGGGAGATATAAAATGAATTTGTAGGGTGGAATTGAGACATTCCGATTAGAATTATATTGAAATTCTGAGTCTGAACCTTGATGTATTAGTCATCTACTAGGCTTTCCAAATGAGAATCAGGTTTTGAAATAGGTATATAGGAGAATGAAATACACTCACACTATTGATATTGAATCATATGCTGACAAATTAATTAAGGTAAAATTTTTCCAATAGGAGGAGTACCCAAAATGTCCCACCAAAATAATCATTTTCAAGAAAAAAAACACAAATATAAAGGTATGACTTGATTTTAGAGACCCTTATCAACACTGTCTGAAGGATTTTTTAGAATTTTCAATCGAATAACTGTTTTTAATATAATTATTGTATTTTGTGTCCCTTTCATCATGGATGGGTATTCATGGTGTAATCAGATAAATATAACTCTTGATGAGGTGGAAGCCCATGAATTCCGAGAACCTCATGGTATTTTTTTTACTAGTTTATACCTATCAGATTATGAATGATATATCTACTTATGATTCAATGAAATATATATTTAAACGGTTTATTGTAAAAAACATAGAATTTTATGTTGATGTCTGAGTGGTAAAATCTAGAATGTGATTTGATCACAACATAGATCATTACATGATTATAGAAAAGAAATTTGAAAAATAGTCTGATGATGAATCCTAGGATGTATTATTTCTGTGAAATTTTAGGGAAATTACTTGTTTTATTTTAATTCCAATGAAACATTGAAGATGATAAAGAAGATAATAGAAAATGTGGGGAAATTCAACCCTGAGGGAATATTAAATAACAGGTGGGGCTCTTTGTTGACCATGCTAATATTCATCATTTAATTTCCATCATGGCTAGAAAATATAGCCAATTCACTATGTTAATGATTAATGGAGTAATCTAAAAATGGGGTTAGGACTACCCTAATGGTTTTTATAATATCAATATGTTCCTACAACACCCACCAGTCTTGATGATGTTGGTAGAAGGAAAAACACTTAACCTATATGTGGATTCTATAGAAAGATATCAGGGTACAATCCTCACGATGAAAAAAATATTGGGGGAATGAAATTTTTTTACAATACTAGTTAAAAAATGATACGTACTAACACATAGTATTCATATATCAAGAAAAACTACTTCAAACTCATCGTTAGAGTAAAAACTCTCAGTCATTACTTTAGTATCATAAAGGCCAGTTGTTATCTCATAGAGACCCTATCATGTACATCCATGGTCACCCTATATGGGTTGTGAATTTTTCGAATTTATATGTTATCATATAATAAAATGATATAAAATTATATTCAATCATGGTTGTTAATGATTTGGCACTGGATGATTTCATTTTGGATTATTTGGCCTTGGAAATCTCACCAGTAGACACTAAACATCAAGATGAAGATGATATCTATACCCATGAAACTCCCAAAATATGGGAGATGTATTTTGAGGAATTTTCCTGATGTACTATATGATATTTAATTGAAAAATAAAATCTCGACCATGTTGGACGGAATATTTATTTGTTTCCTAAGAAATGTAATGGTTTCTCAAAGCGTTCTCAATATTCAAAGGTTGGAAAAATAAATATCCAGAATAATGAGCCCTCATTACCAGATTGGATCTAATATTTGTGCTATAGATAGAAAACATTAATATTAAATGGGACTTGGTGCTGGTCATCACGAAAATCAAGAGGCACTAATCCATGAAGAATTATGAGTTGGTCCCTCTCACTTGTTATGTCAGATTATTATTGGAAGAAATACCTTTTGAAATAACTTCACATTACTTAACTCAATAAAAAATGATCATGTTAATGCATTTGATAATGTACCCACAAACATCTATGATCCAGATAAAGGAGATGTTGTTTTAGACATCTCCAAATGAATGGTTTACTCCTTAGTCATCATATATGAGATTGAATATATTAATCATGTTTAAAATATACGAGACCTTGATGAGAAAATGTCCAACCATGGATGGAAGGGTCCCATAATATAATACCTAAAAATTTGGACCCTCGTGTTAGATTAATCAAAAGGGGATCGATATGGTGCTGAGTAGAGTGATCTACCCCTAGATTTGGGATAAAAGAAATGTAGAAATCCATATTTATATAAGGCATTGATAAAATATTCCCCAGATGCACTAAAAATGGGGAGGTTCTCATTTTCATGAAAGAGTTCCATATATGGTCATGTAGTTGTAACAATTCTTGAACTAGAATATCTGACCAGATTAGATGGTTTGGTAATTAATGGAAGAGAATGATACAAAACTATGAGGAATTTTCTAGGATATATCATTCCTTCAAGAATCCTGAAAAATTCATCCACCCACCACTATATTTTCTATATATAGGTAAGTACTCCAAACCATTAATCTTTTGGGGTATGGATGATGTAGTTATGTATCCCATATATATTGGTAAGAAATTTAAGTTCATCCATACTGATAGTGGATTATTTTTTTAATGGGGTGAGGTAAGATCTCTCAATGAATTTGTGAGAATGAATACAATCATCTTCATAAATTCTAATATTGTCACTTAATTCAGTGTCCTTTACATAATACTAATTGAAAATGAAACATATATCTATTATTCTATAATTAAAAAACTATAATAAGAATATAAAATTGAGTCTATCCATTCATCCCATAATCTTGCAATGGTAATGAAATGATAGGGGGATTCACCAAGACTCAATCAATTGTACTATTGAAAATGATGGAAAAGGAAAAAACACTTTTCCATTAAAGAATGTTAATTATTATTGGGCCAACTATACCACCATATTTACTTCCAACCAATAGAGTATATATTCATTCATATATGTTACTTAATCATACTTTCCAACAGATTTTTTGTTTTTCTTACTATAAATTATTCTCTACAGAAAATTATATGACATTGAGAAATATGAAATGTTATTGGATGTGTCCAAAAAACACAATGATAAAAGGTTTTATACACTGTACATTATTAATGTTTATCATAATCAGATTTGGGAGATTCTGAAATAAAATGGGTCACCTCTAATATTTCTTTTCAAGGTGAACAAATTTTTATTATCATAACCTAAATGATAGCTTGAATGAAACCTCAAAATCTAGAACCCAATTGGGAATGGACATTCATCATACCATAGTTCTATTTGAATGGAGATTACTCATTGGCCACAATAAATGAAGAACACATTATTTCTACCCACCAATGTGAGGTTTCTCATGAAGTGATTAAAAGAGATTATAACAATGATTTCAAGCCTTTGTATAATTTCATTAAAATTGGTAAAATCATATATCCTTAATACATATCATTAAAATAAACATAGATATCTTTACTACATGATATCAAATAGCTCAATAATCATCCTTACCACCTGATGTCATAATAAATGGAAGACATCTTTACCTCACACTATTAAATTGTACATAAGATGTTACATCAGTAACAATTCCTTAACTTTGAGAAATCATAGAATGAATGAAAAATCAATTAAACTCATCAATATGTGTTATTCAAATTTTCAAAGGGAATTTGGAATTTCACGAACCACATTTTATTTTATTCCTAGAATAATAGGATACATATTTATTCAGGAATAATGATACCTAGGTCCATCCAAAATAAAAATGAATAAAATAACCCATTACTGTGTGTGGGTCACAGATGCACATAGAATTTTCCTTTTCATGAAATATATATAGTATGATTCTTGTTTCCAATGGATACATAGTGACTCCAGAATATGAAATCCTCCTTCTAGATATTAAATACAAAATTATTCCCTTCATACATATGGGTTAGACTCAAGCATGGGATTTTTATTCATGAACTGTGTGATGATTTATTTCTATTTATATAGGATACTTAGTGATGTACAAATACACAATTATAGTCCCATAAATAATTTTAATTAAAAAAAAATTCCCCCTTCATATGGTACATACATTCAAAGGGAATTTTAAATTCAAGAACATCTTGTGGATTGAATCCTATTTTAATGGGATACATATTGATTCCAAGATCCCAAATCCTAGCTCCATCCACAACATATAAAATTAAAAAATCCCCCACTCTATGTATGGGTCAGACATGTTATAGGAATTTACCATTAAATAAACATGTGGGGATGTATTCTTATCATCAAAAAATTTATAGTTAAGACTAAATCATAAATCATAGGCCAATCTAAAACATATATAAAACATCACCCTTTCCACTATATGGGATAAAGATGTGCTTGGAGATTTACCCAGAATGACATGTGTCTTGATTCCTATTTCCAATGAATACATAGTGGAACTTTTATCTTCCATTATAGTATATTCCACGAGTTCCCATGACTCCTAATCATGTACCACAATGAGAGTTGTATCTATGTTGAGGATCTAGTCCACATTAATTTTGGAACACCCCCACATACTCCATTCCATGCACTCTCACACAACATGAATGTATTCCCAATTATTCCTCATTTCGTACAATGATCATGTATAATATGAGATTTTGGAACCCCAAAAGGTAATATTATAGTACACACATGAAATTTTATGGATATTGAACTATTTCATGTTCGCATGATGTTAAAATAAAAATCCACTTCTTAGTTGAATGCAATTAAATTTCTTAACAATTTCCTTATCACATGACGTTAAAATACATGAAAATGGACTAGTAACAAGATGTTATGCATCATGAAAACAACCTAGTAAGATGAAATTATACAATTTTATAAGTGGTGTTCAAGATAAATAGATTTTCCACATAATGAATTAGATTTCATTTATTTCATGAATTATCACATTAACCCAAAAATATGTCTATTATATTTTGTTATTGCGTTTATGAATCATGAACACTTCTTAAAACTTATGACCCCATGAATAAACACAATATCATAAATATTCCAGTTTACTCCCAATAATTCAATGAGTTTATATTCATCTATTGTAAGACCATATACCTCTATCTCTCCAACTATACGTTCACTATTATAGAAAATGGTAACATGGGTGTGTTATTCCAATGTGACACTACTAGGATTTAATGGCAAATTACTCAATTACTAAATGATTTTTCCATGTGGGGGTTTCAGTCATAGTGGAGATCCCCCCAAAGAATAGTTTATATTTTATTGAAAATATAAAATTTGGGATTTCTCCATAAATAATTGTTAACTCGTACTCACCAGTCTCCACCACCCATTTCCATAGATATTCTGGGGTTATTTTATAAAATTCTCGTAACTCAACTATTCTGGATGATTCATACACATTTTAATTTACCCATCTAGGCTATGAAAAAATATTCAAATAAATATTATGATAAATAATTATTATATCACATTCATTTCATGTTATACATCTCCTATGATGATATAACATCCTTATACATTTAAATCCCTTTGTAAAACAACTTTTTCACCTATGGATATAATAAATTATATCCAAATATAACCACATCCTAGAGAAATCAATAATTAATCAATGGTTTATGAACTTATATTCAATTTTATGTTTGGAATAATCAAAACATGTCAATATTTATATAATAATGATTTGTGGATCAATTGTTGTGACCGTAGGAAATGTTGTGGCACTAGCTTCTTTAATAATGAATCATGATACAACATAACAATAATGTTCCCCATGTATTAACAAAATACTAATATGCATTGGTTTATATCTTGATAAGTGTTATGTGTTTCTTGATACCAATACTATGGGATACATAGTGAAACATGGATCCTCCATTTCAGGTCCATCACTGAGTTCTCATCACACCTAACAAAGTCCATTGACGGGAAACATGTTTTTGTGTGATCCACGCACATAATGAAATGTTATTTCCACCATATTTTTCCATTCATGAACCCTTACATAGAAAAAAAATGTTTAATTGTTTCTTGTTTGTCACACTATGCATGATCCATGTGAGAATTGGGAACATTGAAATATTTTATGAAAAGCATGATGGAGTTTCTTTTTATCCAAAGGTAATAAACAATGAACTTTTACCAATATGTCAAAATTCATGATGAGAAACTTGTAACATGATGTTACACTTTTTGTAAAGAGGTATTCAGATTGAACAAATCTTACATTCTATTTTTTTACTTAATAATTTCATGTTTTCTTCATTATCAATAAAAAGTGTTAAAAATAAACTAACATAGGCTTTAGGTTTCATGAACCCTTCATGAATATTTTTTTCAAAGAATTTATTTTATTTTATATCATATTTTTGGAAACCAATATAACCTATTCTCCCCTTACCATGGTTCTTCCCTGTAAAAAAATTGGTAATGGGGCTAGTTAAAATAAAGGAGACCCACTATGATTCTCTGTCAAATAACACTATTCCCCAAATCTTGTTTCTATTGGGTTTTTGGGTCCCAATGGAGTGCCCCCCTTAAATCCCATAGTTATTATCATGATAGTGAAGAACATGGGATTCAACAATTATCGATTATTTACATGTAAAAAATAGTTTCCACCTTTATTTAACTTATTTATTATTGGGTAATGATTTTAAACTCTCATAAAAAACTATTCAAGAAGATTATGATACATAAATGTTATAAATTGGTGAATTTTATCCATTTTAAATGCATTATTATGACATCACATTTTTATACAACTTTTATTTTTTGGTATGAATATGGTATAAAGACCTAATTTCCATGAGTTTATTATTCATCTTGCTAGAAACACAATTGTCACATGATGTTGAACTACATGAAAATATTATAATAAGGAGACATTAAACTACATAAAAAATATATGTTGAAAACATCAAACTAAAAGTAATATGGTCTATCCAATAAGACTTATAATATCATAGATCAGATCATCCTATATATTCATTTGTTCTTGAGATGAATCTATCACCTCTATAATAGATTGAAATAAATAAATTTCCATTCCTTAAATTTGAGCCCAATAATTATATAAGACACCATAGATCACCAAGATTTCATGAATTGATAAGGGATGAAAAAACATTACCTTCCCCATTCATAAAAGTCAAATATTTTCTCAAATCCCTCCTTAAAAGATATGAATATGGTATCATTCCCACCCTTATAATATGTATAGGGGATCCCATGGAATTCATGCCATAAAAATTGTAATGGGGTAGGTATATGGACGGTTGATCCATACATAATCTCCATTCCTATATATGAATTGGATATACATATTGTTTTCTTTAGTGTGAAGTAGATCTATGCAAGACATTCTCCAACATATGATTAACAACTTATTCCAATACATAAGGATAATGGATACCCCCACATCTAAATACCCACATCCAATGAAATGTGTCCCTAATGATGTATTTTATTATTTTACATCAGTACATATATCCTTACCATAAGATTATAAATTGTATAGAAGAAATCCTTATGACATTATGAATAAAATTAACAGCATATGAGTCCCCACTACATGTCAGAAAACAATGCAATCCTTCATGCATCACCACATCATATCAGGGGATCATATGATAGCGAAACAATTATATGAAATATAATGGTTCTCCCATCATCATTCTAAGTACCTCAATTTATATTACATAATTCAGGTCATGAGTATCTTGAATTTCCTCATTCCTTCCATGCCCCTTAGAAATGGTCACCCACCTTTAATGGACCCTTTGTTTGACTATTCCTGTCTACCCCTGGCTCCAATGTATGATCTCCCAACAATCAACCAAATGATTCTTTTCTTTTCATAAATACATTCTAATACATGAGGGGAATGTCATCATCAAAGGTGATTTGTACACGATAATTTGACATGTGACCATCTATAGTATGATTTTCCAATATCATCATTGACAATTAGAGAACCATTATACCCAATTTAAAAAATTCTCTACCTTAAAATGGGAGGGTTTAGAGTACTTATAACTGGGGAATCCCAAATGGTTTGTTGTGAAAAATATCAAATGGACATGAATCATGATACTAAAATTGATTCAATATTTACAGAAATGTACAAAATTAAACATTGGGATTTGATGGGATAAATCACAAAACCCGTAAATGATAGTGAATGTGAAAAAAATGCCCAGATGAAAACCCTAAAAGGTTTTATTGAGAAATGTTCAAGTCTCTTGTCACATTATTATTCATTTATACAGTTTTTCCAAAAGTTAATGGATAAAAAAATAGAAATAACGATCCTAGAGACCATATTGTGGTGTATCTTAATATTTATCCATGATCACTATATTTCCCAAGACTAGGAAAAAGTTAGAGTAATGATTTTCATATTCATGTCACCATGATAATTTGTTCACTATGATGTAACACGATATTTAGTGTTCTAAATCCTTTCCTGAATGTCATTCATTCCAAAAATAACCTTCATGATTTCGAAGTCTTCACAGATGCACACAAATTCCATGAATTGATTTATTTCTCGTATAACCACGTAACCTTCAGTTATTTATATTGGATACTAAATATAGATAATTGGTAACATGGAATAAAATCTCTAATTATCCACCAATATGATTCAATAGTGAATAAAAAACAACTCGAAGCATCCACTTAGTTGTTGTTTTGGTCATGGATGAAATTTACCACTTAAATCATTGAGATATTTTAATGTTTATATGCGATATTATTTTACAACATTACGAACTGCTGACCTTTTTCTACTAGATAACAATTTCAGATGAATCATATATTCGTAGTCCATGATTTACAATCCCTTATATTATAGATGATTCGATATTGTTGAATTTATATGACTGTGTATTATACCCATTCTCAATGTAATGTAATATTCTATTCTAAAAGAATTTTATGGCTAGTAAAACATGTCACAAAACTAGTTGGTGTAGGGCCTGAGCTTCCCAACCATATTATAAACTATCCTTAGGTATGGGACACTTCTTGTATTTATTTTTTCAATATATACTACTTCAACATACAAATATTTGAATATTCACATATCGTTCATGGACCTCGGAATTGATAAGTGATCCCAAGACATGAACATTCATGTAAACCATATGGTCTCATGAATAATATCCTTTGACCAATTATCTGAAAGTGTAATCTCGTGGTTAGATAAGACTTGTAATCCTTATAACAACTAATAATTTCATTGGAAAAATTCACATGATATAATGGTTCTTGATCATCCAAGACATGTCATTTCTATCTTATAACCTTTTATCTATCTTTGGTGTTTTCATTTATATATTCCATAGTCCAACTATAAATTTAAAAATGATATCCCTTAAATTTTACCATCTAAAAATAACCATTAATGTAATAATTAGGGATTCTATAACCCATCATAGATATCCATCCTCACAATTTTCTACATGATGGAAATGCGCTAGAACTCTTCATGAATATCAATTCTTTAGAATATGACTTAAATATTTAGTGTATAATAACTATTCATGTATAATCATTATTAAAAATACCAATAGGTATGAATAGTTCACGATCCCTTTGTGACCACACATCCTTCAAAACCAACAACATATGGTCGGAGAAAAATCAATATTGAAAACAAAATCATTATATGTGATCTAGAACACAATAAACAATAAGATTAAATGGTCTGATATAGAGGACCCTAAACTATTGTAATAAATGGTCCACTCTAGGAGAATTAAAACTAAAAAAATAAATGGTTTGAGGTAGATGAACATAAACTACAATAGTAAATGGGCCATTATTGAAGCACCTAAAATACAATAATAGATTATCTGATCTAAAATATTATAAACCTAAATAATAAAAATCCTACGAAAGAATACTCTAATTTACTACATCTGAAGTTATATATTGCTAGATATAAAATTATATCACCATATAATTATAATAATGAGAGGCATAAACGTGAAATTGAAAGAGTCAAAATTCTCTCCAGGATGAAAACCAATTAAAAAAACCCAAGCTAAAAGTCATGTGTCCACCCGTTGGATAAGAAATTTTTTCTATTCTTGGAAATATTGAGAACTCATGAAATGGGAAAGGGGAAAAATTTACAAACAAAATCCATTAATGGGATTCCTGAGAAATATCCTTTTCAATAACTATTATTATTTCACCATATGAATCTTAGGCCTAATATAGTGAAATAATAAAAGATAAAAAGATATAGGATATAGTATCTTCCCCGATATAAAATCAACCATCCCTCATTATGTCCTTTGGAATTTGAAAAAGTAATTGTACAATACCTTATAGATATAGTTTCCAAAATTATCATTTTAGACATTTTAATATTTTACAAATAAAGGGGTATACTAATATGATTTATTATTTCATTAATCATTCATGGATAATTCTCACGGATGAACTATTATGATATGATTATTTGAGTTCAAATTTATTTTAATTGTATTATAAAGAGAATTGAAATATTTTACCTTTTATATGATATCAAATTAATATATTTAAATTAAAAAGATGCAGTATTGTAATTATTAAATCATCATATAATATTTAGGGTGTTTGATCCAGTGATAATGTAAAATAGTTTTGAAGAATAAAAACATTATACAGTCTCTCTATGGTTCAATTTTTTTATATAAAAATATCAAAATAAAATTTAATCAGTTAATAATTATAAATCATTCAATTTATAGAGAATGAAATCAATTTATTGTTGATATGTCATTCATTTAATTTTTATTCCTTATCATGATAATTAATATTCTTAATAAAATATTGAAACTATTCAACACTATTATTACTGATAGAAAATAAGGATGATGAAATTTAATTATCATACATTTTATGATCTATGGTTACTTCCTATTTGGATTTTTATACAGTAAATCATCCATTTGAGTAGAAAAATGAGAGACTTTATGATATATCTATTCATGTTCTATGAATCATCCACTAGTAATTCATCCAGTGAAGTAATACAATCAATCCCATGGAAGTACCTCTATTTGATGGCTAATTATTTCTGATTAAGGAAAAAAGCATAATTTAATATAATACAATTTCATATAATCATATCCATTGAATCTAAAATCAAGACAGACCTTGTAAAGGAATTCCTCATGGCCTCAAATGTTTATTGATGTATAATATCATATAAAAGAATAAATTTACACAAAATTTTCCTTTGTGGTAATAATATCTCAATGGAAACTTATGGGGAAATATTGGAAGGATGAATGGATAGTGGAATATGGTTTGGTATCTTGTCTTTTTAAGTATTGGTCGACTATCCCAATGAGGTAGAAAATGAAAAAGTATCATGTTTTTTTAGATCCATCCAATGAATCTCCTTTCTATCGCACTGATGAGATAAATTCCCCAACAAACCCTATATTTTTTATTGGATGGAATTTAATTGTATTGATATAATTTCCTTGGGTACTCCCCTTGAGTCTGTAACCAATTAAATCACTTCCATCTACAAGGCTATTAGAATATCATTGGGCTTATATACTTCAAAAACTATTTGATTTAGTATTCCAATCGAGTAAGATTCCACCCATACATTCATATATTCCCATGATAAATATATATGGGAATTGATATGTGTATGGTTTTTGTTTTTTTTATAATGCACCAATATAATCCATACTTCGAAAAAAATTTATGGATTCCATTCTCCCCACATTCTAGCTAAGATAAGAGTATAAGTCCATTTATTTTAGAAAAATGGATTGGAAATGTTGTTGGGGGTATATAGATCATAGAATATTAGTTAAGATACAGGGGATGCAGGAACCCCATCCAAAATATAGAATTTATATGATCTATAGGAATGGGAACCACTATAATTGTCAATAACTAGTAAATTGGGTTTAGGTAATGGAATGAAATAAAAAAGGACCATTCAATCTCAATATATCAATAAATAGATAAGTTCCTAATGATATCACCTCATCCCAGAAAATGTTTACTATCCATGAATAGAGTAGGTCACACCGAATTTTAGTAGTATTATATTACATAAAACACAGTAGGAACTCTTATATCCAAATAAATAAATAAACAAAAGTTCCAATGATTTAGTAGGGGAATTAAAATGAAAATAATGTTGAAGGAGTTTATGGAGGTAATTTTTTTTTGCATAACTATGTTCGTGACCACCCTTTTTCTACTTGTGCATCCTTCCCCAATGTGATGACTCAAATTTTTAATTGTTCAACCCCAGATGTGAAAAAACATACATTTTAAGACATGAAAAATACGGCCTAGGAACATTGTGGTGAATCCTTTAGTCGCACATAGTATCCACATGATCCATACTCCCCATCTTCTAGAATAGACCAATAAGAGATGTAATTGATTCGAATATGTTGATATGGACATCGATGATGGTGTATGGAGGTCATATATGTCCCTTTTTGATAAAATAATATATTTATACAATCCTTTAATTAAATTATTATTTATAGGTATAGTTTAATTAAAATATACATGAAAATGTTTAGTATATCTTGTGATGGATTTTTGTTTGTTAGGAGTCAACCCAAACATACATAGAAGGAAGGAATTCTCCATACATTTCCTTGAGAGGAGGTACCCCCAGATGATAAAAATATCATAGGCTGATCCGTATCACCCCATGGGTCAGATTAAAGTGGTTGTGTTGGAAAAAAAATGACTAATCAGGTCTCTAATGATATTTGATTGAATGTTCATGATAAACTGAGAAATACAGATGACCTTGTAATTTTGGATTACATGTAACTGATGGGATAATTTTCATGGAATCATTATATCATATAATGTTCCTATCCATTCATCATAGATGTTTTGACTAGGGTATTAATTACACTATGCACTCCTTCCACGTTTTGGTGTTTCTAGAGAGGAGATGATTATGTTTCAGTAGCTCTATATATTTGTTTGAAGAGTTAGATCATGAGCATCAAAACCCAACAGATAATTATGCATAATATATTATATCCCTTGGAAGAGTTCCAAAATTAACATCCAATCTTCAAAAATCATTATTTGAATATAATCAAGAGAGGATGATAAACATTGGGGAAGAAGATTTTTTTTGAAGAGTGATAATATCTATATAATAATGAATCTATTCACGGGGATTCAATTTCACAATAGATAGTATTGAATATTAGTGGTAGGAATCCACATTAAACAATTGTTTTTTAAAAGGGTGGCCATCAGTGGTCTATTTTGTGGTTCCTAGAAATTGTGGCTCTTTGGATAGCTCCATCAGAATAAATTTCCAAACTAGAATTCATATATATAATTGAAATAAGAAAATTGAATATGGGTTATGAAAACATTACAATAGGTAGAAAATAAGTACACAATTAAACTACATCACCTGTATTTCATGAACCAAACAAGGGTTCATGATTTCATGACATATTATGTGTTTTGTAAAATGTGTGGCCCATTTAATATCTCCTGAACAATAGATCCATTTGATTACTTATGTATGAGTTACCATGTCAATGTCACCCTAGTCTCATAAGGATTAGGTTATCACATGACTGTTAAATAAAATCAGGTGTTGCGTGCGATGCATGTAAGAAAAAATTGAGGATAAATATATACCTCACTTCCCATGTAAATTAATATGGATTGGTTCATGGAATGTTTGAATGATCACCATAGATTAAGAGATCATGAAAACATGCCATGTGAGGAGATCCCACGATGAGTTCCCTTGTACAGTGTATGATGTGTTAAGAAAATCAATCTTGTGAAGAAGTCATGTGAGGGATAAAATCACAAGAACAATTATGATCTGAATCACCGATAAAATTAATGGCCCCTCACTCTGGTTTTTAGAGTTTAGAGGCCCAAATCTTGACGTACATGGACATTACATTACTTTTTCGAAATACTTAATACATAACAAAATCAGACACAAAAGGACCGTAATAGTGTAGTGTCTTTGGAAACTCATAATATAATCTTCTAATCATGGTGAAAGATCTTCAACATCTCCCATAAAGATCTTCCCCTTTTTTCATACCTAAAACATTTCTTGAACCCTTGTGGAAAAGAAAACATATAAAGGGTGAGCTCAAATGCTCAGTAAGGGTAAGGATGAAGAAAATAAAACAAACCATATACATTTGAACTTAAAAACATGAACATAATGTTTAAACATCAAAATCTTTAGAGAAGACATAAATCATGGAAGTACATAAGGAATGTATCATAATGGAACATAAATCTTGATAAAATAGAATTGTAATAAATCATGTAATTATGGAAACCATTCACCACTTGTTATGATTTCCATTATAGCCAAGGAATTGCTGCCAAGACCATCTTAGTGGACAAAGTCCCTTTCTGAATCGAGTTCACTCCTCGTTCCAGTCCTGTATCACTGAACCGAATTAACTTACCATTCCAGCCATGTCTATCTCATGAGATATAAATCTTTAACCAATGCATTGGAGGGAGATATAGGTCCCACCCATCTCATAATGAAATCATGCTTTCATGTTCCACAAAATCAGGAATCATACATCACAATATAACCCCTGTAATAGAATGGGATTCTTAAACATCATGCCATCGTAATATAATCCATAAAAAACGGATAAAATTTTATCAGAAGAAGAATCAAACCACGTAAATAATGGAGACATTATACTTGAAACATAAACATATTAAATAATGTCAAATTAGATGGAAATAGTTTTGATAAAACACGTGAATTGAATTCTTGAGAAAAATATCCTTTCTTCTACAAAATCATATTTTTTTCACAAAATGCCAAGGAATTATAAAAGAAAAGGGTTTTGTTGAAAATAATCATGAAATATTGTATAGGAAGCATCATGAAAATGAGGCGTTATGAAACTGTAAAAATCCGTTCACGCCGTATAAGATAAAAATAACATTCTCCTCGTACTTTTTTCGGAAAAGTAAAAAATACCTTATATGGTAACCAAAGGAAATATTACATTCATACAATGTGGTAGTAAGTCAATAAAGGGTAAAAATGACTCTAAACATTCATGGAAGAATAATAAACATTTTATGAAAATATTTTTTTAAAACATAGTCATGGATGATAAACGTAACCCCAGTAAATACTTACTTATAAGCAATCTCGGATAAAAAATGAGATTGAATATTTATCCCTTACCTTATGTCATATATGCTTCGTATGTATCCGAACCTCCTATATAATGATTCAAATAATGTCATTGACTTATTAAAGAATCGTATTCATTGTTATGATATCATATATGGTTCACTTATGACTTTATATTACCCGTTCTTTTGTAAATTCTATGTTAATGCACCATTTTGGGTAAAATCGTTTCATTTATCATAAGAGTTTCGACTTGTTGTTCTTGATATTATTAATTATGTCACTATTTACATAATTACAGAATGTAAATCATTATTTATATATAATTTATTTTCATCATATAAATATATATGATAGATCGATAAACGGAATGAAATACATCGTTCATGGAGACGGTAGGCCGTACGTACGCATGAACGGTGTTTTTGTTTCCTTATTGAATTGAACGGAATTAAGTAGATGACATATATACATATATATACATAAATACAGTATCATTATTATGTCATATATGTCATTATTATTCATTATACATACTTTATAATCATTCATGAATGGTTAAAATGGAGAATGAATCTAATCGCGTCGTGGAGACGGGAGTCCGTACATACGCACGAGTGATGATATCATTTCCATGATCGTGGAATTGTATCAAAGTGTATGTATAATATTTAAGAATCAATATAACTTTACAATAATATTATATAGTTATTTATTTACACCATTATACCCATCCATGTATGGTGGTGGTCGAAAACAGATTACACCATAGCGTGGAGACGGTATTCCGTACGTACGCACGCGCGGTGATTTCGTTTTCCTTAGGATGGATAGAAAGTTAAATAGGGTTGTTTCATATTTATAATTACATATCAGTATATAATTAATAATGATGTTATTACTTTATAATGATACAACTAAAGAAGAATAAGTATAAGTATAATGAAACTTGATAAAATCGGAGGAAGAGATTACCTTTTCTTCGACGCACCTTCTTTAAGTTTCCACTTAAGGAAGTAGAGTGGGTATTTTGAGAATAAAAGAACCTCCAGAATGTTTATAGGGAAGTGTAGATGATAAATGGGCAGGGTTTGGCCGAGATTCATGTCTCATAAGGGTGTGAAGTGAAGAGGTAAGGGTTTCCCTTTTTATAAGGGTGGAGAGGGGCACCTTTGGAAAAACTCAAAATATTATTTTATAATAAAGACATATTCGGTTTATAATAGCTCCAAAATGATTTATTTAGAAGATAAAGTGGGGATGTATCAAAATAATTTCAACCAATAGATTTTAGATAGGTTTGGGTCATTATATTAACCTTATCTTTTAGTTTTAACTCTTAGTTAATTAGATTGGTATTTATAATGTCACTTCGTATTTTTATATTATATAGTTAATAAACATACCATATACATCCAAGAGACCCCCAAGTGGTCCTTTAATGATACACCTATCATGATAAATGTATCTTGGCCTGTCCTTAGATTTTTATGAATATAATAACAATTAATAATATAATATTTGTTTTAAGAACTATTTTATGTCAATTATGATACTATTTGGTAATTGATTTTTCTGAGAATCATAACAGCATGATTAGTTCTAAAAAAGTGAATTAAATAAATAATAACATGTCATATTAACCAAGAAAATTATTTTAATTCATAAAAAGTCTCAAATTACATTTATTTTGGTATTTATAACATCAATTATGTTAATATTTCATTAATAATATAATTACTACATCATCATTATGTCATATATAAATTAAAATATATAATGTTTAAAAATAATAAATAAAATATAATTTTGTAAGAAATATATTTATATTTCTAATGAATATTTGTAGTCAAATTTATCTTATATATATCCCTATATTAAAAATGATTTAGTAATTAAACATTGATTTTAACTATTTTAACCCTTCTTTAAGTAAATTAATAATAAATGTCCTAATCTAATCCAAGTGGATCTAAATGGTCATATTTTATTCCTAAGGTTGTTTTTGGTCGAATAAAACTTATCCAATAGAATTAGGACATGTGTTAGGGTAATAATAATATCAGTTTTACCCTTAATTACCCTATTTATTTTTAACCGTGGTAAATAAAAGTAAAAAGTTACTATTCACCAAAAATTAATTTCTTATCATTGAACCACATTTTAGTCCTTGATATTAAATGTGTCTCTCGTATTTTCAAAATTCCACTCACAGAAGTGGTAAAATTTAGTTTTATGTAAATTTTCAAATTTTCCTAGTAGGTTGGTAAAAGACTATTAAAAGTTCAATAAAATTTTTATATATTGAAAATTATTGTAAAATGAATCCAATGAATTACATTGAAATTTTATAGGTATTATGTATCAATTTGGACCTAAAATAAATTTAAATAAAATAAAAAAATATTTAAATAAAAAGTCAGTTTTTAAAAAGTAACCTAGTGATTTCACTATTCATAAAAAATTGTAAGTTTTCAGAAAAATACCAAAAATTCACCCTAGGCTAATTTAGATATTCTGAATCCAAAAATGAAGTCCATTTTGAAAGATAAAATTTATAAAATTTCAAAAAGTGGGTATTACTATTCATTACAGTTAGTTCATAATAATATTATAATAATATCTCGTTTAGTGAAACTCGGTATGGCGTACTACACACGCTATCGAGGAAGTTTGACATTGCGTGTAATGTAAGCCAAGTCAGGGTTGCGTATAGTGTAAGAATCTTTCGTTGTTTTGTATAGCATAATCCAACCATATTTCATTTATAGATTTAATATATGTATATATATACACTCAATGTTGCGTAGAATAACTACTATCAAACGAACTTGAAATTGTGTGTAACACGATCCAAGAATAGAGTTGCGTATGCTACAAGATAATACGATGTTGCGTATAACGCAAGATAATCTTGGTGTAGCTTACAAGAAAAGGCATCCATGAAATTAAAAAGAATAATTCTCATAAAATCTCGGGTTGTTACATTCTACCCCACTTAAAATGAATTTCTCCCCCAAAATTCGTTGGGTTTATAAATGGATTTCTATTTGAAATTTTCTTTAATTGAAACCCACATCGTAAAATGGAATAACAAAACATAACTTTAAAAACTAAAGAATGAAACGCAACGGTTACCCAAATTAACTAATTATTGGGTTTCCACATAGGAGAACAATAGTGAAAATATGGATATAAAAGAGAAATATGACCATCATGTTCTGATGGAGAGTGGTAGAGGACATGGCTATGAAAAATCCATCAATCCCGAATCCATAAATTTTTGATGATCTAAGGTACCGTATAATTCATCAGACATAAGGGCACTAGGACAACATTTTTGGTTTTCAAGATCATTTCCCTAAAGTGGAAGAATTTGAATTTGAAGAATGACTTACTTTATTATGGTACAATCTCACCATTTCTCGTGCCTTGAACAATTTCCACATCATCTATTAAAGAAATAAAGTTGAATTTTAATTTTGCAATGTTTTAGCAGATCATGTGATAGAATGATAGGTCATTCCATATGTCTCAAACATAAGGATAGAAAAAGTTATATACATAAGTCCATGTATGGTGAGGTTAATCGTATATGATTCCAAAAATGGAATTATACTTCATCTATCATACAACTTAATAGAATAAAACTAGTTTCTACTAACCAGGGACTTCCTGTAGGCTAGTGGTAGGCGATAAAGGCCCGTTGCACTTTGGTTGTGGGATCGATTCCCACAGCCTGGTCTGATGCGATGGGTTATCACCCGTTCTTCAGGTTGTCCCTTTTCATTATATAAATAATATCGAAAAAAATTTGAGCCTTAAATAATACTAACTTATTTTCAATGTAATCCATTACAATCATTAGGCTTATCCAAAATAATTTTTTCCAAACTCATAGTATAAAGAGAACGATTATTAAAAAGGTCATATAACGAGCACATGAATACCATCATTTATCCCTCATATATCACAAGATATATATTGTTGATCACATTCCAAACATGTGAATACCCTAATCTTGTATTCTCTTGAAAAATGAATACCTATTGAACAGTAGTGAAATCATGAATGCTGTCAAAAGTTAACTCTTTCCACATACCAAAATCCAAATATTATATATACTCAAAACATGTTATAACATTGTCCTTATATCAGTCATGATCTCATGAATACTGTCAAACATTTCATTTTTTCATTATCCCTTCATTATGCGCATATCATCTTCTTTCCAAAAATATCTCAATCACTTTCCATGGTTACCGGTACCATAAAATTATTGAAAACCACAATAGACCAATACATAAATATTCCAATATTCCATGATACTATATACAAAATTATTTTGGAATCCCATTAAATAAACACTTAATCATTCCACCACATAGTTTTCATATTCAACATCGCCAATATTGATTGCATGTGACTTCCCTTTGTCCTTTTCCTTAAGTGGTTGCTCATTTTGATAATCATTAACCCTTGGATTAGGGCATTGATTTTCATAATTCCCCATTTCCTTGCACTTGAAGCATTGAAGTGTTGGTGGAGCGTTTTCTGTAGTATTTTCTTTATTCGCATCATTAGCTACCTTTTTCCCATTACTTCGACACTCAGCTGCTCGATGACCTTATTTTCGAAACTTGAAAAATTTTCTACTACCGTTTAGACAATCTCCACCACGATTTTTTCCATACATTGAGCATAAAGAAATATTCATCTTCTTTTCACCATTTTTCTGAGATTTCTCCTTGAATTCCATATTTTGTTTTTTTCAATATGATGAGATGGATATATAACACAAACTTCCAGTTCTACCTTGATAGCATAACGCACAATTCCTTCATAGATACTGAAGTATCTTATAGTTAATGCCCTTCGAAGACTTGGTTTTAAGCCACTAATGAACCGATCAACATTACTTTCAGGTTGGATGATAAATCCATATACATACTTTGCAAGCCTTGTAAAATTCGTTTCTTATATACCAACAGATTCATCATCCTTTTCCTTAAGCACAAGGAATTCCTTTTCCATCTTTGTTCGAAGAATACGAGGGAAGTACTTATTGGAAAACAAGTTATTGAACTTCTTCCATTCCATGGATTCAATTTCATCTCGGGGCCTCGTATTCTTAATTAAAGTCCACCATTGATCAGCTTCACGTTCTAAACGGTATATAGCCAGAATGACTTTTTCATGTTCCGAATAGCGTAGTATGGAAAATATCATTTCAATGGTACTAATCCATTGTTTAGCAACAAGTGGATCAGAAGACCCACTAAAAGAAGGTGGATGTTACCTCATGAAGGACTCAATAGAATATTGTTCCATTCTCTACTCATTTGGAAGTCGAGAAGGATTCATAGCTTCTGTAAGTATATCAATAATATTTTTCACTCCATCTCACATAACATTGGTTTGTTCAAGAGGACAATCATTCCATCATACATTACATTGATCAACACGGTTCCTTTGGGTTCGAGCCATCGTCTAAAACCCAAAAAGAACATGGTGAGAGGAAAAAATAATCCTAGGTAAAACAACATAATAAAGGGGGAGTACCTTCGATATCTAAAATCTTAGGTATAATTCTAATATCGTTTCTGTTATTCTAGGACTATAACCTATACGTATACTTAATCTTATGGACATCCCTAGACATACCATGGAAATATCTCAAAGGTTCTCACTAAAGTTTTCACATCCTAGTTCCCAAAGTTTAACTAATCATTTCTTATGATACCAACTGTAGAGGCCCAAATCTTGACGTACATGGAAATTACATTACTTTTTCGGAATACTTAATACATAACAAAAATAGACACACAAGGAACGTAATATTTTAGTGTCTTTGGAAACTCGGAATATAATCTTCTAATCGTGGTGAATGATCATCGACATCTCCCATAAAGATCTTCCCCATTTCTTTTCTTAACTAAAACCTTTCTTGATCTCCTGGGGAAAAGAAAACATATAAAGGGTGATCTCAAATTCTCAGTAAGGGTAAGCATGGAGAAAATAAAACAAACCATATACATTTGAACATAAAAACATGAACATAATGTTTAAACATCAAAATCGTTAGCAAAGACATAAATCTTGGAAGTACATAAGGCATGTATCATAATGGAACATCAATCATGATAAAATAGCATGGGAATAAATCATGTTATTGTGCAACCATTGCCCACTTGTTATGATTTCCATAGTTTCCAAGGCATTTCTGCCAATACCATCTTAGTGGAAAAAGTCCCTTTCGGAATCGAGTTCACTCCTCGTTCCAGTCCTGTAACACTGAACCGGATTAACTTACGGTTCCAGCCATGTCTATCTCATGAGATATAAATATTTACCCATTGAATTGGAGGGAGATATAGGTCCCACCCATCTCATAATGAAATCATTCTTTCGTGTGCCACAAAATCAGGAATCATAAATAAAAACATTACCCATGTAATAGAATGGGATTCTTAAACATCATGCCATCATAACAGAATCGATAAAAAATGGATACAATTTTATCATAAGAAAAATAAAACCATGTAAATAATGGAGACATTATACTTGAAACATAGAAATATTAAATAATTTCATTTTATATAGAAAATATTTTAGATAAAACACTTTAATTGAATTATTGGGGAAAATATCCTTTCTTCATTAAAATTATTTTCATTTCACAAAATGCCATGAAATTTTAAAAGATATGGGTTTTTTGAAAATAATCGTGCCAGATTGTATAGGATGCTTCATCAGAATGAGGCCTTATGAAACCGTAAAAATCTATTCACTCCGTATAAGTTAAAAATAACATTCTCCTCGTACTTTTATCGGAAAAGTCAAAAAGTACCTTATATGGTAACCAAAGGAAAGATTCCATTTATACAATGTGGTAAAAGGTAAATAGAGGGTAAAAATGACATTAAACATTCATGGAATAATAATAAACATTTTAGGAAAACATTTTTAGAAAACATGGTCATGGATGATAAACGTAACCCCAGTAAATACTTATGTATAAGCAACCTCAGATAAAAAATGAGATTGAAAATTTATCCCTTGCCTTATGTCCGATATGCTTCGTATGTATCCGAATCTCCTGTATAATGATTTGAATAATATCATTGACTTATTAAATAGTCATATTAATTGTTATTATATCATATATGGTTCACTTATGACTATATATTATCCGTTCTTTTGTAAATTCTATGTTAAAGCACCGTTTTGGGTAAAATTGTTTCATTTATCGTACGAGTTTCGACTTGTTGTTCTTGATATTATTACTTATATACTGATTTACATAATTCCAAAATGTAAAACATGATTTATATATAATATATATTAATCATATTAATATATATGATTGATTGATAAATAGAATGAAGTACACCGTTCATGGAGACGGTAGGCCGTACGTATGCATGAATGTTGTTTTCATTTACTTATTGAATTGAATGGAATTCAGTAGATGAAATATATATATGTAAATAAATCCAATATCATTATTATGTCATATATCTCATTATTATTCATTATACATACTTTATAATCATTCATTAATGGTTAACATGGAGAATGAATCTAATCGCGTCGCGGAGACGGTAGTACGTATGTACGCACGAGCGATGATATCATTTCCTAGATCGTGGAATTGTATTGAAGTGTATGTATAATATTTCATAATAAATATCACTTTACAACAATCATATATAGTTATTTATTTACACCATTATACCCATCCATGTAAGGTGTTGCTCAAAAACAGATTACACCACTGCGTGGAGACGGTATTTCGTACGTACGCACGTGCGATGATTTCGTTTTCCATAGGATGGATAGAAGGTTAAATAGGGTTGTTTAATATTTATAATAACATATCAGTATATAAGTAATTCTGAATTTATTACTTTATAATGAGAAAACTAAAGAAGAATAAGTATAAGAAGAATGAAACTTGAGAAAATCAGAAGAAGAGATTACCTCTTCTTCGATGCAACTCCTTTAAGCTTCCTCTTAAGGAAGTAGAGTTGGTCGTTTGGGAAGAACAAAACCTCCATAATGCTTCTAAGGAAGTGGATAAAAGAAATGGTCAGGGTTTGGCTGATCTTCAGTTCTCAAAAGGGAGTGAAGAGAAGAGGGAATGGGTGCCCTTTTTATAAGGGAGGAGAGGGGAACCTTTTGAAAAACTCAAAATATTATTTTATAATAAAGTCATATTAGGTTTATAATAGCTCCAAAATGATTTTTTTAGATGATTAATTGGGTATGGGTCTAAATCATCTTAACCAATAGATTTTAGACAGGTTTGTGTAATTATATTAACCTTATCTTTTAGTTTTAACTCTTAGTTAATTAGATTGACATTTACCATGTCACTTTGTATTTTGATATTATATAGTTAATAAAAATACCATATAAATCCAAGAGACCCCCAAGTGGTCCATTAATGATACACCTATCATGAAATAAGTATCATGGCCTATCCATAGATTTTTTTGAATATAATAATAATTAATAATATAATATTGTTTTTAAAACCTATTTTATGTCAATTTTGACACAATTTGGTAATTGATTTTTTTGAAAATCATAATAGCATGATTAGTTAGAACACAGTTAATTAAATAAATAATAACATGTCATATTAACCTATAAAAGTAGTTTAATTCATAAAAAGTCTCAAATTACATTTATTTGTGTATTTATAACATCAATTTTGTTAATATTTCATTAATAAGATAATTACTGCATCATCATTGTGTCATATATAAATTAAAATATTTAATGTCTAAAAATTATAAATAAACTACCATTATGTAGGAAATATTTTTATATTTCTAATAAATATTTATAGTCGAATTTATCTTATATATAACAATATATTGAAAATGCTTTACTTATTAAACATTGATTTTAACTATTTTAACCCTTCTTTAAATATTTTAATAATAAATGTCCTAATCTAATCCATGTGGATATAAATGGTCATATGTTATTCCTAAGGGTGTTTTTGGTCTAATTACACTTATACAATATAATTAGGACATGTGTTAAGTTAATAATAATATCGGTTTTACCCTTAATTACCCTATTTATTTTTAACCGTGGTAAATAAAAGTAAAAAGTTATTATTCACCAAAAATTATTTTCATATCATTGAACCACATTTTAGTCCTTTATATTAACCGTTTTTCTTGTATTTTCGAAATTCCACTCACAGAAGCAGTAAAATTATGTTTTATGTAAATTTTAAAATTTTCCTAGTAGGTAGGTAAAAGACTGTGAAAAGTTCAATAAAATTTTTATATATTGAAAATTATTATAAAATGACTCCAATGAATTACATTTAACTTTTATAGGTATTAATTATCAATTTTTACCTAAAATAAATTTAAATAAAATAAAAAATTATTTTAAAAAAAGTCGAGTTTTAAATAGTAACCCAGTGTTTTCACTATTCATCAAAAATTGAATGTTTTCAGAAAAATACCAATAATTCACCCTAGTATAATTTCAATATTATGAATCCAAAAATAAAGGCCATTTTGAAAGTTAAAATTTATAAAATTTCAAAAATTGGGTATTACTATTCATAACGGCTAGATCATAATAATATTATAATAATATCTCATTTAGTGAAACTCGGTATTATGTACAACACACACTATCGAGGAAGGTCGTGATTGCGTGTAATGTAAGCCAGGTCAGGGTTGCGTATAGTACAAGACTCCTTCTTTGTTGTGTATAACTGAATCCAACCATATTTCATTTATACATTAAATATATATATATATATATATATATATATATATGCACACACTCAATGTTGCGTAGAATAACTACTATCAAACGAACATGAAATTGTGTGTAACACGATCCAAGAATAGCGTTGTGTATACTACAAGATAATATGATGTTGCGTATAGCACAATATAATCTTGGTGTAGCATACAACGAAAGTCATCAAAGAAATTAGAACGAATAATTCTCATAAAATCTCGGGTTGTTACATTCTACACTCCTTAAAATGAATTTCGCCCTCGAAATTCGTCGGGGTTATAACTAGTTTTCTATTTGAAAGTTTCATTAATTGAAACCCACATTGTAAAATTGAATAACAAAACATAACATTAAAAAATAAATTATGAAATGTAACGGTAACCCAAATTAACTAATTACTAGGTTTCGAGATAAGAGAACATAGGTGAAAATATGGACATGGGAGTGAAATCTGACCATCATGTTCTGATGGAGAGTGGTAGAGGACATGGATATGAAAAATCCATCAATCAAAAATCCATAAAATTTTAATGATCTAAGGTAACATATAATTCATCAGATATAAGGGCACTATAACAACATTTTTGGTTTTCAAGATCTTTTCCCTAAAGTTGAAGAATTTGAAATAGAAGAATTACTTACTTTATTTTTCTACAATCTCACCATTTCTCGTGCCTCAAACAATTTCCACTTCATATCTTAAATAAATGAAGTTGAATTTGTATTTTTCACTGTTTTAGCAGATCATGAGATACAATGATAGGTCATTCCATATGTCTCAAACATAAGGATAACAAAAGATATATACATAAGTCAATATATGGTGAGGTTAATCATATATGATTCCAAAAATGGCCTTATACTTCATAAATCAAACCGATTAATAAAATAAAACTAGTTTCTACTAACCAGGGACTTTCTGTAGGCTAGTGGTAGGCGATAAAGGCCCATCGTACTTTGGTTGTGGGTTCGATTCCCACAGCCTTGTCTGACGCGATGGGTTGTCGCCCGTTCTGCAGGTTGTCCATTTTCATTCTATCAATAATATCAAACAAATTTATAGCCTTAAATAATACTAACTTATTTTCAACATAATCCATTCCAATCATTAGGCTTATCCAAAATACTTCTTTCCAAACTCACAATATAAAGAGAACGATTACTAAAAAGGTCATATGACAAGTACATTAATACCATCATTTATACCTCATATATCACAAGATATATCTTGTTGATCACATTCCAAACATGTGAATACCCTAGTCTTGTATTCTCTTGAAAAATGAATACCTATTGAACCTTTGTGAAAACATGAATGCTATCAAAAGTTAACTATTTCCACATACCAAAATCCAAAAATTCTATATACTCAAAACATGTTATAACTTTGTCCTTATATCAGTCATGAGCTCATGAATACTGTCAAACATTTGATTTTCTCATTATCCCTTCATTATGCTCATATCATCTTCTTTCCAAAAATATCTCAATCACTTTCCGTGGTTACCGGTACCGTAAAATTATTGAAAACCACAATAAACCAATACATAAATATTCCAATATTCCACGATACTATATACAACATCATTTTGGAATCCCATTAAATAAACACTTAATCATTCCACCACAACATTTTTATATTAAACATCGCCAATATTGATCGCATGTGACTTCCCTTTGTCCATTGCCTTAAGTGGTTGCTCATTTTGATCATCATTAACCCTTGGATTAGGGAATTGATTAGAATAATTCCCCATTTCCTTGCACTTGAAGCCTTTAAGTGTTGGTGGAGCGTTCTCTGTAGTCATTTATTTATTTGCATCATTAGCTACCTTTTTCCCATTACTTCGACACACAGCTGCTCGATGACCTTATATTCCACACATGAAACATTTTCTAGTACCGTTTAGAAAATCTCCACCATGCATCATTCCATACATTGGGCATAAAGAAACATTCATCTTCTTTTCACCATTGCTCTGAGATTTCTCCTTGAATTCCATCTTTTGTTTATTATCAATACCATGAGATGAATATGTAACAACAAATTCCAGTTCTATCTTGATAGCACAACACACAATTTCTTCATAGCTACTGAAGACTCTTATATCTAATGTCCTTCGAAGACTTGGTTTTAAGCCACTATAGAATCGATCAAATTTACTTTCAGGTTGGATGATAAATCCAGATGCATACTTTGAAAGCCTTGTAAAATTCACTTCATATATACCAACAGATTCATCATCATTTTCCTTAATCTCAAGGAAATCTTTTTCCATCTTTGATTGAAGAATATGAGGGAAGTACTTATTGAAAAACAATATCTTGAACTTGTTCCATTCCTTGGACTCAATTTCATCTCTGGGCCTCAAATTCTTAACTAAAGTCCCCCATTGATCTCCTTCACCTTCTAAACGGTAAATAGCCAGAATGACTTTTTTCATGTTCCGAACAACGTAGTATGGAATATATCTTTTCAATGATAATAATCCATTGTTCAGTAACAAGTTGATCAGAACACCCACTGAAAGAAGGTGGAAGTTACCTCATGAAGGACTCAATAGAATATTGTTCCTTTCTCTTCTCAATTGGAAGTCCAGAATGATTGATAGATTGTGTAAGTATATCAATAATATTTTTCAATCCATCTCCCATAACATTGGTTTGTTCAAGAGGACAATCATTGCATCATCCATTACATTGATCAACACGGTTCCTTCGGGTTCCAGCCATCATCTAAAACCCAAAAAGAACAGTGTGAGAGGAAAAAATCATGCTAGGGGAAACAATATAAAAAAGGGGAGTACCTTCAATATCTAACATCTTAGGATTAATTCTAATATCGTTTCTATAATTCTAGGACTATAACCTATACTTATACCTAAAATTAGGGAAATCCCTAGACATACCATAGAAATATCTATAGGGATCTCACTAAATTTTTCGCATCCTAGTTTCCAACGGTTAACTAAACCTTTATTATGATACCGACTGTAGAGGCCCAAAGCTTGACGTACATGGAAATTACATTACTATTGTGTAATACTTAATACATAACGAAAACAGACACACATGGAACATAATAGTTTAGTGTCTTTGGAATCTCGGAATATAATCTATTAATCGTGGTGAAAGATCGTCAACATCTCCCATAAAGATCTTCCCCTTTTTTTCTTACCTAAATCCTTTATTGAACTCCTGGGGAAAAGAAAACATATAAATGGTGAGCTCAAATTCTCAGTTAGGGTAAGCATGGAGAAAATAAAACAAACCTTATACATTTGAACTTAAAAACATGAACATAATGTTTAAACATAAAAATATTTAGCAAAGACATAAATCTTGGAAGTACGTAAGGCATGTATCATAATTGAACAACAATCTTGATAAAATAGAATGGGAATAAATCACGTAATTTTGGCAAACATTCACCACTTGTTATGATTTCCATAGTAGCCAAGGCATTGCTTCCAAGACCATCTTAGTGGACAATGTCCCTTTCTGAATCGAGTTCACTCCTCGTTACAGTCCTATATCACTAAACCAGATTAACTAACCGTTCCAGCCATGTATATCTCATGAGATATAAATCTTTACCCAATGCATTGGAGGGAGATATAGGTCCCACCCATCTCATAATGAAATCATTCTTTCATGTGCCACAAAATCAAGAATCATACATCAAAACATAACCCATGTAATAGAATGGGATTCTTAAACATCATGCCATCATAACAGAATCCATAAAAAAATGGATATAATTTTATCATAAGAAGAATAAAACCATGTAAATAATGGAGAAATTATACTTGAAACATAAAAATATTAAATAATGTTATTTTAGATGGAAAATAGTTTTGATAAAACACTTGAATTGAATTTTTGAGGAAAATATCATTTCTTCTTCAAAATCATTTTCTTTTCACAAAATTCAATGAAATTTTCAATGAAATGGGTTTTCTGAAAATAATCATGCAATCTTGAATAGGAAGCTTCTTGAAAATGAGGCGTTATGAAATCGTAAAAATCCGTTCACTCCGTATAAGTTAAAAATAACATTCTCCTCATACTTTTGTTGGAAAAGTAAAAAAGTACCTTATATGGTAACCAAAGGAAAGATTCCATTCACACAATGTGGTAAAAATTCAATAAAGGGTAAAAATGACTTTAAAAATTCATGGAATAATAATAAACATTTTATGAAAAAAAATTTAGAAAACATGGTCATGGATGATAAACAGAACCCCAGTAAATACATACGTATAAGCAATCTCGGATAAAAAATGAGATTGAAAATTTATCCCTTGCCTTATGTACGATATGCTTCGTATGTATCTGAACCTCCTGTATAATGATATAAATAATATCATTGACTTATTAGAGAATAATATTCATTGTTATGATATCATATATGGTTCACTTATGACTTTATATTACCCATTCCTTTGTAAATTCTATGTTAAAACACCGTTTTGGGTAAAATCGTTTCATTTATCGTAAGAGTTCCGACTTGTTGTTCTTGATATTATTACGTATATCCTGATTTACATAATTCCAGAATGTAAAAAATGATTTATATATAATATATATTCATCATATAAATATATATGATAGATCGATAAACGGAATGAAATACACCGTTCCTGGAGACGGTATGACGTACGTACGCATGAACGTTGTTTTCGTTTCCTTATTGAATTGAATGGAATTAAGTAGATGAAATATATATATATATATATATCCACTATAATTATTATGTCATAAATCTCATTATTATTCCTTATACATACTTTATAATCATTCATGAATGGTTAACATGGAGAATGAATCTCATTGCATCGTGGAGATGGTAGTCTGTACGTACGCACGAGTGATGATATCATTTCCATTATCGTGGAATTGTATTGAAGTTTATGTATAATATTTCAGAATAAATATCAATTTACAATAATAATATATAGTTATTTATTTACAACATTATACCCATCCATGTAAGGTGGTGGTCGAAAACAGATTACACCACGGCGTGGAGACAGTAATCCCTACGTACGCACGCGCGATGATTTCATTTTCCGTAGGATGGGTAGAAGGTGAAATAGGGTTGTTTCATATTTATAATAACATATGAGTATATATGTAATACTTATTTAATTACTTTATAATGAGACAAATAAAGAAGATGAAGTAGAAGAAGAAAGAAACATGAGAAAATCGGAAGAAGAGATTACCTCTTCTTCGACGCACCTCCTTTAAGCTTCTCTTAAGGAAGTAGAGTTGGTCGTTTGAGAAGACAAAAACACCAGAATGTTTCTAAGGAAGTGGAATAGAGAAATGGTCAGGGTTTGGTGGAGCTTAAATTCTGAAAAAGGGTGTGAAGAGTAGATGGAATGGGTGCCCATTTTATAAAGGAGGAGAGGGGCACCTTTGGAAAAACTCAAAATATTTTTTTATAATAAAGTAATATTCGGATTATAATAGCTCAAAAATGATTTATTTCGAAGATAAAGTTGTGATGTATCGAATTCATCTCAAAAAATAGACCTTATACAGGTTTGGGTGATTATATTAAACTTATCTTTTAGTTTTAACTCTTATTTAATTAGATTGACATTAACCATGTCACTTTGAATTTTTATATTATATAGTTAATAAACATACCATACACATCCAAGAGTCCCCCAAGTTTTCCATTAATGATACTCCTATCATGATATAAGCATCTTGGCCTATCCTTAGATTTTTAGGAATATAATAACAATTAATAATATAATGTTTGTTTTAAAAACTATTTTATGTCAATTTTGACACTATTTGGTAATTGATTTTTTTCAAAATAATAACAGCATGATTAGTTCTAAAAAATTTATTTAAATAAATAATAACATGTTATATTAACCTATAAAATTATTGTAATTCATAAAAAGGCTCAAATTACATTTATTTTGATATTTATAACATCAATTATGTTAATATTTCATTAATAAGATAATTACTATATCATCATTGTGTCATATATAAATTAAAATATTTAATGTCTAAAAATTATAAATAAAATACTATTATGTAGGAAATATTTTTATATTTATAATTAATATTTATAGTCTGATTTATCTTATATATTACCCTATATTAAAAATTATTTAATTATTAAACTTTGATTTTAACTATTTTAACCCTTCTTTAAATAAATTAATAATGAATGTCCTAATCTAATCCAAGTGGATCTAAATGGTCATATTTTATTCCTAAGGTTGTTTTTGGTCGAATTAAACTTATACAATAGAATTAGTACATGTGTTAGGGTAATAATAATATCGGTTTTACCCTTAATTACCCTATTTATTTTTAATCGTGGTAAATAAAAGTAAAAAGTTATTATTCACCAAACATTATTATCATATCATTGAACCAAATTTTATTACTTCATATTAACAGTGTCTCTTATTTTAGATATTTCACTCACAGAAGTGGTAAAATTATGTTTTATGTAAATTTTCAAATTCTCCTAGTAGGTAGGTAAAAGACTGTGAAAAGTTCAATAAAATTTTTACATATTGAAAATTATTATAAAATGACTCCAATGAATTACATTGAACATGTAAAGGTATTATGTATCAAATTTGAACTAAAATAAGTTTAAATAAAATAAAAAATTATTTAAATAAAAAGATGATTTTTAAATAGTAACCCAGTGTTTTCACTATTCATCAAAAATTGAAGGTTTTCAGAATAATACCAAAAATTGACACCAGGAGAATTTTGATATTCTGAATCAAAAAATGAAGTCCATTTTGAAATATAAAATTTATAAAATTTCAAGAAGTGGGTATTACTATTCATAACAGCTAGCTCATAATAATATTATAATAATATATCGTTTAGTGAAACTCGGTATTGCGTACTACACACGCTATCGAGGAAGGTCACGACTGCGTGTAATGTAATCCAAGTCAGGGTTGCGTATAGTGAAAGACTCCTTCGTTGTTGTGTATAACAGAATCCAACCATATTTCATTTATACATTTAATATATATATATATACACTCAATGTTGCGTTCAATAACTACTATCAAACGAACATAAAATCGTGTGTAACACGATCCAAGAATAATGTTGCGTATAATGCAAGACAATAAGATATTGCTTATAGCACAAGATAATCTTGGTGTAGCGTACAACAAAAGACATCAAAGAAATTAAAAAGAATAATTCTCATAAAATCTCGGGTTGTTACATTCTACCCCCTTAAAATGAATTTTTCCCTCGAAATTCATCGGGGTTATAAATGGTTTTCTATTTGAAAGTTTCTTTAATTGAAACCCGCATCATAAAATGGAATAACAAAAAATAACTTTAAAAACTAAAGTATGAAATGTAAAGGTTACCCAAATGAACTAATTACTAGGTTTCCACATAGAAGAAAATATGTGAAAATATGGATATGGAAGAGAAATCTGACCATCATGTTATGATAGAGAGTGGTAGAGGACATGGCTATGAAAAAGCCAACAATCACAAATCGTTAAATTTGTGATGATCTAAGGTACCATATAATTCATTAGATATAAGGGCACTAGGAAAATATTTTCAGTTTTCAGGATCATTTCCCTAAATTAGAAGAATTTTAATTAGAAGAATTACTTATTTAATTTTGGTACAATCCCACCATTTCTCGTGCCTCGAACAATTTCCACTTCATTTCTTAAATAAATGAAGTTGAATTTGTATTTTTCAATGTTTTAGCAGATCATTTGATAGAATGATTGGTCATTCCATATGTCTCAAACATAAGGATAGAAAAAGTTATATACATAAGTCCATATATGGTGAGGTTAATCATATATGATTCGAAAAATGGACTTATACTTCATCTATCATACCGCTTAATAAAATAAAACTAGTTTCTACTAACTAGGGACTTCCTGTAGGCTACTGGTAGGCGATAAAGGCATGCCACACTTCAGTAGTGGGTTCGATTCCCACAGCCGTGTCCAACACGATGGGTTGTCACCCGTTCTGCAGGTTTTCCTTTCATTCTATCAATAATACCGAAAAAAAATTCTACCCTTAAATAATACTAACTTATTTTCAACATAATCCATTCCAATATTTTGGCTCATCCAAAATACTTCTTTCCAAACTCATATTATAAAGAGAACTATTACTAAAAATTTCATATAAAAAGCACATGAAACCATTATTTATCCCTCATATATCACAAGATATATCTTATTGATCACATTCGAAAAATTTGAATAACCTAATCTTGTATTCTCTTGAAAAATGAATACCTATTGAACCTTAGTGAAAATATGAATGCTGTCAAAATTTAACTCATTCCACATACCAAAATCGAAAAATTCAATATACTCAAAACATGTTATAACTTTGTCCTTATATCATCCATGAGCTCATAAATAATGTCAAACATTTCATTTTCTCATTATCCCTTCATTATGCGTATATAATCTTCTTTCCAAAAATATATCAATCACTCTCCATGGTTACCAGTACCATAAAATTATTGAAAACCACAATAGACCAATACATAAATATTCCAATATTCCACAATACTATATACAACATTATTTTGGAATCCAATTAAATAAACACTTAATCATTCCACCACATTGTTGTCATATTCAACATCACCAATATTGATCGCATGTGACTTCCCTTTGTTCTTTTCGTTAAGTGGTTGATCATTTTGATCTTCATTAACCCATGGATTAGGGCATTGATTTGCATAATGCCCCATTTCCTTTCACTTGAAGCATTGAAGTGTTGGTGTAGTCTTTTCATTATTCACATCATTAGCTACGTTTTTCCCATTACTTCGACACTCAGCTACTCGATGACCTTCTTTTCCACACATGAATCTTTTTCTAGTACTGTTTAGACAATCTCCACCATGCTTCTTTCCATAATTTGAGCATAAAGAAACATTCATCTACTTTTCACCATTGTTATGAGATTTCTCCTTGAATTCCATCTTTCATTTTTTGTCAATACCATGAGATGGATATGTAACACCAACTTCCAGTTCAACCTTGATAGCACAACGCACAATTTATTCATAGCTACTGAAGTCTCTTATAGATAATGCCCTTTGAAGACTTGGTTTTAATCCACTAAAGAATCAATCAACTTTACTTTCAGGTTGGATGATAAATCCAGATGCATACTTTGCAATCCTTGTAAAATTCGCTTCATATATACCAACAAGTTCATCATCCTTTTCCTTAAGCTCAAGGAAATCCTTTTCCATATTTGTTCGAAGAATACGAGGGAAGTAATTATTGAAAAAAACGTTCTTGAACTTGTTCCATTCCATGGATTTAATTTCATCTCGGGGCCTCGTATTCTTAATTAACGTCGACCATTAATCTGCTTCACCTTCTTAACGGTAAATATCCAGAATGAATTTTTCATGTTCCGAACAGCATAGTATGGACAAAATATTTTCAATGCTACTAATCCATTTTTCAGAAACAAGTGGATCCGAAGACCCACTGAAAGAAGGAGGACGTTACCTCATGAAGGACTCAATAGAATATTGTTCCCTTCTCTGCTCATTAAGAAGTCCAGAATGATTCATCTCTTGTGTAAGTATATCAATAATATTTTCCACTCCATCTCCCATAACATTGGTTTTTTCAATAGTAAAATCATTGCATCATCCATTACATTGATCAACATAGTTCTTTCGGGTTCCAGCCATTTTATAAAACCCAAAAAGAACAGTGTGAGAGGAAAAAATCATTCTAGGGAAAACAACATAAAAAAGAGGGAGTACCTTCGATATCTAACATCTTAGTTTTAATTATAATATAGTTTCTGTAATCCTAGGACTACAATCTATACGTATACTTAAACTCAGGGATATCCATAGACATACCATAGAAATAAATCTAGGGATCTCGCTAAATTTTTCACATCCTAGTTTCCAAAGGATATCTAAACCTTTCTTATGATACCAACTGTAGAGGCCCAAATCTTGACGTACATGGAAATTACATTAATTTTTCGGAATACTTAATACATAACAAAAACAGACACACAAATACTTTAATAGTTTAGTGTCTTTGGAAACTCGGAATATAATCTTCTAATCATGGTGAATGATCTTCAACATCTCCCATAAAGATCTTCCCCTTTTGTTTTCTTACCTAAAACCTTTCTTCAACTCCTGGGGAAAATAATAAATATAAAGGGTGAGCTCAAATTCTCAGTAAGGGTAAGCATGGAGAAAATAAGACAAACCATATACATTTGAACTTAAAAACATGGAAATAATGCTTAAACATCAAAATATTTAGCAAATACATAAATTATGGAAGTATGTAAGGCATGTATCATAATGGAACATCAATCTTGATAAAATAGCATGGGAATAAATCATGCTATTGTGGAAAACATTAACCACTTGTTATGATTTCCATTATAGCCAAGGCATTGCTGGAAAGACCATCTTAGTGGAAAAAGTCCCTTTCTGAATTGAGTTCACTCCTCGTTCCAGTCCTGTATCACTGAACCGGATTAACTTACCATTCAAGCCCTGTCTATATCATGAGATATAAATATTTACCCAAGGAATTGGAGGGATATATAGGTCCCACCCATCTCATAATGAAATAATTCTTTCGTGTGCCACAAAATCATGAATCATACATCAAAACATAACCCATGTAATAGAATGGGATTTATAAACAACATGCCATCATAACAGAATCCATAAAAAAAATGGATACAATTTTATCAAAAGAAGAATCAAACCATGTAAATAATGGAGACATTATACTTGAAATATAAACATATTAAATAATGTCATTTTAGATGGAAAATATTTTTGATAAAACACTTGAATTGAATTCTTGAGGAAAATATCCTTTCTTCTTCAAAATCATTTTCTTTTCACAAAATGCCATGGAATTTTAAAAGAAAAGGGTTTTTTTGAAAATAATCATGAAAGATTGTATAGGAAGATTCATGAAAATTAGACGTTATGAAACCATAAAAATCCATTCACTCCGTATAAGTTAAAAATAACATTCTCCTCATACTTTTGTTGGAAAAGACAAAAAGTACCTTACATGGTAACCAATGGAATGATTCCATTCATAGAATGTGGTTAAAAGTTAATAAAGGGTAAAAATGACTTTAAAAATTCATGGAAGAATAAAAAACATTTTATGAAAGCATTTTTAGAAAACATGGTCATGGATGATAAACGTAACCCCAGTAAATACTTATATATAAGCTATCTCGGATAAAAAATGAGATTGAAAATCTATCCCTTTCCTTATGTCTGATATGCTTCTTATGTATCCGAACCTCATGTATAATGATTTAAATAATATCATTGAGTTATTAAAGAATCATATTCGTTGTTATGATATCATATATGGTTCACTTATGACATTATATTACCCGTTGTTTTGTAAATTCTATGTTAAAGCGCCGTTTTGGGTAAAATCGTTTCATTTATCGTACGAGTTTCATCTTGTTGTCCTTGATGTTATTAAATATATCCTGATTTACATAATTCCAGAATGTAAAACATGATTTATATATAATATATATTCAATATAAAAATATATATGATAGTTCGAAAAACGGAATGAAATACACCGTTCATGGAGACGGTAGGCCATATGTACGCATGAACGCTGTTTTCGTTTCCTTATTGAATTGAATGGAATTAAGTAGATGACTTATATATATATATAAGTCCACTATCATTATTAGGTCATATATCTCATTATTATTAATTATACATACTTTATAATCATTCATTAATGGTTAACATGGAGAATGAATCTTATCATGTCGTGGAGATGACAGTCCGTACGTACGCATGACCGATGATATCATTTCCATGATCATGGAATTGTATTGAAGTATATGTATAATATTTAAGAATAAATATCACTTTACAATAATCATATATATTTATTTATTTACACCATTATACCCATCCAAGTATGGAGGTGGTCTGAAACAGATTACACCGCGGCGTGGAGACGGTATTCCGTATATACGCACGCGTGTTGATTTCGTTTTCCGTAGGATAGATAGAAGGTGAAATAGGGCTGTTTCATAATTATAATAACATATCAGTATATAATTAATACTGATTTTATTACTTTATAATGAGACAACTAAAGAAGAAGAAGTAGAAGAAGAAATAAACTTGAGAAAATCGGATGAAGAGATTACCTCTTTTCTGACGCACCTAATTTATGCTTCCTCTTAAGGAAGTAGAGTTGGTCGTTTGAGAAGAGAAGAACCTCCAGAATGTTTCTAAGGAAATGAAGAAGAGAAATGGGTAGGGTTTGGCCGAGCTTCAATTCTCAAATGGGTGTGAAGAGAAGAGGGAATGGGTGCCCTTTTTAAAAGGGAGGAGATGGGAACCTTTGAAAAAACTCAAAATATTATTTTATATTAAAGTCATATTCGGTTTATAATAGTTCCAAAATAATTTATTTCGAATATAAAGTGGGGATGGATCCAAATCCTCTCAGAAAATATATTTTAGACAGGTTTGGATCATTATATTAACCTTATCATTTAGTTTTAACTCTTAGTTAGTTAGATTGACATTTACAATGTCACTTTGTATTTTTATATTATATAGTTAATAAACATACCATATACATCCATGAGACCCCAAAATGGTCCATTAATTATACACCTATCATTATAAAATTATATTTTCCGATCCTTATATTTTTAGGAATATAATAACAATTAATAATATAATATTTTTTTTAAAAACTATATTATGTCAATTTTGACACTATTTGGTAATTGATTTTTGTGAAAATTATAACAGCATGATTAGTTATAATTAGGTTAATTAAATGAATACTAACATGTCATATTAACCTTGAAAATTAGTTTAATTCATAAAAGGACTAAAATTACATTTATTTGGGTATTTATAAAATCAACTATGTTAATATTTCATTAATAAGATAATTACTGCATCATCATTGTTTCATATATAAATTACCATATTTAATGTATAAAAATTATAAATAAAATACCATTATATAGGAAATATTTTTATAATTCTAATGATTATTTATAGTAGAATTTATCTTTTGTATAACCCTATATTAAAAAAGATTTAGTTATTAAACTTTTATTTTAACTATTTTAACCCTTCTTTAAATAAATTAATAATAAATGTCCTAATCTAATCCACGTATATCTAAATAGTCATATTTTATTCCTAAGGTTGTTTTTGGTCGAATTAAACTTATCCAATATAATTATGACATATGTTAGGATAATAATAATATCATTTTTACCCTTAATTATCTTATTTATTTTTAACCGTGATAAATAAAAGTAAAAAGTTATTATTCACCAAAAATTATTTTCATCTCATTGAACCACATTTTAGTGCTTGATATTAACCGTGTCTCTCGGATTTTCGTAATTTCACTCACAGAAGTGGTAAAATTATGTTTTATGTAAATTTTCAAATTATCCTTCGAGGTATGGAAAAGACAGCGAAAAGTTCAATAAAATTTTTATATATTGAAAATTATTATAAAATGACACCGATAAATTTCATTGAACTTGTATAGGTATTACGTATAAATTATTACCTAAAATAAATTTAAATAAAATAAATAATTATTTAAATAAAAAGTTTGTTTTTAAATAGTAACCCAGTGTTTTCACTATTCATCAAAAATAGAATGTTTTCAGAAAAATACCATAAATTCACCCTAGGATAATTTCGATATTCTGAATCCAAAAATGAAGCCCATTTTGAAATATAAAAATTATAAAATTTCAAAAAGTGGTTATTACTATTCATAAACGCTAGTTCATAATAATATTATAATAATATCTCGTTTAGTGAAACTCGGTATTGTGTACTACACACGCTATCGAGGAAGGTCACGATTACGTGTAATGTAATCCAAGTTAGGGTTCCGTGTAGTGAAATACTCCTTCATTGGTGTGTATAAAAGTATCCAACCATATTTCATTAATACATTTAATATATATATATACACTCAATGTTGCATAGAATAACTACTATCAAACAAACTTGAAATTGTGTGTAACACGATCCAAGAATAGTGTTGCGTATACTGCAAGCTAATACGGTGTTGCGTATAGCGCAATATAATCTTGATGTACCGTACAAAAAAAGAAATCAAAGAAATTAAAAAGAATAATTCTCAAAAAAATCTCAAGTTGTTTCATAGAGGATACTAATAAATAGTATAAATTGTATCCCAATACAATAACCTCCACCTAGGACATAGAAAAATGAAATCTCAATAGACATAGATGGTCATTTATAATTTTTAGAATTTAATCATAATCCCTTTAGACATCTCTTTTGATTAAGTAATTTGTTTACATTGATCAAATAAGAATAAAAAAGTTTAGGATAGGATAAATACATGAATAATGCAAAATATTTTCACTCCAAAAGGGAAAAAATTAATACTTGCTTCTTAGGGATTTTGTACTTAGGCCATATTAGTTTTGTGACTCTAACGAAGTCATAAGAATGGGTCACATGATTTTCATGATATATTATTGATCACATTAAACCCCTCTGACTATCCCTCTTGATCTCACAACGGATTTTACGCAAGCTCTAATGTTCATGAAATGGATGCCATATGACTTCTCCCAATAATGATACATATTTATTAATAGACTCCTCAAAATAACACACGACATTCATAAAATAAAAATTCAAAATGAGGAATCTTCATGTGAAATAGATTTACAATGATTTTTGGTAAATACAATGACTTGTTCCACATGGCCTGTCCACTAATTATATGATATCCCTAGATTGATTTCGTCCTCATCATAAAAAGGCCACATGCCTTTTTACAATCATCTTGAAATTGTTTTAAGACGTATATAAATGATGATGTGATATCCAAATTGAAAAATGATGTCTGACCATTGTAGGATCAATAAATTTAAAAATGAAAAAGGAGGTAACTTTTTGTAAAGGTAAGTAAAAATATTCTTGATGTAAATGGATAATTATTCAAACATTGTCTATCAATTGTTCATTTGAAGTCCCAAGGGACGTGTAAAATTTTTCAAGATAAAGCTACTAGACATGTAACATTCATCATGCGAAGGATCAAAAACATTTTATTTTGATCATGAGATAATTTGATAGAAAACAGATGGGTGTATGTTATGGGAATTAAAAAAAAGAAAAATTATTGTACCTTAATGATTAGAAGGGATACACAATTATTTAATGTAAAGGGGTAATGTTTTGAACATGATCATTTTACTGATCATGTGATGTAATTTTGAAAAGATATCTTAATCTCATGATGTTCCCAAAACAAGTCATTTTCAATCACATTGAGGTCTTCGATCATGATATCTAAATCTCATGAAGAAGAAAGACATGTTGGCTTGAAATTTCAGAAGCACTTGACTTGTTGATTTGATCTTGAAATATAACTTTTAAAATCAATGGGTTAAATATATTTGTAAATATAAGACTGATCTTGTGGTATCTATTTACCATGTGACATAGAGATGATTCTATGGATCACCTATGATTTATGCAGGTGAAATATGTGATATGACACTCTCTCCACTAACACAACCTTATATATGTAATTAATGAACCGTGAAATGAGCTGTATATCTAGGGTGATGATTTTTATAAATCATACCAACCCATTCATAGAAAAATCACACACAAGAGAGAATATATGTGATATATGACTACTCAATGTGGAGATCCAAACGATCAAAAATGTATTCCACCAGGTATTCCTGGGGAATGATAGAAGGGTTTGAATTTTATGTTTATACACATTGTGTGATCAATATATTGATCATGAGAAGGAAAATAAATAGGATGAAAATATCATAGGAAATATTTTTTCATGATTCAACTTTGATATGTGGGGCCACAATAGTCCAAATTTTGATGAACGTTGATGAATGCATGAAAAAAATGATAAAAATGGTGAATGATTCATGTGAAAATTGAGAAGACAATTTTTACGCTCTTAGGTAATACACTTAACATGATCTACTCACAAATTAAGATATGACATTTGTAACTATCATCCAGGTTAGATGATGCCCTATAGGTTAGTTATGTACATTATGTGACATCCCCCAGACATATTAGCTAGTTCATACGATTCCATCTAGACATGTTTGCGAAATCTTGTAAAGAACTGTGGAAATATCAGTTGGTTCATAAAAATTATTATACATATTCCTGACATATTATTTGTAGTCATCCATACATGTCATCTAGTTCAGGTAATTACTTCTTGAAATGTTAGACATTCAATGGAACACCTTCCATACATGTCAACCAAATCTTGCGATGGCCATTAGACATGTCATCCATGTCACACAATTCCCAAAGAAAAAGTTAGGAATATCATGTGAAGTCATATAAAAAAGTTATATGGTTTATATTAAGTCTTCTAGATCTATGATCTTTATCACATAATAACCCAGTTCTACTTTTTCTTCAATATTTTGATGAAGTCTGGAATTTTCAAGAAGATACCTTCAGACATGAAAGGAGGATGCCATGAACATGTTAGGCTGACCCCCTAGGCATATCACCCTTTTTCAATAAGAAAACTCATGCATGTAACTTCAAACCATGTGAACCAAATTGTTTGAGTATTGGTCTGAGAACTCTCCCATCACATAGAATGTATCCTTAATAGAATAGAGATATTCACTCATTCTGAGATCCTCATTCCACTCATGGTACCCACTATCAATCTATTAGAGGGTAAGGGTCGAATATCATCCAATGGAAACCAAACATGGTGTAAGACACTCAATATCCCAAACACTCTATCTCATGGGAAAAAACTATTCTAGGAGTACATTATCCATTTACAATATAATAAAGGAAATGTGTTCATATATGGGCATACATATTAGTGATTGACTTGAATATTTCATTTACTCGAGTTCATTACACCCTCCCCTTATGGTTATATCATTATTCTTAATCTATTAGTGGTACAATAATTTAATTATACTATGAGTATTTTAATTCCATAATGAAGTAGGGTACAAAGGATACCATCCTATTTTTTTATCTCAATATCTAACTCTAAATTAGTGATACACTAGTTCATATGTCCTATATACTTATGTAGTGAGCTTGATTACTTGCTCCACTTTATTTCTCACATTGAGCATGACTCACATTGGATTATGTATTTTCAATGTTCATACCAATAGAATCATAAAATTAACCAACTCCAAGAAACCATAGTGAATAATACTTGTTCAATGATATAGTGAAAAGGTCTCCATACACTAGCTTCCACAATGGTGTATGTCTCAATGTAATTCCCATATGGGTATAATTAGGAACAACAACCCTCACGATTACTAATCAACTATTCCTACCAATTAGTGATTTGAGGTAATATTGAACTATGAATACTATAATTTCTATTATAAGTAGGATATGTTGGATTCATTCTTAAGTATGGATCTTAGTACCTAATTCTTAAATTCCTTTATATATTTCCCTCCCAGAAGGAATTAAAATGCACAGATTAAGAAAACTACAGGGGGTTTGATACTTATTAAAATAAAATATTATGAATTATATTAGAGGGGTCAATCCCATTATCAAAATAGTAATCACCTTCATAGATGGAAGAAAAATAAATTGTGTCTGGTTATATGGATTGAAAACACTAGAAGAAATCCATTTGAACAAAATAATTGGAAACAGTTGGAGAAACTCTAATACACACAAACACACACAAACACACAGACACACACATGTGGTCTCATTAATAGAACCCCATATACAAGAACAAGGATTCAATAACTGATCATTTAATCATGGTAACCAATATTGTATGGGGATTTGGATGTGATTATCAGTGGAACCATAAATATATAAAAGAGTAATGATGTTAGAAATAATCCCACCTAAAAGTGAATTATGAGCCTAACCTAGTATCCTCTCAACCAATTTGAGTATCAATATTCCAATACGTTTGAAACCCCATGTGTCCACCTTATATTGGAATGGATGATTGAGATTCAATTTAGATGATAGTATCATTTGGATATTCCATGATCGATGAAAATCGTAATCCCAACATGAATTATTCGACAACCATACTTAAAACTCCCACAAAAAATAATCGAAACCTCATTACCATTTGAATCAATGATGTTGAAATTGATGTGAATATTTGAATTTTAAATAGATATTCCATCCCAAATCAATGGAATCCCCTTAACATGGTAAAATGGACGACTTTCTATGTTCTCATCACACCATTATTCAGGTCCACCTTTAATAGAAACAGTATGTTAGAAATTGTTATCAATATTCTTCATTTATATTATTCATCTATTTCTAATAAATTCTAATTTTTATCTCTAATAATATATATATATATAACATTATTATACCTTTATGTTGATTATATTATAATAAAATACAAGAAAAATCATAAAGATGAATTTATCATTGTATGTTCATAACTAGGTCATCTTAACCACCAACATGAAAAATGATTGAATTTATTATAATGTATTAATTTGGGAATATAATTAATTTAAATATAATCTTTTAATAGTGAAATATATATATATATATATATATATATTTGTTTTTCATAATGGTAATATTAATACTAATCCATTATTAATATATCAATTTATTCATTAGAAATTAATAGAATAAGCCTTTTCTGAATTTCATCTTAGATAAAAATACTTGAAACACTCATATAATGAACCTATAAATTTCTATATTGTTATGTAAAATATATTAAAGTAATTTAGTAATATAGATATGAAGAGTTCATAGAAAAATAATTACGTCAAATTCTATTATACAAAAACTAATAATGTATAATTAAAACTACAATGAACTGTTAGTCGATATTTACTAAAAATATGAAAAAACATTAAAATAAATGAATATAAGTTATTAATAAAAAAGGTGATACACAATAATATTGTTCTTAATGTGTCTATATTACTATAAAGGTCATCATATCATTTCAAAAAAAGTATGATCCTAAGGTACGTGTTTTATTATCAAAAAAACTTTCACTATGATATATTCTAAATTCACTATATTATTTATTTATTTAGTTTACATAATAACCCATAAACGAGTTTTTATCATAATGATCATTAAAAAACATTATTTTAAAAATCAAACACAGGAAATATCTTTTATGGTTTTTTGATTCAATATATACCATTGTCATAAGGGTTTTTTACAATTCAATTTTTTATACGACATTGTAGGTGTCTAAACTCCATATTGATGGAAATGTTTGTTATTTTTCTCGTAACATCCATATATATTTTCTAATACATGGTTAATCTTTTAGTTGAATTGTGTTATTCAAATTTAGTCTCCTTTGGATCATAGTTGGACCAAAAGGATGTTTGTAGGTGTAACCATACTTATATCTTCTTTTTTTCCAGGACTAATTCAAATCTATGTCAATATTCTTATACTGTTTTATGGATTTCATTTTAAGTACATGTATTATCATATAATTTGATTTTAAATTATCATAAAAATTATTTAAAATTTTAATGAATGGAATATTTTTCCTAAATGTTTTTACATTATTCATTTTCAATTATTGTTAATCATTTTTAAAAAATATAGAAAGGAATCCCTATTTTAAACATATTCTATATGAAATAATGTAACATAATTACCATGTTTCCACGAAATCGGTTCACTTTGCTGGATAGAAAAAGGCCTCAAGTGTGAATCTCTATAAATCATAGGCAATTAACTAGTGGTAAGGGCCTAGAGTGTTTTTGTTGAGAGACTACACCCTCATATCAGATAAAACACCGTATAAATAATGTGATATCATCCAAGAAGGTAATGAAAATTTAATAGAAAAATAAATATCAAAATATAATCAAGTCATGATAATAAATTTAATACTATTACAACCATAAAATTTGTGTCAGACATACTTCAATGTTCACCAACTTAGTCGACTAAACATGTTGGACCATATAAAAAGCTGACATTAATGTATAGGGATATGCTAATAACTCTAACAAAGACACATTCCTAGTATCCAAAATCTTTTCAGATACAAATATCCAATCATAAGAATCCACATGAGTGACTCAGATCTATAATGAAACCACAGACCACATCACTATCCCTTATTAAATATGTATTTAGACAAAAAAGAATACATAAGGAATGTACACACCCTACGTTCCATGTATATGGGTGGGATATAATATTAGTAAGAAACCAAAATTACAATCCTAAAAATCTATTTTCATATTTTTATGATCATGAATTGTTCTTATCCTAGCCAATACACCATTGTAAATAATATCGACAAAAAACAAATAAACAAAACTAGTCCACAACTGATCCATGGGTCTGTGATCTCGATCATTTAAACACAGTACAGTCTAGTAAAATTATATATATGCAGATATGTATATACAAATACCTATATATATATACCTGTTATATATATATAATAATGGAATGGTAGAAAAATAAAAACAATCCATAAACAATATTTGGATAAACATTATCAACTAGATATCTCATTAAAAGGGAATATATTTGGATGTCGTGCCACTAAATCCACATATCATTATGTCAATAAATAGGTCTATAATTTGGATAGAAAAACACCAACCTTGTACAATTCTTCAAATATCTATTTGAAAGCTACTTCACCACACGAGGATACATTTTCAATCCATTAGATTACCCATACTCATCTCCAATAACTAAACTGAAGTATTTCTTATACTAGTAGAGAATATTTTAAATGTGGCATTGAGATAGATTTAATGTTAATCAATCTGTGCGTACTCTTGTCTAATTTTTGTTTACTATGACCCGGTCCGTAGGAAATGATGAAATTAGAACTCAAATAATCCCTAATGGTGTTGAAACATAAATGATATGAAACGAATACTTTATTGATCCAGTATATCCACATAGAAGAAATCAATAATCGGTACAAAAACCCACTCCCAAATATTTTTGGAACGTATCTATAATGGTGAATCCACACATCATAGGTTGTATCCTGGCCATAAAATGAAGTGATCATGTTCGTCTTCAGTGATCTCCTCATAATCATACTACTTGGTGGAAATGTGGCCACCCAAAAACCATTTTCATCCCCAGTAATGCCACAAGAATTTATATTTCTCAAGATGCCTTATATAAGAGGGGTTCTATGAAATATCTTCAACATACCACTATATAATTGAATATGGAGGAATCCTAGTGAAAATGGGTCTTCTAGTTATAATAACTACAAAATTCACAAAAAGGATTAGAAAATGGAACCCAGGATGTATGACTATGATTACCAAAAGGATAATGCTTATAATCCAGATTCCAGATAGTAAATTTAGTAACCCAAAAAAATTATAGTATAACTCATAAATCACAATAAGAATGTATGTGTATCCTGATGGAATAAATAAAAGGGATCTAATGGCAGGTACCATGAAAAATGTTTGGGAAAACCAATGAATGAATTATAATAATACCTATAAGGGCCTATGGGCATCTCAATATTAGATGTCACATCATGCTTGCCTCATCTACCACCAACTAGGAAGAACCTCTATTAATAATTTCGACATAATTACTAATCAAGTGAATTAATAAATAAAAGAGTGAGGGTGTCTGAATTTATAAACCACCGCCACTTCCACAACCCCATGCGCTTAGACGTTTGGAATATGTTTTATGGTGATAAATTATACAATCACTTCCCAAATCCCAGCACATTAGATTAGGGTTAGTCAAATGATGGTGTACCATCCAGCCCCCCCCCCCCCAAGTCAATGCATAGAAAAGGATTCAGATTTAGGATCATTGGACTAATATATATTGTAAGAGGAATTATACATTAGACCCTTAAGAAAAGAAAATATATACATAGATTATATAATGGATTCCAAAGGATAGTATGTAAATGTGGATGTCCCACAAGGTAACATTAGAAACAATAACATGGTAGAGGTATCCTAAACGGGATCCTCAAATTCAATTAATCATAAATCCTTCGAGGAGGTATGGGGTCATTATTCAAGGGAGTTATTCCCAAAGGGAGAGAAACAAAAGAAGCATTCATGTTAGATATCAGATGGCTCATATTAGATCTAAGGGTTCAAAATCATAGGTTATAGTTAGATTATATTACTGTAGGGATAATATCTCTATTAAACTAAAAATCCCCAATACGTTCTTTAGGAGTACTCAAATCATTCCAAGTACTTTACCATCTCAATATACATGTAATATAAAATAAAATAAAATATTGTTGTGTCCAAATACAACACTTCGGCTCAAAATCACTAAAATCCCTATGAAATAAATCATTGCGGTCATGCACTGCATGCACTCAAAGTACATGACACTTAAATGGGTACCTCTTACATAGCCATGTACTTATACATGCACTTGTTCACATGGGTTCTAGTCATTCACTAATAAAACTCTTCAAAACACCCTAGATCTAACCATGTACTACTATAGGTAAATTTCCCTTCTACACAGTGTATTTCTATGTACACTAGCTACATTTCCATGTACTATTACTCAATGTTTACTCAATTTTAATTTTTTTTTACTTTCCAAAATTCAAATTCCCTTGTAATAAACTACATAAAAAAGGTAATAGATATGAAATAATACATGGAATGCACTCAAAGTAAACAAAATTCACTTTCCAAAAGTCATAATCGACGACGAATAATAACATAAGACATATGTTTTCTGAACATAATTCCCTATTCACAGGTTTCCCAAATGAAAAATAACTAAATTGCCTCAAACTATCTATTTTCTTAGTAAATGATATAGATAGTCTATATATGGATCCTAAGAAGAAATAATAATGTGCGTAAAATTAAAAATCATTAATATATTAGGATATATAAAAAACCAACATTTAAGTGGAATCCGTCGAGGTATCACCCATTTTTTTTCCCATGATAGCTGGAAGACCACCCACCTCCTCCTGAGATCCATGGTGGTACAAAACTTATTATCCACGTCTCATTATATCCCTATAAATATTTAATTTTCCCTATTTATCTCATCTAATAGGATCCCCTTATGGGGAATACATGATAATCCATGTAAGGATAAAAAGAAAAAGAAAAAAATATAATGAAAATAAGAAATGAAAAGAAAAAGTGTCCAAGGCCAACATTGATGCCAAACCCAATTTTATTCATCTTTTATGAATAAAACCATTATAAACACATTTAAAAATATGGAATCTCAATTCTATTCTCTATTCAGAAGATACCACTTAACAAATACAAAAAAATATTCTAAAATTCATTTAATTGAATAAAAAATATTAGTTATTGCATGAAAATTCTAACTATTATAAATTTTCACCAATCTCTTATCCTAGGGTTCAATCCATATTCTGGGACTAACTGGCCGGTGAGAATAGTTATCTAAGATTTATCTATAGGTAAAAATATCCATTTTATCCACATATGCCTATTAATGAAAAAAATAAATTTTTTCTCAAAATCTGTTTTTGAAAAAATTGTAGTTTTTATAGTCTACCAACAATAATTCTTCTGTTCGCTTAGAATCCATAGTGGTAAACAAACTAATACTCTCTCATATGGGTATTTTTTACAACTATGCTCTCTTGAAAATCAAATAAATATTCTCATAGATTCGGTAACAGTCTCTTATAGGTGTTTTTTAACTGCACATGATATGGTACTCCCCACCACTTGAATAACCTTATTATAGTAAATATAATCAAAATATTTAAAAAAGTGTATGAAAAACTATTATTTTAAAATAAAATTTATGTTATTACCCTTAAAATTTCAATCAATTAACCCCCATCATCTGGATTATCTTATACTGTTTATCTAGTATATCATCATCATAGTTCTTACCAAAACAAAAAGGACATTTATATATATCTTGAAATATATCTGATTTTCTCTCAAATTACTCAGTATGATGTCCTGATATTGGGAAATATCTTCTCCAAATATGATTATGCTAATATTCCATCAATATGTGTGAACACATATGTCTGTCTCCGGAAAAACTCCCATAAAATAAGTATACATTCCTTTTACCAACACTTGCGTCGATGTCACCTGTCAATTTGTTTCATGTTACAACCACACTAAATTATCCTTTAGTAACTAATTCATCTTGATGTATCCTCTTCCATAGAGGTTCACTCTCCTTTTAAAAACAATTCTTGAGAATTTATTCTCATATAATTTATTTAAAATATCATTCTTATGATAAAATATGATTACTCAATAATTTATAATTTAAAAATAACCAAATGTATCTACCATATACCTTAAACAATCAACCCACACCCCCTTGCGTCGTCTATCACAAGCCAAACCATATCATGTTAAATTTAATTTTATTCTCATTAAACCATAAGATCTTATTGAAATACTTTATCAAATCAGGCACCATACCTATTCCATGACTTATATTATTACCACCTATCACCCAATGTCATTTCAATAAAGAGCCTATACCCACATATTTATTATCTTAGAAACAGGGATAATACTAGGAAACATGGCTAGGTGCCCAAATAGTCTTTCCAATCGATGTTAGTCATGGGAAAACAAGTTAATACCTAATGGAGTATCACCATTATTATATCATAAAACAATATAAAAGGTGGTTCTTTTGAAATAAATAATGCATACCCTAGACCTACAAAAAGAGGCATCTTAAATCATGGTCCAACCACTTTGGTTGGGTTCCCTTGAACAAAATTAACATAAATTTATAAGAGTCTCAGTCAAAACAGAGGGGATATTTTGATTTCCCTTAGTTCAACTGATCATGTATCACATGAGGATCATAAGCTATTACCACATATCAGAAAAGATTAGACCTCTCTGGGAATTTTGTATATTATAATGACAAATGAGGGTTAAGAACTATTTAAATTGGCATAATTGGGATATGATACAGTCTAGTAATCCTCATAATGTACAACTCCATTATGATGAAGATAAAATCATTGAAGTGACACTAAAATAAACATCATCATGAGCCATTATATGGTAATTCCCCTGTGATGTTGAGTTCATGATGACCTTTATCTTACTATTAACATCACATAAAGGGACCTGACTTGATGACCTAATAATAATCGATACACCACTAGAATGGTGTATTATAAAAAGTACCATCCATTGATACAAACCAACAACAGTTAGTACCATAATCACATGGTTACGATAAAATGAATATCATTCCAGTATATGTAGGAAATAGTTTTATATATTGTTATTGACACATTAGAAATATAAAGATATGAAAAAACACAATACAAGGGTTCTGAATTTTTGGAATAATATAATTGATAAACAAACTAGGGTACCTACACCTCTCGTTAATAAGGATAATGTCATCACCATCAACATTGAACATCTCAACATAGATCCTCATTACAAGAATTCAGAATGAGATATAAATATATATAAAAGACGACCCAATAGAGTATAGTTCCACCAAAACATATACACAAATATAGAATATAGGTTTCAATTTAAACATTAATATATAGTTTTATATCATCTATAAAATAACACATTTTTAGCCCTATAACATGTAAATACTTCATTCAAAATATGATAGAGGAGACACATCATGACATTTATGGGTAAGAGTAAAAATAAATACTAGAATTATACAAATAGGACAAGAGCTATAAATCAATCAATGGAATCTCCATAATTGGTTCAGAGACATATATCCATAATGAAATATATACTCCACATGACACATACCTATTTTGAATCAAAAAATCAGATTCAACTATAACATTGTAGTCCAGAGAAACAATCCCATATCCCTGGAAATCAGGTCTTCATTCCTGAAAAAAATTTCTCGAAGAAAAATTCTAAAATCAATCATAGTTTTAGATAAATTCTTAATAATCATGGGTAATATATCAAAAATATTAATTCAGTAGGAAAAAATATATCTGATATAACTCTTAACCTCCCATCCCAGATGGAAGGAAACTAATTCTCTAAGGTGGTTTTTCATAAGGCCTGAAGTGCACTTCCCTATATGCAAGAAGCTAATGGATAGTAGTGAGAGACTAGGTTGTGTCCATGGAGATACTATTCCATACTATCAATGTAAAAATAGATTAAATGACTAGATGTCATCCCGAAAGTAAATAAACTATCCGTTGAAGTAGTAAATACTAAAATAGAATCTGGACATGATAATAATTGAAATGTTATGTTAGCCTCAATATCCATGTATTACATACTACATGGGTTACCCACTGAGTGAGATTATATATAGGAGTGCATAAAACAAACCGAAATAATATTACATGGATCTAATAAAAAATTCGATCTGGACAACATAACTTTCCATTATACAGTAACAAACAACACCAACTCAATCATAGGAATAAATTTGGGTGAATCTACACGATCAAAAACCTTAAGCCTCAATCTTATTCATCCTGAAATTAGTAATCAAATTGAGAAATCAGATATATGGTATTCATGCACATGATATTTCACATAGAATAGAGAAAAATAATCTCAGTAGGCCCCCGTAATGATGAAATTCTATATATTCTATCATAACTGCATGATCATGTGATATTCTTATCCTAGGTGAGACACAATAAAAAATAATAAAGAATATATATATATATAAAAGAAAAAAAATACACAACTGACCCATGGGTTAAGGATCCCATTCTTCTAGACACCATTAATGGTTATAAAAGTATATATAAATAGGTATATATATATCCCCATAAATATATATATATAATAGTGTTTATATTAATTTAAAAAATCCTTGAAGAAATAATATAAATAATCTCAAAAAAATGTCAATCAATGAATAAAAATACAGTCGACCAAAAATCACATGACTAGGAATTATAGTTGGATGTCATACAACTCCATCCATGTATCGTAATGTAAATCCTCATGTTTTTAATATTGATCATCCTAAACAATCTTCATCCAATGATGGAAATGATTCTGATTAAGATATGTCACAATAGGGGGATGCATTTCAAAGAATTGGGTTCACCATTACTCTCATCCAATCAGTAAAACAATGGATGTTGTATTCCAAATATAATCCATATAAACGAATCAATATGATGGATGTTATAATACTCAATCCACATGTAATTTAATCCTAGGTCCTATTTCTAGATCTTAGCCAATATGTAATTATGAATGTGAAACTTTGATAATCCCTATGGGGTATGAACCTTAGGAGGTATGAAAGGAATACTCTCTTGATCTACTATATCAAAACATAATCATTCAATAAATATCTCAATTGGAAAACCAAATACATGTCTAGAGATTATATTTAATGACACATCCACGAATCCTAGGATGTATCCTAGTCAACAATTGTTGAGTTATAGACCCGCATCTCGGAGATCATTAATATCATACGGATTGTTGAAATTCACAAAATAGGAATCCATTTTTATCCCTAATAATTCTAGAGGATTATCCATTTTTAAGGAGACCTAGAATAAGATGGGTTATTAGACACTCTCCACTACCAACCTATGTATCATTGACAAATGAAGAATCCCAGTGAAATATGGTACATCTAGTAACAATTATTGTAACATTAATGAAAAGGAACAAAATCTATATCCCATAAATTATTTCTAGAATTCCTAATAAATAATTTTTAGAGTCTATATTCCATGTAGTTTGTCTAGAAATTCGAAAATCGAAAAGATCAATAACTAAATCCTAGGGAGCATGTATTGGTTCAAGAAAGATATAAATAAATTTTCATATATTTAGGTTCACAAGAAACATGTTTGGGTACTCGAATTGTTTAATAAGAATGATCCAAAGAAACAGATCTAGGAATCCCAATTCTAGATGTCACATAATGCCAGGCTCGTCAGCCACCAACTAGGAAGAACTTATGGATATCATTGCTGCATTAGTATAAAACTTGTTAATACATATATAAAATATTGAGGTTGTTATAATTCCTAACCCACCACTACATCAATATCCCCATGGTGTTAAATATTTGGAATTGTTTCTAAGGTGATTCCTACTACCGTCACTACCAAAACCACCAACATAGTAGCTCAACATCTGTCAAACACTAGGGTAACTGCTGGGTACCATATTTTAATACATATAAAATCCATCCAACATGAGACTATTATAATATATTTAATAGAAAGATTCATCCCTTATGTTACCTCATGGAAAAAACTAGTAGAGGGATCCGAAAAGTGATTTCCTTGGTCACGAAGTAATGGAGGGTGTCCCATATGGGATCTATGGAATAAGGATGAGATAGACAAAACCTACAAAAGTAATCAAAAAACAAATCTACTTGAATTATATCCTATATTGGGACATATGAAAGGGGATATGTTCTAAAATTGAAGTCTATTAATGAAAAATCAATGATATATAGCTCAGGGATCATCTATGATCAATAGGGTCACATGTCATGTGGTAGTCAGATTTAATTACAAGATGGAGAACCTCTACATTGTACTAAAAGGGCACAAAAAGTTTTATAGAAGTCCTCAAATTCCCTAAATGGGTTCAATATACCAATCTATGTGTAAAACTATTCCCAAAATGGACTACTCATGTGTCAAAATATGACTTATGTGCATAAAATAACTGAAATCCCTAAAAAGGGGAACACTAGTGAAGTACATGAAGTAAACTGGAAAAAAGGATTGTAATTTAAAACCTTTTTACAAGAAATGTACTTCCACACAAACAAGATCACATGCGATAGGGAATGGTACTACTAAATGTTCTTATTTCACTACATGGTGTCTATCTAAGAACCTTGGACACTTGGGCAAGAACTATTACATGGTGTATACTCTATGTAAATAGTAAGTACTTACCAAAACTCATCAGAACATTTACTCAAGTACATATTGAAGTACATTACCACGTTATAATACAATTAATGTACTCAAAATACTTGGCTTTTACTCTCTAAAATTCATCTTCTTGAATGGGAGGAGCACACAACATGTGTTCTATGAACTCCATGTCGGGTACATGGGTTTTACCGAAGGGAAACCCCCCAAATCTCACCAAAATCAACATTTTGGTAGAAAAATCTCTAGATTTACCCACTAAGTGTCCTAATATCTCATAATAAGGAATGAAAACATGAAAAAATTAAATCTATTTTGATTTATGAAAAAAATGAAAACATTCTACCGATGGACAAAATTTGTCAAAGCTTTGCCCATTTTTACAGTCAATGACTACTACCCAATGATATAGATCCTCCTAAGATCCACTTCTATGCTTTCCCTCATTTCAAACCCTCTATTAATATCTTCCTCTCCCATTTTAAACCACAATAACATGATATAGGAAGACCCATTGGGTGTTACGCGAAAAAACATTGTAGTAAAATATGAATAAAAAATCAAAAAATAAGGATAAAAGAATGGAAAATTAAAATTGGGCACATGGAATCCTCGAAACTGAACCTAATATTAGAAATTACCTAAGAAAAAATCCCCATTTTATATAAAATGATAGAGAGAAATTATAAATCTTAATCGCCATTTGAAAGATATGTATATATATATATATAAACTAACATTTGACAACAAATTAATGCTTAATAAATTAAATATAGAATATTAATTATTCCCTGAAAACTTGTACAGTTAGAAAAACAAAAAAACTCATGTCAAAGGGTAAAATTCTAATTCCAGATCTAATGTTGTGGTCATAAAAATTATCCATGTTCATCTACTAGGGTAAAATTTATATTAGACAACTTAAACAAATCTAAAAGCATTAATCCAATTTTCTATTCTAAATTACATTATAGGAAAACACAAGTTTAGGTATATAATTTTCCCACAATAATAGTTTTTTTTCATTAGTATATTTAACTTTTAATTTTCATACTTTATTAATGACATATATATACCCGTTTTTTCAAAAAATCAATTAAAAGTAATTTTATTAAAATAAGAGATATTTTTGCATATATTTTTTTGACATTTTCAAATGATTTAATAAAATTGGTTTTAATCTATATATACTTACTCTCATTTTTCTTATGATTCATTTGGGATATGCTATTTTTATATAATCTTTATTTTTCTTATATATATATTTTTATAAATCCTTACATCGTTTTCCATGAATCATATTTATTTACATGAATTAATTATCCTTTTATGGTATTTCAAATGTTTTAATATTCTTTTGATACAAATAATTATGCTTTATCATTATTTGATGGGTGGGTCTATTTTTCTATATAATTTATTGGATAATTTTCTATATCTTGTAAGATAATTTTGGATTATTGTTTTGTTTTATCACAACATAATGTGTGGGAATTAATATGTCTTCCCATAAAAAACCTTTGTTCATCATTGGGTTTACCAAAACATAATTCATAAAAATGATTTAGTTTTCTCAAAATACAGTTCATTGTAATAATTCATTTTTCTCACAATATAATCCATGGTAATTATTGGTTTTGATCCAAACTAAATTCATGGGAATGATTATGTTTCTAAAAATTTAATGCATGTGAATTATTTTGTTTTCTAATAATGTTAAGATTTCTTTTTCCAATTCTTGTTCCACATCGCTATATTATACCTCATGACTATATTATTATATTTATTATCAAATAAAAAATACAAATATATATGCCTAATTTCATTTTTAATGAGAAAATAATTCTTCCAAGTAACAATATTTCATGAAATATATTTTATTAGGAATGATTTTTGTATGTTATGTTCATTAAATTATATTTTTAATTAGACCCACATGTTTTACTTGTAGTTACTTCTGATCTTAAAATGATTTTTGTTATTTTTACCTTTTCTAATAATCTTAGATCTCTCTTTTCTTATTTTTCTATTACCTAGGAAATGAGTAAAATTATTATATTTGAAATGTCTAGAAGGATATATTATAAAGAAAATCTTATGGGAAACTGGATTTACTTAATTTTAAATAATAATATCACATAACTAATCATAAATGATATTAAACCTATAAGTTATAGGGTATGATTTATTATTATATTTAATAAATATTAAGGTAATGTGATGAAAAATTTATGTATTTCAATGTTAAGGAACCATTATTGGAATCAAATACTATGTGTTTTAGTATATGATCTTGTAGTGTGGGTTCGGAAAGTTTCCTAAAGAGGGTACTTCCCAACCATTGGGTTCATCATACATTCAAAAAATACCTTACATTAAAGGTGTTCATTTTATGGGATTTATTTATATATATTAATATCTTGTAAATGATCTTTGGAATATCATTTCTTCATAGAAAAAAAAATTATTCACTTATATTCTTAATATAATATGTATTGATAAACACTATAGATAATATGTATTTTTGTTTACAAAATTTTATATAGATATATTCCATTCTAAAATATATAATTTCCTTTAGAATTAATTTTTTTATGTTTGGAATAATTATCTTAGATATATCAAAAATATGAATCAAATAAGATTTTCGAACATAAAAAAACCTTTCAGAAAATGAGGATGTGTTATTTTTTTATACTATTTATTTATTTTAGGAAGAAAACTATAATTTTTTTAAAAAAAGTTATAAAATACTTATTGGTGTATGGAAAATTTGGTATTAAAGAGTTTCATCAAAACAAATTATCATATAATGTTAATTTAACATTATTGGATATCATAAAAATGTGCATGGTTTCTATGGGAATATGATTTCAATAAGAAATATAGGGAGTAGCCGAGTGAAACAAATTCATCATTTATATATTATGAATATCTAATTACCCATATAAATTATATAATTAAATTAAAATGGATATAGTTTCCATTAGAATGTGTTACCTTGTATGAAAAATCATGCATTGGTTTAAATGAAATTTGAAAATGGATTTTTTATATTTAAATAAAATGTTATTTTTAATAAAATCTCCAAATACCATTAATAGAACCAATATAATGGTTTGTGCTAAATTTTACTGGAGATTACAGTCACACCAATAATGTTTTGGTTGATGTGATATTTGATTGAACTGTATTTACATGGTTGTATAATTTATAATTTTTCTTATAATATAACAATAATGAATGATATACAATGTCCTTTTGTAAAATTATGAAAATTTCCAAAAAAATTTTTTATAAAGTTCTTATTAGTGGACATATTCTTTAATATTATATAATACATGATGAAAATAGTTTCGGCCTTTTGGATTAAATGTTTAAATAAAGTAAATAAAATAATTTTTTTTTCTATCTGAAATATTTTCATTGAACAAGAAATGATTATCTAATTATAAAATTAATTATAAATATCATATATTTTTAATATGCTGGAGGGAATATTAGATTCCTTGTAAAATTATAACATGGAATTTCCCAGATTAATGAAAATAAGGATTGTGTATGTTTTTCTATTAATTTCATATACATGAATTATTTTTAAATTATAATTTTTTTATAATTAATTATTCATAAATTTTTCATAAATATTTAACTAATTTATATATACTTTAAATATACATTTGATTACATAATCTCTATTTTATTATTAATGAATAATAAACATTAAAATTATTAAGGGACAAAACATTGGGTAGAATTTTTAAAAATTTTCATATAAAGGTTATATCTTGTGTATGTGTATTTCCACTCTAGGTATGATAAATGTTATCTTACATTCAACTGTGAATATGATTTATTGATAGAATAAAATCATGAATTAAATGTATGATTAGTAATCATACATATTATATTCTCATATTGTAATTAAATTGTGGTTTATCTTGGTTATTAATCTATGGATATAGGTAAATTTGCATATATTTCTCTTTGCTCTAAGAGCATATGATCTATCTAGAAAAACTGTGGTTGGATATCTAACCACCCATGATTGATCTTATGGGGATTTCAATTTCATATGATTATAATACATTATACGAATGGGTTTTACATACCTTATTCATCAAATTCATTGAGATATGTATAGATATAATATGATTCAATGTTGGGGAGGTGACAAAATACCTGATTTTCATAAATATTCATACATTAATATGATTTGAATATAAAAATGTGGTTGAATGTATTAGATGCAGAAAAGTAAATATTTATGATAGTTTATAGAAAAATTATAATTTAAATTTTCCAAGGAAAATCATAAATATTATGAAAATGAAAATAGAACTTCCCCGTTCACAACCATTAATAAATAGGGATTAAATTTTATTAAATATAAAATGAGAAAATATTCATCTATAAAAGAATATACTATCCATTAAAAATTTATATTTGAGGAACTATTAGATTCACATATTCTATGGAATTATATATCTATATAATAATAGTATTTATTCCAAACCATGTACCACAATTTGTATCTAGAGTCAAATCATGGTCCCTTGAGAGAAGGATAAATTTTATAGTAACGAAGACTTTCCTATGAATTCCAACTGTCATTTATAATCCATCTTCCATTTGGTAACTCATCATACATGTTGTGTACTTGTGTATTTATCTACTAATTATTGATGTATCAATATTTATTTACCTAAAATGAACTAATATTTGTTCACCATTATCGCATATTTTAGTTATTAACTATTTTCTCAATCAATTTTATAGAGATATGTTATTCAGAAAGTTTCAAGGGATAAATCATTTCATGATCATTCAATTAATATCATTCAACATGCAACACACCTCGCACAGTATACTTCACTAGGTGAATATATTTCATTGTTTTCATCATATATCTTAGTATTTGTATCATGAATTACATTAATAAGGATTTGAAATACATTTTATTTATTATCACTATTAGGAATTTCAAGTTTCACATAGTTTGTGGTATGAATAATTATATTTATTCAATTGATCTCAAAAACATTGAGATATCCCAATATAAGCATCATGAAAATATGTGGGATTTCTTATTATCCATCCATGATTAATATTTTGACATTTTATATGTCATATCATTCATATTCATATATACCGTATGATATAATTTATGAATATTATCATTACAATCCAATGTTTTCATTATAGTGGGATATATTATAATATATTATAGTAAATATAAACCAAAAGATATTATTATAAAAATTACACAAAGGAGTAAATAATATATTATAATAATAAAACAATATTATATCACATTGAAAAAGTATGTTTCTATAAATAAAAGTATGTGAAGAATGTTTTTTATTGGGAGCTAACTCAAAAACCCCCTTAGATTAAATCTATAAAAATTCAAAAAATCATCAACTCAGTTTATATCACATAAAACTCATCTCTACATTGAGAAATTACCTTAGTTTCTAGTATTCAATGAAAACAATTATCATTCATTTCTATTTATATTAAAAATATTGAAATTTTCACTAAGATATTCTATGAAGAATAAATATTTATTATTAAAAGTCCTAATGATAGACCATTAAGACTCCCCACATACGAAATTCTATATGATATTCTGTTATCAATAAAGTCCCTACATATAAAATCATATGTTTAAAAAATTTGATTTCAATTTTATGAGTACTTCCAACAATTAATTAAGGGAATATATCCTAATAGTTAACAACCACTATAGGGAAGAGATCTCAAAAAACCCCCTCATCATCGAAAAATATTATTTTATATATCTTACTTGTAATTAAATCCAAATATTAAATATAAATTATGGCACAATTTTAATAAAAAATTCATTATCAAATAATTGTATAGTTACATTTATATGAATAAAAGGAAGAAACATTACTTTGGTAGTGATCTATCTGATCATAGAAGAGATATGGATAATTATATCCAATGATAACATAAATGTTATAGCACCAAAACATCCAACATGAATCCATAATCACTCACTAGGTTTACTTATATGGAGATATATCTTGCATGAAAAAATCACTCTTCCAGGGGTGTTCTCGAATCACTATAAAACAAATCCAAAATGATATACTTTGGGACATGAAATAAGAGAATGTGTATCACAAATGTTAAAAAAAATATTCCAAGGTGGATTTCATCAAAATCATACCACAAGTTATTTATGTTTTTTATCTTCCTTAGTAGGAGGGTACTATTATTTAAATGTGTTAACCCACACCCACACCACCGTTCAGCAATCCAGAAGCCTTTTTCGAATACGAGATCATCACCTATTATTTTTCTAAAACCACATCCTCTATTTCATCCTAATTATCTAAAAGACACTAATATTAACATGAATAAGTCCCAATGAACTAACCCTAGAATCATTCGTAATCCTTGAACCATTCCCATAGCCTTTCAATAAAATATTTCCATAGAATTATCTATTGTGACCCTTCTTTACAAAAGTGATAATATCCTTCAATGCATTAAGCTACTAAATTACAATATGACCACATAATTTATACATGAAGAACCCTAAAGGTGTTATCCCCTTAAGAGAATGTGACAAATCAGTACTATAGTTATCCTATCTCTCACTTCCCTTAGTTATATTATCAATCCCCTCTTTCATGGTACCCATGTATTAACTCTTACAATATCTTAACACTGTAATCATCCTTAATATTTATAGTAACCACATGTTTTAAAATAACCATATGAGTTTTTGAGAATTATGGTAATCTAATTCCATCAAATAATTAAAAAATTTCTCATGACATCAAGAATAATTGAACCCATTGACAGTGACAACCAAATGTGTAAGAACCAAATTATTTTCACTTGGAACTTTTATAAATTTTTTATCTAAGGAATATACTATTGCGGTGGGTTATGTGACCCAAAAACATGTTTTTTTCATACTATATCAATTTAGATGTTAATTAATTATAGGTAACCATATAAATCACCATACAACCAGAAATATTTGTGACTTATTTTATAAAAATTATTCAACACCTACCAAGAATTTTCTTCAAACATGATACCCATACATACATATCGTATGTATTAATCTTATTCAAATGGTAAGGAAATTTATACATAAAATATGATGAGAATATTTTAATATTAAATGAAAAACATTATAGATATAAATCGAATTCCATAACTGGAAATGAAATGATCATGTGGGTATTGGAAAATAGTAAAGGTACATGTCTATAACATATGGAAAATAACCCCAATAACAAATGGATCCTATATCACAAATAATTACATTATTCATTTCGTACAACATAATACATGAGTCATATGAGTGTAGAAAAATTAATCAACAATCCTGAGTCATGATTACATTACATTGGTCAAGTTCATATCAAAATAATGTAATATAACCGTAATAATTGAAATAATAACATATGAGAAGGTTTAGTAAAGAGATATTTATGTTATAATGGTTTAGTCTAAAAAACTACTCATAACATAATGGAGATGTGCTATCCACATACTCAACATAACATTTTAGGATTTGGTTATCCATCTATTCCCTATACTGATCTCATGAGATATAAATCATTTCAAATTCATTGGAGTTCTATAGTATATACACCCATTGGACAATGATAATCAATACAAATGTGTTCTATATAAACAATAAATCATTCACAATCCTATATAATCATAATATAATTATGCAAAATAAATGTTTTTATTGAATAATTCCAAAATAAAAGATCACAATCCATCAAGAGAATGATGGTGGATGGTATAAGAAGATAATATTCCAAGTGAATAATGAGAAACATTAAAGGATATTTTCATTGATGAAAAAACGTTCTCATTTAAGGAAAAAATAAATTTAAAAATTAAGAATAAAACCCACATTTGATTTTTGATAAATGATATTATGAAAGAAAATAATTATTAAAACAAATGGAATATAAATAAATTTGGAAAATTATAAATGAATTTAAATGAGTATTTGTAAATAAAACTGGTTAATATGTTCAAAAAACATGTTAATATCGATGATGTCAAAAAATGATTCCATGCACACCATGGTAAAAAGTCAATGATAATAAAAAACTACATATATCAAAAATTATAAAAAAAAGATACCATTAATTAATTTTCAACAAATGTCTTTAATAATATAAAATATAATAAATAAATAACTGAATTATATATATTTTCATTTATGATAATATTATACAATTTAATGATGAATGATAACAATTCCAGACCGAATAAAATAGAAAGGGCCCGCTCCACTTAAAATAAATCCTTCAGTTAAGTTATAAAATTATGGAGAAACGTGAATAATACATGAAAACATCATTAATAACCATTATAAAAAAATTATTCATTTTTTTAGAGATAAATAATATAATATTTTTCCATATTGATGTTTAAACATAAATACAATCGATTTTAATGTTGGACTAGAAAAAATACTTAAGTATTTGGAAAATTATGATTCTAAATAAATTAAATGAGAGACACTTTGAATGATTTATAAATCAAAAACATATAAAGATAAATATGATAAAAATAAATCCATGTCTAGTGTATACACTACACAAATGTAAATAAACATTGAATATAATGCACATCTCAATGAATGGAATAGATTGGATAAATGAATTTTTATGAAATCCTTGAATTTTTTTTATCCCATTACATATTAAACATAACCATTTAATAATGTCACAACCCCCACCCTTCAATGATTCCCCTTCTGAGATGGAAATGGCTAAAGAGAGACAATGACCCCCAAGTCCCACATCTAGTATTCCTTAAGATGGAAACCAACCCCAAGGGTATTAAAATCTGACAAAATGGGGGGGGGGGATTTCCCTTTTATAATAACCAATATTGAGAGATAAGATGTATCACCCTAAAAAAAACTCCAAGGCATATATATACAAGAAGCCCAAATATAACCCATATGAACTTTTATAGTAAAAATACTATATATACAATGAAAACATCTAATGTAAATACCAAAACTACTTAACTAAGGAGAGATATGAAAACGGTCCCAACATTTGAGCTAATATGGTCCCACATTGTCATCAAAATCACCATAAAAACTAAAAATAGTTTTTTCCATAGGGTGCGCATACATGTATACTCAGTAAGAAAAACCAATGCCTCTTTTGCACAAGTTTTAGAAGCATACTGATTCCACATTGAGAATAATAGTAGAAACTCAAAAGATACTAACAATGTATAAAATCCACCACAACCACACAAAAGAACATTAACCAATAAATGGATGTATGTAATATAAAGTAGTATGAACGTCAATTTTAGGGTCCCCATGCCACTTCCCTCCAGTTAACATATTATCCATAATGGAGAAAATCTGGATTCTACCATGATCTTCCACATAACGCAATGTCACAACATGCCCGCACACACATGGGCGACAAACCACATCCCTCCCATAATCACATAGGCCTCAACCATGTTACATTCTACCCATGTAGTTCTAGGCCACCAAATCACATCCTCAACCCAAAGACACCTGGTAAATTACCACATATCTAGTCCTAAAGACACCTGTGAAGCACACCTCACCTGCAGACACCAGGGCCTCACAACAGCACCACAACCCACCCAAAGAGTCTAGGGATACCAATGCCTATAAGAGGGAGAATATAAATCCAAGAACAGTCCATCCATCCTCCCACTAGGGCATTGGGAATGTACACCCTCTTCCAAAACAATGGGGGTGTTCTACAAGTAGTTCAAAACGTGGATGGGGTGTATATTGAAATCAAAAGGAACTCCATATATATATATATATAAGTACCAAAAACTAAGCCTAATATATGTGTTTTCAAAAACACAGTCCCACAAAAAGCATCCCTTGCATCCACATATAATGGATAACCACACATCCATAAAAAACATAATATATAACCCCATCCAGTTCATTCAACCCATAATCACTATGCATTAAACAATTATTTTAATTATATATTTTATCGCTAACCAGGCCACTACCATACAAATCACCCTACAAGTAACATCATAACCCACACATACTTCACAATATATCTCAAAAATCTATGTGAATGGACCATGAAAGGTAACACCAACCCTCTTAAAAATTATCCCTCCAAATCCATCAATGGATTCCCAACTGCATGAAAGGAACCACATCCATAAAAACAAAAATAAACCAGATTTCAATCCCACTACAAGAACATACCATGCCCAACAACCATAACACAACCTGCATGTGGACCCACATCTCAACAAGCTCATCCATTCCCTAATAAAATCAATCTATAAACCTGATATTCCATTACACCCATAAACCATCCACACACCACTATAATCTCAATAGTAGCACCACACAACCCATAAAAAGCACATGATCAAAAGGATTAACACACGTCCCACTGCTACACAAAACACAGAAAAACGGTATTTAGATTTAACACAATATTATGTAATTATGATTTGATAAATCAGTGGTTATCAAAAAATATTTTTTTTGTCATGGGGAATCCATATAATTAACCAGATATACTTTATTATTCATGTTTTCCTGTTCAGACTAATCCAATTTTTTTAAGAACAAGTATTTGTGATTCGAGTTTGCAAACATAGACCACTGAAGACCATAATTTTCAGAAGGTATATAGCCCACACAGTTCACAACATGGATAAATGATAATAGATAAAACAATAAAAGCATCTTCATCGTATACCCACCACTCATTTATTACTAAAGTAACAAATCATGTTATCATAATATGTGTGATTATTTTCGTAACATCTTAATCTAAAATTGGTATTTTATCATAATCACAACAATAAATTATCTCACCCACCTATAATGATACACAATTAAATTGGAACACATGGAATCCGTACAATGAACAATAGATGATCAACAATCCAACATTGCACAAAACAATGGGTACATGTGTAGGAGGAATGACTCCAAGGGAATAATGGATCTCAAGGATGCATCACAACACGTGATCCTTCTGGGGATAAACTTTCTGAGGATGCTCAGTATCCCAAAAAAGGAAACACAAATGTGATACATATCCACTTATAAAGGATAGATCATATATCAATTGAAGGAAACCGTTTCAAGGGACATTAAAGTCATATCAAGGTCAAGACCACACTGTTTGACGATTTCAATGTACCGAGAGCATTGGGATATTAATGATATAATTAATATTATTTGAAACTCCATTAGAAATGATAAACTACGTTTTTAAACTCTATTTAGGTGAAATAAAATATAATAGGGGTGGAACTAGAAAAACTGGATGAAGTTATACATGTCTCACTGATAGGTGAATCAACAACAGTGAGTCAATGATGAATGACTCACCGACATGAGTCACATACGTGACTCACAGACAAAATTCAATGATGGTCCCACCGATAGTAATTCACCATCATGACTCCCCAACAGGAGTCACTAATGTGACCCACTGACAGCGAGTAATGGACGTGAATCAACAACGCCCCTCACTAATGCCCGACATACTGATTCCCAACCTACTGATGATCGACCTACCGAGACCCTGAACTACCAACGCCCTAACCTACCGACACCCTGACCAACCGATGAAGATGCACTAATGATGAGCTACCGACGCGATCTACCTATATAAGCTACTGATGAGAGATATTGACATTAGCTATAGACATGATCTACTATAATAATCTATCCACGCCAACCTACAGATCAAAAATACTCAAAATTTTGAAAACTCTAAAAATGAGATATCATTGCCGCCCAGAACACCGCAAACACAATATTTTTAGAATGAAATGGACAAGAGGGGTCTAAACAATTTAATTAGGTACCTCTCAAACTATTATCATCCTCGATAATTTAAAACAATCCCAAAAGAAAGTGGGGTTTGAACAAACACCCTCAAATATAATTGTCTAGAATAACCCACCTTTTTTGAAATATGGAGTGAATCCTCAATATACAAGAACAAATCCCCTTAAATTTAATTCCCCAAACAACCACACATGCATAGTAACAGCACTATCTGGATAGATGCATCATGAAATTCCATCCTCCATGTCATGATATTATCCTCTTTGGACGGCACTAACTCACCCACATGGGTTTAATCACATCTCAATTAATGCGTCTCATTTTTGAAGTAGGTCCACTCCTTTCTACATTTCAAGACATCATCACACATTATGGAATAAGAAAACAACACATGTCATAGTAAAAAATATTCATGCACTACATCATTAGAAAATAACACAAAAAATAAAAAAAATCTAGGTACTAGGAATGAATATATGTATTCAATTCCCAGGTACTCTTTTCCAGGCCACCATGCCTCCACAACACATGGACCAAAGGAATTTCCCATTAATGCATCACCTACTCCTGACGATCCAGGATCTCCATTTTCATTCCCATGAATGTTTCTTTGCCCTCGATATTCTAATATCCCTAGTCAATGACTTGGGATTGATTATGAATCTAACAAAAAATCATGGAGAAATGAAGGACTTTGTGGATACTATCCAATTTTGGTGGACATTCCAACTAGTATGACATCATTCCAACATACCCAAACACCTAAAAAATATTGATGAACCTCAAAGAATGCTTTCTCCCTCTACAGAACCTCTACAACCCTCATCATGGGGAAACCTTCAAGAAAAAATGATCCCCACCCTATAACTTTATGGTTCTCCTCCTACGATCGACATACTACTTCTATAGGTCTTGCATTACCTTCATACTCTCATGGAAAATATGAACCTTCTTTGTTGTCGTCTCCACCACCTCGGGACATAGAACATCAATCTCCCCAATATTATTCCATCACAAAGGTGAATGACATTTCCTTCTATACAATGCGTCAAATGGAGCCATTCCAATGGTTGATTGGTGGCTATTGTTTTATGAAAACATTACTATTGAAAATTTTCAAACCCAAGACCCATAAAAATCCAACACACACGCTCATAGGATGTCCTCAAATGTTGGGATATTCCTATTAATCTACCCATATGTATGAGGTTGCAAGGTAGTCTATGTCTTAACTGAGTGCTAAAAGAATGTTTCAATCTCCTATAGACTGGTAAGGTAAAACATATATCATGATACAATATTATGGATCTCAAATCACCATGCTTCCACACCACCAAAGTCACATATATTATTGCCAAGGCATCAACTACACTTCTTTCCTTTATCACTAAGATGTTATCAAATTTCATCGGCAGATCCACTATTACATAGATTGCATCACATCCTCCATGATACCAAGGAAATATTATGAATAAATTCATTGTTTTGCAATCCCAAATCTACTTGGGAATATCTATGTGCTGCAATAAACCACTGAGAACACAGTTCTAAGCCTTTACTTTCTGGCACACAAACTCTTGTCCACAAACTCCACCACAACTCGCTTCATCATAGGCAACCAAAAATACTCTCTAATGATGTAGTACATCATGGATACTCTTATGTGTACTTCTTTTGGTGAGCATTGAAACTCATGGAGAACTCCCTCATCAATCACCATTGGACAGACATCTTTCCATAAATCAACATCTAATATTTTCCATCCTCTAACCACGCCTCCTAAGCATTACCCTAGTCAATGTATCCACAAATCACTTATGCCTTTAAGTCGGCCCATTTATATTCCTCCAAATTCATCCTCAAACATGAATTTACCATGAGCTAAAACATATAGCCTCTTTCACTATTCATTCGTTCATCTAAGTGCAATACATCAAACTCCTCCATCACCATCTAGGAATTTTTAGATTCTCGAACAACCTCGTTCTGTGATTTCTTGCTCAATAGATCAGACTCAACATTACCCATTCCTGAGTTGTTAGAGATCGTGATGTCTTAATCCTAGATAATCTCTATACACCTCCACTGAAAAATGTTTAGTGATAACTTGGAAAAGATATTTCTCAGTCTCTTGGCATCTGTGAACAACAAAAAATGATCCCTATTGAGGAAATGTGACTTCAAATTTAGCACAAACATGAAAGACAGTAACTGAGGATCATGGGTGGCATAATTACATTCATGTGGATGCAACTTCATTTACCCATAATGTAACACTCTTCATTGCAGCATCAGCACAAAACCCGAACCAAGATGAAAAAAAATCGCAAAAATTCACAAAGATCACCCCTTCCTCAAGTATCAAGAACACTAAACTACATCCCCTTTAGGAATTTGAATGCTTCCTGATAATAATAAATCCACAAAATCCCTGGTCCATTCTGGTCATAGTAATCAATGGAACTAAAACTCGATAGAAATTAGGAAGAAATATCCAGCAATATCATTATAGATTGAGAAAAATGTGACCCTCAACCACATTTTTAGGTGCTGCCCAAGAAACAACTGCCACAAACTTTGACAGATCAACTCCAATGACCTGCTGAGATAACACATTTCCATGGAAGTGGAACTCCTTTTTCCAAAACATTCACTTGGAAAAAATCCCATATAGCTGGTGGCCTCATAGAACATCCATGATAGATATGAGATTTTTGGTATGCACCTCCTTTGACTTCGAGCAGAACATGATGTCATCTATTAATATGATGATTAAATAGTCCATGAAATTGTGAAAGATGAAGTTAATAAGTCCTATGAACAGGAACGGTATGTTTGTAACACTAAAAGACATAACTGAGAACTCGAAGTGCCCGTACCTACATCTAAAAGTAGTATTTAGGATGCCACCCTCCTTCACCCTCAACTGGTGATACCCATACTGTAGATCAGTCTTATATAACCAACATTCTCCCTTAAATGGGTCTAGAAGATCATAAATCCATTATAGATGGTAACTTCTTGTCGTAGTCACATCATTATACCTCCAGTAATCTATACACATCCTTAGAACAACATTATACTTCTTTGAAAAGAAGACCGAAGAAACCTAGGGTGACACAATGGGCTACATATATCCCTTATTTATTAAATCATCAATTTAAATACTTTTCTCCAAAAACTATGAAGGATCTATCTGATAGAGAGCCATTGAAATAGAATAAGCACTAGGCTATAAATGTATCTTGAACTCAACATCATGTTGAGGGGGTGGAGTCACAACCTTCTTGGAAAAAACATCCAGTAACCCATCATTAACTATATGAACACACCACTATCTCAACATTCACTTATTCCACTAACATATTGGAAAATAATGAATGAAGAGGCTCCATAGGCTGACTGCCTTCCAGAATGGTCTTCTCACTAACAGATTCCACAAGGAAGACATCCCTGTTTGAAAACATGTCTCTTATTCAAATATAGTCAATAAAAACATTGTTTGAAAACACTAGTTTATTTGAAGTATGGAATCATATGACTTCATTTTTAGCATAAGGGGATCCCCACTAGACTGATGTGGCCCCAACATCTGTTTAAATTAACCTAAAACACCAAAAAAGTGGAACACACCTCTAGCTGGTGTACTCAAAAACATTGTAATAGAACACATATATATGTCTAGTACCATTGAATTGAATAGAACTGGTGAAATAAATGAGTTAGAAGCTCTAAAATCAACTAACGAATAAGTAAGAGTACTAAGAAACTAATCATATCTTGAATGACCACCAACCCTGCTGGAACAGCAGCTTCTAAAGCGTGCAACTGACCACACCCAGCTGCACTAACCCTTTGATGTCGACTGCCTCATTGACCACATCTGACTCGAGATCCTTGAGGAACAACATGAGGTTGGACTCTTCTAACTATGTCTCCACTCAGTGGACGAGGAGCCTATTTTCCCTATTGTATAATTGGACCAGATGAGAACTACTACTGAGGTGGGCACTGAACCTGCACACTCCCTTTATACTAAGATCGGATGGACAATGGGAAATGTCTCTAAAGGTCTCCACAATCTACACAATAGAAACACTGTGGTCCTAATACTATGGGAAAATAACGAGGACAAGATGTTCGAAATTGAAAATGCTGAGGTTGAATACCCACTGGTCGAAACCTTAGAGGCCCTCGTGCCTAAGACATGTCGCTAGTACCCTTTCCCATTAAAAAACCATAATAAAACCCCTCTTGCAGTAAATTTCCACCCAAGTGCATTATCTGAACTTTCTTCCCATTTTTCTGGACCTCCCAATATATCAGCAAGGTGAAGGGAGTGAATGCATACTGAAGAGAAGGAAAAATGTTCTCCTCTAATCGTCTTGCCCATGAATCCTCACCCGAAAATAGATCTGGAGCAAAGTGAAGGAGATCTTTAAACATGATCCCGAGTTCCCTTATCGACATACTCGATTGCTGGAGGGAGATTAAATATTGTATCTTCTCATCCTTCATGGTAAATTAATTTAAGTATTCACATAAAAATTTCCAAAAATTGACCATTAGACCATCACCCTCCTTTATCTCCCATAGGTACAACGTCTAACACTGACAAAAAACTCCCCTCATCTGACTAACTACTGGCAGATCCCAGTACTTCATTAGGGCTTGGATGAGGCTGAAGGTGATCATGAGATACTCTTGATAGTTCTATATCGCCATGTCCAAGTCGAAAACTTCATACTTTCCCAGTGTCTACTGCTGTAAATCACATAACGATCTCTTCCTCTAGTTGTACTCTACCTATAGATCAAAAAACATATAATGAACTAGATTGTTCTACTGAGCCTCCACCACATGAGCCACTTCTGGATGATGGCTGGGTTCCATTGCTTACTGTTAAACAAGGAACTCCAAATCTCATGCTGTTTTCAATCTATTTGGTAATCACTTTAACTCATTGTTTATTTTAGTTTCTTGAAAACTCCCAAAACAAACATGAACACAAGTCATGCCGATGCATGTAACGTCCCTAGGGATTCTTCCCCACAAATTCTGTAGCCTCAAGTTGTTGTTCAACAATATTAATGTCCTTGAATCAGATCATAGATGGTCATAAAATACCATTTCCTTGCCAGTCTTCCTGGCCTATGTCAGGAACCAAGATCACCTAACACTACTTCCCTTCCATCAAAAGCAATACTCACTATACCTAACTCCAATCCCCGTCCCATATCTCATCCATCACATATCATTCCATTATATCATCACCCCCTCCCTCCAAATATTTCCCTCCTATGATGGAAATGGAGAATGAGAGATAATGACCCACTGGGCCCCGCCTTTAGTAGGCCATAGTGTTGTGATTGGAATCAATGGTATTGAAATCTCACATCATGGGAGGCATTAACCATTTTATATATACCATGATCGGGATATAAGATTTATCAACCTAAAAAGAAACTATAATATATATATATATATATATATATATATAAGTATCAAAAATCCATCCCACATGCATGTTTAATGTAAAACTAAACGAAATACAATGAAAAGTTCAAAAGTAAATACCCAAAGAGGAATACTAAGAAACAACCTGGAATGTATTCAAACATCTCATCTAATAAGTTACAACATGGACCTCATAATCTCTCTAGACACATGAACATATATTTTGTACGTACAATATGCATACATGTATTCTCATTAGGAAAAAACAAATAATATCATGAACAATTGAGAGAATAATTCTAATACCCCAATGAGAAAAAAAGAAGAAACTCTAAAGAACCTAAAAATGTATACTATCAACACCACACTCACAAAAGAATTCTCAACATATAACACAAGTCAAATAACATAATTTTTTCATCACATCAACATTATGAGACCCCACAGAACATCCCATAGGTTAACTACTCATCCCAAATAATGATGATCCTGATTGTACCATGCTCTTCTATAAGCCCTACTATCACAAAAATCCCAATCACACTTGGGACACACACAATATCTCTTCCAAAAAACACTTGGGCTGCAACCACATCACTTCCCACTCCTAGACACTTGGGCCACAAAAACAGAACATCATCCCGAAGATACCTGGGAATGTAGAACATACCTCATCCAAAAGTAACTTGGGAAGCACACCTCACCTATAGATACATGGGACTCACAACCGCACCATAACCTTTCTGAAATGGCTAGGTTTACCAATGCCTATAAGATGGAGGAGGGAAGAGAAAATAACTATTCATCCATTATCCAATCAGGATATTGGGAAGCAAAACCATCACCCATTATAACGGGGGTGTTCGGCACATAGTGATCAACATGGGTGGGGTGCATATAGATATCAAATAGAAATACATGTATATATATATTGGTACCAAATTTTCTACCCAACCAATTGGTTTTCAAAACAATAAAACATCCCACACAATTCATCCTATACTACCACCTCTAATGCAAAACCACACAACTAGGCCCAGACATAATTCAAAACCTCAACTGATTCCTTCAACAAATTATAACTATACATTAATCAATTAATTTAATTTTTATTTCCATCCCTACCCATTCCACTACCAAATAAAAAAGACAACAAATAACATCAAATCCCTCACAAACTTTACAAAAGACTCGGGAAACACTAAACAAAAGGACCTTACATGGAAACACCATCCTTCTTTAAAATTGTATATCCTGAATCATCCTTAGCATCATAGCTGCATGAAAAGTACCAGATCTAAAAAAAACTCAACCAGATTGTAGTCCCACTACACAAACATACCATGCCCAACAACCATTGAACAACCCAGATGCAGACCCACTGCTCAACAAGTTCATCCATTCCACAATAAAATAAATTTCTCAAGATTAGTATCCATTACACCCTAAACCAGCCATGCACTATCATTATCTCAATATCAGGACCACACAACCCATACAAAGATCAAAATTGATATGATCCATACACAACACACAACCACAAGAAACAAGGAAAAGGATATTCAGATTTAATAAACTATTAATTAATTCCTCTTTGATATATTATGGTTTATCATAGAATAGGTTTGATCCTAGGGAATCCATTTAATTAATCGGATATACATGATTAATCATGTTCTCTGGTTTATATTCGTTCAACAGATGATTAATAACAAGTACTCTTGGGTAGGGTACACAAATAGTGACCACCAATGAAAATGAATTGTAGAAGGAATACACCCAACAAAATTCATATCATGAATCTAACATTATAGATAAAACAACACAATCATCTTCATCGTCTTCCCTGCCCCTAATTTATTAAAAATGTGATAAAACCCGCTATCATAAAATTTATGGTTTTTATCATAACATCTCAATTAGAAATTTGGATTCGACCATAATCATAAAGAGACGTTAGCTTACTCACCCATTATGAAACACAATTAAATTGTAACATCGAGAATCCTTACTTGGATGAATAGAGGAGAAAAAATACATTACTGTTCCAAAAATAGGGGGTGCATGAGTAGTAGGAAAGATTGCAATGTAAAACTAGATCTTAAGTCCACAACACAACATGTGACTCCTCTAGGAAGAAAAGATATGGGGGCTCTAGGAGTCCATAAAAATTAATAACACAAGGTTATGCCTCTTATTATAAATTCTAGACCATATATTAATAGAAGGAAATAGTTTCAATGGGCATTAATGTCAGATCGTGGAGAAGACCACATAGTTTGACTATTTCAATGTATCCGAATATTTAATATATTTAAGGTAAAATAAATATAATTTGAAACACATTTATAAACATTGAAACATGGTTTTAAAATATATATAAATCAAATTAAATTTAAGAGGTGTGAAACTAGAAAAACAGGAAAAGATAGAAGTTTCCCATTGAAGGGTAAGTCACCGACGCAAGTAACTGGCAATGAGTCATAGATGCCTAACACACTAGCATGATACACCAAGGTGATTCACTAACACAAATCACTGATATGACCCACCGATATTGATTCACTGATGTGACTCATCAATATAAGTCACTGACCTGACCCACCGACAGTGAGTCACTGATGCGGCTCACCGACGCCACCCACTAATGCTCGACCTACTAACACCCGACCTAAAAACTCAATGACGAATTGGATAACTAACATACTGACACCCTGAACCACTGGTGCTGATCCAAAAATGAGATCTATCACTATGATATTCTGACTCGAGCTACTGATTCCAATTTATCAATGAAATAACTGGATATTTGAAAAATTCTTTAAATGAACTATTGTTGCCTCTATGAACACACCAAATAATGGATTTTGAAAAATAATGGATCAGAGGGTTCTGGTCCATTATAAATAAATTATTTTCTAATCTTATTCATTTGCATTTACTTTTATACTCATTAAAAATAAACATTAAATTTACTTATTTTAGTTAGTTACTCCTTAGTTTCATTATCAAATGATAACACTTTTATTACTTATTACATGTTTCATTATAGAAATACTAATACACATAATTAATACATAATTCAACATTTCAATATTTTTCAAGATTTTTTAATAATTATATTCAAATGATTTATTCATTCTGTTATTAATTTGGAGGAGTGTATTGGTATGGTTTGCATGTATGGAATCCATGATGAGATTTTTTAAGTAATTTACTATAAAACATTTACCTTTTAATTACAAGTAATTTTTAGGAAAGAATTCAGGGAATATATTTGAGACATAAATAAAATTTTAATATAATAAATTAAAAATAAAAATGTTATTATGGATATTTATATTAAAAATGGTGAAGATAATATAGTAACATTCATGTGGGTTGTCGAACCATCATAAATATGAATATTTTATACTATATAATGTGTAAGAGTACAGTGTTATATAATAAAAATATAAATTACTCATAATAATAATTATTTTAATATACAATAATTATTATATAGAATCAAGTTGATAAATGTTGGATTTGATAAGGTAAACGAAATAGATAATGGTAAACTAAGTAATTTCCAGAATTTTGGACTTCTCAAATCGAGTTTCTTTAGAATAATGGATTTAGGCTTCCATAATTAGACTAGAAGATAGAAAATTACTATGAATTATTTAGGAGGTAATTTTTTTTCAATAGATTAATTATTTTTCTTACTTGTATTTATGGTGTAGAGTTTTTTCCTTATATAAGTGAGTCTTGAGTGACATTTCCTAAAATAACCATTTCTTAATATATATGGTGGTCACATTTAAAGGAAAGTGTATTTAAAGATGAAAAATTAAAGGAAAATGGATTAGGAGAGTTAGGTTAATCTCTTATCCACTCAATAAAAGATAATTTGTTATCATATTTTTTTTCATTACCCCTTAATTTAACCCATTTATCACTATCACATTAACTCAATTTTATTCTCAATAACTTCATTTTTTTTCAAAAAAGTCTAATTGAAATTATTATGTAATTTTTTTGTGCTGATTGATAATTTGGGATCCATGTAATATAATAACATTTTTAGTATATTAAATATTATTGTGAAATGATATTAATATATATATATATATAGAATAATTTTTTTAGAGAAAAATGACATTTTAAATAGTATGTGTTCTTAATACAATTTAAATTAAATTACATGTTAAAAATGTGTTAATATTTTCTAAAAAAGTAAAATAATTAATTCATTAGAATTATCCATTAAAAATGATCATTTTAATTTATCAAATACATAAAAAATACAATAAAAAATTCTTTGAATCATGTATCCCTTTATAATATTTTATGAATACATCACCTATCAGATTTCGTTTTCCCTGGAAGAAACCTTAATAGAATCATGTTTGGCAAACTATACCCAATGAATATAATATTGTGATTATGGGTGGTCTAGGTTTTTGACAATAATAATAGATCTGGTATGTATTCGATGTACTAGATAAAATGTTAGGCTTATATGTGGTGGGTGGATAATGAAACCACACATTAGAGGCGGAGGTGAAAAAAGAACACATTTATAATGTGGTGTGGAAACCACCCCCACGTTTTAAATTTTTTGGGGATATATCAAAATAAAAAATTCATAAGGGATAATTTTAAAAATGAATACAACATTTTTATATTGGGTGATCAGGTAATTATATATTTCATTATCATTATGTTAAAGTATACCAGAGTTGTGTATTGATTTTCAATTAACATTAAATGATAATGGGCTCATTATTTTACCATTACACTATCAATTATTTGGTCGAATAAAGGATATATAATGTGATATATAGGATACTAATATTCCTTACCAAGTATCAAGCACTTTTAAAAGTCTATAAAAAATTTTAAAAATCATTTTGTTCTTATTCATCTTCTCTATCTTTCCTTATTCACCTCAAATTCACAATTTGATAGATGATCATATAAAGTAAATGATAACAAGTGAATTATTGGATTAAATAATGTTATCATGTTATGTGAGATTTGATTCACCCATACCGCTCTTAATGGTCCCCATTCAATTTTTTGGATGAGAAATATCATGTTTTATAAGGTGATAACATATTTTTATAAAACCAATAAATGAAAAAAAATTAGGTTTCTATGTATTAAGGTTATGTCAGAGTTATATTTATTTATATGGTTTTTTAGAATTTTACTAAAAAAATAAACAAAATATAAATGTCTTCGGTTATATGAAGAGCATAATTGAATGGTGAAGAATACGAATGAATTGGTTGGTTCTAATTAATATCAATAAATTAGTGGGGGAAAATTAAATAGATGTTAATGTTGGGTATTGAATACAGATACCAATGATTATAGAGGATGCTAATTTTTTATCTAACAATGTTGAGGATGAAAAATATTAATTATTGGAATACTATATTAGAATCTTGTAATATTCCTCTACATTTGATAATTGATGGAAAAATCAAAAGAATAAATAAATGAAAAGAGATACTATTTTAGGAAGTAATATCGATAATTGAAAAATGGATAATATAAGAAGATAACTACGATAATTCTAGGAATTAGTGAATGGATAAATATATAATAAATTACAAGGTTATTTTGGAGTCGTCCATTGATTATTAAGCCTTTATGGCATTTTATTTAGTGTATAATAAAATTTTGGTAAATTTTTTTGATGGGTTATATGTTTATTGAGTTAAATGATTTAGTGGATTTTTATTGAACCACTAAAAATTGAGTGTTTATATGTTGTAATAATCTAGAACTATAAAAAATCACTTAGTAAAAATTCTAATATTTTGAATAATTAGTCAATGTTTATAATGTAGTTCTAGAGTGGATGTAGAATCCATCAGAAGTATTTTAGTTAAATTGATATTTATAGATATATGATTTATAATTTATATATATTGAAGGAAAATATGAAAAAGTAAATATTCCCATGTGAAAGTAACTTTGGAAAATATATTTTTAATTTGGATAAGTCTACAATCATGATGTATACTGTAAAGGTAAATTAGGATCACAACTGATGAAATTTGTAAAATACAATGTGTGTGTAAAGGTAACTCTATGTATATACTCAAGATTAATAAAATGTAATACATAAATAAATAAATAAATAAATAATTATTTGAATGTTTATGAGAAATTCTGTAGAATATATAATAATCATATAGATGTTTAAATTGAAATTAATAATGGAATTATATACATTAAACTTTCTGAAAACCATATTTTCATGAAAATGGAAATGTCTAGTTTTTAACTAAAAAAATAGTAACATAATCAATAGTTGAATGTATTATCATATTTTTTCCACAATAGAAAATTGTACTAGGTATAATATTTCAAGATAACCCAATAATTAAACAAATACCATTGGAATGGTAAATGGGTTCTGTGGTTATGGAGTTTTTAATTTTGAAGTTGATAGAGATTTTATTACTTCCAATCACCACCGAGATATGTAAGAGTTATTTGAATCATGATTAAGATTGGTATTCATTGATAGAGACTATAAATTCACAAATGGAAAAAACCTACACTAGATTCATTAGAGCAATATTTAATAATTTTTGGTATATAAGGTAATATATAATGGCTATTCAATTGGATATATTTTATGTTTAGTTTATTTAGAATATAATTATGGAAATGAAATCATATGATAACATAAAAATTCATCAGTGAATTAAATATAACAATTATTTAAAGGGATTCTGTTTCAGGAAGAGGATATGATCATTTTTTCATAAGAATTGATATAAAGATATGATGATGGATGATATTAAACTAACTGAAGATGAATCTGTGAATTTAGTCACATCCATTCTACGATGATAATGATAAACCTTTTGGATAGGTGTAATAATAATGAAAATTCATTTTTAGTAAATAGTATGAGTTTTCAAAAAATACTGATTCTTTTATATGTCAACGTGGATAGAATTTGTGCACCTAGATTTTATAGAGAATATGATGTATTATATTTCAAATTATCATGTGGAATTTAATGACCATGAATTTTAAAGCTATTTAAATGATTTTTGAAATGAGAAATATGGTTTAAGATCATATTCTTAGAATTCAAGGGATATTTCCAAATTCAATGACTGAAAATATATTCATACCATATTTGACATAAATTAAAGATGAAGAAAATGTGAATATATAAAAAATAATAATATAAATAGATACAATAATTGTTATTAAAAAGTATGTATTGAATATAAGATAAATTTAGTGAACTTATAAATGAAATATTTTGTGTGTCAAATAGGAAAAACAAAATGAAATGAGTATAAGGGAAAATGATTTTGGATTTATTGACACTAACTTTTATATATGAAATTGCGTTTTCCATGAATAAACGTCTTATTAAGTATTGTAGTTATTGAAAAAAACATGCACTAATTTGTAATTCATGGACAGTTATAAACTATTTCATTACATATTTAAAATACCATTAAGAATCCTAACCATTGAGAATATATTAATCAAATAATGACTGTTATGATTAGTAAATGTTACTGGTCATGATATAGTCATGTTGACAAAAATTGAAGAAGAAGAAACCTTTACTAGTAGGATTATACCCTATAAACCCTACTTATCATTACATCCATGTGAGTTAAAATCAATTGGATTTTCAATCAACTAAGACCAATAAAATATAAAATGGATAATGAATTAATGAGTTCATTTAGTAGAGAAGTTCATTCTTATCCTCATCACAACTAAGACCATGTTCTCCAAACTAGCCCAAGAATATACCACAAGCACACACTAAACCCTTGTGTCAAACATTGGTGTAACAAGGGGTAATTTATCTATAACCTAGTAGTATGAATTTAAATATTTCCTATAATAATATAATTATGATTATATTTTTTTATTTTTCAATATTATTTTTTATATGATTAGATGAATATTATATTTTTATATGATGAAACAAAAATTGTATTTATGGAAAATATATTATTTTATATTATACAATATTTTTTATAAACACACTAATTTTTAAACAAATGTTATTTTCCTATCATTTTATTATTTAATAATATAAATTCATATCAAAATGAAAATATAATTTTATTATTTCCAATATAATTTCTATAATGTCTAATGAACTATTATTTTCATTTAAACTAATATATATTTAAATAAGTACAAATTTTTATTAGAAAGTAAAAAAATTCAAATTTATAAAATATTATTGATGGGATTTTTATTATTTCTGTCATCAAAATGTCTAAATTATCAAATTTTAAATTTTCAAAATTTAAAGAGATTGTAAAATTTACGGGTAAAAATTAATACAGTAAAAATATATGAGGTGTTCTATGACTTCATAATATCCCAATAGTGATGTAATATATACTATTAAGGGAATCATTGTAAAAATATATAATTATCCTTTAATATAATGAGGCTTTGATGGTTAATTGAAAAAACTGTATGAACCTTTAATGAATCCTCCAAAACCAATGTCATATTTTATACATTTAGAATCCTTTCTTTAACATCACTCACTTCCAAATCACCTACAATATTATTTTAAATTGTATTGTTAATAATATTATAAAATATTTATAATCACTATTATTTCATTCAGAACATTATAAATGCAATGGAATGGTTTTTGGTTTTTAATATTTTATCATATTGAGTCCCAAACCAGTGTTTAGAAATTAATAATGATTTCCCCTCTATTTTTTTATAAATAAAAACCCAATCAATCACTACTATTATATCAAAACCTATTGATCATTAATTTTCTCTCCAAATCCTTCCCCAAATACATCATATGTTTCACCCAAGCTATTTAGAATATCCTCAAATTATTTTAGTATTTCCCTCTCATTTTAAAAGATATCCATCTCTCTTATATTCTATTCAATCATTATGTTTGAGGTTATCCTTTTGAAAAACAATTGATTATGTTTTTAGAAATGTTTAAATATGACTTTACATTCAAATTTATATTCTAATATTGATAGATCTTTTCTTCCACCACTTATAAAATTTACCTATGTTGTTACTAGGTCAATGTAAGGGGATTATAAACTCCTCCTCATTATTGAAACAATTTTCTAATATTACACAATTTTTTCCCCAAATTATTCTTAACGATATATTTTTTTTATATATAATTTTTACAATAATGATAATTTTATTTTTAATGATATGTGACATTTCACAGAAATTATTCACATCAAATAATAATTATGTACAAATATTATTCTACTGAAATTATATTTTTATTTTTTATGAAATGAATTTCTTTATGGAATACCCATAACTATTTCCATTAAAATATATTAATCTATATACACCTATCATATATTTATTGGGTAATCTCATGAATGTAATTAACTATAATTATTATTGGGTGTAATTATTATTTTTGAAATTCAAACTTATATTTTGGGATCTACATGGAACTGACATTCATGATAAAGATATATAAGTGACATGTGGGGAATGAAATACATATCCCTTCATTTGTTTGGGTAATTTTTTATCTCATGATACACCATATATTGGGTAAAGTGATCATCTCAAGAACAAAAATTAATGAGGTCTCAGTGGTTATAATTGAAATATTCTTAGGATTTCATGATTAATGTTGTTTCTAGATTCTTATATTTCATTCATATTATAATATTATATAATTTTCTAATGTTCATGATTTTTATTAACACTACTTTATTGTAAAAATTGAATACTTATTGGATGAGCTGATATAAATTCATTATATTATGGTTTTATTATTCCATTACCCGGATATTTTTTCCAACTCGTTATTATATATAACCCTAGGTAATCCGATGCATTTTATATGTGAGATCAAATTTTAAGATAAATTTTCAAATATTTTTTAAATAAATTTTCCCATCATTATCCTATTTCATTTTATTATGTTCCCAATTACAAACATAGAATCATATAGTAGATGTTATATAAACGTATTATGTGTATCTATTCGTAAAAAATCATAAATTAAGGAATATTAAATATATAAGTTTTCAATGTTGTTATCAGAGAAAATTCCATGCAATTCATTGGGATAATGATTATAGAACAAAAGTGGATACCATACATATAAACAAAATATACATTCCATAATTTATGTTACTATATACAGAAAGTGGGGATTAATAAACAAAATCCTTAGCCATATACTATAAGGAGTTCTAGATCATTACTAGTTATACCATGGGAAAAAACTGGAAAAATATTAATTGGGTCTTAACTCGACCATTAAATAGTGCATAAAAAATAGGCCTTGATAAACCCTATACATGATGCTCCAAAAAGATTTGCATTGTTAAATTAATAATCTCCTCATGATCCATAATCAATAGATCATAAATTACGATAAAAGATTATGTTTTTAAATAGACCTTAGAGAACATACATTGAAACAATGATATTGAATTTTTATGGAATTTTTTATTTATTAGTTATCCATTAAATGTTAAAACTATTATATAATATGATTAATATTTTAGAATTAATATCCCTAATATTAATATTATTTTAGTCAATAGATATAAATTTGATAAACCAAGTCAATGGAAATTGTGATGGGAAAATTAATGGATACCCAAATGAGATGCTAAACATGATGGGAGTTAGAGAAAAGAATTATTATAAAATACATTCCCAATTAAATCATGTTTTGAATTAAAATTAGAATCAGGGGAAACAATACACCCCCTAGGAAAGAAAGAGTTTCAATTGATCCCTTACATTATAGAGGCCTCTAAATATTATTGGATCTTTTGATCAACTTATCTTAGAGAAATGGATCCAATCTTTTGAAAATTATATCCTCGTCGAGCAATTATCTAGAAAAAATATGGACAAGATGGTTGTTTATTAAAGGGAGGAATTAACTGATTAATGATGTGAATTGATAAAAAAATATGATTCTGGATGATACGATTGAAGAGATGTACTGGAAATAAATCTAGAAAATGTTTTTTGATAAATATATCCCTCACACTCTCAGAAAAATTTTTATTTCTATGGCTCATAAAAAGGATAATGAATCTATCCTGGATTATGATGTAATCATTATAATACATGAAACATATTCATAAAACAATATCATTGAAGAAAATATTAACATTGAACTCTTATTTAGTTGGATACAACCTAATATATGAAAATAATTACGGATTCAAGACATTGAAAACTATGTAGAAATTGTCTGATATTCCATAGAAATAAATATAGTGATCAATGATTCTCAAGAATCTCATGGGTTTGTAGATTATATAGAGAATAATTTTTAAATATAATAGAGTGATGGATAAATATCATGTAGAGAAGAAATTATGAAATCCCACATGTCACATGTTCTGGAAGAAAAATCTAGGAAATATTCTAAAGGGTTCATGAAAATTGATTAGGTGCAGGAATCAAGGGAACACAACTTGTGAATGATAATAAGACAAACAGACTAATATGATTGAATAATGAATTTATCCTTTCATAAATCATTGTATTTTAAAATTTGTTAACTATCGTTAATGTGGATTTATGAAAATAAATACACTATTCCATGTGTTGATGATAATTTATGAAAAGTGAATTTAAGGCCTATAGATATAGTTTGTTAATAGGTCATCAAAACTAAAAGGGTGGATCAAAAAAATGGTATTGAGATAAGTAATTTAGTTTAATATTCAATGATTGTGTTCATTATATTTCATTTCGGATCCCCATATTCTTTCTTATCAAACAACATTGTAAATATAATTCTAAAATTTTGTCAATTTTTGGAATTGCTGATATTAGTGAAAATACGAAATGGTAAAATCATTATATCCAAATTATATTACTTTTACCATGTCCATATTTATTGGAGTAAACTCCCTTATAATAATGCGATAAATCATTTATTTTAATTTGACGCGATTATGGGAATGGATTGGCTTCCCTAGTGTAGAGAAAACATAATGTTCTGAGTGTAAGATATCACCCTCTAGAAAAACAATCCCACTACGATTCAGTTTAAGTTAAAGGAAGTGGATGAATATCTATTGGAATCATGAATCCAGGCATAGATATGATTATTTAATGAGAAAAATATCAAGGTAAAATTATTAAGACTAGTGAAAATTTTATCATTTAGGACCTTATCATTTTATGATAACACACTAATCTATTTCCTAAATAATTTCTAGGTCTTTATCCTTTCCATGAGGTTGAGTTATTGAAAAAAAATTTACCCAAAGCTTTTACAAAATCTATGTATCCAAATTGAATAGAGACTAATCAAATTTAATAAGAAGATCCCATATGAAAATCTAGATAAAATAATTATATGATAAAGTTCATTATTATAGGGTGCATGAATAATTTTCTTCATGAAATGTCTTTCAATGCACCTCTGTATTGATTATAATTAGCTCAATAAAATAATGGTAAGAAATAAGTATTCCATTTCATGGATTAAAGACATGTTTCATCAGCTATGTTGAACCCATGAACAATCTAAGGTGTATTATCAGTTATATTATTAATAAGTAAAATTAATAAATGAGCATATCATTAAGAAATATTTTTTATTCAAGTTATGGGAAGTATGTGTTTATGATGATTCATTATGGACTACTCTCCATTTATATATACGGTCATAATGAAAATATTATTTCTAAATTTCATTGATAATACTTTGGTAGTGTTTTTAGTTGAAATTATTATTTACATTTTAATAATTGAGTGGAATATGAATGTCATACTAAATAATGTTCAAAAGGAGAAGATAAATGGGAGGTAGTGTAAATATTTATTATTGATGGATAATGTAAAATTCCTATTGGGTTTTACAACTATTAATTAAATATTCATGGATCCTTAAATAATTTTTGTAATTGATGGATGTTTTAAAATAAAATTTGAAATTATGATATGTAGTTTCCCAAGATCATTTCAAAACTATCATCAATTTATGAGAAAATTATGATGATTATTAATCCCACTAACAATTACAACTCATATGGGTTGAGTTTTTTTGGTACTGATGAATATATGGATATATTTAATGATTTAATATTTTGGATAATAATTTTACATTTTTCTCACATAACCCACTAATGGGGATGTATTTTTGATATAAGGATTCATTCAAAAATTTCATTCTTTGTGTAGTCATGAAAGATGAAAAATTTGTATTATATTCCCCATTCCAGTTAAGTATTCATGACCAAAACTAAGAAAAAACCATCTTAAATAATAAGAATTTATATTCTTGTTTAATATTTAAGGACATTACCTCAATGGGGATAATCCTGACTGATATTCTTGTAGGAAAATCCTGATGTTTATATTTGGGAAAATTGATATCAATATTCTAGAAAAATGGTGTTAAATGTCTATTAGGGATTATGAAGGTTCAATTCTATACCATCTCAAGATGGGAAAAATGGTTATTGATGATCTAAGTAGAAAGGATCATATAACACTATTCATGATGAGGATTTAAGGGGATCAATCCTTCGTGGAAATTATGATTATATACATTGTAATAATAAAAGGACATCAATATTCCATTCACAATGAACTGCTCATGACTATATTTATGAGATATAATATATTCCTAAAAGGATGAGGATGAGAAAAATAGAAATATAGGAAACATTATGGATTGTAGCATAACTAATGATGTGATTATAAGGTCTATAATATGTGTATTTGTCCCATAAAAACCAATTTTGAAGAGGGATACTCTAGATAATTCTTATAGCTCATCATTCTCTATTATTCTACGAAACAGTAAGATATATAGAGATCTCAATCGATACACCTTGTGGCATAACATTAAGAGGGATATTTTATAACTTATATAATTATTTGTGGTATGCTAATAGGTAATGTTTTAATGAAAAAAAATCATGGTTATAATGAAATCATACCGCATTATATTATGTAAATGGGAAAACAGGACCATGGATTTCATTATTGAACACCCTAATACATCAAATGGAAATTAGATAATATGGGTTGTAGTTGAATTCCTTAAAAAGTTGGTAAATTTAATTTATATAATGGAATATTTATCTTTTTAATACCCATTATGATATAAATAATGGATTAGGTGAGATATCATAGTTTAAAAATCTCAATTGTATATAATCTATATCTGACATATACATTGAGGTTTTGAAAAAGCCTTAAAAAATTGGATTAATTCTTCCGCTATATTATTTTTTATCACCCCTTGATGAATTTTATAACATATAGAACCATTAAAACCATTGGTAATGTTCTTAAATCCTATTTAATTGATTTTCAAGGATTTTGGTACCAATACCTTTGGCTAGTGGAGTTCTCATATACGTAATTTTTTATTCACGCATTCTAATTTCACCTCATCAGTAAATGTAGGAGGAGAAGTTTTAAAATACACCCCACTAAGATGATTTTAGGGAGTGGATTCTTATAAACCATAATATTATCTAAGATATGATAGAGAATTATCAAATCATTCAAAATCCCAAAAAATGCACATATGGTCAATTGGAAATTATTACAAACAACCATAAAAACCATGAGTTTGATGTCAAAGAGAATTTTATTCAACACATATCACAATGGAATAAGTTCATGAGGTTTTGGAAGAATATAAATTCTATACCAAGATATATCACCTCGTTATAGATCCTTAAAGTCATCATATTTGTGGATTATCGACTTGCAATCCCACCTCAACTATCCCAAGTACAATATTAAATCCATGTACCCATCACGTGGAGGTACATACTACCCCAATAACATGGATTGAATCTTAATATTATACCATTTTATAATTACTAATCTTAAATTTAAAAAACAGTGATGATTAAGGATTTTTTAAATAATTTTCTATGAATCAAGACAACTCATCGTGTCAAAATACATGGGTGGAACAACTTGTTGGGTGTGACATGTGAGCCAAAAGGGTAGATGAATCATGAGTACTCTCATTTATGTTTTCTTATGAAATAAAAATTTGAGGTAGATATTTTTAAGGGGGGATCTTATAACATCCATTACTTTTATAAATGAAATTCTAATTTAGACGAATTAATGACTTAATATAAAATGATGTTATAGAAACAAATGCACTACATTGGTTATTTCCGTATATTATAAAATATAGAATATTATATATTAAATACCATTAGAAATCCCAATCATTGATAATATAGTTTTTTAATATTGAACAATAAGATTATTATTTATTGAAAGTTATGATAAAGCCTAATTTACACAAACAAAAAATGTAATGGCCTCAATGATTAGGATCATACCCTATGAAGCCAATTTAAAAGATCTTTTTAGGGAGATGGAAATATTGTCCCTTGATATATCGCAAGATTAAATTCAATAATTTATGTATGATAATCAACAATTTATTGATAAAGTTCAATATTATCATTGTCACAACATGAACTTTGTTAGCCAAACTACCCTATAAAATAACCACCATCACGCACCACACCCTTAGAGTATAGGATGGAGTAATGAGGGGTTATGTATCTAGACCCTACTAGTATGAATTAATATTCTTTAAATAAAATAATGAATATATCTATTATTTTTTAAATATAAATTTTCATATACTAGTGCACACGAGTTCATGTAAATTATTTTTTGATAAGAAGAAACCAATTTTTTTTGGAAAATATTGTCTTTTATTTAAACCTCACATTTTCATTAATTCTAAAAATTATTAAATAATTATTATTTTTATAATATATTATAATCTAATAAATTTTCTTTATATTAATATTTTAATAAAAGTCAATGAATTCCAGTATAATCGTTATAAGAATCAACAATTTATTATATTCTCAAAAAAATTTATTTTTTAATAAGTTTGTATTTCGATTTAAATGTTAAAATTATCAAATTTTAATAATTTTTTTTAAAATAAATAATATTAAAAAATCAGCATTTAAAACACATCCAATAGTGAAATTTTTATAATTATCGAATAAAATATAATAATCTGGTAAAAATTAAATAATGTATAAATATACAGTATGTATTATGGAATCATAATAGCCATATATTTAATCTAATAAATTTAATAAATTTAATAAATGACTAACTATATATATTTGAAATTTAATTTTATGTGTTTATGAAGTTATTATAAAAAATTTATAAACCCATACTAAATCATCCAAAACCTATGTTTTATTTCAAGGTTTAAAAATAAATTTTTTATGAACATGACTCAATTACACATCAACATGTAACTTGTAGACAATGAAATAATTTCATAGAAAAAACTCACTATATCCATCAAAAAAATTAGAGTATTTTAAAATATTTAAGCTCATCCTTTTATTTACCCTTATGGTTATCACTAATGTATTATCATTAATGATTCTAATAGTTATTTAAATCAATACAATAATAATATATATATGGACCAACGATTTTCACACATAGATATTTCATTTTAATATATGTATATTCAATGCATTTCATAAATATATATTTAAAGATAATAATTTTTTATTTTCCTTGGAGGAAATTTATATAATCATTTTATTTCATGAAATAAATTAATCATATGCATTAAATATCCTCCCATTTAGTACTCTTCATAGACATGCCCTGTATAAACCATTTATTATACCCTATAGAATAATAACATAAGAAATGGTAAGATCTAACTCACAGAAAAGGTAAATAAGGAAGAAATTAATTGATAATCATATGAAATAATAAGATTAACATAAGTGGATGAGATTATAAAAATAATTTTAATTGGTTATACCAATCAATCATGTATTTTAAACATGATCCATGGCATATAAAATTTTCTTTTTACAAGATATGACCATTAAGAGTGATAATTCATCATAAATAAATCATAAACCATATTTTAATGTTATATAAGAGTGTATACATCATGTTATTATTAATAATTTCATTTTTAAATGTTTTCATTGGAGAAAATCTAATACTAACAGATTAGTCATCAACCCCTCTTTCTATTTTGGTAATAGAACATAAACCATCACCAATTTTTCTTAGTAGATCAATAACATCAACATGTTTCCTATTGTTGACTAGGATCATCATTTTATATCCCATATCTATCGCATGATATATAATTATTCACAAAATTCAATAGTAGGTGATATAAGTCAAACTTATAACAGAATCCATACATTTATATTCTACACGATTATAATACATTCATCATGGTAGAAGTCCTGATAAGAAAATTAGGTTCATAAAAATAACATCATCAAAAACATAAATCGTTTTAAGAATGGATAATATTTGTACTATTGGATCATATCACCTATAAAATTTAATCGACACAATTGTTTTCATTGATGAATATAAATGAAATAAATGATCATTAAAATAATATTGATAAAATATAATTTTCAATTGAAATTACATATGTAAAATATATAAATTCACAAAACATTACAGAAAAAATTATTAATTGAAAAAAAAAACACATTAAAAATCGTATTGGACACATCAAATAGATTATTGTTAATAATTATAGATAATTTTCCTCATTCTTTACATGTTAAAACAACGATTACTTTATTATTTTCTGTTAAAAGTTATGAAGTATCTATATTATAGAAAAAAAAATTATATTTAATCCATTTTGTATATATTCAATAATGTAAAAAATGAATTATAAAAATACATGGGGAATAGGTATAACTTTATTTAATTTTATTAGAAAACATGGATACAGACAAAAAATGGTTATTCCCTGAAGACATATATAAATTTTGTTTTTTGATAGAATCATTTTAGAAAAATATTGATATTTTTAAGAGTGTAAAATGAAATGAAAATATATATTCTATTGAAATAAACATAGTTTAAAATTATAGATTAGTTTACTAATAAGTATATCATAAGATTTCATCATAATAAATTTAATAAAAAAATCATTAAAAAAAATATATTGTAACATGAAACATTTAACACTTCGGTAACATTTCAATAGTAAGTCTCATTAAATGAATAAAATAAAACTTTTATTTATATCCCATAATTATAACTATAATGATGATATAATACACTCAAAATCAATTTTACATCACATAATAGAATGAAGTAATGTATATGGCATGTGTCCAACAAAAATAAAATTGCGATGAAAATCTATTACATTCTTTAGGACCTTCTGAATCTTAGGCCCTATGAATGAATAACATTAAATTGAACCAAAATTATAATGAAAATAAATAATTTCATGATATAACATATCTAATGATCTTCATATAAACCTCATAATATAATATAGGTTCCAAAGATTACATATGTCCCAAAGAAGGCAAATTTAAAAAATTACATTACTTTAAAGCTAGACATCATTCATACACATTTGAAACTCATTTATAATAAATATAATATTTTTAAATATATTATATGAACATAATTATATATTTCATAACATATTTAATTTACATACTTTATTTTATTACCCTCTTGTAAATATTTCTTCTTAAAATCTTATTTCAAGTTATAACTACATCAATTTCTTGTATTTTAGGTTTGTGAATTTTCAGAATGTTTATTTTGATCATGTTGAAATCCAATACATCAAGATAAAAATAATATATAATATATATTTATTAATTATATAAATATTTATAGCATTCTATAAAAGTTAAATATTGAAAATTAATTAAATTGTTAATTGAGATTGTAGCTTATATATATGCATGAATATTGTTTCCACTACCATAATGGATGGATTAAAGGAAAGGTAAATTAAAATTCATCAATTCATAACAATTAATATATTATATAATGACATATATTTTTTAAAATATATTATTATTACCTTTTATGTAAATCATATTTTATAAACATATCACATCGTATCATAAGGTGGTAGACCTCCATACACAGAAGTTATGTTATCGCATTCCCACAGAATGAAATGTAATATGATTTATGTGATATTATTATTAAATTAGTATAACAATTTCACAAATATGATATATATTTTTTCAATCCATCATTTATCCATCATTATAGTTGGTGATGGAAAATAATTTACATCAGGACGTGTGGTGGTAGTCAACCGTACAGATGATCGAAAGTATGGTTTCCCATTTAAAGGAAGGGGAGGTGAAAATTGGATATAAAATTAAAATTATGAAATATAATTATATGAGAGATAGTGATCTTATTATATTTGAATAATTTAATAATTTTTGAAATAATTGTAAGAATAAAAAATTAAAATTCATGGTTGATAATGATACCTCTTCTACCAATAACGTATGCATGTTTACAAGAAAAATCATCATAATTTGTATTATTGAAAAAAATTCCTTTTTAATGTGAGGAGGTTTTTAAAGAATAGACTTGGTCTTTTATTTTCTAATCAATTGTTTTTATATGTGTGGATAGGATATTACTGAGGGAGGGATTTTATAAGTGGTGGAGTGGACACAATTGAAAATTTGTAAATAGAAAATGTTTTTCCCACATTTTAAATTTTCCCAAAAAAAACTAAAAAATATCTCATTTCAATTTCTATATGGCATAAGGTAAGTATATTTCAATGAAATTAAACTTATATTAGTTTTATAACACATTACCACTTATATGATTAGTTGAATATCGTGAAAACACATTGTATCCTTAACCGCAGTCATTACTATTTATAGATTTTTCTATTTACTCTAACAAAATATTTTGTTGAAAAAATTAAATAATATTAATTATTATAATTCCTAAAAATGGGAAAAAAATTAATTTCCATTCATATAATTATTATATATTATTTAAAAAATTAAACCTATAAGAGATATGATAAAATAATTTCCAAATAGAAAATATTCATTAATATAAAAAGATTTCATATAAAAATTAAATATAATATTGATTAAAACACCCTAAATTGGGATTATAAATATTAAAATAAACTTATTTTACACTTAATACCATAAAAAATAAATAGATATATAAATTCTTTCAAAAATGATTCTATTAATAAGAAACATTACTTTTACTACTCAAAAAAATCATTTCATAAAATTCTAAAAAATTTAATGAAATGTATTTTTGAATATTGATTAAAAATTTTAAAAATATTTTTTTATATATCTTTTATAAAAAAATTTACAATTTATTTTCTTTCTTCATAAAATGTAATAGAAACAATTTGTGGGAAAATAATATTATCATAACAAATAAAGACTTTACTAAAACTAATGTAATTTTTTATCAACGTGTTTTCATTATATAAACCAATTATAAATAATATTTCAAATTTTGTTATTTCTAATCATATAAAAAAATATAATATTTATGTTATAATTGTTGTGTTTAAATAATTACATTAATAGAATATTGAGGAAAATTAAAACTAAGTATTGTGGGTAACATAATCAATCAAAATAATTAAATTTATTTTAGAAGAATAAATATTTAATCAAATATCATAGGGTAACATAACTAGTCTCCATAACCAACACATCGAATGATAGACCCACGGATCATCCAAATAATGAGATCAATAAAAAGTACCTAAAGTGAAAACATTATAGTTGCACATATAAAAACAATCGAGAATATATGGGTTGTGTTCCAAACATTCCCAATAATATTTAATCAATGCTATTATGTTTTTTCATTCATAATAAATTAAATAAATCCAGTTTTAAAAGAACATATAAATTATTATTTTTTCATATAATCAAGAATATGAAAATCAAGATCGTGTTTTATCTATTTCATTCCAAAACTGAGGTAAATCCATGAATTGATAAATTATCTGAATGAATGTTATAACTACCATTTAAGGAAAAACATTAATTACAATTGTATTATATTATTTCATCTCAAATCAAAGAAAATAGGTCTTTTAAAGATGTAAATAAAAAAATATTTTCTTTTATTTTTTAACAAAAATATTCTGAAATGCATTCATGAAAACAAATGTCACATTATTTTTAGAATATTCACTTTCCAAATGATTCATAAATAAATTTTAAAACAAAACCACGGTTAAAAATAATGAATAATTAAAAAAATCAAGATATAAATGGAATAATTTACAACTTGAAGCATTAAATCAATGGTTCCAGATATCCAAACATAAATAATGGAGGATGAAATAATGAATATTTATTTCATTCTACTAAATCATCCTCAGATAGATATAAGAATATTGGTATTCTCTATTGTATATGACATGATCGACACTTGACATAGTACCCATTGGTAACATCTCTATTGGTATCCTAGGTCCAATTGGAACATAGTGATTAACATCCCCTAGGTTTATTTGTTATAAAAACAAACCTGATAGAGAGTGTAACCTTCCTTGAGCACTAATAGGGCTACAAAAACTAAAATAGAACAACATGAATCAATTCCAACTAATTATCTCTCTTATTATTCCATGATATTATTAAAATATCATGAGAAATAAAAATTAATGCTATAATAAAAAAATTCAACATTTTAAAAAACCCTCATTACCCTCAGACTCACTCAAAAGTAAAAACCTTTAACAACCACAATTAAGAGTCAATTAGAAACAATATCAAACATCCCCTTGAGTCTAAAATTACACAATTGACATAATATTATCACAATGGATCAATAATTTCGGTATTAACTATTTCAAAATAACTCTATAAGACAATGTTCCAAATAGAGAGTTCAAAATATTTTTATATTGAATAAAATTATTCATAAATTAAAATATTAATGTAAACATAAAATAAATCAAATTGGAACAAAGAAACCTTTTCTAAATCCTCAGTTTCCCTATTATAATAAATTTTCAATAACATATAAATACAATTTATAAAATATATGATTTTTATAACAAACCGTTTTTAAATAATCATTGAATTTTAGAACATAACATATACTCATTCAAAATAAACTAGTTCTAAACACGTTTTTGAAACCCAAAAATCCCTTTGATATATACCATATTGAATTTTTTCAAGTACCTAGATTTAAAAAATCCATTCTTAGTCTAATAGATCATTGGAAATATTTTCAAATCTATTTTTGGATTAAAATATATTCGTATATTTGCTTAAAATAATCTTTAAGCATCTATTGATTGAATAAAATTAAAAATGAATAATGACATTAAAACCCATATATATTATAGAGTAGAATAAATTGAAATGCATCACCTTTAATGCATAACTGTAAATGTTATATAGAAACCCCCTCCATGAACATTAAATATTAATTTCCCCATAATTTGATCTATCGCTATTGTTTATTTTTATTCCCATTGATATTATGTTCATGGATGAAATGAAATCCAAGATTCATGGAAAAATCAGGATGAGAGTTGAATGAATGATGGGGTGAACCTTAATAAATCCCATCAAAAACAAAATATTATTCCAAATGTATAAATGGGAAGTAAATGAATATTCATTCCAAACACCCCATGGTGAGTATAATGATCGAAAGGGAAGAGGGAGGAATAATGAAAAAAATATTATAAGGAGATTTGAAAAAAATTATCAATTTAATGAAACTATTTATATCTCATGGTTTGGATGAATTTTTTTGAAAAACATAAAAAAATGTGGCTTCAATTAAGAAGGCTAAGGCACATACATGGAATGGCCACATGGATTACCCAATTGGATTTAACCTTTTAAACCCACATTTTCAATTCTACAGTTACCATCACATTTTTGGAACATTGTTTCTACATAATGTGTGCAATTTCTGTGCTAACACTTTATAGAGAAAATGGTCTGTCCAATTTGAAGCATATTTATCAAAATTAATACTCAACCATTAATTCCCTATATTATATAAAATTCATGAACAAAATGAACAGAAAAATATATAAATAATGGTAATCACATGATTTTCACTAATCCTCAATACCTATCTGTGCAAGATAATAAAATTAATATATTCAAAAAAATTATAAATAGAACACTCTATACTTAAAATTTCACAAAATGATATAAATACAACTAATGTAATAGTGTGTTTTGGGCATTAAAATTATGATAGAATTCACAACCTGTATTGGGATAAAGATTAAAATGTTCCCCCCATAACACATGTTACATTTTAGATCACATTCTAAGGATTCTCATTAAATACCCTTGTTGTTTTTTAGAATACCCAATGAAATATCTTTTCACCATACCATGCCCAGATTCCTTGGTGTTACACCATACCATGACTTCTTGGTAGAACCATCTCACTCTCTGACATTCTTGTCTCATCTCATGTATGATCACACACCTTCTATCTCCCTTTCATAAATTATTATTGATCATTCATAGCTATCTTAGATGTGATTGGTTACACCTACAGGATTTCTAGGTGCTTGAATTTTTTTTTTCAGATAAAGTAATTGGTTTTTGATAATTGTTTAAAAAAAATTTAGTTTTCCAATAATTTATGTATTATAAGTTGTAATCTTAATGAATTTTTTTTCTTACATATGATAAATATAAAATTCTAATGTTTATTCTCATGATAAATTTTGTGTTTAATCATTATTAAAATTCAACATTTAATTGAACTGTATTATATATTAATAATTAAATAATAATAGAAAGTATTATTTTTGAATATTTAGAAATTTTTAGTTTTCTTAATAAATTTATTATGTATTAGGTATTTCTATTAATTGATAAAATTTGTTTGAAGAAATAAATATAAATATCACATTAATATTAAATAGTAAATATTATGACATTATTTTTCAATTTTATATGGTTTATAAAGGGTAATAACCGATGATTTTTTGGTAACTCAATTTTTAAATTTAATTTATTCAACAACATAGGTTTTACATAGCACTAAGCTCAAAAAAAATAATAATATACAATTGAATATCAATATTTTGAAATGAGAGTTATAACATAGCCATTAAATTGGAGGGATTGAATAGTATTAACAAAATTAGTAAATTTATATATTATATATAGACTTATTTTATTTATATTCATCAATGAAATTTTATTGGTAGATGATAAGAATGAATAAAATTTTATGAATTAAAAATGAAATATTGTTTTTCTAACGGCTATTTTACATTTTTTAAATGGATCTTTTATTTTAAAACTAAATTTTGAAAATTTTATAAATACTGTTGAAAAAATAAATTTCATTTTTAAAAGGGGAGTTTCAAAATTAGTAAGGGGTGAAAATTTGTTATTTTTTAGAAAATATTAATTTTCCTAGGAATTTTGAAAATACAAAATTTTTTAAACTTTCATTTTATTTATATTCATAGTATATTTTTAATTTGATGTGTAACCTATCAAATTTAGTTATAAAAAACGTATATATCTTTTTAAAAAATGTACTATATTTATATCATCAAATACTTAGAAAAATATTTTAAAATATATTAATTTACAGTTGGTATTTTTGTAAAATAAAATGTTTATTTACAATTTCATAAAAACTATAATCATTTAAATGAAAATTAAATTTCATAAAATATATTATTAAATTAATAATTTGTTTTATAATTATTACAATATAATTTTATGATTTTTTAATTATCTATTGATGGTGTTTTAAAATCAGTTAAAATTTTAAAATCTATATTTTTGGAATAAATGATGATTTAAAATAAATACTAAATTTAACATATTAAAGATATTTTTTTCATAAAAGGATGTTAATTTTTTAATGATACATATCTATAATTTATATGTCCAATATTATTAATTTTAAAAATTAAATTCTTGATTAGTTATTATTTAAATATTAGAAATTACGGTGTTTAATAAATATGAGAATTATTAAGTCATAGAAGATTAATGGATGTTGTAGGACCACAATACCAAAATATAAATCATTTTATAAAATTATTTATTTATAATTCTCAAACTATTCATATTATTGGGCCAGAATTACAAAAAAATGAATAAAATTATTTAAAAAAACTCATCTCCTCCACTATAAATACGACCTGTCACCACTCCATCTCCTAACACCTCCAAATCCGTGAAGCCAAAAAATATTATTCCAGTTTAATATACTAAAAATATCCCCCAGGTTAGAGTCGTTATGGTCACTCTTAAAACCCATTTTAATTATCATTAATGTGGTTCTCAAGGAGACGAATCCATGAGGTAAATAATCACATTTTATTCTATAATATTTTTTCAATTTCGTTTCTTTTCTTATCCTTCCATAAGATACCCTTTCCAAAGTGACATGATAACACCATAATATTTTTTAAATTATCATTTTATTATGTAAGTGTAATATCATCCATAAAATCTATTATCTTCCTTTTTATAGTCTAAAAAATAAAACATTGTTCACGAGGTGCCGATTTACCGCCTTCATGGACGGTGAGATTTCGTTTAACTATTCTACCATCGTGGTTGGAATAAAAAAATTTATGATTAAATCGAATTAAATATAAGTTATTAAACTTATTAAATTTTCTATATATAGTATATATATAGTTCTAACTCATAAGTCAAAACTATTTCATGATGATAAGAAAATTCCAAAATAATGTAAATGGTTATTATTAACAATTTATCTAATGAATTATCCTTATATATAAAAACAAATGTAAGACCATTATTTATTCAAGATGTCAGTTAATAACATATAATTTCAATTCTGGAAAACTATTCTCATTTCCCATCATCTTTCGTATGGGTATATAAGTGAAAAAATTATGAAAACCATGGAAAAAAACATTCATTGTTGATGAAATTGAATCTTATAACTAATCAACAAGTGAATAATGAAAATAATAATATTATAAAAAATCAAAAATTTTAAAAAATATATTTTTTAAAATATTACAAAATCTATTGGAAAAAACGCTCAGACATGATTTAAGGGTATTCTAATCTCACTTTTATTTCCATGAGATATGACATATTCCAAACTCTTTTTTGTGTGTGATGTGTGTATAATTCCAATTGATTTATCATATCATGGATATCTTTATCCACATATTTTTAAATTTTTTATATAATGGTTATTGATTTTATGGTTTAAATGTTTCAACTGAAAAAATGTGGTAAGGGATACTTCTCGAACCTCCATTTTTCATTCAGGTTACCGATTCTATATCTTTAACCAAATGTAATTATTATTTCATATTTCATAATTCTTCTACATTATATTAATATGTTCCAAATTAATATATATGAACTCGTTCTTCTTTCTTTGTGGGTTAATCCATGTTTTATAAGGTTTCATTTTTGACTATTCCCGTTAAGCATGCATGATTAAAGGGAACTTCCAAATTTCAAACCCTTTTTCAAGTACCATTGATAATAAATCTCAATACACAACTAATTTTAGAAATCCCAATTTTTTCTTAGAAAGAAATATTTTTTTATTACTATTTTTTCGCTAATAATTATCACTATTTTCATTTTAATGAATCATTTATATTTTTCCTCAAACCACACTGAAGTGGCCCACCTCTAAATCCACTTAATAAATATTTATTTATATATTCACTTCAATTTAAAATCAATTTTATTTTTAAAATAATTTCATTTTTATCCCTTTTCTTTGCATATGTATATATTCCTTTTTACCATCATTTTGTATCAAAAGTAAAAATTATTTTCCAAAAGAACTCTTCTTTCCAAAGTAAAATAGAATTTTACTCAAGAATTTATCAATGATGTTATTAGAGTATTTGAATCTATTATTATGATTCAAGTAATTAAAATTTGCATGTGACTCATTGAATTAAATTTATCTTCCTTAATTAATTATTTGAAATGTGAGTAATTCATAGGGATTAGTATGTTAATGGTGGGGACGCTATAGACCATTAATATATCGATAGGTCTCACACGAAAAAAGATATATGGAATTAGCTAAGGCCTTGCCTATTTATTTTTAGGTGTGTTTTCAGATGATTCCTTAACCATTTATTTTCATATTTCTTAGATGAGGCCTCGAAAATATTTTAATGATGTGTTCGATTATTCCATCATTGATTGTGATATTATTAAATGATATCCCATGGGATTTATTGAGTGGTAAATTATACGTTTTTATGTTTTTTGGTCAAGTAAATATTTATGGAATTATTTAATTTAATTTTTTTATTCCATATTATGCTCATGTTTATGTTATAATGGAATGTGACTTTCACTATTCCTTATTTTTGTACATTTTCTTATGATAACATCGACTGTATTTCATACTTTTTTCGATCATCTAACATCACCCATTTATATTTTTATTTTTCCACAGTATGAGGAAATGTATTTTATGAATTAAATGTATTGATAATCTAGGATTTTATGGATGTTTCCAATAGATTTTCTTTATTTTAAATTTGTTATTTTTTAAATTATTACAATATCTAGTGGAAAAACATTCAGACATAATTTAAGGCTATTCTCATCTCATTTTTATTTCCATGAGATATGAATTACTCCCAACTCTTTTTTTTGTGTCATGTGTGTATAATTCCCATTGATTTATCATATCATGAATATCTTTGTCCTCATGTTTTTAAATTTTTCATACAATGGTTATTGATTTTATGGTCAATATGTTTCAACAGACTAAATGTGGTAAGGGATACTTCCCAAACCTCCATTTTTAATTTGGGTTACCCATTCTATATCATTAACCAAATGTATTCATTATTTCATATTTTTAAATTATTTCAAAATCTAGTGGAAAAATGTTTTGCAAGGCCTTACGTGCTTGTGGAAAAAACGTTCAGATATAATTTAAGGGTATTCTCATCTCACTTTTATTTTCATGTGATATGACTAATTAAAAACTCTTTTTTTTGTGATGTGTGTATAATTCCCATTGATTTATCATATCATGAATCTCTTTGTCCTCATGTTTTTAAATTCATCATATACTGGTTATTGATTTTATGGTTTAAATGTTTCAACTGACTAAATGGGGTAAGGGATACTTTTCAAACCTCCATTTTTCATTCAGGTTACCCATTCTATATCTTTAACCAAATTTAATTTTTATTTCATATTTTATAATTCTTCTACATTATATTTATAAGATCCAGATTCATATATATGAACTCGATCTTCTTTTTGTGGGTTAATTCATGTTTTTATAAGGCTTCATTTTTAACTATTCCTATCAAACATGCATGATTAAAAGGAACTTCCAAATTTCATACCCTTTTCCATGTACCATTAATAATAAAATTTAATCCATAACTACTTTAATAAATCCCCATTTTTCTTAGAAGAAAATATATTTTTATTACTATTTTTTCACAAATAATTATCAACATTTCCATTTTAATGAATTTATTATATTTTCCCTCAAACCACACTAAAGTGGCCCAATTCTAAATCCACTTAATAAAAATTTATTTATTTTTTCACTTCAGTTTAAAATAAATTTTATTTTTAATATAATATCATTTTCCTCCCTTTTCTTAGCATATATATAATCATTTTTACCATGATTTGTATCAAAAGTAAAAATTATTTTCAAAAAGAACTCTTCTTTCCAAAGTAAAATGGGATATTTCTCAAGAATTTATCAATGATTTTATGAGACTATTTTCATTGATGATTATGATTTAAATATTTAAAATTGGTATGTGACTCTTTGAATTCAATTTATCTTCCTAAATTTATTATTTGAAATATGATTAATTCATATGCATTAGTTTGTTATTGGTGGGGATTCTATAGCCCATTAATATATCGGTAGGTCTCATAAGAAAAAAGAGTTATGGACTCAGCCAAGGCCTTGACCATTTATTTTTAGGTATGTTTTTAGATGAGGCCTTAACCATTTATTTCCAAATTTCTTGGATGAGGCCTCGACAATATTTTAATAATGTGTTCCATTATTCCATCGTTGATTGTGATATTATTAAATGATTGCGCGTGTGATTGATTTATTGGTATATTATACATTGTTATGTTTTGATGTAAAGTAAATATTTATGGAATTATTTAATTAATTTTTATTCCTTCCATATTATGATCATGTTTATGTTTTAATGGAATGTGCTTTTCACTATTCCTTATATTTGTAAATTTTTTATGATAACGTCCACTATATTTCTTACTTTTTTTGATCATCTAACCTCACCCTTTTATATTATTATTTTTCCACAGTATGAGGAAATGTATTTTATGAATTAAATGTATTGATAATGTAGGAGTTTTTAATGTCCCAGAATTTTTCATGTATTATTTTAATATTATATGGGAATTAATTCGAGACCAGGCTCTGAGACGGCGGGCAGTTCCGAGGCCCGTTGATCCCGAACCAAATATTTGAATTTAATTTAATAATTAAATAACGTGCGCATGCAGGTTTCCTGAAAAATTGGAATAACTCCTGAAAGGGTGCTCGAAACAGAAATCTGAGTGCACTAATGCATTCAGAACAGCGATTTTACCATAGGCAAGGCCTAACATCGGCTAGCGCTGGTCAGTGGTGGAATCCAATTTTTGGGACGTAAGAGTAATAAAATATTTAAATAAAAATATTTTATTATGCAGAAAAATCTTTTAAATCTGCTACAACAGATATCCATTACCTTTTTAATTAAAGGTTGTTGCAAGGGTCCAAGGTTACAAACCTCATAACCATGAAACCCTTGGCAGCTTTGGAGGCTCTGGAGAAAACCTCCCAATGCGGCGATGATGACGCAACGACTAGATCATCACCGACGAACGCTGCAGAATCTAGGTAAGATGTTCTGATTATTATTTCTTTACCGTTTTTGATTTTTACGATGAATGTGGGATAATCCACGAACAAATTAGTCTGATGATTGATTTGTTGTTGAATTTTTTGATCCGATTAATCCCATTAACGGGAGCGGATCAACGCCGTGACGAATGATGGCGGAGGTTCGTTCCTCAATTTCATTTCATTGGATTTCTCCCCTTTCTTTTCTTTGCATTCTTCGCGTTCTTCATGGGGCGATGAATGATGGATCATTGCACATCCGTTCTGTGACGCAACAATCCAAAACTATGGATCCAACCCATGAGTGGTGTCATAGAGGTGCGTCGGCGATATCGGCGGACGATTCGGAGCAGATTGAGAGTTATGAGTTTTCAGGGGTTTTCCTTCGGATGGATCGTTTGAGGTTTATAATCCATTTTAAAGGCCGAAAACACCCGTCGCAGTGTTCTTATGACGAACCAAACCAATCCCTAGAGTATCTGGATGAATGGATGAGAGATCGTGGATCTAGAAGATCGGCCGAAGCGCTAGGAAGAAGACAACATTCTGGAAATTTCCCTACTACACGGCGTGTAGTATGGGATGCAAGGCGTGTGTTCATTGGTGGCCCACATGGCATGTACTCTGGGAGTACACAGACATGGGATGGGTACACGGCCAAGGACATGATGTGTATACCCCTCCCCGGCCAGACCCGTCCAGATACACGGGATACCCCGTGTATTAGTACACGGGGAGGTGACACGAACATGGATAGTGACCATGTACAGGCACATGGCCAGCTTACACAGAGCGAGCCCCAGGTGCTCAGACACAGCGTGTGAATAATCAACACGCAGTGTAGTTGTTTTCTATCCAACAAGCCAAATGACAGGGGTCGGTTACATGGGAAGTTCCTGGGGTCAAGGAACACGGCGTGTTCTTTTTCAACATTTCGTGTAGTTTGGTTTTACACGACTTGAAAAAATGACACGGGAAGTACCCGGGGTCAAGGGATACGGCATGTAACCATACTACACGCCGTGTAGCCTGTCTTAAATGACCTGAGCCACTTGTATTCTATGACATGGACTAGTTTTCTTAGGGTTCGTACCCTAGGTCATTTCCCTGAATGTTCTAGTATCATTTCCTTTACACAGGAGTATGATCCCATTAGTATAACTTCCTGAATGGAGTTTTTGGAATCCCCTCTGTGAGACTTAGATTCGGATCCTCTATTCATTCCTGGAACCCTAGGTAGAGTTCATGGTATTGACGTGACCAACTTTACCCGGGCACCGATCCTTTTCTTAGAGGATTAGCTTAGACTGAGCTGTCGGAATCACCCCATGACTTGGCTGTGATCCTCATCTGAGCATCATGTTCTCAATGTACATGTGGAGTGTGTTCTCCCTAAACGAGTACTTCATATCTCTCTCTTTAGACCTAGGAGTGTGTTCTCCTGGTTTCATGCTTATTGGAAGTCTTCGAGTTGGATATTAGTGGTGGAATTCGCGATAGACGGTCGTGCATGAATATATCTGGATATTATTGTTATATGTTTAGTAGAAATATACTGTGTAGCGGTGACTGTATCTTCCTTTGTGGTGGTTTTTCTTGTTGTATTTCCTCTGTGGTTTCGTGGTGTCCTACTGGGTATTGTTATACTCACTCCTGCTCGGGATTTTCCCGCACGTGTCGTGTCTTGTGTAGACGAGGGAGCCTTTGACAGGATTCTAGGTGGACCAGGGCCGGACGGCAATCAGTGAGATAAGGCGGGGCGAGGTGTGTTTCTAAAGCTACAGATTTTAGTCCCAGTACCTTTCCTTACAGGTTGGACTTTGTTACAGACTTTCATTTTGGTGGGCTTGTACTTTTGTCCCAGGGTTTTAATTTCTTTCACTTTACATTCCTGTCGTACTCTGTGGTTGGGTTTTAGAGTATGCATGCATCTCTTCCTTTTAGTAGTTTTTACTTTTTCAGCATTGTGGGATTGGAGATGTTTGTTTCTGTGTACAGGTGTATAGGCAATTCCTCCCATGTTAGTAGCATGCCTACTCGGTGATAGTCACCAGCCCTTAGCCTATTAGAGGTGGGCTTGTGGAGTTGCGGCTCGGGCCCCATTAGGATGGGTCTTGATAGAGTGGAATCAGAGGTGGTCGGTTCTACCTTATGACCGAGAGTATGTGACATGGTTTGGGTAACAGTCTTAAGTGTTTCGAGTTTGGCTTTCAGGCTAGGGACCCCAGTATTGGTGCGGGAAGCTGACATATCCATACACCATGACTCTGATAACTTTCTTTTCAAATCAGAACATGAGAACACTAGTTGCAGTGGAATATAATGGTACATGCATCATATAAGAATGGGTTGTGGTTTCCATGTCCTTTTTCAGTCGTCTCTCTAGATATACTCAATGGCTGAGATAAATCTTGTTTCTTTAACAGTATGCATCCACGATGCGCACCCACTAGGATCCTACAGATCGACCACGAGGATGACCCCCTCAGGGATGAAGCCTCGATACATGCACCAGATCCCCCAGTTTTACCACCAGGTGGTGTGCCAGTTATCCCGCCACCTGCGGAGAAGTGTTTAGTGCCTGCTGTACCAGTGGAGGAGTGAAGGCTGAGCGGACTCCATGAGTTTCAGAGATATATAACCCTCTAGTTTCAAGGCTATCCTGACCCTCAGGCAGCATGGGACGGGCTTGAGGCAGTGGCCAGTGTCTTCCGTTTGGTCAGGACACAAGCAGACCAGATGGTGATCATGGCAACGAGCCTCCTGCAGGGCTCGGCAGGACGATGGTGGAGTTTGGTTATCCAGACCCACGACGAGGTGACACCTACTTGGTCGGAGTTTGAGGGTCTCTTCAGAGAGGAGTTTTTACCAGTTACCCTAAGAGTAGTACGCATACCAGAGATTCTTCATCACCAGTAGGGATCCATGATGGTGGCTGACTATTTGTCGAGGTTTACCGACCACTCATGGTACTCGATGGATTTGGTAAGAGATTTTTACTTCAGAGCTCGGACTTTTGAGTAGGGTTTTCACGGTGATTTTCGATCTATCATCATTCCTATGAGAATTTCTACTTATTCTGGGGTGCTCGAGTGGGCTCTGGTGGTCGGGAGCTTCTTGGTAGAGGAGAGACAGTCAGCAGATGTCAGTAGTGGGCGAGCTGGAGTAGAGACCTCGGCAGCAGGAAGCCAACGTCAGGGACCCAGGTGTGGGAGACGTTTTCAGAGGAGATCCCTGGACATGGGATCTGCCATACAGGGTTCGTAGGGTGCATCGATCCAACATTGAGAGAGGCGATGATACTCATGTGATGGCAGGGGACATCTCGCTCAGGATTGTTCGACCCACCATACTACTAACACGAGAGCAGTGGATGGACCAACGAGGAAAAGGAAACGTGTGGAGCAGATAGATCCGCGGGGCGGCAGATGTGGTAGAAGATTTGGGAGAGTTGCTGGAGGTGGTCAGCGTTATGACCCTTCTCCACCACCACACCCAGGAGGTCCACCCTAGGCCCAGGGAGCTGCTGGATAGAGGCAGGGACAGCTGCAGGCAGCAGAGGTTTATGACCCAGGTACTCCAGGAATGATTAGAGGTACTATTTGTGTCTTTTCTACTTTGACTTCTGTATTGATAGACACAGGTGGTAGTCAATCCTTTCTGGCTGCTTATCTTGCTCATGGCCTTGAGATTCCAGTTGAGCCATTGACTCAACCCTTATGCTTAGAGACACCGACTGGAGAAGATTCATAGATCACACACCTCTGTAGATAGTGTGACCTGACCATTGGAGGAGAGAGTTTCGGTTGGAACCTCTTTGTTGTAGCGTCGAGGCCTTACGATGTCATTATTGGTATTGATTGGATATCCACAGTTCATGCCCAGATCGATTGTTTTAGGAGAAGGGTGTGGTCTATCTGCAGTGATGGAATGAGGTTCTCTTATGTTGGTGAAATAGAGACCCAGGAAGCACAGGATAGACTCGTGCATAGGAGGGCACAACCGATTTCACATCAGTTGGCTGGCCTAGCCCTTGGCGCAGCAGATGTTACGAGTTTTCAGTTTCGATCAGTAGTGGCTGAGTATGAGGACATCTTTCCGGAGGATGTCCCTAGGCTACCTCCCCGTCGGGAGATAGATTTCTAAATTGAATTTCATCCCAGGATGACACCGATATCAGCATCAGCATATCGGATGTCCACTGCAGAGCATCGTGAGCTGAGGGTGCAGCTAGACGACTTGTAGAAGAAGGGCATTGTGAGACCCTGCGTTTCACCCTGGGCGGCCCCAGTGCTGTTTGGTAAGAAGGGAGACGGGATTTTGAGGCTATGTGTGGATTACCGACACTTGAATCATGTGATCGTGAAGAATTGGTATCCACTACCGATGATCGATGACCTCTTCGACCAGTTGAGAGGGGCACTATGGTTCTTAAAGGTTGATCTACGATCAGGCTATCACCAGTTGTGAGTACGGGATGACGATATCCCGAAGACGACTTTCTGATGTCGCTATGGTCCCTACGAGTACTTGGTGATGGCCTTCAGCATGAAGAACACCCTGGAATTGTTCATGGGACTCATGAACCAGATCTTTTAGCCCTACCTACACCGGTTTATTGTGGTCTTCATCGATGATATCCTTGTGTACTCTGCGTCCGAGGAGGAGCACGCAAGACACCTAAGGATGGTTCTGGACACACTCTGAGACCACCAGTTGTATGGGAAACTCTCGAAGTGTCAGTTCTGGTTACAGGAGGTCCACATTCTGGGAGACGTTATCTCGTCAGATGGTGTAGTAGTGGACCCTACCAAGGTAGAGGAAATGATAGCATGAGAGCCACCCTAGAGCGTGACAGAGGTGCGTAGTTTCATTGGGTTGTCAGGATACTGTCAGAGATTCATACATGATTTCTATAGGATTTCAACACCCATGACAGCTTTGACCCGAAAGGGGTAGCCGTTTGTGTGGACCGAGAGATGCTAGCAGGCTTTCCAGCAGTTGAGACAGAGTTTGATGAGCGCCCCGATCTTGAGATTACTGGAGGAGGGTGTCGAGAACGTAGTGTTCTGCGACGTATCAGGAATTGTTCTTGGTTGTGTCCTGATGCAGAGGCAAGAATTGATTTCCTATGCCTCATTTCAGTTGAGTCCACACGAGCAGAACTATGCGACCCATGATCTAGAGTTGGCAGCGGTAGTCTTCGCATTGAAGATGTGATGGAACTACCTGATGGGCGAGCAGTTTACCATCTACTCTGATCACAAGAGTCTCAGATATATCTTTTCTCAGAAGGATCTAAATTTGAGACAGAGGCGATGGCTTGAGTTCCTTCAGGATTATGAATTTTAGATCATTTATACTCCTAGGAAGGGGAACGTAGTGGCAGATGCTCTCAGTAAGAAATCTAGTTCACAGTTTCTGTATGAGGCGACGAGGCAGTTGGCCTCCTTACAGTTATCCTTCGTGGATAGAGATGATGGAGCCTACTTTTAGTCGATGGTGGTTATCCATCCACTCTTACATTGAGTCATGTAATCACAGCATGAGGATGCCTGCTGTGAGACTCTACATGCTCAAATATCCACAGGTGATGCTGCTGATGGATATTCAGAAGGTGGGGAGCACGTTGTTCTTTTCAGAGGGTTCACGGTAGTACTAGCGACGTTGCGGGAGGAGGTTATGAGGGAGTTCCATAAATTCCCTTTGGCGGTGCATTTAGGCGTAGTAAAGATATATCAAGACCTTGGACATCAGTTCTGGTGTCCAGGAATGAAGAAGGGTGTGGCGGATTTTTTCTCTCGGTGACTTAATTATCAGTAAGTAGAGGCTGAGCACCAGGTGCTTGTAGGTTTGACTCATCCCCTTGAGGTGACAGAGTGGATGTGGGACTTGATATCCAAGGACTTTGTGATGGGTTTACCACGTACACCCAGGGGACAAGATTCCATCTGGGTGATCGTTGACTGACTCACCATGTTGGCCCACTTCCTAGTGATACGGGAGAAGAGTTCATTAGAGAGCTTGGGACGACTCTACGAGTATGAGATAGTTCGACATCATGGAGTACCATCCATGATCGTCTCAGATCGTGATTCTTGTTTCACATCCCAGTTGTGGAAGGTATTGTAGGAAACTTTTGGGACTCAGTTACACTTGAGAACAGTGTTTCATCCCAAGACTGATGGTCAGTCAGAGCGGACAATCCAGGTCCTGGAAGATATGCTTCGATCTTGCATACTTGACTTCGGTCGAAGCTGGGAGGATCACCTAACACTAATGGAATTTTCTTATAACAATAGTTATCATTCCATGATTGGTATGGCACCATTCGAGGCTCTGTACGGTGACCTTGCAGGTCGCCACTTTGCTGGACTAACCTGGGAGAGTCAGCACAAATGGGCACAGAGATGGTGAGAGCTACTACAAAAAGGGTGAAGGTCATCCAGGAGCAGATGAAGACTGTACAGATTCGGAAAAAGTCTTATGCCGACAGGAGGCGAAGGCCCTTGGAGTTCGAGGGAGGATATCATGTGTTCCTTTGGGTCTCACCTCGACGGGGATTGCAGAGATTTGGCCAAGGTGGCAAGCTATCTCTGAGGATTGTTGGCCCTTTTTAGATTCTAATTAGGGTTAGAGAGGTGGCATATCTCTTGTCTCTACCTCCTCAGATAGACTGGGTACACAATGTCCTCCATGTGTTGCAACTATGGAGATACGTGCCCGATTCATCACAAGTTATCGACTGGGGCGAGCTGGACATCGATGATGGGGAGACCTTTGCAGAGTACCCAGTATAGATTGAGGATCGATAGGAGAAGATCCTTCATGGAAGAGCTATTCCCTTTTTGTGTGTCCGCTGGTAGCACGAGAATCTCTAGGAGAGCACGTGGGAGCGGGAGGCTCAGATTCGCGTACAGTACCCACATCTTTTTGAGTAGCCCTTGTTTTGGATTTTCGAGTATGTAAAATCCCTAAGGTGGGTGTGATGTAATGTCCTGGATTTTTCCAAGTATTATTTTAGTATTATATGGGAATTAATTAGAGACTAGGCTCTGAGACGGCGTGAAGTTCGGCGGCCCGGTGAGACCAGAACAAATGTTTGAATTTAATTTAATAATTATATAACGTGCGCATGCAGTTTTCTTGAAAATGTTGAATAACACCCGAACAGGTGATCAGATCAGAAATCAGAGGGCACCCTTGCGTTCGGAACAACGATTTTACCTTAGGTGAGGCCAGACATCAGTCGGTGTAGGTCGGTGGTGGAATCCAGTTCTTGGGACATAAGAGTAATAAAATATTTAAATAAAAATAATTTATTATGCAGTGAAATCTTTTAAATATGCTGCAATAGATATCCCTTACCTTTTCAATTAAAGGTTGGAGCAAGGGTCCAGGGTTACAAACCACATAACCCTGAAACCCTTGGCGGCTCTGGTGGCACTGGATAAAACCTCCCAATGTGGCGACAATAACGTAGTGACTGGATCATCGCCGACAAACGTCGTGGTATCTAGGTAGGTTGTTTTAATTATGAATTCCTTCCCGTTTTTGATTTCTATGATGAACGTGGGCTAAACCACGAACAGATTAGTCTGTGGATCGATCGTTCCTACGGGATTAGCTTTTTTCATGGATTTATGGGAGATTGAATCCATGTTAATTCTTTGTTGTTGATTTTCTCTGCTCCGTTTAATCCCATTAATGGGAGCAGATCAATGTCGTGACGAATGACAGAGGAGGTCCGTTCCTCAATTTTGTTTCTTTGGATTTCTCCCCTTTCTTTTCTTCGCATTCTTCATGTTCTTCACAGGGCGATGAATGACAGATCATTGCGCATACGTTCTGTGACGTAATGATCCCAAACTATGGATCCAATCCTGGAGCAGTGTCATGGAGGTGCGACAACTTTATCGGCAGATGATTCGGAGCGGATCTAGAGTTATGAGTTTTCGGGCGTTTTTCTTCGAATAGATCGTTTGAGGTTTATGATCTGTTTTAAAGGTCGAAATCACCCAACAAGGTGTTCGTATGAGGAACCAAACCAATCCCTCGAGTATCAGGACAAACGGACGAGAGATCGTGGATCGGGATGATCGGCCAAAGCGCGAGGAAGAAGACGATGTTCTGGAAATTTCCCGACTACACGACCTGTAGAATGGGATACACAACATGTGTTCGTCAGTGGCACACATGGCATGTACTCCGGGAGTACACTGACACGGGCTAGGTACATGGACATGGACACAATGTGTATACCCCTCCCCAGTCAGACCCGGCCAGATACACGGGATACCACGTGTACTGGTACAGGGGCAGGCGACACGGACACGGGCAGCGACCGTGTCTGGGAAAATGGCCAGCGTACATAGAGCATGCCCCTCGTGCTCGGACACGGCGTGTTAATCATCTACACCCTGTGTAGTTTCTTTATATCCTACAAGCCAAATGTCAAGGGCCGGTTACACGGTCAGTACCCGAGGTCAAGGAACATGAGGTGTACTTTTTCTACACGTCATGTAGTTTGGTTTTACACGACATGAACGAATGAAACGGGCCGTTTACACGAGCAGTACCCGGGGTCAAGGAATACGGCATGTAACCATACTACTTGCTGTGTAACCTATATTAAATGACTTGAGACACTTGTATTCTATTACTTGGACTAGTTTTCATAGGGTTCGTACCCTTTGTCTTTTCTGTGAAGGTTCTGGTATCATTTCCTTTACACATGAGTATGATACCTTCAGCAGAACTACCTTAATAAAGTTGTTGGAATCCCCTCTGTGAGAAATAGAGCCAGATCCTCTATTCATTCCTAGAACCCTAGTTAGAGTTCATTGTATCGACATGACCAACTTTACCCAGGTGCCGATCCTTTGCTTAGTGGATTAGCTCAGACTGAGTTGTCTGAATCCCCACATGACTTGGCTGTGATCCTCATGTGAGCATCATGTTCTCAAAGTACTTGTGGAGTGTGTTCTCTCAGAATGAGTACTTCGTATCTCTCTCTTCATACCTAGGAGTTTTTTCTCCTGGTTTCATGCTTATTGGAAATCTTCAAGATGGATCTTAGTGGTGGTATTAGTGATAAATGGTTGTGTAGGAATATATCTGGATATTTTTATTATATGTTCAGTTGACATATACTATGTAGAGCTGACTGTATTTCCTTTTTGGTATTTTCCCTTGTTTTATTTCTTCTGTGGTTTCAGGGTGTCCTACTGGGTATTGATATACTTACCCATGCACGGGATTTTCCCGCACGTGTCATGTCATGTGTAGACGAGCGAGCCTTTGACATGATTCTAGTTGGTCCAGGGCCGGACGGTGCTCAGTGAGATCAGGCGGGCTGAGGTTGGTTCCTACGGCTACAGATTTTAGTCCAAGTACCTTTCCTTAAAGGTTGGACATTGTTACAGTCTTTCTCATTGGTGGGCTTGTACTTTTGGGCCATGGTTTTACTTTCTTGCACTTTACTTTCCTGTCGTACTATGTGGTTGGGTTTTAGTGTATGCATGCATCATTTCCTTTTAGAAGTTTTTATTTTTTCAGCTTTGTGGGCTTGGAGATGTGTCTGTGTGTGTACAGGTGTATAGAAAATGCCTCCCATGTTAGTAGCATGCCTACTCGGTGCTAGTCACCAGCCCCTGGCCTATTGGAGGCGGGTTTGCGGAGTTGCGGCTCAGGCCCCACTAGGACGGGTCGTGACAGAGATTATGGATGTTTCCAATGGAGTTTCTGTATTTTATATAATTTCAATTTGTAATTTAATACTTTTGTTTTATCTGATTTTCAAAAACTAGTAGTCAATTAAGTCCATTGAGATTCAAAATATTTATCTTTTTACAGATTTATGTATGCAAGGCACCTAATCTTGTCTACTAGGGTGAGGGTATATAATATTTGTTTTAGATAATGTTTAGAAGAAATCATGGAAACACGATTTAGAAAACGTATATTAGAGATCCTAACACTAAATTATACATCAAGGGTATACATATTAGAAAATATGAGAATTATTGTAAGGTAGAGATTATGTGGTTCATCAATGTAATTCATACGTGTCAAAATACTACAAGTGGATGTAGTTCATGAATTTATTTGACTATGGATAACAACTCCGATAAGGTGTGTCAAGAATGATTTGTTGCAACCTAGTACATGAAAATCAGCCTTATTGTGCACCTAGTTTGATTCTCCTTGGGGATATGACGTGGATAAAATGCATTTTTTAGAACCCATTATGATGGATTTGAATATATAATGAAATTCGACAACCTCCATTAAACCATATGTGTTTTAGGATGAAATAATGTTTCCCAATATCCACGAAATGATTATATATTTTTTACAGTATGACTATTGTTACTCACAATATTTATTCTGGTTTAGTTAACTACCATAACCTTAAAAAGTCAGGTTAACATTGAACATGATAGAAACTGTGGTGGATATGAACCACCAAATAGGATATTGATATAAGTGAAAGATATGGTGTTGATGTCTAATCAATTTTCCAAATATGTTATTAATAACATATGCCTTAAAAAACTCAAAAACACCCCAAATAAGACAAGGGATATGTTTTATAAGAGATCCAGTGGTGGATACCAGGGAAAAAAGAATCCTCAATTTCCATCATGTATGAAGTGTGGAAGGATAAACACTACAATGTGTCTTAATGGAATAGAGGAATGCTTTATGTGTGGGAAAGAAGGAAATTAATCAAATAATTTTTGAGTAAAAAAGAAGAGTATAACGGAAAGAAATAAAACACATTGTAAGAATCAATTTTTACTTCATTACTATAAATGTGGTGAATTTTGGAATTACTTGATTCAATAACCTCTTCTAAAGTAAAATGAATATATTATATAAGTACATATATGAAAATAAATGGATGAAGTAATAATTTATTGGAGTTAGGTTGAAAACATTATTTATTATTCATGTTTTAGGAACATCCAATATATCAATTTAGGATGTTATGTTAATATATATTCATAAAAAAGAAAACATGTAGGCTGGGTGATATCCCAATACACCCGAAAAGGCTGAAACTTTTGAACCTAGAAGAGAAGGGAAATTAAGGTTAAATTCCTTCTAATTTTTTACATTATTTGTTTATTAGTGTGACCTTTATTATCTTATGGAAAAAGATAATTTCTATTTTAGGGTCATTTTTTTATATATTACATTTGGATTGAAAAATGATGTAGTGATTAATTGATTGATTTTATTTTGGAAGACCTATATTATTTTAAAGAATAAATGTATAAATGTATATTCAGGTCAAATGTTATTTTATAGTGGGCATATGGATATTCATAATATATATTTAATGGTTAGGATATCATGGAAATTTATAGTCCTTTTTGGACTATGAATTTGGACAGATGTATTTTTATGAGTCTTAGGTTTGGAATGGATTAAGTTAAACATTGGATATTATTGTTCGAGGTTAATGAATGATTTATTGGAAACATTATGATTACAAATTTATTTTAATTAAATATTTAATTGCTCAAGGAATGGTGGGTGAATATTATGATTTAAAAAAGTTCTTCCAGCATGAAAAACTAATTTTTGATCTTTCATTTCAATGTGGGATATATGAAGTTAAAATAGATAAAAAACACAAAAAGATGATATTATTCTTATAATAGAGAACCTAACCACATCTGCTCATTTTCTAATGATATTTTTCAGGTTATTAAAACAAACCATTAAATATTGGAAAATTATTTTAGGAAAAAAATTCTATCCAAAAAACAATCCAAAAAACAATCATCTTTTTAACTATAACATATTAATGTTTTGTGATGGTTAACATTCAAATATTCATATTTTAAATAACTCTTCATATCAAAAAGATAGCTGGATACCTCTTCCAAGTCCAAGGTTTGGGTTTCCACTAATTATTTCCTAATTTAAATCCCACTTTTCTAGTGACTTTCAATATTTCCTTTCCCCCTTATGAAGATGATATTTTATTAACACTATATGTGATGAGGGTATACCATAAAATAATATTGAAGTATGAACCATTGATTTTCAACATACAATGAAAACTTGTGAGGAAATTATTTTTTAATGGATGGTAGAATGATACCCCTCATTATTTTAAGGTATGTATCTTTTTTAATATAATTAATTCAACAACATAGGTTTCAAACAACATGAAACTTAAACGAATAATGATTTAAAATTAAATATTAGTATTTTAAAACAATCATTATAACCAAACCATAAAACTGTAGGGAATAAATAGAAATAATAAAATTATTAAATTTATATATTTACTATTTAATAAAATGTGTTTACATTCATTAAAATGATTTTATTGTCATGTTATAAGGATAAATCCAATTTTACACGTTCTAAGTCAATTTTATTCTAAAGGCTGTTATACCGCCTTTTAATAGTATAAATTTTTTAAAACTGAATTTTGAATGATTTATAAACCCTATTAATGAAAAAAAAAATCATTTTTAAAATTATAATTTCTTAATTTGCATTGGGTGAAATTTTGGTATTGTTCGGAAAATATTTATTTTCCGTTGAATAGTTAAAAATCTTAATTTTTAATGAAACTATCATTTTCATTGTATTTTTACTATATTTCTTATTTGAATAGTAAAAACACCAATTAAATTATAAATAAATATTATTTAACTTATGTAAGAAATTATAATGTTTTTATCTCATGGAATGAGTAGATAAATGTGTCCAAAAGGATGAATTATTTGTCGCTATTTTTCTGAAACAAAATTCTTATTGAAAATTTAATAATTAATATAATGATTTAAAATAAAATTTAATTTCATTAAATATATTCATTAATTGATTATTTTTTGTGTCATTACTATATCATTATTTTTTAAGACCTTTATGAATTTTTCACAATGTTGTAAAACAATTTATCATTTTAAAATCGGTATTTTTTTAATTAATGTTGATTAGGATAAAAAATAAATTTTTTATATTTGGAAAATTATTTTAGTAAAATAAATTAATTTTTTAAATTCTATATATAGAAAACTGGTTAATGTAATTTTTTTTTATTTTTATAAAATACTTTCTTTTTTTAAAAGTAAAATATGATAATTTACGTTACTTAATAGATTAATTAATTATTGAGTAATATATTATGTATGGATGATTTAATCCCATCATATAGAACTATGATTTATTATTTTAAAATATATATTGATAATTTTAAAAAATCATGGTATTGAGACAAAATAAGAAACAAGTGAATAAAATATTCAAAATACCCCATCTCATTGAATATAAATACCACCCTCACCACAACTTCTCTTAACTCCTCGAAAGCCCTAAAGAAGTCTTATATTCATATTATTTTCCCTCACAAAACACTCCCCGCATTATGGTATTCATCGTATCACAAAAATAGTGTTAGAATGTTTCTTAAGGAGGTTCTCAATGAGAACACTTCAAGAGGTAAAAATCCTCATTCGTTCTATTTTTTCAATTTCATGTATGTTCTTATCCTCCCATCACCTCCCATGTCTAATGTGACATGATAAATTAAATATATATAATATACTATAATATTATTAAGTTTATTTACTATCTGAAATTAATTATCTTGTCTTCCACATTTTATTCTAAAAATGAATGTAGCGTCTGTGAGGTGTGGCTTTACCGCCTTCATGGATGATGGGATTTCATTTTTCAATTCTTCCTTCAAGGTTGGTCATGAAAACATATTTATTTTAAAAATTGGAATTAATATATGTTATACATCTTTTTAAATGTTCTGAAACTTTTACAAAAACAAAAATATGAATTTATAAGGCAAAATTAGTTTATGATGTTAAAAAAATGCAACAAAATAATCAAATTGGTTATCATTAAAACATTCTCAAATAAATAATCCTCATATATAGAAACAAAAAAATATTAAAGAAAAATAAATATAATAGGATTGAATTAATAACATATAATTTCAATTAAGGATTACTATACCAATTTCACTTGATCTTTTGTACATGTATAAAACTGAACTAATCATGACAACCGAGGAAATGAAAACTATCAAATAACGAAATTGAATCTTATAACTCATCAAGAGGCCATAAATAAATATAATAAATTATTTTGAATAATTATTTTGGAATATTTTATTTATATAATTATTAATGAAACTAATTTAATGATCTAAGTTATTTAGTGCTTGTAAATTACACTTCCATACATAGGGTAAATGTTTTCTCTTGTCACATTAATTTCCGTAAGATATTACTTATTGAAAACTATTTTTTGTGTGTGGTATTTTTATACATCCATTTGAGGAATCATATATTTATTTTCTTTATCATCATGGAATTAAATTACCAATCCAATTAACATTGATTTTATAGAACATATAGTTTGACTATTTGCACCATGGAAACGGGTTATTCCTGAACCTCAACATCACATTCCGGTTATGATTTATCTCTATTTACCACAATTTAATTCTTATTTTTTTAATATAAATATTTTATATTATTTTTATGTGTTCCAAAGTCATGTATCCAAATCAATTCATCATTATTTTCAGGTAAATATGTGTTTTATAAGGTCCCACTTTTTAATTCTTACCTTTAAGAATGATCTTTTAAAGGAAAACTATGAAATTCATATCCATTAGGAAGTACCATCAATTATCTATTTTAAGAAAATTTATTTTTTTAAAATACCCCTTCATATCATAAAAAACAATGAATTTTCATTCCTAGTTTAATACAAAAAAATATGACTTTTTGTAACACTCTTTTATATTTTCCCATAAACCACACTCATGGGGCACATTTCTAAACTCTCTTATAAACACTTTTTACTTTTTTCACTTAATGTAGACCTAATTTATTCCTCAAAAATAAATTCATTGAACTAATATTTTCATTTTTGATATATTCAGGTTTGGAATCTGATTTTTGGAAAAATAAAAATGATTTTCAAAAAGAACACGTATTTCTAAATGATAATTGTATTTCTCCCTAGGATTTATCGATGAATTTTTTTTCTTATTTTTATCAATGATTATTATTAAAATACTGTAATGTTTTATGGGAAACATTGATTTTAAATTTTACTTTTTAAATTGATTATTTGACATATGGGGAATATGTTGCGAATTATAGGTGAAGAGTTGGACCACTATAGCCCCTCGATTCAGCAGGAAAGCTCATGAGACAAAATATATATAGACTCCCCTGAGGCCTCACCCATTTATTTTCATATATGGTTTTGGATAAGGAATGAAAAAATTATTTTTATATTTATTAGATAAGGCCTTGATGGTATGTCTATGATGTCTGACATTATGAATTCCCTCATAATGATATAAATAATTTATATTCCATTAGATTTTTTGACTAGTACAATATCCAAGGATATGTTTTGGTATCATGTTATTATTTATGGAATTATTTAATCATATTTTATCTCTACCAAATGATGATCATATTAATTTTTAATGGATTGTGTTATTTGATATTTGTTATTTTTTATATTTATATATGATATATTATTATGTATTTGTTACCCTTAATAAGCATCTAATATCACACCTTATGTTTTTTCAATGATGAAAAGTTGTATTTTATAAATGAATTATAGGGATAATCTCTGATTTTATGTTTATTTCCAATTGAGTAGATATATTATATTTCAATTCATCTTTTAATTTAATACTTTTATTTTTATATGTTTCTTCAAAGCTATTATATTATTCAGTCTTTTGGGATAAAAATTCGTGTTCTTAGTACCAATGTAATTATGTATGGTGCTGGCTGCATACTACTGGGGATGGGGTAATTATTGAAATAGTTAATAAATCATAGGGGGAATATTTTTCCATTTTTATAATTAGTAAATAAAGGATTGTAATCATAAAAATTTGTTTTTTTGAAACATGAATCTTAATTTAAAAACTACTAATTAATTTCATAAATAAAGAAAACAATATAATAGTGATTTTATATAAAATTAATATTTCTTTAAATAACATGAAATTGGTCAATTTAAAATTAATTCTGTTTATGATATTATTTAGAACACATAAAATTTCTTTTATAGATAGATTTATTTATTTTGGTATATAATTTTTATTGTTGTGATAAATAGATTATGAAAATAATTTATCTCCAAAAAATAATATTAAAAAATAATTATAATTCAAAATAATATCATATACATGAATTGAAATTTCATATAATGAAGAATATGAATGAGTTCATATTAAAATTGAATATATTTTGTTAAAATTAATGATTATGGAATATTATAAATGTTTATATTTTTTAATAAAATATTTACTGTAATATTTTGATTTATCAATAGTTCATAAATGTTTATCTCATTTATAAATTTTATTAATGTCCATAAATTTGAAATTTATTTTATTCTTTATTCATATATAATATTTTTCTTAAAGGATGTGAATATTTGGTATTAAATATTAATGTTATTAAAATTATTCTTGGTATTGATCCAAGAATTTCATGATAGGTACAAATTTGTAAAAAAATATTTGATCTACATTGAAATTATATTTTTAGAGTTAGGTTTTTGAAAATAGTAAAATAATATAGTTTCTTCTTATTTGGTGTTGTATATATAGTGAATTATATTCTCAATTTTGTAAGGTGAATTCATAAATAGGGTTCTACAGAAAGACTACACACTGATATAGAGGATTATAATTTATTCTAGAAAGGTTATGGTGGTGAATATCTATTTCATCAGTAATACTCACATGTAATTTTATCAATTTATATTACATTATGTCATTATATGAAAAAGATCATATTAATTTTTTATAACATCTTTTAATATGTTTTTTTAATATATATGTAATTTTTTTTGGGTATCTAACACAAACACGTGTGTTATGTGAATAGTTACACATTAATGTGGTCTAACCTAATAAATTTTTATGGTGTAATTAGGATTCAAAAAATAAATCATTAGAATCTTGAATGAAAAATTGTAATAAAAAATGAGATAATAAAGAGTACATAAAATGAAATGGCTTTAAAATCCATTTAATGAATATTATATAAGTAATAATTTTAAATGGAAACCTCTAAAATACTAATTGCCTGATTCATTCCAAATTGGAACTTTTCAACAAATCAATCATCCATAAGGTGGGTTCATCTAATTGGGGTTTCTATATATTTTCTTTTGTAAATAAATAATATAATAAGAGGCATTATATTATCCAAGGGCCAGTCATAAAAAACATGGGCTCCCTTATATTTTCTTTTATTAGATTGTTATTTGTCTCTTTAGGTTACACTTCATTAAAATATTCTTTGTGTTAATCCTAGTTCAGATACCCAAAGAGTTATGATACCAAAAGAAAAGAGTTGATTTTATCTAGTTCAAAGATTGTAAAAGAAGTTTCTTAATCAACTATCTATGAATCATAACATTTATGGTTGTGATGATGATCTACCTAAATAACAATGTTGTCAGAGGAATATCCAAGAAGTCTCATTACATAGTAAAATATGGATCATTGAAGACATAATGGATATAATGTTATGGGTCATTATTTTAGTGTGAGAAAATTCAATAATAATTCTTGGTTAAATGATGTAATATAAAATATATATTTGATTAAACAAAAATATGTAAACTACATCATCATCATCAATATTAAAAATAGAGATTCATCCTATGTAAGGATAAATATTGTTTATGAAAATTGAGGGAATGATAACATAAGAAAAGTAAAATTAGAATTTTTCAATGTGTTATGAGAAGAAAATTCTTAAGTAACCATGTGTTGAAGTAGTCCTAGTAGTGAATCTATATGATTTTAATCTAAATATAATGGTTTTTTCAGTGTTTTAATGGAATTATATTTAAAATTACCCAGGTAATTTTAGTCTCCAATAAAATTTATAATATTATTGAGTATGTTAATGATTTTATGCGAGTAGGCATTTTCATTAATGATTTCACTAGTTAAGGAATTTACCATTTTTTCATTGATGGAAATTTTTCAGTAATACAATTGAATTGAATATATGGTTAACACTTGTTTTGAAATATTTATAATTTATAAATTGGGAATGTAATGTCTAGTTTTTGGTTTTAAATAGATATTAAAATTTGTTTAAGGTATAAATTAGAAGATGAAAATTCATGTTTGAGAGTATAATGATGTTTCTGTAAGTAGTCATAGTCATTGAAGCATATAATTATCAAGATGGAAGATTAATAAATCATTCATATAGAATTATTTCATATAATAAATGATTTTCATAAATCCCATAGATTTCATGATATATTTTTTCAGTATATTTTTTATAGAGAACACAAAGCCTAAATGAAAAATTAAATATTATTATTAGAATAGTAGTGTTATAACCTTACATTAAACTGGTGGGTATTAATTTTAATATCAGAATTATGAAATATATTCGGAGGAAATACTTGTTTAAATTTAACTGATTAATTTTTATGAAAGATGTACAAATGATTCTAAAATATTAATTTATGTTAAAATATCTTATTTCTTTAATTAAAAAATGGTTTTTGAGAGAAAATATTTGAAATAGATTTTTTTAAAATCAAGGAAATTTATTTAGAAAATAATTTAATTATTCAAAAAAATGAATGAAAATTATATTAGGATAATATTTATGTTTTTAGAAGATAATAAATCTTTAGAGAATTGAAAATACCTAGTTTTATTAAATAAGGTTTTTTATGTCCTCAGAAACACAATAAAATAATTTAAAAATTTATGAAATATACTGAAAGATGTATTTATTTTTAAATTATAAAAATATATTACACAAATAATTCATATCTTATATATTATAATTAAAACTATAACTAAATGATAATTATTTTTCATTGACAACGTAAAGCCTATGAAAAACTGGAAAAAGAAAAATATAGTATCATAACGATATTATTTTAAATGTAATAAGTTATATAAAAAAATTTATTTATTACAAATTAAAAATTATACATGTTTTTTATGTTTAGAAATTAATTTGGCAGTCATATAATATGTGGCTCACCAAAATGATTGTGCAATTCTTCTGTATGACCGAAAAAGATAAAATAAAAGATGAAATAATTAATCTTAATATAGAATTTAGTTAAAATACATTTTTAAAGAATATAAAAAATAAATTAATAAGATTAAATTTATTTTCAATATATAAAATTTATTTTTAATTTTTTTATTGAATAACAAATAAAATGATTTTACAACACTCACAGAGAAATTATTAAATTAATGGAAGAATAAAATTAATGAAATAGAAATTATAAAATTATTTTAATATTAGGAAATTTAAGTAAAATACGTATTTCATAGATGAAAATGAAATTATAGTTACGTATAAAACTATATGGTTGTACCTTTGCTTAATTTATTGATATCAAAATGTCAATGTATGGAATTCATTTCGAAATTGAAAAAATTAATATTTTAAAGTAAATAATATTTTACTGAATGATATAAAATTCCAAAGAGTTGAAAATCCATTTGAGTGACTAGGATATAGATGATAATATCAACCATGGTTCATTTTTGGGACGTCATTAAAATTTTATAAAAATATTGACCCTCTAAAGGTAAATACTCTATTGACATCTCATGTTTTAAAAAGGATTAGAAATGGTTAAAACCAACTTATAATGATAAAAACTGAGTAAAAACATGGATAAATATTATTTGGTGAATTAAATTTTACACACATCACCTTGATCTCAAAAACAATTTATAGAAACTTTTCTATGAATATAAAATTTATTTTCTTTAATTCAATGAATGATAAAAAATGTTACTCCATTTGTTGAAAATATCATTTCTATGATAACAATGGGGAAAAGAATTTAAAAAAATATATTAATTATTTAACTAATGAATTTATTTTCAAGATGGAATGCATTTTTTAAAAATTTAAATTTTATATTTAACAAAATTATTGATGCAACACTGATGTAAAATTTCATCAATTAATAGAAAATATAATAATAAATTAAAATAAGTATAATTTGAGTGAGTTAATTTTTATAATGAGTTTTAAAGGTTACAATAAATTTTTAGTTATTTTTTTGAGGGTTATATTTAATTTTAATATTTTTCATTATGGAATTTCGATAAAATAAATTCAATGTTCTCTATGTGGAAAATAATGAAATATTATGAGAATATATTTTTATTAAATTAATTTTAGAGTATAAAAAGTTATAAAATTAGATAGAGGGATTATATTTAAAAAATTATTTCAACCATTTTCAATTTAAATTCCTTTTAGAGGTACTTTAATTGAATTTTTTTTTATATTTTAGTATTAGAAGAAATTTCAAATGATCTGATCACATAAATTATATTAGAGAACCAAATCAATCACTTATTTTAACCACATTGAACTTTAATTATTGAAAAAATACATCAATTTATCATTAAAAAATATTTATAAACATTCAATAAGGGGTTTTATTTTCCCAAAATACCAACCCCGTAGCCCTTTAGAAGAGATCTAAAAGGGTTGTTTCTAAGAAGATTTAATCACCTCAGATGATACTTTCATTGTATACTATTATTAGACTCTAATAAATAGATGTTATTTATTATAAAAATAACTGACGTCTCATAAAAATTCATCAATGCAATTATGATTATGAAAAATCAATTATTCACCCTCTTTCTACAGAAATTATATTTCTAAGTATCACACTTACGTATGTATGTATTATTATCTCTATGTGGAGATACAATTAAATTCTAATCAAAAGAAATTTATGGAATTGTATTCTAGTGGATTTAATGATTATATATGATATTTATGACATAATTATTCTTCGCTAATGTAAATAATTTTTCTATATTCAAACATTTCAAACTGTTTTAAGATGAAAATGGTGATCTTGCATACATGTTGATTGTCACCTCCATGAAGTAATGTGAATCTTTTTTAATTTGTAGATGAATTTCATGGTAATTTGGATGAATTTTATGAATATAAATGATATATATGACATAAAAATGATTTTATAAATGCTAATTAGTAGTAACATTTATTTGGATTCATCTATTGAATAATGAAAACATCATTCATGCGTAAGTAAATCCTTCCATATCCATTAAAAGTGTAGTCAATTTTTCTACCTATATATTTTATGGATGATTCTAAATATTTATATATAGTGTGTAAATATTATATTTATATAATTATTTATATTCATTATTCAAGGGAAATGTGATAAATATAGATGAAATATAACTACTTAAATGAAATTATTATGATAAACGGTCTTGTTAACACCAAAAAATGACAATTTTAATACTAAAATATTGATAAAAGGGTTGTAGAGGTTTTTTAAATTTGTAATATGTTTTAATATTATTATGATAATCAATATGATATAGAATAATAAAAAATATAAATTTATTATAAAGGAGGATGAATTGTTTATGATGAATACAAAACTCGATGTAAGGGTTTATTTCATAAAATCTTCATTATTAGAGATTTGTTATGTTTATTTATACGTTTTTTAGAGTACTTATCTTCCATGTTCATATTTTCTAAAAAATAATAGAATTTTATTTAGGATTTATCTAATATTATTGAGAACAATTTTGACATCAGATTTACTTTTTAAAAAGTGGTTTGAAAGGAATATCCTTGTTGTTTTCTAAAAAATGTAATTTGTGACTTTTCTAAAAAAAATATAAAAGTGATGCTTATTATATATAGAGAAATCTGATTTTTACATCCTCATCAAAAAAAAATTCATTGAATTTTCAATTTCATTTTTATGTGTCTGTCATTAATGAAAATGTATTCATCTATATGTGTTCAGTTTATTTGAAAAAAAGATATTTTGAAATAGAAAGTTATTTCTCATAAAAAAAGTGTTAATGATAATGTAATGGTATTTTTATTCATAAAAATTAATAACCCATGATTTTAATTATGATTTATAGAGACATGATCCTATGAAAATATCATTTTTTATTCTCTGGATGGTTTATGTTTATAATGACAATATGTTTATGAACCCATTTAATTTCATTAGTCTATTACTTTGAATATTTAGGACACCCATTTATTTTCATGGGTTCTTATATGATGAATGTATTATGATCTAGTGGGACACCTATGTATCGTTTTCATTATGTTCTTGTGTTTAATTTATAAAAAAGCATGGTGGAAATGTTATAACCATGAATGTTGGTCACATTATAACTGAGGATGTGTGCGACCTATATCTCCCTATAATAAACCCTATAACGAATGATATATCATGTGGTAAGTCAAAATAGAATGGGAAGAAACCCCAATTGAGTAGGGGCATTTGTAATCAATGATACTCAATTGTGTGTAAATTTACTACTATGATTGGTTTCGCAGTGAACCAATTCATCATTTATTGCCTGGGTGAAGAGCGTTGACTACTAATGAAATTATTTTCTATAAGTATGTGTTTTTTAAAATTTATTATGTCTATATTATGATTTTTTAGTTTCGGATCATTTTTAAATATGATTTATGTCTTATGAACATCCATGATTTATCCCATAACATCGGATTTTGATCATTTTTATGAATGGTTTTAAAACATTATGATATTTTTTAATGGCCCTTATTCTCGTGTTATTGTAATGTGATAAAATATATCTCCTTTATCTAACATTATAGGGAACATAATCTCACCATTTTATTTTAATTACTTTTACTTGGTTTTGAAAAAATATAGTAAGAATTATTTATCTAATAAGGGTTCTAGTTATGATGAAATAGGTGAGAAATAAGGTATATTAGTTACAAAACATTATTTAATTTCCATATTTCCAAATATACTAGAACTAAATGACTATGGAAATGATAAATTTTTTATGTAAGGAATATAAATCTATTAACATTTAATATCAATTAACGACCCTGTTGGGTCACTATAGTTCATATTATATATTGGTTTATTGAACCATTGGATTCTCGGAAAAGAAAAAATTTGTGGGAACTCTAGGGATAAGTATATAAATAGGATAAAATTCAAATAGTTTGGTAATAAGAATTTATAATATAGTTCAAACCAAAGGGGTCATATGATAAGGTTTCACTATTTAGGGATCTTATAAATAATTTTCATAATTAAACTAATTCCCAATATGATTATTTGTTATCACATTATACTTTTTTGGTTTTATGATTACTATTAATGATGATAGAAAATGGAATTATTGACCTAATGAGAAGCCAAATGAAATTTGAATAAGAATGAAAAATAATGTGATTATGCCTAATAAAATATATCATTATAGGATGAAAAATAAAAATATATGTGTTTCTTCATAACGAATTAATAATATAATGATGTAATTTTATAATGATCATAGAGGAAAGAATATTTAACTTCCAATGTTTCTATAATGTTGGAATAAGTATTCAGGTTACTATATTAGTGGAAGGAGAAACTGTTTTGAGTGTGGAGAAAGAAAAAAAAATAACAAATTACTAAGGATAAATGACAATAAATGTTAATTAAATGGATGAAAATAATGGTATCCCTAAATATCCTATATGGATAATTGTATAAATTTTTTTATTAATGGTAATATTGAAAATTGATGTCCTATTGGGAAATCCCAAATAGAAAATCCGCTAGGTTGTATGAGTAATGCTTTTAGTAATTATGATTGAACAATAAAAATGACTTATGAAATGTATGTAATGTTTTAGTTTAATTGATTATGATTAATATAAGATGATGGGTTATGTTGAGGTTAATAAAACGTATTATATGATTTTTAATTCATATTTGTATTATGAGTAATTAATGGATAAGATGATGAATCCTGGTTAATTTTTTTGGATTTATATTGAATTATTTATTTATTTATGTATTTGGATTCAAAATTATTTGTTATAATTGTTACAGTATTGATATTCATGTTTTTTTAATAAATAAAATATATATGGATATTTGAATTGTAGTTTTCCATAATATATAAAATCTTATGTTGAATTTTTCCAATAAAAAAGAAAAATTATTTAGTGGTTGTACATAGATTTTTTGGGTAAAGGTGATGATTTGTATTGATGATGTAAATTAGACAGTAATTATCGCCATGAAATTGGTTAGATATTTTAGGGAGAAGTGATTTAGTTCCTATTTCTTTGATTATAACTATTCACGTTTGGATTAAGAAAATATAATTAATAGTTTTTTTAACTTATTTAAGGAAAAAGTTTTCTGTTAAATTATGTTAGAATATATTTTTTCACATTATGGAAAATGACATTGATTTATAATTTTAATGTGTATAATTAGATCAAATTCTTAGACCACATTATGAGGTTTATTGTATTATAATTCTAGATGAATAAATATATTTTGGGAAAGAATTATTGGGTTGAGATATATATAAACCTTTGGTTTAATGTGATGTATTATTTCAGAATAATGATATTAAACATTTGATAAAGTTCAATGAAACATATAAGATATCCATCGAGGTTAAATCATTAATTAATGATGAATGAATTATAATTAATATTGATATAGGGTAATTTATTTATAGATATGACTATCATATCATAGACACCATGTCATTTGGGAATATATATTTTGTTATATTTCTATAAGAGTGACTAATAATGATTAAATATAATTGTTAAATTAATAATGGAAGAATATGTGTTCAAATACAATAAATTTCGCGTTTTGAATTTACTCATTTGTATCTTGAATAATTTGAGGATAATTATTTATGGAGTGAGTTAGTTTGTAGTTTGTGTATTAGTATTTTTAAATATAGTATTTTTTTTGTATGAATGTGTGGTTATTTTTTAATGTAACTTAAATTTTTTAACCATATTTTGGATAATTTCTAGAGAAAAGAGTAATCTCTTGTTTTAATTGTGTGGAATTATATGTTTATTATATATTTATTTTAGTTATTCAGTCCTTAAAAAATTTATTTTTATTAACCATCATTCATAAAAATGTTGAGTTTATAGTGGAAATTTATTTACGGTTGAAATAATTCAAGATATTTTTTTATATTTAAATATGTTCTCATTATATTATGTAAAATAATTCTATTAAATTTGGAGAATGAATTTTATAAAATGTCTTTGTTTAATTTTATAATAAAAAAAATCAATTACCTTTTAACTCATAAGAGATTAATAGTTTTTTCAAGGTTAAATTTATCCTAACCATGTTACATATCAGTTTCTAGTAGTCATTGGGAGTTTTCTTTTTCATAAAATTCCATTTTATCACATAATAATAATATTATCTTATTTGAGAACATAGTATTTTGAAATTTTGGATGACCTTCATATTTCCCATTATGGCTTATCAAGAATATATTTAATAAACCGATTTTATGATTTGAGTTTCTATAAATGAATTTTCAATTTTCAATCGATTTATTTCCAAGAAAAATTCAATACATAAATAAAAAAATTAATTATGGGGGTTTGGGTTCAGGTAACACACTAAAATTTTATTATTTCTTTGGTATCTTACATTTCATGAAATTCCATTATTGAATAAAAAATTATTATTACTTAAATAGGATCATTATGACCTACCCATTGAATTAGGACGTGTAAATAAATATAATAATAATAAAATTACTAAATGTACACTAATTACCCACTCAATATATATTAATTTATTAATTATTATGAAATATGTACTCAATTTTCAATAATCCCATTTTTTCATCAAAACAATTGTTTCATTAAAAATTATTTTTATCTCATTGTTTGATAAAATATTTTATTGGTTATTTTTTAAAAATAAGATATTTTTTAATTAAAATAACATAAAATTTTAATATCCACCTATTGATATTAAAATATAGTATATTTTGTTTATTTTTTCTAAAGAAGTTAAATTTAGACTGAATGGTGAGAAACATTTTTTATTAGAAACTATTTTTTTCTGATATAACCAAGACATCAAGCTTATATAAAAATATTTGAAACATATGAAAAGTCTCATGAATCATTAAATAATTAATTTCATACTTATAAAATTAAAAACATATATATTTTAGTATATTCCATAATAAAAATAAAAAACTTCTTTAGTGGCAATGTAGAGCCAACACAACATTGTGAAATAAATTTTTTTACACTAATAATTTTATTTCAGATGGTATAAGTCCATCATCATATTTTTTATGAAATATTAGTTATTAAATATTTTTACCATGGTTATAAATTAATTTATGATTTATATAACAAGTTTCTTATCCAACTACATTCACAATTCTTACACATGATAGGAAATGTTAAAATTACATATTAAATAAGATTTCCTAGCATATATGTGAGTGAAAATACATATTTATTTAAAAAAAATTATATTATTAGAGTAATAAAATTGTTCTCATTATGAATTTTTTTTTATAAATTTTAGTCATTAAATTGATAACATAAATTATTATACAATGCCGCCACAACACATAGTGAATTAGTGAAAAATAAAATAAATTATATTAAAAGTACTAATGGTATTATTATTTGAGATAATCAAGGTGATAACTGAATTTTATAAATTAACATGACAAGTCATGTATATATTAAAATAATTGGCTCTAATTTCACAGGTTCACTTGATGTTATTAATGTTAATGTGATGAATACTTATAAAAATTGACAATTATGATATTTTTAAATAAATAATATTTTTTAAATTATGAAAAATTACTAAAAATTAATTAATTTGACCATGTGATAAGAATATAGATTCTAATATCATACATTACCCATTTATGGTCCTTTTTCCTTTTATATAAACTATATTAACCCTTATTGAGTAAAAATAATACAGTTATAGTATGTTCAAAAAGGGATAATAAAGGATTAAAACAAAATGACAGAGGTAAAGATAGTAAAAACATAATTAATTATAATAGGTTGAACATAATTCGACACTAATAATATTATAATTGAAAATGAGTCATTTAATGGATACATTTCCATGAAAATGATATATATATATTATTTAATCAAATATTGCTAAATAATATAATTCTCTTATTTTTAAATATACATTATATGTTCCAAGAGGAAAAACCCTATTTTTATTGAATTTTAATATTAATATCATTGATAATGAATTCTTTCAATAAGTTATTTTTTAATTTTTTTTATATTTTTATATTACTATAAATTATTATTCATTGTCGATAGAGTATTTCTATAATAAATAATTAAAATATAATTAAAGGTTGTATAAAATATAATTTTGTTGTGATAATGTGTGATGAAATTGGATAGGTTAATATACTATATTAGTTTTTAAGGGATTATATACAAATTATAAATTATAAATTTTTAGTTTTATGAATAATTAACTTTATTGTGTCTAAATTTATAATAATGAAATATTTTAAGGCATATATTTAATTAAATTACATGAAACACAGAAAATTATTAAAAAATTACAAAGGTGTAAGATATGGTATACTATGTAATCTATTTTATTTTTATTATCAACATTGAACCATTCATATTGAGAATCAATTTATTATGTTTTAATCTATTATGAAATTCCATAACTTCCCTTCACATAAATTATAAAAGGAAAATGCCTACTTTACATATTTACACCATATTGAGACATGTTTCAAACAATTCCTACCGAATTTTAGTTACAAATTCATTATGTAAATTCTATATTTTTTTCCTTCCTGAACACCAATTTGATATCCCTTTTAAAGAGATATGAATGAGTCACTTCCAAGAATCCGTAATCCTATAAACCAATAAAATTATATTTTTACTCATATTTATATTATATAAATCAGTGTGACGTATCAAAAATAATAAATTTATTCTCACAAATTTTCATAAATTTTATGTTGGTTAAAAACCATTATTCTCCATCTTTCCCAACCAATGAGATTTGATTGTATCAATCATTCAGACATCTGGTTTATCATCTCAATATAGTGGTCCAATATGAATCTCAGTACAATAATTTTTGGATGGTTATAATGTTGTGTTAAATATTAATATATATTATATACTATTAAATTATACTTCTAAAAATATAATATAACTTTTACCATCATAGCAAGTATACCATTGGAAGACAATATCTTCAAAAATGTGATAAGGATTATTACCTCCAAAAATCTGATGAGATTCATTTTTCATTTATCATTTATGTTGATGGTAATGAGGAATAATTTTATTAATATATATATATATTATATATGATATAATAATTGTCCTATAAAGGTGATCTAATATATTCAATTTTTTGTTCTTACCATTTAAAAAAGAAAAAAATCATTCATGCGTGTGTATAATGTACAAACTCAATAAAAGGTGTAAATCATTATTATATCTCTATATTTTTTACATGAATCTAAATAGTTAAATTAAACATATAAATATTATCTATATATTAATATTATATAGATTATATAAGCATGATAAGTATACAAGGATTAAAAATACTAAACAAAAATTCTCATGATAAATGAACTAGTTAATACCCAAAAATAACGATTTCAATAAGTAACAGTATATTAAAGTGCATGTTGAAATGTAATAATGAGATCATATATGATATTATAGGTATTTAAGTGAATATATTATAGGTGAGTAAAAATATTAAATTTATTATACAAGAGGTTAAAGGGTTTTTGAAGTAGTGATAACATGAGGTTAGTGTTTTATTTTTTAATCTCGTCATTATTATTTATTGATAATTATTATGTGTACTATGAGTAATATATATTTTAAAGGTTTCCAATTTCAATAAAAATTAATTTTTTATTTAAGAACATGTTTTATTATTTGAATTCATTTTATCCAATGATTGGCTTTTTTCAAGGCAGTTTTAAATGTATCTTCATATTGTTTTCCAAACGAGGTACACTATGAAATTTAAAAAAAAGGATGGATTAATTTTATAACATAAAATCATTATTTTAATTTCACAATACCATGCCTAATTAATTAATTGAATAAGACAATAATTGTTTAAATGGTTATTATTTCTAATTTTTTTCCATTTTTATGCATATAAATTCTTTTTCAAATTGGTGTGTTTTATAGAGAACAATTATTTTCCTCAATAATATTTTTATGATGTTTATATTAATAAATAAAAAACCATTATTTTGTTAATTATTTATTGGTCATATGACCATAGGGTTCCATTTTTATTCTTTATCTGCATTGTTTTTGTTTTTAATGGTATGATGTTACTGAAAACCAGGAGTTATGTTATGACCAATGATTTGTGAAACCCATTTATTATCATTGGATTTGATATGATAAATTTTTTATAATATTGTGAGAAAAATATGTATGTTCTAAATTATGTGATATTATATCAGTTATAATGATGGTTTCTGGAAAATTATAACCATGAATGGTTGTTACATTATAACTAAGGATGGTTGGGACCTGTATCTCCATTTGTATTTTACTATCATTTTATAGAGGTAAATATAACTTTTTTCTATTAAAAATATCCCATATCGATATTTTAATGTTCTATAATGGAAAAATTATGTGTTTTGAAGATTCAGGGGATTATTCTGATCGTGGAGATCTAGAAAATGGGAAGACATATTGAACCACATGGTTAGAGCACTAATAGTGCTAACAATATAACTCAACCGTGCATGTCACCCAGTGCATTGGGGAATCCACATGGTTTTTATAAAACCATGAATGGAATTAAATTAGGGATACATTCACACGAAAAATATCTATCATCAATGATAGTGGTGTTTGACGTGGCAAGATTATGGTTAGTCAAACCATGATCCTAGTCCGAGCGTGGCGTCCCCTTAAGTAGTGGTGGTGCATTACTGGTGAACAGTTTGGCCAATAGTGAGGCCAAATAAGTCTACCTAGTAAATTAATGATAAATTTCCATTTTAAAAAGTTATATTTTTAAAACCTTATTCTCTTTTCATACTCTTCCTGTGGGTAGCCTCCACTCATGAGCTCCTCCTTTATCCCCTTTAGTAATTTTTACATATTCATCTTAAGATCTATATTTACATTGTTTCTAGGATAATTTTATCCATCTGAGTAATACATACTATACACATTATTCTATTTTGAATTTTTATTCTACCGATTTGCACTATTTTTGTGTGACCTTATTTTCCCCATTTTTATGTCATTTTATGATTTGTATGATGTCTCCTGATATAGCACGATTCAAGGGATGAAAATTGTTGATTTTTAATCTATGAACATAAGGTTGGTTGTGTACTTATTTCCATGAAGGGTTTGATTAATTTATATCATGTGTGGTTATTTCATGAAGTGGATCCTTCAGAAGACACCTCTTAAAAGTTTATTAAATTTAATTAAGTGTTTTTTCTATATCTAATATGACCCAATATACAGAAAAATAAACACAGTTGGTTATTAACCATGACTTAAGACATCCCTTTGGGAATACCATTTCTTTATTTCCTAAATACCTCTTGTTCCTTATGTTTATAATCCCCCATGAAGTGTATTCCCTGTGCAATAATATCATTTGAGACATAAATAGAAATAATGTATAAAATTTTGTGAGTTTCTCTACATTTTCTATGCCTTGTACGATGTTTTTTATGCATTATTATTATGTCATATTATTTATAGTTGTATCTTTATGCCTTATATAATTTTTCTTAAGCATTTTGATTCAGTCATATGCTTATTTATTACTTCATTATTCTATTGTTGTTTGGATTGAAAAATTATTTTTGTTATCATGGTTATCAGGTGTTTATTACAATAAATTATTGTAGGTTTTATGTTAATAATTTCTAATCCCAAACTAAAAACTATCTAAGAGAGAATAGAGGTCCTAAATTAATGATATCAAGTATGGGATATCCATGATTCAGATTTAGAACCGTTGAACACCCATGAAGTGATAATTGGAATGCCTTGAATGGGATCTATGGGATGATTATTTATACCAATGGCTAACAATGGTTCCATTGGTATGGAACTTTGGTCAGGATCCTTGGATGTATTATTATATGAATCCATGAAAGATACTCAGTCCCCTATTTTAGATATTTTGGATGGGTCTAGGGTTTATTATTGGACCATACAGATAGTGATATGATAGACCCCTTTTATGGATCACCTTAGACAGGCTCTAGGAATTTTTTCTTACACGATATCTTGTAGTGAATCATGGAATTTTTATATGGATATCCTTTTATAGTATCATGGTTCCAGTATTGTATTTTTTGGTTTCATTTTCTGGATTTCATGTGATTCCTTATTGAAAATTTATTATAATTCCAAACTGATGTGTTTGGGACACATTTATTATTCCAAATGAAACAGTTGTGGTCAGCCCACACATGATGCTTTATTAATTATCACCCATGTACACAAAATAAGACCTCTCAATAGGTTCCCTTTATTTAGATACATCTAGCGTACGATGAATTAGGAAGTGTTAGTTCGGTATCTGGGTGGAACCTTGACCATCATGTTTTATTCATTTATAACATTTCTTTACTATTATTGAAACACTAACATTTATGGATTTCTCTATACAAATATTTTTGTGGTGTAGATATTATATATCACACTATCATAGGCCCTCTATGTTACTAATGAACACTTCATGATTTATAGTATAGTTAAAGGGAAGGCTCCAACTTCTGATGATTAATTCTGAGTTTTAGAATAGAGTATGGGTGCATGGGACCAAACCTATTTCTTTGATGCTAGTAGTTACATACTTTGTCCTTTTTTATTTTTTTATAGAATTTGGAATATGTTTATATCCGTTGTATACCATCTACAAAATTTCTATATTACTACATGAGATGATCAATGCCATCATTTTTTATATATTTATTATTTAGCTTCTTCATATTTCAATTTATTCATGGATGACTTCTATTTTTATTATCCATCCTTCATTATATTAATTATTTTTCATATGTTTCTTATTTATTATATACCATTGTTCTATAATAGGATCTATGATGACATAGTCTCTCTGTAGAAACACCCTAGACCTTCACTGCTCACTAGAAGCCTCTGACATATGTGGAGTAGGGCTTGAGGTCTTCTACACCACTATCTTAGGGGACAATAACTCGTATATAGGGATGGATGAAACAATGTGGTATCATATAAGTCTTCCTTGGGTTATATTATTTGCTATTATACTTGATACTTTGTTTTTTTAGTTAGGTATTGAGCCTATTCTATGAAGTAGCTAACCCCTGTATTGGGAAAACTATATTTTTTGTGATTTGGCATTGATTATATATATTGTATTAATAATATTTTACTTATTTCAATATTGGGATACACACTTTTTATGTTTCGTTATTATTGTTGATTTTATTATGATGTAGTTTCTTCTGCCTTTTCATATTGATATTAGGAAATATCAATTGATGTATCATACAAGTCACCTAATGAGATAACATGCATACCTTATAAAATTAATTATCAATATTTCTCTATTCATTTCCTATAGTTCATGTTCATGTTTGTAGATACATGTTTATTATATACTTCAATTTGATTGTGCTCCATGAAATAATGGCATAACGTGATTAATTAAAGGCCCACAACAATGTAAATAGTGGATTTATACCTAGAATTAGGTTGATAACATAAAAATCATTTTAAACCACATTTGATCCACGATACAATGGTCCTAATGGATCATATATTTGTTGATTTTATTGATGAATTTGAATTTAATGTTATGGAAAAAGTACATATATAAATTGAAAATGGTAGTAATTAAATCAAATCATTATGTGTCACATGTAACACCTTATCATCAGATGTATTTGGAAAGTCTTAGTTACATAATGTTCCAATTTATGTTTACAAAGAATATGAGCCTTTATAAATATGGAATTGGTTACACAATTAACTATAAAGATATATCAATATCTAAATAAAAAAGATTAATTATTTTTCAATAAAATAATGTAAAAATGAAAAGTTTACAACTACATAGGATTTACAAATGAAAAGTAATGTGTATTCTCTTCTATAACATTAAATTTTAAATCTATATAGTAGAACCTTTTATGATTTATATTATACCTTAACCCTAACCTTAAAATTATAATCGGTAGTATGCATTGTATATGGAGGAATCTGTGACCATTTTTATCAACAAAAACATGCTCTATGAGATGGCTGAGGGTTCTGACATTCTTATAGGAAGTCATTTTTCATGTTACTTCCTTTATCACATCCCTTATAAACAATTGAATATTATCTAAGGAGTGTTTAGGTAAATTATAGAGTTATAACACCAGGAAATAATTTCATTAAACACTAATATAGTGGTGATGAAAAGGGTTCAATTTATGTGTTCCCTAAGACACATGTAGTACCTCATATAGTGACACCTTGGGATCTCATGTTGATCATCGATTGGGAATCAATTCTAAATTTATTGAAAGCTTTTTTCTATTTACTCTATATTTTCAAGGCGCTCTACTGACCAACCCCAACTATGAATGAGATGATTCAAGAGTTCCGGCAGAATCATCCTCCAACCATTTTGGTGGATTGTGGACCTTAGTCTACTAATTCATGGATGTAGGTCATGCTATCAATCCCTAACCATATTGAGACACCTACAAAGTGTATTTTTGGAATCACTACCTACATGCTATTTTAATATTTCATTAGTTGGTGGGATGTTATTTCTTATCTAAAATTCATTTAGTTCTGGTATGGAAGGACATCATGATGGAATTCTATTGTCACATGTTCCAAATACACTAATAGGGGATCACACTATCGAGTAAATGAATATTCAGCAAGGAACTATGTTCAAATTATATTATTAAATCTCTTCAATGAATATCAGTAGTTTTCTCCTTCTATGACATGTAACGAGTTGATGAATGTGAGGTGATTTGAGGATAGGCTTGTGTATATTTTCAGATCATAAGTGAATGTATTCCAGTATAAGTTTATTTCAATAAGAGTGAAACGTACCCTGATTAAAAAAAGAAAAATTATGGAATAGGGTAGCTTGTGGATGTGTGGTTCAGTTACAAGGTATAGTGATGTATCACCTAGTAGTTAGAGGTGTCATTTCTAGGGTGCATGGGTCATAATCGCGAGCTATATGACAAACACTAATAGCTCTATAGTGTGTTATCATACTAGAAATCAGTCCATAAGAAGCCCTAGTGCACAAGGAACCAGGTCAAGTTACGAGAATGTGACATGATGGGTATCCATCTTTGATACTTCCAATCTTTTCATCCTTCTTCTAAGGGAATAAGATCAGTTTCGATACCACCTCCTGATAAAGTATCTACAACTCTATGTATGGCAGGGAGAAGTCATTCAACATGCTAATCATGTTGAGGAGGTGGACATGTAATATGTAGTTAGGCCTCAAAATTTCAGTGCATGTAGATTAGGCCAACCCATCATAGTCATGTTGAATCTCAGATATGTAGTTCAAGCCATATTTATCTAGTACAGACTACACCTGAGGAGTAGAGTAGGAAATTCTACTATAGGAATTACTATTTAAGTATCCATTACATTATATTTTTTCAATTAATATATGCGCATCATATTCCATTATATTAGCTAAGATTATGTTAATCTATGACCTATTGATTAGGAAAATCGGTGGCATCATGACTCTTAATAAACTATTAGGGATCTTATTAGATGGAATACATTAGTTCAAGTAGTTACCTGTGAGATAAGTTGCTCCCAATTGTTTTGGAACCCCTTCGTCCATGATATTACTTACATTAACATCATTCGTAGAATTTACTAGTATGTGTATCATTATTCCCATGTTGTTTACTATTATCAGTGGTAGTTTTTTATATCCCCAGAGGGTGGTAATTATGTTCATAATGACAAATGGGATATCAAGTTGAGTCATGATGGACTAATGTGTACTGGGATAAGATGGGTGATAGCACAGATGGCTAGTCTCTTTATGAGCGATCCAGAAATGCGGCTTATAGAATTATATCATGATATGGATCATATCATGGAAATATTCATTTATGATTTAATAGGATTATCTTCTTTGATATAGGGGGAGTTCACCATCAAGATAGTTCTATATGAGACATCAGTGGAAATTCTTCCCTATATTATGGAACATAAAATATCATTTAGAACTCATGACGTAGCCTGAATATCTGGAAGGAAATGGGTTTATCTGAAAAATCATGTTATATTGGGGTCCACCCATCATTTTTTAAAAGAAGGAGGACATTATCCTCATGTTTTTTGTGGATTACATCCAATTGAACCATATCATATTGAACAAACAGAATCATCTACCTCATATAGAAGACCTATTTGACCTTCTCTACGGAGAGATATTTTTCACTATGATCGATTTCAGATTGGGCTATAATTAGGTGGGTGTGTGACCATCATACATTACATGTATAACATTATGTAGTAGAAAAGGCATGTTTGAGTATCTATTAAGGCTGGTTGGCCTAATGAATTCACTAATAGTGATCTTGTATTTGATGAACAGGGTTCTCCACCCATACATTGAATCATTTTTGGTAGTCTTCATTAATGAAAATTTTGTTTGTTCTTGCATTAGACATCAGCATGAAAAAAAACATGATATCTTGATGAATACAGTGAAAGAGAATCATCATTATACAAATATAAAAAAATTGCACATTTTTATCATTATGGTTAACATAATGGGTCATATAATTTTAGTTCCATGAGTAGATATTGACATAAAGAAGGCGAGGGTCATGGTTTCCTAGGATATTCAAATGAATGTGTTTGATATACACCATTTCATGGGGATGGCTAAAAATTTAATGCTATTTATCAAGGAATTTTCAGGCTTAGTTGCACCTCTTATGAGCCTGACTGTGTCGGGGGTGAATTTTATATGTTCTGATGCTTGCGAGGGAACCTTTAATAATTTTATAGGGATTCAGACTTCATCACCGACCCTAATCTGTAATGAGATGGTAAGATTCCATAATATTTACTGCGATGCATTATCAATCGTGATAGGAGTAGTTCTAATGCATGGTGAGGAGGTTATATTATACTAGTCCTATCATTTGATACCACCTATGTTTAATTACCCTACACGCAACATCAAGATAGCAGTATAGGTTCATTACATATGTTGTTGTAGGAACTACTAAGTGAGTAGTTCATTTTTTCATAGATCACAAAATGCACAATTATACCTCTACAAATTGTGATAAAAATTTGAGGTAGGGGATGTAGGTAGATTTCCATTAGTCATTTGACGATGATCTGGATTATACACCCAGAAAGGGTTATTTTGTGGATTTTGTGATGAGTTAAAGGACTCAAAAACATGCCATCCATGAGTCCAATAATGACTTTTTTGAAGGGTATATTTTCTGAGATTCTGTTGATAGTTTAGGAATAACATGAATAGTTAGTTTTAGCATATCTTGGAGTGATTTCCCCTCCTCTAGATCTGTCCCATATGAAAAATCTATAAGGTCTCGAGCGACTCATACTACAGTAGAGTATCTCATGTGATAGCATACTTCTTAGTTTGATATTTGGTGTTTATGAAATCCTATACATCTATGTATGTGTTTGTGTTCCTTCTGGCACACATGAGTAGTTGATGTCGGAATCTCATCCATTTGTTTTTGGTAATTTCACCAAGTCAAACTATGATGCACCATGAATTTCATGATATGTATTAGGGGATATGTTTGAAGAGAAATTTTTTTCATTTTATCAATAGGTTCTCCACCATTCAGTAGGTGATGAAAGAGCACCAGCAGTCTACTATACATTTACATCCTCTACCAATTCATGAGATGGGGTGGAATGAAATCCACATTGTTTTGGCGGTAGGCTTCCCAAGATCCCATTGAGGTAGTGATTAAGAATGGGTGATCATTGAAATATTGAAAATGTTTAAACACCTTCTACCAATCTGATAGCCCATCTTATTTGATGGGGAAGGGAGGATATATATCGAAGAAATTTTGCACCTAATGGAGTTCGTAATTCCATTATTTCAGACCATGAATCACTGTTTACACTATGATTTTGGTTGGGGATGTAGAAGTCACTAGGTTCATATATACTATAGAGTACACCTTACCACCCCCATATTGATGGGTAGTTCGAGTGTAAGTTATGCATGTTTGGGTGTATGCATCGGGCATGTATCCATGATTTTGGAGGTTCATGGGAGAAATGTATACCTATTGTTGATATTTATTACAAAAATGGATTTCAATAAATGATTAATATGGATACATAGATACCATTAATAGTTTTTATTTAGTTTAGTGGTTGGTAATATAGTGATACTAGGTCATCATCCCATTTAAGAAACCCCAAAGGTAGTAGAATTGATTAGGAAACATATAGTTTCAGCTTGTCCTAGGTAGATGAATGTACTAATTATTAATGTAGGCATATGGAGATAAAAGTGACACATCATGGATTTATGTGTGTTTCACATAAATTTGTTCATAGGAAAATTAAGATAGAGGTAATACTATCACCCCATAATGTCAGAATTTTTTAGATCATGGGAAGAGTTATGCCTTTAGGCTATCAGTTGAAACTAACTCATAGGTTCCATGAAATTCATGATAACATCCACTTAGAACATGTTATATGATTAAATGATGGTCCGACTCAATCCATTAATTGAATTAATATCGATTTAGAGGTAGATTCATCCTTTGAGGGTCATTAGACATGTATTTTTTATTAGAGAAAAAGGCATTCCATTTCCAATAGTGTGGGTGCTATGGAGGCATGATTGTGTACATGATGATAAATGGGTGCATGATTTTGGTGTACAAGAATAGTGAATAAAATTTTTATCAGACGTTGTTTTACCACCCATGGAAGGTAAACTCATTGACGAGTAGTTTTAAGGAGTAACGTTTGTACTCTTATATTTTATCAAAGAGGTTTGGATCCTTCCGATACCATTAAAAACGTTTAATTTCCAAATCATAATGTGATCTAATGTGAAATGAGATATTTGGGATAAAACATAGACCATTGGGATCCTAGAGTTCTAGAAAATGTGATGACATACTGAGATTCATGGTTAGTGCTTTATAAATACTAATGGTGCTCTTCAACCATGTGGGTCACGAAATGTAAAGGGGATGCCACATGGGTTTTTTAAATCCATTCAATGTGGGACACACACTCATGTTAAATTTCAGATGTCCATGATAGTGGGGTTTTGAAATTAATATAAAATTCACTATAAAACTATGTTCCTAGACTATATGAGGTGTCCCCTTATGATGTTTGGGGAACACAGTTTTTCCAACCATGCAACCAAATGGTGAGGCCTTGTAAATGAAGGTTAAATGAACACATTTATTGTATTATCTTTTTTAATACTTATTCTCATTTCATCATCCTATTATAGATTGGTCCATGAATTATCTCATCCTTCATAATCCTTTAGTGTTATTGATATATCTCTTATACGATCCATATTTCATTCATCAAATAGTGGGTTGGATCAATCCTAGTAAGATCTATACACCTCATCCTTATATATCATGTTTCTCTTATACTCTGTTGTGTTATTGTAGTGCGATCTCATTTAACCCATTATCATTTAATTTTATGTTTCCTTTAATGTCAATAAATTTAGATCAATTAAAGGGATGAAACATATGAGTGGTATTATTTGAATATAATCTAGGTGGGCTAGTTATTTTCCTACATGTTCAATTCCATTTATATCATACCCTGTTTCCCAACACAGTGAATCCTTCCCCTAAAGCCTCATAAAAATTGAGTCAGTTAAATAAATTGTTTTCTTATATATTATATAAACAACGAAAGTGTTTTATTAGCATAGTTGGATTATCTCCTTGAACTATGCCACCACATTGGGTGTACTATTCCATAAGGGTCTAAATGCCCTTTCTTTTAAAAATTGCTAAACCACCATGAGTTATGTTCCCCATGAAAATTTTCTTAGAAATGAAATAAAATATGAGTTAAATGGTCATTAGAATGTATTCATTATATATTCCTTTCACTGTGTTCCCTTTGAATTATTGTTGTGATGAATGTTTTATACTTGTTACCTTATGCCTTATACGGTGTGCCTTATGATTTATCCCAATGTCATATACTTATTTCTTGTTGCCTTATTCCGTAGTTGTCTAGATTGAATAATATGATTTAGATATATTTTCCAGTATCCCAGTATTAAAATATGTTGTTGATGATATGTGATCTATATTTCAATGCTATGAATTCTTATGATCCAAAAGAAAAAATGATCTCAACTAAAGGACTCTGTGGACTAGATTACTATGAATTTGATTTGGAATAAATGAATTTATCGAGAGAGATACTATATATTCCTATTACATGATCTCTGGGGTGGGTTATTTATAACCATGAGTTACATCGGTTCCCTATGAAAGGAACCATGGATGAGTGCATTGGCATGATGGTTATACCATGACTCAAGTGATCATTGTTCCCCAATGTGAGATAAATTGGATGGGTTCAAAGGATATTCGTGAAACATTTTGAGTCACGTAGTTCTAGTGCTTTCATAGCATGATGGGGTACTATATATTGTTTCTGACAAACAACTCTATAATTGGAACCCCTTGACCTCCCTAAAACGAAAAGGGAGGTTGTTTGCTAGGATTCAGTAATGCTAGAGGGCCTTTTAGGAGTTGAGGATATTGATAACAACGTCAAAAGTAAATAATAATAGAGTTGTGCATAATGTAATTTGTGTATTTTGGTTCCACATGATCTATTTTTGGCTACGTGTTGACGTTGTGGTGGAATGTTATATCATGCAGGTCTAGGAAACTGACACCCCATGAGAAGAACTACATGACTCTTGGCCATTATTTGGAATTGGTAGTCTTTTCTATGAGGATTTGGGGGAATTGATTTAAGAGGGAGTGATTCATGGTTTACACAGACTATTAGATTCATATGTATTTTTTCACATTGAGAGACATGAACCTAAGATAGAATAAATGGTTGGATTTCCTATAGGACTATAACTTCAAGATATTTTATATCCTAGGGAAGGGTAACATATTAGAAGATTCCGTTATATGGAGGTACCATAATTTCATGATAAATGAGGTTTTTTAGTAGTTATATTCCTCACCTCTTACCATGGTGAAACACGAGGGTACATCTTTTTTAGTTGATGGTGTTGACCCCTATGCTCCTCAAGTGTGAGAGAGAGTCCCAACCCCGAGACATATACTATGAGGCCTTACCTACCTAGATGTCTATATGGGAATCGATATATTTATATTCTAAAGTATGTAATCTCATTATCCATTTCCTAGGATAATTGTTGGTCCTAGTCATAATGAGGGAGAAGGTGATGTGAGTGTTCCACACATCTCCCCTAGCTACACATACTGATGTGGGGAAGATGTCTAAAGCACTTCAGTGGATCTTTTGGTTGTCCAACATGAGATGGAATATAAATGAGTTCATCCCTTGATTCCTTGCCTATCAGCATGTAAGGGATGAGAATATATTTATGGTATGTATTTTGTATCCCAATGAGATTATGTAGTTGAAAGATTGTATTAGTGAGATTCCACAAATAGTGAGGGTTCATGACACCATCTTGATGATAGACTTGGAAGGGAAATTCTCTATCAATGGTAGGACGAATATATCTTGTCAAACATGTAGTAATCTCAAAACTGGTTTACTATCTCATGGTTTATATGTGGCATGTCTCTGTTGTGAAAAAGGTAAATTCCATGATGAAGAAAATTGTATGGAGTGGAAGTGTGGTGGAAAGTAAACTCATCACAACTAAATGGAACACATGCTGCCAGCCCATCATAAAGGGAGGGCTGGGAATTATGAATCTAAACTACTTTAATCAAGAACTACAAGCTAAATTTCTTTGGAATCTGATTCACAGCAACTCTGCCTCTCTTGATTTCATGATGAGAAGAATTTTTAGAAGGATTATTAATGGGAAGCATGAATACGTGGACTCTTCAATCTGGCCTGGCCTAAGAATGGTGTTCAGCACAATCATGAAGCACTCGTGATGGGTGGTCGATGCTGACTCATGTCGGAAATTCTGGACCCCCAACTGGACTGGCACAACACTTGTTGATAGATTTAACAATGAGGAACAAATCATTGACAAAAATAGATCCATCAAAGACTAGCTTCAACACTGGGGGTGAAATTCAAGAATACATTTCCCCCATTATTGATAAATACGAATTCATAAAACATGAGGACAAGCTGTAATGGGAAGGGTCTCAAGATGGACAGCTGAAATCCAAAAATTTCTACAGACACATGATGTCGGGCCAGACATGATGGATTGGCGCACTGGAAAAAAATGGCGGCTTCACTCTATATTTGCAAAAATATGGATACTTTATCACAATAAAATTCAAGTGGAGGATAACATTCAGAGGCTTGGAATTTCCTTATGCTCGAGATGCGCTTTATGTGGTCAGCATAGAGAAGATGTCAACCACTTTTTTTGTCCTTCAACACGGCGTCTTCTCTATGGAACATGGTTCTAAATATATTTGAGATGGAACCCCCAAATACCCACTCTGTTACATAGTTTATACAACATCTGCTTGAATTCCAGCAATCCAAACAAGTTAATGCTCTGTTGCAGGTCGCCTATGCTGATCTTTTACATGCTGTTTGGAGAGCTCGCAATAACTATGTTCATAGGCATGAAAGATTTCATGAAGCCACTGAAATGAGTAGTATTTTTGTGGCAATCCAAAATTCCAATTCACTGATTAATGGGAATTCTAATACCTCGGTCCAAGAGTTTATGATTCTCAGGCGCTTAATGGTTGCAGGTTACTATCCGTATCCAAGGGGTATGATGGAGGTAATTTGGACTGCTCCCTTCATTGGATGGTTAAAATGCAACAAAGATAGGGATTCCAAAGAAAACCCGGGACCCTCAGGTTTCAGGGTAATTTTTAGGGATCATTATGGGGAGGTTGTGACGTGTAGTTATGTTCCTTGCGGGCATGCTACAATATCAGAAGCTGAAATGATGGCACTCATATGTGTTGTGGACATCACGTGCCGACGACTCTGGAACAACATTTGGTTTGAATGTGACTCGGCTATAGTGGTTCATGGAATAATGATGGTTCAAACAAGACTATCATTGAAACTAGAAGGTAAATGGATAAATTTTATTGACATGATCTCCTCTGTAAACTACTTTATCACACACACCTTCCGAGAGGTGAATCACATTGCAGATGGACTTGCAAACAAAGGGGTGTTTGAAGAAGGGATCATGCACAGAAACACTATTCCTAATGAAATGGATCCACTTCTTACTAGGGAAAATTATAAAATTCCTTTATTCTGACTTGTGTACTGTTTTATCTTTCTCAATTTATGTGCCTCGGTGCCCATTTTTCTCAAAAAAATCATGATGATAGATGACTAACTCATTATGTTTTCACTATTATTATCCATTATGGAGAAGATTTTGATGACGAGTTTGGTTCAATTTTTATATATGAAAGATTGATTTTTACAATTTGGAGTCCAAAACAAATGTATCCAATCTTGATGTTTGGTTTACATTACGATTGTGGAGAGGACTACCAGAGGAATTTGGGATGAAAATGATATTGTTTATATAATTTCACTCATAGAAAGATGCAAAGAATAGGAACACTATCCATGGATTAGAGGATATGTTAAAGGCTTGTGTGTTATAATTTGAATGGATTTTGGAAGATCACTTCCCCATATTAGAGTTTGTGTACAACCGTAGAAGAAACTCTACCATCAATAAGAAAACATTTTATCTCCTATAAGAGAGACATTGTACGTTAACCTTGGGATAGATAGAGATTAGTTAAACATCTATTGTGGGCTCATAGATAGTACATGGGATGATGGAGAGTTTCCATGACAACTATGAGAAGATAAGTATGGCCCATTGGAGGAATAAATGTTACAAATATCACTATCATAATCCCATGGAGCTTGATTAGGGAGAACACATTTTCTTGTGATTATCCCTGTGTTGGGAATTGTGGAGGTCTGGATGGATAGGGAAGCTATCCTAGAGGTTCATCGGGCCATTCAATGTCATGCATACGGTTGGAATGGTTACTTATCTTCTCACCCAACCCCCTTAGCTATGATGGGTGCAAGACATCTTCAATGTGATGTAGCAAAGGAGATAAATTCCTGAACCCATATACATTAATTGGCTATAGTGACCTGGATATCAAGGATGAATCAATATTTTAGAGCACGTAGTTGTATATGACGATCGATGGGAGAGAACCAAACATGTATGGACTATCCCATTTTCTTCCTTGTTGTGGAAGTACATGAACGTGTAGGATAGATCTTTGGATAGAGAGAGACATATGGGGCCTCAGTTTCCTAAGTTCGTTTTTTGTTTTTTTTTCATTAAAGGGATGAAAATAACGGGGGATGTAATTATGTAACGACCTAGTTTTTCATTATAAGGATATGTAATATTTATACAAATATTTTTAGACTAAGGTGCTGATACGACATGCATTTTCTAATCATGGTGTGTTAGGAATTTATTTTATAAAAATAATAAATATATTATATATTGTGCACACACAGTTTCATAAGTAAAATTGAATAACTCTTAAATGGAAGCTCATATCAGAATTTTTTTGACTGAAGTTGAGTTCAGAATGCATTGTTAACTATAGGAGTGGACTAAAATAGGCTTGAACATATGGTTTGGATATATCTATCTTAATTTTTATGTTCAATGGAAAAATTAGTAAATTAAATTAATTAATTAATATAATTAAACAAAACTAAAATGTCTATAATATTTTAAATCTAGGGAATCCTCTATGGCTAGTAGTATAAACCCTTTGGGACTCAATATATTATTACCCTCCTTCTGATAAAGAATCACATAGGATGATTAATAAACTATTAAAAAAAGTAGATCAGTACACAACAAATGCAATGAATTACTTTGATCATTGGAAAAAAAATTCTTGGATGAAGAAAGATCCAATATCTAGGTTGGACACATCATGTTCTGTATTACAATGATATGGATAAAATTGATTTATATGATCTATCATCTTCTTTTATCTACAAAAATTGTGTCCTGATCATGAACATGTATACCAATTTAGTTTTTAAATGTTTGGGTTTTTATCCTTTTTTATCCCCCATATAGATCACGGTCCATGAATTTTTATAAAAGATCATTAAACCATTGTTCTTATACCTTTCTGCCTTGATTGTTTCATGTTCTTCACCAGAATGACACTACGATTCTGGTTCAATGTTGTCGAGTGGTACCGAGCCATACCAGAACAATCAAATCAAGGCTCAATGAAATATGAAGGATGAATAGAAGAATTGAGGACATATATATGATTTTGTCTGGTCCTGGATGATTTTTTTGAAAAATAGAGATCAAATCATTGACGTTAGTTGAAACATAGGCATGTGGTGTATATAGAAGAACTCTCATGGGTGGGGAAATTTGATTTTTGTCCACTGGATTTTGGGAATGGATGAATCCAAACATGATCCAATTTTTATTGTGACAAAGAATATTTATTTTAAGGGACAATTTTGGATCTATTTATTGGAGAATATATATGAGATTCTGTAGAAATCAATACTACATGTTTTATAGTTATATGAACACACGAAATGTAGTGCCTTGTATATGGAAGCTTAGGTTTCAGTGGATTATATGTATCACAATTCGTGTGGGACCCATAAACACTATGTTACCTCATGCTGTTAGAATAAGCCTGTAGTCTGTGAGTACATGGCCATGATCATGACAAGGCATGTCGTGTGCCGAACTACAGAGACACGAGGTAATGTACATATGCACAACCAGACACACCTTGTAAATAATTACACAAAAATAGGGTAATGAACAAGGATGTAATATGGATACTTGGACACATTTAATAACACAAGAGGGGGCCAAAGTATCATGGGAATTCTATATATATTCACCACATGATGGTTACTCCATCATGGTTAGAGATACATGTATTGCTAGGGACATGTACCAGTGAATGAGTGGGACCATGTGCTATATATATCGCCTCACACGCTATTAACCCTTGTGCCCGTTTCCATGAAACATCAATCTTCCTTATATCCTTCATTTGAACTCTTAATTTGGACCACCAGTATCCTATAATATTCTTTTACCCACATATTGCATGATGGTTCCCTTCATTATGTAAATCGAGATATGATGTAAAATGTTCAAGGAATTATACTTACATAAGGAAATGCCTGATGATAGCAATGATTGGAAGGCATCACAGGAAGATTCCTATATACTGGAACTCACCATCAAATTGGATTCTAGTCCTCTAAATATTGAGTGGACCCCCCTACAAGATAATGATTTGGTTAAAGATGACTAAAGTTGAACCCCCTATCACACTAGGTCATAGGTCCTTGACCTATAGATTGGAGCCCTCCATTATCTGGGTTGAGGGTCTTCCACATACCTTGTATAATGTCAAATTAGATATGGTGTTGTTATTTAATGGCTGGAGTAACACCCATTATAACACTAGGGAATGGTTCTTCTACCTAATGAGTGGAACCCCCTTATCAAACATGACATGGTTCCTTCCATATTTGAGTGGAACCCCATATCACACAAGGGAGTGGGTCCTTGAACAAGTGTGTGGGACCCCCATAATGATTGGAATGGGTGCTCAACCTAGTGAGTGGAACACCCTATTAGATAGAATGTTGGTCCTTGTGATAGTATTCAAGACCCTACCCCACCCTATAATATTATGACTAGGTCCTCTGTGGATATTTTAATGGTGGACCACCCCTACAGCACTGAGATACGAGTCCTCTAACTAGATTTTGTGCCCCCTCTATAGTGAAACATTGTTGCAAGGAATGAGTCATATCAAAATTACTTCTGATGAATTCAATGACACGATGGGAAGTGTTTATGATCTTTTGGAACGTGTGGAAATAATTTTATTCATCTGACATTTGATATGGATATATCATATTTCTCTCATTTGGTATTCTTTTATTGATAATATATATATCTCTCTTATGTGGGATTTGGTTACTCCCATTCCATGGGTTGGGAAGATGTGTGGGGAATTACACTTTATTTTGGTGTTTTCTTATCATTATTGTATGAGTATACTCTCCTTTTATGTGTTTCGAATACATGATGTGTAGTAAATATACTCACCATGTTGAGTCACCTATTCTGGGACATGGTACACTTACTCATTCCTTGGTTTGAGTAGTATCCTTATTTACTATCATCAATAATTATATTCTTATTTTATTTCTTACTTCTCCATCTACATATTTCAGGGAGTTATAATGGTTATGTAGAAACATAACCCTACATGGAATATTCCCCATATGACTTATCTTATGCATATGATGGATAGGTTGGTGATTACATCAGTTTGTTGAGACCATGATGGATGGAATTTTTTATGATGTTGAAAGATACTTGTATGATTTTAATGGGGAATGATGACTGAATGACCCAAATGAAAATATGAGGATGTGTCACTGATTTGTATTTAAATAATTTTATATGTAGTTAGATAACTTGTGATTAAAACCTTATAATGGAAAGTGGATAAATGGTTCTACCAATCGTATTGAGGATTGGTCGGAAGGAATGAAGTATGCTGTAAAATATTTGAATTTACATATACATCCCAATGATAGTAAAATAATGATATTATAATATTCAACATATTCAAGGACATGATGAATTAATAATTCAACAATATGTTTCTGGGAAATGGATGTTTTTAAAGACGATGTTTTCTGATCTCAATTTCATCGATATGAGATCCCCGAATTGAGATTTTTTTAACTTATTATAAGGTTAATGATAATGTGATAAATAAAATATAATGGTTTTCAGTACGAACAATAAGACACAAAATGTAAATATCTAGATAAAGTAGATGATTATGGATGATCATTACTGTCATAATTACAAAAGGAATGAAATTTCTAATGTATAAGCTTCTAAAACCATTCCATCAGACAATGTAACACCTCAGGGATTTACAAATAAATTTAAAATTGAATGCGTAAAACATTGACTCTTTACAAAACAACATTATTTTCTATCCTATCCAATGAACATAATTTTCCACTTCGGTGTTTTGAATTTCACAAATATAACATACATTGTTTCATTAAGGGTATTTTTCGGAGTCTGAAAGAACAAACACAATTTTGATGAATAGTAATGCACCCTTATGAATAGTAATGTCCTCTTAAGAATCGTAACTTGAACCATATAAGTAGTAATCCACCCTTATGAATAGTAATTTACCATTATGAATAGTAACTTCAACCAAGATATTATAAATAAAATTTAGGAACCTCATAAATGAGAGTGAATGTTTTAAAAAATAATAATTAACTGTTGTTATTTTTGTTATTAATTAATATTTAATTTCAATTTTAATTAAATAAAATGATATAAAATATTATTTTTCATAAAATTTGTTTCTAAATAAATTTTTTTATCCTATTATTGTAGTATAATTTCATGAGACCTCTGTTAATTTCTAAATGGATTACAATATAAATTTTAAATATAAAATCTATATTTTTTATTTAAACATTGATTTTATTCTTAAAATAAAGTTCTATTATATAGAAAAATATTTTTTAAATATTTAGTTAATTCATGAATTTTACATATTGAAAAACGATTGTGATGATTTTTTGAGATTTTTTTGAAATACTTGAATTTTTATTGATTATAGAAATTCAATAACTTACAAAATATTCTAAATAAATGAATTTTTACATCATTCGTGAGTTATGGATGAAGGAAATGGACATTGATTCTAAATCACATGCACTTATTACCTTTTTTAGTCACAATAATATTAAACTATTTCTTGACCCAATGAAAATAACTAAACATTGAACTAAATATTCAAAATTCACTCATCTCCTCCACTATATATAACCCCCCTCATCCCCTCTTCACTTCACTCCTATCAAGACACATTACTTGTTTAAATTTATCCAAAACCTCTTTCCATGATCCAATCCCACATTATTCATCCCTTGTTCCCATAAAAATACCATATCCTCTCCCTTAAAGAGGATCTTAAGGAAGAATAATTCATGATGTAAATTCATCTTTCCAATTCTTTTGCATTCTTTTCAGGTTCCTTTTTTTCTTTTCTATCCTAACCTATCCTTATCCAAATATTATGAAATATATAGTAACTTATATTTACAAAAATATTAATATTAATATGGAATATGTTTTTATCATCTCTCCTTTACCCTTCCTCTATGCTAGTTGTAGAAAACATCATCCGAGATGCGCTATTTACCACATTCAAGGATGATGGGTTTTCAATATCTATTAACATCATCAATTATGGTCATTAAACCCTTTTTATTATTGATAAAAAATATAATATATGTATTATGTCTCATATATGGTTCTGTAATCTTTTTTTAAACGTTGTTTTGATTTATAAATCAAAATGTGCTCGTCGAGTTCAAAACCATCCAATTAACCCAAACAATTACAATTAAATAATTTATATAATGATACATCTGGACTCCAAGTAAAAAATGAAATTTACAACCATGTATAATTTATTAGGTTAATAAATAATATATAAACTAAATTCTAAAAAACCATCTTCATTTTACATGATTCTCCATTCATGGAGATAGTTGTATCGATCATGAAACAAACAGATCCATAAAATGAAATTGAAACTCATAACCCATCAAAAAGGCCATGAATGAAAATAATGAGGTTATAATAAATTAATTAAATGAACTGGAGGTTATTTAATTAGTAATTAATTAAACCAAATTTTATTATTCATGTCATTAATAACAAGAGGAGAACAACTTCATACTTCAGGTAAGGGATTCTTCATCTCACATCCATTTTTGTGGGATATTCTGTATTGACAACTATTAATTGTGTATGGTGTATATATACTTCCAATTTATGTATAATATCATTAATATATTTATATTTATTGTATTCAATTTTTCATTTGAATATTATTATTTTTGGTTCATACGAATCGATTGATAATGAAGTGGTAAGGGATTTGTATCAGAACCTCCATTTTCATTCCGGTTAATATTATTCTTAGCATACCTCAATGAAGTTATTATTAATTATTATTTACTCCCCATAAATTATTTTAATTTTTTTTATATATTTTTACCAACTATAATGATTCTTAATTTCAAGGGGTTTTTCTTGTTTTAAAAGGATCTGTAAGAAATTATTACTGAAATACAAGCCTGATTCAAGGGAACTTCTAAAATTATTATGTATTTTAAAATTTACACCATGGAATTTTCTAATACATATTTCTTGTTCTAAAATCACACATGAAAAAATAAAAAATCTATTTTTGTTCATTTCCAATTTTATTAAAGAACACACGCCTTTACGCTTTAAAATGTCTTTATTGAATTACTTAAACTACACTTAAATGTTATAATTCTAAAGCTTCTTTAAAAATAATTTTTTCATGATTTCACTTCATTGGGGCATAATTTATTCCCAAAATGTAATCTTAATGTCCTTAACATTTATTTTCTATGATATAAATTTTTCAGTCTAGATTTATGATAAATACAAATAAATTTCCAAAAGAACACTTCTTTCAAAAGTAAAATGGATTTTTTCTCACCTCACTTTATCATTTATGACATATATGTCGTTATCAAAAAAAATTTTTTTCATGTGGTGTATAGACTACCACTTTTTATATCATATAAAAGTATCCTTATTCTCAGGATATTCTAAGGGAGTATTATTTAAATGTTTCAAGGTGTTTTTGGACACTTTGGAATGTTTAGGGAATATTTCATCAAGAATTTTTCAATTGACTCATTTTAAAGAATCTTTATTTATGTAAACATCCTTTGATGACACTTTTTTAATAAAATATTATCTCCTATGATATCATCTAATAAATATTTTGTTGAAGGGTTTTCATTATTATGAATTTGGATGTTCTATCTTGATATGGTTCACCATATTTCTCTGAATAGTTATAGGATTTGTTTAATGATAGGGGATTGTTAATCCCATATCATATGTTAGTTTAAATATTAATTAATATGTTGATTATTTTTTCCCCACTCATTAGGTTAATTAATTGGACATATTATGTGTTGGGTGGGGCCCTATATAGACCCCTGATACATCAGTAGGTCTCATGAGATAAACTACTGTATTTGAATGAGTACATAATAGTATAGTTATTTAGGGTATTTTCATGAGGCCTTGATGGTATGGTTATGATGTCTCATATTAATCATTCCATCATTATGAAAATATTAATTTGTAGATCATGTGGTTATATGACTTGTAGAATACCCATGATAATGTTTTATTATGGAATTATTTATTCATCTCGTTTTCCCACCATATTTTGTTTCTATTTTGTTTTTAAAAGGAAAATGTTTTTAGTAATTCACCATGCCTAATGTTTATGTTTATGATATATTTTGTTTTATTGTTTTCCATTACTAGGCATTTGAGCTCACCACTTTATAATGTTTTATTTTTTCCATAGGATTCGAAGAGGTGTATAATGAATGAATTTCAAGGATAAACATAGAGTTTTGGATGTTACTAATAAAAAATATATGTGGTATTTCATTTAAAGTTGTAATGATGAACCAATGTATGTATATGGTTTTCCAAAACTACTTATCTATTTGGTTATATGGGATTGAAATTACATGTTATCATACCAATGTAATGAAATAATGCACTGGCTTTGGACTACTGGGGCTGGGGTGTTATAGTTGGCCTTAAAGGATGTTTAGTACAAAACATGGAAACAAAATTTAGAAAAAAAATTTATTTCTGAAAAAAAAAACTAATCTATTATTTAAGGATATATATTCATGCAAATCCAATATTTTTTTTCTAAGGAATATATTTTGTCTATTTTTCTAGAGAATACATCCCTGTCTGGATATTAAAAGTAGATGTGGTTCTGCCATTGAAGTACCTTGGAGTAACAACTCTGACAGAATGTTTTGAGCCTAACCCTGGGTTCTTGGTACACAACAGCGATGCTTACTGCGCACTTGGGTTGACAATCTTGGGGGGATATTCTTAAGATAATTCCCATATTATTTACCTACAATTATGAAGGATTTGTGCCCACAATGAAACCATAGAATATGGTTATAGGATTTACGATGTATTAATTTATGATATTTTTAGTGTTATATAGAGTCCATAATTTTATAACCAAACATATTATATGGAATTGATTAGAAATGTAGCCTAGCAGATGGAATGAAAACTACACCAATTCATATGATGAAAAGAGTAAGAGGGTTCCTATATCTAATGGTATTAAACAACCATTTTGAAAGAATATAGTCTCCCATGTATCCTCATTATTTAATGAAATAGTATCATTTGTTAACAAGGTATGTAAATAATTCTTCGTGTCTTATGTATTTTGAGGGAAGAAAAAGAAGAAGGGGTTGGTAGAAAAAAGCATGTATAAAAGGATGAAGGGAAAGAAGGGTTTTCCCACATGTTATAACTATGGAAAGAATCAACCATGAAAATTCAGGAATAGAATGGGAGGATTTTATAAGTTTGGATAAACAGGACACACATTTTTTGATTTCATGGGAAATTTTTTTTTCCAATGTACAATGGTTCTACTCTAAGGATATGGGACACTATGTGAATCAATGCCCCATGCGTCAAAAGAATATGCCCCAAATTATGTAACTGGATAATGAAAAAGTCATGATACTATATCAGATGATGTAGACTGATTAATATAAATCATCTAGAATCATTTAATTTGAATATTTTATCAGAAAGGAACATGTCATACGAATTATGGAATATATGCGGATTGCACTCCAGTAATATATCGTCAAGAATTTGAGGTCGTATGATGAATATTATTATGGATAAGTGACTCAGTAAAAAGTTAATATCTTTGGAATTTATATGGTTGATGGAATACAACCTTAAATATATTATTATTTATTAGGATAATGATGAAGAAAAGTTTGACTTGGATAAGTACTGACTACCTCAAAACTAATTATTGACATGTCCAGAAGTAGTCTATCATATCACGGATGGTGTTCAAAAAACATTTGGATACATGGAATATATCCAATGACATGTGTAATGATGAAATCATGTTTCCAATAAGGTTTTATGGTAATTTGAGTTATCACATTATTTTAAGAGGACACATGATGAAGTTATTCACATTTTTGGAATGTTAATATTTAGAGCTGCTTCATACTGATTAAATAAAATTATGTTTTTGATGCATTTAGAAGGATTGATCATGGTGTTTGTAAAAAACTCAGGATTAAAAAAGAACTCATATACATAGATCTAGCATGGATAGATATGAGAATTATCTATTAAGGTTGTAATATGATTTTTGATGAAAGGGTAACTGACCCCCAGGTATATTGGTCCTTTTGAAATTCTAGGGAGAGTTGGAACTCTGGCTTATCATCTAGAAATTACACCTAGCCTTTCTATGGTACATAATGTGTTCCTTGTCTCATTGTTGAGGAAGTACATGCCAGACCCAATTAATGTCCTCACATCTGAAACTATAGATTTGGAAGATGACTTATCTTACCATGAAGTGTGTATCCAGATTATGGATAGTAAATAAACATTGTTGAGGAATCTGAAGACACGGCTGTTTAAGGTACTTTGAAAAAAATCCTAAATTGGGGGAGGCAACATTAGTGCTTGAGGAACTTTTTATTAAGGACTAAAGAAATATTATTTAGATGAAACATTCTATTATTTTTAGGATGTAATTTTTTTAAGTATGGGATAATGTAACACCCCAAGGATTTAAAAATAAATTTAATATTGAATGCTTAAAAAATTGAGTCTCTACAAAACAAATTTTTTTTATTACCTAGCCAATGAACATAATTTGTCCACATATATGTTTTTATTTTTTAATCTCTGGCACAAATGACTATAATGAGTGTGATTTTTGGAGTTTGATAGAACAAAAATAATTTTGATAAATAGTAATGAACCCCTATGAATAGTAAGTCAACCCTTATAAATAGTAATGTACCCTTTGGAATAGTAACTTGAACCTTATAAATAATAACGAACCATTATGAATAGTAACATGACCCTAATGAATTGCAATTTATCATTATGAATTGTAACCTCTTCCATGAAAGTATAAATAATATTTAGGCACCTTATAAATGAGAAGAATGTTTACAAAATAATAAAGTGTTAGTATATTTGTTAGTAATATATTTTTAATATCAATTTTATATAGATAAATTTATTTCAAATAAAAATAACTCTCATAAAAGGTATTACTAAATAAATATTTTTTTGTCTTATGATTTTGTTATAATTTTATGAGACCTCAGTTAACTTTTGAATGTATTATAAAATCCGTTTTAATTTAAAATATTTATATAATAATTAAATATTGATTTTATTTAAAAATGATTTTACCTTATTTAGAAAATTATTTTCATAAAATGGAGTTCCTTTTTTAATTCCCCACGTTGAAAATGGTTAGGGTGAATTTTTTGGATTTTTCAAAAATACATGAATTTTTGGTGAATAGTGAAATTCGATAATTTCTAAAATACGCAATATAAATGAATTTATGTATAATACGTGAGTCATTGATTAGATAAATGGCCATTGGTTTGAAATCACATGCAAATATTATTTCTTTGGTCACATGAATCAAAAAATATTTATTTCCATGAGAAAAATAATTAAATAATTAATTATATTTTCAAAATTCACACCTCTCCTCCATTATAAAACCTTCTTCACTAACTCTTCAGGAAAATGAACTAAAGCCTCTTCCCTTATCTAAATTCCTCAAAAATATCCTCCCATGCTCCTACCCCCACGTCCAGCAGCCCTTGGTCTCCTCAAAAGACCAAATTATATCCCCTAAAGAGGCACTCAAGGAAGATTAATTCAAGAGGTAAATCCCAATTTCTAATTCATATATATTCTTTTTGTGTTCGTTTGTTCTATTTTCTATCCTCGCCACTTCTCATCCAAATGTTATGAAAACACCAGTACCATACATGTGTTGTAATTTTAATTTGATGTTGAAATAAGAAATTATCATCTCTCTAACACATCGAGATTCTATGAGATATATTAAATTGATTTATTTGATGTCTTGTGTTGTACGCTAATCCAAGATTAGCTTGTGCTATAAGAAATAGTGTATTAGCTTGCAGTATACACAATAAAATTCATGGAATGGGATATATTCAATTTAGATTTATTTTGTTTGAATTTATTTCACACAGTAATGAATATAGATTTTGATCAAAGTCTAAATGAATTATGTTTTTATTATGTTATACCCAACAAAAAAGGAATAACTCACTACATGATACACTAACGTGGCTTTCCTTACATGCTAGAGGGACCTTCCTTGATAGCTTACATTCTACGTGATACCGAGTTTCACTAAACATCAATATATTTTCAAAATATTATTATTTGATGGGATACAGACTAGTCGTTATGAATAGTATTAACCATATTTTTTATTTTATATAACAATAGCATTAATATTACTCATTTTCAATAATACGGTATGAGTAAAAAATAAATTATTCAGATAAAAGAAGTATTTTTCAAAAAAAAATTGATGTTTTACAACATTTTGATGGGAAACCCTTTTTCAATCAAGTTTTTGACATTTCAATATATTATGTTTGAAAACATAAACATATCATTTGGAATCTGGACATCAATATTTATCTTGGTTAATATTTTTGGAATTTTTCTGATAAAATTCAAATTTTAATGAATATTGAAAAATACTGCATTTTAAATCAAAATTGGATTTTTTTCAAATTTATAAATATAATTATATAATCTTTTTAAAAGGGTTTAAAGTTTAATTGGGTTATATTTTTATCATGTAATACATTTTAGGTCATTGGAAATAATTTCACTTATATATTAGACATAAAAACCTCGAAATATTTTGATAGTTATTATTTCTTAAAAACCCACATATTGGTTTTGACAAGGGGAATTAATTTTAAATAAAATTATAAAACTTTTGTTTTTTTAATTTTAAAAAATATATTTCATAATTGGAATCAGTAGGTTTAAAATATTTAAATTAGTATCTTATATTTTTGGAAATTTTTGAATAGTTACTCTAGTAATTATTTTATTTGTTGTGGATAAAGGAAAAATCCGGTAAATAAGGGTAAACAATATTATTATAATAACACTAAAATAACATAAGACATGTCCTAATACTATTGTAAAAGAAATTTAATTCCATGGGAACTATTGGTTATATTTTATGATCCCATGTATACACTAGGATGATAAAATTAAATTTTATAAAAATTATTTTAATGTAAAGATAATTATAAAATAAACATATATCTTTTACTCAATATTTTAATATAGGGTTATATAACTCATAACTATGTATATAAATAGTCATAGTAAAGGTTAAAATATTTCTAATATCAATTTATTTTATTTATAATATATTTACATTAGATAAATATATTTATTTATGACACAACTATGATGTAATGATAACCACATTAATGAATGATTCAAATAAAAGAATTTATAAATATTAAAATAAATTTAACGTGAATATTTTGATGTCATCCTTAAATTTTATGGATGAAATTGACTTAATAGGGATATTTAAATATCTTTTTTTAAGGAATACGTTTTTTATGAATTTGTAAAAAAAGTCATATAGGAATAGTGTCCAAAGATGACATAACTCATAACTTATAACATAAAATAGTTTATTAAATGATATTAAATTCCTAAAAATCTATGATTTGGCCAAATTTTTAATATAAGTCAAAATATGTCATAAATATCTTAATTTGGGTTGTTTTACATGACATGGTAGTTACATTAACAAAAAATGTGTAGATAACATGACACCATGGTAAAATTAAAATTGGTAAAATAAGGGTTACACCAAAAAGATACGATTTGAAAAATATTCAAAAAAAGTATAAAAACTATTTGATGATGATTATAAAAACCAAAATAATCTTATATTCTAATTAAATATCATTTTTACTATTATTTTATATAATATTAATTTATAATAAATTAATATTTAGAGAGTTTCATATTGTGCAGCCCTCCTCTTTTATAAAAGGGAACCTCCTCTCTCTTCTCTTCCCTCAATTTGGAAGCTTTATGCTCAGAAAAAAATTCCAATTCACTTCTATGATTCCATAGTAACATTATAGAGGTTATGGTATTCTAAAAAAGCGAAATCTACTATCCTAAAAAGAAATTTAATGGAGGCACATCGAGGATGAGGTAATCTCCTCTACCAATTCTTTCAAATTTCATTATTCTTCTACTTTTTCTTAATAAGTTGTTTCATTATAAAGTAAAATAAATAAATACAAATAATATCCTAATGTGTTATTATAAATATTATACAATCCTATTTAACCTTCTATAAATCCTACGAAAAACTAAATCACCACACATGTGTACGTACGGCGTACCATCTCCACACCGTAGTGTAATCGGGTTTTCCCCAAAACTGTACATGGAAGTTTATAATGGTGGAAATGGAAACTATATATGATTACGTTAACATGATATGAATTCTAAGATATTTTAAACCATAAAATTCAATACCATTCATCAATTACGGGAAAAATATCGTCTCTCGTGCATACGTACGGTCTATCATCCTCACGACGCAATGAGATTTATTCTCCATGTGAACCATTCAAGAATGATTATAAATTATAAATAATAAATAATCATGAAATATATGACATAATAATGATAACTGATTTATTTATATATATATATATCATTTATTTACTTCCATTCAATTCAATAAGGATAAATAAACAACGTTCATGCGTACGTAGGACATACCGTCTCCATGAATGGTGTATTTAATTTTATCTATCTATCTATTCGACACACACACACACACACACATATATATATAAAATATATGATATATAAGTCATGTATTATATTTTGGAAGTAATTAAATCATGATCTACATAGTAATATCATGAATAACTAATTCAAACATATATGATAAATGAAACGATTATTACCCAAAACATTTCTTTAACATGGAATTGACAAATGAATGGGTAATATAAAGTCATAAGTAAATAATATATTATCTCATAAATATTATTATAGTTGTATTAAAAGTTATTTATATGATTACACCCAGTAGATAGAAGTTTTAGAAACATACATAATAAATCAGACCTACTGTAAGGGATAATTTTATAATCTCATTTTTATCTGATATTATTTATACATAATTATTTACTGGTGATATATTTATCATCTATGTCCATATTTTGTAAAAATGTTTTCCAAAAATGTTTAAAATTACTTTATGTTTCTTTAAATTTATTTTTACCCATTTTTTACTATTACTACATCGTATGGATTGAATCATTATTTTTTTACAATACGAGGTACTTTTCGACATTTCTGGAAAAAGTATGAGTAGAATGTTTTTTTTAAATTTTACAACAAGAATGGATTTTTTATTTTTTCATAATGCATTATTTCCATCAAACATACTCTACATAGATTAATGATTATTTTCAACTTAATTAATTTATTTTAAAATTACGTGGAATCTTGTGAAACGAAAATGATTTTGAAGAAGAAATGACATTTTCTCCAAGAATTAAGTTCATTTTTTTGTTAAAATTATTTTTCATCAAAGATGAAGCACTAAAATATGGTTATTTCTCTATCCCTATTGTTATTATGATTTTATTTATTTAATTATGGAATGATATTTTATATGGATTCTGTTATTATGGAATGATGTTCAAGAAACCCATTTTATTTCTTGAGTTATGTTATGTTGAATGGTTTATATTTTTGTGGAACATGTAAAAATTATTTTATTATGAGATGGGTGGGACCTATATCATCGTACAATTCATTGGGTAATGATAAATATTTCATGATATAGACACGACTAGAATTGAAATTAAATCTCATTCAGTAATACATGAATGGAACAACAATTAAATCTGGTTCAAAAATACATTACTGGAAAGGGAAGTAAATGTAGTTTAGTAATACATTACTGGAACGGTATGTTAGCATGGTTCTGTAATGGACTCTTTCCACTATGATGTTATTGGAAGCAATATCATGGCTACTATGGAAATCATATTATTTTCTTATTATTTCTCCATAATTACATGTTTTATGCCACTGATATTTGATCATGGTTAATATTCCTTTTAGAGCCATGCCTTACATACTAACATGGTTTATTTCATGACTAAGGATTTTGATGATTAAGCATTATGTTCATTTTTTTTAAAATTTTTCTATTTTGTTTTTTGATATCCATGTTTACTCTTACTGAGCATTTAAGCTCACCCTTTTTTTGTTTTACTTTTCATATGATATAAAGAAAGGATTTAGGAAGGAAAAAATGGGATGATCATTATGGGAGATGTTGATGATCATTCATCGTGATTAGATGATTATGTTTTGAGTTTCCCAAAACAGTAAACTAATACTGTCATTGGGCGTCTATTTGTGTCATGTCTTCAGTATTCCAGAAAAGAAATTTAATGTGCATATAAGAAAATCTTGGGTCTCTACAGTTGGTGACAGAGAAAAGGTTTAACCATCATTTTGAAACTAGGAAGCAAAATCTTTATTGAGATCCCTAGAGATATTTCTGAGGTATGTCTAGGGATGTACCTAAGGGATTTTTTATGTAGAGGTTATAATCCTATAATTATGGCAACGATCACAAATAACCTTGGATTAATCCTAGGATGATAGAGATTGAAAGTACCCCTGCATGATAATGTAGTTTTCCTAGTATGTTTTTTCTCTCACACTATTCTTTTTGGGTTTCAGACTGTGGATGGAATCTATAAAAACCATTTCAATGATCAATGCATTGTGCAATTCAATGATTGTCCCCATGAACAACCAAAATTTATGGGATATGGAATGGAAAATATATATTTCTATATTTACACAATATATGAATCAATCTAGACTTCCAAATGACCAAACAAGGGAACAACATTCTATTGAGTCCTTTATGAGGCGACAACCACCTTCTTTTAGTGGGTATTATAATACACTTGTTACTGACTAACGGTTTAGTACTATTAATAATATATTTTCCATCCTTAACTATTCAGAACATGATATGATCATTATGGTTTTCTATCATTTAGAAGGTGAATCAGACCAGTGGTGGACTCTAATTAAGAATACAAGGAAGCAAGAAGAAATTGAATCCAAGGAATGGGACAAGTTCAAGAACATGTATTTTAATATGTACATACATCGTATTCTTTGAAAAAAGATAAAAAAATGAATTCTTTTAGTTTTAGAGAAAGAATGAGGAATCTTTGGTTACATACGAGGTGAATTTTCCAAGGCTTGAAAGATATGCTTATAGATTTATCATCCAAACTAAATGTAAAGTTGATCGATTCCTCAGTGGCTTAAAACAATGTATTTTAAGGGAATTGACTACAAGAGACTTCAGTGGATATGATGATATTATGTGTTGTTCTATCAGGGTAGAACTATATGTGGGTGTTACATATCCATCTCATGGGTTTGAATAGAAACGAAATATGGATTTCAAGGAAAAATATCAACAAAAATGTGAAACGAAAATGAATGTTTCTATATGCTTAATGTGTGGAGTGAATCCTGGTGGTGATTGTCTTAAAGGGACATGAAAATGTTTCAGTTGTGGAAAAGAAGGTTATCGAGTATTTGAGATATAAAGTAATGTGAAAAAATTTTCAAATGATGTAAATAGAGAAAATACTACAGAGAAACCATCACCAAAACGTCAATGATACAAGTGAAAGAAAATGGGTCATTATTCTAACCAATGCCCAAATCTAATGGTTAATGAATATCTATGTCAAAATCTGTTATGGTAAAATCCATAGGGAAGTCACATGCGATCAATATTGGTGATGTTGAGTAAGACAATGAAGTGGTGGAATGATTACGTGTTTATGTAATGTGATTCCAAAATAGATTTATGAAATCTCATTTATAGTATTATGTAATATTATAATATCTATGCATTAGTAAATTGGGGTTTTCAATAATTAAATGGTTGAAATAACCATGAAAAGTGATTGAAACAATTTTGGAAGGGACGTGATATTCACATAATGAAGGGATAATAAGATAATTAGATGACTAATAGTATTAATGAGCTCTTTACATATAAAAGGTCAAAGAGATATCATGGTTTGAGTATATAGAATTCATGGTAAATTTGGTGTGGTTAAAGAGTTAATTTTGATATAATGCATTTTGTTACTATGGTTCTATGATAATTCATGTTATTATCATGTTTCAATATAATACAGGATTAATCTATTCAAATGTATGGAATGTGATAATAAGAACTGCCAAATGAGATATGGGACACAAATGTTAAGTCGATTTAGTTAACCTCATACTAAATTTTTTTATTTTCAATTTCTGGACAGTTTGAAATGCTATGAATTAAATGAATGTATATGTTATATTCTGATTGATGTATTTTATATTAATTATCTCACTATAGGTTTCCTTATACATATTTGATTACATGTCCTACCATTTTTTAGACATATGGAATGACAAATCATTCTATCACATGACCTGCTAAAACTTTTATATTGACATATTCAACTTCATTTCATCAAATAAGAGATGGATTTGAAATTTTTCAAGGCATGAAAAATAGTGAGATTGTACAAAAATCATGTAAGTATTTATTTTCATTGAAAATTCATAAACATTATGAAAAGGATCTGAAAAACCAAAAATGTTATTGTAGCAAATTTTTATCTGATGAATTATATGGTCTCGTAAATCATTACAGAATTATGTATTTCTTATAGTTCTCTATCTCCACACCTTATTCTCTACCAGTATTAATCAGAACATGATGGTTATATTTCCCCTCCATATTCATGTTTTCACTTTCCACCTATTTTGTTCAATGTGGTCACCTAGTGATTATTTACGTTGGGTAAGTGATATATTTCTATCTTTAAATTCATAAAATCAACTTTCAGTATTCCATTTTATGATGTGGGTTTATATAAAGGATACAATCAAGTACTAAACCATTTATGACCCTGATGAATTTCGAGGGCTAAATTCATTTTAAGGGGGGAAGAATGTAACACCATGAAATTTTTTGAGGTAGATTCGTTAAATTTATTTGATGTCATGTATTGTAAGATACACAAATATTATCTTGTATAATACATAACACTTTATTAGCTTGTAGTATACACAACACTATTCTTGGATTTTGTAACACACAATTTCAAGTTCATTTGGTAGAATTCATTTCATGAAACTCTGAGTATAGAATTAGTTTAGTGTATATATGAAATTGGTATGGATTATACTATAAGAAACACCAATGGAATATTTCACTACACAAAACACTAACATGACTTGTGATACACACAAGAGGGACCTTCCTCAATGGCTTGGATTGTATGTGATTGAGAGTTTCACTAATCAATGATATATTATTAAAATATTAGTATTTAATAGGATATAAACTAGAACTTATGAATAAAATTTACCACATTTTGAATTTTATATGACATTAGCATTCATATTACCCATTTTCTCAAAAATGGTACGAGAACCAGATCAAATATTCATATAAAAGAAGTATTTTTTAAATAAATGTTGTTTTACCACCTCTTTATTGAGAACCCTTTTTAAATTTAGTTTTTTAAAAACATTATATATTATATTTGACAAAATAAACCTTTTATTAATATTCATGAAATCAATATTTCACTTGCAAAATATTTTTATATTTTTCAAATGAAATTAATATTTTGATAAATAGAGAAAAAAAGAATTTTAATTCCAAACTGCCATTTAGTCTAATTTATTTATAGATTTATATTATATATTTAATTTCTTTATAAGGTATTTGAATTATATTTTTATCATTTAATTAAATTTTAGGCCTTTTATGTACATTCACTTTAAAATTGGACATAAACACATTTCAATCTTTTGAAAGTTATTACTTATTAAAAACCTGGATTTTGGTTTTGACAAAGTGAATTATTTTTAAATCAATTACTATAAAATCTATGTTTTGAATTCGAAAAAATTTATTCCGTATTTGGAATCAGAAGGTTCAAATTGTTTAAATAGGTAACTTTTATATATGGACATTATGAATTGTAACTCAAGTAATTATTTTATTTATCATGGTTGAAGGGTAAATCTAGTAAATAACTTTAATAAATAATGTTATAATAATATTAAACTACAATAACACATTTCCTAAAACTATTGGTTAATATATTTCCGACCATGGTCACCCTTGGAGAGATTTTGGGACCCAATGGATTCACATGGATTTTAAAATGACATTTTATAAGAATTAATTTAATGTAAATATAATTATATCCTAAACATATATCTTTTACTTAATAGATTTTAATTTAGAGTTATATGACTGATATATATGTCTATAAATAATCATTATAAATATAAAAATATTTCCAACATCCGGTTATTTTATTTTTAATTTTTAGACATTATATTAATATATTTATTTAAAACAAAATTTTGATGTTTTAATTACCTCATTAATGAATGATGCAAATAAACAAATTTTTAAATAATAAAATAAATTTAAATTTAATATATTGATGTCATAAAATAATATTATGGATGGAATTGAAATACGAGGGATTGTTTAATTCCTTCATTTAGAAGGAAGAAAGATGTTATAAATTATTAAAAAATTCAAGAATGAATAATGTCTAAAATTGAAAAAATAAAAATCCAAAAACATAAAATAGTTTATTAAATTATATTAAATTCATAAAAATAATTGATTCATCTGAATGGTTAATATAATATTAAATATTTTATAAATAAATTATTTTTGGTCTTTTGACATAATATGGTATTTACATCAACCATGAATGTTTATATAACATGATATCATAGTAATATTAAAAAGGGTCAAATAAGGGTTAGACCCAAAAAAATTGGATAAATAATATTCAAAACATGTCTAAAAATTATTAGATTATAGGTAATAGAATCAAAATAATTTTGTCTTTGAAATAATTATTTATTGGAAAACCTTTTATCAAAATTTAATTTACAACAAATTAATATTTTGAGAGATTTATAAGGTGCCCCCTTCTCCCTTATAAAAGGGCACTCATTCCCTCTCCACATAACTCCATTTTTATACATCAATTTCAAAAAAAACCTTCAAATTTATCTTATAATATTCCATAGTTATATTATATAGGTTCAGTTCATCTCAAAAGACCAACTCAAGTGTCCAATGAATAAATTTATTGGAGGCACATCGAGGAAGAGTTAATCTATTCTACAGATTCTTTCAAATTTATTTCTTCTTCAAGTTCATATTAATTAGTTTTTTCATTATAAAGTAATAAAATTTATATAAATAATATTTTGATATATTATTATTAATTTTAAATAACCCTATTTAACCTTCTATAAATCCCACGAAAAACAAAATCACCCTGCATGCGTACATACAACTTATCGTCTCCATGCCCGGGTGTAATCAGTTTTCACCACCACCATACATGAATGGGTATAATTGTGGAAATGATAACTATATATTATTAATATAACATGATAATAATTCTGAAAAATTATAAACCATCCAATTCAACACCATTAAACAATTTTTGGAACGCTATCCTCTCTCGTGCGAACGTATGACTTACCATCTCCACGACCTGGTGAGACTCATTCTCCATGTTAACCATTCAAGAATGATTATAAATTTTATAAAATAAATATCATCAATATACTAAATAATTGCGCTTCTTGATTAATGTATATATATATTTAATTTACTTATTCCATTCAATTAAATAAGGAAATTAAAACATCGTTTATGCATACGTATGACCTACCGTCTCTATGAACGGTGTATTAAATTTCATTTATCTATGTATTATATATATATATATATACGGAATATATATGATATATGAATCTTTTTTACATTGTGGTTGTAATAAAATCATGATCTACAAAATAATATCAAGTATAAAAACTCCATACACATACAATAAATGAAACGATTATTACCCAAAACATTTCATTAACATGGAATTGAAAAATAAACAGGTAATATAAAGTCATAAGTAAATCATATATGATATAATAAATATTATAATGGTTATATTAAAAATTAATAATATATTTAAACCAACTATATAAGAGTTTTAGACACATACTGAATAAATCAGAACTAAGGTAAGGGATAATTTTCCAATCTCATTCTTATCCGAGATTTTTTATACTTAAGTATTTACTGATGATACATTTATCATCCAAGTCTATTTTCTAAAAAAAATTCGTAAAATATTTACTATTATTCTATTTTTGTTTGAGTTCATTTTTACCCATTTTTTACTTTTAATACATCTTATAGAATTAATATTTATTTTTTTACCATACAAGGTACTTTTTGATGTTTCTTGAAAAATTACGAGGGAAATGTTTTTTTTTATCTTTTACAGTATGAATGGATTTTTTACAGTATTAGTATGCCTTATTTCCATGAAAAATCACCCACACAGTTTAATGTTTATTTTCAATTATATTATTATCTTTTAAAATTGAATAGCATTTTGAAAAATGAAAATGTTTTTTGAAGAAGAAAGGAATTGTCGTTAAGAATTATGATCAATCGTTTGGTAAAAATTATTTTCCATCTAAGATAATGATTTTAAATAAGGTTCTTTTTCTACCACTATTATTATTACTTTTATTTTGTGTTAATGATGAAATTATCTTTTATATCGATTATATTATGGTGGAATGCATTTTAAGATACCAATTTTATTTATTAGGTTATTATATGATAAATGATTTATGTTTTTGTGGCACATGTAAGAATGATTTCATTATGAGATTGGGGGGACCTATATCTCCATCCAATGTATTGGGTAAAGATTTATATCTAATGATATAAACATGAGTAGAATGGAAAGTAAATTCGTTTCAGTAAGGGATGACTAAAATGACAAGTAAATCTGGGTCAGTAATGCCTAGCTAAAATGACAGGTAAATCTTTTTTAGTAATACATGATTGGAATGAAATGTAAACCTATTTCAGAAATGTACTATGTCAACTATGATGGTCTTTGTAGTAATTCCTTGACTACTATGGAAATTATATTATGTTATTATTATTTTAAAATAATTACAAGTTTATTCTAAAGCTATTATATCATGGTTAAGGTTCCTTTACTATCCATTATTTACATACTCCAATGATTTATTTCATGAATCATGATTTTGATGTTCCAAATTTATGTTCATGTTTTTATGTTCAAATTTTTATTGTTTGTTTTATGTTCTCCATGTTTACCCATACTATGAATTTGAGCTCATCTATTTTATGTTTTCTTTTCCCCAATATTTAAATATATGTTTTAGGTAGAAAAAGGGTAGGATCTTTATGAGAGATATTGAAGATCTTTCACTATGATTAGAAGATTATGTATAGAGTTTACAAAGACACTAAACTAATACAGTCACTGGGAATATTTTTATTTCATTTGTTACTTATTCCATAAGAGAAATGTAATTTCCATGTACATCATGCATAGTTCTCTAAAATCTATCATTTACCATTATTTTTTTCTATTAGTAAAAAAACATTTTAGGTGTGCTAATTTACAATATTCCAGGAAGATTGGTTTTCAGTTTCAATTACCATTTTTAATTATGGTCATGATACCATTATTATTGTTAAATCATAATATAATATAATTATTATATACCATCTATGGTTGTGGAATATTTTTGTACACATGGTTTTGAAATATATTGAAAAATGAGTTTTTTGTGTTAAAAACCACTAATTAACCCAAACTATTATCATTAAATAATTAATGTTATGATTCATCTTCAATCCACATAAACAAATTATATTTAGGTCCATTTAAACTTATATATTTATTACAATAACATATAATTTCAATTGTGTAAAACCATCTCATTGTACAAAACTATTTTTACATGTATATAAATATACCGATAATGAAACAAACAGACCCGAACGATACAATTGGACCTCATAACCCATCGAAAATGACATTAATGATCATAAAAAGGTGATAATATATCAATTACTTGATTAAATGGTTCTTTAATTATTATTTAATGAACCCAAATTTGATTATTCTGGTCATTAAGATCAAGTGGATAAAACCTTCATACTTAATGTATTGGTTTTCTCATCTGACTTCCATTTTGGTAAGATATTCCTTATTCATTACTATTACGTATGTATGGTTTATGAATACTTCCCATTAATTTATCATATCATTAACATAATATTTTATGAGTATTAATATTGGGTTATATAAATCGATTGATTACAATGTGGTAAGAGATTTATACACAAAAAACCATTTTCTTTCAGGTTTCTCTTATTCTCTACATACCACAATGTAATTATTATTTATTATTATATACTCCTCATAAATTATTTGTTAATGATTTATGTTAGTTTACCAACAATAATCATTCATTATCTTATAGAAATTGACATGTTTTAAAAGGATCTTTCCAAAATTCTTCTTGATATACAAGCCTGATTCAAGGGAACTTTTAAAATTATTATATATTTTTATTTTTACTCTATAATCTATTTAAAGACATATTTATGTTTATAAAATAAAACATTTTAGCATAAAAAAATTATTTTGGTTCATTTTTAGATTTATTAAAGAAAAAACACATATTTTCATTAACATCTCTTTAATTTATTCTTTAAACCACACTAAAATATTTTAATTCTAAAAATTAATTAAAACACATTTTACCTGATTTGACTTTATTGGAAAATCATCTTTCCTCACATTTAATCTCATTGTCTTTCCCTTTTCATTTCTGGTAAATATATTTTTAAAACAAAATTTAAAACAAATAGAAATTATTTTCAAAAAGTATACTTCTTTCCAATTAAAGTAGATTTTCTCACATCTCTTCATTCTCATGATATTCTGAGGTTTTAGGATTTGAATTTTTCACGGTGGTTTGGGAAACATTGGAAATCTTAGTGAATATTTCCTCAAAAAACACTCAATGGTATCTCTTAAAATAATTTTCATTTATGTTAATAACCATTGGTAAATCTTTTAATTCATAATGATTTATCTCATTTGATAGCATTTACAAAAAATATTTTGTCGAATGTTTCTAATTATTTTAAATGTGGACGTTATTTCTTCATACAATTTTTCATATTACTACGAATTATCAATGTTTATGTTTAATGATTGTTTAAAGTTACATACAATTCATATGTTAAATTAAATATTTATTTATATGTTTTTTGTATATCGTCATTCATAAGAGGAATGAATTAAAAATATTAACTGTCGGGTGGGCCCTATTATAGCATATCATTGCATAAGTATGTCTAATGAGAATAACTAGAGTCTTAGCATGAGGCCTTTACAAAACGGTTATTTGTGTTATTTTCATGAGGCCTTTATGGAATGGTTATGTTGTTCCTAGATTATGCATGCCCTCATTATGAAACTAGTAATTGATAGTTCATGTGGTTATTCTACTAGTAGAATAACCAAGATAATGTTTTATTAGGGAATTATTTATTCAACTCTTATTCCGGCCATATTATGTTCATGTTTATTGTTAAAGGCATGTGTTTTTATGTATTTAACACGCCTAACGTTTATGTTTTTGACATATTATGTTGTATTTTTTACCACTGTTGATAGTTTTAGCTCACCCCTTTGTTATGTTTTATGTTTTCCCTATGATGTGAAGGGGTGTATTATGAATGATTTATAGGTATATAATTAGATTTGTGTATGTTTCCACTAAAACATATGTGTTTTATTTCATTTCAATTTGTAATGTTGAACCTTTGTATGTATTTGGTTTTCAAAAATAATTAAAATATTTGGTGATTTAGCATATAAATTTATTGTAATCATTCCAATCTAATAAAATAAGTCATCATATCTGGGAAATTGGGGTTGTGGAATTACAAAAACGGTGTCCCATCAATTATCAGAGTGACCTGAAACCAATTATTAGATACACAAATGCTCTCAAAAATAATAAGAAGAATAATTTTTATTTAGGGGAATATTTGGGACCAATAATAAAATAAATTTGGGATTATTGGGACTGACAATTTAAGGATAAAAAAAAAAAATTTCTGACCAATATGAAGAATAAAATGAGAGATCAATCAACATTATACTATACCATTTTAATCAAGCTAAAAAGATGAATTTTCCCTTAACAAGTGGTTCGAGCTAAAATAAGAACATGGATGTGTTTTCCATTGTATCATGAGATAATGTATATTTTCTATTATTTCAATTAGGACAACAGATATTGGACTGGAGATGACACCAATTATTATATTGAAATTGAGATCAATTCTTCAGTAAAATTCCCTCACCGATGACTTTATAAGATAAAATATTATTCGACTAGGAAAATTAGAAAATAAGAATTTCATTAATATTTTCAAAATGTTATCAAGGTGATCATAGATGTGGTTTAAGATGTTTCAAGAATGGGCTTCAATTGATTCTTTTGGTTTAAATTAACGTAATAAAGAATATGGTTTCTCCATTGTAAGTAACAAATAAGAAAGAGTAATTGGGTTCCATAATCACAATGAGAATACATAAATTTCTTTTTTTCCATTGGTGTAGTGAATATAAATGAATAACATTATATCTTCATCATAATAATGAAATCATAATGGGAATTGGAATCATAATGAATGTTGTGAGAATTCTAGAATCAACCTATATTCTTGAATATTCATGAATTTTCATGAAGAGTTGAGAAGCGTTGGAGAAGTCAAAATGAAACCAACGTTCAATCTATATATATGGTTAAAGAAATATGGTTTAGTGGGAATGATTTTTAAAATCCCCCAAAACCTATTTTGGATCACATATAAAAGGATATAATAGTTTGTACTTTCTTAGGAAGGTACTACATGTGGAAGAAGATAGAAATTCTATGAAGTTGTTGGGGAGGGATTTTCCAGATTGTGGCTTTCTAATGATTTTTTATGGATTGGGAAGGAAAATGATATGACATAAATCATAATCCTACTTTCTAGAATTGGAAATACCAATCAAACTGAGATTTCCTAACTGAAGAAAAAGAAATTTCATTCTTTTACTGTATTTAGAAAATAAATAATTATTTAATGGGAAATGAGACTAAATAATCAGACTGGGAAATCAAATTGAGTATAATTATGATGTATTATGATGTTCCATCTGACTCAAGTGTATATAAGTGATGACTTTTTTTTGTTTATATTTGGAAAATTTAATCAATCATAATCATTACATATTTGTTACAAAAATTGTATTACATCACCCTGTGCTATTTGAAGCACATGCATTGTGGTATTGAACATAATGCTACAAAAGTTTTAGGTAATATACTACTTATTTTATTCCAAAAAAATTAATTTTTTCTATTAGATTGTGTCATATTGGAATGTTTAGAAACCATTAAAAATATTATAGATAGTCTTCTTTGGTAGTGAATCTTGCCAAATATTATTTTCCTGTAGATTTTTTTTCTAATTTTGTTCATAAGAGAAAGAAAACAATTACATTAGGTGAAGGATTTTCACAATGGAGGAAAATCAAAATAAATGATATCCAAAATTCACTGCTCTCCTCCAAGTGATTCAATGATCCTTCATGTGAATTAATAACTATTACATGATCCAATTTTTCCATTCATTTATTCTTGGTTGAGGTTGTGTATGTAAAGTCATGATGTATCATCATAATTGTGTGAACAATATAGGGATTCCGATTTTATATCATAAAAACTATCATATCTGGAATGATAGAATGTTGCCTTACCATATTTATCTTAGTTATGATGTACATTAATCTACGACAGGTGGATTTCCCTCAATTTATGATAATTTCATTTCTCTATTCTATCTATAAGAAGAATCATGTGAATGTTGGGACTAGATATAATGATTTAATATCATCCCTTTATGAAAGTGGGTTTTTAATATTTAAATGTGTTACCACCACCAAAGGTATCAAAGAAGTGTTGAAAAAACATATTAAGGAAATAAAAAAGTTAAGTGGTGGAAATTAATAACCTGGAGGATTAATTATGAACATCTCATGATGTGTAAATTTTAAACCTTTAGTGACTTATTTACCAAGGTGAATTACATTTTCAGCACTATCAGATGTCTTGATGAAATGTAATAATTTTCTAAAATTGTATAATATATATTAGTAATTCTTCCCAATATATTTGATTTTTAGTATCCCCATTCTATGGTAAGGAACCTAAAACAATAAATATGAATGATTTTCATAAAACACTCATAACTTATAAAATTATATGGTTTAAATCTAAAAAAATAAAAAAAAATTGATAGATAATTATCTTTTAAGGCTACCAAGAAGGAAATTAAAGTAGAAGTTACATATTGATGATGAAGCTAGATATTCAAATTACAAAAATGAGTGACATAAAAATCATAAAGAATATTTTTACTTATTATATATAAACATGGAAATAGGTATATATAAATATAAGGTAAAACATCCATTGATTTTTTTGAATGTAGATCCATTGAGAATTTTCTGTATAATTTTTTTGAAAAAATAATAATGGGGATAGTGATGAATTTGATTGAAGGTATAGAAAATCATGGAATAATCTAGTGATAAGGAAAAATAATATTCCAAAGGGAAGTCTAAAAAAATCATCAAATCCAAATAGAGGAGTTTCCAATCTAAAGATGAATAAGAAAGATATAAGGAATTTGAATCTAAAAAAACCTATTTAAAAGGATGAAAAAAAATTTATTTAAATAATTTAAAATTTTATTTTTGAAGTGAATGTTATGAAGATGAATAAATTAAATTATAATTCCAATAAAAGATGAATTTAATGAATTAATAACAATTATTGGGAGGCTTGTGAATGAAATCAAAATGATTAAAATTAGAGACTCTTCAAAAAACCGTGAATGTTTTCTATTTAAGAAATTCAAATGTTCAAATAGATTAATGATTTCAATAAATATCTTTGAAAACTAAATAATCATAATAACATGTAGAATTAAATTATAAATAAAAAAGGAGAAGAGTTTGAACATGACATTTTTTCTAAATCAAAATAAAGGGATATAAGTTTCAATAAAATTTTCTATGATTTTGGTCTAATTTATAAAAAGGATAAACCAGTGAATTATCAATCATTACATTCAATGGATCAGATCAATGTTGAAACTATTTTTATGAAGAAGAATGATGATTGAGTTATATATATGGCCATGACCAAGAATGTTAAATAAGTCAAGTATTTCATGAAATTCTGAGTCCAAAATATATCTATTACATATGCTTATAATAAGGAAAAAATGAAAACCATTCTAAAAAAAGATTCTAGATGATAATATAATTTTTGGTGGTCATTAAAGTTATCATTTGAAAAATAATATTTTTTCTGAGAAATATGTGCACAAATCTATTTAGTATATGGATTTCAGTGGAAATTATTATTATTTGAGATACTTATAGTATTTTTGTTGATTTGAACACACATATAATATCTGTTGTTTTAATCGGAAACATTTAAATTACACCACAAATTATAGATGGAAATTATTTAGGGGTTTTAAATCTCCAAATTGGAAAAAGTATAAGAAGGATTTTCTAAAAAATTATGAGTTGGTTGATATAAAAATTTAAATTAGATTCCAATATCTGGTAACTATTTGTGAGAGATGTGAACCACATGGACATCATTGAAAAATTAGAATTGAGTTTTACAATCATAAAAAAATATCTTTCATTAATTCTATGATGTTGGATGTTGTGAAAGATAAAGTGATATAAAAAACTATCCTTGTAAAATATTATCACAAACCTATAAAAGGATAATGGAATTTGATCTTGGATACTAGGTGTTAATCTCATAGTACCTGATATATAAATTTTTTTAAGAATGTGAAATACTTAAATGAAAGAACCATTACAAATGGAAATGATGAATCCCTCAGAATCAAAGGTATTTTATTAGATGTTTCTTGGAAGTAAAAATTTATGTTCATGAATTAATTTTATGATTGTGGGTAAAACCCTAACATTTTAAGTGTTTCAAAAGTTTGGGATGAAGGAAAATATTTGAATCTTAAAAAATTAGGGGGTTTTTTTGAAAGGTGAGTAGTGTGGAAAGATTTTTAAAATAGTCCAACATAAAAGAGGAATCTTATTTAATGACGGTTAAATAAAAAACCCTTGATACATAGGCATGTTAATGGTAAATTGTTTGGAATAAAATACCTGTTTACTTGTGTCTAAGAAACATGAGTATTTTTCCAAAATAAGACATTGTCTAAGGTATTACTGTTATTTTAAAAAGAATAGATTTTTGTTTTATAATCTTCTAGAAATTTTTTTTATAAATTCTATGCATAAGTAAGATAAAATTTGGTCAAAACAACCCCTAGAAATTATTTACATCGAAATATGCGGGGGTGACCAAAAAATAAACAAATGGAGAAAATTACATCATCAAATTCATTGATTCATTTTCCCACATCCCTTGTGTTATGTATATGACACAAATTTGAGATTCTTTAAATTTTTTAAAAGTATCAGAGTAAATATGCGAAGGTATATTAGTGTTTAGTGATGATGTAGAGAATTGAAAAGGGTGGTTAATACAAAAATAAATAATTTGAAATCTATCATGAGAATCATACAATACTACATGAGTTCAAATAACCTAAAAGCCTCAAACAATGGTGTTTCTAAAAGGAAAAAATATTGGTTTGGATGAAATAACCTGCTTTATGTTACTAGAACATGGTTTTTCTCATCACTTATGTAGTATATACATGATATCTTCTTTGTATATTCATAATTGATGTTTCTACATGCTATGTTTGAATACGACTCCACATGAAATATTTATTTGGAAAAAACCAATGTTGGACAAATTAGATTTTGTGGGTTTCAATGCATCAAAAAGAACAATGGTGTAATCCTTATATAGTTTTATGAGAGAGGGTACGATTTTATATTTCATGTAAAGACCCGTAAATTACAAGGAAATTTTTTTCTTAATTTTCTTTGAAATTTTACAAGAACGCAGTTTCTGACGGCACCTGATTCCGAGGCCCGGTGTGCCCAGAATCATTTTCCAAAGTTTGGCTCGGGTACGTTCAGTGAACGGACGAGCAGGTTTTTCTAACCTTTGAACCGGTGCTCGGAATCGAATTCTGAGGGAACCGATGAAATCGCAGCACCGGTATTTTCTTAGAAAAGCCTCTTTCGGAGTTGCGTTTTCTCGGTTGTGGTTTTTAATTTTTGGGCTTAATGTTAAGAAATAAAATAAATTGTTCGACAAACTTTATTTTATTTCACATAAGCCACTTGGAAGCCACTTGAAGCCACTTAAAGGCGACTTAAGCTGAGTTGATGCGGATAGGATGCTATCCAGAAATATCCTACCCCCTTGGTAGGATATTTGTGAGGTGTGGCCCGCATGAGCCCCGCCGTTTCATTCCGCTAAGTAACGCACTCGCGAAAACCCGTCATTATGAAAGTCAACTGACGTGTTTTCTTAAATCCTTAATGCACCATTTAATTGGGCGGTTTATTTCGTTAATTAAATGGGAGTTTCTTTTGTTGAATTAATTCAACGAATTGAAGGGTCGTTACTTACCTTTTTCGTTTGTTGGCATAATAATAAAATAAGACCAACAAGTCTTTTTGGAGGATTACTCGTTGAGAGGTTTTGTCAGAGTTCTTGAGCCTTCTTCCTCCTTCGCGAAGAACGCGAAGAACGCCGGCCTCCGACGAAGAACGCCGAACCCACAGAAGTCGACAACGCGACGCCGTGTTCCGCGACGCCGACGTTCCCTTCCTGCAACGTTCTTCTGCGACGTATCTTCCTCCGCAACGGAATCTTCGATCAGCTGTTTGAGGTAAGAGACTTCGGGATTCTCTTAAATCTCCCTTGTGTTTTTTTTACAAAACATGGATTTAATTTTATATAATTAAATTAAATATGTTGTTTCTTGGTCCATTTAGTTCGCCGACTCAACGCCCTTCCGCGATGACATGATGATCCCCTCCTTCCGGGACGAACAAATCTGCGAAGAACGTGCGTACGACGACGACTACGAGGTAGGGGTTGTTGTGAATAATTCATTTTTCCTGTGAATGTTTCTTTAAAATTTAAAGATCCGGATTCGTATGAACAAATTTAATTTATTAAAATTTTTGTTTCATGTGTTGTATAATTTCTCCCATTGTTTATCTCTAATGCGGAGGGTGCGGGCCAAACGAACACGGCCCGACAACCTTCCGCCGTTCTTCGTTGTTGTGCAGATTTGACGGGCGACGACGGAACATGCCGCAATGGAAGTTTGATGGTTCTGCAGTGAAGAACGTGTCCCAGGAGGAGCAGCGGCGCAGACGGGAACATAATCGGACCACCGGAGCGACTCTGGTGGCCCGCGGAAGCCGGAAGAACCGCCGCGGCTTCGGCCAGAGGCGGCGGCGCCAGCTGACCCGCGGCCGCGCGGGTCCGGCTCGCACGGGACGCGGCTGAAGCCGCGCCCGGCTGTCCAGGGCGACACCCCGCAGGTGCCGCGGGGTTGTCACGCGAGGGCGGAAGCTTCCCCCGCGTCGCTCGGGTCGTCCAGGGCGACACCCCGTGGGTGCCGCGGGGGTGTCACGCGGGGGCGGAAGCCCCCGCCACCCCCCCCCCCCCCCCCCGCGTCGCTCGGCCGAGCTGGGCCGGGCGGGCCGATCCGACCAGCCGGGCCACGCCCTGGCAGGGCCGGACCGGGTCCGGCCGGGTCGGCCCGGGCCCGGACCCCCCGTCTTCGGACTGTTTCGGTCAAATGCCCGTAACATGAGCTACGGGCCTCCGAACGACGCGCCGTCCACGGAAACGTGATCCTTGGATCGAGATAGTCATTTCGGTATATCGCACTCAAGGTTTTGGAATACTTTGGGTTCGGCCGGGTTGGTTCGTACACGAAACCAACCGGGCCCTCGGAGCGGAAACGCTCATATCTTGAGCTACGGACGTCCGATTGACGTGCCGTTGACTTCGTTGAGTTCCTCTAAATGAGACGAATCTTTTGGCATACTCCACCCAAGGTTTGGATGCAGGTGGCGTACGGTCAGGTTGGTTTTGCCTTAAAAACCGACCGGGCCCCTGGGACGAAAAGGCCAATAACTCTCAGACCGGGCGTCCGATTGACGCGCCGTCTGCGGCGTTGAGTTCCTGTTGACGATACGGAACTTTTGGATACATCAACTTTGGACTTTGTGTCAGTTGATGTATTAGCCTCTCGGCTTGTGGAGCGGACCCTCCCGAACGAGCTTGCTGTGTGCAGAAACCCTAAAGCTGGGTGTGACTGCTACTTCAATAGCGACGACCATGCAGAGATCCTCAGTGGACTGCGACGACGACTGTGCAGAGATCCTCAGTGGACTGCGACGACTACTGCACTCAGCGATCCTGCATGGATTAGTGCTACAGGTCCTGTGTGGGCCCGATCCTGTGTGGGTCAGCGCTCAGCGGTTCTGTGTGAGCCAGCTCCTACAGGTCCTGTGTGGGCCCGATCTTGTGTGGGTCTTTGTGGGGGTTAGAACCTATCGATCCTTTGTGGGTTCGACGACTTAGATGGATCAGTGATCATATTTATTGTCATCCGAAAAAGTATACCTGTGTGAGCTGAATCCTGTTTACTCTCCTTTGTGGATTGTGTTGAACTATCCTGTGTGGATTTACTATTTACTCTCCTTTGTGGATTGTGTTGAGCTATCCTATGTGGATTACTGCTTACTCTCCTTTAAGGATTGTGTTGTGCTATCCTGTGTGGGTATACATTTTTTCCTTCCTGTGTGGACTGGGTTGTGCTTGGGCTCGGACCTTGGAGCCGAACGGGGATTGATGACTTAGGTATATGTATGAGCATATACCTAAGCAGTGTTGGTTGTTACTTAGTGTTTGTCTCTTTCCTTTGTGGATTATACTTTGTGGATTTCGGGAGACCTTCGGGGGTCTCGGGGTCCCTACTGAGTAGCTTATACTCACCCCTGCACGGGCTATGCCTGCACTTCGTTGTGTTGGTTGCAGACGACGGACAGCGCTGATCATGGTGGAGGCGTGCGGTGTAGGATGGTAACTGGAGGAGGACCACTGGGTGGGACATACTCGGAGCGGTTAGGTGGACCCGAGGAGCAGTGGAGGCTACCTGTACCCACCCTTCAGGTGGGACTTCCAGAGGACTGCTCGACACTGTGGCTTTTCCTTTCAGTTGTTGTTTTCCCCTTTCTGTTTTACTTTACAGTTGGGCTTGTATTTCCGGCCCCCTTTACTTTCAGCACAGCTTGTTACAGTTTTTACTTAGTGTTTACTTTTCCGCTTTCTTACTCTGTGGTGCTTGTTTACTTTTCAAAGGCAATGCCTTCCCTTCTTGTTGGGATTTACACCTTGGTGCTAGTCGCCAGCCTCTGGCCTATGGAAGGCGGTCTTGGGGTAGTCCCGGCACGGGCCCCGAGGACGGGTTGTGACAAATTGGTATCAGAGGTTGTCGGATCTACCGCAGACTCTGATCATTCTTCTATATGAAGCAATAGTGTTTAGTGTATTGGGTGTGGTTATCAGTCTAGGGAGTCCAGTGTTGGTGCGGCGGCCGACGTATCCGTACACCAGGACCCTGACTTCTGATTTTGGACTTAATGCACGAAAACATTGATTGCATGTGTGTTTCAATATTTCTTTGTGATTACTTGTGTCAGCTCACCAGGTATACTGTTCTGACCGTGTCGCACTTGTTTCCTTTTCAGGATGGCCCCACGACGGCAGCCAGCTAGGGTTCCAAGAGTAGAGCGCGACGATATCCCGCCGAGCGGCGAGGCCTCGGTAAAGGGCCCGTTGACAGTAGAGGCACCGACGGTATATTTACCCACCGAGCCCCCGATGCTTCCAGCGCCGACCGCTGACGATGCACGTCGCCTCGAAGCTATTCACGAGTTCTAGAGCCAGCGACCACCCAGGTTTCGTGGGGAGGCGGACCCCTAGGCAGCCGAGGACTGGATGGAGGCGGTCGTACGACTTTTCAGGCTAGTGAGGACACCAGTAGACCTCATGGTGATCCTCGCAGCGAGACTACTGCACGCAGAAGCTGGACGATGGTGGAGCTTGATGCTCCAGGTGCACGATGAGGCCTCCCTCATCTGGACGGACATTGAGAGCCTCTTCCGCTCAGAGTTCGTCCCGGCCACCCTCCGTGTGGTGTGCATTCAAGAGCTTCTTCAGCTGCGGCAGGGCAGCTTGACGGTCGCCCAGTACGCGGCGAGGTTCACCGATCTTTCTCGCTACTCGACCGACATGGTACGTGACCCCTTCTTCCGGGCACGGACCTTCGAGCAGGGATTGAGACACGAGATCAGGGCATCACTAATCTCCCTCAGCATCCCGACCCAGACAGGAGTGCTAAAGCAAGCCCTTCTGATCGAGAGCTTTCTGGCTGAGTCCACAGCGAGATCTACTGCAGGGCGGCAGGTAGCAGAGACTTCGGCAGCTGGTAGCCAACAGATGACTCAGGGTTCCAGGCAGACCAGACCCTCTCGTGGACGACCTTAGGACACTGGCTCAGCAGTGCGGGGCACACAGCACGGAGCCAGTCTTCCGAGAGGCAGGCAGTTCTACTCGTGCGGCGGGCAGGGCCACATGGCTCGTGACTGCCCTACCCACCGTACCGAGGAGCAGCAGACGGTGGAGGGGCCACCCAGGAAGAGGCAGAGGGTCGACCATGGTGGTCCGCAGGGAGGAGGCGGACGAGGCAGAGGAGCTGGCCGAGCAGAAGGTGGTGGGCGACGCTTTGAGGCTTTGCCACCACCACCACCAGGGGGTCCGCCCCGACCACAGGGAGATGGCGGGCAGAGACAGGCACAACTCCAGGCAGCAGAGGCCTACGACCACAGCGTGCCAGAGATGATTTGAGATACGATCTATTTCTATTACACCCTTGTTTCAGTTCTTATAGACACAGGAGCGAGTCACTCTTTCATAGCATCTGCCCTTGTTCGGAGCTCGGAGATTCCGACAGAGCCGTTGGCTCGATCCTTACGGCTAGAGACTCCTACGGGAGCAGACTCGACGATTACGCACTGGTGCCGGCAGTGTGAGCTTACTCTAGGAGGCGAGAGCTTCGGCTGGGATCTTCTTGTAGTAGAGTCGAGGCCTTACGACGTCATCTTGGGCATAGATTGGTTATCTACAGTCCATGCTCAGATTGACTGTTTTAGGCGCAAGGTGCGATGTGTGCTCACCGATGGGAGCAGGTTCACCTTCACCGGCGAGAAGGGAGCCTTTGCAGCACAGGATGGACTCACGCAGAGGAGAGGGAAGCCCGTCACTCATCAGCTGGCTAGCCTCATCCTTGGAGCAGTTGACGTGCGGAGTTCTAGTTTTCCTACAGTGGTGGATCAGTATGTGGATGTCGTCGCCGACGACGTTCCAGGGCTACCTCCTCGCAGAGAGGTAGACTTTTATATTGACATGTACCCCGGGGAAGCCTCGATATCCACTCCATCATAACAGATGGCCCCCGCTGAGCTTCGAGAGCTGCGGGTACAGTTGGAGGACTTGCAGGGAAAGGGGTTCATCCGACCCAGCGTTTCACCCTGGGCTTCCCCGATATTGTTCGCCAAGAAGGCGGACGGGATCTTGCGACTGTGTGTCGACTATCGTCTCCTGAACCAGGTGACAGTGATGAACAAGTATCCGCTACCAAGGATTGATTACCTCTTCGATCAGCTGAAGGGATCATGGTGGTTCTCGAAGATAGACCTCAGGCCAGGCTATCATCAGCTCAGAGTTCGAGACGAGGACGTGCAGAAGACGGCCTTCAGGTGTCGATATGGCCACTATGAGTTCTTGGTTATGCCTTTCGGCGTAACCAACGCTCCCGCAGTGTTCATGAGCCTCAGGATCAGGATCTTCCAGCCATACCTCGATCGATTTTTCGTGGTCTTCATTGAGAACATTTTGGTGTACTCAACCACGGAGGAGGAGCACGCCTACCACTTGCGGGTTGTACTAGACACACTCCGAGAGCACCAGATTTATGGAAAGCTCTCAAAGTGCCAGTTCTGGTTACGTGAGGTCCACTTCTTGGAGCACGTCATTTCTGAGGCGGGAGTTGTAGTGGATCCGGCGAAGATCGAGGCAGTGCTAGCTTGGGAGCCACCCAGGAGCGTGACGGAGGTGCGAAGTTTCTTGGGTCTAGCCGGATACTATCGGAGATTTGTGCCGGACTTCTCCAGAGTTGCGGCGCCACTCTCAGCTTTGACGAGGAAGGGGAAACCCTTTGTGTGGTCAGATAGATGTCAGCAGAGCTTTCAAGAGCTGAGATAGAGATTGACCAGCGCACCTATCTTGAGGTTGCCTAAGGAAGGAGTTGGATACGTAGTCTACTGCGATGCATTAGGGACCAGACTTGGGTGTGTCCTGATGCAGGAGCGGGCCGCGATTGCCAATGGATCACGTCAATTAAGGCCACATGAGAAGAACTACGCTACCCATGACATGGAGTTAGCAGCAGTGGTCTTCGCTCTGATGACATGGCGGCACTATCTGATGGGCGAGCGCTTTACAGTCTTTTCTGACCACCAGAGTCTCAGGTACATCTTCTCGCAGAAGGACTTGAACCTGAGATAGCGGCGATGGCTCGAGTTCCTCCAGGACTATGACTTTGAGATAGTCTATACTCCTGGGAAGGGGAACGTGGTAGCTGTTGCCCTCAGTAGGAGGACGGGCATCCAGCTACTTGAGGAGGAGACAGAGCAGCTATCCTCTTTGTAGATATCCTTCATGGATAGGGATGGAGCACCCTTCCTTCAGTCTCTCACAGTCACTCCTCCACCACTGCAGTGGGTCAGAGAGGCACAGTGTGAGGATTCTAATTGTTGGATGCGGCGTGCACAGATATCTTCAGGACAGGCACCTGATGGCTTCTCCTTTGGAGAAGAGAAAGACATCTTTTTCATAGGACGTACCTTGGTACCAGTCGCTTTACGAGAGGAGGTGCTAAGAGAGTTTCACACTTCTCCTTTGGCAGTACATCCTGGAGTGGCGAAGATGTACCAGGATCTCAGACGACAGCACTGGTGGCCGGGCATGAAGAAGGATGTGGCAGAGTTCGTTTCACGATGCCTCACCTGCTAACAGGTGAAGGCAGAGCATCAGGTACCAGCAGGCTTGGTACAGCCCTTGGAGGTCCCAGAGTGGAAGTGGGACATGATATCTATGGACTTCCTTACTGGACTTCCATGCACTTCCAGAGGTCATGACTCCATTTGGGTCATTGTTGACCGACTCACCAAGTCGGCACATTTCTTACAAATCCGAGAGTAGGGCTCAGTGGAGAGCTTGGGGTGTCTCTACGTTTAGGAGATTGTACGTCTTCACGGTGTGCCATCGACTATCGTCTCCGATCGGGATGCTCTCTTTACTTCTCGTCTTTGGAAGGGCTTGCAGGAGGCGTTTGGGACGCGGCTACGTCTGAGCACCGCCTTTCACCCTCAGTCGGACGGTCAGAGAGAGAGTATCATTCAGACTCTCGAGGACATGCTCCGCGCATGTGTCCTCGACTTTGGTCACAGCTGGGAGGACCACCTACCCTTGGTGGAGTTCGCGTACAACAACAGCTACCACTCCACCATCGGGATGGCACCATACGAGGCGTTGTACGGCAGGCCATGCAGATCTCCTTTGTGCTCGATAGACCGTGGGGAGTCAGCACTTGTGGGACCAGAGATGGTCCGGGCTACGACAGAGAAGGTCCAGGTCATCCAGGAGTGGATGAGGACAGCTCAGAGCCGGAAAAAGACTTATGTTGACAGGAGGCGGAGGCCACAAGAGTTCGAGGATGGCGACCACGTCTTCTTGGGTGTCTCACCGCAACATGGATTACGGAAATTTTGCAGAGGCGGCAAGTTGTCTCCACGCTTCATCGGACCTTTCCAGGTCCTCAACAGGGTTGGCGAGGTGGCTTATCGCCTGGCTCTACCACCTCAGTTGCACCGGGTGCACGACGTCTTCAATGTATCTCAGCTGAGTAGATACGTGCACGACCCGACACACATCATTGACTATGGGGAGCTAGACGTGGATGATGGGGAGACTTTTGCGGAGGTCCCGGTGGAGATAGAGGATCGACAGGAGTGGGTCCTACGTGGGTAATCGATTCCTCTTGTGCGCATCAGATGGCAGCACGGGAACCTCCAGGAGAGGACTTGGGAGCGGGAGGCTCAGATGCGTGCTCAGTACCCACATTTGTTTCCCTAGTTTTTGATGTATCTTTACGGGGATGTAAAGCCCTGAGGTGGGAGTAATGTAAAGACCCATAAATTTCAAGGGAATTTTTTTATTAATTTTCTTTGGAATTTTACAAGAACGCAGTTTCTGACGGCACCTGATTCCGAGGCCCGGTGTGCCTGGAATCATTTTCCGAAGTTTGGCTCGGGTACGTTCAGTGAACGGACGAGCGGGTTTTTATAACCTTTGAACTGGTGCCCGGAATCGAATGCTGAGGGCACCGATGAAATCGAAACACAGATATTTTCTTAGAAATGCCTCTTCCGGAGTTGTGTTTTCCCGGTTGTGGTTTTTAATTTTTGGGCTTAAAGTTAAGAAATAAAATAAATTGTTCGACAAACTTTATTTTATTTCACTTAAGCCACTTGGAATCCACTTGAAGCCACTTAAAGGCGTCTTAAGCTGAGTTGATCCAGATAGGATGCTATCCAGAAATATCCTACCCCCTTGGTAGGATATTTGTGAGGTGGGGCCCGCACGAGCCCCGCCGTTTCTTTCCGCCAAGTAACGCACCTGCGAAAACCCATCATTATGAAAGTCAACTGATGCCTTTTCTTAAATCCTTAACGCACCATTTAATTGGGCGGTTTATTTCGTGAATTAAATGGGTGGTTTCTTTCATTGAATTAATTCAACGAATTGATGGGTCATTACTTACCTTTTTCGTTTGTTGGCGTAATAATAATATAAGACCAACAAGTCTTTTTGGAGGATTACTCGTTGAGAGGTTTTGTCAGAGTTCTTGAGCCTTCATCCTCCTTCGTGAAGAACGCGAAGAACGCGAAGAACGCCGGCCTCCGACGAAGAACGCCGAACCCGCGGATGTCGACGACGCGAAGCCGTGTTCCGCGACGCCGAAGTTCCCTTCCTGCAACGTTCTTCTGCGACGTCTCTTCCTCCGCAACAGAATCTTCGATCAACTGTTTGAGGTAAGAGACTTCGGGATTCTCTTAAATCTCCTTTGTTTTTTTTAACAAAACACAGATTTAATTTTATATAATTAAACTAAATCTGTTGTTTCTTGGTCCGTTGAGTTCGCCGACTCAACGCCCTTCGGCGACGACCCGACGATCCCCTCCTTCCGCGACGAACAAATCCGCGAAGAACGTTCGTACGATGATGACTACGAGGTAGGGGTTTTTGTGAATAATTACTTTTTCCCGGGAATGTTTCTTTAAAATTTAAAGAGCTGGATTCATATGAACAATTTTAATTTATTAGAATTGTTGTTTCATGTGTTTTATAATTTCTCCCGTTGTTTATCTCTAACGAGGAGGGTGCGGGCCAAAAGAACACGACCCGACAAACTTCCGCCGTTCTTCTTTGTTGTGCAGATTTGACGGGCGACGACGGAATGTGCTGCAACGATAGTTTGATGGTTCCGCAGTGAAGAACGAGTCCCGGGAAGAGCAGCGGCGCAGACTGAAACAGAATCGGACCACCGGAGCGACTCCAGTGGCCCGCGGAAGCCGGCGGCGGCGCCCCGGTGCGACGCCGGAAGAACCGCCGCGGCTTCGGCCGGAGGCGGCGGCGCATGCTGACCCGCGACCACACGGGTACGGCGCACGTGGGATGGGGCTGAAGCTGCGCCCGGCTGTCCAGGGCGACACCCCACGGGTGCCGCGGGGTTGTCACGCGGGGGGGGGGGGGGGGGGGGGCTTCCCCCCGCGTCGCTCGGGTCGTCCAGGGCGACACCCCGCGGGTGCCGCGGGGGTGTCACGCGGGGGCGGCGGCTCCCCCCCGCATCGCCCGGCCGGGTCGGGTCGACCCGGTTCGGCCGACCCCGAGGAGGGGGGGGTAGGCCCGGGTCGGCCCGGGCCCGGACCCCCCGTCTTCGGACCGTTTCGGTCAAATGTCCATAACATGAGCTACGGGCCTCCAAACGATGCACCGTCAGCGGAAACGCGATCCTTGGATCGAGACGGTCGTTTCGGTATATCGCACTCAAGGTTTCAGAATACTTTGGTTTCGGCCGGGTTGGTTCGTACACGAAACCAACCGGGCCCTCGGAGCGAAAACGCTCATATCTTGAGCTACAGACGTCCGATTGACGTGTCGTCGACTTCGTTGAATTCCTCTAAGTGAGACAAATCTTTTGGAATACTCCGCCTGAGGTTTGGACGCAGGTGGAGTATAGTCGGGTTGGTTTTTCCTTAAAAACCAACCGGGCCCCTGGGACGAAAAAGCCAATAACTCTCAGACCGGGCGTCTGATTGACGCGCAGTCTGTGACGTTGAGTTCCTGTTGACGATGCGGAACTTTTGGATACATCAACTTCGGACTTTGTGTCAGTTGATGTATCAGCCTCTCGGCTCGTAGAGCGGACCCTCCCGAACGAGCTTGCTGTGTGCGGGAACCCTAGAGCTGGCTGCGACTGCTAGTTCGACTGCGACGACCGTGCAGAGATCCTTAGTGGACTGCGACGACGACTGTGCAGAGATCCTCAGTGGACTGCGACGACTACTGCACTCAGCGATCCTACGTGGATCAGTGCTACAGGTCCTGTGTGGGCCCGATCCTGTGTGGGTCCAATCTTGTGTGGGTCAGCGCTCAGCGGTTCTGTGTGAGCCAGCGCCTACAGGTCCTGTGTGTGCCCGATCCTGTGTGGGTCTTTGCGGGGGTTAGTACCTATCGATCCTTTGTAGGTCCGACAACTTAGATGGATCCGTGATCATCTTTATCATCATCCGAAGAAGTATACCTGTGTGAGCTGAATCCTGTTTACTCTCCTTTGTGGATTGTGTTGAACTATCCTGTGTGGATTTACTGTTTACTCTCCTTTGTGGATTGTGTTGAGCTATCATATGTGGATTACTTCTTACTCTCCTTTGTGGATTGTGTTGTGCTATCCTATGTGGTTATACGTTTTTTCATTCCTGTGTGGACTGGGTTGTGCTTGGGCTCAGACGTTGGAGCCGAACGAGGATTGATGACATAGGTATATGTATGGGCATATACCTAAGCAGTGTCGGTTGTTACTTCGTGTTTTTATCTTTCCTTTGTGGATTATCCTTTGTGGATTTCGGGAGACCTTTGGGGGGTCTCGGGGTCCCTACTGAGTAGCTTATACTCCCCCCTGCATGGGCTATGCCCGCACTTCATTGTGTTGGGTGCAGACGACGGACAACGCTGATCATGGTGGAGGCGTGCAGAGCAGGACGGTACCTGAAGGTGGACCACTGCGCGGGACATACTCGGAGCGGTTAGGTAGACCCGAGGAGCAGTGGAGGCTATCTGTACCCACCCATCAGGTGGGACTTCCAGAGGACGGCTCGATGTTGTGGCTTTTCCTTTTAGTTGCTTTTTTCCCCATTCAGTTTTACTTTACAGTTGGGCTTGTATTTCCGGCCCCCTTTACTTTCAGCACATCTTGTTACGGTTTTTACTTAGTGTTTACTTTTCCGTTTTCTTACTCTGTGGTGCTTGTTTACTTTTCAAAGGCAATGCCTTCCCTTTTTGTTGGGATATACGCCTTGGTGCTAGTCTCCAGCCCCTGGCCTATGGAAGGCGGGCTTGGGGTAGTCACGGCACGGGCCCCGAGGACGGGTCGTGACATTTCATAACTATGCTCCCAAAGGTAGAGGATACATATGATTCAACAACAAGTCAAGAAGAATGGTTGTATCTCGTGATGCGAAATTTTTAAAAAATTATGATGAAGATAATTAGACTAATGTTGATTAGGATGATAATATGGATGAAAGAAATTCTGATAATGGTTTTGATAAAGATGAAAACAACTATAATCCTTCTCAATAAGCGGAATCTAATTTAGTTATTACCCATAATGACGATGATTCTATAAAATCTTGTCCCATTCATTGTAAGAATGTGGGATATCAAAATATAATTGGTGATCAAAGTCTAAAGGTTCAAACAAAATTGAAATCATAATTTATTAACCACACATATGTTTATTAATAATTTGAGCCAAAATACGTGAATAATTCTTTTAAACATCTATAATGGGTTGAATATATGAATTGAAATATGGATATGATATAAAATAAAGAAATGTGGTAACTCGTACTGAAAACAAATTACAAAAAAAATTAATAAAAAGGGGGGTTTTCAGAAAGATTTCATAGAGAATAGTGAATAGAGAAGGGAAAAAGAATGATTCATGTGTAAAAGTTACACAAAGATTGATTTCATTAATTTTGACAGTATTAGCTCTGGTGTAGAGGTTATAAAAATTGTTAATCATTCTTGGAATTTCATTACAATGAATGTAAATTTTTTTCAATTAGATGGAAAATTCACCATTTTTGAATTGTGATATTGTTGATGATGTTGAAACTGAACATAAATGTGGCTTGGTTGGTGGGAAAGACAAAAGGAATGTGCATAAGTTAATGAAAAAATTATATATTCTAAAACATTCATTGACGAAATAATATTCCAAATTGGATACCATTTTAAGAAATATGAGTTTTATGAAATACGTGTTTTAGGAAATGGTGATTTGATAGTAATTTTTACATCAATGAGAGTCATGATTTTTCCCTCAACATAATTTTTTTATGTTGAAGAATTATATTTGAGGGGAATGATGAATGATCTTATGAATGATTTTCTAATGAAGTAAAATAAAAAATTTAGATTTTCTTGCTAGGTGATATGAAATAATTTTTTTGGGGAATAATTACAAAAGAAGAATCCCTTTTTTCTTCCACAAGAAAATAATACTAAATAACCTCGGAATAACTTTGGAATTAATTATAAGAAACTACTTTCTACACTAACATAATGGGAACCAAGAAGTATAAAGATGATGAAGGAAAAAAAGTCAATCAGAATGTTGTTTTGAGAGTAATAAGAAGTTTCTTACATTTGACTTCCTCAAGACCTGAAATTGTTTTCCATGTTACCTTATTTATAATTTAAATGAATACATCAACAGAATGAAATGTATTTTATGGAAAAATAAGTCTTGGTTATATCAAATTAACACAAAATAATGAATCTGGAATCAATTATCAAAATTTATTCACACTTTTTAGTATTCAAATGCTGATTGGTATGGAAATTATGTTGATAGAAGATCCAAATCTAGTGTAGTTTTCCTTACGAGGAAATTGTTTTTTAGTTGGAGTACAATGAGGAAAATTTAAGTAACACATATCATGAATGAATCTCATTATGTTTCATTGAATAGTTATTCTACTCATCAAATGTGAATGACAAAATAGTTGGATGATTTACTAATTGATGTAATGTTACCCATTTTATTAGGTTGTGAACATGAAATTAAAAGCATCCTTAACAGAGACCCGATAAAAAAATATCTTTGTAAACATATAGATATCTACTATCATATCATCAAAGAGCATGTTGAAAAGAACAAATAGAATATGAATAAAATTTCTATATCAGAAAATGTGGTGGATTTTATCACAATACATTTACTTAAGGAACATTATCACAAGATGGGATTGAACATGGGAAACTATCTTCCTTATCATCAAGGTTGAGGTATGTGTTTTTATCCCCTTTCTCATATTTTATTTGAATATTTTTGCCAAGGGGGTGAGTTTTTACAATAATAAATCCTCCGAGTTTGTGCTAAACCTTTTACGGAATCATGTGTTTAAGGAGATTTATTGGTAAGATATGTATCTTTCATGTAGTTATGTGAACTATTATAACTTTTTTGGGATTGGTTATTGAAAATATGTGTTAATAGGAATGAAATAAGCTATGAAAAGATGAATAGGTTTCATAATCAATACATTTTGTTAATATAGGGTTTTTTCAATTATTCTTATTTTCTATAATGTTCTCACTTAGGCTTCGAATTTTGGAAAAATGTAAATTATCTTGAGGATATTAATTTTACTAATTTATATGTCTTGGTTGAAAATGAAATATAAAAGAGGATGTTTTTGTGAAAAAAATAGCTAGAAGTTGTTTTCACGGTTGAATATTATTTTCAATGAAGAGGTTTTCTTATGTGGAAAAAAATAAATGAACACACATTACATTGTTATGGTTTTCAATCCAACTAGAAATTGGTTTTTGGAAATCAGACTCACATTTCATAATATTTTTCATCATATTAAGACGATGTAATATAGAATAAAAGGTTTATATAGTTATCCTCGGGTCCAGAATGAAATGAAGATCATAATGAGGATCAAAGTTTGAATGAAACTGATAAAAATATGATGATTCTTTGATTATTTGAATTTAAAAAAATCAAAAGTTGTCTGAGAACTTGTTTTTAAATTCCAATGATAGAAAGGTGGATAAATGGTGATTCCAATAATTTTGATTATGATAGATTGAAATAAGTATTCCATAAAGGATGGGATGTTACAAATACATCCCAATTAATGTAAGATGATGATTTTTTTATATTAAAAATATGTAAAGACATGAGGAAGTAATGATATCAGAATAAGTTTTCATAAGAAGGGTGTTACAAATTATGAAGCTCTCTGGTGTCAAGTTCATCAGTTTGAGAACATCAGACACAAAATTGGTTGAAGGTAGAGATGTATGATAATAATATGAGAAACCAAATATGCTAGTTTTCAGTGTGATAAATAATTCATGGAAAAATAATATTCAGTGAAAGAATATTTTTCATTTATGTTTATTTATATCATAATCATAAAAGGAAAAAAGATATAGATGTTGAGTATGGTTAATCAAGTTCATCTGACATGGTGTTTCACCAATCATTAGTGTAACGCCCCGACCCCAGCTACCTAGAGCCGGTGCGTTACTTAGTAACATTGGCATGATCACAAAAGATCAAGTCTCGAAAGACCAATTAGTTTAGTAGCCTTGGAAACACTAGATACATTCATAAGTCTTTCATTACATCAAAAAGTAAACAAACTTCAATAACATGGTCTTCATAGTCCACACTCATATCCTCACTGACTATTCTTTCACGTCAGTCATAATACACTTCTTCACATCCTGGAAAATATTAAAACATTGAAAGGGGTGAGCTCAGATGCTCATTAAGGATAACAATATTGTGGAAGCTTTTATAAGAAAACATAAGCATTTAAGGAAATGTATAACTAAAAAAAAGCCTTATTGAACTTGAACTTCAGCATAATATGGAAAAAGTAAAATAAAATAATGACATTACTTGCTCACATGGATATTCTACTAGACGAATAATAACATGCAATAACAATAACCACTTTCATAATGAGGGAATGTATAATGCCGGACATTCTGAAACATTTTGTCAAGGCCTCGGCCAAGACGTCTAAAATGATTAAGGCCTCGGCCAAAACCATAAATCAAATTGGTAAAGGGCCTCGGCCAATTCCACGTCTAGTTGTCTCATGAGACCTACCGATGCATCGAGGAGCTATAGCGGACTCCACCCGTCACTTATTAAGTCCAATACATTCCTCATATGAATAGGTTTAAACATATCATAAACCATAACATAATCATATCACATAAAACATGCATAAAGGAAACATAACATTTCCACATTTCAATCACAAGATATCAATACAACACATTGATGTAATAAAAACGCTTTCAAAACCATTTTCAATACCAAAATAAAAGAAAGTTAAAACTTTGTATTTAATTTTCATTAAAAAATGATGGCTTGTAGAGGAAGCTGAAACTCAAATAGTGGTAACGGCGGCGGAGAAGTCGTTGTCTCCGCAGACGTACGGAAAGAAAAACATTCCCTTTTGTCATTTATAAAAATGCTTCGTATAAAAAAATATTCCTTTTGAATATACGTAAAAGTCAAAGGGGTTTATACACCGTATAAAAGAATGTTGTGTATAAAACCAAATATGCCTCAAGGAAATGAGATTGAGACGAAGTCCTTAAAAATATCATTTTTAAAATAAAATAGATATATTATGTGTATTCACTATAGGTACACATAAAGTATACAAAATATGACATAATAATATCATGACATAATTTGAAAGTAGGAGATTAACCCAAAGAATGGAAATTGGGTTATGAAGTTACCTTACCTTGTACTTTTCCTTGGTTGGTGTAGGTTAACCTCCTGTATAATGGTGAAATAATTGTTATTAAATTATACAAGAATCATATACATTCATATGATATCATATATTATCTTTTAACATTGCTTTGTTAACAATATCTTAGATTTATCGTTGTTTCGGGTGTTAACTTACTCGTTTTCTTTTATATGTTTTGTTACATAAGTCGTGTTTTTCATGGATAGGTTGTATCTTATTCATATCCAGAATGATATCATGTCCTTAAACATTATTTTTAAATCATCAAATGATAATTATACTTGAATGGATACGACGAAGAATGAATCTCATCGCGTTCGTGGAGACGGTAGTCCGTACGTACGCACGAGCGACAATATCATTATTTTGATATTAAAATAATATATAATTGGATATTATATCATATATACCGAATCATTATCATTTTATATTTATTATTTACATGAATTACATATCATTATTATACCCATATAAATAATAATATATTGAATAACAATTACACCACGACGTGGAGACGGTAAGCCGTACGTACGCACGTATGGTGACATGTCACTCAAATGATGGGTAGAATACTGAATATGGTTGTTCCATATTTATAATAACATCACAGTATATAGAAGATACTGGTGTTATAATTTTAGAATTTAAATAATAAACAAAGAGGGAGTGGAAGAAGAAAGAAACTTGAAAGAGGGTGATGAAAATGTTACCTCTTCTTCGGGTTCTTCCTTTTGATTTGATCAAAAGGACTCCGTAGGATGGCTTTCTGACTAAAGTAAAGCTTCTAGGATGAAGGGAGAGAATTTGGGAGAGTATTTGGGCAGAGTTTGGCCGAACCAAAAGGTTTGGAAGTGTGAATAAGGTGGTAGAGGTGGGGGCCTTTTATAAGAGGAGAGGAGGGGCTCTTTTGGAAAGATTGAAATGTTACATTATTATACAATGATTTTCGGATTATAAAGGTCCCACACTTATATAATTAGTGGATAAGGTGATAAGGGTTCTAAATCTCCTCATCCAATAGGCTTTGGACAAGTGTAAGCCTTGGATTTTTCATTATCTTCTCATTTTAATTAAATCGTTAAATAATGAGGTCATCGCTGCATCATAATGATGTCATAAATAATTTAATATTTTTAATGTCTAAAAAATATAAAAAAAATACTATGATGTAGGAAATATTTTTAGCTTTCTAATGAATATTTATAGTCAACATTTGGATCTGTGTAACCCCACTTAAAAACTGTTTTAATAAAACAACTCATGTTTGTGTCAATTTAATTTTAACATTAAATAAATATATATTAATGTCATTTTCCAACTAAAGTGGCTCAATAGGGTCCCCAAGTTGACCCATGGGTTGTCTTGGTCGGTCATGACTCATACAATATGAGTAGGACAAGTGTCAAGCTCATATCATATTATTAAAACATTGTTTTTACCTTAAACTACACTAATTACCTCTAATCGCGATTAAAAACTTAAAAGTTACTATTCACCAAAAAATTATTTTAATCTCATTGAACCACATTTTACTTCTTAATTACAACCATGTATGTTGGGTTTTTTAAAATCAAATCACAGAAGTGGTAATATTTCATTTAAACGAAAAATCAGTTATTTAACTACAACTTAGTGGTTTCACTATTCATAAAAAATTGACATTTTTCAGAACAATGCCAAAATTTCACCCTAAGCTATAATTGATATTCCAAATTCAAAAATGATGTCTATTTTACAAAATTCCAAACATATAAGTTTCATTAGTTAATTTTATAATTAATTCCCACTGTCACAACAAATAGCATGTTTTTAAAAAACAATTTATATCAAAAGATTAGCAATTGTTTATGTCCAATTTCAATGTTAAATTAATTCTAATGACCACCATTGGATAAAATGGTAAAAATATATTCTAATTATACTTTAAAACCACTAAATAGTATAATTTATCACAATAAATTATTTTGATAAAAAAAGTTTTTTTAAGTATTTTTCACTATTCATAAAAAATTGGAAGTTCTCAGAAAGTTACAAAAAATTCAACTTAGGATAATTTCGATATTACGAATGCAAAAATGAAGTCCCTTTTGAAATATAAAATTTCTATAATTTTAAAAAGTGGTTATTACTATTCATAACGGCTACTTTGATTAGTCGCGGTGTTTTAGAACTTGAAGTTGCGTACAATGCAAGCTATTTCATTATTGAATGAGAAGCGTATCGTGGAAGCTCGGGGTGTTACATTCTCCCCTCCTTCAATAAATTGCGTCCTCGCAATTTGAAAATTTTCTTTGTAAATAAAAGGTTGAAAAAAGAAAATACCTTTGTGGAAAACCCACATCGGAAATAAGATTAATAAAATTTAGCCTTAATAAGAGGGAAAGGGAAATGAAAAAGTAACCACCCAATTATGATCTCGATTAGGAGAACATTGGTGGCAATTAAAGACATATAATTGGAGGAAAAACGTAAATATTTGTAGGGAGTGATTGAGGTCATCAATCACAATCAACTGTCAAATTGAGGGCCTCAAAGACTTCAATCTATGTTGATTTAAAATATCATCAGTTCAACAAGACATAAGGTATTAGGATAACACATTTTTTTGTTTTAATATCCCTTTAATAAAGTTTAAGAATTAATATAGTCATTGAATAAGATATAGGTATATATTTATGCTTGACAATTAGAGTTTCAACCTTCAACTCATCTTTCACTCAAAAAGATAATAGAACTCAAAAATATTATACTTATCCTAATTGTATAAGGTTCCAAATGTTAACACATATAATTTAGATTAGTAAAATTATTTTGTAATAACCAGGGACTTCCTGTAGGCTAGTGGTAGGAAATAAAGGTCTGTCGCACTATGGTTGTGGGTTCGATTCCTGCAGCTTTGTCCGATGCGACAGTTATGCCCCATCCTGCAGGTTGTCCTTCTCCTAAAACTATAGTATTATAATATTCAAAAATAATCTTCATAAATTTTTAACCTTAATCAATACTATCCAAAGATCAACTTAATCCATTCCAACCTTCATAGTTATCCAAAATACCTCTGTCCAGACTTTCTCTAAAAGACCTCTTAATTCCAAAATCAATTTATCAGATTCCCCAAACAAAGTAAAGTTTCTCTTATTGTCACATAATAAAAATATAATTACCTTCAACATATTAAAACCTTACTGAAATCAACAAGTACCGCAGTACAATCCTTATATATATATCACATTATTCTAATAACCAGAATATAATCCATGAGTCCAAAAGCACCAATACATTAGTTATCCTGCTTCAACTGTAGTAACAGCATAAGATTGTCCTTGATCCCTTGGCCTTTTCTGAGGTAATTTTCCCTGACGCTTAGGACATTCATTTGCATAATGACCCATTTCTCTACAATTGTAGCATTCAACTTTGATAGCCTCTTTCTTTCCCTTGCAATCACGAGCCTGGTGACCCTTTTCTCCACATTTATAACAAACTCCCATTCCTTTTTGGCAAGTACGAGGGGGATTCTTCCCATAATTATCACATAATGGAAAATCCTTCTTTCCCTTTTTCCCATTATCTGTCTCTTGTTCCACCGTTCTCTTCTTCTCTTGCTTTACTTTGTTGTCATAAGACTTAGAGAATTCCTTTTCTGTCTTGATAGCACACGAGACAATATCTTCGTATGATGAGAAGGATTGTGATACTAAAGATCGATGGAGAAATGGTTTTAACCCATCAAAGAAACGATCAATATTACTCCTTGGGTTACGTATATAATCGGCAGCATGCCTCGCTAACCTTGTAAAGTTAGCCTCATACTTTGCGACATTCTCATCCTCCTTCTGCCTCAGTCTCAGAAATTGCCTTTCCATATCTGCTAGATGGTCACGAGGAAAGTATTTTTCTAAGAAAATCTCTTAGAACTCCCTCCATTACATATTCGATACATCATCATCTTCCATTGTGTTTTGAATCAGCGACCACCACTGATCGGCATCTCCAGTGAGGCGGTAAACTGCCATGACAACTTTCTCCCATTCACTACTCCCCAAGGCATGGAATATTTTCTCTAAGAGGTTTATCCATTGCTCAGCTACTAACGGATTTGTACCCCCATTAAATGTTGGTGTTTGTTGCCTCATGAAGCGGTCTAACATTGATCCTCCACATTGTGGATCAGGGTGATCCATACGAGTAAGGTTATCATTCATAACTTCAGTGAGTTGTCCCAGTATGGTAATAAGTTGATCAGCACCAGTTGTATCTCCAGATCCACAATAATTATCTTGAGTAGGAGGGAAATCCCTACACGGAGTGCGTGCATTGATACGGTTTCCATTCCTTCCACTGGGCGCCATTTCTAAACAATGGCATAAACTAGATTAGTTTATGAATCAAAATACATAATTCCATACTTGTAAAATACTTAACATAAATAGAACTCTTTATGGATTAATCCATAATCATAAAAAGGTTTTATTTGAGGAATTATATACTCATAATAGTTCATAGTGGTTTCTAAATAAAATGTGAATTGTCCTAAGCATATCCCCCGGGAGTGTCCTAACCAAGAGTGCAGCAAGGCCCGTTGTCGTGCACTAGTTCCCGTTCGAGTCTAGCTTAAAGCGGTGTGTTCGGGTTTTACCCCTAGGTACATCTGTGCCAGAGCCGCCTCTACCTTCTCGTATCCAGACAGGGATGTATTGCTCGGAAAACTCATAACATCTCTATAATGCCAAAATTCTAAGAAGTTCTTCTATACTAATCCTCAAAGTCTATCTTCCGGCTATGTGCTCTAATCAGAGTTTATCTAAATCTAGCTTTCAAGATTAGTACTAAACTGCCTCTGATACCAACTGTAATGCCCCGACCCCATCTACCTAGAGCCGGTACGTTACTTAGTAACATTGGCATGATCACAAAAGATCAAGTCTCGAAAGACCGATTAGTTTAGTAGCCTTGGAAACACTAGATACATTCATAAGTCTTTCATTACATCAAAAAGTAAACAAACTTCAATAACATGGTCTTCATAGTCCACACTCATATCCTCACTGACTATTCTTGCACGTCAGTCATAATACACTTCTTCACATCCTGGAAAATATTAAAACATTGAAAGGGGTGAGCTCAGATGCTCAGTAAGGATAAGAATATTGCGGAAGCTTTTATAAGAAAACATAAGCATTTAAGGCAATGTATAACTAAAACAAAAGCCTTATTGAACTTGAACTTCAGCATAATATGGAAAAATTAAAATAAAATAATGACATTACTTGCTCACATGGATATTCTACTAGACGAATAATCACATGCAATAACAATAACCACTTTCATAATGAGGGAATGTATAATGCCGGACATTCTGAAACATTTTGTCAAGGCCTCAGCCAAGACGTCTAAAATGATTAAGGCCTCGGCCAAAACCATAAATCAAATTGGGAAAGGGCCTCGGCCAATTCCACGTCTAGTTGTCTCATGAGACCTACCGATGCATCAAGGAGCTATAGCGGGCTCCACCCGTCACTTATTAAGTCCAATACATTCCTCATATGAATAGGTTTAAACATATCATAAACCATAACATAATCATATCACATAAAACATGCATAAAGGAAACATAACATTTCCACATTTCAATCACAATATATCAATACAACACATTGATGTAATAAAAACGCTTTCAAAACCATTTTCAATACCAAAATAAAAGAAAGTTAAAACTTTGTATTTATTTTTCATTAAAAAAAATGATGACTTGTAGAGGAAGCTGAAACACAAATAGTGGTAACGGCGGTGGAGAAGTCGTTGTCTCCGCATACGTATGGAAAGAAAAACATTCCCTTTTGTCGTTTATAAAAATGCTTCGTATAAAAAAGATTCCTTTTGAATATACGTAAAAGTCAAAGGGGTTTATAACCCGTATAAAAGAAAGTTGTGTATAAAACCAAATATGCCTCAACGAAAGGAGATTGAGACGAAGTCCTTAAAAAGATCATTTTTAAAATAAAATAGATATATTATGTGTATTCACTATAGGTACACATAAAGTATACAAAATAATACATAATAATATCATGACATAATTTGAAAGTAGGAGATTAACCCAAAGAATGGAAATTGGGTTAAGAAGTTCCCTTACCTTGTACTTTTCCTTGGTTGGGGTAGGTTAACCTCCTGTATAATGGTGAAATAATTGTTATTAAATTATACAATAATCATATACATTCATATGATATCATATATGATCTTTTAACATTTCTTTGTTAACAATATCTTAGATTTATCGTTGTTTCGGGTGTTAACTTACTCATTTTCTTTTATATGTTTTGTTACATAAGTCATTTTTTTCATGGATAGGTTGTATCTTATTCATATCCAGAATGATATCATGTCCTTAAACATTATTTTTAAATCATCAAATGATAATTATACTTGAATGGATACGACGGAGAATGAATCTCATCGCGTTCGTGGAGATGGTAGTCCGTACGTACGCACGAGCGACAATATCATTATTTTGATATTAAAATAATATATAATTGGACAGTATATCATATATACAGAATCATTATAATGTTATATTTATTATTTACATGAATTACATATCATTATTATACCCATATAAATAATAATATATTGAATAACAATTACACCACGACGTGGAGACGGTAAGCCGTACGTACGCACGTATGGTGACATGTCACTCAAATGATGGGTAGAATACTGAATATGGTTGTTCCATATTTATAATAACATCACAGTATATAGAAGATACTGGAGTTATAATTTTAGAATTGAAATAATAAACAAAGAGGGAGTGGAAGAAGAAAGAAACTTGAAAGAGGGTGATGAAAATGTTACCTCTTCTTCGGGTTCTTCCTTTTGATTTGATCAAAAGGACTCCTTAGGATGGCTTTCTGACTGAAGTAAAGCTTCTAGGATGAAGGGAGAGAAGTTGGAAGAGTATTTGGGCAGAGTTTGGCCGAACCAAAAGGCTTGGAAGTGTGAATAAGATGGTAGAGGTGGGGGCCTTTTATAAGAGGAGAGGAGGGGCTCTTTTGGAAAGATTGAAATGTTACATTATTATACAATGGTTTTCGGATTCTAAAGGTCCTACACTTATATAATTCGTGGATAAGGTGATAAGGGTTCGAAATATCCTCATCCAATAGGCTTTGGACAAGTGTAATCCTTGGATTTTGCATTATCTTCTCATTTTATTTAAATCGTTAAATAATGAGGTCATCGCTGCATCATAATGATGTCATATATAATTTAATTTATTTAATGTCTAAAAATTATAAAAAAAATACTATGATGTAGGAAATCTTTTTATCTTTCTAATTAATATTTATAGTCAACATTTGGATCTGTGTAACCCCACTTAAAAACTGTTTTAATAAAACAACTCATGTTTGTGTCAATTTAATTTTAACATTAAATAAATATATATTAATGTCATTTTCCAACTAAAGTGGCTCCATAGGGTCCCAAAGTTGACACATGGGTTGTATTGGTCGGTCATGACTCATCCAATAGGAGTAGGACAAGTTTCAAGCTCATATCATATTATTAAAACATTGTTTTTACCTTAAACTACACTAATTACCTCTAATCGCGATTAAAAACTTAAAAGTTACTATTCACCAAAAAATTATTTTAATCTCATTGAACCACATTTTACTTCTTAATTACAACCATGTATGTCGGATTTTTGAAAATAAAATCACAGAAGTGGTAATATTTCATTTAAACGAAAAATCAGTTCTTTAACTACCACTTAGTGGTTTCACTATTCATCAAAAATTGACGTTTTTCAGAACAATGCCAAAATTTCACCCTAATCTATAATTGATATTCCAAATTCAAAAATGATGTCTATTTTACAAAATTCCAAACATATAAGTTTCATTAGTTAATTTTATAATTAATTCCCGCTGTCACAACAAATAGCGTGTTTTTAAAAAACAATTTATATCAAAAGATTAGCAATTGTTTATGTCCAATTTCAATGTTAAATTAATTCTAATGACCACCATTGGATAAAATGGTAAAAATATATTCTAATTATACTTTAAAACCAATAAATAGTATAATTTATCACAATAAATTATTTTGATTAAAAAAGTTGTTTTAAGTATTTTTCACTATTCATAAAAAATTGGAAGTTCTCAGAATGTTACAAATAATTCAACTTAGGATATTTTCGATATTACGAATGCAAAAATGAAGCCCATTTTGAAATATAAAATTTCTATAATTTTAAAAATTGGTTATTACTATTCATAACGGCTACTTTGATTAGTCGCGGTGTTTTAGAACTTGAAGTTGCGTACAATGCAAGCTATTGCATTATTGAATGAGAAGCGTATTGTGGAAGCTCGGGGTGTTACAATTAGAGTGACCATGATACCGATTATCAGATTCAATGATGGATAAAAATTTAATATTGGGTTGAATTATTATTAGTGTTGAATTTTTTGGACATATAAAATGAAATTAAATTGGGTGTTATTGGTTCTGATGACTGTATGGAAAAAGAAATGTTTTTTGTGACTAATATGATCAATAAAATTAAAGATCAATAAATAAATTTTTGTACCAATATTATCATGATATTTTTTAAATATTTTTTGTAACATGTGGGTCATGGAAAATTAATTACTCTAGTATTTTTACCTTTAGGTCAAGAGTAAGATTTTTTTTAATATAATTTAAATTGGGATAAGTTCCATAGGAAAAGTGGTGAAAGAAATTATCATATTGAACCCAATATCAATGCATCAGACACATGATTAGACCGATGACTTCATCTGAAAGAAGATCATTAGTCTAGTATAAAATATAATTGCTTGAATAATGATAATGTGTTGTCAAGGAGATAATAGAAGTAGTTTAAAAAGTTTTCTGTATTTTTTTCATTTGTTTATATTTGTGAACAACATTGTAATGAAAAATATTATTTTTCCACCATAATAAATAAATAAAAATGATTTTTGGTTCCACGAATCATAATGGAAAGACATATTTATGTTTTATCAATTGGTATAGGGAAATGTAACAAATTAATATTATTTTTTTATCATAATGAATTAATCATAATGGGAATCATAATGGAACTGAAATTTGTTGATAAATTCATAATAAAGAGGATGTGGTGAATATTCAAGATGTTTTGATAAGAATGATGATTTGTTGAAGGATTCAATAAGAACCAATTATTCATAGTGACTTTTTGTTTAGGGAAAAAATTTTGAGCTGAAAAGATTTTTCCAATCCTGTATAATGTTCTTTTGGGTAACCTATAAAACGAGAAGGAACATTTTACATTTTAACATATGTCATATGCTTTTTGGAAGAGGGAGAAACTCTAATGTAATATGGAGAAGATGTTTATGGATTTGGATTTCCTAAGGAATTTTTCCAGTTATATGAATGAAAGGAGAAGAGACATGATCATAATCAGTGTTTTTAGAATCTTACTAATCGATCATATTTGGATTTATGGAATAAAGAAGAAGATGTTCAAGATTGTGTGAGATGTATTCTAAAAGAGTTATATTATCATTTTGATCAATTGGAATGATGAATCAAACTACAAAACTATAATGAGTATCATTATGATGTTCAGGAAAGATCGTTCCAATTGTTGGGTTCGAAAGATATTTTTTTAGATTTTTATATTTTATAGTGTTTATCAAGGTGCATTTTAACTTGTTTGTTACAAACAAATTTATACATCATTTCATGCTTAATGAAGGCCATTCACTTTTTTGTTGAACATTTTTCTACACTAGTGTAATGGAATATCCAACACATTTTATTCCATAAAAAAATTATTTTCTAGTGGATTGTGTGGAATATGATAGTTTCAAAACTATAAAAAGGATTAAGATACTCTTGTACATTTGATAACCTTTTAAATTCATATGTTACTTTGTATGTAGGTTTTATTTTTTTTTCTATGAAATAATTATTTGATAGTAGGAGAAGGTTTTTTCAAATGGAGGGAATCCTAAATGAAAAGATATCCATAATTCACCCCTCCCACTCTCAATGATTCATTAATCCAATATGGGCATTCCCAATGAGGGGATTAAGAATACTAGATGTTGTAGACCACATAAGGTGGTCCAAACATTATGATTAGGAGTTGGGATCTCTCAGTAGATTACTTTTCCAGTTTGTTTAGGTTGGGACGTACTTCTAGGATGGGATATATTTTTCCCCTTTACTCTTCAATTAATAGTACCATACACTTTTACTTTCTAGAGGTATAACATGAATAGATTTATCCCTAATGATTTTCATAATTTACATTTAATACTCTATAAATTTTATTGAGATCATTATGTGTGTGTGTGTACATACTTATGTAAAATCCTCCAATGTATGATATTCCATTTGATGCTTGTCTCCACCCCTTGCCATTGGAGATGTCCATAGGGAATTTGCAGCTCGTGACCTGTTAGGGTCCAGTCGTTAATCCATTAATAGTAGTATCCATCACCAGCTCCATGGAAGGCATCTACATTATATGATTCTAACAAAAAATGATCTATATACACCCAAGGGTATATATATGTGTGATATGACATTACTTGTAGGAAACCACCAGATGTTACATGCATATCCATTATAAAAAAAATAAAATTGGTTATCTTTATAATATAATGTAAAAATAACCTGAAAAAATGTTTAATAATATAATATCCACATTAAAAATCCTAATAAATAAAAAACATATATGAGATATGAACTATAGGAAACCTCCATGTAATGATGTTAGTGGGGGACAATTTACATTATATCATTGTGATCAATCATATTCATTCCCATGAATGAGTCATTGGAAGGGATAGTCAAATTTTCAAATGGGAATACACATTTCAATTAATTTATATAGTTTTGAATAATAATGTTTCTACTGAAACACCTTCTAGGTCCCTTCCAACTCACCTAGATTATAGTCCATGTATTATTGTTCTATACTAAACGATCCCAAGAGTATTGATTAGTATCATCATCTATGTTAATCCTGCCTTATCAAAAATAAATTTCATCGACAGACAATCATAATATTCACAATAATTAAAAATTAAATTAACTATTTAAAAATATTTACAAACATCAAAACCCTTATATAAACTCATTTCAACCTCACAATAATTTAGAAAAGCATTTGAAATTTGGGATGTAACATTCCAATCAGTGAATATTATCGATACATGTAACCACATATCATCTCTTTATAAACCACAACAATACAATTGGAAACTAAAAGATATTTTAATATGGGTCACTAAGTATGAGAATATCCACCAAATATATCCAATATCCGATAAATATTTATCTTTTTAATCCATAATTGGTCCCCCCAACCACCAATTAAATGGAAAACCATGAAATACTAATGTTGAGATTAATATAAGGGAAGAGGATACTAAATGTGAATGGGAAATACATACTTACAAGGAGAAATATTGATGATATAATAAGAAAACACAAATTAATAAAGCTAAAATGTAAATGATAATTGGGGGATGCTTGACTAGGTATAAGAAAATCGAATGGGGGGAAATGAGTGGACGATATGTGTTAAAATCAGGGTGGAAATAATATGTTTAAAAAAAATATAAATACTTGGGCGGGGTCCTGATCATAAAAATTTGTGTAGGCCATGTGGTGCCTCTATCTTGAGGGGAGCTGGGTCCATACTATTTTCTAGGAATGTGACATATCAATGAGATGAGAATGTTTACCATAAGGGACGACTATCAAGGGGTACAACATTTTTTGATTTATTCAAATTGTAACTACTAACGATGTAGAAATCGTACAACACACACAATCTAGTAAAAAGCCCAAAATTTTCCTTATAAATTTATGTAAAAGATATAAAAATATATAAATAATATAAATAAAGATGAAACACCCTAAATTATTGCCACATGTTTGAAAACTCTCCATATTATAAAACATTCATACCTCCAAATTTCAACCTATAACCCAATCAAAAAATAAGTGAGGATACTAGTCCTCAAATGATGATATAAAATCCCATGTATCATTCTCATTATTAGAATGATTACTTTGTATACTAACCAATGGAATGGAATTCCATTAAATAACATTTACATGGGAATTGAAAACATTCTCTTGATGATCCATCATTGAGAAATCATGTTCTAGCTGAAGAACTTCCCACATCAACACATGGGAGGGATCCAAATTACACATATTAATCTATCAGACAAATGTAATTTAATGAGTCAACATCATCTGAGAAGGAAACACTAGGTTGTATTATACATTACTAATCCCCTTGGTGGTCATTAATGATTCGACATACCTTAGTGTAAATAGCCCATGCATTCCATGAGTATTGTGACCCAAGAGAGGAATCGCATTTAGAAGCACTTGATCAAACATTGATAATTACAAGGATCAAAATCATAGATAATCAAGGGACTTAGGATGACTCTTTCTAATAAAAAGATGATGCTAGATCATCAAAACATTAACGGTTGTCTTTAACACATGGGATTATCTAAATAATGAAATCTCACCCACATTAATCCAAATTAGATTTGAATGACATTGGAAGACATAAAATTATTTTATATTGAACCATTAATATTTGTTAGTGATGACTATCTTTGATTTAAGCTTCCAACAATCCAATATTGTTATCCCATGAGCCTGTAGAGTCCAACACACATGCACAAAACCTTTATTCCATAATTTGGTTTACCAATTTTTGATAAAAATTAGTTTTATGATAGTATGTTATTATTATTCTGATTTATGAAATTATTAACTTTTTAAGGATTTGAAAAAAATAAGAGGTAAAACAGTTTTCTTTTAAGGAAATTATTCTAGAAGGAACACCATATATAATGTTCCAATGAACAATCTACCATCTGAATTAATCAAATTTTTTCGAATCCTTGACCAAATTAAAAATAATCATCAAGATCATGTTCCTTTGAAGGGGAATATAGGTAATCCTAATAATGACGTCCATGTATCCTTTATCCCACTTATAGGTTGGAAAGGGGAGTGGATTAAGAATGTTTGATGGATTCTGGTGCACATATTTCATCTATTGATAGGTATTTCATTAGGATACCAAGTAAGCTAAATCATGTATCATATGTTGAGAATATAATAGGTGATTCAAAATGTGAATCATCTTAGTTCCACCATTATAAATAGAACATTGATATTGTCAGTAGTCATACACCATCATTTTCATCAGAGTCGAAAACCAAATAGTCAATCCCTTGATTTAAGGAACACCCTTAAAAGAAAATGAATAATCCCGGGAATCCACCCCAACAATTTGAAACATAGTAAGAATTTTAAAAAAATCAATACATAGGATTATAATCATGAATTAACTCTAAAACGGAAGGATTTAACTACATGCTACCCAGGAACATAAAACTTCTTAACTCAATGTCTTCCATGTGCATCTAGGTAAAAATACCAAAAAATCCAACACATCAGTAGATTTAATCATTGAATGGGTATGAAAATTCATACTCAATGAATCAAAAACCGTGTCTCTTATTCATGGGTTACCGAGAATTTTGTATCCAACCCCTGAAGGTACAGAACCCATTATAGTTTCCTCATGTTCAAATTCCTCTTTGAGAGAATATGACTCAATCAATTTTGATCTGAGTAAACTATAATTTTCTATCTGAAAGGGTATGGGAAAAAATAGGGAATACATCATTTACACTATATTTGTTTCATTGGATCAGTGATTATTATCATGTTTTCAGAGTTGCAAAGATCTATACAGATCCACATGGTATCCCTAAATCAAAATGAAACCTATAATCAAACCTAAGGAATCATAAAAGACTATGTAAACCAGTATATCCTCATGTAGAATCTAGATGAGTGATGTTTCCTGAAACTTCTTCAGTTCTTCAAAATATTATGATTGTTCTATAATCTAGATAATATTTTATTCTTTCCTTCTGAGTGAGACCATTAGTGAGTAAATCCATGGTAAATACTAGAAAAATAACCTGTTGAAAAGAATAGAAACTCCTAACCCCAAATAAAATACATTGTTATTACCATATAATTACTTCCTTTATCATTTTAGATGAAGATAATCCCCATGATCAAAAACCACATGGCCAAAAATTCATAAATTATAAGATACAAAATCATTAATTCAAGAGAACTTCATAATGAAGGTTATCTTGTAGAATTCAAGGAACAATTATCATGTGATTCGTGATATCCTAATCCTTCATATTGTAGTCCCAGATGTCATGTACCAACACCATGAAACATATATTGTATGGAAAACCTAATTCATAATACACATTCATACTATTTGGTAATTCACCAACCCAAATAGAATAACAAAATAATAAAAAATGGTTAAACTCGTATCAGCATTCTATCCTGGGAAGATCACCTTATCTCCCCCTAACATTATGATATCCAGCACAGTGATAGATATAAGAGAAGCACATTTATTCCATAATATACTCAATTATATCATTTCTGTAGGGATAAGGATATTAATTTTTTGATTCTGACAGTATTTACCTTTTAATAGTAAGTAATCAACTAATGATATCAATTGATCTTCTTTAGAAAATAAACTAGTTTTGTCCATGGAGAGACACTCAAGTGAATGCGTACTTTGGATTCCAAATCATTCAGTTCCATATTTTATTCCCTTATATCAATTAGAGTAATACGATATGAAGGAACATATATAGATTACTTGCCTGGGGTGAAATGGATAGTGAATTCCATGTCCCATTCCTAAGGATGGTTAGAAACATCCTCCAGAAAAATTGTTGAAAACTCATCTACTATGGGATTAAATATCTTCTCAACTAACTTCTCATTGTCCTATAGAAAAATTAAAGTCATCTAGATATATATTCCACCAATCATTTTAAGTAAAGGTCTCACACATCCTGACGTTGAATCACATTCCCCATGAAAAACTCAAGTGATCCAAATGTGTTATGTAATAGTAAACCACCGATGATATTAATTGATATTATCCCAAATGAACATCATCTAGTCCATTTCAATGACCACATAATTGAGGTCCCTTTATAGGACAAGAGAATCCCATTTCATCTCAACCACATATTGGATTACAACACATGATTGACATCAAATTTATCTTTTTTCCTATCCAGTAGAATAACTAGATCCATGTCATAAGGCATAATCTCAGTCGATAGTTTCAATAAATCTACACGGTGAGAAGAAATAATATAATTTTACACACTTATATTAAAAAATCAGGTTTTTATATAATGATTGGACAATTCTACCCAGAACCTAAGCATGTCCTATATCTAAATCCCATGGTGGGAAGTCCATAAAAAGAATGTTTTTCATCATTATCTATGAATAAATTCTTTTACTAACCTAATACTCTATATTTTTTTATTCATTCTATATAATTATTTCAAATTTCCACTACTCTAACTATATTTAGATCACAAGGCCTTGGATAATTAGAACAAGTTACTAATCCCCTAGGTAAGGTGGATCCAACACCACTTTGAGAAGGAGGAGAAATTATTCCAACCCATTTTACATGGACTATGTGTCTAGAGATATAACATTGTCTAGGTGGATCCGAACATGTGATCGATATCTAGATATTCATTTGTTCTTAATAAACAACTTTTCACTCTTCATCTTCTACACAGGTGAACTACTTATAGTTGTTCCAAAAGCTGGAGGTATCCTTGAGAAACAAGACATACCTAACCAGTCAATGTCCATCATCAAGGCCCGATCAACAACCATAGTGAAGATATTTATGTTAAACAAGAATAAATTAGATAGAATATCTATTTTGACAAAAATTTATATAATTTAACTTTCATCTAAAAATTGGATACTAGCATGGGGGAGAAAATGATTATAATTGTAATGTTATTGGTGAATCCCAACACTGAACTCCATCCCAAATAGAGGATAATGGACTCATATGACTTAGAAAGGGCCAATTTGTAGAGGAAATATTTTTCATTGAAGATGACCTTTTCCAACATTTTTGACTATTATTAATTACATTTTCCACTGAGTCCCACAGCCCACAAATAGTCCCTTCCAATATTAATGAAATACACATAACCATGAATGGTACAGGAGTCCCAAGGACTAAAAATATAATATATGTATTTTAAAAAGAGTCAACTACATATAGGAGATCTATAAATCACCTAAATAAAGGGGTATTATTCATAATGAAGTTATGAGCCCGATCCATATCTAGAACTAGTTTAGTTTCCTTATCCTCCGTAGGACAACATCCCACTCCTTTAGCTAGATCATTGAATTCATGATCCATTAACTCAACTATCTATGATAATCTATTGAATGAGAAATCTCTCTTGACTATTCACATGGCTACATGGGAGGTCTCATGGGAGACATGATACTACACATGAAAATAATTCAGAAGGAAACTGTAAACATATGAACCCATATAATGTCACTAAATACCCTAATTAAAACATCCATGTGAATTAAAATAAGATCATAATAATCCCATGTAGTAATTCAAACCAATCCACTATACATTAGTTTCCATTACTAGTCTACATTTGATTAATTAGACAAGAATGAAGAGTCAAAAATATTCTACGAAATTGAATAGTGACATATTTTCTATCTTGATGAGTTTTGAATTAATATCCCACTCTATAGTAAAACCTCAGGACCCAATATTGATGATTCATATCGATCAAAACATCCTAATTAAAAAGAACATATATGAAGAAAATTGATCTATGATTCAACTTTTTCTAAAATAGGGATTCGATTACATCTATCTTAACACCTAATCTAGATGTTATATGTATTGAATGGAGTTATCGAACCCCTCTGTCAGGAAACTAGTTCCTTGGAATAGAGAAACTCCGTTGCGAATGGTTTTTCAAAGGTAAATATAGAACAACATTAATTCCACATGTCATAAATAATATGCATGATCATTAATGACACATATTCAAAAACATTAGAAACTTCTATGAAGAACATACTATAAAAAATGGTATATTAATGATCTGGGTAAAATTTAGAAATAAAAAAACCAATGGAATAAAAGTGGGGATGGAATCAATATAAATAAAAGAAGGTGATGTATAAAAAAGGGGAAACTATAAGATTTTATTTATATATAGATATGTAAACAAGAAATCATGGACAATTTTCAATCATTTTCTCCTTATAAAATAGAAATGTTTTTATCTCAATTCATATTCTTGGTGTATATTAAAAATAGTAACAACCATGAGTAATTTTTTTATGTGAATCCTTGAAGCTGAGATAAAAATAAGATAAAATAAGAGATGAAATTAATTCAGTTGAGACTAAAATCTAGATATTACCCAAATAAAACTAAAAAAATAGATTTATAACAACCATTTACAACCAATGTTTACTATATAATATCTGATATATTAATAAAGAGGGATTATTATTTTTAATGGTTTCTTTAAAATGTTGTAATCCATTATTATCATGAATATTTTGGATTATTTTTTAATGTATAGTATATATAATTAAATTTATTGATAAATTTATTTCAATGGTCACAGGAAACTGAAACTAAATTGGTATCACATGTTAGAATATTTTAAGGTCACAATTGATGTCTAGGTTAATCAATCATATTTTATACCCATAAAAATGATCACTGTGACATAGATTCATATAATCATTGTCTAATCTATATCTTAATAAAATCAATCATTATCTCTCCTAAAAAAGAATGAATATAGAAAAAACATTAATCTTTTGAGTTATAAAAGAAACATGATATGATTATGATTTTCTCTTATCATATCACTGTCAAAATTATTTTCACTAAAGGGAAGAATAATATTGACTTTTGAATTGTTCAATAATAGTATTGACCACAAATGCAATGGTTATGATCTAATAATCCAATTGAATTGAAATAATGAAAACCAAATTTATTGGTAGTATTTATTATCAATAAATTGATAAGTAAAAATGTCAAATATACTTATGTTTAATGATTCATTTATATGAAATTTATTATAGATTAAGCTACAGTATAATAAATGTGGTGGAAAAAGGAGATCATTATTTCATGGACAAAAAAAAACAATGTTTTGGAATAAGCCTCTATATATCATGATTTTGGAGCTAATAATAGGTATATATGAAAAAAACATTACATCTTTGTGAGATACCTATCTATAATATATTATTATCATTTATAATAGAGTGACCCAACCCTAGAATCCTAGAGTGGGTGTTAACTATCAACTATGATGGCCTGATTACAAAGAATCATGCCCCGAAGGACCGATGAATTTAGTAGTCTTGGAAAAATAGATACATAAATGAGTCTTTTATTAGAAATTACTACACTAATTAAAAATATTTCTTTTCTTCATAAAAAATAGTCATCATCCTTGAAAACTATAATCCATCCACTAAATCACTTCATATCTTTGATAGTACTCTTCTTGGATTCTTGGGGAATGAAACATAATAAGGGTGATCTTCAATTCTTAGTAAATAGATAATATAGTGGAAAAAATAATGAATCAATATGAATATTAAAATTGAAAGGTAAATAACTAAACACAAATTCCATTCCATCAATACACCGATTGGATGTATGTAAACAATATGGAAATTTAATAACATGAAACACATTCCATTGAAATAATCTAATAAGGAAAAATCACCATGGAAATGTATAAAACTTAAAACCATGGAATTTAACCAATTAACTAAAATGAACTATATACACATATATGTCTATGAAAAATCTCGTTGATGAATAATAAATGAAAATATTATGAGTAAAATTCTTAATTGTTGGACGTCAAGTCTAAGGAAGATGAAACCCTATTATATCTATGACCTCTCACTATACGGTTTAAAACAATGTGTAAAAACCCATTTGTGAAACTATTAGTAGCATGAGAACCTATGAAAGAATTGAGGAGCTATATAAATTTTGGGCTCCACATGGAATTTATAGTCCAAAATATTCCACATGTTGAATAATAAAAATAACTAACATGCCTTATAAATTTACCACATTGATAAAAAAATAAAAATTTATCAATAATTCCCAATTTAAACACAGTATACGAAATGGTATAGTATTTAGGAAATATTAACATCAATGATAAATAGTGCATATAATTATGATAAATTAAATGATCAATGACCATATAAAATTAGATATTTCAAGGGGACTAACAAATAAATAAAGGAAGAGAATTGGAGGACTATCCTTTGTCAAACCAACCATAAATCATAATGAGGATTAATAAGGATGGTATAAATAAAACCATCCCGTGTGGAATAAAAATATAGAGTCATTTTCATTGATGGAATAAATGAATGACTTCTAAAAATACTATTGAAGAATATTTTCTTTTATTTTTAAAAACCTTTTGTAACGTCACAGTTCTGGGAGCCACCAAAGGGTTCCCTTTACCCGGTTGGTCACGTGACCTCAAGTGCATTTCCCAAAATGTTACAGGGTGAAGACAACCAGTTAGGGACAAGGAATAATAAAAAGGAAACTATTAGCTCATTGGTAGAGTATACCCAATAGAATTAATAATTAAATAATACCAAAAGCATTAATACAATACAACATAAGTAAAAAAATAGGAATACGTTTAGTAATGAAACAACCAAAGAATTTAAATATAAATGATGAAAGTCATTTGTGTCTAGGAATGTATCCAAAACCAGTCCCAAAGATGGGAATACAGTACAATCCAATACAAAAGAAAATTAGTTTATCATGAAATGCATCGAAAGCCTGATCTTGGTCCCATTCTATCCATCGCCAAAACCATTCAAGTACTAGATGTCGAATTATTCATTCCCTTATCTATACATGAAATCATATAACTAGTTTGGGACTAAAACCATGACCCAAATTTGGTGTGAGACGAATCCTAGTAGGAATCCACCAACATGTATGTACCTATCTAAAAATGAATATATTTTGTAGGTAATATGAATGAATAATGAAATTAACATAGAAGGAATAAAAAGTAAACAATCCTAAAGATTTCAATTACATTCCTTTAACATTTAATATTCATCCATTAAATCATGTTACCCTAGGATATGGCATAAGCACTTTTTCCACCACCCATGTAATGTAACCAAATAAACATATAATATAGCCATATAAACTATCATGTAAGATTATATGAAAGAATATTATTTTTCGATGCATACATGTCACAATAATTCAACTATTCACAAATGACCCCCTATGAAAGCTCTCACAGTATAATCCATTTGGTCCCACATAGAATGAATTCAATAAAAAACTATCCTCTAGTAAAGCTTTCATAGTAAATGTTACACCCCGAGATTTTATGAAAAATATTATTTTTAATTTCATTGATGGCTTATGTTGTACGCTACACCAAAAGAGGCATTCACTACATGCATCCCTGACTTGGCTTGCATTACAGGCAATCGCGACCTTCCACGATAGCGCATGTTGTACGCAATACCTAGTTTCACTAAACAACAATATGTTATATAAACTAACCGTTAAAAATAGTAATACCCACTTTTTTAAATTTTATTTTTAAATATGGACTTCAATTTTGGATTCTGAATATCAAAATGATCCTAGGGTGATTTTTTTGTATTTTTCTGAAAACTTTCTATTTTTGGTGAATAGTGAAAACACTAGGTTGCTATTTAAAAACTGACTTTTATTTAAATAATTATTTATTTTATTTAAATATATTTTAGTTAAAAATTTATACGTAATACATATATTAGTTCAATTTAATTCATTGTTGTCATTATATAATAATTTTAGACATAAGAATTTTATTGAACGTTTCACCGTCTTTTACCCACCTCCTAGAGGAATTTGAAAATTTTCATAATACTTAATTTTACAGCTTCTGTGAGTGTAATTTCAAAAATCTAAGAGACAAGGTTAAAATGAAGTAGTAAAATTTTGTTCAATAAGATAAAAATAATTTTTGGTGAATAGTAACCTTTTTCTTTTATTTACCACGAAAAAAATTAAACAGGGTTATTAAGGGTAAAAATTATATTTTTATTACCCTAACACATGTCCTAGTTCTATTGGATAAGTTTAATTCGACCAAAAACAACCTTATAAATAATATATTACCATTCAGGTCCACTTGGATTAGATTAGGACACTTATTATTATTTTATTTAAAGAAGTGTTAAAATGGTGTAAAGAGAATTTTAATTACTAAAACTTTTTTAATATAGGTTTATACATAAGATATATTTTACTATAAATATTCATTAGAAATATAAAAATATTTACTACCTTATTGTATTTTATTTATAATTTTTAGACATTAAATAATTTCATTTACTTATGACACCATAGTGATGTAGTAATTACCTAAATAATGAAATCTTAAAATAATTGATATTATAAATACCCAAATAACTATAATTTGAGACTTTTTATGACTTAAAATAATTTTCTAGGTTAATATGACATGTTAGTATTGATTTAGTTGACTTTTTTCAAAGTAACCATGTTTTTATTATTTTCACAAAAATTAAATACCAAATAGTGTCAAAATTGACATAAAATAGTTTTTAAAACAAATATTATATTATTAATTTTTATTTTATTCTTAAAAATATAAGGTTCAGAAAAATAACATAGATAACAAAATATTTATTAATAATGAACCACTTGAGGTACGTTTGTCTTGTAATAGTATGTTTATTATCCATATAGTGTAAGAAAATCAAAAGACACGGTAAAAGTTAAATTATTTAACTTAGAGTTAAATCTAAATGATAAGGATAGAATAGTAACCTAAACTTGTCCAAAACCTATTGGATGAGAAGATATAGACCCATACCCACCTTAGCTTCGAAATAAGTCAATTTGGAGCTATTAAAAACCGAATATGAATTTATTATAAAATAATATTTTATGTTTTTCTAAGGTGCCCCTCTCCTCCCTTATAAAAAGGGCACCCCATCCCTCTTCTCTTCACAGCCTTTTGAGCCTTGAAGCTCATCCAAACCCTGCCCATTTCTATTCTAAACCTCCCTATTTACATCATAGTGGTTCTGGCCTTCTCATGATACCAACTCTAGTGCCCTACGACAAATTTTAAAGGAGGTGCGTTCAGAAAGAGGTAATCTCTTCTACCGACTCTTTCAAGTCTCTTTCTTCTTCTACTTCATCTTCTTTAGTTTTTTAATTATAAAGTAATAACATAATTATTACTTATATTCTGATATGTTATTATAAATGTTAAACAACCCCATTTCACCTCTTATGCATCCTACAGAAAACGAAATCACCGCGCGTGCGTACGTACGGAATACCGTCTCCACGCCGTGGTGTAATATATTTTCCACCACCACCTTACTTGGTTGGGTATAATGGTGTAAATAAATTACTATATATGATTATTGTAAATTGATATTGATTCTGAAATATTATACATACACTTCAATACAATTCCACGATCATGGGAATGATACAATCGCTCGTGTGTACGAACGGACTACCGTCTCCATGACGTGATGAGATTCATTCTCCATGTTAAACCTTCATGAATGATTATAAAGTATATATAATGACTAATAATGAAATATATGACATGATAAAGATACTGGATTTATGTATTTATATATATATATTCCATCTACTTACTTCCATTCAAGTCAACAAGGAAATGAAAACAGCGTTCATGTGTACGTACTGCCTATTGTCTCCTTGAACGGTGTATTTCATTTCATTTATATATATATATATGTATGTATATATATGATATATATATCATTATCTACATTCTTTAAGTAATTAAATCATAATATAATTAATAATAATATCAAGAACAACAAGTCCAAACACGTACGATAAATAAAACGATTTCACCCAAAACGCCTCTTTAACATGGTATTTACAAAAGAACAAGTAAAATAAAGTAATAAGTGAACCATATATGATATTATAACAATTAATATGATTCTGCAATAAGTCAATGACATTATCTAAATAATTATACCATAGGTTCGGATACGTACGAAGCATATCGGACCTAAGGTACGGGATAACTTTTCCAATCTCGTTTTTATCTGAGATTGTTTATTTGTAAGTATTTACGGGGGTTATATTTATAATCCATGTCCCTGTTTTCTAAAAATGGATTCATGTATGTTTAAAATAATTTTTACCCATTTTTGAATTTTACCACATTTTATGGAAGGAATCATTATTTTTTTTACCATACGAGGAACTTTTTTACTTTTCTCACAAAAGTATGTGGAGAATGTTTTTTTAAACTTATACGACATTAATGGAATTTTACGGTTTCATAAAGCCTTATTTTCATGAATCTTACTCTACAAGATTTCATTACTATTTTCAAAAAAATCCTTTTCTTTTAAAAATGAATGGAATTTTGTGAAAATAAAATTATTTTCAAGAAAAAATGACATTTTCCTCAAGAATTCATTTCAAGTGCTTTATCAAAACCATTTTCCATCTAAGATGAAATTATTTCATATGTGTATGTTTCAACTATAATTTCTCTATGATTTATATGGTTTCACTTTTCTTGTGATGAAATGATATCCATTTGTTTTATATGGATTATGTTATGATGGAATGATGTTTATGAACCACAATTTATTCATTGGGTTAGGATGAATGATTTATGATTGTTTTGTGGCACACGTAAGAATGATTTCAATATGAGATGGGTGGGACCTATATCTCCTTAAAATTCATTGGGTAATTATTTATATCTAATTAGATAGACATGGATGGAATGGTATGTTAATCTGGTTCAGTGTTATAGGACTGAAATGAGGAGTGAACTCGACTCAGAAAGGGACTTTGTCCACTAAGAAGTTCTTGGCTGCAATTCCTTGATACTATGGAAGTCATATCATGTGATTAATGGTTTTCCACAATAACATGTTTTATTCCCATGATATTTTATCATGATTGATGTTCCATTATGATCTATTCCTTACTTACTACTATGTTTCATGTCATTGCTCGAGAATTTGATGTTTAAACATTATGTTCATGTTTTTAAGTTCAAATGTGTATGGTTTGTTTTATTTTTTCCATGCTTACCATTACTGAGCATTTGAGCTCACCATTTTTATGTTTTCTTTTCCCCAGGTTATATAGACATGTTTTAGGTAAGAAAACCAAAGGGGAAGATATTTATGGGAGATGTTGAAGATCTTTCACCACGATTAGAAGATTATGTTCTGAGTTTACAAAGACACTAAACTATTGCAGTCCATTAGTGTTTGTTTTTGTTATGTATTAAGTATTCCACAAAATTAATTTAATTTTCATGTACTTCAAGCTTTGGGTCTCTATAGTTGATATCAGATGTTCGGTTTAGTTAACCTTTGGAAACTAGGATGAGAGAACATTAGTGAGATCACTATAGATATTTCTAAGGTATGTCTAGGGATGTCCCTAAGGTTAAGTATAAGTATATGTTATTGTCCTAGAATTACAAAAATGATATTAGAATTAAACATAATATGATAGATATTGAAGGTAATCCCCCTTTATTATGATTTTTACCTCTCACAGAATTCTTTTTGGGGTTTAGAAAATGCCTGGAAACAACTAGATTCATGATAATGGAGGATATCATGGAAAATGGAATGATATTATTCATGAGAAACCAAATGATATGGGATTTGGAAGTCCAAACATCGTTATTTTCCCTAATAAACATCTCATAATATGATCAATAATATCAACTTTGGTAAGTATCCCGACTCATCTAATAAGAGAAAGATGGAGTTTCATGAAGATCATAGAGGAAAGAATGTTCAATTTACCTCAAGTAAATAATGTGGGAAGAGGGATAAGAGAGAATGTTTCAAAGGAACTAGAAGATGCTTTGGGTGTGGAAAAGAAGGACACAAAGCAAGTTAGTGCAAAGGAAGAGGTTCAGTTAACACCATGGACAAGGATAATGGTATTTCAATGACATCAAAAATGATTAAATGTTTTCAATGTGGAATGTATGGGCATTATGCAAATAAATTTCCCTAAGGGAAAGTCTCATGATGAGAATCAGCATGGTCGTATGGGTAGTATTTATGTTGATGATGATAAAGAGACAAAAAATTATATGTGAGATGAAATAATTGTTGAAGATCAGTCAATAGTTTAAGAATTTAGTGGAATGATTTATGTTTATCAAGAGTTATTTTGTATAGGTAATGGTACTATGGAATAAAGACACATCTACAGATTATTACACTATTGTTTTTCTTAAAGTATTTGAAAGTATATGTTGAATGGTACCAGGAACCATGAATGGTTATTCAGATATTTTTTGAAAGTAGTTGTTATGTGCATAATGAAGGGATAATAAGATAATGAGAAGTTTGATAGTATTCATGAGCTCTTGACTGATATAAGGACTAAGTGATATTATGGTTTGATTATATAGAATTTTTGGGAATTTGGTATTCCCAAAGAGTTACATTTTGACAACATTCATGTTTTCCCTAAGGTTTAATGGGTATTCATTTTTCTAGAGAATACATGATTAAGGTATTCACATGTTTCTAATTTGACCAACAAGATATATCGTATGGTATATGGGGGATACATTATGGTATTCACATGATCGGCAGATGACATTTCTAGTAAATGTTTAGAAGTATTTTGGATAAGCCTAAAGATTGGAATGGATTATGTTGGACATATGTTAGTATTGTTTATGGATATAACATTGTCGATATTATTGATGGAATGTTATAATAATGTAGTTTTAGAAAAAGGACAACATGAAGGACGGGCGACAACCCGTCATGTCAGACAATGCTGTAGGAATTGAACCCACTACCGAAGTGCGACAAGCATTTATTTCCTACCACTGGCCTACAGGAAGTCCCAGGTTAGTAGAAAGTAGTTTTATTAAGCGGTATGATAGATGAAGTATAAGTCCATTTTTGGAATCATATATGATTAACCTCGCCATAGAAGGACTTATGAATAATTGATAACTTTTTCAAAACTTTTGTTTGAAATAGATGGAGTGACCGATCATTCTATCACATGATCTCCTAACACTTCACAAATGACAAATTCAACTTTATTTCTTTAAGATATGATGTGGAAATTGTTCAAGGCACAAAAAAAAGTGAGATTGTACCAAAATAAAGTAAGTGTTTCTTCTAATTAAAATTCTTTAACTTTAGGGAAATCATCTTGAAAACCAAAAATGTTGTCCTTGTGCCCTTATATCTGATGAATCAGATGGTACCGTATATCATCACAAATTTATGGCTTTGTTATTGTTGGATTTTTCAGAGCCATGTTCTCTACCACTCTCCATCAGAACATGATGGTTATATTTCTCTTCAATATCCATATTTTCACCTATGTTATCCTATGTGGAAACCTAGTGTTTAGTTAATTTGGGTAACTGTTATGTTTCATACATTAGTTTTTAAAGATATGATTTGGTATTCTATTTTATGATGTGGGTTTCTATTAAAAATTTTTAGTAGTAAACTATTTATAACCTCGACGAATTTTGAGGGAAAAATTAATTTTAAGGGGGGTTGAATTTAACACCCCGAGATTTTATGAAAAATATTCTTTTTAATTTCATTGATGTCTTGTGTTGTACGCTACACAAAAAGTAGCTTTCACTACACACATCCCAGACTTGTCTTCCAATACATGCAATCACGACCTTCCGCGATAGCGTATGTTGTACACAATACCGAGATTCACTGATCAATGATATGTTATATAAACTAACCATTATGAATAGTAATACCCACTTTTTGGAACATTATTTTTCAAAATGGACTTCATTTTGGGATTCGGAATATTGAAATTAGCCTAGGGTGATTTTTTGGGATTTTTCTGAAAACATTCAATTTTTGATGAATAGTGAAAACAATGGGTTACTATTTAAAAACCGACATTTTATTTAAATAATTATTTATTTTATTTAAATATATTTTAGGTCAAAATTGATACATAAGACCTATATATGTTAAATTTAATTCATTGGAGTCATTTTATAATAATTTTAGACATAAAAAGTTTATTGAACTTTTCGCCGTCTTTTACCCATCTCTTAGGAGAATTTGAAAATACACATAAAACTTAATTTTACCACGTATGTGAGTGGAATTTAGAAAATCCGAGAGACATGGTTAATATCAATGAGTAAAATGTGGTTCAATAAGATAAAATATTTTTTTGTGAATAGTAACTTTTTACTTTTATTTACCACGTTAAAAATTAAATAGGGTAATAAAGGGTAAAAAATGATATTATTATTACCCTAACACATGTCCTAATTCTATTGGATATGTGTAATTCGTCCAAAATAAACCATAGAAATAAACTATTACCCAATAGGTCCAATTGGATTAGATTGGGACACTTATTATTATTTTATTTAAAGAATAATTAAAATGGTTAAAATCATAGTTTAATAACTAAAACATTTTTAATATAGGGTTATACATAAGATATATTCGACTATAAATATTAATTAGTAAGATAAAACTATTTCCTACCTAATGGTATTTTATTTATAATTTTTAGACATTAAATAATTTAATTTACTTATGACACCATGGTGATGCAGTAATTACCTAAATAATGAAATCGTAAAATAATTGATATTATAAATACCCAAATAAATTTAATTTGAGACTTTTTATGAATTACACTAATTTTATAGGTTAATATGAGATGTTATTATTGATTTAATTAACTTTTTTCGAACTAACCATGTTGTTATTCGTTTCAAAAAAATTAAATACCAAATAGTGTCAAAATTGACATAAAATAGTTTTTAAAACAAATATTATATTATTAATTGTTATTTTATTCCTAAAAATATAATTTTCGGACAAATGACTTAGATAAGGATATATATATTAATAAAGAACATATAGGGGTTCTTCTGTCTTTTTTTTTGTTGGTTTATTAATCATATAGTGTAAGAAAACAAAAAGACACGGTAAAAGTTAAATTATTTAACTTAGAGTTAAATCTAAATGATAAGGATAAAATAGTAACATAAACTTGTCTGAAATCTATTGGTTGTGAGGATTTAGACCAACCCCACCTTATTTTATAAATTAATCAATTTAGAGCTATTAAAAACCGAATATGTCTTTATTATAAATTAATATTTTAAGTTTTCCTAAGGTGCCCCTCTCCTCCCTTATAAAAAGGGAACCCCTTCCCTCTTCTCTTCACACCATTTTGAGCATTGAAGCTCGGAAAAACCCTGAAAATTCATCTTCTCAACCTCTCTATTTACATCATAGAGGTTCTGGTATTCTCAAAAGGCCAACTCTAGTGTCCTAAGAAGAAGTTTAATGGAGGTGCGTCGTGAAAGAGGTAATCTCTTCTACCGACTCTTTCAAGTTTCTTTGTTCTTCTACATCCTCTTGTATAGTTGTTTCATTATAAATTAATCACATAAGTATTACTTATATACTGATATGTTATTATAAATATTAAACAACCCCATTTTACCGTCTATCCATCCTACGGAAAACGAAACCACCGTGCGTGCATACGTACGGAATACCGTCTCCACGTCGTGGTGTAATCTGTTTTCCACCACCACCTTACGTGGATGGGTATAATGTTGTAAAGAAATTACTATATATAATTATTTTAAATTTATATTGATTCTTAAATATTATACATACACTTCAATACAATTCCACGATCATGGGAATGGTATAATCGCTCGTGCGTACGTACGGACTCCCGTCTCCACGACGAGATGAGATTCATTATCCATGTTAACTATTCATGAATGATTATAAAGTATATATAATTAATAATAATGAAATATATGACATGATAAAGCTATTGGATATATGTATATATATATACGCCATCTACTTACTTTCATTCAAGTCAATAGTGAAAGGAAAACAACGTCCATGCATATGTACGGCCTACCGTCTCCATGAACGGTGTATTTCATTTAATTTATCTATATAAATATATATGAATATATTTGATATATATCATTATTTACATTCTTTAAGTAAGTAAATCATGATATAAGTAATAATAATATCAAGAACAACAAGTCCAAACACGTACGATAATGAAAACAGTTTCACCCAAAATGCTGCTTTAACATGGAATTTACAGAAGAACGGGTAAAATAAAGTCATAAGTGAACCATATATGATATAATAACAATGAATATGATTCTGTAATAAGTCAATGACATTATTTAAATTATTATACAGGAGGTTCAGATATGTACGAAGCATATCGGACCTAAGGTAAGGGATAACTTTTCTAATCTCGTTTTTATCTGAGATTGTTTATTCGTAAGTATTTACTGGGTTCATATTTATCATCCATGTCCCTGTTTTATAAAAATGGTTTCATATATGTTTAAAGTCCTTTTTACCCATTTTTGACTTTTACCACATGTTATGGTAGGAATCTTTATTTTTTTTACCATACGAGGAACTTTTTTACTTTTCCGTCAAAAGTACGAGGAGAATGTTTTTTTAACTTATAAGGCATTAAAGGATTTTTACGGTTTCATAAAGCCTTATTTTCATGAATATTAATCTACAAGATTTCATGACTATTTTCAAAAAAACATCCTTCTCTTTTAAAATTAAATGGAATTTTGTGAAAAGAATATTATTTTCCAAAAGAAAGGATATTTTCCTCAAGAATTCATTTCACATGCTTTATCAAAACCATTTTCCATCTAAGATGACACTATTTCATATGTTCATGTTTCAAGTATAATGTCTTTATGATTTATATGGTTTCACTTTTCTTGTGATGAAATGATATCAATTTGTTTTATATGGATTATGTTATGATTGAAGGATGTTTATGAAACCCAATTTGTTCTTTGGGTTATGATGAATGATTTATGATTGTTTTGTGGCACACGTAATAATGATTTAAATATGAGATGGGTGGGACCTATATATCCCTCCAATGCATTGGGTAAAGATTTATATCTCCTAATATAGACATGGATGGAACTGTATGTCAATCCAGTTCAGTGTTACAGGACTGAAATGAGGAGTGAACTCGATTCAGAAAGGGACTTTGTCCACAAATATGGTCTCGGAAGCAATGTCATGGCTACTGTGGAAATCATATCTTGTGGTTAATGGTTTTATACAATTACATGTCTTATTCCCATGCGATTTTATCATGATTTATGTTCCATTATGATCTATGCCTTACATACTACCATGTTTTATGTCATTGCTCATGAATTTTTTGTTTAAACATTATGTTTATGTTTTTAAGTTCTAATGTGTTTGGTTTGTTTTATTTTTTCAATGCATTCCCTTACTGAGAATTTTATATCAACATTTTTATGGTTTCTTTTATCCTACATATAAAGAATGTTTTTAGGTAATAAAACAAAAGGGGAAGATATTTATGGGAGATGTTGAAGATCTTTCACCACGATTAGAAGATTATGTTCCGACTTTCCAAAGACACTAAACTATTAAGGACCTTGAGTGTTTGTTTTTTGTTATGTATTAATTATTCTTCAAAATTAATGTAATTTCCATGTACGTCATGCTTTGGGTATCTACAATAAAAACCCTTTGGTCTCTGTAGCATCAATTCATCAAATAAAAACCCTATAGGAAGTCTCTCACGGTCTATTCGCTTCATGAAAATAATCAACATCAAGGTCTTCACAATCCTATGTAAATATTCATGAATCACTCTTAGTCTTCCTGGTCTATGACTCTCATAGTCCATTCTAAAAATATAGCATCACACACATCATATCATGGAAAAAATGTTCTGGAAGTCCCCTCAGTCTTACTGGTTCAAGTCTCTCAAAGTCCATTGAAAACATAGTGCACATATTATATCAAATAACATTATGTAATCTGATACTACTAACTGGATATACATTCCCAAGTCATATCAAAATCAATTAATATAATTAACAAAAATCCATCATAATCAGAAAATGCATGGAAAAAAGGTATTCCTCATAGGTAATGTGGACCCAATGACCATAGACAATCTAACATGGGAAACACACCCATGGGGGGTCCCTTAGAGAAGGTATATAACCTCACACATAAGAGAAAACACTTAATAAATTAATCACACCATATAAGGTAATAATAAGGATAAACTCCAATTCACAAAATACCCAAGATTTTGGCATACATCACTTTTAGAATATATATTACAAAGATAAACAATGAAATGTACCAACCACCTACCTGTGGGAACCATGGTTATTCTTTGCATGATTTGTAATATGGTTTTTGTTTCTTTTCAATCATAAGAGAATGTTCAAAATGTGTTCCAGTATAGTGATCATAAATTTCAAGCATACAACAATATTGAAGGTGGAACCGTTTCCCAGTGTTTGCCAAATTTTTGGGCCTCCAAATTGGAAAATGAAGAAATGGATTGATGTTAAAAGGAGGTGTGTGCAAAGAGGAATTGGTGCGAGAAAAAGGAGGGTTGTGTTCCAAATATTTGAGTTGGGCACGATAAACAGTGTGGTGTGTGAAATAGTTGATTGAGGTTTTTCGAGCAAATAGTGTTTCGGAATTCGAACATCGAAAAATGGAAAAGGCATGGGCTGCGTGAAAAATTCGGAGATGTGCATGAAAAACGGTACCTGTGAAAAATATTATGTGCCAAGTAGGAGGTTTTCACACCACAGGGGGTTTTGCGTGTGGGGTCTAAGGTGCCTATAAATAAGGGGTGACCCCTACATTCTCTATGGTTAAAAACATAGAGAAGATCTGAGGTCTGATGCGCATAAAAGGTTCACTAAAAGTGGCTTGCACCAAAAATTCTGAGCTGCTCGAAAAATTCCATGTTGCGTGAAAAATTCCACGCTATGTGAAATATTCCAGTTTTTGCGAAAAAAAACCGAGATGAGTGAAAAATTATGGGATGTGTGAAAAAGGAAGAGTTGCACGTAAAAATTTAGTCAGAGAGTAAAAGATTCAGTGGCGCAAAAAAGGGTGTTGTTTTGCGAATTATTTTTCCATGAGAAGAAGAATTATTGCGCACAATAGTATGGTCATGCGCGAAAAGGGTTTTTGTTGCGCACAATTGTCAGTGAAACATGTTTTCACGTTTTGGTTATCCGGGTCACCAGTTTAGTGCCTACAATTGCATCATTTTTTAACTTTGATGCCATCAGAGTATCATTCTATGTAGAGGAAAAGACTTCAATGCGAATCTATTGAAGAGACCTTCGCATCTATAAAATGATTGGGACTTCAACAAAGGCAGTGAGCTAGGGGCAGTCAACAAGAGTGAACCAAGGGGCGCAGTGAGATATCCATGAATTGTTGCAAAGGTAGTGTACCTGGGACATAGTGATTGGTCCCGAACCATTGTAATCCACAACTAGTGAAGAATAGTGGAATTTGGTATGGCCAAAAACCTGTCGGCATATTCTCCAAGGATGTAGCCCTTAGTGGTGAATCAATTAAAAAGTGATGTGTCATATATTTGCATCTGAATCTTTTATTGCTTCTCATATCCATCAAACAGGTTACACTACTTCCTACCAACGTGGGAACAAGATCCATTAGTTTAAAATAAAAATTTTACACCTTGATTCACCCCTCCCCTCTCAGGGTGTCCCTAGGTCTTACACTACCTCAACGTTGTATGATCAATATATGTGAACATTGTCCCTTGAATTGTCCTAGATCGGTGTAGATACACAAAACAGAAAAAAATCCAAACCTTGAATGACTCACAAGAGATGATGAATTATGAAAGATGGCTCAATGGGTTTTGCGTACTCACCAGTGGGATTTCAACGCACCTAAAAATGTCTCAATCAGAGCATGGATAGAGAATCGGGAGATTGAACATCATCCATCGTTATGGAGAATTGTTGTACGAAACATGGGATGAAGAAGGTTTTTTCTTACATGAGATGTGACTCAGCTCTGATATATCAAATAAAAAAATAGTACACATCGTGTTAATTAAAAATAAAAACCATGTATTATCCTTAACTAGCGCCCAACTAAATTGGGTCTTCCTGGTCACCAGACGACTATGTACTTAGTATTTACACAGTCATAACATGGTTATACGTAGAAAGCTACGTACATGTTGTCTACTCAAAAGTACATGGTGCGTACTTAGAAAATTTTCTTTTCTTATTTGTTCCTCAAAACAACTTGATAGCGAGATCGATATTTGAAAAATAGTTATGAGCTCATACAATAATCCCACATTAATGCTATTTTTCCCCAAAATTCCCTTCCAATGGTGGTGAAGAAGAATCTACATACATCTCCTGCCACTGTGATCGCACATCGACCTCTATATTCCAATTCTCATCCTACACTCACCCATGCTTCCATAGAACCCATACCAGAGGAACATACCAAACACTCATAACCATTGTGTTGTGATCCATAGTCCGAATATGGTGCTCCCCGAATGATGCATCCACCTCTAAATCGACCTCCTCGGGTTTAAAAACATCATATGGGTATAAAAGGTAATTTCATTGCTCAGAAACATGAAAGAAATCATTCATTACCCAGTACCTCTGAGGTAACTACAACTGATATGCAAACAATTTGAATCCCTCCAAATCCTCACACAACTTAACATATCTCATTAAATGCTCCCCCAATCTCTTAATCCTTATATTTCCTAACCTTAGTGTGACACACATGAAAACATGAGCTCTGACCCTAAACTACAGAGGTTATCTCCATTAATCATCATAAGATTTTTGGAGATACTATGTAGTAGTAGTCATCTTCCAATTCAACTACACCAAGTTAGTGGTCTCCTATATATGATGAGTTCCCAATATAGATGCCTCTCCTGACTGCAGCCTAAATAGGGACGATCGTCATAAACAACTAGAAAAAACCTCATCAGGTTTTATCTAAATCATCTCATGAAAACAATTATTGTAGTAATAATCCTCCAGGGGTATGTGTATATCCCTAGTGCCCCTAAACTATAGGATGCACTCTCAAATCATATCATCCAAAACCTAAATTGTGTGCATGGACAAGCCATATATTTGGGGATGGAAAGTTGTACTCAAAAGTACCTGTATATCCAAACACCTATGAAGTCCCTACCAGACCTGAGAAGTAAACTAGGAATCCCTGTCTGAAATGATAATGTGTGGATCCCAATGTAAACAAACTATCTCTTAGATGTAAAACATTCAAAACTCATAAACACTTAGGGTTTCCTTGATCAGCAGGAAATGTGCATCCTTCATGATTCTGTCCAAAACAACACATTCCACATATGTTCCTTGAGGCGACCATGGTAAATCCATTACAAAATCCATCACGACATTATTCCACTTCCACTCAGAAATGGGAATATAGTGACCCTATCCTTTTAAATATAAAATTATATTATTTTAAGCATAATTATATATCATAGTACAATACAAGGATCATGATGTCTAGTGTCTTCGAAGGCTATGTACATAAAACATAAACCATGGGACTAAAAAGAGACCTTCATTATTTAATGTTCTTAAGGAGCTCCTAAAATCCTTTTATCCCTTACATTTTCATAGGGTACCCTTGGGATCACATGAACCCTGGGATGAGCTAAAAGCCTAGTGAGGGATTAAACATATGAATAAGGGGTTAAAACAGGGGTTAGAGATCATGACATAATGATATAAAATGGAATTTTGAATCATTATATATAAAATGGGATCATATAAAAATTAATTCATTGTATTGGCATAGAAACATAAATCATGAAATTAGCATGAGTCATAGCTCATTGAATATAGGGGACCACATGTCAAGGTTAACCACTAAGACCATTTCACATAATTTCATGAGTCAAGGCTAAATGCCTAGACCTTTGCACATAACGTCTCATGATACAAAACATTACCCAATTCATTGGATTGATATCTAGGTGAACCCATCTTAACTTGTTCATAGATATTCATTCCACATAAAAAATCAGACATAAACATAAGGTAACCCATGGAGAGAAATGGGTATCCCATTCATGTCATTAATCATAATGAATCGGTGTATCATAAAAGTGTCCATGAGAGAAACGAATTAAAACGTACATGGAAACTAATAAGTTAAAATTGGAATATAGCATGGTAAGTGATTTTAAGGAGAAGTGAAAACATTTAATAATAGTATTAAGGAAATAAATATAATTAAAATATTTTAGTGTGGTTTTAAGAAAAATAATAAAGTGAATTTAAAACAGAAAATAGAATAATATTTTATATAAAACCAGAAGTGAAAAAATAATGTTTTCATAATAAAAATACTGATTTTTAACAAAAAATGTTTCTTTATAGAAATGGTAGAGTGCATTGAAATTGGGTAAAAAAATTGGGAAGTTACCTTAAAATGAGTTGGCTTATTGGGATGTATTGAAGAGGGAATAAGTTAAAAACATGTATATCACTAAAAGAGAATGATGGACGGATCATGAAAGATGATTTTGGAGTATATAAATAGTATGTATAATTTTTACATAAAATTAAACGATAACTACATTTGGGTTAAAATGATGAAAGAGAAACATGAAAGAATAATGGTCGTTCAGGTAGAACCCCTTACGGAATATCAGAATGGTATCAGGTGTACTTCGGAGGACATGATGAGAGAGAAATAAAATTACCAACTTTAGTAATTCATTATGTAAGTATGTGTATGGTGGGGAATCATACCCCATCATTAATAAGTATATGTAAACTGCAATTATATAAAAGAGATTCTTAAATAAATGTGAGAAATAGACGATCCCTTACCTTAAGTCGGATGGTGTTCTCCCGTTTATATTAATAACCTGAATAATCAAACTATGTTAATTAATAAATAATTATATAACCTATTTTACATGTAAATGAATTAGTAGAACCTTTTTGAGTTCATTCATAACCTTTTCTCTAGGTTTTGATGTTTAATTTCAGATTTTTGGGGCTGTTTGATTATTGTTCGATTGAGTTATATACATGAACAGATAAAAATATATAGTTAGAGTGGTTATAAAGAATTGAATTTAAATGAAAGTAGTGAAGATATATAAGATTAAAAAGTCGTAAATTTATTTTTCATACTTGTAGTGAATATGATTCATTATATAAAATAATAATGATAAACACTTAGATTAATGTGGTGATTTTTCTCACAATTAACTTTTTTGTGTATTATAATTTTACATCATGAATTTATAAGGATTATAGAACATTAAATAATCTAAAAACATATATTTTGATCTGGTTGAACCATTAAATTGGTTCATGGCCAGTATAAATGATGTTAATGAAAATTGAGAACCCAACGTCCTTGAATGTGATATATCAACACATCTCGAATGATATTTTGATTTATAGAATAAAAGGAGTGGTGGTGGATACTATGATAAATTATACTATAAGAATATTATAATTCCAGTCCATGTATGTTACTAGATTTATCATTCCATTTGGTTGAAGGATTGTTTTGAAATAAATAGGAAAATAAAGTACCTTTATGGAAAATAAAAGAATTCGAAGGAGGAATTTACCTCGTCAGTTTATCTCCTTTGACAGCCTCTTAAGGAGATTGGATTTGGTAATTTTTGGAAAACAAGTGCTATTAGGTGAGGGGTTGGATCTTGGGGAGAGATTTTTGAATAACAAATCCAAGTCACAATGATTGAGAGAAGTGAAGAGAATAGGGGACTATGGGTAGTTTTTATAGTGGGGGAGATAAGTGAATTTTTAATATTTAATTCTTTATTTAATTAGTTTTCTCACAACAAGAAATAATGATTGATTCTTGGGACCAAGAATAGTAATAAGTTCATGTGAGGTAAAACCAATGGAAATTTACATTATCCATGACCCCTACATGACGTAGAAATTTAGGTTTTATCATTTATAGTGAATTATCATCTTTTACTATTCATAAAAATTTAATGATTTCTAGAAAAACACCCTAAATTTACCAATAAACATTTTTTGAAGTGTATAATTCAAAAATGAACTCCATTTTTGAAAAATAATATTCAATGGTTGATTAATTTAATTTTTATATAAAATCCTAATTTATTTGAAAAAACATCATTAAAACTAAAACTTGTTTTTTAACACCTTGAAAAATTAATAAAGGACCCATAAAATTATCTTCTAAACATAAGAAAAAATAATAACAAATTATTATTAATTTTTTTGAAAATAAATTTCCCTTTTATTTTGTTAAATTAATCATAAAATTGTAATTAAAAGATTTATGACATACAAAAATACCAATACTTATACAGTGATCATTTTTTCACTTATATGATGTCCAAATTTATTTTGTACATTAATGGGTGAAGTTTATATTTCTTTGGCCAACATACTATTCATTAATATTCATCAGGTTATGTTACTATTTACAAGGGTAGGCTAATATTCATCAAAAACTATGTCGATTCTTTCAGACTATAAACATCATACTAAAAATAATCGTGTTTGTTTGATTTTTGAAATTAAATACACATAAGTGGAAATATTATGTTTAAATCTCAAATAGTACATAGAAGTTCATTATGCTGTGATTTCATGTGATTATATGACATAATAATATGAAGGGATTTCCCATTGATAAAAAAATGGGTCCTTACATTATTCTCGCTTATAAAATATCAACCTCAAAATTTTTATTACATTCTATGCCGTAAATAGGTGTAGTTACTTTTTTTCATTACCTACCCCATTTCCCATGTTTCCTCTTCATACATATGGTTCAACCATAGTACCATGACCAGTTGAGTAGTATTATTACATAGAAAATTATCTATATGATCCAAAATCTTCACTAGATGCTCCTCGTAATAAAGGCCATTATCCAACTGTATAACCTATGAAGAGAGTACATGTGAAGGGTTTTGTATATACCTCCATAATAGGGTTACATAAAAGACATCATTTACTTTGAACATGGTAGGTCGATGTTCCAGTCGATAGGCCATAACCTCGACATGATCAAGAATCTCGAAAGGGTCGATACACATGGGACTTGACATTACATTCTTCCAAATCCTTATGACCTTCTTCAAAGGAGATATGTGTAGAAATTCCATGTATCCAATTTTGATCTCATGTTCTTGTCAACAACTTTCTTCATAACACTTTTATTGACATTGGGTTTCCTTGATGTGCTATTGAATGGTTTTCACCTTCTCCACCAATTCTTAGACAATTTCAAGTCCTAAAATCTTTCGCTCATCGAAATCATGACCACTCCCTAGTGTTCTACACCTTTTACCATTAAGGGATTTATATGGTTCTGTCGGAATATTGAGTGGAAACTGTTGTTGTATGAGAACTCAACCAGTAGAAGATGTTGGTCACATCCTCCATTGTAGTACACATAAAATGTTCTCAATATATCTTCTAATGTATTTCTAGTTTGATCTGAATGTAAATCAATTTGAGGATTATAGGTCGTAATAAAGTTCAGTTCAGTGCTTAGAAAATTTTGGGGAATATTAATGAACATTGAGCAAAAAGTCATATCATGATCGATGCAATAGATAGTGGTACTCCATGCATCCTTGCAACCTCTTTGATATATACCTGTCCATGTTGATCCAATTAGAAGTCCTCTCGTATTCTGATATGTTGAGTTGTCTTAAGATGATCCATAATGACCCATATAGCATTGTTTCCTTAGGATTTCCATGGAAGTCTGGTAACAAAGTCCATGGTGATATTCTCCCACTTCCATGATGGTATGGGTAGTTGTGGAATCATCCCCTTAGACATCTATCATTCGGCCTCCACTTGTTGACATACTACACAATGTCATGTATACTCAAAATATTCTTATTTACATTATCATACCAAAGGTTATCTCAGATATCTCAATAAATATTTTTTCTCCTTGGGTGGATAGAGAAGGATGATATATGTGTGTCACTTAGAAGTTCCTTCATTATCCATGGATTGTATGGTACACATAATCGTGATTCAAATCTTACAACTCCTTCTTCATCAATCATTTACTCCGAGGATTTCCCATTTCTGATAGCTTCTACCCTTTTCAGAATTTCCACATCTTTTCATTGAGCATCAATTATTTATCCATGAGGGATGGTTGAGAAATCATTTGAGAAAAGATTGATGATATTCGTCCCATAATAATTCCCAAGTCCATCCTATACAAATCAAATAAGACCAGATCCTTTTCATTTCGGATCATTGATAACGATGTACAATCCTTTCTACTTAAGGCATTCCCACCTTATTTTCCATACCGGGATGGTAGTGGATTAAGAAATCATAATATTTTATGAGATCTATCCATCAACTCTGGCACATATTAAGCTCTTTTGTGTGAATACATATTTGAGACTCTTGTGGTTAGTATATATCTCACAGTTCTCACCATATAGATAATGTCGTAATGATCATAGCTGCTAACTCCAGATCATGTATTCGATAGCTTTCCACATTTATTTTTATCTTCCTTGAGACATAGGATATCTCTTTATCATTTTTTATTTTCACATAGAATAATCCCTTATTTAAATAATTCATGTACACCACAAATATTTCTCCACTTTTTAAGAGTGTTTGTACTGTTACAGGGATTATCCTCTTTTCAAGTCCTTAAAACAGTCTTCAAATTCCCGTGTATAGAAAATAATTACCATGTTCCCTATCATCTTGGTCATTGGGTTTGAAAATCATGGAAATTTCATCAATAATCATCAATAATAAACAGCTAGACCCAGAAAGCTGCAGATCTCTATTACAGTTGATGGCCAGGGACACTCTGTAATAACCTTGGTCTTGGAATGGTCTATAGATATCCCATTGTTGGTGAAAACATTCCCCAAGAATGATACATCCTCCTTCCAAAACAAACATTTACTTAACATTTTCATATAGATTCTCCCTTTGAAAATTAGTTATCACAGTAATCTAATACTCCTCATGTTTCTCCTTGATATTGGTGTATATCTGAATATTGTCGATAAACACTACCACATTTATTGTTGAGGTAATATCTATTTACTAAATTCATTAAATCCATGAACATTGATGGAGAATTATTGAGTCTGAAGGGAATCACTATGAACTCATAGTGTCCATACCTCTATCAAAATGTAGTATTGGGAATATCTTCTTTCCTCACTTTTAATTGGTGATATCCTGACCGAAGGTCCACCTTAGAAAAAAACAATCCCCACGAAGTTGATCAAAAAAGTATTCTATCCATGGTAGGGGATACTTGTTCATTATATTGAATTTATTGAACTTGTTATAATCAATACAAAGGAACATTAATCCACGCATCTTCTTGATGAATAGGACTGGAGCACCCCATGGTGAAGCAATCCGGTGTATAAAACCATTCTATAGATGCTTCTATAAGTCTTTCTTTAGCTATTCTAGCTCAACAGTGGCCATTCTATATGGTTTCTATGATATAGGTAGAAGAACATGAATATGTTTAATTGAGAATTCAACTTCTCTATTAAGTGGAAGACCAAACTACTCTTCAAGTTAATAAATTAGTGTAATCCCTCATGACGGGCATGTCTTCAAGAATGATTCATTCCATTATCTTAATAATTTGAACTAGACGCAATTTCTCATAAGGAATTAACAGACACACTTGAAAAAATAAATATATAGGAGAATCATCTTCCTCTATAAACTTTTACAGAATTGGAGGATGATTTGGGATGTGAAGAGTAACCTGCCTTTCCTGAAAGTTGATGCTAGATTTTTATATAGATATCCAATCCAGATCCATGATAGAGTCAAACTCCACTAAAGTATGTATGAAAATATTTTCAAGGAGGATCAGTCCACAAATTTTAACTGAGGATATGTTATAAACCATCGAAGAAATAATGGACCCATTCACTATTCTCACATATAACTTATCCTCCAAATTTTGAGGTGGTTCTTGAATTGTTCAACTACACTAGCATGATTTGAATGAATGTGTAGAACCAGAATCAAATAATACATTTTCTATTATTTAATGAATAACTATAGTACTTTTGACCACATATTTCTCCGAATACACCTTAAGATTATTGATTATATAAGCCCTTCCTTGTTGCGTTGGATGTTGTTGATGATTTCCTTTGATAGCCCTCAACTTAGGGAAATTTTTCACATAATGACCATGCTACTTGAAGTTTTATCACTACACTACAAGATACGTATTGACCTAAACTTTTTATTCTTCATCAACATTAGTAGGATTATTCATATCTCATTGGCGTTTTTTTCGAGATGTCCCAACATTCCACATTTGAATCAATTCCTAGTTCCTAATAGACAGTTCCCAGGATGCTTCATTCCCCAATTCCTACATGTGGGACAATCATTCTTCTTCCAATTAGGGAATTTATTTTTGATGATGTCCACTTGATATTCCATTTTCCTCTTCATGTCGCTTGGCCGACAATACCAATGAGAATCTCCAATCTCCATTTCAATATATAGGGGAAAAAATTCTCATCATAGCTATCGAAGCCTCAAATCACCAACACTTTTTTGTAGACTCATCCTTAGTCAACTAAAGAATCGATCCTCATTACATATATTGTTCATGAAAAATTTATATGCATACCTTTAATTCCTTGTAATGATCGCTTAACACATATTGATTAGTGCCACTTCATTTTTCTTGAATCTGAGGGACTCTCTATCCACCATGAAATGTAAGGTTTGGGGAAACTATTTATTGAAAAATATTCTCTTGAATTCCTACCATTGTAACCAATAAATTTCCTCCTAGGTATTTGTATTCTTGATCAATTTCTCACACTAATCTGTTTCCCTAATAAAACAATAGACAACCAGTATGACTTTCTCTTTTTTTGAGAAATGGAGGACAGAGAATATATTTTCAATGGAGTTAATTAACTGCACTGTGATGAGGGGATCAGATGATCCACAAACCATGGGAGGAATTTTCTTCATGAAAATTTCAGTAGAAAGATTATATTTCTTTTGAGGAGGAGGGTGTTCAACATGAGTCAGGTTATTATTCATAACCTGATCCTTCATAAAAAGTACATTCATGATGTTATGAGCACCCATTCAAATAATATCCGCAATATAATTATAAAAATATGCAATTTCCCTATCACATTTATTGTTGTCATGTGTTCTTCTACTTACATCTATTAACCATGAAAAATAATGTACAATTAGAGGGAATAAATACTTATCTATTGAGCATTAAAAAAAGGAAACTATGAACAAAAGAGGATATATATGTAATGTAAAATTATATCATATCTTTTGATTCCCTAAATTTTAATATAGGTTATACTTGATCTATTTCTTATCATATATTCATATTCAAGCTGTTTTTATACCCATAATAATGGTTTGTACTAAGATCATGAATTTATGAATACATATCCCCATGGTGTGTAAAACTAAGAGTGCAGTAAAGCTCATTGTCATGCACCAGTTCTAGTTTGACACTAGACCAAAGTGGTGTTTTCAGGTTTTACCCCTAGATACATCTATGAAATATCAACCTCTACCTATTTTTATCTATATAGGGATGTATTTTCATGACAAACCACTTACTCTATACTTAACAAAATTCAGATGTGTTTTCTTATAGTTAGTCTCATCCTTAAGGTTATTACTCAATTCCTATATTCCTAATATCGAAAAATAATTTGACCATCCTATGATACCAACTATAAAGACCCACTCCTTTGTATATAACAATACATGATTTTAAGCATAATTATACATCAGAGTACAAGGTAAGGATCATGATGTCTAGTGTCTTTGAAGACTAGTTACATAAAACCTAAAACATGGAACTAAAAAAACACTTCTTTATTTCATCTTCATAAGGAGATCATAACATATTTTGATCCTTCATATCTTCATAGGGTACCATAGGGATCCCATGAACCATGGGATGAGCTGAAAACCTAGTATGGGATTTGACATAAGAATAAGGATTTAGCACATCGGTTAGAGATCATGACATAATGATATAAAAAGGAATATAGAATCAATACATATAAACAATGGATCGTATAAACAAGAATTCCTAGTATTGTTACAGAAAAATAAATCATGTATTTATCATAAGTAAGGGAATGTTTCACATAGTGGATCAATGTCAAGGTTAACAACCAATAATGTTGCACATGGTAACATGAGTTTGGGATAACCGCCACGATCGTTGCATATAACATATCATGAGACTAATCATTACACATTTAATTGTATCTCTATTCAGGCGCACCTATATTAACATGTTCATGAATATTATTTCTACATAAATTATCATACATAGTCAATCATAAATAAACATAAGGTAACCCATGGAGATAAATTTGTATCACATTCTTGTAATAAAGCATAATGAATGGGTGTATCCTAAAAGTGTCCACGAGAGAAAAGAATTAAAAAATACATGTAAATTAATAAGGTAAAATATGTATATAGCATGGTATGAAATGAAAAATAGAATTTACATCATATAAGAAGAGTATTTTGGAAATTCATAGAAATAAACATTTTAGTGTGGTTATAATGAAAATACTAAGAATCATTTATAATAGAAAAGGGAATAATATTTAATATAAAGCAAGAAGTTAAAAAAGAATGTTTTCATAATAAAAAGACTGATTTTTTGAAATGAGTCTTTAAACAAATGTTTTAGTTAACATGAAATTGGGTAAAATAATTTGGAAGTTCCCTTAAAATGAGTTTTCTTATTGGGATGTATCAAGCAGGGAATCACTTAAAACAATATATCTCCTAGAAATAAAATGAGGCATGGATATTGAAACATAAGTTTGGATCATATAAATAGTATCTATTTGTTTTACATAAAATTAAATCAAAAATTAATTTGGGTAAAAATAATGATAAAGCAATATAAGGGAATAATGACGGTTCAGGTATAATCACATACGGAATGTCGACACAATATTGGGTGTACATAAGGGGAATTAATGATAGATAAAGGGGTTTCACATCTTTAATAAAATTTGAAGGAGTTATGGGGAATCTAGGGAATCATAACACATTATTATAAATTATACATAAACGGGCATAACATAGAAGAGATTCATGAATTAATGTGAGAATGAGAGGATCTCGTCCTTTAAGTCTGATGGTGTTCTACCCTTGATCATAGTGACCAGAACACTCAAATTAGTTTCATTAATAAATAATTACATAACCAAATTTACATTTAAATGACTGATTATTACCTTTTTGAGTTCATTAATAACCATTTCGATTGGTTATGAGGTTAAATTTCATTGCCTAGTTCCGTTGGTTTCATGTTCGGTTTACATATATACATGAACGGATAAACATGTATAATGAGAGTGGTTGTCTAGAATTGAAATCATATGAAATTATTGAACATATATAATATTTCATGGTTGAAAATATAATTATCTCACTTAGAGTGTAGCTGAATCATTATATAAAACAATACTGATAACCTCTTGGATTAATGTGGCAATTTTTTTCACAATTAACTTATTTTATGTTATTATATTAAATTATGAATATATATGGATTAAAAACCTTAAATAATAAAAATTACATATATAATATTCTAGTTCAACCATTAAAATGGTTTCATGACCACTCTAGATAATGGTAAATAAAATTTAAAACCTATCATCCTTGAATGTGATAAGTCAACAAATCTTGAACAGTATTTTCATTCATAGAAAAAAGGATGGAAATGGAGGGATTATGATAAAATATACAATTATTATAATATAATTCATGTAAATATATGTTAATGGAGTCATCATACCAATTTCTAATGGATTTCATTAAAGAAACAAGACAAGAAAATAACTTGAAAGAAAATAAAAGAATCGAAATGGGGAATTTACTTCTTGAGTTTATCTCTCTTGAGTGCCTCTTATGCGGAGAGGATTTGATCTATTGAGGAGACCATGGGATGTTTTATGTGGAGGGAGTATCCTTGGGAGTTATTTGGGCATAACATAGGAAATGTAAAATGCTTGACAGGAGTGAAGAGAAGAGAGGAATGTTGTTGGTTTTTATAGTGGAGGAGAGGAGTTGATTTTGAATATTTAATTCATTATTTAATTATTTTGATAAATAATAGCAATAGTGTCTGATGATTGTGACCAAAAACATTAATAAGTCCTTGAGAGTATGGACCAATGGCCATTTATATCATCCATGACTCACGAGTGATGCATAGATTTGGGTTTTAGCATTTATAAGGAATTATCATATTTTATTATTCATAAAAAATTCATGTATTTTAGAAAAATAAAAAAATCACTCTATCCATCTATGATTTTTAGAATCCAAAAATGTACTCCATTTTTCAAAAATAATTTTCTTAATATGATTATTTTAATTTTTAAAAGATATCTTATTTTATTTGGAAAAACATCATTAAAACTATAACTCAATTAATCAAGGTCCAATAAAATTATTTTATAATAATAAAAAGATTTAAAATTTTGGATTAAATTTTATGGATATAAATTTCTATTATAAATTATTAAATTAATCATAAAATTTTAATTAAAATATTCCTGACACACAAAAATATCAATACTTAAATAATGATTAATTTTTGACATATAAGATGTCTAAATTTTATTACTACATTAATGGGTGATGTTTCAAATTTTTGGAAAACATTCTACACATTAATATCCATAAGGGTATGGTACTATTCACAAGGGTATGGTACTATTCATCAAAAAAATTGTCGATTATATAATATTCTAAATATCTTACTTAACGCAACTGTGTATGTCAGATTTTTGAAATTCAAAACACAAAATTGAACATATTATGTTTAAATCTCACATAGTACTTAGCAGTTCATTTTTTTTGATTTCATGTGATTATATGACATAATAATATGAAGGTATTTTCCATTGAAAAAATATTGGGTTGTTACATTATTACCCCTTATGGAATATCAATCTCAAAATTTATTAACATTCATTACAAGCCATAAACATGTCTGCATACTTTTCCTTTATTGCCTCTTCTTGTTCCCACATTTCCCCTTCATACTTATGGTTCTAGCACATTACATTGACTAGGTGTGTAGTCTTATTATGTATAACATTATAACTATGATCCTAGATCTTCACTAGCTACTCCATGTATAAAATATCATTCTCCAACTGTACATCCACGGAATAGAGTAAATGTAAAGGTTATGATATGTACTTCATTTAGTGGGAAACATGAAAGACATCATGTACAGTGGACATTGTAGGTGAAAGTTCTAGTCGATAGGTTGTAGCCCTAACATGATAAATAATATCAAAGCAGCTAATATATCTGGGACATAGATTTCCTCTCTTCCAAAACATCATTACCTTCATCCATGGAGATATTCATTGAAATACCATGTCTCCATCTTCGAACTGAAGATACCATTGATGATTTCCTGCAAAACACTTTTGACTACATTGGGCTATCATGATGTGTTGATGAATTGCTTTCACATTCTCCACCACTTCTTCCACCATTTCAGTTCCTTGAAGCTTAGGATGACTGACTTCATCCCAACAGGCTAGTATTCTTCACCTTTTCCCATAAAGGGATTTGTATGGTGGAATTTGGATGCATGAGTGGAAACTATTTTGGTAGTAGTATTAAACTAGTGGAAGTTGTTGGTTTAATCCTCCTTTTAATTACATAGAACATTCTCTCAACATATATTCCAATTTTTTAATTGTTATTTTACATTTTCCATCAGTTTTACAATGATAGGCCATACTAAAGTTTAGTTTAGTTCATAGAGCAAGTTGGAGACTTTTCCAGAACATTGTGGTGAATCCTAGATCTCAATCAGATACAATAGATATTGGTACTCCATGCAGACTTACCACCACTTTGATATATATATTTGAATGTTGATATAATGGGAAGTCCACTAGAATTTAGATAATATGACCTGTCTTTGTAAGACGGTCCATAATGACATGTATAGCATTACATCCTTAGGCCTCCTGAACTGCCTATATCAGAGTCCTCTTGCTCAAAGCATCAGCCACTGCATTTCCTTTCTAATGAGTGTAGGCATGATTAAAGTCATTATACTGAAGGTACTCAACCCACATTGACTATCTCAAATTCGGATCTCATTGAGTTAGGATATACTTGTGGCTTTTGTGGTTAGTTTATTCCACAAAATGATCTCCCAAAAGATAATTTATTCAAAAGTAAAAGGCATGAAAAGCTAAGGATGAATCAAGACCATGCATCTGGTAGTTCCTCTCACATTTACCCAATTTATGAGGCACGTATGCAACAAATCTACCCCCTACATAAGCACTTCTCCTAGCCTGATACCTGATGCATCACAGTACATGGTGTAAATATTGTCTGAATCGCGAAAAATATGTATCGGTTATGATGTCAACCTCCCTTTCAGCTCCCAAAAAGATAAATTGTAGTAATTTGTCAACAATTTCATCACACCCATCCTATTAATACCTGTTAGTTTTTCTATATAGCATGAAAAATTTGGAATAGTGAAATTTAGTAACTATCTAGCCCCAGAAAACTCAAGACCTCAAAGACGATCTTCAGCTACTCCCATGAACTACTGCTCTCACCATCTATGTGAAAACTCATAATACTCTTTCTGAGATTACGTGACCCATGAAATGAATCTGGTCCATCTAAAAGTGGAAAATTGAGAGCCTAACATATAACTAATTCTCTCTAAGTGTACTCAATACAATCTTAATATGGGTGGAAAGGACTTGTCGAGTGTGAGATTACCCAATAATATCTTCCACGATGACTTCCAGAAAAAAATCATAGTAAGGATGGAACACTCGATTCATCAGTTCCATGAAAACTGCTAGTGTATTCGTGAGACTGCATGGCATAACCAAATACATATATAGACGATACCAACCCTGAAAGGATATAAATGGTATATCTAATGGTATAATGTCCAACTGATGATCACCGAATCTTAGTTCAATATTCAAGATCAAAAATGCTTCTCAAAGCTGATCAAAGAGATCATTAATACATGGAAAGGGATATCGATTATTGACCGTCAACTGGTTTAGCTTCTGGTAATCCACAAAAAGTGTGGGGTAACCATTTTCCTTTTTTGCAGAAGGATAGGCAATCCCCAAGGACAAGTACTGGGCTGGATGAATCCCTTCATATGAAACTCTGATAACTAATTTCTGAGCTACTGTAATTTTGATTTAGCCATCCAATAAGTAGTAATTGACACTTTTTTCACTCCTAACACAAGATAAATTGATAAATCCACCTCTCTATTTGGAGGTAAACCTAAAATTTCATCTCAAAAGGCATCTTTGAAAAATTACACCACTGGAGGAAAGTCCATTTGTGAAGTCCCCTAGTAATCTAGATACAAACAAGAAATATAGGCTATGATTCCACCCAACCAAATATTTTGAGGTCCTTCTCCCCAAGCCTAGACATCTCATTCATCATTGTGTAGATATGATCATCCCTCTCGTGGAATGAAACTCACACTACGATGATAGAAATCAACAATGGGATGAATGGAGACTAACTAATCCATTCAGAGATTGAAATTGAAGCTTGTCATATCAATGACAAAAATGTCCCATAAGAATTGACACCTACAAACCATTAGAGGGAAGTACTTTCATTGACGTACACCAGTCATCCTAATCTCCAACAGATTATCTTGCATTATAACCTCTTCATAAGTAAATATACCCAGACCAAGGCTTTCAAAAATGGAAATAGATATAAAACTAATCGAATCCCATGTATCAAAAAGATAAAAAAGATAAATCTGAGGCAACTAAAATTGTACCTATAGTTGTAGAGGGTCTACTATCCTGCTCCTACAGTGTATTCTCCACAGTAAAAGACTGACCTAAACCGCTGTCCTGCAACCCTACATGGATAACCTGAACTAATCCACCCTAATATCATTGGAACCCTGTCGTCTACCTACCATGACCACAACCACCTCCCTGGCCTGAACAGCTTGACGAAATCCAGTTCCCCGACTACTGAGGAACTGGTGGCCCCACTCCTATACATAGAGTCATAACAGATCCCATCTCACTAGTTTCTAGTGAGAACATCCTAAAAATGATAATGATGACCTATCATGCCACAAGATCCACAATCAAATTGGTCTCTTGGGCACTACAGTCTCATATTCCCACTCTTCATGCACTAGTATCACCACACCATGATACCTAAAGATACAACCTACCTACTAGAATTAGTGTGAGAAGGATCTCTAGGATGCTTCCTTCTATCAGTAGAAGGAGTACTTGTAACACCCAAGACTTTTATTTTATAGAAATCATCAAAGGAATCTTTTTCTACACAACACTTGATTGGGTTGCTTTACATGAAATCGTGACCTTCCACTATAGCTTGCGTCGTACGCAATACCGAGTTTCACTAAACAACGATATGCTATTAAAATATTAATAAAACTAGCCGTTATGAATAGTAATAACCACTTTTTGAAATTTAATAAATTTTATTTTTCAAAATGGACTTCATTTTTGGATTCGGAATATCGAAATTAGCCTAGGGTAAAATTTTGGTATTTTTCTGAAAACTTTCAATTTTTGATGAATAGTGAAACCACTAAGTGGTAGTTAAAAAACTGAATTTTTCATAAAACATAATTTTACCGCTTCTGTGAGTGGAATTTCAAAAATCCGAGAGACACGGTTGATATTAGTAAGTAAAATGTGGTTCAATGAGATGAAAATAATTTTTTGGTGAATAGTATCTTTTTACTTTTTTTCCACGGTTAAAAGTAAATAGGGTAATTAAGGGTAAGGATTATATTATTATTACCCTAACACATGTCGTAATTCTATTGGATAAGTGTAATCGACCAAAAACAAACTTAGGAATAAAACATGACCATTTAGGCCCACTTGGATTAGATTAGGACATTTATTATTAATTTCTTTAAAGAAGGGTTAAAATAGTTAAAATCAAAGTTTAATAAGTAAATAATTTTTAATATGGGGTTATAAATAAGATAAATTAGACTATAAAAATTCATTAGAAAGATAAAAAGATTTCATACATAATGGTATTTTATTTGTAATTTTTTGACATTAAATAATTTAATTTATTTATGACACAATGATGATGCAGTAATTATCTTATTAATGAAATATTGACATAATTGATGTTATAAACACTAAAATAAATGTAATTTGAGACTTTTTATGAATCCCACTAATTTTCTAGGTTAATATGACATGTTATTATTGATTTAATTAACTTGGTTCGAACTAATAATTCTGTTATTATTTTCACAAAAAATCAATTACTAAATAGTGTCAAAATTGACATAAAATAGTTTTTAAAACAAATATTATATTGGTAATTGTTATTTTATTCCTAAAAATCTAAGAATCGGTTAAATGACTTATATAAGGTTATATATATTAATAATAAACAACTTGGGGTTCGTTTGGCTGCTTATAGTATGTTTATTAACCTTATAGTATAAGAACACAAGAAGACATGGTAAAAGTAAAATTATTTAACAAAATGTTAAATATAAATGATAAGGTAAAAATAGGAACCTAAACTTGTCTAAATTCTATTGTCTGAGAGGATTTCGACCCATCCCCACCATTGCCTCGAAATAAATCTATTTGGAGCTATTTAAAACCGAACATGACTTTATAATAAAATAATATTTTTTGTTATTCCAAAGGTGCCCCTCTCCTCCCTTATAAAAGGGCACCTCCTCCCTCTCTTCCTCACACCACTTTGAGCCTTCAAGCTCGGCCAACCCCTGCCAAATTCTTCTCTCCACTTTCCTAGAGACATCCTATAGGTCCTGGTCTTCTTCAAAGACCAATTTTAGTGCCATAAAAGAAGGTCTCAAAGAATCACTTCAAAGAAGAGGTAAGGTCCGTTACCGATTCTTTCATCTTTATTTCTTCTTCCACTTCTTCTTGTTTAGTTGTTTCATTATGAAGTAATAACATCAGTATCACTCATATACTTATATGTTATTATAAGTATGAAACAAACCTATTTCACCATCTATCCATCCTACGGAAAAAGAAATCACTGCGCGTGCGTACGTACGGAATACCGTCTCCACGCAATGGTGTAATCTATTTTCCACCACCACCTTACTTGGATGGGTATAATGGTATAAATCATGACCATATATGACTATTATATAGTTATATTGATTCTGAAATAGTATACATATACTCCAATACAATTCCACGATCATAGGAACGATATCATCACTCGTTCGTACGTACGGAATACCGTCTCCACGATGTGATGCGACTCGTTCTACATTATCTTCATTTCATAATTATTATATAAATGAATTGAATGAATGAATATGATATATATTAGACTAATACCATTCTGGAAATGAGGTATCTATAACCTAAAGGGAAGAATAAGAATTTATTCGATAAAACACGCATAAGAACAAAAAGTTTTAAACACCCGAATAACAAGTAGCAATGAAATATTAATACTACGAAGCTAAGAATATGACCATATATGATATCATAAAAATAAGTATGATTCTGGAATAATTAAATAACATTATTTAAATCATTATACAGGAGGTTCGGACACTTACAAAGCAAGTCAGACCTATGGTAAGGGAAAATATCACAATCTCATTTTTATCCGAGATTGTTTTTACTTTGTCATTTACTGGGGTGTATTTTATCATCCACATACATGTTCCCTCAATATGTTATATTGTTTCCATCCACTTACAATATTTTAAATCTAATTTTACCCTTCGGTGAGTTTTTAGTAATGAATAGGAAAGGAATCTTTTCTCGTTTTTCGTACGAGGTACTTTTTGACTTTTCCGACAAAAGTACGAAGAATGTTTTTTTTAACTTATACGGCATAAATGGATTTTTAAAACATTATTTCCAAGAAGCTTGCTTTACAAGTTTTCAAGTTTATTTTTAATCAACTTCTTTTTGTACGACATGTTAAGAAAGGAAAAGTGTTTTTGAAGAAGAAAGGATATTTTCATCAAGAATGGAGTTCAAGTGTTTTATCAAAATTATTTTCCATCTAAGATAATAAAGGGTTATGTTTTTATCCCTATTATTACATTGATTTGATTATGTTGTGATGGAATTATTTTTATGAATTCCTTTATCTTATATGAATTGTTTTATGATGTCATGATGTTTATGATTCCCATTTGTATTACATGGGTTATGCAATGATGTATGATTTATGATTTTGTGGCACACATAAGAATGGTATCATTATGAGATGGGTGGGACCTATATCTCCCTCCAATGAATTGGGTAATGATTTTATATCTCATGAGATATACATGGCTGGAATGGTAGGTTATACCGGTTCAGTGAAACAGGACTGAAATGAGGGTGACTCGGTACAGAAAGGGACTTTGTCCACTAAGATATTCTTGGAAATGAGTCTTGACTAACAGGAAATGATTTTCTATGATTATGTGTGTATGCCACAATGTTTCATGTTTTATGTTACGATTATTGTGATTACATTTCACTACTATGATTTATCCCATGTTATGAAATTATGATCTCTTTTGCAGGTTAAGATTTCCAAAAGTTATGTGCTTGTGTATACGATGTGATTGATATTTCTTTTGTTTACCCTTTCTGAGCATTTGATCTCACCCTTTTGTATGTTTTCTTTCCCCATGTCAGGAAGAAGGTTATTAAGTAGGATATTCCAAAAAAGGGACTCTAGATATGATGAAATAAGTGGGAGGAAAAGTTGATGCTTTATGAACCAGTTGTTTATGTTTCCCAGTTTCTAAAGACACTATACCTATACGGTCCTTTCGTGTTTTTGTTATATGTTGTAATAAGTATGCTTCAATTTTTAAGTACTAACAATGTATGTAATGTATGGGTCGTTATAGTTGGTATCAGCGGGAAGGTATAGTCAACCTTTGGAAACTAGGATGTGAAAGCCTTAGTAAGAACCCTATGGATAAGTCTAAGCATAGAACACAATATTAGTGTTTTAGAAATGGCCATGAATAACCTAGGATAAGACCTTAAGTGTGAAATTTTATTCTTGATTAAGTGGTTTTACTGTTATAATTAGTGTTGCTCACACTATTCTTCTTGGTTTTAGTCAATGGCTGGAACCCAAAGGAATCGTGTTAATGCGGAATGCGACGGGAAATGCAATGATTGTCCCCCCTGAGCAACCAAACGTTATGGGAGATGGAATGCAAAATCTTGTAGCCATGCTCACACAACTTTCTCAAGCTATGAATCATGCAGGACTTCCAAATGAGCAAAGGAAGGAGTAACATTCTGTTGAATCCTTCATGAGTCAGCGTCCACCTTATTTCAACGGGTCTACTGATCCATTAGTTGCTGAACAGTGGATTAGTACTACTGAAAAGATATTTTCTGTTCTTCAATGTTCTGAACATGATAAAGTCATCCTAGCAGTGTATCGTTTGGAAGGAGATTCTGATCAATGGTGGAATCTTATTATGAATACGAGGCAAAGGGATGAAATTGAGTCCATGGAATGGGACGAGTTCAAGAACTTATTTTTCAATAAGTAATTCCCTCGTATTCTCCGAACAAAGATGTAGAAAGAGTTTCTTGAACTGAAGCAAAAGGATGATGAATCTGTTGGTTCCTATGAAGCAAATTTTACAAGACCTGCAAGGTACGCTTCTGGTATTATTATCCAACCTGAGAGTAAGATCGATCGATTATTTAGTGGCTTAAAACCAAGTCTTCGAAGGGAGTTAGCCATAAGGGACTTAAATAGCTACGAGGAAATCGTTCGATGTGCTCTCAAAGTCGAGATGGAGATTGGAGTAACCCATCAGTCATATGGGTTTGATAAGAAGAGGAAAATGGAATTCAAAGGAAAATCTAAAGAGCACACTGAAAAGAAGATGAGCTATCCCTTATGCTCAAAGTGTGGAAAGAAACATGGAGGGAGTTGTCTTAAAGGGACAAGTAAATGTTTCAAATGTGGAAAGGAAGGTCATCGGGCATTTGAATGCCGCGATGATGGGAAGAAGATGTCTAATGATGCAAACACAAGAAGGGATACACAGAATGAACCCACTACACTTCAATTTTTCAAGTGAAAGGATATGGGGCATTATGCCAATAAATGCCCTAATCCAAGGGTTGATGATGATGGTCAACGTCAACAAACTCTTAAGACTAAAGAAAAAGGAAATTCACATGCAATTTCTATCAGCGACGTGGAGTACGATAACGATGTGGTGAAAGGTACACTTACCATCCACTCTAAAGTAGAAAATGTTTTATTTGATTCTGGATCCACCCACTCTTTTATTTCTGAAGAATTTTCTAAGGGTATCACTATATTACCTCAACAATTAGATGTTGAGTTAGTTGTGGCAACACCTAATGGCACAACAGTTGCATCAAAAGTTTATAATTCTTCTCCGATCGAAGTTTGTGGGAAAGTGCTTCCTACAAATCTTTTGATCCTTCCTATAGTAGAATTTGATGTGATTCTTTTCATGGATTGGCTTTCTTTATATGGAGCTCATATCAATTTACAAAGAAGGGAAGTCACATTTCATATCCAGATCAATCTATGATCGTCTATCAATGCAAGGATGAACATAACCTTCCAGTGGAAATTTCTTCCATTTTAGGGGTATTGATTCCACTAAATGAAGGTTATTTACCTGAAATGGTTGGTGAGAAACTCACGATTAAGAATATTCCCAACGTATGGGAGTTTGATGATGTCTTTCTGGAGGAATTACCGGGTCTTCCACCAAATCGTGAAGTTGAGTTTTCAATAGAACTCGTACCGGGTGCTTTGCCTATTTCAAAGACACCTTATAGAATGAACCCAATTGAGTTGCAGGAAGTGAAGAAGCAACTCCAAGAGAATCTTGATAAGGGATTCATACGCCCTAGTGCGTCACCTTGGGGAGCACCTGTTCTATTTGTTAAGAAGACTGATGGATCAATGAGACTCTGCATTGATTATCGAGAACTTAACAAGATCACTATCAAGAACAAATATCCTCTCCCATGCATTGATGACTTATTTGACCAACTATGCGGAGCTCAATACTTTTCCAAGATTGATCTTCGTTCAGGGTATCATCAATTAAGGGTCAAAAGGGAGGATATACCAAATACGGATTTCCGTACAAGGTTTGGACACTATGAATTTATAGTGATGCCATTTGGTCTTACTAATGCCCCTGCTATCTTCATGGATCTAATTAATAGAGTCTTTAGAGACTATCTTGATCAATTTGTGGTAGTCTTTATAGACGATATTCTTGAGCAAGGAAGAACATGAAGATCACTTGATAATTATATTGAAGACCCTAAGAAAGGAGAATCTTTATGCCAAATTTACCATGTGTGAATTTTGGCTTCAAAAAGTTGCATTTTTGGGTCACATAATCTCAAAAGAGGGGATATCTGTGGATCCGGCGAAAACAAAGGTTATCGAAAGATGGTCGAGACCAACAATAGTAACTGAGATCTGATGTTTTCTTGGTTTGGCTGGATATTATCAAGGTTTTGTGAAATATTTTTCACGATTATCTAATCCACTCACCATATTGCCTCGGAAAGGAGTTAAGTTTGTCTGGACGGAGGAATGTGAAGATAATTTCAAGGAGTTGAAAAGACGGTTATCCAGTGCACCTGTGCTCACATTGCCTTGTAGTGGAGAAAGGTTTGTGATCTATAGTGATGCATCCAAGAAGGGATTGGGATGTGTTCTTATGCAAAATGATATGGTGATAGATTATACCTCACAACAGTTGAAAATCCATGAGCAAAATTACACAACACATGATTTGGAGTTAGCTACTTTAATCTTTGCATTAAAGATTTGGAGGCATTACCTTTATGGTGAAAGGTGTGATATTTATACTGATCATAAATGTTTAATGTATATTTTCACACAAAAGGAGCTGAATATGCATCAAAAAAGATGGTCGTAGCTGATTAAGGATTATGACTGCTCAATCCATTACCACCATGGGAAAGCAAACAAGGTGGCAGATGCATTAAGTCAACAAGACCATGCCAGTTTATCCATGATGAGGATCACAAGAGATCCAATATTTATGGATTTACAAAAGATGGATCTTGGAATTATAATGAAAGGGGAAAAATCTTATCTTTGTCAAATGAATGTTCAACCATCTATACATGTGATGATTAAAGAGGCACAGAAAGAAGATGTCGAGTTACAAAAGAAGATGAGAAATGTTCCTGAATTCAACCTTGATTGTGATGGGATAATAAAGTTCAGGAATCGGGTTTGTGTTCCTCCCATCCCCGAATTAAAGAAGGAGCTGCTGGATGTGGCTCATAGTTCTTCATTCTATATTCATCCTGGAAGCACGAAGATGTATAGGGACCTGAAAGAGTACTTCTGGTGGGATGGCATGAAAAGAGATGTTGCTGAATATGTCTCTCAATGCTTGGTTTGTCAACAAGTTAAAGCTGAGAGAAATATGTCTAAGGGGATGTTACAACCATTACCCATACCCGAATGGAAATGGGAAAACATCACTATGGACGTTGTCACAGGACTTCCTAAAACATCCAAAGGCAATAATGCTATCTGGGTCATAGTTGATCGTCTTACAAAGTCTGCACACTTCATTGCTATTAGAGAAGGATTTCTCTCTGGATCAGCTTGCCAGGATATATGTAAAGGAAGTGGTAAGATTGCATGGAGAACCACTTTCTATTATATCTGATCGGGATCCGAGATTTACCTCGAAGTTCTGGTGAAGTCTTCAGTATACTCTGGATACAGAGTTGAGATTCAGCACTGCTTATCATCCTCAGACAGACGGTCAGTCTCAGAGAACAATTCAAACCCTAGAAGATATGTTGAGAGCTTTCTCTATGGATTTAAAAGGAGGTTGGGATCAACACCTACCTTTGGTGGAATTTTCTTATAATAATAGCTTTCACTCCAGTATTCAGATGGCTCCTTATGAAGCTCTCTATGGAAAGAAATGCAGGACTCCAACTTGTTGGGATGAAGGTGGGGAAAAGCAGCTATTAGGACCTGATATTGTTGATGAGATGGCAGAAAAGGTCCGATCTATTCAACAACACATAAGAGCAGATCAGAGTCAACAAAAAAGTTATGCCGACAACCGAATAAAAGACCTAGAGTTTGAAGTGGGTGATGAAGTGTTCCTACGAATATCTCCCTGGAAGAGGGTTATGAGATTTGGAAAGAAGGGGAAGTTGAGCCCTAGATATATCGGTCCTTTCGAAATACTGGATCGTGTTGGGAAGGTAGCTTACCGATTGGCGCTTCCACAGAATATCTCTCAAGTTCATGATCTGTTCCATGTATCTCTCTTGAGAAAGTACATACCTGATCCTTCACATGTACTCATCTCAGAAGTTGTATCGCTGGAGAAATATCTTTCGTATGAAGAACAACTGATAGAGATTCTGGATCATAGCGAAAAAGTCCTATGAATCAAGACCACTCGATTGGTGAAATTTTTATGGAGGAACCACCAATTAGAAGAAGCTACATGGGAGCTTGAGGATATGATGAGGGAGAGGAATCCTCATCTGTTTGTTACAAAGTGACGAATTTCGAGGGCGAAATTCATTTTAAGGGGGGTAGAATGTAACACCCGAGACTTTTATGTTATATAAATCATCAATGGAATCTTTTTCTACACAACACTTGCTTGGCTTGCTTTACACGAAATCGCGACCTTCCTCGATAGCTTGTGTCGTACGCAATACTGAGTTTCACTAAACAATGATATGATATTAAAATATTATTAAAACTAGCCGTTATGAATAGTAATAACCACTTTTTGAAATTTTATAAATTTTATTTTTCAAAATGGACTTCATTTTTGGATTCGGAATATCGAAATTAGCCTAGGGTGAAATTTTGGTATTTTTCTGAAAACTTTCAATTTTTGATGAATAGTGAAACCACTAAGTGGTAGTTAAAAAACTGATTTTTTCATAAAACTTAATTTTACCGCATCTGTGAGTGGAATTTCAAAAATCCGAGTGTCACAGTTGATGTCAGTAAGTAAAATGTGGTTCAATGAGATTAAAATAATTGTTTGGTGAATAGTAACTTTTTACTTTTTTTACCACGATTATAAGTAAATAGGGTAATTAAGGGTAAAGATGATATTATTATTACGCTAACACATGTCCTAATTCTATTGGATAAGTGTAATTCGACCAAAAACAAACTTAGGAATACAATATGACAATTTAGGCCCACTTGGATTAGATTAGGATATTTATTATTAATTTATTTAAAGAAGGGTTAAAATAGTTAAAATCAAAGTTTAATAAGTAAATAATTTTTAATATGGGGTTATATATAAGATAAATTCTACTATAAATATTCATTAGAATTATAAAAAGATTTCCTACATAATTGTATTTTATTTGTAATTTTTAGACATTAAATAATTTAATTTATTTATGACACAATGATGATGCAGTAATTATCTTATTAATGAAATATTGACATAATTGATGTTATAAACACAAAAATAAATGTAATTTGAGACTTTTTATGAATCCCACTAATTTTCTATGTTAATATGACATGTTATTATTGATTTAATTAACTTGGTTCGAACTAATAATTCTGTTATTATTTTCACAAAAATAAATTACTAAATAGTTTCAAAATTGACATAAAATAGTTTTTAAAACAAATATTATATTGGTAATTGTTATTTTATTCCTAAAAATCTATGGTTCGGTTAAATGACTTAGATAAGGTTATATATATATTAATAATAAACAACTTGGGGTTCGTTTGGCTTCTTATAGTAAGTTTATTAACCTTATAGTATAAGAACACAAGAAGACGTGGTAAAAGTAAAATTATTTAACTTAATGTTAAATCTAAATGATAAGGTAAAAATAGGAACCTAAACTTGTCTAAATTCTATTGTATGAGAGGATTTCGACCCATACCCACCTTAGAATCTAAATAAATCAATTTGGAGCTATTTAAAACCGAAATTGACTTTATAATAAAATAATATTTTTAGTTATTCCAAAGGTGCCCCTCTTCTCCCTTATAAAAGGGCACCTCCTCCCTCTCTTCCTCACACCACTTTGAGCCTTCAGGATCATCCAACCCATGCCAAATTCTCCTCTCCACTTCCCTAGAGACATCCTAGAGGTCCTGGTCTTTTTCAAAGACCAATTTTAGTGCCCCAAAAGAAGGTCTCAAAGAATCACTTCAAAGAAGAGGTAACGTCCATTACCGATTCTTTCATCTTTATTTCTTCTTACACTTATTCTTCTTTAGTTGTTTCATTATGAAGTAATAACATCAGTATCACTCATATACTTATATGTTATTATAATTATGAAACAAACCTATTTCACCATCTATCCATCCTACAGAAAAAGAAATCACCGCGCGTGCGTACGTACGGAATACCATCTCCATGCCATGGTGTAATCTATTTTCCAACACCACCTTACTTGGATGGGTATAATGGTATAAATCATGACCATATATGACTATTATAAAGTTATATTGATTCTGAAATAGTATACATATACTCCAATACAATTCCACGATCATAGGAATGATATCATCACTCGTTCGTACGTACGGAATACCGTCTCCACGATGTGTTGTGAATCTTTCTACATGATCTTCATTTCATAATGATTATATAAATGAATTGAATGAATGAATATGATATATATTACACTATTAACATTCGAGAAAAGAGTTATCTATAAACTAAAGAGAAGAATAAGCATTTATTCGACAAAACACGCATAAGAACAAAAAGTTATAAACATCCGAATAACAAGTAGCAATGAAATATTACCACTAAGAAGCTAATAATATGACCATATATGATATCACAAAAATATTTATGATTCTGGAATAATTCAATAACATTATTTAAATCATTAGACAGGAGGTTCGGACACTTACAAAGCAAGTCGGACATAAGGTAAGGGAAAATATCACAATCTCATTTTTATCCGAGATTGTTTTTACTTTGGCATTTATTGGGGTGTATTTTATCATCCACATCCATGTTCCCTCAATATGTAATATTATTTCCATCCACTTAAAATAGTTTAAAACCAATTTTACCCTTCGTTCAGTTTTTAGTAATGAATATGAAAGTAATCTTCTGTCGTTTTTCGTACGAGGTACTTTTCGACTTTTCTGACAAAAGTACGAAAAATGTTTTTTTAACTTATACGGCATGAATGGATTTTGAAAACATTATTTCCAAGAATCATCCTTTACAAGTTTTAAAGTTTATTTTTAATCAACTTCTTTTTGTACGACATGTTAAGAAAGGAAAAGTGTTTTTGAAGAAGAAAGGATATTTTCCTCAAGAATGGAGTTCAAGTGTTTTATAAAATTATTTTCCATCTAAGATAATAAAGGGTTCTGTTTTTATCCGTATTATTACATTGATTTGATTATGTTGTGATGGAATTATTTTTAAGAATTCATTTATCTTATTTGAATTGTTTTATGATGTCATCATGTTTAAGATTCCCATTTGTATTACATGGGTTATGCAATGATGTATGATTTATGATTTTGTGCCACACATAAGAATGGTATCATTATGAGATTGGTGGGACCTATATCTTTCTCCAATGCATTGGGTAAAGATTTTATATCTCATGAGATATACATGGCTGGAATGGTAGGTTATACCGGTTCAGTGAAACAGGACTGAAACGTGGGTGACTCGGTTCAGAAAGGGACTTGGTCCACTAAGATAGTCTTGGCAATAAGTCTTGACTAACAAGAAATGATTTTCAATGATTATGTGTGTATGCCACAAAGTTTCATGTTTTATGTTATGATTATTGTGATTACATTTCACTGCTATGATTTATCCCATGTTATGAAATTATGATCTCTTTTGCAGGTTAAGATTTCCAAAAGTTATGTGCTTGTGTATACAATGTGATTGATATTTCTTTTGCTTACCCTTACTATGAATTTGAGCTCACCCTTTTGTATGTTTTCTTTCCCCAGGTCAGGAAGAAGGTTATTAAGTAGGATATGCCAAAAAGGGACTCTTGATATGATGAAATAAGTGGGAGGAAAAGTTGATGCTTTATGAACCAGTTGTTTATGTTTCCCAGTTTCTAAAGACACTATACCTATACGGTCCTTTCGTGGTTTTATTATATGTTTTAATAAGTATGCTTCAATTTGAAAGCATTGACAATGTATGTAAAGTATGGGTCGTTATAGTACTATCCCTAGATGTTGAACCACCCTTGCTCACAACTCAAAACTCTATTTTATTTGAATCAGTAATCAATTCATGGTTTACTATAGAAGTCACCAATGTCAACCTAAAAACATTGACATGTGATCAGATGTCGTACATGAGACCGTCCTCTAATTTCCTAGACAGTGATAACTCATCACTCCATAGAATAGGTACGATGCACTGCAGATATGCAATGTGAGAAGAGTAATCCATCATATAAAGAGTGTTGTACTCCATATGCATGAACAATTAGGCATGATTGGACATTATTGTATCATGGTATAAGTAATCATATCAGGTCCCCTGAAAATCTTACCTAACCATATCCTGATGACTCCATCCACATGAAATCAAATCCGACCATCTCTTGACAGAATCACATAACATGTATTTCATGAGCTTCAACCTCTTATCAGGAGGTATCTCCAAATTCTATATGATTGAAATCATGACTTCTAACCAAGACTATGCAACCTATGGACCTCCATCACAAAAAAATGGGTGGACGCTACTACTATAACAATTGTATGAACTTTTCCATAGTCGGGGTAGGATCTAGTGTTCCCAAAAAGGTATACATCATCCTCATAAAGACGTCAAGGAAATGTGAATCAACACCTACGTCCAATACAACAACTTGTGACAATACGTGGATGATGGGAGGATATTCTAGTAGTCCTTAATCTACTATTTCTGGTGGATGAACATTTTCTTGTATGTGGCATACAACGGGAGGATGTCTTGGCCACATTATTTTGAAAGTTCACGCGCACACCACAGTACAAGATTAATGGAACTACAACTCAGCAGTTCATGAACAGAACAGGTGAAGTAAAATATAATGTTTTTGTAAAAGAGGGTTACACGTCATGTAGAACCACTACAGGGCGTGTTCCCTTATTCCTTAATAAGGTAGTGTAACGATGCCAACATGGTCATGTAATCCCCCATGCACACAACATGTACATCCTAAGAGACAACATATACAAGAATAATCCCTCCTACCTAGGCACTTATACATATCTAGAAGAACATGGTTCTAATGGTGTAACAGTACATAGAGTACATACTCTAGAAATGGTGTGTAAAACAAAAAAATCCATCCACTCATACTGTTATTCACAAGGCCAGATACATGATTGTTTACAGCATGACGTGTACTCCTAGTACACGGTGTATTCTACCAAATTTTTACCATTCCCATTGATCAACTCCCATAGTCTGTCAGACGGTCAACAATAACACATCATATACATATGGTACAGAACATGTTCATAAGAAAAGTCATTTATTCTAGAATAGTAGAACACATGGCATGTGTTCATAACATCACATGATGTGTTTTCTTGGTTTTTTGGATCGTAATCCCTTGAATCATCTCTAAAACACCCAACATCTTAAAATTTTTCCATGCCATGAAATGTTATGATCCTTGAGAGAAGACACTCCCTGCGAATCAACATTTGGAATCCTTATTGATGACATATCATAACATAATTCAATAAAAGTTCAGACATGATCCACCAAAATCAAATCCAATGGGGATCATAACACCTCAGGGGCCAAAGCAAGACGTCCATCCAGATAAATATTTACATATACTAATACCCTATCAAAATATAAGGTATATATATCATGACATCTAATGAAACATCATACCTATCTAGAACAAAATATATCACAATAGAATGTAATCAGTAATGCTCTATGAATGGCTTGGACAGAATTCATGGAATGTGATTTATAACAAGTGATTATATGATGCATGAGATTTTATACCCCAATCTCATCAGGTTGCAACAAAATACAACAAAAATTGTTGGTCGGAGTGGTTTACTCAAGAGGGGGTGAATTGAGTACCAATTAAAATTTCTGTATTTAAAAAATAGTGTCTTAAAGACCCCAAAATAAAATAATAAATTAAACTGTAGTGAATTTATATTAAAGTAGAGGTTCTGTTAGATTCTCAAGGGATTGATTAATTCCCAGTTAATCAACACAGGAGTGTGTGATTATCTTTTGAAACTAACTTACTAATCTACACTTAACATAAACACTTGCTAATTTAATTATCAAAGTAACTTTAAAAATAGTATTGGTTTTAAAGTGATTAGCAGCGGAATAAAACTTTGAAAGAGATGGCACAACAATGTAACCAAGAGGTTCAGTCTCAATCCAAGACTTAGTCCTCTCAAAAGTTTATATAAAAATGATCCACACCCTGGATCGGGGTTCAACAGTTTACAACTGTCCAGGTCCAAGACCTCTACCAATGTTCTTCGTGGGTAATAGTACAATAGCAACCAGCTGTCCAGGTCACACATGACCTCTACCACTGTTATTCGTGGGAAAGAAAGAATGAAAGAGTTTGGTAAGGATTTACAAATCCTTCAGTTTGAGTACAGGAGACAATGTATGTGTTAGATACAGCAGATAACACACACTGCTCGAAATGAATGATAATAAATCACAGAACAAGAGATGTAGAGTTTAGAAGTGGTTCTGGTGATTTCAGTGTAGCTCTGGAATCTTTTGGATTCGACTAGAAGTGAGTCTGAGTCCTCTTCTCGTTTCTGTTTGAGAAACAGAGTGTCGTATGCTCCAGGTTCACAGACAGTAAAAACGTAGTAGTTGAAGTTCTTCAGTGTTCTTCTTGTATGCACAGAACACTTCTCGAGTATGCTTGATTGTCTATGAGCTTCTCTGTGTTCATCACGTTCTTGTTTTTTTGGTATATTCCATCCACCACACTTTTCTTGTTCGCTTCTTGTTGTTGTTTATTGATGTATCTTGGGCAGCGTAGTCTTTTCGTATTTATCTCCCAACAGGGGACAGAAAAGATTTCTTTTCAGCAGGTACGAGGTATGGGTTCCGGACATCCGACAACCTTTATTAGATATTTGACAAATCATTAAAATGTACATGATATGACCGTTAGATAGATTAAATATAGGAAATAATGAAATTCAAACAATGAGTCGAATGATCGGTAGGTAATCAGCATCGGTAGCTTGAACATCGGTAGCTTGAACATCGGTAGCTCAATGTCATTAGTTGCTTTGACTCTATCGGTGGCTCTATGCGTCGGTTGGTACATGCTTGTATCGGTGACTTTGTTTATCGGTAGCTCCATGCGTCGGTAGCTCCATGCATCGGTAGCTCCATGCGTCGGTAGCTCCATGCATCGGTAGCTCCATGCATCGGTAGCTCCATGCATCGGTAGACCGGTAGCTCTATGTTTGTATCGGTAGCTGCCTGTAAGTCAGTAGCTTACATTTATAAGCACATCGGTAGCTCTGTGTTAAGTATATCGGTAGCTCTGTGTTAAGTCTATCGGTAGCTCTGTGTTAAGTCTATCGGTAGCTCTGTGTTAAGTCTATCGGTAGCTCTGTGTTAAGTCTATCGGTAGCTCTGTGTTTAGTCTATCGGTGACTCTGTCTGTCGGTAGACTAAGTCTATCGGTAGACTGGGTACCGGTAGCTCTTTAACAATAGCCATAGGCAGATTACTTATATGTTTTATGCAGAACACATCCAATTGGGTTAGAATCAATTTATAACTTGTATGAACATGGATAAATGAGGATTACCATATTCCAAAGTCTATTTTAAAAATTATTATTGGTTTGATCACAGATTGGAAAGAATTAAAGTATAGATCAATGATACTTAACAATATCATAGAGAATGAAAGCATAATTGGGATTTTCAACACATATGAATACATGATTGAGATTATCAAAACAGGTGAGGTCAACAATCTCCCCCTTTTTGATAATCACAATTAATGATATGGGCATTTAACATAGTGAAAATATAATAGTAAAGAGTATAATATTGAATTCAATTTTCTCAGAGAAAACAACATAAGAGATAATAGAAATAGTATGATATAGACATAAGTTATCAGAGGTATCAATCATAAGGTACTATATAGACATAAGGTATCAGAGGTAAAAATGAAAAAAAGGTAATGTGTCTCCCCTTATTCCTTATTTTTCTCTATTGAAAATATTTCTCATTCTCTCATTTTGTTCTCCCCCTTATTCTCTCATAAAATGTTTCTCCCCCTTTGTGATAATCAAAAAGTGGGAAAGCATATATAGGAGACAAATAAAACATGAGAAGTAAAAGGAGTTCTATATTAGAGTAGTCAAAAAGTACTAAAACAGAATACAAATGAATTCCTATCAAAAATCCTGGCCACTGGATCAATCCTCATATTCCACGTGAGATTTCCCTTTGGGATCAGAAGAAGTCTTGGGTGGTGAGGATGCAGGTGAAGGTTTTGGAATGCCAGAAATGATCAAAGGAGGCTGGGCCACTGACACAGAGTCAGGCCTGTAGGTTGAAGATCTCTGGGCGATCATTGGTGTGAGGCTTCGAATAGCTTGAGCAGGAGTCAGCTGGACTGTGGAAGCAGCTGAGGCAGAAGCAGGAGGTACGATGACTGGTCTGGCATCAACATGCAAGAAGGGCAGCAACAGATTTCTAAAATCCATAATAATTCCTCCTCCTCTTTCCATAGCAGAGATGAAATCATCTTTGTTCTCCATGAATTTCTCTAAGACAGGAGTCAGTTCTCGTAGCTTGCTCACTTGTTCTCTGAAAGCTTGAGTGACTGGAGGTAGCTTCATGTTTTCCAACATCAGCTTGAAGTGGTGTTCGAGTTGATGCTTGGTGAAAATTTTGGTGAAGTAGTAGTCCACTTTGCTTTTTATGGCTTCCTGAGAGGCAGAGGATTCTCTCATATAGTCTTGAACAATCTTCATTATTTCTCTAGCAGAATCTCTTGTAGAAAGCACCACTCGGATCAACTCTGATGAGTCCACAGAGCCACTGGTTGAAATAGAACCAATATCCTTCTTCAACATTGCTCGAACATGATTCAGGTCAACTGATAGTTTGGATGTGAGAGGGCCAAAAGAGAAGGAAACAGTTTCTTTGAAACTCTTAGACAAACCACTGATTAGGCTTTGAACTTGAGAGTCTTGTAATTGAATATGATCCTTCACTGAGGTTTTTAAACTTTCAAACACCGAGACAAACTGGCTTACTACACTCTTCACATAAGCAAGGTCCTTGTCAGCTTGAGACTTGGAGCTCATATAAGAATCCAAAGCAGCAACTGATGTCTTGAGAGCTTCAAGATCTTCTTCGATTCTAGAAGACTGAGTCTGGCACTCTTTCACTTATTCCATAAGCTCAGACACAAAAGAAGATAAATTACAAGCCAGAGATAGCTCGAAGGATCTCTCTAACATTTTCATTTCTTCATAAAAGCTTTGCTTCATCTCAGCAACTGATACACTGAATGATTCTTTCAGCTCATTCTTCATGGATTCAAGATCAGATTTAGAGACAAAATCATTAGGGACAACTACATCAGATCCCTTTACTGAGGCCAAACTAACTACAGAATCAGTCATTATTGAATTAATTGAAGATGAAAGGGAGGTTTCCATTAACTTCACTTCTTCAAAAAAAACTGGATTTGTGGTCCTCTTTCAGCTTATTCAGATCATGAAAGCTGACCACATCATCTGGCAACAATTCAGAAGCAAGATCATAATTGGTCTTTGGTCTATTCACAGACACCTCATTATCAGAATCCGGATAATCAAATCCACAGACTGTAAACCCTGGGTCTTCTACCCAGTCTCCAAGCTCAACAGCTACTGTAACATTTCCAAGAACAGATTGATGCTCCCCCTCAATGGGTGCATTCTCATGTATCACAACAGCATTCAGTGCTGGATTCTCTTCATCAGAATCTTCTACTACAAGTTCCACATGTGCAGCATCTAGAAGATCTTCTGATACAGGTACAGCTTCTTCTGTATCTCTTTTTACTTAAGCAGCAGGCATAGCTGAGTTTCCAATCAACGGACTCATACTTAAACAACTAGAAGCAGGCAATTCAGATACATTCTCCTTTTCCTCTTCTTCTTGGTGAGGCACAGACTGGTCTTCCTCATAAGTAGACAAAATTTCCTCTACCTTTCCTTTCCTAGAATAAACCAATTCTGCAACAGGACTTGGGGGAAAGTCTGGATCTCCTCCAACATCCATGGGAGTTTCTTCTTCTTCTTCTTTTGTTTCATCACTATAAACAGGTTCCTCTTCATCAGGTCCCAGACTCAGATCTCTCTCATCCTTTGGTCTTGAGGGATGATCCACAGGATTAAACCTATCATATATCTTCTGGTCATCACTGACCCATTCTCCCTTCCATGGGTTCCAGTTAATTTTCATGTACTTGAAAACAGTCGAGGTGATGCATAAATTGTTCCTGACTACAACTGTCTCATCCTGAGACTCAGCTATTCCTTTCACTTTTATCATTACTGAAATCAGCTTGGAAAAGAACAAAGCATTAGTCTTTGACTTTGGTCTAATCATTCTTCCATTTGAAGCATTAACAATCTGCACAGATTGATTTTTACACCATGTCTTAGCAAATGAAGAAGATAGATATCTCGATATCTCAGATTTGAAAAATCTCCTCGCCTCGGTATCAACACATGCTGAACAAACTTGAAAAGCAGTCGATTCTCTCCATCCGTTTCAGCAGCAACCACTTGCCTTTGATTTCCATTACCGGTCAGCTCTTGTAAGGCGGTTTCATAATCAAAGATGTCACTGCTAGGTGGCATTGCTCTTGATACATACCCAGAGACACCTTCATGTGGTACTTTCAAACTCTCTGCCCACTCTACTGAAGAAAAAGACATCACTTTTCCATTTACAAAAGAGCTTACCCGATTTTCATTTTTAGACTTCTCGAAGGTTACAATCTCGTAGAACTGTTTTACCAACTTTGGGTAGTATGGGCCATTGTTATTCGAGAAACAATACACCCATTTCTGATCCACCAGAATCTCGAGTACTAACGATTTGCTAGGCAGTAGCCATTCCACGCACAGTTCCTTCTCGATTACTATGTCTCTATTCTGCAAGTGAGGATTCACTGGACGCTTTCCCGATCTAGTTCTGACTTCACTAACACTGGCTTTATGCTGTGTCTTCTGATTCTTAGCTTTTGGTTCTACTCTTTCTTCTCTGACGGTAGGAAGCTTAGTTTTTGCCATCGCGGGTTTAGGGTTCTTGGCCGATTTGGGAGCAAAGGTTCGAAGGTGAGAGATTTTGAGCTTGGTGAGGTAAGAAGTGGCTAGGACTTAGTTTTATCATTTAGGAATTCCAAATAAACGACTAAAATAGAGTAAGATAAAATAAAATAAAATGATTCGTATTCTTGGCGGCGGACAGATGTTTTAAAACATTGCATTGGTGTGAGTTTCAACATCGGTGAGTATTTTCACATCGGTGAGAATTTTCACATCGGTGAGAATTTTCACATCGGTGAGAATTTTCACATCGGTGAGAATTTTCACATCATTGATTAAACATTCCCAATACGTGTCTTATGTAACTTAGCCTATCCGAACATAAAGGTTTATTGAAAATATCAGCCAATTGATGTTCAGTGCCAATAAATTCAAGAGAAATATCACCTTTTTGATAGTGATCTCTTAGGAAATGGTGTCTTACATCTATGTGTTTGGTTCTAGAGTGAGATATAGGATTCTTAGAGATGTTTATTGCACTGGTGTTATCACAGTTGATTGAAACATGTTTAAAATCATATCCATAGTCCAAAAGAGTGTGTTTCATCCACAGAATTTGTGCACAGCAACTACCAGCAGCTATATATTCTGCTTCGGCAGTAGATAATGCAACTGAGTTCTGTTTCTTACTACAACAAGGAACTAAGGATTTTCCAAGAAAATGACATGTTCCTGATGTTCATTTTCTATCTAACTTACAACCAGCAAAGTCAGCATCTGAATAACTCATTAACTCAAAGGATTGTCCTTTTGGGTAAAACAAACCTAAGTTAACCGTGTGTTTGAGATATTTAAAAATTCTTTTAACAGCAAGCAAATGAGATTCTTTTGGATTAGCTTGAAATCTAGCACACATACACACACTAAACATAATATCAGGTCGACTAGCAGTAAGATAAAGTAAACTACCAATCATACCTCTGTAATTTGTTTGATCAACTGGTTTCCCAGCTTCATCTGCATCCAATTTACAGGTAGTACTCATAGGAGTTTCACTTTCCTTGATACTATCCAGACCAAAACGTTTTAAAAGATCCTTTGTATATTTACTTTGATTCAAAATAATACCATCTTCATTTTTAAATACTTGAAATCCAAGAAAGTACATAAGTTCTCCCATTAAGCTCATTTCAAATTCATTTTGCATACTTTTTGAAAAATCAGTACATAAAGAGTGTTTAGAAGATCCAAAAATAATATCATCAACATATATTTGTACAACTAAAACATCTTTAGAAATTATTTTAATGAAAAGAGTTGGATCAGCAATCCCTTTAGTAAAACCTTTTGAAATAAGGAAATTGCTAAGTCTATCATACCAAGCTCTTGGAGCTTGTTTTAAACCATACAAAGCTTTAGAAAGTTTAAAAACATGATTTGGAAAATGGGGGTTAGTAAATCCAGGTGGTTGTTCTACAAAAACATCTTCAATTATAAAACCATTTAGAAATGCACTTTTCACATCCATTTGATATAACTTGAAATCCAGATGTGCAGCATATGCCAGTAAGATCCTAATGGCTTCTAGTCTAACTACAGGTGCAAAAGTTTCCTCATAGTCTATACCTTCTTCTTGACTATATCCTTGTGCAACTAGTCTAGCTTTGTTGCTAACTATATTTCCAGATTCATCTACTTTATTTCTGAAAACCAATTTTGTGCCTATTGTCAAAGTGTCCATAGGTCTGTCAACTAATTCCCAGACTTTTTTTCTTTCAAACTGATTTAATTCTTCCTGCATAGCTATTACCCAGAATTCATCATTGATAGCATCATTGATATTTTTGGGTTCTAGCTGTGAAAGAAAAGCTTGATGTTCAACCTGGTTTCTTAGAGAAGCTCTAGTTTGTGTTCCTCTATCAAGATTACCAACAACAGCTTCTAAAGGATGATTCTTTAGAATCCTCGTTGATCTGGTAAAGGTTGGACTAGAAATTTCAGGTTCAACTATAGGTTCGGGTTCAACAGAAGTAGATTCTGGAAAAAGTCCAGAATTGGATGCTTTTATAACAGGTTCTTTAGATTTATCATTAAGGTCCAGAATAGACAAATCTTCTTCAAGATTCTCAGGAGAGGTTTTAGGCTCATGTGGATCAGTTTCATCGAATTTGATGTGAACAGATTCTTCCACACATTTGGTTTTCTTATTGAATACTCTGTAGGCTTTACTTGAAATAGAGTAACCCAGAAAAATTCCTTCATCACTTTTGGAAGAAAACTTATCCATATTATCTTTAGTATTCAAAATAAATACTTTGCAACCAAAAACATTAAAGTAATTAACCTTAGGCTTTCTATTGTTCCACAATTCATAAGGGGTTTTCTTAAGAACAGGTCTAATTAAGACTCTATTAATGACATAACAAGCTGTATTTACAGCTTCAGCCCAAAAATAAATAGGCAGATCATATTCATTGGGCATGGTTCTAGCAATTTCTTGAAGAGTTCGGTTTCTTCTTTCTACTACACCATTCTGTTGGGGTGTTCTAGGGGTAGAAAAGTTATGAGTATAGCCATTGTGTGAGCAATAAGATTCAAAATATTGATTTTCAAACTCACGACCATGATCACTCCTCAAAGTTTTAATCTTAATTCCACTAAGGTTCTCTACAGATTTAGAGTATTTAACAAAAGAAGAACAAGCTTCAGTTTTGTGAGCTAGAAAATATACCCAAGTATATCTAGAAAAATCATCTACAAGAACATAAACATAGTGCTTCCCATTTAAACTAGAAACTCTTGATGGTCCAAACAAATCCATCTGAACCAATTCAAGTGGTTAAGAAGTCGAAACTTCTTTCTTTGATTTAAAAGTAACTTTGTGTTGTTTTCCCTTTTGACAGGGGTTACACACTCTATCATTTGGGAATTCTAATTTAGGTAGGTCTCTAACTAGGTTTTTTCTAGAGAGTTTTCTAAGTGAGTGAATGTTGCAATGTCCCAATCTTCTGTGCCATAGCCAAGATTCTTTATGAAAAGCATTCAAACAAGTAATATTCTGCTAAGCTAAAGAATTCAGATTAACAACATAAACATTTTCATTTCTTAAGGCAGAAAATACCAAAACATTCTTAGAATTAAAAACTATGCAAGAATCATTTTCAAATTTAACATGAAAACCATCATCACATAACTGAGAAATACTTAATAAATTGTATTTAAGGCCATCAACAAATAAAACTTTAGAGATCAAAATTGAATCATTGTTACCAATCTGGCTTAGGCCGATGATTTTTCCTCTTGAATTATCACCAAAGGTGACAAAGCCTCCATCAACTTTTATTAAACTCTTTAAACAAGAGAAGTATCCTGACATATGTCTTGAACATCCACTGTCCAAATACCAGGTCTCTTTACAGGAGCTCTTTAAGAAAGTTCCCTACAAAACAGATTTAGATGGGAGATGATTTTGGTACCCAGATTTTCTTGGGTCCAGACAGGTTAGCCAATAACACTTTAGGTACCCATATTTGTCTAATGGGTCTCATATAATTTGTAGAATTGACATGCTTTGAAAGATAAACTTTATTAGATATATAGCTATGTATATAACTGGTTGAAGCATATGAAGTTCCAGAATTACCTTCATTCTGTCCAGATTTAGAAATGAATCTAGTTTTGGCAATTTTCCTCTGTCCAGGTTGGTATCCTATACACTAGTGCAGAAAACGTTTTTTACGTCACCATTTTTTACGTCGGTTATATAAAAACCGACGTCATAATATGTAAAACGAGGGTTTTTACGTCGGTTATTTAATAACCGACTTAAAAACCTGTGTTTAGTACACCTTTAACGTCGGTTATTTTTATAACCGACGTTATTAATCGCGCGACATCGTTTTTTACGTCGGTTATACATTAACCGCCGTAAAAACCTGAAGCAGGGGGTGTTTGTTACGTCGGTTATTCAATAACCGACGTAACAAATCGACATATGTACGAGTTATTACGTCGGTTATTTAATAGCCGACGTAAAAAACGCGGTTTTTGAAGGCCTTTTTACGTCGATTATTAAATAACCAACGTAAAAAAAGAATCCGCAGATGTTTTTGACGTCGGTTATGGAATAACCGACGTAAAAAACGCGGATTTTGAGCCCTTTATAACGTCGGTTATAAAATAACCGACGTAAAAAAAGAATCGGAGGAAGGTTTTTACGTCGGTTATTGAATAATCGACGTTATAAATGTTTTTAAAAAAATTATAACGTCGGTTATTGAATAACCGACGTGATAACTCATTTAAAAATTTACCCAGACCCGTGGATTGTCATTCGCGAGTTTACCTTCGACAGTCGCGACTTGTCTCTCTCGCGCGTAAACCCGAATCGGCACGTCCATTTCGTTGGTTTAGATTCGTTTTGCGATCATCGTTTCTCATATTTAATCTCCTCGGATCAATCATCTAAACTCGCAGCACTCAGGTAATCCACCCACTCGTTCGTTTTTTTTTCGCGGATAGTATATATATATGTGTTGTGATTTTTTTGTTGAAACTACCTAAGATTCTTCAATTGCGAACCCTTTTAACTCGTTTTGGCACCATAATCTTATTTATCATCCCTAGATCTATTAGCTCGACTTGCAATATTGAAACTCAATTCTTCCTCCACACCTAAAAACATTCTTTGAATGGCCCAACTTCTTGTTATGGTAAATTTTCAGTGATTCCAGGGGGGTGGGAGGGCTATCAAGAGGGTTGGGGGGTGTCGAGGGGGGTGTCCAAGGGGGTAGGGTGTGGAGGGTGGTGTCCAGGAGGGGTGGGGGGCTGTCCAGAGGGGTCGGGGGGTGTCCAGGGGGGTTTACAAGGGGGTGGGTGGGTGTGGGGGGCTGTCCAAGGGTGTGTGTGGGTGTTGGGGGGTGTCCAGGGTGGTTTCCAAGGGGGTAGAGGGTGGGGGTGGTGTTTAGGAGGGGTGGGGGGGGGGGGGGGGGGGCTGTCCAGAGGGTTGGGGGGTGTCCAGGGGGGTGTCCAAGCAGGTCGGGGGTGGGGGTTGTGTCTAGGAGGGGTGGGGTGCTTTCTAGAGGGGTCGGGGGCTGTCTAGAGGGGTCAGGGGTGTCCAGAGTGGTGTCCAAGGGGATGGGTGGGTGTGGGGGGCTGTCCAAGGGGGTGGCGGCCTGTCCAGAGGGGTCAGTGGGGTGTCCAGGGGGGTGTCCAAGGGGTTGGATGGGTGTGGCGGGCTGTCCAAGTGGGTGGCGGCCTCTCCAGAGGGTATTTGGGGTTGTCCGGGTGGGTGGGGGGCTGTCCAGAGGGTTGGGGGATGTCCAGGGGGTGTCCAAGGGGGTAGGGGGTGGGGGTGGTGTCCAGGAGGGGCGGGGGGCTGTCCAGAGGGGTCGGGGGGTGTCCAGGGGGGTTTACAAGGGGGTGGGTGGGTGTGGGGGGGTTGTCCAAGGGTGTGGGTGGGTGTTGGGGGGTGTCCAGGGGGGTGTCCAAGGGGTAGGGGGTGGGGGTGGTGTTTAGGAGGGGTGGGGGGGCTATCCAGAGGGTTGGGGTGTGTCCAGGGGGGTGTCCAAGCAGGTCGGGGGTGGGGGGTTGTGTCCAGGAGGGGTGGGGGTGCTTTCTAGAGGGGTCGGGGGATTTCCAGAGGGGTCAGGGGGTGTCCAAGGTGGTGTCCAAGGGGATGGGTGAGTGTGGAGGGTTGTCCAAGGGGGTGGCGGCCTGTCCAGAGGGGTCGGTGGGGTGTCCAGGGGGGTCTCCAAGGGGTTGGATGGGTGTGGGGGGCTGTCCAAGTGGGTGGAGGCCTCTCCAGAGGGTATTTGGGGTTGTCCGGGTGGGTGGGGGGATGTCCAGAGGGTTGGGGATGTCCAGGGGGTGTCCAAGGGGGTAGGGGTGGGGGGTGGTGTCCAGGAGGGGCGGGGGGCTGTCCAGAGGGGTCGGGGGGTGTCCAGGGGGGTTTACAAGGGGTTGGGTGGGTGTGGGGGGCTGTCCAAGGGTGTGGGTGGGTGTTGGGGGGTGTCCAGGGGGGTGTCCAAGGGGGTAGGGGGGTGGGGGTGGTGTTTAGGAGGGGTGGGGGGGCTGTCCAGAGGGTTGGGGGGTGTCCAGGGGGGTGTCCAAGAAGGTCGGGGGTGGGGGGTTGTGTCTAGGAGGGGTGGGGGTGCTTTCTAGAGGGGTCGGGGGCTGTCCAGAGGGGTCGGGGGGTGTCCAGGGTGGTGTCCAAGGGGATGGGTGGATGTGGGGGGCTATCCAAGGGGGTGGAGGCCTGTCCAGAGGGGTCGGTGGGGTGTCCAGGGGGGTGTCCAAGGGGGTGGATGGGTGTGGGGGGCTTTCCAAGTGGGTGGCGGCCTCTCCAGAGGGTATTTGGGGTTGTCCGGGTGGGTGGGGGGGCTGCCCAGAGGGTTGGGGGGTGTCCATGGGGGTGTCCAAGGGGGTAGGGGGTGGGGGTGGTGTCCAGGATGGGTGGGGGGCTATCTAGAGGGGTCGGGGGGTGTCCATGGGGGTTTACAAGGGGGTGGGTGGGTGTGGGGGGCTGTCCAAGGGTTTGGGTGGGTGTTGGGGGGTGTCCAGGGGGTGTCCAAGGGGGTAGGGGGTGGGGGGTGGTGTTTAGGAGGGGTGGGGGGGCTGTCCAGAGGGTTGGGGGGTGTCCAGCGGGGTGTCCAAGCAGGTCGGGGGTGGGGGGTTGTGTCCAGGAGGGGTGGGGGTGCTTTCTAGAGGGGTCGGGGGCTGTCCAGAGGGGTCGGGGGGTGTCCAGGGTGGTGTCCAAGGGGATGGGTGGGTGTGGGGTGCTGTCCAAGGGGGTGGCGGCCTGTCCAGAGGGGTCGGTGGGGTGTCCAGGGGGGTGTCCAAGGGGGTGGATGGTTGTGGGGGGCTGTCCAAGTGGGTGGCGGCCTCTCCAGAGGGTATTTGGGGTTGTCCGGGTGGGTGGGGGGGCTGTCCAGAGGGTTGGGGGATGTCCAGGGGGGTTTCCAAGGGGGTAGGGGGTGGGGGTGGTGTCCAGGAGGGGCGGGGGGCTGTCCAGAGGGGTCGGGGGGTTCCAGGGGGGTGTTATATCTTACTATATTTTGTTTAAAAAATAATATTCAAGCATATTTTTTTAAATACACATCGATTTGTTTTATATTTCAAAATTTTTTACATTCAAATTATGATTTTTTTCATATAAACATATATTTGTATTATCTAAAAAATATATATATTTTTGCTATTTGTTATAGGTAATAATGAGTCGAAGTTGGATTATGGCACATCGAATGAGCAATGAATATGAGGAAGGTGTTGATGCCTTTTTGGAATTTGCTAAACGAAATGTTCCAAGTAGTGACATTTTTTTCTGTCCATGCCTGAAATGTCTGAATATGAAGAAGTTGAAAAGTAGAGAGATAAAAGATCATTTGATTTGTCATGGTTTCAATCCGAGTTACAACCCTTGGATTTGGCATGGCGAAACTGGACATAATGTCACTGATCATAATGAATCGCAAGATGGTAACTCCGATGGAATTGAAGAAATGATTCGCGATATTGTAGCAGAACAAATTGAGATAGAACCGACAGTTGCACGTCTATATGGTGATGCCGAAAAACCATTATATCCTGGTTGTACAGATTTTACGGTTTTGTCGGCGGTGTTAAGATTGATTAACCTGAAGGCGAAACATTGATGGAGTGACAGAAGTTTTACAGAGCTGCTACAATTGATGAAAGCCATTCTTCCAAAAGATAACGATCTTCCAGATTCGCATTATAAGGCCAAAAAAATATTATGCCCGATTGGATTGGGATACAGAAAAATACATGCATGTCCGAATGACTGCATTATATATAGGAAGGAATATGAATTTCTGAAAGAGTGTCCTAAATGTGGGACATCACGGTATAAGGTGAAAGAAAAATCACAAGCTGATGTAGAGATTATAAAGCTCCCTTCAAAGGTATTTTGGTATCTTTCTATAATTCCTCGTTTCAAACGTTTATTTGCTAATTCACATGATGCAAAAAGGTTAAGATGGCATGCTGATGAGCGGGTATGTGATGGAAAAATACGTCATCCAGCTGATTGTCCACAATAGAAGAAAATTGATGCCCAGTACCCTACATTTGGAAATGAAATTAGAAATCTGAGACTAGGCTTGTGCACCGATGGAATGAATCCATACCGAACCCTCAGTAGCACACATAGTTCATGGCCTGCTTTATTGGTAATTTACAACCTCTCTCCTGAAGTTTGTATGAAGCGCAAATATTTCATGTTGAGTATCACGATCTCTGGTCCAAAGCAACCCGGCAATGATATTGATGTATACTTGTCACCGCTGATTGATGATTTGAAACTGTTATCGGCTGATGGTATTAGGGTGTATGATTCTTATAAAATGGAATATTTTCAACTGCATGCAGTGCCTCTATTCACAATAAATGACTTCCCAGCATATGGAAATTTGTCTGGATACAGTGTTAAAGGGCATAAAGCATGTCCAATTTACGAACAACAGACATCATATTGTCAATTGCATCATGGGAGGAAAACAGTGTACATGGGTCATCGAAAGTTTTTGCCTATGGATCACCCTTATAGAAGACTAAAAAAGGCATTCAATGGCTCACAAGAATTTGATACTGCTCCAAAACCTTTATCCCCAGATTTGTATTTTGAGAGGGTGAAAAACCTTGATGTGACATTGGGAAAGACACCGAAATCTGGTAATGATAGACATATTTGGAAGAAAAGGTCAATATTTTTTGAGCTACCATATTGGAGGTATCATGAAGTCAAACATAATATTGATGTCATGCACGTGGAGAAGAATATCTGTGATTCTTTGATCGGAACATTTCTAGATATTAAAGGAAAGACAAAAGATGGGTTGAATGCAAGGTTAGACCTACTATCAATGGGAATACGTTTGGAGTTAGCTCCCACTCCTAAAGGAAGACGAACATTTCTTCCCCCGGCTTGTCATACATTATCGAAGAGGGAGAAAAGTAGCTTCTGTTAGTGTCTTCATGATATCAAAGTGCCTCAAGGTTATTCTTCAAATGTAAAAAATTTTGTCTCATTGAAAGACTTGAAGTTGATAGGTATGAAATCACATGATTGTCACGTCATGATGCAACAAATTCTACCAGTTGCACTGCGTGGAATATTGCCCATCCGTGTCAGAAAGACTATAATGAGGTTGTGTTATTTTTTCAATTCAATTTGTAACAAGGCGATTGATGTGAATGCTTTGAACATTTTGGAAAAGGATGCAATTTTTATACTTTGTCATTTGGAAATGAATTTTCCTCCAACTTTTTTTGATATGATGGTGCATTTAATGATTCATCTGGTTCGAGAAATAAAGCTTTGTGGACCTGTATATCTTCGTTGGATGTATCCTTTTGAAAGGTATATGAAAATATTAAAGGGATATGTTAAAAATCCATATCGACCTGAAGCCTCCATTATTGAAAAGTATATTTCTGAGGAGGTAGCATAGTTTTGTACGAGCTACTTGGCTACGGCGCAACACATAGGTTTGCCTCCATCTCTCCATGAACGGGTTAATTATGAGGGAAAGGGGATTCGTGGCTTGAAATTCAAATCACTGTCAGCTGAACAGATGAAGAAGTTAGAATCATACATCTTGAATAACATAGCTGATGTTCAACCATATATCACATTGAATATTAATGAGTTGAAACAATGTCATCCAAATAAGAAAGAAATGTGGATTTTGAATGAGCACAACAAAACTTTTTTTCCATGGTTTAAAAAGACCTTGCTTGGTAGATCAGATGTATCAGAGACATTAAAATGGATAGTGGGTGGTCCATCTTTAAATGTGATAACATGGTCCGCTTATGACATTAATGGATATACATTTCATACGAAAGCTCCGGACAACAGAAGTGCAGTTCAGAATAGTGGTGTATTGGTGTTTGCAGAAGCAATGCATTTTTCGAGTGCTAAGGACAGAAACCCAATTTCGGCATCAAGTGCATATTATGGAGTGATTGAAGACATATGGGAGGCTGATTACTTTAAAATTAATGTTCCTGTTTTTAACTGTAAATGGTTTATCGGTAACAACAGTGTCAGGCACGATGAATTTGGAATGACACTTGTTAATCTGAATAGATTGGAAGACACAGCTGATTCTTTTATAATGGCAACACATGCCTAAAAAAATTTCTATGTAGTAGATCAATCAGATATGCAGTGGGCTGTTGTTTTACAAGGGAAAAAACAATATGTTGGTGAGGATGAATTTGATGAAGATGCTGATTTATGTGAGATCCCTACTTCCATGGAAATATTAACAGAACATAATGATGAGTATGTTGAAGACATGGTTTGTTCCATAAGGAACGATCACGACGAAGGAATTTGGGAAAACAATCCAACTGTACATTCCTAAAATTACAGGTAACACATGTTTATTTCTTGTTTACATTTAGTTTTTTCATATAATGTTAGATATTGTAAATTTTTTACTTATTAAAACATGTATCAAACCAAAATGATAAAACAATAAAAACCGTAAAGAGGAGAAGTCCTGGGCGCACCGGCCGGCCGGTGATGAGCCAGCGGCCGGCCGGTGGTCCAGACAGAGGAAGGCTCTCTGTCTGGTCCACCGGCCGGCCGGTGGTGAGCCACCGGCCGGCCGGTGACTGCAGGCAGTGGGCAAGTCTACTGCCTGGGTCCTCCGGCTGGCCGGTGAGCTCACATCGGCTGACCGGTGGACTCAGTGAGTCCACTTTTCAGCTTTCTTGGGCCAACTCCTTGGCAACCTTTTTCCTATCAACAAAAACACTTGAAAACAAGTTAGAACATAATAAGAGTGATTGTGATCATTAAAATCCCAGAGAGAGGGGTACAACAGACTGTGTTTACCATGTTTATCATTGTTTAACATGCTTACCATATTACCAATGTTTACTATTATGTAATTTAGTACACTTTTCTATTTTATGATTAAGTAGTATTACAATATGTGAATTTGTATATTTGTGAACTAATGTTTTTTTTTTGATTTGAAGGAAAATGACAGATCAATCAGTTGATCAGCCACATGATTCTGGAGATGAGTATATTGGTCATACATCTGGGGAGGAACATTCACATGCTCCTATTACGAAAAAGAGTTCAAAGGTTGGTAAGCGTGGGTGCACACGTTTACCAAAATTATCACTTGCCCGTACGAAGGAGGAGAGGATAGTTGTTGAGTTTGATGATGATGATATTCCTAGAGGTCCAAATGCTAAAGATTTTAAGGGTTTTGTAGCAAGTCAGGCTAAGAGCAAAGTAAGCATTCTCTATGATGATTGGAGAAGTGTGGATAAGGCGATAATTTCTCAGCTGTGGGAGACCATTTTGGTAAGATCTTTTGCTATTGTTTGACTGTTCTCTAAATGTTTCTAGTATATATAATATTTTTATCCTCTTTTTTATCATATAAAATTTGATATTCCTTACACTGGAGGAGTCAAGAAGAAATGCTTATCGTTGGCTGCTAGGAGATGGAGGGATTTCAAATCAACCCTATCATCCGATTTCATTTATGGTCATAGGAGTCGTGAGAATCCATGTTGTATATATCCTTTTATAGATGAAGACACATGGAGACAATTTTTTGAAAGTAGAAGAAAAGAATCATTTTTGGTAAGGGCAATGTAAACTTTTATAAGCTTTCTTATATAAATGATCTTATTATTGTTTTGTTAATGATTACTTCTTCTTAATTTACAGAAAACAAGGAAAGCTCATCAAGAGATCCAATCTAAAAATGTATACCCTCATAGTTTATCTTGGGGAGGGTATGCATTAATGGAAGAACAAATGATGGCAGAAAAATTTTAACAACTAAGAGCTGAGTCCTCAAGCTCTGGAGAGGTGGCCCCTCCATCCCCTCCATCTAGACATGAGAAATGGAAAAGAGCTCGGAAGGGCAAAAAAGGACAATATCTTTCGGAAGAATCGAGACTCGTAGTTGAGAGGATTGTAAGATATCTATTTTATTTATTTAAGTTTACTATTTTCGTCATATATTTCCAATCATTATAGAAATGTTCAATTAATTATTACAGGACTCTATTGAGGAGCATAGTTCTCAGGGGACATTTACACCATCTGGGAGGGAAGATATTTTATCTGTGGAATTGGGAAAGCCCGAACATCCTGGCCGTGTAAGAGGATATCCGGCAGGTGTATCGGTAAGAAATGTGTTTCCACGTTCCTCAACTTCTAACGTTGAGGGAGTTTATAAAAAAAATAGAATCCTTGGAGGCTGAAGTCCATAATATTAATGCGACAATGGAGGACAAGATTAGAGCATAGGTGCAGTTTATGTTTGCAGACTTGCAATGACAATTTCAGGGTGCAGCTCCCACTCTACCTCTCCCAGTAGCTCCCACTCCCCCACCTCAGCCTGCAGACCCCATTTTTGATCCTCCTCCTCCGCCGCAGCTACCTACTTATTTTGATTTGTATGTTGATGATCCTCAACATAATATAGTTGCATATGGGATGGTATATTGTATAGGAGATACAATTCATCATCAACAGTTAGAGGTAGAGAATCAGAGGGTCACTGTACAGGATATTACAGATAGATCAGCTCGGATACCATTACCTACAGATGAGGTGATGACAGTTGGACATAGTATCGACCATTTTTTACTTTGGCCATCCAGACTTCTTCGACTCATTACCATAGAGGTATGGATGTTATATCTTTTATTTTATATTTTTATTAATGTTTTATCATTTGAAAACTAATATATTTTTCAATTTATTTTTGCAGGAATACTTCAAAGGTAATGAAATACTGTATAGACAACAACAAAGACAGATAGCTATGACATCAGATGCAGATACTAGCAGTCTTGACAAATTGTCAAGATATTCAAATTTGTTGGCGGATCATTATGACTTTACAATGGAAGCTCATGTCTGTGGACGTGAACTAAGTGTGGGGATTATGAAAACTGATATCATAGAGTTTTTCACTGGAGATAAGTTGGGAATCAACGTGGTGAAAATTTTTATCATGTAAGTCTTAACACCTTTTCCTTGCGTTATATTTATTAAAAATGTATACTTATGTCTGCTTTGTATTAGGTATCTGTATAAAATTTGTGAGAGGAATGAGCTGACAGATGTATATGGATTCATGGACCCACAATTGATTTCCCCTGAAGCATGTGCATTGGATGAGGAACAAAGAATGATTTATATTGCTGATAGATTTGAAAAGAATATAATCACACAGTGTTGGATGATGCCTTTTTGTGATAGGTATGAAACACATCCCTCTCAAAGAGTTAATTATCTTTTAACATAAAAAACCACTAACGTTAAATTTCCTTTTATCAGGGATCATTGGATGTTAGGGGTTTTTTTCCCTAGGGAGAAAGCACTTTATTGGATATGCTCTCTCCATGATGATGTGTGAGAAAGTTTTAAGAATATATTGGAAACATAAGTTTCAATTTCACAATAGTTTTATATATTATAATGAATTTTAAATTTACCCCATTCGTATTATTTTATAACAGCGCATTGGTCCACTTTCAAAAAAGTGCAAAGAAAAGGAATTTCAAGATCAAATATGTACATGCGAAGGTAAATATCCATTTATAATATGTACATTTTAATTTATTACATAAAAATAATATATTTAATTTACACTCATTGAAACAGAAATGTCATGAGCAACAAGGAATCATCGAATGCGGATATTACATGTTAAGATTTATGTATGAAATAATGACAACTGGGACAGTTCTGAGTTTTGACCTGGTAAGATTTCCTCTTTCTCATAATATTTCAATTTGATTTATTCATTATACACATTGACTACTATCCTTTTCCTTTGTAGCTTTTTGATGACCCTCAACCCTTTACTGCTGAAGATATCAAACACTTACAAGTGGAGTGGTCAAATTATTTTACAGGTTTGATTGACTTTTAGTTGTTTGTAATGTAAAATGTAATTTTGAATATTGTCAATGTAATTGTGTATTTCGTAGTCGTTTAGGTTGGATTTAGTTTTTTTTGAAGTTGACAGTATAAGTTTTGATTGTTATATAAGTGAATGTTTAATTTTTCTCTATTTCTTGTTTTGGTCTACTGTTGATGGTTTTTCTGGTCTGGATTTTGGTATGGGGGGGAGAGGTTCCAAGGGGGTGGGTGGGTGTTTGGGGGGTGTCCAAGGGATATGGGAGGGGTGTCCAAGGTGTGTTTGGGGCTGTCCTAGGGGTCGGGGGGGTGTAAATGAGGGTGGGGGGTGTCCAAGGGGTGGGGGGTGTCCAAGGGATATGGGAGGGGTGTCCAAGGTGTGTTTGGGGATGTCCAAGGGGTCGGTTGGGTGTAAATGAGGGTGGGGGGGGGGGCTGTCCAAGGGGTGGGGGGTGTCCAAGTGGTGGGGGGTGTCCAAGGGATATAGGAGGGGTGTCCAAGGGGTGTTTGGGGCTGTCCAAGGGGATGGGGGGGGGGGGGTTTCCAAGGGGTCGGGGGGGAGGTTTCCAAGGGGTCGGGGGGTGTCCAGGGGGTGGGGGGCTGTCCAAGGGGTGGGGGGTGTCCAAGGGGTGGGTGGGTGTTTGGGGGGTGTCCAAGGGATATGGGAGGGGTGTCCAAGGTGTGTTTGGGGCTGTCCTAGGGGTCGGGGGGTGTAAATGAGGGTGGGGGGTGTCCAAGGGGTGGGGGGTGTCCAAGGGATATGGGAGGGGTGTCCAAGGTGTGTTTGGGGCTGTCCAAGGGGTCGGTTGGGTGTAAATGAGGGTGGGGGGGGGGGGCTGTCCAAGGGGTGGGGGGTGTCCAAGGGATATAGGAGGGGTGTCCAAGGGGTGTTTGGGGTTGTCCAAGGGGATGGGGGGGGGGGGTTTCCAAGGGGTCGGGGGGGGGGGGGGGGTTTCCAAGGGGTCGAGGGGGTGTCCAGGGGGTGGGGGGGCTGTCCAAGGGGTGGGGGTGTCCAAGGGGTGGGGGGTGTCCATGGGATATGGGAGGGGTTTCCAAGGGGTGTTTGGGGCTGTCCTAGTGTTCGGGGGGTGTAAATGAGGGTGGGGGGGGGCTGTCGAAGGGGTGGGGGTGTCCAAGGGGTGGGGGGTGTCCAAGGGATATGGGAGTGGTGTCCAAGGTGTCTGGGAGTTCTGTCCAAGGGGCCGGTTGGGTGTAAATGAGGGTGGGGGGGGGCTGTCCAAGGGGTGGGGGGTGTCCAAGGGATATGGGAGGGGTGTCCAAGGGATGTTTGGGGCTGTCCAAGGGCTCGGGGGGGTGTCCAGGGGGTCCGGGGGGGGGGGGGGGTGTCCAAGGGGTCTGGGAGGGATGTCAAGGTGTGGGGGGTGTCCAATGGGTGTTTGAGGCTGTACTAGGGGTCTTGGGGGTGTAAATGAGGGTGGGGGGGGGGGGGGGCTGTCCATGGGGTGGGGGGTGTCCAAGGGGTGGGGGGTGTCCAAGGGATATGGGAGGGGTGTCCAATGGGTGTTTGAGGCTGTACTAGGGGTCATGGGGGTGTAAATGAGGGTGGGGGGGGGGGGGCTGTCCAAGGGGTGGGGGGGCTCCAATGTGGTGGCGGAGGGCTGGCCAGGTTGTTAGGTGGGTATAGATGAGGGTGGGGTTCAGTTGGGGCTTGGGGGAGGGCTGGCATGGTTATTTTTGTTGTTTGGTTTCTGGTTGCTTTTTGGTGAGAGCCGTGCAATTATTTTAAAAAAAATATCGCTTTCACATCGGTTATTTTATAACCGACGTGGTAAATAAATCGGTAGGGGTTTATCACGTCGGTTTTTTCAAGAACCGACGTGGTAAACCGTTCCCGGGCCTTTTATCACGTCGGTTCTTAATATAACCGACGTGCTAAAAGGCCTGGGAACCGATTTACCACGTCGGTTATTGGATAACCGACATGCTAAAACGTTTCCCAGGCCTTTTTACCACGTCGGTTATTTAAGAAACCGACGTGATAATAGGCCCGGGGAAGGGTTAATCACGTCGGTTATGTCATAACCGACGTGATAAACGATATCCCAGGCGTTTTATCACGTCGGTTTATAAATAACCGACGTGATAAACCCCGTGATTTTAGGTATGTTACGTCGGGTTTTAAATAACCGACGTAAAAAACGTTATTTATAACGTCATCCGTATTAACGTCGCCTAAAAACCGACGTAAATAATGAAAAATAACCGACGTAAAAAATGTTTTCTGCACTAGTGATACCAGTAGTATATTTTGGTGCTATTTTCTTTCCTAGCATCTGTGTTAGTGTATTTTTGCCATTGGTGAACTTCTCTAAGTCTTTATTGAGTTTCTCATTAGATAGTTTCAGTTCAGTATTCTCTTTTAACAGTTGAGCATTTTTCTCCTTTTCTATATCAAGATCATATTTATGCTTAACACTTAAAGCATGCTGTTTCTTTAATCCTTTGTATTTATCCTTAAGTTCATTACATGTCTCTTCCAGCATATTATAGTACTCAAACAATTCTGATTTAGACATGTTATCACCTTCAGAATCATCTCCAGAATAATATGAATTTGAAGCAGGAGTTTCTGATGTTACCTCAGAAGTGTTTGTCATAAAACACATGTTGGCTCGATTCCTTTCAGAGTCTGAAGATTCAGATTCACTTGTGATGTCTTCTGAAGCACTCCAAGTAGCCTTCATGGATTTCTTAAACTTATTGTCCTTATATTCATATTTCTTTTTATACTTCAGCTTTGGATAGTCGGCTTTAATGTGTCCGTTTCTCTTGCACTCATAGCAGACAACATCATCTGATTTGTCATTCTTCTTCCAATCCTTTTTCCATTTACCTTGGTGATCATACTTACCCTTATAATTTGTTTTTCTGAAGAACTTCTTTTTCCTATAAAATTTCTTAAATCTTCTAGCATTGTGAGCCATCTCAGCATCACTGTCAGAATCACTTTCACTGTCTTCACAGCTTGAACTTTCAACTACATCTTGAAGCTTTTCTTTGTCCTTATTCTTTGAAGTTGAAGATTTGAAAGAGACAGACTTTCTTGGAGGTTCATTTTCTTCCTCATTATTCACTTTAAGATCTTCTTCATACATCATCAGCTTTCCAATTAGTTCCTTGACAGGTAGAGCAGCAATGTCACATGATTCTCTGATTGAGACAGATGTGCCCCTCCATCTATCAGGTAGACATCTCAAAATTCTCATAATTTGTTCCTTCGATGAGACATCTTTCCCCAGCGATATCATTGTATTGACAATTTCATTGAACCTGAGATACATGTCAAAAATGGGTTCGTCAGGCTTCATTTTAAAATTATCATACTTGATAGTATAAGTGTTCAATCTCATTTCTTTAACATTCGTTGTTCCTTCATGAGAAACAGCTAAGGTATCCCAAATTTCATATGCAGTTTTACAAGAAGAAATTCAATTAAACTCTTCATCTCCTAGAGCACAGTACAAGGCATTCATAGCTTTACAGTTGTTATTGTATGCAGTCTTTGTAGGTTCATCCTAGTTAGATCTAGCAGTAGTAGGAATTTTGTATTCTGATTCAATAACAGTCCAAATATCAAAACCTATGCTTTCTAGATAAATTTTCATTTTCAGTTTCCACTGATCATAATTAGTTCCATTGAAGAAAGGTGGCCGGTTAGTAGAAGCACCCTCAAGTCTATTGTCCATGAGGAGAAAATTTTAAAGAGATAAAAATTTATATATAACAGAAATTTTAAGAACTTTAAAATACAACTAAAATCACAGTTCAAAAGCAGATTACTTTTAGAAAGTATTTTCAATCCTCTGATACCAAGTGTTGGTCGGAGTGGTTTACTCAAGAGGGGGGTGAATTGAGTACCAATTAAAATTTCTGTATTTAAAAAACAGTGTCTTAAAGACCCCCAAATAAAATAATAAATTAAACTGTAGTGAATTTATATTAAAGTAGAGGTTTTGTTAGATTATCAAGGGATTGATTAATTTCAAGTTAATCAACACAGGAGTGTGTGATTATCTTTTGAAACTAACTTACTAATCTACACTTAACATAAACACTTCCTAATTTAATTATCAAAGTAACTTTAAAAATAGTATTGGTTTTAAAGTGATTAGCAGCGGAATAAAACTTTGAAAGAGATGGCACAACAATGTAACCAAGAGGTTCAGTCTCAAGCCGAGACTTAGTCCTCTCAAAAGTTTATATAAAAATGATCCACACCCTGAATCGGGGTTCAACAGTTTACAACGGTCCAGGTCCAAGACCTCTACCACTATTCTTTGTGGGAAATACTACAACAACAACCAGCTGTCCAGGTCACACACGACCTCTACCACTGTTATTCGTGGGAAAGAAAGAATGAAAGAGTTTGGTAAGGATTTACAAATCCTTCAGTTTGAGTACAGGAGACAATGTATGTGTTAGATACAGCAGATAACACACACTGCTCGAAATGAATGATAATAAATCACAGAACAAGAGATGTAGAGTTTAGAAGTGGTTCTGGTGATTTCAGTGTAGCTCTAGACTCCTTTGGATTCGACTAGAAGTGAGTCTGAGTCCTCTTCTCGTTTCTGTTTGAGAAACAGAGTGTCGTATGCTCCAGGTTCAAAGACAGTAAAAATGTAGTAGTTGAAGTTCTTCAGTGTTCTTCTTTTATGCACAGAACACTTCTCGATTATGCTTGATTGTCTATGAGCTTCTCTGTGTTCTTCTTATTCTTGTGTTTTTGGTATATTCCATCCACCACACTTTTCTTGTACGCTTATTGTTGTTGTTTGTTGATGTATCTTGGGCAGCGTAGTCTTCTCGTATTTATCTCCCAACAGGGGACAGAAAAGAATTCTTTTCAGCAGGTACGAGGTACGGGTTCCTGACATCCGACAACCTTTATCAGATATTTGAAAAATCATTAAAATGTACATGATATGACCATTAGATAGATTAAATATAGGAAATAATGAAATTCAAACAGTGAGTCGAATGATCGGTAGGTAATCAGCATCGGTAGCTTGAACATCGGTAGCTCAATGTCATTAGTTTCTTTGACTCTATCGGTGGCTCTATGCGTCGGTTGGTACATGCTTGTATCGGTGACTTTGTTTATCGGTAGCTCCATGCGTCGGTAGCTCCATGCATCGGTAGCTCCATGCGTCGGTAGCTCCATGCATCGGTAGCTCCATGCATCGGTAGCTCCATGCGTCGGTAGACCGGTAGCTCTATGTTTGTATCGATAGCTGTCTGTAAGTCAGTAGCTTACATTTATAAGCACATCGGTAGCTCTGTGTTAAGTATATCGGTAGCTCTGTGTTAAGTCTATCGGTAGCTCTGTGTTAAGTCTATCGGTAGCTCTATGTTAAGTCTATCAGTAGCTCTGTGTTAACACTATCGGTGACTCTGTCTATCGGTAGACTAAGTCTATCGGTAGACTGGGTACCGATAGCTCTTTATCATTAGCCATAGGCAGATTACTTATCTGTTTTATGCAGAACACATCCGATTGGGTTAGAATCAATTTATAACTTGTATGAACATGGATAAAAGAGGATTAACATATTCCAAAGACTATTTTAAAAATTATTATTGGTTTGATCACAGATTGGAAAGAATTAAAGTATAGATCAATGATACTTAACAATATCATAGAGAATGAAAGCATAATTGGGATTTTCAACACATATGAATACATGATTGAGATTATCAAAACAGGTGAGGTCAACAAAAATGATATCAATACTAGAATAAAAACACAAGTGTATCACTCAAAGGTGAAATTGAATCAACTGAAATAGTTCACTGTCCAAAAATAACCATTCAATTCGAGGTAAATGGTATTTTCCAAACACATAGGGTAGTTACTACTATGAGAAACTAATTATCGAACTCTATTTCATTCCTATCCCATTATAATGTTGTTAAAAAATATGAAAAACTAAAAAATAAAACCCATTTAATCACACTTTTTAATTTCCCTCGCCTGGGTTCCATCTAATGGTGCCTCAGGACAGGTTGGTCATATGGTCTCCAGTGCATTTACCCAAATGAAAAAAACTACCAACATCCCATGAGGGACAAGTTCTGATAATGGGGAAACTATGCCCTTATTGGAAGGGTAAACACATCAGAATTTATAATAAAATAATAGCGGAAGTAGTAATACCGTACAACAAAAACAAACAGTGGGAGAAAAATAGAAATTTAAAAAATAGAGCATATATATATATAACTATTCATGTCATATGTGTTTAGGAAATCAACCAAAACATGTACCAAATTTGGAAACACAACACAATGGAATAAAAAGTCAATGAAAGTAAACTCTTATAGCATCGCATTCCTGATCTTGGTCCCAAGCTCTCAATATCCAATAGTAATCAAGTACCTGATATAAAAGGGAGCTTTCCATTATATATACTTGTAATTATATAATCTGTTTGGTTCCAAAATCATGAGCCAAACAGGGTTTGAAAGAATACTAGTAGGAAACCACAAGAAGGATTGTACCTAACAGTCAGTGAATATATATAATATGTAATATACAAGAAATAAGCAATATACTATGAAGGACTCAAAAGTAAAAAAAGCATAATATTTTCAATTACATTCATTTAACATATATTATTCATCTATTATATCATTTAACCATGGGATATATCTTAAGCTCTATTTCCCCTCATATAATGTAACCAAAACAAATGTCTCATAAGACCGTCTAAATAATCATGTTATACTGAATCCAAGATTGTGTTTTGGCTTGAACACACAACACAATCATTCAACTATTTAGAAACCAACCTCTAGAAAATCATTCACTATCAAACCCCTTTGGTCCCACTAATAACCAATTCAATAAATAATGTTTCCCTAGGAAATCATTCATGGTATAACCCATTAGGTCCCTCATAACATCAATCCATTAAATAATCACCCTCTGGGAAAGCTCTCACTGTCTATTCCCTTCCGGTCAATCATCTACACCAAGGCTCTCATGGTCCTTTATAAATGGTCAGGAAGTCCCCTCAGTCTTCCATGTTTAAGGCTCTGACGGTCAATTGAAAATAATAGAACCCATATTATATCCATGAATCTCATGTAATATAAAACTACTACATGGATAAACATTCACAATGCATATCATAAGAATTTCATATAATCAATCAAACAGTATCTTGAACAAACAATTCATGGAAAACAATATATTCCCCATTGAAAACTAAGACCCAAGGGCCATAATCAATCAAACAAGGGAGACACACCCCAGAGTGTCCCATAGAGAAAGTATCGATCCTAAATCATAATAAATAATGGGTTATAAATCAATCAAAACATAAAAGGTAATAATATAGTTAAACTCTAATTAAAGAAATACCCAAAACTAGGGAATGAAACATAATTAACATATATAATCAAAAAACAACAAAAGGTAAAAACCAAATACCTTGATGTCGCATGATCGATATACTTGAATGTCAGCCATTGAATCAGAATATATTGGCACATATATAAAAAAAGGTGAAACAATGAACCTTTAATAACTCACAATAGTGGTTGAAATATGAATAATGGATCAATAATGTTTGAGAACCCACCCATGGGATTCCAGCGAACCTAATGGTGTCTCAAACAGAGCTCGGATGTAGAATTGGGAGATCAAAATTCGTCCATCCTTCTGGAGCTCTATTGTACGAAACACATTAATAAGAAGGGGTTTTCAGACATGAGACATGACCCCTCTCAGATATAACAAATAAAATGAAAATTACATGGCATGTTAATTAAAAATACACACCGTCTATTAACCTCAACCAGACCTCTTCTTATACAGGTCTTCCAGGTCCCAACACGGTAATGTAATCTACCTTTACAAGCTAAGAATGTGGTTGTATGCATGAATCTTGGTACATGGTGTGTACTCAAAACTACATGATGTGTAATTATAAAAATCACATGTTTTCCTTTTTCCTCAAAACAACCTGAAAAAAAGATCTATACTTGAAAAGAATATTTGGGTCCTTACATGTTTTTAAAATATTTTTCATTGAAAATTAATTTTGAAAACATTTTATTTAAAAATAAATCTTATAAACATCAGAATGTGTCTAAATAGAAAATACGGTTGATAAATCCATACAATTCATAAAATGGAAAAATTTATTCATTCTTTTTGGAAAAAGATTAAAAATACATTGTTCAAAAAGAGATAAGAATATTACATTGAAAAAAAATTAAAAAGAAATAAGGGGTAACAATTTCATTAAAAAAATTAAAAAATGATTTTTGTTATTTATTAAACATTGTTTTTAGAAGAAAATAAGTTCTTAGAATAAAGAGATAAATAATGTTGGGTTTTCGAAAAAAATTCTAATAAATTTTTAGTACTAAATAATTAAATATTGATACTAATATTGAATATAGTCATGAATACCTAGATAATACTTAAATGTTTTTTTGAAAAATGGTTTTATAATTTCTTCAAATGGGAGTTCAATTGAAATATTTTTAAAGATATTATTGCGGAAAATAATCATAAATCATTCCAAAGCCTCCCATGCCACCTTGAAACATTTAATATATTAAAACACATGAAGTAATAATTTTAAACGAAATTCATAAATACCATGAATGTAAGAGTGTTAATGGAATAATATAACAATTTGGGTAGTTGATACACCACAAAAAATATATAAGTGGTGAACAATACATTTATCCAACACATATAAAAAGTGAGAGGCGAATCCCTACTAGATGAATTGAATGACCCAAAAGTAATAATAAACAAATGAAACATATAGATAACATGATGATATATAATTCATTATATTTCATTTTAATGTGGCATTATTTATATAATTAATAAGAAATTAGGGTCACACCAATAAATTATGCCTCAGGAATAGAAAAGTGATACAAGAGTCCCTTACTTTGAGTTTCATTTCAGGTGAACGTCCTTTAACATTCTATGTAATAAAATTATGATAATTTTAATAATTATTCAGAAAACTTTTAAATACTATCATTTATTTTATTTCCCTTATTACTATATTGTGTAGAACTATATAGTTAATTATGTTTACATCAGGTGTTTTGAACAAATTCAGTTCTTGTTTCAACAAAAACATTTGTAGGTCAACTATAGTCAAATGGGGCCATTATATAAAATTTCAATAATAAAAATCCTGACTTAATTTTATTATTCTTTCGTTAATTAAACCATTAAAAAAATCATTAAATATGGTATTGAAAACTAAATCAACTTAATGTTCATGGAGACAGTAGGTCGTACGTACACTTGAGTAACAATCTTACATTCTAATGATCGTAATGGATGTATGGTAAGTAAAAAACATATCTTCATAGAATGATAATTATTACATAAATAAAATATTAATTAATGATATTTTATAATTTTTTTAATTATTATTATTAAAAATGAATCACATCATATCGAGGAGGTGGAATTCCATACGTCCATGAATGACGTTATCTCTATTCCAGTGTGTGGAAGGAAAATAAAGAAAATGATATATATATATATATATATATGTGTGTGTGTGTGTGTGTGTTTCTAGAAAAGTAATTATTTCATTAATATAATATATATGCAGTGTATGTGACACATGGTTAATTATATTCATCATTTATACATTCCACAGATCATGTGAATGAATCCCATCACTTTAAGGGCTGGTAGCCCGCACTTCCACAAACGATGTTATCATATTGACATGAAATGGAAAGTGTTAAATTTATATATCATAATTTAATTATATAATTATAGAAAAATAATAAAAATAATATATAAAATTAATAAATAGAGTGTCCCTCATAATTTCAACCATGATAGGTGGTAAAGGAAAAATGAATAGTCATCATTTCGTGAGGCATTAGTGCACTATACACCGAAGTAATATGATCATTATTTTTTAGCTGGAGATGTGTGAATGTGTAGGTGGAAAAAATAACATAAAAATAGCCTATTATATTTTGGATACTACTTTATTTTTTTAATCATAAAATAATAATATTATAGGCATTGGATAATGGAAATGAAACTAAAAAGATTGATAGAAGTTGTTACTTATTTGTCGGGTTACTTTTTTAGATTATACCAAATGAAATTATTGTAAGGATTTATGAAAAAATTGATTATTCTAGGTCTATGGGAGGGATATTGGAAGACTATTTTGGTGGATATTAGCAGATACTTAGAGGTTTTAGGGTTGTGAAAATGTGTGAGAGTTATTTTCCTTTTATAGTGAAGTAAAATGACTTAATTGGAATTGTTGAAAACAAGTTAGGTATACTAATGTTATTAAGTAATAAAATTTCATAAAAACCATTAAAAAGAAATAAGGAAGACTAATGCCCTAATTATGTCCATACAATGGTTTTTTTGACAATTTTAATGGTCATTTAGGACCGTAAGATAAATGTTTAGTCCATTATTAAGATTAATTTTGACTTAATCATTATAATTAATATTAATCACTTTCCCTAATCATATTGGTCAAAAATAAACATTTATTGTTATAATATAAATATATTATTGAATAAAATTTCATATTTCCACTTTATGAATTTAAATTCACAAGTTCGGTAAAATAACGATTATTGCTAATCTTGTAGACTAACGAATCAACTTATTTTAGTAGAAAAATGTTCAAAAGTTTTGTTATTTTTTTATATTTTATTTCAATGTAAAATTGGTTAGAATGAACTTAATTATATTAAAATATTTATAATATATATAATATTACATTAAAACTAATCGAAAATACAATTTAACAAATATACATTATTCAATTTTTTTTTATTTTTGACTAAAATGAAATATTCTTCACTCTTCATAAAAAATGAATTTTCTCAAAACAATACCAAATATCCACCATATGGTAATTTTGAATGTATGAATTCAAAAATAATGTATATTTTATAAAATTAGATTTATTAATTTCTAAAAATTCTATTCATAATAGGTGCTCCATTAAAAGGTGGTTAAATTATATTAATAAAAATATTTATTGTATGCTTAAAATAGAGTTTGTTCGTATAAGTTTTTATAAATATAATAGATTTATATAAAAAATATTTTACTGAATATAAAACATGTATATAAATAAAATAATTAAGTAATTTAAAATAATTAATTATTTTATGACAAAAATCATTTGTTTGAACAAAAAAAAATCTTTTTATATACAATTGGTTCTTATTATCATTTCACATTAGTTGGTATCCCATTAAATCCACTTATATTTATATAATTCATAAATTTATTTTATTTTATTATTTATATTAATAACTATTAAAATAATAATTATTTTATATCATATTATATTAAATACAAATATTTTTATAATACACTATTATTTGGTGAAACTCGATCCTATTTGTAACACAGGCTATTGAGGAAGGTCTCTCTTGAATGTAACAAATGATATAGGGGAAGGTCAATCTTGTATGTAAAACAATCTAACTCAGTATTGCGTGAATTGTTGAAATATCATGTGTGGAATTTATTTAAAATTGAAAATATATAGTAATGTCTTGGGATATTATATTCCCTTATGTGTTGGGGTTGTTTGTCACACACACTATTGAATATATAGTTGAACTTTATAATTTTGTGATGTCACATTTCCCGCCTATAATTAAATTACATCCTCATAATTTAAACTCGATCATAGTGACATATTATTTGATACTTCCAATGTTCGAAATCCTACATCATAAAAAGGGTTTATAAAACATCATCCAGAAAAGAGAGAATGGGATGTACAACGGTCACATGGAAAACCATGTAACATAAACTCTAAGTAGGAGAACATTAGTGGGAACTAGAGATATATACTTAGAGGAAATGAATAAATATTTTTAGGTACTGAATGAGGTCATTAATCACAAACATGTTAATAATCTATATAATTTTTAGGTCCTAAATGCTATAAATCTATTTTGATTTAAGATACCATTGATCTAATAGAAATTATGGCATTAGGGAAATTTTTTATTTGAAATTAATTTTCCCAATGTTGGGTAATTCCTTTACAGACCAAGTATATGAGGAAATTTTATTACCTGATATGTCTCAAGTTCATAAGAACAATCCTATATTTTTGTTTTTCTGGGTCAAATTCTATTTCTTACCTTTACACCATGGAATTAATTACCAATAAAAATTTTTTATCCCTGAAGCATTAAAATATAGATTGTAAAGATAATAAGGCCTAGAAGAGAGTTTCATGTCTGACTATTTATATATAACTATCATCAAAAAATAATATTGTTCATATATGGACCCATAATCCTCAAAATTGATACCACTAGTTCATTATCAACATTTATTCATCAAATATTTTAACTATAATCTATGAAAAAATAACAAGGACATTACGTAGGATAGTGGTTCACATAATCCGTCATCGTCCTTCTATCATGGTTTCTAGACCCGCAGTCTTTCAGTATTTGATTGATTATCACATAGATTATAGCTTTTCCTTTTATAATACCAAATTAATTTAATTTAAAAAAATATGATGGACATCGTCAAAATTTAAGAAATAAATACTCTCTAAACAATTCATTCCTATATATCAGGAATTTATAAATACTTCATCCATTTATTCGCACCTAGGTCATTCCATGGTCAAGGGTTTATACATAATATTATTTCTCAAAATCATGACTCTTTTATAAATAAAAATCATATTAAGAATAACCTTTATCATTATTTGTTATTATCCATTAAAATAATTCATAATGGTTTATCGAAAAATATTGGATTATCCTAAGCATATCTGTTGTGAGTGTCAAATCAGGTGCATAGTAAGGATCATTGTAATGTACCAAGTCACGCTGAGTTAGGCTCGTAACACCTTGTTAGATTTATTACACCTATGAATATCATTGTTGGACTCGACTATTTTAATAATACAAAGACATGTTTAATTTATGTGATAATTATGTTTTTATTATATGATAATCGTGTTTCATTAATATTCCTAGTCTCTATAAAATAATAACTATGTAATTTTAGTCTCACTTCTCTCTTGTTTAAGACTACAGTGAAAAATTTCTCAATGTATGAATGTTCATTGACTAAGGTCACCAATAAAGGTCTTCGATGAAGGTCACCGATGAATGGTCTCCGATGAAGGTCACCGATGAAGGTCACCGAAGAAAGGTCACCGATGAAGGTCACCGACATAAGGTCACTGCTGAAAGGTCACCAATGAAGGTAATTGATGAAAGGTAAACAATAAAGGTCACCGATGAAGGTCGTCGATGAATGGTCACCGATGATGGTCACTGATGATGGTCCCCAATAGAAGGTCATCGAGGAAGTACATTTATATAAGGTTACCGTTGAAGGCTACCGGTGTAGCTTACTTATGAAGCCTGCAGTTTAAGCCTACTGTTGAGAAAGATACTTATACTAGTTTACCAATGCTCACTCTTCTACTACATTCTTTGTCAAATTCTTATGATTTTTCTAACGATCATATTTTATAAATTTTATACTTCAGACATTAATTAATTCTTATTTTAGACATATCAAGAGACCGTATCTTGAAACAGTACGGGGTACTAGGAAGACCGCATGTGGTATACTAATTCCTATTGTCAGACATCAAATTTTAAAGTGATGGATGAGCAAGAAAAACATATAGCGTGAGAAATGTGTAAATAAATAGTAATTCATGAGAAAGTGCATACTAACTAGATCATAAAGGACAAGGAATAACCACAAAACACTTACACTATGAATCCATGAGGCTCAAGATGATCATTTCGGGTGAACAAATTCAAGGTTTCCTTCTATGTTTCATCAACTCTCTATCAATACAAGAAACAGTACAACTCAGTTCTCGAAATCTAGAACCTGGAGTTATGACCCACTGTTTTGTGGACATCTTCTAGAGAAAGACTCAAACTTCAATTTCTTCAATCCATGAATTTGTGATATGAAAAAATACACATAGAGCCTTCTAATCTCAATCATATAATATTAGATCTATTGTGTTCTTTTATATTAAATTTCTTAGAAATTTATGTGTTTTCATGTTAGACACACTGTACCTCATGCTCGAACTAGAGGATAATGAATATCATCACATCAAACATAGCATACACCTTGTTTCCAACGTATAACTGTGGAAGAGGTCATCTGTGGTATGTATTATTTGTTTTTACAACGAAGAATTGTTGTAGAGGGTGTGAACCCTGGACAAGTTTTGAAAACTTTTGTAAATCCAAATACTGGATGTGTATCAAGTTTATTATTTATATATACTTCATGGTGGTGGTGATCACAAAGTGGAGAGGATTAAGTCTCGGCTTGAGACTAATCCTCTTGTTTAAATCTGCTGCATTTTTATTTTTTGTAATACTCTGTTTTTCTATTTTCTACTGCTTATAATTTTAAAAACAAAATGTTGTTTTTAAATTAACTCTAATTTTTGTTTTGGTTAGTTTGTGTATGTGTTTAATTCAGTAAACTTGTTTCAAAAGTTAATGAAAATTTTTACATTTATTAAACAAAGGACTAACAACCCTTTAAGTAACATGTTGATCACCTAAACATTTATACCTCTACTGCCTTAATTAACTGGGATGTTTGATAATTGGTGGATCATTATCATAATGTGTTTAATATAAATTTTCTGTAGGAACTCAATTCACCCCCTCTTGATATTCCACTCTAACCAACATTTTGTATCAAAGGGTTATTTTTTGTTTTCATTATTTCTACCATCTGAACGATTCCTCTTTTTTTCAAATTCTATTCAACATTTAATTTTTGTAGTTTTTAAAAGATACAATTTTTTTCATATATAATTTTTTTTCTATAACATTTTAATTAACTATGGATAGCAGAATTAGCAGTGCGGCTACTGACATGCCACCTTTCTTTAATGATAATAACTATACTCAGTGGAAATTAAAAATGAAAATTTATCTAAAGATCATGGGTCTTGAAATCTGGGACACAATAGAAGAACAACATGCATTGCCTCTTATATCTAGGGACACATAGTCTCAGTAGACAATGCTATATATAAAAATAACTGTCAATCAATGAAAGAATTGTACTGTTCTCTAGGTGATGAAAAATTCAATAGAATATCAGTCATTAAAACTACATATGAAATTTGGGATACTTTTTCTATTTCTCATGATGGAACAACCATTGTTAAAGAAATGAGATGAAATACTTGTACTATTAAATATGATAATTTTAAATTGAGGCATGATGAATATATATCTAAACTGTTTCTCATGTTCAATGAAATAGTAAATACTATGAGTCTTCTATGGAAACCAGTAGACAATAAGGATCAAATTATGAAGTTGATTTGATGCCTACCTAACAAATAGAGAAGATCTTCTATTTCTATCTGAGAATCCTATGACATAGTAAAGCTACCAGTAAACGGTCTAATTAGAAATCTTATGTTGTATGAAGAAGAGATTATGGTAAATCATGAAGCATATGAAGAACCAAGAAAGAAATATGTATCATTCAAGATATACACCTCTATGTGAAATGATAAAGAATTAGATCAAGCTCTTCTATACAGTTATACCAATGAAGACTCATCTTATAATAGTGATTATGAGATAACTCATCTTTCTACTAGATTTAAAAAGTTCTACTATAAGAAGAATTTCATTAGAAAATAAAACTATAAAAGAAGGTGTGATAGTAAAGGACAGTGGAAAGAGGACTGTAAATGGAATTTAAACACAAATGAGAAGTCTTCTAGGAGTGTTAATGAAAAGGCCATGCGATGGCTGAATCCTCCAAGCTGAAATTTTTGAATAAATATTAAGACAAGGGTAGGGGAAATAAAAAGGCTATGAAATCTACGTGGAGTGCATCAGAATATAGCTCTAGTGGATCGAAAATTTTGATATTGTGATGAACAAACATAAAAACCTATGTTTCATGACAGAAACATCTGAGATAATACCCAATTCTCATATACATAATGCTTAACCATGTTTGTAATCCTAGTCAAAAAGGAAAAAGAAAAATGTTTCTTTCAAACAAAAGAATGAAGTTTCCACTTCTCAACCAATTTAGTTGCATCACATATATTTGATTGGACCATCTAGAGTTTCATGTTTAAATGGGAAGTACTATGTTTATATTCTTTTAGATTATTTATCTAGATATACTTGGTTATACATAGAATCTCTCAAAAGTGAAGCATGTCCTTACTCAATTAGATATTCCATGTCTATAGAACATTTTAGTGGACTTAGAATTATTACATTGAGAAGTGATCATGGAGGAGAGTTTGAAAATTAGGAATTTGAATCTTTTTTTCCCACAAAAGGGTTCTAATCACAATTTATCTAATCCTAGAACACCTCAAAAAAATTGAGTTATAGAATTAAGAAATAGGATAATTCATGAGATTGAATGGACTATGCTAAATGAGTATAATCGACCTATCTATTTTTGGGTTGTGGCTATTAATACATCTTCTTACACCATCAATAGAGTCTTAATAAGACCTATTCTTAAGAAAACCCCTAATGAGCTCAGGAATAATAGTAAGCCTATGGTTAATTCATTTAGAGTTTTTGGTTGAAAGACATTATCTATAATACTAAAGATAATCTTGAATTTTTTTAATCCAAGCGTGATAAAGGAATTTTCGTAGGTTACTCAATCTCTAGAAACGTTTATCGATTATTCAATGAGATAACCAAATTTGTGGAATAATCAATTCATGTCTAATTTTACGAAACTAATGAACATGAGCTCAAAAACTATTTTTAACATCTTAAGTATGATATTTCAATTCTGGACCATAATGAAAATGATAGTGAACCCTTAGTAAAAATAACCATTTCGGGAAATGTTCCTAAATCTGAGCATAAGAAATATGAACCAATAGAAAACCATGATTATAATAGTTAAACACATTATAGAGTTATTATAACTCTGAAGAATCGTCCTTTAGATGTTGTAGTAGGTGATCTAAATATATTAGCACAAACAAGATCTTCTCTGAGAAACCAGGTTGAACATTAATCCTTCCTTTCCTATCATAAACCCAAAAATATTAATGATGTGATAAATGATGAATTTTTGGTAATAGACATGAAGGAAGAATAAAATCTATTTGAAATTAATAAATTTTTGGAATTAGTATAAAGACCTAAACACACATTGACCAAAGGCACAAAATGGGTGTTTATAAATAAAACTGATGAATCTGGTAACATAGTTAGAAATAAGGATAGACTAGTTGCACACAGAAATAGTCAAGATGAAGGAATAAACAACGAGGAATCCTTTTAACATGTAGCTTGACATGAAGCCATTGGGATATTACATGCTTATGCAGCCCATCTGAATATCCAACTATATAAAATGGATTTCAAAAGTTCATTTCTAAATTTGTAGATAGTTTATAATGTATTTCTTCAAAAACCCATGGTTTTCAAAATCCCCATTTTTCAAATAATGTATTTAAACTTTATGAAGATCTATATGGTCTAAAACAACTTCCAAGACTTTGGTATGATAGATTTAGTTCTTTTCTTATATCAAATTGTTTTACTAAAAGAATATCTGATCCTACTCTTTTTATTAAAAGGATTTCAAAAAATTGTTTTAATAGTATATATTTTTGTAGATGAAATTATTATTGGATCCTCTAAAAATTATTTATGTACTAATTTCTCAAAAATTATGCAAGTTGAATTTGAAATGAGTTTAAAGGGGGAACATAAATTTTTCTATGGATTACAAATTTATCAAATTAAAAAACGTATTATATTAAATCAGAGTAAATATACTAAGGATATTTTGATACTTTTTGGCCTGGTTGGAAATAAAGGTAATGATACACCAATGTGTACCCCTTGTAAGTTGGATGGTGATGAAATTGGTAAATCATTGAATCAAAACAAATATAGAGGTATGATTGGCAGTCTGCTCTACCATGCTGTTGGCAGACCTGATATTATGTTCAGTGTATAATGTGTCGTCGTGTTCAAGCCAATGCCAAGGAGTGTCATTCAACTTATATTAAAAGTATTTTTAAATATCTTAAGCATACCATAAACATTGAAATATTTAATCCATGTATAAAATCATTTAATTTAAAATTTTATTTCGTTGATGAAATTACTGGTTTTACATTAGATAGAAAGATCACATCTAAAACATGTCACATTTTGGGCATGTCACTAGTATCTATCTGTGGTACGAAATAGAATTTTGTTGCATTATATACTGAAGAATCTTAACATATAGCTTCTGGTAGTTTTTGTGGTCATATTCTATGGATTAAACACACTTTACTGGACTATGGTTATCAATTCAAAAATATATCTATAAACTATGATAATACAAGTGTTGTTATCATTTATAAAAATCCCGTATCTCATGCTAGGACAAAGTACACTGATGTGGGAAATCACTTGTTAGGAGATCATTATCGAAGAGTTCATATCACTCATGAATTCATTGGAAATAAACACTAATTTCATGATATATTCAAAAATCCTTTGAGCAATGAGAGGTTAAATTACATCAATGATGAGTTAGGTATGATAAAATGTTAAGTAAGGAACCTCACCATTGGACATCACAATTAGAAACCCCACCATTAGAAACCTCAACATTGGACCTCCGCATTAGGAACCTCACCGTTAGACCTCACCATTAGGAACCTCACCATTGGACCTCACAGTTATGAACCTCACTTTTAGGAACCTAACTGTTGGACCTCACAGTTAGGAACCAAACTGTTGGACATCACTGTCTAGAACCTCATCGTTAGGAAACTCGCTGTCGGATATCACCATTAAGAAACTCCCCGTTGGACCTCACCTTTAGGAACCTCACCATTGGACCTCACCGTTAGGAACCTCACCGTTGGACCTCACCATTGGGACCTCACCTTTGGCACCTTAATGATAGTAGACTTTTCCGGGATATTGCTTTTTTCTTCCAGAATCTAAAACGTTTTTATTATTACTTATATATTTTAATTGATTTTTTTTTCAATCCATAAATGATAAATAAAATAGTAAACACCGCATTTCAATCCACATCCATCCTCTCCCAAACCTCTTTCTCTCTAATCATAGAACCTCACCTCCCACTAAAACCCTCAAAATGCTCCAGATGGAAATGGAATGATTGAAGAGACCGATGGTATGTGATGAAAGAGATTCACCTAATAATAAGATACCTCTAGCTTAGTCTAGTTGTGGAAGAATGGTAGTGTCAAACATGATCAATCTACATTTTTCAAAGAGGGAAATCATGTTTGAGAAATAATTCTATTCGGAATGGCTGTTGTCGAGCAAGCCTTTTGTGCCAAAGGCACATGAATCTCAGGACATGGTCCATTTCTTTGCAAATAACAACGAACCATACTACCCAAAGTTAGTGAATGTGTTTTACGAATCTCTGAAGATCTAGAAATATGAGAATGATACCCTAATGTCTTCAAAGTATAATTGAGTAAGTGTTAGATTCTTCTCTCCTGAATGGGATAAATGTTTAAGAGTTCAACATGAAGGGATTTTTGATTTCTACTCAAGAGTAGTTCCCCCCAATAGTTATTTCTTTTATTATGAAGAATATTTGTCTAAACTAACAGGGGATGGGATCCCTAAGAATGTGATTTCTATTGAAATGGAAGGAGAAGACTAGTTACTATTTAAATTTGTCCAACATGTCTTGAGTCCCAGGAGAGGAGACTTTTCTACCTTGAAATATCAAGACATTTTTATTTTGTATCTATTTAAGCAAGGACAGAAGATAAATATGTGTAGGTTTCTGGTAATTCAATTAGATGATATTTCAAATCCTAGTTCCAAATCCAATGCCTTGTTTCATGCCAGATTGATATCATTGATGTTGAAAGTAAAATGAGTTTCTTGAAATAAGAACAAAAATGAAGTTGCAAGTGACAACATATGCATTAAAAATATTATTTTCAATTTGATGAAGATAAACTGAAACCCTTGGCCATGAAAATGGGTGAATGATTAGGCTAATCTGTATGAGGAATTCAACCCTGTTACTCATCCTACTTGGATATAAAATGAGAGGTACCCCGATCTAAAGCCTTATGAAGTGGAGAAAGTATACTCGGATGAAGAATAAGAGGCTGATGTTATGAGAGAAAGAGATGATTATCTTATATATGATAGGAGTGATAATAACCTTCCCTAAAATCCTCATGAAAATACTTTATCCATTGGTGAGACTAGCCCACCAAAGAGATTTCCTAGAAGAGAGACTGTCCTAAGGGATAGTGATGATGAGAAAACCAGTGATGAAGAAGGAGATCAAAATGTCTTAAGAGGCATTAGAGAGCCCTTAGAGGAGGAATATGACAAAGATTCTAATCATGAAGATTCAGATATAGCCGATAATGAAATTGAAAGAAATTTTTAAGCCTCGGTCCATTGATAGGATATAAAGAAATTGTTGAAAGTGTAGATGAAGATATTACTAATTAGGGTGAAGCAGGAATTTAAATGGAAGTAATTGAAGATTCTATAGAAGAAGGGGTATTGTAATCTCTTTTTTATGTTGCTGGTCAAATAGGTATATCAGAGATTGATGTAGTTGATTAGGAGAATTCTCCATGTGAGGTGGAGGAACATGTTTCCATGGGTTCAGTTGTCATTTCTCAAGGAATATAATACTGGCCAAAAGACCCTAGATTTGGGGTCTTGGTCTTAGACTATGGAGACTCTGATGATGAAAAGACTAGCAGAGGCCCTCCAAATCCTTCTCTTTTAGAAACTACTATTGTACAGCCAACATTGCTTCTTCCTCGAGAATATATGAAGAATGATGATTTGGATCCATCAATATCATATTTTAAGAGATACATTTATGAGAAATCAGTTGAGATAGAGAGGACAATGTATCTCAATCAAGAAGTGGTGAAATCTTCCTTTGAAGGAGTCATTTCTACCTCTCACTCAAATCTTCTATATGAAGTGAAGGATTGTGAGAACCAGATCAGAACCTTGGTAGAGTCTATTGAATCAGTGAAACAATCAATTTCCAGTTTAGACAAGTATATGATTTCAAGGGTTCAAGTGGACAGAGACCTTAAGTATGTCAATAGTGTTGTTCAAAATATGTTTAATGTGTTGGAGGACATCACTAAGTCTACGGAGACACATGTGACTTGATATGATGATGATGTGAAGAGGTTAATCAGTGGTCTAACCTAATCTTTTAAGAAGAAAGTGGCTTTCACTATGGTACCTCTGTGTTAATCTTCTTCCTCTTCAGTGTCTCCACCTGTTGATCTAGCAGCATTCAGATCGTTAATCAGAGATGAAGTGGAGATGTTCTCTAGTTACAGTACCTCGGACCCTCAGTCTATGAATCAGGTCATTTCTTCTACCAGATAAATTCATAAACATGTGGAAGATTATCTAAGGGTAGCTTCTCAAGATCATAAGGAAATCAAATAGGAAGTTGATTTCCATTAAAATAGGGTGTACACTAAGCCTTAGATGGATGGTAACTTAATTCTATTGATGGAAAACGTGAGGATCCCACCTGTCACTCGGGAATTTAAGGATCAAGATAGTATGCTCAAATAGTTGACTCCTACCTTAGAAAAATTCAAGGAGAATATGGAAGATTTTATCTCAGCTATGGAAACAGGAGGAAGCATTATTATGGATTTTAGAAATCATCTTTTACCCTTCCTCCATGAGGACTGCACTGCCATCATTGTTCCTCCATCATTACCTTCTTGTTAGAATGCCTCATGCTCTACCAGTGTGGCTCCTTTGATGACTACTGCATAGGCCATAGATATCTTGACACCTATGACTCCTCAGAGATCTACTCACTATAGGTATACTGATTCCTCTGTAGCATCTCGTCCTACACTGCTCACTGCCATACTTTGGCCTATCCCTCCATCTTCTAGAACTGACTCCTCAACTTCTAAAGAAAAATCCCCCTTAGACATTTCTAATGTGGATTGAATGTGGGATGTCTTAATTGATAGGGATCATTGTACTCTATTTGTATATATCAAATTTTCTTCCCTAAAAATGAAATCAACTTTTGTCTATTTTGGTCTTCCAATCTTTTTTTAATCACAAATGGGGACATGTTTTAAGTTGACTGAAGTCCTTGCATATATCCTCTATCTATATTTTCCAAAATAAACATTGTTAAAATTTTACATATACACACCTATTAAGATATTAGAAAATGATTTTAACCCTAATTCAATAATACTTAAATCTAAATTTTCACTATAATAATTTGTGATTATCAAAAAAGGGGAGATTGTTGGGCTCACCTATTTTGATAATCCCAAATCATGTTCCATTTATGTGATAACCATGATTTTATTATATGATAATCATGATTCATTAATATTCGTAATATCTATCATGTAATAACTATGTACTTTTAATGTCACTACTCTCTTGTTTAATATTAATGTGAAAAAGTTATCTCATTATTAAAGGTCATCGATGAAGGTCACCGATGAAGTTAGCTGATGAAAGGTCACTAGTGAAGGTCACTGATGATGGTCACTGACGAAGGGTCACCGATGAAGGTCACCGATGAGAGGTCATTGATGAAGGGGACCATTGAAGGTCACTGATGAAAGGACACTAATTAAGGTCACTGATGAAGGTCACCAATGAAAGGTCACCGATGAAGGTCCCAAATGAAGGTCACCGATAGAAGGTCACCGAAGAAGGTCACTGATAGAAGGATACTCTTGAATGCTACTGGTGTAGTTTACAAAGGAAGCCTACAGATGAAGCCTACTATTGAGAACGCTACCGCTACTAGTCTACCAGTGCTCACTCTTCTACTCTTTACTTTTTCAAATTCTTAATATTATTATAATAGTCATATTTGATAAATTTAATGCATATGACATTAATTAATACTAATTGTAAACATATCTAGAGACTGTATTTTGAGACAATACAAGGTATGAGGAGGACCGCACATGGTTTACTTCTTCTTATTGTCAGACCTCAAATATAAAAGAGAAGACCAATCAAGAAACACATATAGCATTGAAAATGTGTAAATACTGAGGAATACATGAGAAAGAGCATACATTCTAGATCAAAGAGAACAAGAAAGAACCATCTGGCACTTACACTGTGAACCCAAGAGTCTCAAGAAGATCATTTCTGGAGAACAAATTCATGGGTGAATTAAATGTTTCATCAACTCTCATTCAACAAATGAAGTGGAACATCCCAGTTCTGAAAAGCTAGAACCTGGAGTTGTGACACTCTATTTTCAGGAAATCGTCAAAAGAAAGACTCAAGCTACAGTTTCTTCTCTCTAAGGAGTTAAGAGATGAATTGAAAACACATAGAACCTTAGAAACACAATCTTATAATATTATGTCTTTTGTGTTCTTCTATCTTACTTTTTTTATAATGGTGTGTGTTTTTTATTTACACACACCGTATCATGTGCAAGAACTAGATGATATTGAAAATCCTCACATCAAATATCTCATACACCTTTTTTCCCACGTATAAAAATGGAAGATATCATATGTGGTCTATATTGTTTTTTTTCAAGAAGAAATGTGGTAGAAGGTGTGATCCCTAGAAAACTTTTGAAAACTATTTTAAAGCCTAATACAGGATGTATATCAAGTTTTTTATTTATATTAACTTATTTGATGTAGGTGATCACCAAGTAGTGAGGATTAAGTCTCGGCTTCAGACTGAACATCTTTTTTTAACTCTATTGTGTTCTATGTTTTTGTAATACTTTGTTTTGGTATTTTCAACTTCATATAATTTCTAAAAAAATAGATGTTTTTAAATTAACTCTTATAGTTAGATCTGATTAGTGTGTGTATGTGTTAAATTCTGTAAACATGTTTCAAAATTTGGAGAAGTGTTTTACACTAATTTAACTGAGGACTAATGACCCTTTGAGAAACCTTTTGGCCATCTAAACATTTATATCTCTACTATGATTCCACTTCGACCAAGAATAGTTTATTTGACAACATCCTGTTGTTTTATCCTAACATAGATTTATTTCAAGGAAAGATGACATAATATCTAACTTACCATGATTGTAGAGTGTTATTTTATACTAATATTCAGTGTCTATCTTATGGTTCTATTATCTAACCTATGACTTCCAAAATATAGTTCCATGGATGATACTATACTTCCTTTGATACAAAATTTTGCAACATGGAACCTGAAGCCCGAAGCTAGGGTCTACTATCAATTACATTGGGATGATTACAAGGAATCAAGCCCCAATGGTATAAGACCCCAACCATGGAAATTTCATAAACTCGAATTAAGTTAATAATTAACATTGATGATCTTTTCAAGAATATAGATATATAAAATTAGGTCATAACATATATATAACAACATGAATATTACTTGTAGACAGTTCTACTCAGTATCTAATTTTTTCACAAAACAAAAACTCTTAAAAAAACATGTCTAGTTCCATGTTTTAGAAAACATGACTTTTTCTTGATCCCATCCTTGACCTGATTCATCTTTATGTCAGAGGGAAACATTTAAAAAACATGGGATGAGTATAAAAAGCTCAGTAAGGGTTATAAAACAATGAAATAAAACATTAATCCAATAATATTATTGACATCATACTTTTCAATCATAAAACATAATCTCTTTAACATACATCGCAAAAATCAAATGATTTGTAAATAACACATAGAAAACATAATTCATAATGGTAAATTGTGGAATCCATATCATAATTACATTATATCATTCACAAGTACATAGGTATTAAGGTTTTGAATTCCCATCTCAGTATATTCCCTAAATCTATTTGGAGAAACATTAACGTTTACCACTGTCACATTACCCATTTCATTGGAGAGCTATCTCGGGCACACAAGCACCAGGTTTATCACAGAACAAACCATATATGTAAACAATTCCCATGAACCATAACATATTAATAAAAACATAAAACAATCATAAATAAAATACAAAATTTATTCATTTGAATCAAAATATATCATTTCTAGATATTGATTTAATCAAAGCTTTGTCAAACCATTTTTAAAACCATTTAAAAACATTTAATAAAGAGATTTTTGAATCAATGTTTACTATACCACATTGAATATATGAAATGAATTAAAATTATAAAACATTAATGTCCATATAAATAAATATTTAAAACCATTTTAAAAACATGGATATTAATGATAAATATTTATAATAATAAATATTTAAAACATTTTAAATGATGTTTTTGTTAAAGAGTCGGTTACCACATGAGGAAATACGTGAAGAAAAATAATTAAAAAATATAATCAGACAAAACATATAATATCATGAGAATATGGAGACTAATGATATAATATTTCAAAGTGTAGTATATACACTATATAAATGATAATTGGTGCAAAAAACCAAATATGTCTCAATGGAATATAAATTTAGACGAAATCCCTTACAAATAGTGTACCATTAGATTAAGGATAAATCAATGACATAATTATGTGTGACAAATATAAATTCTCAAAATATATGTGGATATTAAATTTATAACAATCAGAGTTCATTCACACATATTCATAGCACGATAAAATCAAGAAGTAGAAGTTTAACTCAAAAAATGAAAATTGGGTTAAGAAGTTCCCTTAACTCTTGTCTGACATGACTCTTTCGTACATTAATCTCCTGAATAATAAACTAAAGATAAATTATAAATTCTTCAGAACATTTTTAATATTTATTATTCCTTTTATATCAATTATTACCATGTTATAAAAATTATTTAATCATTTATGTTAATAACAGTCGTTATGTCGAGATTTGGTAATTGAGTCAAAATGAACTTGTTAAAATTAAAAATTGTCCATGTGGTCAAAATTACATTATCTACTGAATGATATTCATGATTTATATATCATATATATCATATTTATAGATTATATACATATATATATGTATATATATATATATAATATTATATAACATTTGGATATAAGAAATGAAATGAACCGTTCATGGAGATGGCAAGACGTACGTGCGCATGGACACTACTTTAATTTCTATTACAAAATTAATGGAATGAAAATGTAATAATATTTCGGTATATTATAATTCCAATATAATTTCAAATATTATTTCATTGACTCTATCCTTTATACGTTCCACATATGGTATGAACGAGTCATAACACTTCGAGGGGGCGGTAATCCGCACTTCCTCAAATAAAATTATCATATTTACCCATTATAGAAACCATAATGTTATGATATAAATGAAAAAGAAAGATTCATAGAGACATTATAAATATAATATATATCTCCTTTAAATACAGTTCCATCTTAATGGATTCAATAAGAGGGGTTATGTGATAATTGATCAATCATCATTTCATCAGGAAGTAGTTCACCGTCCACAGAAAGCGTATTTTTGTATCCATTAGATGAAGGTGTGCTGATGTTTAGAAGTAATACATATAAAATAAAAATATAAGTATATTTATGATAATATTTTTTATAAAATAATGGAATAATGGGATTTTAGGGGGTTAGAGACGGAGAATAAAACAAAAGAACTTTAGGGAAGACGTTACCTTTAAGTTGGGTAAGTCCATTTGGTTTGAACCAAAAGGCTTTCTTGAAGTTTTGTATGACTATGTTAGGGCTTATAAATATAATATACAGATATTGGGAGCTTATTTGGGTAGATTTTGGATGATCCAAGGGGGCATCGTAGGTGTGATTAAGGGTTAGATTTGATGTCTTTTTATAAGAGGGGGGGGGGGGAGGGGCTCTTTATGAATGATTGAAAATGTTATATTATTATAAATAGATTTTCGATTTAAAAAGGTCCCCAAATCATATATTTCTAGGATAATGTGAGTATTTTGATTAATTCTCTCATAAAATGGGTTTTGATCTGTTTAGGGCATAAAATAAACCTTATAATTTAGCTTTATCCTTTAGTTAAATAATTTAACTTTTACCATGTCCTCTTTTAAATTCATAATATGTGGTCAATATATTTACTATAAAATTCATAGAGACCAAAAAATGGAACAATAACAAAATTAGTAATAAAATATATTTGAATTTGAGAAATATTAGATTTATAGAATATTTTATCAATTAATAAAATATTGATTAATTTAAAAAAACATTTTTGTCAAATTATAAACTATTCATATCAAGACTTTTAATAATCTAAAACATTATTTTTTGTAAACCTACATTAATTAAAATATAAAATGTTTTTATGTTCTATAAAATTCTTGAATGGAAAAAAAATTTCAAAAAAATTTATTTTAATATTTACTATCTCATTTATTTAAAACATTCATTAATAAGGTAATCATTACATCACCATTGTATCATAAAGAAATTTATTTATATGATGTATAAAAATTATAAATAAAATACCCTGATGTATGAAATATTTTTAGCTTTATAATAAATATTTATAGTCCATAATATCATTTAAATAACCCTATATAATTTATTTACTAAAATATATATGTTTATGTTACATTTTCCTTAACATTAAATTAATTTTTATAAAGTGTTGTTTGCATTTACAAGTGGCCCCATGGGATCCCAAAATCGACCCAAGGATTCCAATGGCTGAAGATGAATCCACAAATACTATTAGTACACGTTTTTGGGTAATTTAATATTATTATATTATTTTTTTACCCTTATTTACCAGATTTACCTTCTATCCATGGAAAAAAAATATTTATAGATGTTACTATTAATAATGTATAAAAATAAAAGTTACCTATTTACAGAATTTTTACCTCCTGATTCTAAATATGGAATAAATTTTTCCAATTCAATTCACAGAAGTTTCTGAAATTAATTTATTATTAATTCCCGTTGTTGAAATCAAAAAGAGTGTTTTTAATACATAATAACTATCCAAACATTAACATGTGTTTATGTCTTATTAAAATTTGATATTACATCCAATGACCATCATTAGATTAAATGGTAAAATCCTAATCTAATGACACATTAAAAAAATTTAAAATTTTACCTAGCCATATTAATAAATTAGATTAAAAGATAGTTTTGAATTAAAATTCTGTTTGTTTCACTATTCATCAATAAATGATGTTTTTCAAAACAATACCAAAATTTTTCCCAAAAATTTTTTTTATGTACATGTTCTAATGAAGAAGTTTATTTTGTTACATGGATGATATGAAAATTACAAAAACTATATTTACAAATTGTTCTCTATCAAAAGGTAGTAACTTTAACTTTTAAAGAATATTAGAGTATTTAATGCTTCAAATCGGATTTATTCTTATTTTATGCATAAAAAATTAACTAGATAAAAGAATGAACATTTAAAAATCATGTCTAAAAATATTGTAGTCAATTCTATTAATTCCTTTCAACACAATGTCTAGGCATTAACTACTTTCTAAAATAATATTATTATTGTAATTTTCGGTATAATTCAATGTTTTGTGCAATGTAATATTTCAAAGAGACCAGTTTTTGTGTGTTGAGTACGGTATCAAAAAAATTTTCCTATATAACATATAATTAATATAATATTCATATATATTCATATATATTAAAAATTATTATTCTATAAATATATGGGTCATTATAGAAGGACCAATCTGTTTAGATGTCTTGGTAGTCTAGATACATAAATATGTCTTCTAGGGAAAATGACTACACTAATTATAACATAGTTTTTTTCATCAATCTAAATAAATAGCTTTGAGGATAAATCTATCCCATCTAGTAAATCACTTCATATCTTTTATCACACTCTTCTTGGATTTTAGGGTAAAGAACATAATAGTGGTGACCTAAAATTATCTGTAAGGGAATAATATAGAGGAAGAAATAACAAATTAGTGAGAATAGTAAAATGGAAAGGTAAATCACTAAACTGAACTGAAATTTAATGAATACACAAAATGTATGCACTTAAAAAAATAGAAAGGTAATTAGTAGAAATACATAACATTAAAATAATTGGATAAGGGAAAATTACTATGGAATAGTATGAAACTAAAACAAATTATATTTAATTAATGAATGGAAATGAACTATATCCATAGATATATCGACAAAAAATATCATGGATGAATAATGACTAAATCTAGTTAGAGGGAAATGCTTATTTATTCCTTTTCATGTCTAAGGAACATGAAAGTCTTTTACCATTAGGACCATTCACAATATAGTTTAAAAATAAGGGTAGAAACCCATTTTTGAATTTAATTATCTTTGGGGAACCTATTGATGCATCGAGGACATATATTAAGTCTTGGATCCACCTATTATTGTGAGTAAAAAACAAATCTCATATTGAATAAAAAATATAATATTCCATATAAATAACTGTATTGAATGAGAAATACACACTTATCAAGAAATCCCCATTTGAACATAGTCTGTAAAATGGTATACAATTTAAGACATAGTAATATCCAAGATAAATGGTATGGATAATTAGGAGAAATTCAATACTCAATGATCATATAAAATTTTATATTTCAAGGGGACTGGTAAATAAATCAAGGAATTGAATGTCAATACTATACTGGGCCAAATAAATCATAATCCATTTAGGGGAATAATAAGGATGGTATCAATATATTAAATACCATGTGAAATAAAAATAGAGGGTTGTTGTCATAAATAAAATAAAATAATAACATTGAAAAATATTATTGATGAAAATATAATTTTCTTTTGAAAAACCATATGAAAATATTTTTCTTTGAAAATACCATTTGAAAAATAATTGTATAAAAATATTCCATTAAATAATGAATATGGGGCTTCAAAGAAATGATGGGGGAAAAATATATCCAATTATTATAAGGTAAAAAGATTATTCATTTTTTTATAGAAAAAGGTTTAAAATGCCTCATTCATAAAGAGACAAAAAGATTCAATTGAAAAAATAGTTAATGAAAAAAGGGATTAAAATTTACTTCGAAAATAATTCTGAAAATATTTTTTAATTTTTTTTAATAAGACATGGTTTTTAGATGAAAATAGGTTCTCTAACTAAAGGGAGAAATAATGTAGGGTTTCATGAAGAACAATTCCTAAAACATTTTTAGTACCAAATAAATTATTATTTCTAATAATATTGGAAATATTCTTGAACAACCAGAGAATAATGAAATGATTAATTGAAAAAAAATTATATAATTTCCTCAAATGTAAATTTCATTGAAAGACCATGAAAAATATTATTAAGAAAAATATTCTATAAGCATTCCAAAGTGTCCCATGTCACCATGAAACATTTTAAATAAGAAACACCATAAAGGAAATATATTAAATTAAATCATTACATATCATGATGGTTAGAGGATTAATTATAAAATATTACAATAGGGTTAGTAGATAGACCACACGAAATATCTATAAGTTGAACATGACATCTATCACATGGATGTAAAATGTGATAAGAGAATCTATTAAATATTAATCGAATGACCCAAAAGTAATAATAATAAATTGAAACATACAATTATTATGAAGATAAAATAATTCCTGATATTAAATTTTAATATTAAATTATGTATTCCTTATATAATAAATTATGTGCACCATAATAAATTATTCCTCACAAAAAGAAAATTGAGACAAGAATTCCTTACATTGAGTTTCCTTTGATGTGAACCTCCAATATTGTCCTGTATAATAAACTAATATTAATTATTTTTATATTATTAAGAACATTTTTCAATTTTATAATAAATATTATTTCACTTATTGCTATATTCTCCAAAAATACTTAAACAATTATGTTTATATCTCATGTTTTGAAAACATTCATGTCACACTTTAAACAAAACTTTTGTAGGTCATCTATTATCAAATAGGGTCATTATAAAAAATCTAAAGAATAATAATCATTATATAATTATCATGTTTCTACATCAATTATACTTTAAAAAACATTATTAAATATAGTTATGAAAAATTAATCAATGTTACGATCATGGTGAATGTAGGACATCCGTACGTATGAGAAACATGCATATTTTTCAATGATTGTTATAGAAAGAAGGTATATAAAAATATATAATTATATAATTATAATTATTACATAAATACCATATTACTTAATCATATGTACCAATATATATAATTCCTATGATGAAAATTTAATTACATCATGTCAAGGATGGGGTACTCCACACGTTTACAAATGATGATATCACAATTTGAGTGAGTGAATGTGAAATAATGAAAATCATATATATATATATATATATATATCTAAAAAATTAATTATTTAATTAATATATTTTTTTATTTATGTCACATTTGATGTTGTATATTTATTTTTTATTCATCCCATGAATCGTGTTAATGAATCACATCATTATGAGGGGTTCTATCACACACTACCTCAAATGATGTTATTTTATTAACGTGGATAGGAAAATATTAAATGTATGTGTTATAAAATGATTTAGTAAATATAAATAATTAATACATGTCATATATAACATTAAAAACTGAGTGTCAAAAAAAAAGACCACTATGATAGGTTGTAAGGGAAAAATGAACTATCATCATTTCATGTGGCATTAGTTCACCGTACATAGAAACGGTTTGTTTTTTATCCAATCGATTATTATGTGTATAATTATAGGTTCAAATAATAACAAAAATATATATAATTTTACTGAATATAATTTTTTTTCATAATCACAAAACTATATGATTATTGGGGATAGATAATGGATATGAAACTAAAAATCTTCAGAGAAGACATTGCCTCTTAATCCGGTAAATTCGTTTTTTTATACCAAAATGATTACATAAAAATATTTATAACCAAACAGAATATTATAAATATATTGGAGGGACATTGGGAGAAATTTGTGTCAGATTGTGGTTGAACCTTAGAGTTTCGAGAGGTATGAAGAAGTGGAAGGGTTTGTGGAATTTTATAGAGAAGGAAAATGAATCACAAAGAAGATTGGAAAGAAAGTTAGGTATACACATGTCCTTACCTAATAAAAAGTGATAACAGAACTTTAAAACACTATAATTGAAATTTAATGGAGTATTAATGGCCATAAAATGGCTTTTTTAAAAGTTACTAGGTTGTTTTTTCTCTTAAGGTAATGTCTTAGCCTTTATTAAGATTATTTTTTCATTAATCATTATATTTAATGTGAATCACTTTCACTAATCATTTTGGTAAAAAATAATTTTTATCTTATTATACTCTAAATATCATATTTATTACAATATTATATTTTATTTTGAGAAATTGAATTCTCAAAATCAAGAAATTTATGATTAACACTAATCTCACAGATGGATGAATTAACTAGTTTTAGTAAAAATAATGTTCAAATGTTTGTTTTGTTTTTAAAATTAATTTCATATTATAATTCATTAATATGAAATAAATTTAATTAATAAATGTATAATTGATCTAATATTACCTAAATAAAATTTAACATTAATAATTATTTAAACAAAAAGACATTTTTTAACTAAAATGCAGTATTTTTCACTATTCATCGAAAAAATGATGTTTCTCAGAAAAATAAAAAAAAATTTCCATGACATAATTTTAACATTTATTAAATCAAAAAGGAAGATTATTTTATAAAATAAAATTTATAAATGTTTCGAAATTAATATTTAAAGTTGGTGTTCAATTAAAAGGTGATAAAAATGCCTTGATAACAATATAGGTTATTGTGTGTAAAACAATGTTTATTCTTATCTATTTCATATAGAACATAATGGATGTCTGTCAAAAATATTTTTTTGTATATGAAACAAATAATTTTTTTAATATCATTATCTAATTTTAATTAATTATGATTAATAATACAAAACTACTTTGTGAGCATAAAAATAAGAATATTTTCTATTTCCAGTTGGTTCTTATTTTAATTTGTCATAAATTCCTTACCCATTAATTCAGTTAATATTTATATAATCCATTAATTTTCAAAAGTATGTTATTAATATTCATAGTCATTAAAATTATGTCTGGGTTATATCATATTATATAAAACAATAATATTGTGTTAATACATTATTATATGGTGAAGCTCAATCTTGCATGTATCACAAGAAATTGGGGAAGGTTTCTCTTGCATGTAAAAAAATAAATCGAGGGAGGTCACTCTTCTGTGTGAAAGAAGATAACATCATGTTGAATTCATTACAATAAATAACATCTATTTAATTTATTTTAAATTGTAAATTTATAGTAGAGTCTTGAGATATTATATTCCCTTAGGCGTTTGGTGTATCATGTCATACATGTTATTCAATAAAAAGTTGTACATTATTGTTTTGTGGTGTTACAAATAAAGATGTATACATTGAAATTACTGAGATGTAGTTAAAAAATATTTATAAAGGAACATGATGTTATTTGGGGAACACCCATGTATTGTTAAACATGAATGTTGTTGTATGTAGTGGAGAATATCATTGAGAGGATTATTTGGGAATAATTATTTGATTAATAAAATTAATGAGAAAATGGATTTTTAATGATGAAATCAACGTTTAGTGTACATATGTTGTAATTATTTAGAACTCTATATAATATATTTTGATATATAATATATTTTCTAATATTAGTTATTTTTTTGAGTAATTATCGAGTGGCTATTAAAACCATGAGAATAATTGGATTTTAATTTATATTACTATATATACAATTCTTACTTTATAGTATTATATTTAAAATTTTAAAAAGTATAATTCAATCTTTTAAAATATCTTTGGAATAATGTGATGAATGTTGGATAAGTCCAAAATTTAAATGTATTTTCTAAATATAACCTTAGAGTATTACTGAATAAACATGAAAAAGGAAATTCGGGTCTAAAATAATCTCAACATATATAATATTCATACATTAATTTCAATACATAGTAGAAAAAATAAATCATAAAGGAAATAAATACAAAATTAAATTTTTTGTGCAAACGTAAGAGTAATCCAGATGCGTGAAAGAAATTAGAATTTACATTATGTCTGTAAAAATATATTTGAATAAAATATCTTGAAAATTGATATTTTTTGAATTTTTCTATTAATGTTTGAGTAACATAATCTATATGGGAGTATACCTACAATATATTATAGGATATATAAAAATAAATAGACACAATATGTGATGGTAATATAGACTTTTCTAATAAAAAATTAGTAATGTCAAGGTGTACATCATTTATTTTATATGGAAGATAGAATAGATGAAGAATTAGGGAAGAATTGGACACCTATTATATTGTTAATACTCATTTAATACATAAGTAAAAGTTACATAAAACAATAGCCACTTCAATGTATCCAATGGAAATGAAATAGACATGATTCATAAGTGTAAAATTTCACATTCATATGTTTATAAGGTGATACATAATGGTTTATTAGTTTGTGAAACAAAGAGATGAAGGTGCCCCAAATTTCCCGAAGGCCTTATTTTTTATTTTATTATCAATAATCCCCCTTTTAAGGGTTTAAGGGGAACCCGAACATGAACCATAGGTCCAAGGCACAAGGCCCGACTAACTCGCAATACATGACTCGAAGACCCAGCGACATACCATCCCCAATACATAAACTGTAGGCCCAGACCACTTGAAATGCCCCTCCCCAGCTTCTGCATCATTGATCACCTAGGTCCCCACCTTGAATTTCTGATCAGCTTACATTGCCCCGTACAGAGCTGTATGGTGCCTGGTCATGATAGCAGCTACCATACCCTCTCATTCTTCCAAACCGGTTATCTCTACATCTAGTAGCTGCTACTCTTGTTGATCTGATTCTCTTCTGGGGCATGTTCTGTGTGAACTAGGGACTCCATGGTCTTTGTGACCTAAAGGCCATGTGGCCCGAAGGCCTTTAATGACCTGAAGGCCCAAACTGGTGTCCTGAAGGCCCAAATCTAGGCAATAGTTCTGGCTGCTATAGAATCGAACGATGATGATACATCGACACAATAGAGAGAAATGTAATTTTATTCAAAGATTTTATCCATTTCATGTATGTTTTTTTTCACCATGATGGTACACCTACATACTATTGGGGAGAAATTTAGTGTTCTTAGATATTGGATATATTTTTGTCGTGATAGTTCTGGTTATCATGTGGAATTTAATGAATGAGATTTATAGATTCGGTTAAATGAGTATTTTAAGGATAATATAGGAGAAGGTCATGTTGAAAAAATCAAAGTCGATATCCAATGTTAAATATGTAAAATATATTCATTATATTTGGGATATTAATGGAATTTTCTAAAAGAGTGAATATTTTGATAATAAAAAGAGAACACAATACTAAATTCCTTTGGAAAATAATATTTTTCAATTAGAATATGATTTCAATGATATTTTACAGTGAAAGAATTTCGTCTCATTTAGGAAGATGAATAAATAGGAGAATATGTTAATACTTATCCAATGATATCCATATATCGTTGAAGATGAATGAAAATGGATGACACTATTTATATAATTTAAAATATGTTCATTAAGAAAAATTTGAAAGGGGAAAGATAATGTGGAGTACATAGTTATCTAAAATTTTATTTCATTCTTATATTGGGTTGAAGAATGAGTCTATGTCGAGTGTAATGTTTTTTATGATATTAATATTGTGAAAGAAATATTTTTGAGAGAGAAGATCTTATTTTCTTGATCAAATGAAATCCAATCACAGAATGAATATATGTTACAGAATTTTATATTTGTGACCATGGAATACTAGTGTGATATTATATAATAATATCCATATTGGTTGAGATACATTTTAAATATTAGGATATGGATTCTACTGTATAGTTTTATTGTGAAGGGTTGATAAATTTCTAAGGATTAAAAGATTATTTCAAAAAAAATGTATTGATATTATATTTATACATTCCATTTTTTTAATAACTAAAAATTATTATAGATAATTTATTTAAAAAAACTATACATAAATACTGTAATGATCAGAATTCAAAACTCGGATGACCCTTTTAAAAATAATAACTATTGATTTCTCATGTTAATTTACTATATTGATTATGGATTAGGGTGATGAAAGTGAATTAATATATACATACCCATTTACGGAGATAGTGTTATTAATATCACGTGGGGAGTTTAAATAAAAAATTGGAGTTTTGTAAAAAGTGTCATATCGAAACATCCCACTTGGCCACTACATTATCCACAAAGACTATCATTATATAATGTATATTCAACATTATCATTCATTACTACATATTTTATATATAATGATAATGTAACAATATTTAACCACTTAGATAAAATATATTTTGTTTTTATAGGATCAAAATATCTATATAAACTCCGAGGGTTTGGTGAGATGTTAGGATTAGTGTGGCTCTGGGATTGTCTAAATGCATTGAGTTTACCCATGAGATAAAAGTATACATTTTAGTTGGGAAAACACTATAAATATATTAAATGGAATGTCATTAACTATTTAACATATATACTAGAATTTTATCTTTAATAGTAATAAAAATTACATGATTTTAATTGTCAACCTTTCATGTGAACATTTATAAATCGAAAAATTTATTATATTGTCCTCAAATCAATGATTACTTATGAATTATTGGGTATATGTTCCATTAAATTAGTATGTTTTTATTATCCATTTTGATCTTTTTTTATAATCTATGGAAATTATAAAAATTAGTTAGTCTATGATAAATACTAATGTAGTGATAGAGTATATATTATAGAGTAATATTTTATATATTCAGTGGGATGCATGAAATGTGTTTTATTCACCTGTTCTGACTAGTATTTATGAAGATAATAAAGAACGTAAGAGTTAGCCAAAATGAGATTGATATATTCAATATATCTTTTTTCATGAATTCATAGTCTAAATGATTATATGATTATGAATGATGTCTGTGATATTTTTTGTGGAAATTTTCATGGAGATACATCCTTATGATAGATATCATTTATGATCCCTATAATTGATTATTTTATCATTTTATATGTTTGTTTATGTATATAAATTAGGAATTTCTTAAACAATTAAAACTGTATAAATACCCATAGAGTTACACAAATTATTTTGTTATTGAGGATTTTTTAAAAAAGTTACTTTGTAAAATATTGAGAGGTTTATTTTATTATTAATCTTAAATATTAAATTGAAAAAATTATAAAAACATTTCGAAAAGTTATCATATATTTTTATGTTTTTATATGAAATATGATGAAATTTATATATAAAATTTTAGGAGGATTTAGTGGACTTTAGAGATAAAGTTATATTTTTTAAAAATAATGCATAACATGGATTAAATTTTCATAATAACATTGTATATATTTCACAGTGGACATAAAATATCCTTATATCTTTGAGAGTGATTTAAAAATAAATCATGGAAAAATTTGGTTATGTTATTCTTATCACAATGAGTAATATAGGCATACATCATGATCTATTACACATGTTGTAATTCCCTAACCCCAGAAGCCCAGAGTCGGTGCATTATTATGTATCAGGGGAATGATAAAAAAAGATCAAGTCTCAAAAGACCTAATAGTTTAGTATCCTTGGAAGTACTATATATATTCATAAGGATAATTGTACTTTATAAAATGGTAAAATACAACAAAATTGTTTCCATTGACAATACTGAGATCCCATAGACTATCCATGTAGGTCAGTCATAATATATTTCTTCACGTCCTGGGAAAAATAAAACATAGAAAGGGGTGAGCTCTGATACTCAGTAATGATCACAATATAGTGGAAACATTCATAAATAAGCATAAACATTTATGGCAATGTATAAGACTATAACTAAAGCCATTTAAACTTGAACAATCAGCATAATTTGGCAAACATAAAACCAAATAATTCCATTTACTTACACACATGGATATTCTACAACTCGAATAATCACATGAAATATCAATAGCCACTTTCATAATGATGGAATTCATAATGCCAGAGATTCATAACCACATATTCAAGGCACTGTGCCAGGACAACAAATAATATTTTTTTCAAGGCCTTGTGCCAAGACACTAGTTTGTCTCATGAGACCTACCGATTCATCAAGGAGATTTATCGAGCTCCACCCATCACATACTATGTCTAATGCATCCCTCATATGAAAAGTTTGAAACATAACATAAACATTTGTATTAAAACTAGTATATTAAATGTCAATAATTTATCCACAAACCATTATTGGTATAAAAATAGCACATCCACAATCAAACATAAGTCAGTCAATAAAGTATGGAAGATTTTATTATAACATATTAACCTCAATAGATAATAATGAAGGATATTGACATAGATGAAAATAATCATCTAAACCATTTTAGAGAAATATCACCCATTTTCTTGAAAACATTTAAAAGTATCACTATTTATCAAGAATCCATTTAAAATATTTTTTTTTCAAAGTGTCCCATACCACTTTGAATCATTTAAATGTAATTTTAATTTTAAAACTTAAATTCCCATATAAATAAATCCTTAAACCCATTTTTAAAACCTGGACATTAATGAGAAAGATTTTGAATAATAAATCATTAAAACATTTAAAAATATATTTGAGTTAGAGTTCCTAACCAAAAGAGAGACACTTGAATAAAATTAATTGAGGTAATAAAAACATTATAATATCATTAGAATAATTGGATTCATGATATACTATTTCTATGTACATTATATACACCATATAAAAGTGAATTGGTATATAACAACAATGAGGTCTCAATGAAATGTATATTGAGATGAAATCTCTTATAAAGACCATATCTTTGGGTTAGGGATAAATCAATGACATAATTATGTGTGAAAAATATAACTACACTCAATATTATTGGATATTAATTGTAAATCAATCAGACTACATTAACAAAATATTCTTGTAAAAACCACACCAGTGAATTGGATGTTTGACTCTATAAATGGAGATTAGTTAAAATTACTCTTATGAAGTTCATATAGATGAATTGAGAATTTATCAATGGAGTGATTATTTCTATAAAAATTATATACACATAAAGGGGGTGGAAATTACTACAAAAATAATAAATAGTGATTCCATACATAATCATTGAGTAAACTAATCAATGAAGTATGCGTAAAGCCGAATGAGTGGAAATTGAAATTTGAAATTCCCTTACCAAGGTAACTAAAGAAACATATCCCATTATAGATGGATCATAAAATGAAGATATAATTACTCATAAATAAAAGTATATTATACAACTAATACAATAATTTGGCAGTACATACACCTCACAATATGAAATAGGGGCAGTATGACATGAATCTCACGAAAATAAGAAGTGAGATGAAAACCCTTACTTTTTTTGTAATCAATCAAGTCATATGGACAAAAGTTAATAAAAACCAAATCATTCATATAATATCATGAATATAAATATAATAATGATAATATATATCAATTATCAAAACACAATACACCACATGCAATAAATAAGTGGCGAACAATGGAAATCTCGCATAATTAAAAGTGAGACAATACACCCCTTACATTGTACTTTCCTTGGTCGATTGTAGGTTAACATCCTATAAAATGGTGAAATAATTGTTATTAAATTATATAATAATCATATAAATTAATATGATATCATATATGATCTTTTAATATTTCTTTGTTAATAATATTTTAGTATTATCGTCATTTTGGGTGTTAACTAATTCGTTTTCCTTTATATGATTTGTTTCGTAAGTAGTGTCTGTTATTAATAGGATGTATGTTATTCATATTCATAATGATATTATGTCTTTATAAATTATTTTTAATAATCTAATTAAAATTATTCTTGAATGGATTACGATGGGAAATGAATCTCATCGTGTTCGTGGAGACGGTAATCCGTAGGTACGCACGAGCAACAATATAATTATTTTGTTATCAAAATAATGTATAATTGGATGGTATATCATATATACAGAATCATTTTCTTCTTCTAGTTATTATTTTCATCAATTAATCTTCATTATTATACCCATCCAAATAATGATTTATTGAATAACAATTACACCACGACGTGGAGATGGTAATCCGTACGTACACATGTATGGTGACATGTCATTAAAAGGATGGATAAAATAATGAATATGGTTTTACCATAATTATAATAACATCACAGTGTATAGAAGATACTATAGTTATTATTTTATAATGGAAACAGTAAATAAAGAGGATTTGGAAGATGAAAGAAACATTAAAGAGATGATGAAATATTAACCTCTTCATTGGGTTATTCTTTTTGATTTGATCAAAAGGACTCCTTAGGTTGACTTTCTAACTAAAAAAGGGACTCTATGATAAAGGGAGGACAGTTGAGAGGGTATTTAGTTAGAGGTTGGCCATGAAAAAAGGCTTTGAAGGTGTGAATATTAGGGAAGCATGAGTGCCCTTTAATAAGAGGGGTTATGGGAACCTTAGAAAAAGCTAGAAATATTATTTTATAATAAAATCATTTTCGATTTCTAAAGGCTCCAAAATGTATTATTTAAATTATAAGGTGGGGATGGTTCCAAAACCACTCAGCCAATAGGTTTTAGATAGATTTGGGTCACTATATTAACTTTATCTCTTAGATTTAACTCTAAGTTAAATAGTTCAACATTTACCATGTCTCTTTGTATTTTTATATTATATGGTTATGAAACATACTATATACTCCCAAAAAAAATCCAAGTCGTGCATTAATGATAAGACTATAATTATATAAGTCTTCTGGATGATATTTAAAATTTTATGAATAGAATATAAATTAATAATATAAAATTTGTCTTAAAAACTCTTTTATGTCAATTTTGACACTATTTGGTATTTTGTTTTTGCTAAATTCATAACAGCATTATTACATCAAACCAAATTCATCTATCTAACCCTAATATGTCTTATTAACATAGAAAATTAGGGGAATTCATAAATAGTCTCAAATTACATTAATTTGGATATTTATATCATCAATTATTTTAATCTTTCATTAATTAGGTTATTACTACATCATCATTGTGTCATAAATAAATTACATTATTTATTATCTAAAAAATATAAATAAAATAACATTATGTTGGAAATATTTTTATCGTTCTAATGAATCTTTATAGTCAAATTTATCTTATGTTTAACACTATATTAAAAAAATTTGTTTTTAAAAATTGTTTTTAACTTTTTCACTCTTCTTTGAATTAAATAATAATAAATGTCTTAATCTAATCCATGTTGACCAAATAGGTTCATATTTTATTCCTAGGTTTGTTTTTGGTCAAATTATACTTATCAAATAGAATTAGGACATGTGTTATGGTAATAATAATATAATTTTTACCCCTAATTACCCTATTTACTTATAACCGTGGTATATAAAAGTTAAAAGTTACTATTCACAAAAAATTATTTTTATCTTATTTTACCACATTTTACCTCTTGATGTTAACCATGTCTCTCAGATTTCCAAAATTCAACTCAAAGAAGTGGTAAAATTATGTTTTATAAAAAATTTCAAATGCTCCTTGGAGGTGGGTAAAAGATGGTGAAAAGATAAATAAAATTTTATCTATCAAATATTATTACAAAATGACTACAATGAATTGAATTAAACATATATAGGTATTATGTATCTATTTTGACCTAAAATAAATTTTATTAAATATAATTAATTATTAAAATAAAATTTATGTTTTGTACAATAACTCAGTGTTTTTTACTATTAATCAAAAATTGATTGTTTTCAGAAAAATTCCAAAAATTCGCACTAATCTAATTTCAGTATTCCGAATCGAAAAATGAAGTCTATTTTGAAAGATTAAATCTAGAAAGTTTCGAAAAGTGGTTATTATTATTCAAAATGTCTAGTTTTATTGGTCGTGGTGTGTTAGAATCTCGAAGTTGAATACAATGCAAGCAATTGCATTATTCAAAGGGAAACATATTGTGGAAGATTTGGGTGTTACATTCTTCCCCTATTTTGAAAATTGTGTCCTTGAAATTTTTAAAATTGGGCTTGGGAACATAATTATAAGTGCCCTATTTGAAAAAGAGTCAATAAAACTATCAATTCAAATTAAATAAATAGAAGTAAAAAGTTCACCCAAGATAACCCATACTATGATTCCATGTAGAAAAACATGGAAATGGAAGATAAACTAAGTGACATGTTCTGATGGAGAAGGACAGAAAACATTATCAGGAGAAAGTTAACAACAAGAAATCCACAAACATGTGATGGTAAAAAATGTTGTTAGTTTCCCAGTAGGAAATATAAAAAGACAACAAATTTTTTGTTTTATGTTATATTTCATAATGATAAGGAATTTATTTATGAGATTCACAAAGAACATAAAGAGATATACATAAATTTTATGTAGAGTTTCATTCATTAATAAATTTCTACAACTAACTCATTTTTTAAATGATGAGTATTCAAGATGACTTGGTCACACAGGAAGAACTAGAATCAACTTCCAGAGAATCACATGATCCACAAAGGATGACAATATATTTACCTTGTCTTTAGAGATTAATCAAAACCAATGCTCTTAGTACAAGATCAGATGATCCCCCAAAAGGATATTCCTTTAGGGAAAGAAACACTAATTTTAATTTCTAAAATTAAACCAACAATACCCCAAAGATAAATAAGTACCATTCAATAAACAATTGTCCTTAAAATCCTTCAATATAATCTACACTAATACTCAAACCCAAAACATAGAAGAATTTGGTTTTTTAGTCTTCCATGTTAAACTGTATCTCCTAATGACATCGACCACTCTTAAAGTCACATACTTAAAAGAAATTAACCTAATTACATATTCTCTATTATAGGTTAATAATTCCCATAAATAACCCAAATCATTATAAATCCACAATAAAAACACAGATAAAAATAAACAATTAGTCTTGAAATGAAATATCATAATATTCTATTTTCCTTAGGCATATAGTGTTCCCAACAGAGCGAACGTCTTCCAAAATAACATTTATCACTTAATAACCAAACAAATTGTATTCATTTATTTATACATATGATCCCAAATAATATTATTATTGATCAATACAATTATATAACTAAAAATAATTAGTCACACTATCCAGGGACTTCACGTAGTCCAGTGGTAGGCGATAAATATCAATTACACTCTAGTTGTGGGTTCGATTCCCACAACTATGTCCGACATGACGGGTAGTCACATGGATTACGTGTTATCTGTTAACAAAAACTATAACATTACCAAATTGAGATAAATTCCTCAAAATAACCATAATATAATTTAACCACAAATTTTATCTCATACCTTTCATTTTCATCCGAAATTATAATAACTTGTAATTTCCTCAAATCAAATGATCATATAAAACGAAACGGTTATTTATAAATATATCCACAAGAGAAAAGATAATAATTCCTCAAGTATCATTTCCACATGACAAACTACAGGGTTACAAATATAAGAGAAATGTATTCCAATGTAATCCCATCAACAATGAGCACTAATTCTTTAAATCATTTCTCCAACTATTTATTTCTACATAGCTTCTTCTTTGACCATGAAAATACCATATAGAACAGGTAATTCACTCGAGTAATGGCTAGGTCCCATAAATTTATGACAAATGACTATAAATTGATTTTTGGGACCATTTTTATTTTCTTCCATTGTACTCTTCATTTTTCCTCTACAATTGTTTACTTTATATCCTTCTTTCCCACACGTAAAGCATTTCTTTGTTCCATTGAGTCAATTTCTTGGTTGTCTCCTTCCACATTTCCTTCATGATGGAAATTTAGCATTCATTTCACCAAGGTCTCCACTTCTGGAGCTCTTTTCATTCATCACCTTTCTCTTCTTTGTTGAGTCTGGGAGTTGGATAATATATATGTTGTTGATCATATTTTTGGAAAACTGATTTGGCATGAACAAAATATCTTTTATGACTATGAAAATCAAATTTTGTTGCACATTTCCACCAACATTATCACCTTGTACATCATACTGAATGATACTATGACTTCCTTGGAATCTAGCCATTGACTAAAACAAGAAAGCATTGTGTGAATAACAGTTGTCATAAAATCATTTAGAGAATATCATGACACCTTATTTTCAATTTGAAACACAATATAATTAACCAAGGTCATTTATTTTCATTTTATATTAAAATCCTTTAAATCTATTTGTAAATAGAATGTAAAATATCTTAAGCATATCCCCGAAGAGTGTCGTAACCAAGAGTGCAGCAAGTCCTGTTGTTGTGCACCAGTTCTCGTTCGAGTTTAGCTCAATACGGTGTTTTTGGGTTTTATCCCTAGGTACATCTGTGCCAGAGCCGCCTCTACCTACTCGTATCTAGACAAGGATGTATTGTTTGAAAAACTCAAAAATTCTCTACAATATAAAAATGTCAGGAAGTTCTTATATCATAATCCTCAAAGTATATCTTAGGGCTATGTTCTTTAATCTGAGTTTATCTAAATCTAGTTTCCAAGGTTTTTTCTATACTTCCTCTGATGCCAACTATAATGTCCCGACCCCAGAACCCTAGATTCGGTGCATTATTAAGTATCATTGGCATGATCACAAAAGATCAAGTCTCGAAAGACCTATTGTTTAGTAGACTTGGAATTACTGGATACATTCATAATGTTTACATTACATCATAAAATGTAATACTACAACAACATTGTTTCTATTGACAACACAAAGATCCCATAGACTATCCATGCAGGTTATTCATAATATACTTCTTCACATACTGAGAAAAATAAAACATTGAAATGGGTGAGCTCAGATACTCGGTATGTATAACAATATAGTGGAAGCTTTCATAAATAAGCATAAACATTTAAAGAAATGTATAAGACTTAAACAAAAGCCTTTTAAACATGAACATCATCATAATATGAAAAAGATAAAATCAAATAGTGTCCTTTACTTATTCATTTGGATATTATACTAGTTGAAAAATCATATGAAATATAAATACCCACTTTCCTAATGATGGAATGGATAATTCCAGACTTTCATAACCACATAGTCAAGGCCTTGTGCGAAGACTACAAATAATATTTTGTCAAGGCCTTGTTCCAAGACACTAGTTTGTCTCATGAGACCTACCGATGAATTGAGGAGCTATAGCGGGCTCCACTTGTCACTTAATAAGTCTAATGAATTAATCATATGAAAAGTTTTAAACATAACATAAACATTCATATTAAAACTAGCACAATAAATGTCAATACTTTATCCACAAACTCAAAATGGTATAAAAATAGCACATCCACAGTCAAACATAACTCATTCAATACGATATAGAATACTGTATTGTAAAATATTAACCTAAATCATGAATAATTAAGGATATTGACATAGTTGTAAATAATCAACTAAACCATTTGAGAGAAATATCCCCCTTTTTCTTGAAAACATTTAAAAGTTTCACTATTTATCAAGAAGCCGTTTAAAATAGATTTTTGAATAAAATTGTCCCATACCACATTGAAACTTTTAAAAGTAAATATAATTTTAAAACATTAATTTCCATATAAATAAATCCTTAATACCATTTTTAAAACATGGACATTAATGAGAAATATTTAGATTAATAGATCCTTAAACATTTAAAACGATATTTTAGTCAGTGTTCCTAACCAAAAGAGAGAAACATGAATACAATTAATTGAGGTAATCAAAACATTATAGTATCATGAGAATAAACGGATTCATGATATACTATGCCAATGTAAATTATATACACCATATAAAATTGAATTGGTGCATAACAACAATGAAGTTTCAATGAAATGTAAATTGAGATGAAATATGTTATAAATAACCTATACTTAGATTAAGGATAAATAAATGACGTAATTATGTGTGAAAAATATAAATACACTCAATATTATTGAATATTCAGTGTAAATAAATCATATTACAATCAAACATATTATTTTAAAAACAACACCAATGAATTGGATGTTTATCTCAATAAATGCAAATTGAGTTAAAATTACTCTTATCAAGTTCATATTGATGACTAGATATTTTATCAATTGAGTAACTATGTGTATCAAAATTATATCCACATAACGGGGAGTGGTAATTACTAAACAAATAATAAATATTGATTCCACACAAAATCATGGTGTAAAATAATCAATGAAGTATGCGTAAAGCCGAATGAGTGTAAATTGAAATTTGAAATTCCTTTACCAATTTGGTAACTTACAAAAAATACATCCCATGAAAGACGGATCATAAAATTAAGATGAAATTACTCATAAATAAATGTATATTAAACAATTAATACAATCATTGGGCAGTACATACGCCCCACAAAATGAAATAGTGGCAGTATGACATGAATCTCACGAAAATAGGAATTGAGATGAAAACCCTTACATTATTGTAATCAATCAAGTCGTATGGCCAAAAGTTAATAACAAAAAAATAATTCATAGAATACCATGAATATAAAGGGAATCATGATAATATATATCAAATGGAAGTACACAATACATCACATGCAATATGTAAGTAGCGAACAATGGAAATATCAAAGAATTAAAAGTGAGATAAGAAACCTCTTACTTTGTACTTTTCTTTGGTCAATGGTAGGTTAAACTCCTGTATAATGGTGAAATAATTGTTATTAAATTATACAAGAATCATATACATTAATATGATATCATATATGATCTTTTAATATTTCTTTTTTAATAATATTTTAGTAATATCGTTGTTTCGTGAGATAAAAATTCATTTTCCTTTATATGATTTGTTTCATAAGTAGTGTTTGCTATGAATATGATGTATATTATTCATTTTCAGAATTATATTAAGTCTTTAAACATTATTTTTAATCATCTAATTAAAATTAGTCTTGAATGGATTGCGATGGGGATTCAATCTCATCCCGTTCGTGGAGACGGTAATCAGTACGAACACATGAGCGACAATATCATTCTTTTGATATTAAAATAATGTGTAATTTGAAGGTATATCATATATAAAGAATCATTACCATGTTATATTTGTTATTTACATCAATGAAACATCATTATTATACACATCCAAATAATAATGTACTAAATAACAATTACACCACGACGTGGAGACGGTAAGCCGTACGTACGCACGTATGGTGACATGTCATACAAAGGATGGATAGAATAATGAATATGGTTGTAACATAATTATAATAAAATCACCGTGTATAGAAGATATTGTAGTTATTATTTTAGAATGGAAAAATTAAAGAAAGAGGAATTGGATGAAGAAAGGAACTTGAAAGAGGTGATGAAATATTTGACTGTTCTTCGGGTTCTTCCTTTTGATTTGATCAAAAGTACACCTTAAGTTGCCTTTATGACAAATGGAAGTCTTCTAAGATTAAGGTGGGACAATTGAGAGGGTATTTGGGCAAAGGTTATCTAAGAAAAAAGGCTTTCATGCTGTGAATTTGAGATAAGGGGGAGTGCCTTTTTATAAGAGGGGTGCGGGGCACCATAGGAAAATCTAGAAATATTATTTTATAATAAAATTATATTCAGTTTATAAAGGATAAAAATATATTATTTACAGGATATGGTGGGGATGTGTCGAAAACCACCCAACCAATAGGTTTTAGACAGGTTTGGGTCACTATATTAACTTTATCGTTTAGATTTAACTCTTAGTTAAATAGTTTGACATTTTCCATGACTCTTTGTATTTTTATACAATAGGGTTAATAAAATTACCATATACTTCCAAGAGAACCCCAAGTGGTTAATTAATGGTAAACCAGTCATTATATAAGTCTTTTGGAAGATCCTAATATTTTTAGGAATATAATATCAATTAATAATATAACATTTGTTTTTAAAACTCTTTTTTGTCAATTTTGACACTATTTACTATTTTTTTGAGAAATTCATGAAAAGCTTATTAATTCGAAAAAAATTCATCTAACCAACCCTAATATTTCTTATTAACATAGAAATTTTTTGTAATTCATAAACAGTTTCAAATTACCTTTATTTGGAAATTTGTAATGGCAATTATTTTAATCATTCATTTATTAGGTAATTACTGCTTCATCATTATGTCATAAATAAATTAAATTATATATTTTCTACAAAATATAAATAAAATACCATTATTTCGGATAGATTTATAGAGTTATAATTAATATTTATAGTCGATTTAATCTTATGATTAACCCTATATTAAAAATGTTTTAGTTTTTTAACATTGATTTTAACTCTTTTTACTCTTCATGGAATTAAATAATAATAAATGTCTTAATCTAATCCATGTGGACCAAAGAGGTTCATATTATATTCTTAATGATTTTTTTGGTCAAATAATACCTATCCAATAAAATTAGGACATGATTGAGGGTAATAATAATATAATTTTTATCTTTAATTACCCTATTTACTTTTAGTCGTGGTAAATAATAGTTAAAAGCTAGTGTTCACCAACTATTATTTTCATCTTATTGAACAACATTTTACTCCTTGATTTTAACCATGTCTCTAGTATTTTCAAAATTCAACTCACAGAAGAGGAAAAATTATGTTTTATGTAAATTTGCAAATGCTCCTATGAGGTGGGTAAAAGACGGTGAAAAGTTAAATAAATTTTTTTATATCTAATATTATTAAAAAATGACCAGAATATATTACATTGAACAAATACAGTTATTATGTATCTATTTTGACCAAAAATAAATTTAAATAAAATAATTATTTATTTAAATAAAAATTCGGTTTTAAACAATAACTCAGTGTTTTTCAATATTCATCAAAAATTGAATATTTTCAGAAAAATTCCAAAATTTCACACTAAGCTAATTTCGATATTCCGTATCCAAAAATAATTTCAATTTTGAAAGATAAAATTTATATATAAAGACCCTAAAATTTCAAGGAAATTTTCTTTCTTAATTTTATTTTGAAGTTTACAAGAATGCAGTTTCTGACGGCGCCTGATTCTGAGGCCCGATGTGCCCAGAATTAATTTACGAAGTTTGGCTCGGGTACGTTCAGTGAACGGACGAGCGGGTTTTTCTAACTTTTGAACCGGTGCTCGGAATCAAATTCCGAGGGAACCGATGAAATCGCAGCGCCGGTATTTGCATAGAAACGCCTCTTCCGGAGTTGCGTTTGCTCAGTTGTGGTTTTTTTTGGGTTTTAAGTTATGAAATAAAATAAAGTTGTACGACAATTTATTTTTATTTCACTTAAAGTCGCTTAAGGAACACTTTAAGTTGCTTAAGCTCAGTTGAAACGGATAGGGTGAAAATCCAAAATATCCTACCCACTTGGTAGGATATTTGTGGGGTGGGACCCGCACGAGCTCCACCATTTCTTTCCGCTAAGTAACGCACCTGAAAAAACCCCTATTAAATAAAAGTCAACTGGGGTGTTTTCTTAAACAATTAAACACTCCTATTAAATGGGCGGTTTATTTGTTGAAATTAATTCTATGAATTAATTTCGTTCGTTCCTTAAAACTTTTTCGTTTTGTTGGCATGTGAATAAAATAAGGCCAACACACCTTCCTTTTGAAATGTTGTGTTAAAACCATGAAAAATATCTAAGGATCTTCCTCCTACTTCAAGAAGAACGCGAAGAACACGAAGAACGCGAAGGACGCCGGCCCCCCCGATGAAGAACGCTAAACCTGCGGAGATCAGCAACGCGACGCCGTGTACCGCGACGCCAACGATCCTCCCTCCGCGACGCTTCTTCCGTGACGATCCAACCCCGCGACAACCTTCGATCGACAACTTCAAGGTAGGGGACTGCGGTCCTTTATTTTCCTTCGTGGATTATAACTCGATATGGATTTAATTATTAAAATTAAATCTGTTGTTTCTTGGTCCTCGGATCTCATCGACGCAACGCCAGATACCGCGACGCGACGCTCCACTTGTTCTGTGACGGTCAATTCCGCGAAGGACGCCCATGCGACGACTTGACGAGGTAGGGAATTTATTTGGAAATAACTTATATTCCCGTGATTGTTTCTTTTAAAACTAAGAACCCGGATCAAGTTCAATTTTCATTATACTAAAATTGTTCCTTGTTTTATTCATGTATTGAATATTCCTCCCGACTTTTATTATCTAACGCGGAGGGTGCGGGCCAAATAAACACGGCACGACAACCCTCCGTAGTTCTTCCTTGTTGTGCGGATTTGGGGGCGATGAAAAAATGTGCCGTAGAGGGGATTTAATGATCCCACAGTGAAGAATGGAACACGGGAGAAATAGCGGTGCAGACGGGAAGGAAATCGGACCACAGGAGCAACTCCGGTGACCCGCGGAAGCTTCCGCCGGCGGCCGGAGGCGACGGCCGGCAGCGGCCGGCCGCCAGGCGGCGGCGGCGCCCAGCGCGCCGCCGGGAAATATCTCGCCGCGGCTAAAGTCGCGGCAGCAAGGCGGTTCTGCTGTCGCGTGGAACCACGGTTCAGGGACGCGGCGGCCCGACCGCGTCCGGGTGATCCAGGGCAGCCCCCCGCGGGGGCCGCGGTGTTGTCACGCGTGGGCATGCACGCCCCCCGCGTTGCTCGGCCACACGGCCGAGCCGAGCCGGGCCACTCCCAGGCCTGGCCGGACCGGGTCCAGCCGGGTCGGGCCGAGTCGGCCCAGGCCCAGACGCCCCGTCTTCGGACCGTTTTCAGTCTTTTGCCCGTAACATGAGGTATGGGCCTCCGAACGACGCGCCGTCAGCGGAAACACGATCCTTGGATCGAGATGGTCATTTTGGTATATCGCACTCAAGGTTTCGGGATACTTTGTGTTCAGCCGGGTTGGTTCGTACACGAAACCAACCGGGCCCTCGAAGCGGAAACGCTCATAACTTGAGCTTCGGACGTCCGATTGACGTGCCGTCGACATTGTTGAATTCTTCTAAGTGATACGGATCTTTTGGCTCACTCCACCCGAGGTTTGGACGCAGGTGGAGTACGGTCGGGTTGGTTTTGCCTTAAAAACCAACCGGGCCCCTAGGACGCAAAAGACAATAACTCGCAGGCCGGGCGTCCGATTGACGCGCCATCTGCGACGTTGGGTTCCTGTTGACGATATGGAACTTTTTCATACATCAAACTTCAGACCTTGTGTCAGTTGATGTATTAGCCTCTCGGCTCATGGAGCGGACCCTCCCGAATGAGCTTGCTGTGTGCGGGAACTCTAGTGTTGGCTGCGACTTCAACGACGACGACTGTGCTGGTCTTGTATCCTATGTGGGTCCCAGCTTTGATGATTCAATGCTGGTATTGTATCCTATGGGGGTCCCAGCTGTGCTGGTCTTGTATCCTATGTGGGTCCCAGCTTAGATGATTCAATACTGGTCTTGTATCCTATGTGGGTCCCAGTATAAATGAATCAATGAAGACAGGTGGTCTTGTATCCTATGTGGGTCCTAGCTATGCGGGTCTTGTATACTATGTGGATCCCAGGTTAGAAGATTCAAGTACTGGTCTTGTATCCTATGTGGGTCCCAGTATAGATGTATCAATGAAGACAGCTGGTCTTGTATCCTATGTGGGTCCTAGCTGTGCTGGTCTTGTATCCTATCTGGGTCCCAGCTTTGATGATTCAGTGCTGGTCTTGTATCCTATGTGGGTCCCAGCATAGATGAAACAATAAAGACAGCTGGTCTTGTATCCTATGTGGGTCCCGGCTTAGATGATTCAGTATCTATGTCTGATCATCTCTTTCACCTTTTCGATGATGTATACCTGTGTGAGCTAAAATCATGTTTACTCTTCTTTGTGGATTGTGTCGTGCTATCCTCTGTGGATTACGTTTACTCTCCTTTGTGGATTGTGTTGTGCTATCCTGTGTAGATTCCGTTTTTCATTCCTTTGTGGATTGTGTCGTGCTATCCTATGTGGATTATGTTTTGCTTTCCTTTTTGGACTGTGTTGTGCTATCCTGTGTGGATTTACGTTTTTCTCTACTTTGTGGATTGTGTTGTGCTATCCTGTGTGGATTACGTTTTGCTTTCCTTTGTGGATTGTGTTGTGCTATCCTGTGTGGATTTACGTTTTCCTCTCTTTTGTGGATTGTGTTGTGCTTTCCTGTGTGGATGACGTATTGCTTTCCTTTGCGGATTGTGTTGTGCTATCCTGTGTGGATTTATGTTTTGCTCTCCTTTGTGGATTGTGTTGTGCCCTCCTGTGTGGATTTACGTTTTTCTTTCCTGTGTGGACTGGGTTGTACTTGAGCTCGGATGTTGGGGTCGAGCGAGAATTGTTGACTTAGGTATATGTATGGGAATATACCTAAGTAGTGTCAGATGTTACTTCGTGATTGTATCGTTCCTTTGTGGATTCTGGGAGACCTTCGGGGGTCTCGGGGTCCCTACTAAGTAGCTTATACTCACCCCTGCACGGGCTATGACCGCACTTCGTTGTTTTGGTTTCAGACGACGGACAGCGCTGATCGTGGTGGAGGCTTGCGGAGAAGGACGGTATCGGGAGGTGGACCACTGGGTGGGACGTACTCAGAGCGGACGGCTGGACCGAGGAGCTATGGAGGCTATCTGTACGCATCCATTAGGTGGGACTTCCAGAGGACGGTTCGGCGCTGCGGATTTTCTTATCAGTTGTTGTTTTTTTCCTTTAGTTGTACTTTACAGTTGGGCTTGTACTTCCGGCGCCTTTTACTTTCAGCACACCTTGTTACAGTTTTTACTTAGTGTTTACTTTTTATTCTTGTTTACTCTGTGGTGGTTGTTTACTTTACAAAGGAAATACCTTCCCTGTTTATCGGGATTTACGCCTTGGTGCTAGTCACCAGCCCCTGGCCTATGGAAGGCGGGCGTGGGGTAGTCACGACACGGGCCCCGAGGACAGGTCGTGACAAATTGGTATCATAGGAGTTCAGTTATACCGCAGACTCTGATCTTTCTTCTATGTGAAGCAATAGTGTTTAGCATATTTGGTGTGGTTATCTGTATAGGGAATCCAGTGTTGGTGCGGCGGCTGACGTATTCGTACACCAGTACCCTGACTTCTGATTTCCGACTTAATGCACGAAAACATTGATTGCATGTGTGTTCTTGTTTCTTTTGTGATTACTCGTGTCAGCTCACCAGGTATACTGTTCTGACCGTGGCACACCTGTTTCTTTTCAGGATGGCCCCACAACGGCAGCCAGCTAGGGATCCAAGAGTGGAGCGTGATGACAGCCCACCGAGCGACAAGGCCTCGGTGCAGGGCTCTTTGTCAGCAGAGGCACCGGCGATACCTTTACCCGCTGTGCCACCGATGCTCCCCGCCACGACTGCTGACGATGCACATCGCCTCGGTGCTCTGCACGAGTTCCAGTGCCAGCGACCACCCCGGTTTCGTGGGGAGACGGACCCCCAGACAGCCGAGGACTGGCTGGAGGCGGTCGTACGAGTTTTCAGGTTAGTGAGGACTCCAGCAGAACTCATGGTGATCCTCGCAGCAAGCCTCCTGCACGCGGCAGCAGGCAGATGGTAGAGGTTGATGCTCTAGGTGCACGACGAGACATCACTTCTCTGGACGGACTTCGAGAGCCTCTTCCGCTCAGAGTTTGTCCTGACCACCCTCCGTGCGGTGCGCATCCAGCAGCTTATTCAGCTGCCGAAGGGCAGCTTGACGGTTTCCCAATACGCGGCGAGATTTACCAATATCTCGCGCTACTCCACAGATATGGTACGGGACCCGTTCTTCCAAGCCCGGTCCTTCAAGCAGCGACTGAGGCATGATATTAGGGCTTCGATTATCTCCCTCAACATTCCGACGCAAGTAGAGGTGTTGGAGAGAGCCCTTCTAGTGGAGAGTTTTCTCGCCGAGCAGGCTCTAGTGACAGGGCCCTCCGCTGGACGGCCCGTAGCAGGGTCTTCTGCAGTTGGCAGTAGATAGGTGACGCAGAGGTCTAAACGGGCCAGACCATCAGATGGGCAGTCAATGGATGAAGATTCGTTTGTGCGGGCACACGAAGGAGAGCCAGCTACACGAGGGGCAGGCATTGCTACACATGCGGTGGGAAAGGTCACATGGCTCGAGACTTCCCGACTCGTCTTACAGATGAGCAGCAGGTGGTAGAGGGACCTCCAAGATAGAGGTTCGGCCACGATGGTCCGTAGGGTGCAGGCGGAAGAGGCAGAGGATCTGGCCGAGCAGCAGGTGGTGGAAAACGCTTCGAGGTGTTGCCACCAACACCACCAGGAGGACCGCCCTGACTGCAGGAAGTTGGTGGACATGGGAGAGCTCAGCTTCAGGCAGCTGAGGCCTTCGATCATGGAGCTTTGGGAGCAAATGGACAAGAGCGGAACTAGTGGATACATCCTTTGTACTTCTAGTTCCTTGTTTCTTTTGTGTAGTGTGTTTGTATTATGAGCTGCAATAATAAAAGATGCATACCCTTGTGATGTTTTCATTCCTGTCCTCTATTGTGTTGTTACTAAGAGGTTCCAGTTTTAACTATTGACTTGACGCTTACTTGTGAGACATCTACTGGAGGAGACCCAGTTACCACACACTGATGCCGAAAGTGTGACTCAACCCTTGGAGGTGAGAGTAACGGTCAGATCTCTTGGTAGTAGCATCGATTCCTTACGATGTCATCCTTTGTATGGATTAGAATCATATTTGTCGGGATTGACTGTATTAGGCAAAGAACGTGGTTCATCCAGGGGATGAGACCAGATTTCTCTTATCAGCAAAGAAGAAATCATAGCAGCTCATGTGAGACCAGAGGTGTTCCCGGCCACGATAGAGAAGGTCCAGGTCATCCAGGAGGAGATGAAGATAGCTCAGAGCCGACAGAAGTCTTTTGCTGACAGGAGGCGGAGGCCATTAGAGTTTGAGGATGGCGACCATGTCTTCATGCGGGTCTCACCTCGACATGGATTACAGAGATTTGGTCGAGGAGGAAAGTTGTCTCCATGCTTCATCGGACCCTTCCAGGTCCTCAGCAGGATTGGCGAGGTGGCTTACCACCTAGCTCTACCACCTTTGTATCCCTAGTTTGTGTTGAGGCTTTACGGGGACGTAAAGCCTTATGGTGGGAGTAATGTAAAGACCCGGAAATTTCAAGGAAATTTTTTTTCTTAATTTTCTTTGGAATTTTACAAGAACGCAGTTTCTGATGGAGCCTGATTCTGAGCCCCGGTGTGCCCGAAATTAATTTCCAAAGTTTGGCTCGGGTAGGTTCAGTGAACAGAGGAGCGGTTTTTTATAACTTTTGAACCGGTGCTCAGAATCTAATTATGAGGGCACCGATGAAATCACAATGCCGGTATTTGCTTAGAAATTCCTCTTCCGGAGTTGTGTTTGCTCGGTTGTGGTTTTTATTTTTTTTGGGTTTTATTTTATGAAATAATGTAATTTTGTACGAAAATTTATTTTTATTTCACATAAAGCCACTTAAAGACCACTTTAACCTGCTTAAGCTTAGTTGAAATGGATAGGGTGCAAATCCGAAATATCCTACCCACACGGTTGGATATTTGTGGGGTGGGGACCACACGAGCCCCACCATTTCTTTCCGCTAAGTAATGCACTTGCGAAAACCCCAATTAAATAAAAGTCAACTGGGGCGTTTTATTAAACAATTAAACGCTCCTATTAAATCGGCGATTTATTCATTGAAATTAATTCTATGAATTAATTTCGTTCGTTTCTTCAAACGTTTTGGTTTTGTTGGCATGTTAATAAAATAAGGCCAACACACCTTCCTTTTGAAATGTTGTGTTAAAACATTGAAGAATCTCTAAGGATCTTCCTCCTTCTTCTCGAAGAACGCGAAGAACGCGAAGAACGCGAAGAACGCGAAGAACGCGAAGAACACAAAGGACGCCGGCCCCCGACGAAGAACGCCGAACCCGCGGAGTTCAGCGACGCGACGCCGTGTACCGCGATGCCAAAGATCCTCCCCCCGCGATGCTTCTTCCACGATGATCCAACCCCGCGACAACCTTCGATCGAAAACGTCATGGTAGGGGGCTGCGGTCCTTTATTTTCCTTCGTGGATTATAACTCGATATGGATTTAATTATTAAAATTAAATCTGTTGTTTCTTGGTCCTCGGAGCTCATCGACGCAACGCCGGATACCGCGACATGACGCTCCACTTGTTCCGTGACAGTCAATTCCACGAAGGACGTGTGTGCGACGACTTGACGAGGTAGGGAATTTATTTGGAAATAACTTATATTCCCGTTATTGTTTCTTTTAAAACAAAGAACTCGGATCAAGGTCAATTTTAATTCTATTAAAATTGTGCCTTGCTTTTATTCATGTGTTGAATATTCCTCCCGACTGTTATTATCTAACGCGGAGGGTGCAGGCCAAATAAACACGGCCTGACAACCCTCCGCAGTTCTTCCTTGTTGTGCGGATTTGGTGGGCGACGACAAAACGTGCCGCAGAGGCGATTTAATGATCCCGCAGTGAAGAACGGAACCTGGGAGGAACAGTGGCGCAGACGGGAAGGAAATCAGACCACCGGAGCAACTCTGCTGGCCCGCGGAAGCTTCCACCGGCGCGCCACGCCGGCACGGTGGCGTCGGCGGCCGGAGGCGACGGCCGGCAGCGGCCGGCCACCAGGCGGTGGCGGCGCCCAGCATGCCGCCGGGAAAAATCTCGCCTCGGCTGAAGCCGCAGAGGCGAGGCGGTTCCGCAGCCGCGTGGAACCGCGGTTCAGGGACGTGGTGGCCCGGTCGCGTCCGGGTGATCCAGGGCAGCCCCCCGCAGGGCCCGCGGTGTTGTCACGCGGGGGCATGCACGCCCCCCGCGTTGCTCGGGCCCTCGGCCGAGCCGGACCGGGTCCAGTCGGGTCGGACCGGGTCGACCCGGTTCGGCCGACCCTGGGGGGGGGGGGGGGGTGGGGCGGCCCAGGTTGGACCGGGTCGACCCGGTTCGGCCGACCCTGGGGGGGGGGGGGGGGGGTCGGCCCGGGTCGGCCCGGGCCCAAACCCCCCTTCTTCGGACCGTTTTCGGTCTTTTGCCCGTATCGTGAGCTACGGGCCTCCAAACGACACGTCTTCAGCGGTAACACGATCCTTCGATAGAGACAGTCGTTTCGGTATATCGCACTCAATGTTTCGGGATACTTTGGGTTCGGCCAGTTTGGTTCGTACACGAAACCAACCGGGCCCTTAGAGCGGAAACGCTCATAAAATGAGCTTCGGACGTCCAATTGATGTGCCGTCGACTTTTTTGAATTCCTCTAAGTGAGACAGATCTTTTGGATCACTCCGCCCAAGGTTTGGACGCAGGTGGAGTACGGTCGGGTTGGGTTTTCCTTAAAAACCAACCAGGCCCCTCGGACGAAAAAGCCAATAACTCGCAGACCGGGCGTCCGATTGATGTGCCGTCTGCGACATTGGGTTCCTGTTGATGATACGGAACTTTTGGATACATCAAACTTCAGACCTTGTGTCAGTTGATGTATCAGCCTCTCGGCTCGTGGAGCGGACCTTCCTAAACGAGCTTGCTGTGTGCGGGAACCCTAGTGCTGGCTGCGACTTCGACGACGACGACTGTGCTGGTCTTGTATCCTATGTGGGTCCCAGAATAGGTGATTCAATACTGGTCTTGTATCCTATGTGGGTCCCAGTATAGATGAATTAATGAAGACAACTGGTTTTGTATCCTATGTGGGTCCTATCTGTGCTGGTCTTGTATCCTATGTGGGTCCCAGTATAGAAGAATCAATGAAGATAGATGGTCTTGTATCCTATGTGGGTCTTAGTTGTGCTGGTCTTGTATCCTATGTGGGTCCCTGCTTTGATTATTCAGTGCTGGTCTTGTATCCTTTCTAGGTCCCATCATAGATGAAACAATGAATACAACTGGTCTTGTATCCTATGTGGGTCCCAGCTTAGATGATTCAGTATCTATGTCTGATCATCTCTTTCACCTTTTCGATGATGTATACCTGTGTGAGCGGAAATCATGTTTACTCTCCTTTGTGGATTGTGTCGTGCTATCCTGTGTAGATTACGTTTACTCTTCTTTGTGGATTGTGTTGTGCTATCCTGTGTGGATTCCGTTTTTCTTTACATTGTGGATTGTGTCGTGCTATCCTGTGTGGATTACGTTTTCCATTCCTTTGTGGATTGTGTTGTGCTATCCTGTGTGGATTTACGTTTTTCTCTCCTTTGTGGATTGTGTTGTGCTATCCTGTGTGGATTACGTTTTTCTTTCCTTTGTGGATTGTGTTGTGCTATCCTGTATGGATTTACGTTTTTCTCTCCTTTGTGGATTGTGTTGTGCTATCCTGTGTGGATTATGTTTTGCTTTCCTTTGTGGATATTGTTGTGCTATCCTTTGTGGATTTACGTTTTCCTCTCCTTTGTGGATTTTGTTATGCTATCCTGTGTGGATTTACGTTTTGCTTTCCTATGTGGACTGGGTTGTACTTGAGCTCGGATGTTGGGGCCGAGCGAGAATTGATGACTTAGGTATATGTATGGGCATATACCTAAGCAGTGTGAGATGTTACTTTATGATTGTATCTTTCCTTTGTGGATTTTGGGAGACCTTCGGGGGTCTCGGGGTCCCTACTGAGTAGCTTATACTCACCCCTGCACGGACTATGCCCGCACTTCGTTGTGTTGGTTGTAGACGACCGACATCGCTGATCGTGGTGGAGGCTTGCGGAGCAGGACGGTACCTGAAGGTGGACCACTGGGTGGGACGTACTTGGAGCGGATGGCTGGACCGAGGAGATGTAGAGGTTATCTGTACCCTTCCTTTAGGTGGGACTTCCAGAGGACGGCTCAATGCTGCGGCTTTTCTTCTTAGTTGCTGTTTTTTTACCTTCAGTTGTACTTTAGAGTTGGGCTTGTATATCCGGCCCCTTTTACTTTCAGCACAGCTTGTTACAGTTTTTACTTTGTGTTTAATTTTTCCGCTTGCTTACTCTGTGGTTGTTGTTTACTTTACAAAGGAAATGCCTTCCCTGTTTATCAGGATTTACGCCTTGGTGGTAGTCGCCAGCCCCTGACCTATGGAAGGAGGGCTTGGGGTAGTCATGGCACGGGCCCTGAGGATGGGTTGTGACATTATAAAATTTCAAAAAGTGGGTATTACTATTCATAACTGCTTTTTTGATTGGTCACAAGGTGTTAGAATCTTGATGTTGCGTACAATGAAAGATATTACATTATTCAATGGGAAATGTACCATGGAAGCTTGGAGTGTTATGTTATTTCCCCCTTTTAAAAATTTCTTCCCCGCAATTTGTAAAATTGGGCATTGGTAAAAATTTGAGAGTCCCACATAAAAAAAGAGTCAATAAAACTATAACTTTAAAAACAATAAAGAGAAGTACAATGGTCACATGAGATAAACCATACTAGGATTCCATGTAGGAAAACAAGGATATGGAAGATAAACTATGTGTCATGTTCGGATGGAGAGGGATAGAAAACATGATCATAAGAAAGCTAACAACCTGAATGCCACAAACATGTGATGGGAAAAATAATCATTAGTTTCCCAATAGGAAAGTAAACGAACAAAATTATTATTTTTAAGTTACATTTCATAATTATAAGGATTTATTTATGAGATTGACTATGAACATAAGGAGATATACTAACTTTTTATGTAGATTTTCATTTTTGAATAAATTTCTTCCACTAACTCATCTTTTTTAAACAATGAATATTCAAGATGACTTGGTCACACCGGAAGAGATAGAATAAACTTATAGAGAATCAAATGATCCAAAAAGGATATACTATATATTTAAATTTTCATTAGTGATTAATCAAAACCAAAACAGTTAGTAAAAGATCAGATGATCCCCCAAAAGTATATTCCTTCAAAGAAAGAAACACTAATCTTAATTTCTAAAATTAAACCAACAATCCCCCAATGTTAAATAAATACCATTCAATAAACAATTATCATTAAAATCCGTCAATATAATCAAACTAATATTGAAAACCAAAACATAGAAGAATTTGGTTATGTAGTCTTCCATGTTAAATTGTATCTCATAATAACATCGACTACATTTAAAGTCACATACTTAAAACTAATTAACCTAATCACATATTCTCTATTATAGGTTAATAATTTCCAAAAATAAACCAAATCACTATAAATCCACAATAAAAACATAGATAATAATCCACCATTACTCCTCAAATGAAATCCCATAGTATTGTATTTTCCTTAGGAATATTGTTTTCCTACAGAGTGAACGTCTTCCAAAATAACATTTATCACTTAATCACCAAATCACATTCCTATAATAAGGGTATTCATTTGATAAGACATAAGATCCCAAATAAACATATTATTGATCAATAAAATTATTTAACTAAAAACAATTTTTCACACTAACTGGGACTTTGCGTAGTCCATTGGTAGACAATAAATCCCAATCACACTCTTGTTATGGGTTCGATTCCTACAGCTTTGCCTGACGCAATGGGTTGTCACACAGTCAGCGTGTTGTCCTTTTTCAAAAACTATAACATTACCAAAATTCGATTAATTTCTCCAAAAAACCATAACATAATTTAACTACAAATGTTTTCTCATACCTTGCATTTTCATCCCAAAATATAATAACATGTAATTTCCTCAAACCCAAGGATCATATAAAGCCAAATGGTTTTTTATAACTATATCCACAAGAGAAAAGATAATTATTCCTCAGATATCATTTTCACATGAAAAACTGAAGGGTTACAAATACACGAGAAAATTATTCCAAAGTAATACCATCAACAAGGAGCACTAATACTTTTTATCATTTCTCAAACTATTTATTTCCACATAAGTTCTTATTTGAACATGAAAATATCATATAGAATATGGCATTCACTCGGGTAACAACCAGGTCCCCTACATTTACGACAAATGACTGTAAATTGATTCTTGGGAACATTTTTATTTTCTTCCATAGTACTCTTCATTTTTCCTCGAAAATTATTTACTTAATGTCCTTCTTTCACACACTTAATGCCTTTATTTGTTCCATTGAGACACTTTCATGGATTTCTCCTTCCACATTTCTTACATGATGGAAATTGAGGATTCTTTTCACCATGATCTCCACTGATAGAGCTCTTATCATTCATCACCTTTATCTTTTATGTTGATTCCTAGAGTTAGTTAATGTATAGGTTGTTGATCATATAATTGAAAACTGATGTTGCATTAACACGATAACTTTTATTCCTATCAACATTCCATTTTGTTTCTCATTCCCAACTCCGTTATCACCTTGTACATCATCCTCAATGTAACTATGACTTCCTTGGAATCCAGACATTTACTAAAACAAGAAACCATTGTGTGAGTAACAGTAGTAATAAAATCATTTATATAATATAATGACACCATATTTTAAATTTGAAACACCATAGAATTAACCAAGGTCATTGATTCTCATATTATATTAAAAACATAAAATATGTTTGTAATGAGAATGTAAATTATCATAAGAATATCTTCTATGAGTGTCGAAACCAAGTGTGTAGCAAGGCCCATTGTCGTGCACTAGTTCCCGTTCGAGTCTAACTCAAAGCTGTGTTTTCGGGTTTTACCGGTATGTACATCTATGCCAGAGTCGCCTCTACTTGCTCGTATCCAGACATGGATGTATTGCTTGAAAAAATTACAAAATCTAAACAATACCAAAAGTTTAGGAAGTTAATATATATTAATCCTCAACGTCTATCTTAGGGCTATGTGCTCTAATAAGAGTTTATCTAAATCTAGTTTCCATGTATTGTACTAAACTTCTTCTAATACCAACTTTAATGCCCCGACCCCAGAAGCCCAGAGTCGGTGCATTATTATGTATCATTGGAATGATCAGAAAAGATCAAGTCTCGACAGACTGATTATTTTAGTATCCTTGGATGTACTATATACATTCATAAGGTTTACATAACTTCTTAAAATGGAAAACTACAACAACATTGTTTCCATTTAAAACAATGATATCCCATAGATTATCCCTGTAGGCCAGATATAATATACTTCTTCACATCCTGGGAAAAATAAAACATAGAAAGGGGGAACTTAGATGCTCAGTAAGGATACCAATATAACAGAAATGTTCATAAATTAGCATAAACATTTAAGTAAATGTATAAGACTAAAACAAAAGACTTTTAAACCAGAACATCAGAATAATATGGAAAAGATAAAATCAAATAATTTCATTTACTTATTCACATGGATATTCTACTAGTCGAGTAATCACATGAAATATCAATAGCCACTTTCATAAAGATGGAATTCATAATTTCCAGACTTTCATAACCACATAATCAATGCTTTGTGCCACGACTACAAATAATATTTTGTCAAGGCCTTGTTCCAAGACATTAGTTTGTCTCATGAGACCTACTGATGCATCGTGGAGCTATAGCGGGATCCACACATCACTTATTACGTCCAATGCAATCCTCATATAAAAAGTTTCAAACATATAATAAACATTCATATTAAAACTAGCATACGAAATGTCAATAACTTATCCACAAACCATGAATGGTATAAATAATAGCACATCCATATTCAAAAAAAAAACTCATTAAATGAAATATTGAAGATTTTATTGTAACAGATTAACCTTAATCTAGAATATTGAAGGATATTGAAATATATGAAAATAATCATCAAAACCATTTGAGATAAATATCCCCCTTTTTTTAAAACATTTAAAAGCCTCACTATTTATCAAGAAGCTGTTTAAAATAGATTTTTGAATCAAAGTGTCCGATACCACATCGAAAATTTTAAAATGAATTTAAATTTTAAAATATTAATGTCCATATAAATATATCCTAAAAACCATTTTTATAACATGAGTATTAATGAGAAAGATTTAGAATAATAAATCTTTAAAACATTTAAATCGATATTTTAGTTAGAGTTCCTAACCAAAAGAGAGACACATGAATACAAATAATAGAGGTAATAAAAAATTTATATTATAATGAGAATAAAGGGATTCATGATATACTATGTCAATGTACATTATATACAACATATAAATGTAAATTGGTGTATAACAACAAAGAAGCCTCAATGAAATGTAAATTGAGATGAAATCTATTATAAAGACCATATCCTTAGTTTAAGGGTATATCTGTGACATAATTATGTGTGAAAAATATAAATACACCAAATATTATTGGATATTCAATTTAAATAAATAAGAGTACATCCACACATGTTCTTCTCAAAACAAAACCAATTAATTGGATGTTTAACTCAATAAATGGAGATTGAGTTAAAATTACTCTTATCATGTTCATATCGATGAATTGAGATTTTTTCAATGGAGTGATTATGTGTATCAAAAGTATATCCTCATAAAGGGGAGTGGAAATTACTACAAAAATAATAAATAGTTATTCCCCACATAATCATGGAGTAAAATAATCAATGATGTATGGGTAAAGCCGAATGAGTGGAAATTGAAAATTGAAATTCCCTTACCAATTTGGTAACATACGAAACATACATCCCATGAAATATGGATCATAAAATTAAGATGTAATTACTGATAAATAAAAGTATATTACGTAATGAATACAATCATTGGGCAGTACATAGACCACAAAAAATGAAATAGTGGCAGTATGACATGAATCTAATGAAAATAAGAAGTGAGATGAAAATCCTAAATTCGTTGTAATCAATCAAGTCATATGGAAAAAATTTAATAAAAACCAAATAATTCAAATAATACCATGAATATAATCAGAATCATGATAATATTAACAAATGGCAGTACACAATACACCACATGCAATAAATAAGTTGCGAACAATGGAAATATCATGGAACTAAGTGGGATAATAAACCCCTTACTTAGTACTTATCCTTGGTCGATGGTAAGTTAACCTACGGTATAATGGTGAAAAAATTGTTATCAAATTATACAAGAATCATATAAATTATTATGATACCATATATGATCTTTTAATATTGCTTTGTTAATAATTTTTTTGGATTATCATCGTTTCGGGTGTTAACTAATTCGTTTTTCTTTATATGCTTTCTTTCATAAGTACTGTTTGTTATGAATTGTATGTATCATATTGATATTAAGAATGATATTAAGTCTTCATACATTATTTTTAATCATCTAATTAAAATTAGTCATGAAAGGATAATGATGGGGAATAAATCTCATCACGTTCATGGAGATGGTAATCTGTATGTACGCACAAGCGACAATATCATTATTTTGTTATTAATATAATTTATAATTAGATGGTATATCATATATACAGAATAATTATCATGTTAAATTTATTATTTAAATCAATTATACATCATTATTATATCCATCCAAATAATAATTTATTGAATGAAAATTACACAACGATGTGGAGATGGTAAGTCGTACATACACACGTATGGTGACATGTCATTCAATGGATGTATAGAATAATGAATATGGTTGTAGCATAATTATAATAACATAATAGTTTATAGAAGATACTGGAGTTATTATTTAAGAATAGAAACAATAAAGAAAGATGAAGTGGAAGAAGAAAGGAACTTGGAATAGGTGATGAAATATTTAGCTCTTCTTCGGGTTCTCCCTTTTGATTTGATCAAAAGGATTCCTTAGTTTGGAAATCTATATGGCCCCAGCCTTAAACCTTACATAACATTTAATTAAATGACTAATTCCCATTTATGATCTCTTCAGGTTTAGAGTTTTATAGAATTAGATCTTAACTATTACATCTCAAAAGATTACAAAGTAGACACTTCTACTATGTTTCAATAAAATAAAATCTCTTAAAAAGAAACATGTCTAGTTCCATGTTTTATATAGCATGAATTTCTCTTAATCCCATCCTTGACACTATTCCACATTAAGTCATGTGAAAAATATTTCCAAAAAAAACTTAGGGTGAGCATAAAAATCTCAGTAAGGGAAATACAAAGAATGAAAACAGTTTGTTTTTCAAAACAACAAGTAAATCGTGTATACTTTATCCAAGTAACACTTTTCACCTTTATGAAGTAGTAAAAACTATTCACTGAATAAAAGATCAATACTTACCCTTTTGTAACCAAAATATTACCATAAAACTCATATAAAGAACACATAACAAATAAAGGTAACTTGGGACATAAACATACTTAAATGGAATAACCATACAGTTGACTTCCACCCATATCACTTAATGGAATAGCCATACGGACAACTTCCATACCCAATGCATTAGAGGTTATAATGTAACCACCCATCCTTGTATTCACGGCACCACCCATAATATGTTTTATCACGTAACCACCTGTCAAATGTCCATGTACCATTATAAAATCATAAGACATAAAACAAATATAATGGAAAGAAAACATTTCCACACATTGATCACAATATATCACTTAAATATATTGACATAAAAAAACATTATAAAAAACCCTTTTCAATACCAAAATACATAAAACAGTATATGGTATTTATTTTATTTAAAAAAAACATTACGGCTTGGTGAGGAAGCCATAGACCAAATAATACTCCCGGTGGCGGAAAAGGTCATTGTCACCGCATACGTTAAAAGAAACATTCCCTTTTTTCCTTTTGTAAAAAGCTTCGTAGAAAAAATTACTTTTGTATAAATTTAAATGTCAAAGGTGTTTATACACCGTATAAAATAAAGTTGTGTATAAAACGAAATATGCCTTAATGAAAGGAGATTGAGACGAAGTCCCTTACCTCGGTTCCGACTTGACTCGATCATTCTTTAACGTCCTGAATAATAATCTTGAGTTAATTTATACTTGGTTAAGAAACTTTTCAAGTTCATTATTCCTTTTATATCACTTATTTCCATGTTATAAACATTATGTAATCATTTATGTTAATAATGTTTGTTTTGTCGATATTTGGTTCTTACGTCGAAAGTGGACTTCTTACAATTACATGTTGTTCGTGTGGTCAAAGGGTCATTATATCCTGAATGATATTCATGATTTGGATATCATATATATAAAATATATCCATAATATAAATGTATTTATAGTATTTCATAATCTTTTAGAGATAAGAAATGAAATGCACCGTTCATGGAGACGGTAAGTTGTACGTAAGCATGAACGATGCTTTCATTTCTATGTCATATTAATTGAATTAAAACTAAATGAGAGGTATGTATATTTTAATTCCAGAATTATATTCATCATTTATATGTAACATACATCATATATAATAACTTTAAATCCATCCTTTATACGTCCCACATATGTCATTAACGAATCAAATCACTTTGAGGGGGTGGTAGTCCGCACTTTCTAAAATGAAGATATCGCTTATACCCATAATGGAAGCCATAAATGTATGCCATAAATGAAAAATACAGAATCTTAAGTAAAACCTAAACATATTATTTATCATATATAAATATATTTACATCTTAATGGCCACCATTGAAGGTGTTAGAAGAATATTGAACAATCATCGTTTCGTGGGGCAGAAATTCGCCATCCACAAAAATTGTATGTTCTTTAACCATTAGATGTAGGTTTCTGTAAGTGTAGCTCTAATTATTCTTATAAAAACATCCTAGTATACTGAATATACTTTAGTTGTTACCAAATAAATGAATAAATAGATTTTAGGGGGTTGGAGAAGAAAAATAAAACAAAAGAACACAAGTGAAGTCATTACCTTAAAAGCGGTAACTCTCTTAGATTTGAGCTCAAAAAATTCCTTGGGAAGAATTCTGCCCAAATTGAGGATTCTAGGAGTAATAGAGGGATGTGGAGAGACAAAAATAGAAGAGAATGGCCGAACCAAAGGCTTGAGAGGTGTGGGTAAGGAGGTAGAGGTGGGGCCTTTTATAAGAGGAGAGGAGGGGCACTCTTGGAAAGTTAATAAAAGATACTTTATTATAAAATTATTTTCCTATAAAAAGGGTCCCAAAATTATATATTTATGGTATAAGGTTATATTAGTTCTAAATAAAACCATCCAATAGGTTTTTGACATGTGTAGGTCTTATATTTTACATTATCTTTTCATTTTATTTAAATCGTTAAATAATGAGGTAATCGCTGCATCACCATGGTGTCCTAAATTATTTAATATATTTAATGTATAAAAATTATAAAAATTATCATGATGTAGAAAATATTTTTATCTTTCTAATGAATATTTATAGTCAAAAATATGACTTGTATAACCCCATTTAAGAATTGTTTTATTAAAACAACTCATGTTTGTGAAATTTTTATTTTAACTTTAAATAAAAAGTTATTAATGTCATTTTCCTATCAAAGTCGCTCCATGGGGTCCCCAAGTTGACCCATGGGTTGGATTGGTCGGCCATGAAACATCCAATAAGGGTAGGACATGTGTCTAGGTCATTTCATATTATTAAAACATTATTTTTACCTTAAACTACACTAATTACCTCTAATCGCGATTAAAAACATAAAAGTTACTATTCACCAAAAAATTATTTTAATCCCATTGAACCAAATTTTACTTCTTAATAAAAACCATGTATGATGGATTTTTGAAATTAAAAACACAAAGGTGGTAAAATTTCATTTAAACGAAAAATCAGTTTTTTAAGTACCACTTAGTGGTTTCACTATTCATAAAAAATTGATGTTTTTCAGAAAAATACCAAAAATTTACACTAAGATATATTTTATATTCCGAATTAATAAATGATGTCTATTTTACAAAATTAAAAACATATAAGTTGCATAAATTAATTTAATAATTAATTTCCGCTGTCAGAGCAAATAGCGTGTTTTTATGAAACAATAAGTATCAAAAGATTGACAGTAGTTTAAGTCCAATTTCGAAGTGAAATTAATTCCAACGACCACTATTGGATTAAATGGTAAAAATATATTCTAATTGAACTTTAAAATCAATTCAAAAGATAATCTAATAATATATATAGATTAGATTAAAAAGAGGTTTTGAATTAAAATACACAATTTTCACTATTCATTAAAATTGAACTTTATCGGAAAAATACCAAAAATTTACACAAAGTAAATTTTGATATCCCGATTTTAAAGAATAGTTATATTTTGTCCAATAGAATGTATAAGAGTGACCAAAAATATATTTAATGATGGTTCCCCATCAAAAGGTGATAAGTGAACCTTTAGTGAAAATTAGGGTATATATGCTTAAAATTGAATTCTTTTCGTATTTTAAGCCTGTATCTTTTATTGGATAAATGTAAGAACATTTAAAATAAATATATAATCATATTTTAGTTATTTCTATCCATTCCTGCCAAACAACGGCTACGTGTTAGCAACCATTTAAAATAATATTATTTTACTACTAGTGTGCAACGTAAAATTTCAAAGAATCTCTTTGTTGCATATCGGGTACGCTATCGAACATAGAAACCCCTTTAAAGTAAAATTAATATTTAATTCGCAAATATTAATAAATATGAAAATTTTTTATTCTCTATTTACCTGGGATGTTACATCCTTCCCCCCTTTTGGGAATTGCATCCTCGCAATTTTATTCACTTATCAAAATAAGTGGGGGTATTTATCCCTCATAGCATTTTCAGATTCCCACGTTGCCTCTTCAACAATATGGTTTTTCCACAAAACCATTACCTGGTGAATTACCTTATTTCGCAACACTTTCTCTCTTCGGTCAAGAACCTAGACTGGTTGTTCTTCATAAGAGAGATTATCTTCCAACTGAACTACCTCTGGGATCAAAATATGAGATGGACCTGGCATATACGTTCTCAACATCGAAACATGAAAAACATTGTGTACTTGAGATAAACTCGGAGGAAAAGCCACTCGGTAAGCAAATGATCCAACATTCTCCAGAATTTCACATGGTCCAATGACCCTTGGACTCAGCTTTCCATTCATACCAAATCACATCACATTTTCCATGGTGAAACTTTGAGAAAAACATGATCACCTACCTCGAAAGATAGATCCTTCTTCAGGTCATCCGCATAACTTTTATGTCTCCTCTGAGCTATTCTCATGTGATTCTGAATCAACTGAACTTTTTCCGCCATATCTTCTACCAATTATGGTCCCATCAGCTTCCTTTCACCTACTTCATCCCAAAAAGCTAGAGTCTGACACCACTTCCCATATAATTCCTCAAATGGTTCCATCTGTATACTGGAATGAAAACTGTTATTATAAGAAAACTCAACCAAAGAAAGATGTTGGTCCCATCTTCCCTGATAATCCATCGAACAAGCACGTAGCATATCCTCCAATGTCTGAATTGTTCGTTCTGACTGTCCATCTGATTGCGGATGAAATGCTGTACTAAAATTTAATTCAGCACCCAACGACTTCTGAAGGCTCATCCAAAAGTTAGAAGTAAACCTGGGATCACGATCGAACACAATAGAGAGTAGATCTCCATGTAACATGACTACCTCTTTAAGATAAAATTGGGAAAGTTGATCTAGGGAAAAAGTATCTCGTATAGAAAGGAAATGAGCAGATTTAGTCAAGGGATCAACAATAACCTAGATTGAATTATTACCTCGAGGTGTCTTTGGCAATCCCACAACGAAGTCTGTGGATATATTCTCCCATTTCCACTCTAGTACTGGTAAAGGCTGCAGCATCCCTTTCGGTAACTGCCACTCTAATTTAACCTGCTGACAAGTCAAAAACTTCACAGTAAAATCCGCAATATCTCTTTTCATTCCATCCCACCAGTAATACTCATGAAAAACTCTATACATCGTAGTACTGCCATGATGAACTAAAAATGGAGAACTATGAGCTTCACATAACAACTCACTCTTCAACTGTGAATCACAAGGCACACAGAATATATTCCCAAATCTCAAAACACAATCATTATCAATGTTTAATTCAGGAAACTTACTCTTCTGAACCAGCTCTACCTTTTTCTGCAACTCACTGTCTTGCTTATGTGTTTGGTTGATTCTGTCTAAAAGAGAAGATTTCACTGATACCTGAAACAAAACAGAAGGTCATCCCGCACAATCAACTTCCACTAGTGCAGAAAACGTTTTTTACGTCACCATTTTTTACGTCGGTTATATAAAACCGACGTCATAATATGTAAAACGAGGTTTTTTACGTCGGTTATTTAATAACCGACGTAAAAACCTGTGTTTAGTACACCTTTAACGTCGGTTATTTTTATAACCGACGTTATTAATCGCGCGGCTTCGTTTTTTACGTCGGTTATACATTAACCGCGGTAAAAAACAAAAGCGGGGGGTGTTTGTTACGTCGGTTATTCAATAACCGAAGTAACAAATCGACATATGTACGAGTTATTACGTCGGTTATTCAATAACAGACGTAAAAACGCGGTTTATGAAGTCCTTTTTACGTCGGTTATTTTATAACCGACGTAAAAAAAGAATCGGAGGAAGGTTTTTACGTCGGTTATTGAATAACCGACGTTATAAATGTTTTTTAAAAAATTATAACGTCGGTTACTAAATAACCGACGTGATAACTCATTTAAAAATTTACCCAGACCCGTGGATTGTCATTCGCGAGTTTACCTTCGACAGTCGCGACTCGTCTCTCTCACGCGTAAACCCGAATCGGCTCGTCCATTTCGTTGGTTTAGATTCGTTTTGCGATCATCGTTTCTCATATTTAATCTCCTCGGATCAATCATCTAAACTCGCAGCACTCAGGTAATCCTCCCACTCATTCATTTTTTTCGCGGATAGTATATATATATGTGTTGTGATTTTGTTGTTGAAACTAGCTAAGATTCTTCGACTGCGAACCCTTTTAACTCGTTTTGGCACCATAATCTTATTTATCATCCCTAGATCTATTAGTTCGACTTGCAATATTGACTAATTTTATGATTTCACTAATTTTTCATCGTTTTCTATAAATCCCTGAGAGGGTTGGGGCGTGTCCATTTGGATGGGTTGCCCTTTTACAGTTGTTACTACTTTATTCACACACAACCATGACATAGGTGCATGGATTTGGGATCACATCACCATTTTCACCCCTTGCAAACAAAGTTTCACGAGGAGGACTCGCCAGATTTCCCCTCGGCATGTTAAATTTTTTAGATACCCTCTTTTCAGCAAGTAAAAAATTAACTAGTTTTTTCTTCACTACTTATCCTAAACAAATAAAACCACCATTCTTTCTAGAACCTCTACTAGATCCATTGCATCCATCAACATACATATTTGGATCTGAAAGCATCCCTTAAGCCTTATGTTCGATGATAACATCCTTTACTGATCTATAGAAAATATGATGGTCTGCTAAGCTCTCTATTTAAAAGTCAAACCCCGCCAATTATTCATCCTCATCATGAGAAAATGGCACAACATCTGAATTTCTGATTCAATCTCTTGGGTCACTGAACAAACATTAACTCCTTCAAATCCACACCTGGAATAGACAACCTAATGTCGAGTTCCTTCTCTATCTATTGAAACTCAGTTCTTCCTCCACACCTAAAAACATTCTTTTAATGGCCCAACTTCTTGTTATGGTAAATTTTCAGTGATTCCAGGGGGGTGGGAGGGCTATCAAGAGGGTTGGGGGTGTCCAGGGGGTGTCCAAGGGGGTAGGGTGTGGGGGGTGGTGTCCAGGAGGGGTGGGGGGCTGTCCACAGGGGTCGGGGGGTGTCCAGGGGGGTTTACAAGGGGGTGGGTGGGTGTGGGGGGATGTCCAAGGGCGTGGGTGGGTGTTGGGGGGTGTCCAGGGGGGTGTCCAAGGGGGTAGGGGGTGGTGTTTAGGAGGGGTGGGGGGGGGGGGCTGTCCAGAGGGTTGGGGGTGTCCAGGGGGGTGTCCAAGCAGGTTGGGGGTGGGGGTTGTGTCCAGGAGGGGTGGGGGTGCTTTCTAGAGGGGTCGGGGGCTATCCAGAGGCGTCGGGGGTGTCCAGGGTGGTGTCCAAGGGGATGGGTGGGTGTGGGGGGCTGTCCAAGGGGGTGGCGGCCTGTCCAGAGGGGTCGGTGGGGTGTCCATGGGGGTGTCCAAGGGGTTGGATGGGTGTGGGGGGCTGTCCAAGTGGGTGGCGGCCTCTCCAGAGGGTATTTGGGGTTGTCCGGGTGGGTGGGGGGGCTGTCCAGAGGGTTGGGGGATGTCCAGGGGGGTGTCCAAGGGGGTAGGGGGTGGGGGTGGTGTCCAGGAGGGGCGGGGGGCTGTCCAGAGGGGTCGGGGGGGGGGGGGTCCAGGGGGGTTTACAAGGCGGTGGGTGGGTGTGGGGGGATGTCCAAGGGTGTGGGTGGGTGTTGGGGGGTGTCCAAGGGGGTGTACAAGGGGGTAGGGGGTGGGGGTGGTGTTTAGGAGGGGTGGGGGGCTGTCCAGAGGGTTGGGGGGTGTCCAAGCAGGTCGGGGGTGGGGGGTTGTGTCCAGGAGGGGTGGTGGTGCTTTCTAGAGGGGTCGGGGGCTGTCCAGAGGGGTCGGGGGGTGTCCAGGGTGGTGTCCAAGGGGATGGGTGGGTGTGGGGGGCTGTCCAAGGGGGTGGCGGCCTGTCTAGAGGTGTCGGTGGGGTGTCCAGGGGGGTGTCCAAGGGGGTGGATGGGTGTGGGGGGCAGTCCAAGTGGGTGGCGGCCTCTCCAGAGGGTATTTGGGGTTGTCCGGGTGGGTGGGGGGGCTGCCCAGAGGGTTGGGGGATGTCCAGGGGGTGTCCAAGGGGGTAGGGGGTGGGGGTGGTGTCCAGGAGGGGTGGGGGGCTGTCCAGAGGGGTCGGGGGGTGTCCAGGGGGGTTTACAAGGGGGTGGGTGGGTGTGGGGGGCTGTCCAAGGGTGTGGGTGGGTGTTGGGGGGTGTCCAGGGGGGTGTCCAAGGGGGTAGGGGGTGGGGGGTGGTGTTTAGGAGGGGTGGGGGGGCTGTCCAGAGGGTTGGGGGGGTGTCCAGGGGGGTGTCCAAGCAGGTCGGGGTGGGGGGTTGTGTCCAGGAGGGGTGGGGGTGCTTTCTAGAGGGGTCGGGGGCTGTCTAGAGAGGTCGGGGGGTGTCCAGGGTGGTGTCCAAGGGGATGGGTGGGTGTGGGGGGTTGTCCAAGGGGGTCGCGGCCTGTCCAGAGGGGTCGGTGGGGTGTCCAGGGGGGTGTCCAAGTGGGTGGATGGGTGTGGGGGGCTGTCCAAGTGGGTGGCGGCCTCTCCAGAGGGTATTTGGGGTTGTCCGGGTGGGTGGGGGGGCTGTCCAGAGGGTTGGGGGATGTCCAGGGGGGTGTCCAAGGGGGTAGGGGGTGGGGGGTGGTGTCCAGGAGGGGCGGGGGGCTGTCCAGAGGGGTCGGGGGGTGTCCAGGGGGGGTGTTATATCTTAATATATTTTGTTTAAAAAATAATATTCAAGCATATTTTTTTAAATACACATCGATTTGTTTTATATTTCAAAATTGTTTACATTCAAATTATGATTTTTTTCATATAAACATATATTTGTCTTATCTAAAAAAAATATATATTTTTGCTTTTTTTTATAGGTAATAATGAGTCGAAGTTGGATTACGGCACATAGAATGAGCAATGAATATAAGGAAGGTGTTGATGCCTTTTTGGAATTTGCTAAACGAAATTTTCCAAGTAGTGACATTTTTTTCTGTCCATGCCAGAAATGTCTGAATATGAAGAAGTTGAAAAGTAGAGAGATAAAAGATCATCTGATTTGTCATGGTTTCAATCCGAGTTACAACCCTTGGATTTGGCATGGCGAAACTGTACAGAATGTCACTGATGATAATGAATCGCAAGACGGTAACTCCGATGGAATTGAAGAAATGATTCGCGATATTGTAGCAGAACAAATTGAGATAGAACCGACAGTTGCACGTCTATATGGTGATGCCGAAAAACCATTATATCCTAGTTGTACAGATTTTACGGTTTTGTCGACGGTGTTAAGATTGATTAACCTGAAGGCGAAACATGGATGGAGTGACAAAAGTTTTACAGAGCTTCTACAATTGATGAAAGACATTCTTCCAAAAGATAACGATCTTCCAGATTCACATTATAAGGCCAAAAAAATATTATGCCCGATGGGATTGGGATACAGGAAAATACATGCCTGTCCGAATGACTGCATTATATATAGGAAGGAATATTAATTTCTGAAAGAGTGTCCTAAATGTGGGACATCACGGTATAAGCTGAAAGAATAATCACAAGCTGATGTAGATATTACAAAGCTCCCTTCAAAGGTATTTTGGTACTTTTCTATAATTCCTCGTTTCAAACGTTTATTTGCTAATTCACATGATGCAAAAAGGTTAAGATGGCATGCTGATGAGCGGGTATGTGATGGAAAAATATGTCATCCAGCTGATTGTCCACAATGGAAGAAAATTGATGCCCAGTACCCTACATTTGGAAATGAAATTAGAAATCTGAGACTAGGCTTGTGCACAGATGGAATGAATCCATACCGAACCCTCAGTAGCACACATAGTCCATGGCCTGTTTTATTGGTAATTTACAACCTCTCTCCTGAAGTTTGTATGAAGCGCAAATATGTCATGTTGAGTATCATGATCTCTGGTCCAAAGCAACCCGACAATGATATTGATGTATACTTGTCACCGCTGATTGATGATTTGAAACTGTTATGGGCTGATGGTATTAGGGTGTATGATTCTTATAAAATGGAATATTTTCAACTGCATGCAGTGCTTCTATTCACAATAAATGACTTCCCAGCATATGGAAATTTGTCTGGATACAGTGTTAAAGGGAATAAAGCATATCCAATTTGCGAACAACAGACGTCATATTGTCAATTGCATCATGGGAGGAAAACAGTGTACATGGGTCATATAAAGTTTTTGCCTATGGATAACCCTTATAGAAGAATAAAAAAGGCATTCAATGGCTCACAAGAATTTGATACTGCTCCAAAACCTTTATCCCCAGATTTGTATTTTGAGAGGGTGAAAAACCTTGATGTGACATTGGGAAAGACACAGAAATCTGGTAATGATAGACATATTTGGAAGAAAAGGTCAATATTTTTTGAGCTACCATATTGGAGGTATCATGAATTCAAACATAATATTGATGTCATGCACATGGAGAAGAATATCTGTGATTCTTTGATCGGAACATTTCTAGATATTAAAGGAAAGAAAAAAGATGTGTTGAATGCAAGGTTAGACCTACTATCAATGGGAATACGTTTGGAGTTAGCTCCCACTATTAAAGGAAGACGAACATTTCTTCCCCCGTCTTGTCATACATTATCGAAGAGGGAGAAAAGTAGCTTCTGTCAGTGTCTTCATGATATCAAAGTGCCTCAAGGTTATTCTTCAAATGTAAAAAATTTTGTCTCAATGAAAGACTTGAAGTTGATAGGTTTGAAATCACATGATTGTCACGTCATGATGCAACAAATTCTACCAGTTGCACTGCGTGGAATATTTCCCATCCGTGTCAGAAAGACTATAATGAGGTTGTGTTATTTTTTCAATTCAATTTGTAACAAGGCGATTGATGTGAATGCTTTGAACATTTTGGAAAAGGATACAATTTTTATACTTTGTCATTTGGAAATGTATTTTCCTCCAATTTTTTTTGATATGATGGTGCATTTAATGATTCATATGGTTCGAGAAATAAAGCTTTGTGGACCTGTATATCTTCGTTGGATGTATCCTTTTGAAAGGTATATGAAAATATTAAAGGGATATGTTAAAAATCCATATCGACCTGAAGCCTCCATTATTGAAAAGTATATTTCTGAGGAGGTAGAAGAGTTTTGTACGAGCTACTTGGCTACGACGCAACACATAGGTTTGCCTCCATCTCTCCATGAACGGGTTAATAATGAGGGAAAGGGGATTCGTGGCTTGAAAGTCAAATCACTGTCAGCTGAACAGATGAAGAAGTTAGAATCATACATCTTGAATAACATAGCTGATGTTCAACCGTATATCACATTGCATATTAATGAGTTGAAACAATGTCATCCAAAGAAGAAAGAAATGTGGATTTTGAATGAGCACAACAAAACTTTTTTTCCATGGTTTAAAAAGACCTTGCTTGGTAGATCAGATGTATCAGAGACATTAAAATGGATAGTGGGTGGTCCATCTTTAAATGTGATAACATGGTCCGCTTATGACATTAATGGCTATACATTTCATACGAAAGCTCAGGAGAACAGTAGTGCAGTTCAGAATAGTGGTGTATTGGTGTTTGCAGAAGCAATGCATTTTTCGAGTGCTAAGGACAGAATCCCAATTTTGGCATCAAGTGCATATTATGGAGTGATTGAAGACATATGGGAGGCTGATTACTTTAAAATTAAAGTTCCTATTTTTAACTGTAAATGGTTTATCGGTAACAACAGTGTCAGACACGATGAATTTGGAATGACACTTGTTAATCTGAATAGATTGGAAGACACAGCTGATTCTTTTATAATGGCAACACATGCCAAACAAATTTTCTATGTAGTAGATCAATCAGATATGAAGTGGGCTGTTGTTTTACAAGGGAAAAAACAATATGTTGGTGAGGATGAATTTGATGAAGATGCTGATTTATGTGAGATCCCTACTTCCATGGAAAGATTAACAGAACATAATGATGAGTATGTTGAAGATATGGTTTGTGCCATAAGGAACGATCACGACGAAGGAATTTGGGAAAACAATCCAACTGTACATTCCTAAAATTACAGGTAACACATGTTTATTTCTTGTTTACATTTAGTTTTTTCATATAATGTTAGATATTGTAAATTTTTTACTTATTAAAACATGTATCAAACCAAAATGATAAAACAATAAAAACCGTAAAGAGGAGAAGTCCTGGGCGCACCGGCTGGCCGGTGGTGGATCACCGGTTGGCCGGTGGTCCAGATAGCAAAGCTCTGTCTGGTCCACCGGCAGGCCGGTGATGAGCCAGCGGCTGACCGGTGGACTCAGTGAGTCCACTTTTCATCTTTCTTGGGCCAACTCCTTGGCAACCTTTTTCCTATCAACAAAAACACTTGAAAACAAGTTAGAACATAATAAGAGTGATTTTGATCATTAAAATCCAAGAGAGAGGGGTACAACAGACTGTGTTTACCATGTTTTTCATTGTTTGACATGCTTACCATATTACCAATGTTTACTATTAGGTAATTTAGTACACTTTTCTATTTTCTGATTAAGTATTATTACAATATTTGAATTTGTATATTTGTGAACTAATGTTTGTTTTTTTGATTTGAAGGAAAATGACAGATCAATCAGTTGATCAGCCACATGATTCTGGAGATGAGCATATTGGTCATACATCTGGGGAGGAACATTCGCATGCTCCTATTACGAAAAAGAGTTCAAAGGTTGGTAAGCGTGGGTGCACACGTTTACCAAAATTATCACTTGCCTGTACGAAGGAGGAGAGGATTGTCGTGGAGTTTGATGATGATGATCTTCCTAGAGGTCCAAATGCTAAATATTTTAAGGGTTTTGTAGCAACTCAGGCTAAGAGCAAAGTAAGCATTCTCTATGATGATTGGAGAAGTGTGGATAAGGCGATAATTTCTCAGTTGTGGGAGACCATTTTGGTAAGATCTTTTGCTATTGTTTGACTGTTCTTTAAATGTTTCTAGTATATATAATATTTTTAACCTCTTTTTTATTAGATGACTTTTGATATTCCTGACACTGGAGGAGTCAGGAAGAAATGCTTATCATTGGCTGCTAGGAGATGGAGGGATTTCAAATCAACCCTCTCATCTGATTTCATTTATGGTCATAGGAGTCGTGAGAATCCATGTCGTATATATCCTTTTATAGATGAAGACACATGGAGACAATTTTTTGAAAGTAGAAGAAAAGAATCATTTTTGGTAAGGGAAATGTAAACTTTTATAAGCTTTCTTATATAAATGATCTTATTATTGTTTTGTTAATGATTACTTATTCTTAATTTATAGCTAACAAGGAAAGCTCATCAAGTGATCCAATCTAAAAATGTATACCCTCATAGTTTATCTCTGGGAGGGTATGCATCATTGGAAGAACAAATGATGGCATAAAAATTTCAACAACTAAGAGCTGAGTCTTCAAGCTCTGGAGAGGTGGCCCCTCCATCCCCTCCATCTAGACATGAGAAATGGAAAAGAGCTCGGAAGGGAAAAAAAGGACAATATCTTTCAGAAGAATCGAGACTCGTAGTTGAGAGGATTGTAAGATATCTATTTTATTTATTTATGTTTACTATTTTCGTCATATATTTCCAATCATTATAGAAATGTTCAATTAATTATTACATGACTCTCTTGAGGAGAAGAGTTCACATGGGACATTTACACCATCTGGGAGGGAAGATATTTTATCTGTGGCATTGGGAAAGCCCGAACATCCTGGCCGTGTAAGAGGATATCTGGCAGGTGTATCGGTAAGAAAAGTGTTGCCATGTTCCTCAACTTCTAACGTTGAGGGAGTTTATAAAAAAAATAGAATCCTTGGAGGTTGAAGTCCATAATATTAATGAGACAATGGAGGACAAGATTAGAGCATCAGTGCATTTTATGTTTGTAGACTTGAAAAGACAATTTTAGGGTGCAGCTCCCACTCCACCTCTCCCAGTAGCTCCCACTCCCCCACCTCAGCCTGCGGACCCCATTTTTGATCCTCCTCCTCCGCCGCAGCTACCTACTTATTGTGAGTTGTATGTTGATGATCCTCAACATCATATAGTTGCATATGGGATGGTATATTGTATAGGAGATACAGTTCATCATCAACAGTTAGAGGTAGAGAATCAGAGGGTCACTGTACAGGATATTATAGATAGATCAGCTCGGATACCATTACCTACAGATGAGGTGACGACAGTTGGACATAGTATCGGCCATTTTTTACTTTGGCCATCCAGACTTCTTCGACTCATTACCATAGAGGTATGGATGTTATATCTTTTATTTTATATTTTTATTAATGTTTTATCATTTGAAAACTAATATATTTTTCAATTTATTTTTACAGGAATACTTCAAAGGTAAAGAAATACTGTATAGACAACAACAAAGACAGATAGCTATGACATCAGATGCAGATACTAGCAGTCTTGACAAATTGTCAAGATATTCAAATTTGTTGGCGGATAATTATGACTTTACAATGGAAGCTCATGTCTGTGGACGTGAACTAAGTGTGGGGATTATGAAAACTGATATCATGGAGTTTGTCACTGGAGATAAGTTAGGCATCAATGTGGTGCAAATTTTTATCATGTAAGTCTTAACACCTTTTCCTTGCGTTATATTTATTAAAAATGTATACTTATGTCTTCTTTGTATTAGGTATCTGTATAAAATTTGTGAGAGGAATGAGCTGACAGATGTATATGGATTCGTGGACCCACAATTGATTTCCCCTGAAGCATGTGCATTGGATGAGGAACAAAGAATGATTTATATTACTGATCGATTTGAAAAGAATGTAATCACACAGTGTTGGATGATGCCTTTTTGTGAGAGGTATGAAACACATCCCTCTGAAAGAGTTAATTATCTTTTAACATAAAAAACCACTAACGTTAAATTTCCTTTTATCAGGGATCATTGGATGTTAGGGGTTTTTTGCCCTAGGGAGAAAGCACTTTATTGGATATGCTCTCTCCATGATGATGTGCGAGAAAGTTTTAAGAATATATTGGAAACGTAAGTTTCAATTTCACAATAGTTTTATATATTATAATGAATTTTAAATTTACCCCATTCGTATTATTTTCTAACAGGGCATGGGTCCACTTTCGAAAAAGCGCAAAGAAAAGGAATTTCAAGATCAAATATGTACATGCGAAGGTAAATATCCATTTATAATTTGTACATTTTGATTTATTACATAAAAATAATATATTGAATTTACACTCATTCAAATAGAAATGTCATGAGCAACAAGGCATCATTGAATATGGATATTACATGTTAAGATTTATGTATGAAATAATAACAACTGGGACAGTTCTGAGTTTTCACCTGGTAAGATTTCCTCTTTCTCATAATATTTCAATTTGATTTATTCATTATACACGTTGACTACTATCCTTTTCCTTTGTAGCTTTTTGATGACCCTCAACCCTTTACTGCTGAAGATATCAAACACTTACAAGTGGAGTGGTCAAATTATTTTACAGGTTTGATTGACTTTTAGTTGTTTGTAATGTAAAATGTAATTTTGAATATTGTCAATGTAATTGTGTATTTCGTAGTCGTTTAGGTTGGATTTAGTTTTTTTTAAGTTGACAGTGTATGTTTTGAATGTTATATAAGTGAATGTTTAATTTTTCTCTACTTCTTGTTTTGGTCTACTGTTGATGGTTTTTCTGGTCTGGATTTTGGTATGGGGGGAGAGGTTCCAAGGGGGTGGGTGGGTGTTTGGGGGGTGTCCAAGGGATATGGGAGGGGTGTCCAAGGTGTGTTTGGGGCTGTCCTAGGGTTTGGGGGGTGTAAATGAGGGTGGGGGTGTCCAAGGGGTGGGGGGTGTCCAAGGGATATGGGAGGGGTGTCCAAGGTGTGTTTGGGGCTGTCCAAGGGGTCGGTTGGGTGTAAATGAGGGTGGGGGGGCGGGGGCTGTCCAAGGGATGGGGGGTGTCCAAGTGGTGGGGGGTGTCCAAGGGATATAGGAGGGGTGCCCAAGGGGTGTTTGGGGCTGTCCATGGGGATGGGGGGGTTTCCAAGGGGTCGGGGGGGTTTCCAAGGGGTCGGGGGTGTTTCCAAGGGGTCAGGGGGGTGTCCAGGGGGTGGGGGGGCTGTCCAAGGGGTGGGGGGTGTCCAAGGGGTGGGGGGTGTCCAAGGGATATGGGAGGGGTGTACAAGGGGTGTTTGGGGCTGTCCTACTATTCGGGGGGTGTAAATGAGGGTGGGGGGGGGGGGTGTCGAAGGGGTGGGGTGTCCAAGGGGTGGGGGTGTCCAAGGGATATGGGAGTGGTGTCCAAGGTGTCTGGGAGTTCTGTCCAAGGGGCCAGTTTGGTGTAAATGAGGGTGGGGGGCTGTCCAAGGGGTGGGGGGGTGTCCAAGGGATATGGGAGGGGTGTCCAAGGGGTGTTTGGTGCTGTCCAAGGGCTCGGGGGGGGGGGGGGGTGTCGAGGGGTCGGGGGGTGTCCAAGGGGTCTGGAAGGGATGTCAAGGAGTGGGGGGGTGTCCAATGGGTGTTTGAGGCTGTACTAGGGGTCTTGGGGGTGTAAATGAGGGTGGGGGGATGTCCAAGGGGTGGGGGGTGTCCAAGGGGTGGGGGTGTCCAAGGGATATGGGGGGGGGGTGTCCAATGGGTGTTTGAGGATGTACTAGGGGTCGTGGGGGTGTAAATGAGGGTGGGGGCTGTCCAAGGGGTGGGGGGGTGTCCAAGGGTTGTGGTGGGGCTCCAATGTGGTGGGGGAGGGCTGGCCAGGTTGTTAGGTGGGTATAGATGAGGGTGGGGTTCAGTTGGGGCTTGGGGGAGGACTGGCATGGTTATTTTTGTTGTTTGGTTTCTGTTTGATTTTTGGTGAGAGCAGTGCAATTATTTTAAAAAAAATATATCACTTTCACGTCGGTTATTTTATAACCGACGTGGTAAATAAATCGGTAGGGGTTTATCACGTCAGGTTTTTCGAGAACCGACGTGATAAACCGTTCCCCGGCCTTTTAGCACGTCAGTTCTAAATATAACCGACGTGATAAAAGGCCTGGGAATCGATTTACCACGTCGGTTATGGGATAACTGACATGCTAAAACGTTTCCCAGGCCTTTTTATCACGTCGGTTATTTAAGAAACCGACGTGATAATAAGCCCGGGGAAGGGTTAATCACGTCGGTTATGTCATAACCGACGTGATAAACGATATCCCAGGCGTTTTATCACGTCGGTTTAGAAATAACCGACGTGATAAACCCCCCCCCCCCCCGCGCATATTTATCACGGCGGTTATTATATAACCGACGTGCTAAACCCCCCCACCCGTGGTTTATCACGGCGGTTATTTTATAACCGCCATTATAAATCCCCATCCCCCATCATTTTTCACGTCGGTTATTAATGAAGCGACGTGATAAACACCGTGATGTTAGGGATGTTACGTCGGGTTTTAAATAACCGACGTAAAAAACGTTATTTATAACGTCGTCCGTATTAACGTCGCATAAAAACCGACGTAAATAATGAAAAATAACCGACGTAAAAAATGTTTTTTGCACTAGTGTTCCATGCCAAAGTTAAAAAAATCAAAAACCAAAGGATCTCATTCCAATCGTAGCATGGTTAATGATGAATTACTTTTTCAACTCAAATCATCAACCACTTTATTTTCTTTTCCCAGATGGTAATGAATTGTACAATCATAATCCTTGATTAATTCCAATGATCTCCTATGTCTCATGTTCAATTCTTTCTGAGTGAATATCTACTTTAAACTTTTGTGATCAGTATAAATTTCACACTTTACTCCATAAAAATGATGCTTCCAAATTTTTAGTGCAAAAACAACAGCAGCTAATTCCAAATCATGTATAGGGTAATTTTCCTCATGAGTTTTCAACTGATGTGAAGCATATGCAATTACCTGATCATTCTGCATAAGTACACATCCAAGTCCCTTAAATGAAGCATCAATGTAGATAAAAAACTCACCATTCCTGGAAGAATGTGCCAAAACTGGAGCATTCAACAATCTTCTTTTCAACTCCTGAAAAAAATCATCAAATTTTTTGTCCAGATAAACATAACACCCTTCAGAGTTAGCTTAGTCATTGGAATAGATAACCATGAAAAAATTTCAACAAACCTTCGGTAGTAACCTTCCAAACCAAGAAAACTACGGATCTCGGTTACATTTGTGGGTCTTGGCCATTCTTCAACAACTTTTGTTTTAGCAGGATCAATAGTTATGCCATCTTTTGAAACAAAGTGACCCAGGAAATAAATTTTTTGTTACCAAAACTCACACTTGCAAAATTTTCCATACAGTTTCTTTTCTTTTATGCTTTTAAATATAACCCTTAAATGAATTTAATGCTCCTATTTACTTTTACAAAACACCAAAATATCATCAATGAAAAAAACCACAAACTTCTCCAAGAACTCATGGAAAATTATATTCATAAGGTCCATGAATACAGCAGGTTCATTGGTTAACCCAAAAGGAATAACTACAAATTCATAATTCCCATATCTAGTATGGAAAATAGTCTTCCGAACGTCTACTTCTTTTGCTTTAAACTGATGGTACCCCGACCTCAAGTCAATTTTCGAAAAATACTGAGCTCCCGGGAGCTAATCAAACAAATCATAGATATCAGGAAAAGGATACTTGTTCTTAATAGTAATATTATTCAAGGCACTATAATCAATGAAAAGTCTCATTGAACCATCTTTATTTTAAACAAACAAGACAGGAGCACCCCATGGTGATATTATAGGTTGAATGAATCCTTTATCTAATAAATCCTGCAATTGTTTCTTTAACTCTAAAAGTTCAAATTGATCCATTCGATAAGGGGGTTTTGAAATTGGCTTAGAATCAGGAACTAAGTCAACAGTAAATTCAACTTCCCGATAATGAATAATACCAGGAAACTCATTAGGAAAGACATCAAGATACTCATTTACAACTGGAAGATCATTAATCTATACAGTTCCTTTATTTTCAACAACATGTACAAGGTAACATTCATTTCTATGATTAACTAGTTTCTCAACTTCCTGATATTTTACCAAAATCAAGGTTTCAAACTTGTACACAAACTAAAAATCATTCTGAAAAGAAACCATTTTAGCTCTGCAGTCAATATTAGCATGATAAATAGAAAGCCAACCCATGTCCAAAATAACATCAAACTCTACTAGAGGCAAACAATAAGGTTTGCAGGTAGATTATTTCTGCACACAAGAATAGGAAGGTTCTTATAATTTCTTTTTATCTCAACGTTTCCTCCGGGTGTGTTTAACATAAGTTCAGGATTCATATCTTGAGATGGAATTTCCAATTTACTAGAAAACTTCTCATAAATGAAAGAATATGTAGACCCTGAATCAAACAACACATTGGCATAATCCCAACAAACAAACAGTGTACCTGATACCACTTAATTCGATGGCCCAACATCTGCTGAAGTAATTGAAAAGGATTTCACCACCCCTTTCTGATTATTGTCTGGCTACTTTCCCCCCGTTGAGTTCTTCGTTAGACACTCATTTTCATAATGACCCATTTCATTACACTTAAAACATCTTACCGCTGACTTTTCATTTCCTGTTTGATCATCTTCCTTACAGTTACGAGCAATATGACCAGACTTACCACACCGAAAGAACTTTCCAGACATGGATAAACATTCTCCAGGATGCATTTTACCACACTTCTCACAAGATGGATATTTGGTTTTCTTACCCCCTTGCTTCTTTGATGAATTCTTCCCCATTTCCTGCCAACTAGACCTCTTATTCTGTTGTTTTTCAATGAACACCTGATCATCGGCAAACTCCATTTCCACCTTCTTTGCACATCGAACAAGTTTTTCATAACTTTTGAACTCACGAGAAGCTAAATCCCTACAATACATTGGATTTAACCCTGAGAAAAAACAATTGATTTTACTATCAAGATATCTTATGAAGTTTGGAGCATACCTTGCCAGTCGAGTGAACTTTGCTTCATAAGCAGCCACTGAGTCATCCTCCTACCTCAATTCTAGAAAAAAATTTCGATCCTAAGACAAACCACCTTAGGAAAATATTTCTCAAGAAACATACCTTTGAATTCGTCCCAGTGAAAATCATCAATTTATCACTATCCCTGATATTTTTCATCATCGACCACCACTGATCTGCTTCACCTTCAAAACGGTAAACAACAAGACTATCCTTTTGATGTTCTGAACACCCCATGACATCAAAAATCTTCTCCAGTGCTTTAATCCACCCTTCAGCTAGCACTGGGTCAGATGATCCTCTGAATGATGGGGGATGTTGCCTCATGAAATGTTCCACCACTGATATGTTCCTCTGCGGTTGATCTGGATGATCTCGTGCATGGATACCACCACCATTTATAGCCTGATTCAACTGTGCCATCCCTGAAACAAACTATTTAGTTCCAATTCCGACCATCTCAGGTTGCTGATTTGGAAGGTTGTCTTCCTCCTGATGTCGTCCCAACATAGCTGCTTTGTTTCCACTGCGGAAAACCATTTTGAACACAGAAATATCTTATGAGATGAAACAAGGTAATCTTTAAATGCTATATCATTTCAATCATACCATAAATTAACTTATGATTTATCAATTTTCTAACTCCTAAAGTTGTCTAAACCTACCTCTGATACCAACTATAAGGCCCCATCCTTAAACATTACTTAACATTTAATTAAATGAATAATTCCCATTGAGGGTCTTTTCAAGTTTAGAGTTTTAGAGAATTAGATCTTAACTATTACATCTCAAAAGATTACAAAGTAGAAACCTCTACTAAGTTTCCATAAAATAAAAACTCTTAAAAAGAAACATGACTAGTTCCATGTTTTATATAGCATGACTTTCCCTTGATCCCATCCATGACACTATTACACATTAAGCCCTGTGAAAAACATTTCAAAAAAAACTTGGGGTGAGTATAAAAAGCATAGTAAGGGAAATACAAAGAATGAAAACTATTATTTTTTCAAAACAACAAGTAAACCATGTATACTTTATCAAACTAACACTTTTCACCTTTATTAAGTAGTAAAAACTCATCACTGAATAAAATATCAATACTTACCCTTTTTTAACCAAAAGATTACCATAAAACCCATATAAAGAACACATAACATATAAAGGTATCTTGGGATATAAACATACTTAAATGGAATAACCATATGGTCGACTTCCACACATATCACTTAATGGAATAGCCATATGACCGACATCCATACCCAATGAATTGGAGGTTATAATGTATCCACCCATCCTGGTATTCATGGAACCACACGTCATATGGTTTATCATGTAACCACCCGTCAAATGTCCATGTACCATTATAAAATCATAAGACATAAAACAAATATAATGGAAAGAAAACATTTCAACACTTTGATCACAATATATCAATTAAATATATTGAAATAACAAATCCATTATAAAAAATCCTTTTCAATACCAAAATACATAAAACATTATATAGTATTTATTTCATTTAAAAAAACATTTCGGCTTGTTGGGGAAGCCAAAGACCAAATAATACTCGCGGTGGCGGAAAAGGTCGTTGTCTCCGCGTACGTTAAAAGAAACATTCCTTTTTGTCATTTTGTAAAACGCTTCATAGAAAAAGATTCCTTTTGTATAAAAGTAAAAGTAAAAGGGGTGTATACACCGTATAAAGGAAAGTTTTGTATAAAACTAAATATGATTCAATGAAAGGAGATTGAGACCAAGTACCTTACCTCAGGTCCGACTTGACTCGATCGTTCTTTAACGTCCTGAATAATAAACTTGAGTTAATTTATATCTTCTTAATAACCTTTTCAAGTTCATTATTCCTTTTATATCACGTATTGGCATGATATAATCATTAGGTAATCATTTATGTTAATAATTTTTGTTTTGTCGATATTTGGTTCTTAAGTCAATAGTGGACTTCTAACAATTACATGTTGTTCATGTGGTCAAAGGTTCATTATATCCAGAATGATATTCATTATTTGGATATCATATATATCATAAATATCTAGAATATACATGTATTTATATTAATTAATATTCATTTAGAGGTAAGAAATTAAATGCACCGTTCATAGAGACGGTAAGTCGTACGCACGCATGAACGCTACTTTCATTTCTATGTCATATTAATTGAATTAAAAATAAATGAGAGGTATGTATATTTTAATTACATAATTATATTCATCATTTAGATGTAACAGAAATCATATATAATAACTTTAAATCCATCCTTTATACGTCCCACATATGGCATTAATGAATCAAATCATATTGAGGGGGCGGTAGTCTGCCAATCCTAAAATAAAGATATCGCGTATACCCATAATGGAAGCTATAAAGGTATGCCATAAATGAAAAATATAGAAGCTTAAGGAAAAAATAAAAATATTATATATCATATATAAATATAGCGACATCTTAATGGTCACCCTTCAAGGTGTAGAAGAATATTGAACAATCATCGTTTCGTGAGGCAGAAATTCGCCATCCACAGAGAAGGTATGTTCATTAACCATTAGATGTAGGTGTGTGTAAGTGTAGCTCTAATTATTCTTTTAACAGCATCCTAGTATATTTTAGATAATTGAGTTTTTACAAAATAAATGAATAAAAAGTTTTTAGGGGGTTGGAGAAGCAAAATAAAACAAAAGAACACAAGTGAAGTCATTACCTTAATATCGGGAACCTCTCTTAGATTTGTGCTCAAAGGCTTCCTTGGGAAGACGTCTTCCCCAATTGAGGCTTCTAGGAGTAAGAGAAGGATTTGGAGAGACAAAAAGTGCAGAGAATGGCCGAACCAAAGGCTTGAGAGTTGTGGGTAAGGAGGTAGAGGTGGGTGCCTTTTATAAGAGGAGAGGAGGGGAACACTTGGAAAGTTAAGAAAAGATACTTTATTATAAAATACTTTTCAGATAGAAAGGGTCCCATAATTATATATTTAGAGTATAAGGTGATAATATTTCGAAATCCACCCATCCGATAGGTTTTTGACAAGTGTAGGTCTTATATTTTACATCATCTTTTCATTTTATTTAAATCGTTAAATAATGAGGTAATCGTTGCATCATCAATGGTGTCATAAATAATTTAATTTATTTAATGTATAAAAATTAAAAAAAAAATTATGATGTATGGAATATTTTTAGATTTCTAATGAATTATTATAGTCAAAAATTGGACATTTATAACCCCATTTAAGAATTGGTTTATTAAAACAACTCATTTTGTGACATTTTTATTTTAACTTTAAATAAAAAGTTATTAATGTCATTTTCCTACCAACGTGGATCCATGGGGTCCCCAAGTTGACCCATGGGTTTTATTGGTCGGCCATGACACATCCAATAATTTTAGGACATGTGTCTAGGTCATTTCATATTAATAAAACATTATTTTTACCTTAAACTACACTAATTACCTATAATCGCGATTAAAAACATAAAAGTTACTATTCACCAAAAAATTATTTTAATCCCATTAAACCACATTTTACTTCTTAATGAAAACCTTGTATGTCGTATTTTTGAAATTAAAAATAAAAATGTGGTAATATTTAATTTAAACGGAAAATCAGTTTTTTACGTACCACTTAGTGGTTTCACTATTCATCTAAAATTGATGTTTTTCAGAAAAATACCAAAAATTCACCCTAAGCTATATTTGATATTCCAAATTCAAAGATGATGTCTATTTTAAAAAATTAAAAACATATAAGTTGCATTAATTAATTTAATAATTAATTTCCACTATCAGAGCAAATAGCGTGTTTTTATGAAACAATAAGTATCAAAAGATTGACACTAGTTTAAGTCCAATTTCAATGTGAAATTAATTCCAACGACCACAATTGGATTAAATGGTAAAAATATATTCTATTTGAACTTTAAAACCAATTCAAAATATAATATAATCAAATAAATAGATTATATTAAAAAGAGGTTTTGAATTAAAATACACCATTTTCACTATTCATTACAAAATGAACTTTATCAGAAAAATACCAAAAATTTACACAAAGTAAATTTTGATGTCCCGATTCTAAAGAAGAGTTTTATTTGGTCCAATAGAATCTATAAGAGTGACCAAAACTATATTTCATGACGGTTCACCATCAAAAGGCGATAAGTGAACCTTTAGTGAAAATTAGGGTATATATGCCTAAAATTGAATTCTTTGCGTATTTTAAGCCTTTATCTTTTATTGGATAAATGTAAAAACATTTAAAAAACACATATAATCATATTTTAGTTATTTCTATCCATTCCCGCCAAATAACGACTATATGTTAACTACTATTTCAAATAATATTATTTTACTACTAGTGTGTAACGTAAGATTTCAAAGAATCTCTTTGTTGCGTATCAGGTACGATATCGAACATAGAATCCCCTTTAAAGTAAAAATAATATTTAATTCCCAAATATTAATAAATATGAAAATGTTTTATTCTTTATTTACCTGGGATGTTACACTTTCTGACTAGAAGAACTCCTCTATGATTAAGGAAGGACAGTTTAAAGGGTATTTGGGTATAGTTTTTATGAGAAAAGGGCTTTGAATGTGTGAATTTGAGGTAAGGGGGAATTCCCTTTTATAAGAGGGGTGAGGGGAACCTTTGGAAAAGCTTGAAATATGATTTTATAATAAAATCATTTTCAGTTTCTAAAGGATCCAAAATGGATTATTTAAAGTATAAGGTGGGGATGGGACAAAAAACACTCTACCAATAGGTTTTAGAAAGGATTGGGACACTATATTAACATTATCTTTTAGATTTAACTCTTAGTTAAATAGTTTGAAATTTACAATGTCTCTTTGTATTTTTATATTATATACTTAATAAACATACAATATACTTCCAATCGAACCCAAAGTGGTTCATTAATGATACACCTATAATTATATAAGTATTTTGGCCGATCCATAGATTTTTAGGAATATAATATCAATTAATTATATAATATTCGTTTTAAAAACACTTTTATGTCAATTTGGATCGTATTTGGTATTTTGTTTTTACTAAATTCATAGTAGCATTATTACTTCGACCAAAATTCATCTAACCAACCCTTATATTTGACATTAACATAGAAAATTAGTGGAATTATTACAAAGTCACAAATTACATTTATCTGGATATTTATAATGTCAGTTATTTTAATTATTCATTAAATAGGAAATTAGTGCATCATCATTGTGTGATAAATAAATAAATTATAGATTGTCTAAAAAATATAAATAAAATACCATTATGTATGAAATCATTTTATCTTTCTAATTAATATTTATAGACGAATTTATCTTATTTTTAACCCCTTATTAAAAATGTTTTAGTTATTAAACATTGATTTTAACTCTTTTAACTGTTTTTCGAATTAAATAATAATAATTGTCTTAATCTAATCCAAGTGGAACAAAAGGTTCATATTTTATTTCTAATTTTGTTACTGGTCGAATTATACTTATCCAATAGAACTAGAAAATGTGTTAGGGTAATAATAATATCATTTTTACCTTTAATTGCCCTATTTAATTTTAACCATGGTAAATAAAAGATAAAAGTTACTATTCACCAAAAATTATTTTTATCTTATTGAACCACATTTTACTCTTTGATTTTCACCATGTCTCTAGGATTATGGAAATTTAACTCACAAAAGCAGAAAAATTATGTATTATGTAAATTTGCAAATTCTCATAGGAGGTGGGTAAAAGGCGGTGAAAAGTTTAATAATTTTTTATATATCTAATATTATTAAAAAATGACTCCAATTAATTAAATTAAACATATATAAGTTTAATGTATCTATTTTTACCTAAAATAAATTTAAATAAAATAATTAATTATTTGAATAAAAATTCAGTTTTAAACTATAACTAAGTGTTTTTCACTATTCATCAAAAATTGATATTTTTCAGAAAAATCCAAAAATACACCCTAAGCTAATTTTGATATTACGAATCCAAAAATGAAGTCCATTTTGATAGATTAAATTTATAATATTTAAAAAAGTGGGTATTACTATTCATAACGACACGTTTGATTGATCACGGTGTGTTAGAATCTCAAAGTTGTGTACAATGCAAGGTATTATATTATTCAGAAGGAAAAGTACCGAGGATTCATGGGGTATTACACATGGGATATAGGATATTTCATACTGTATCTCAATTCATACATGATAAATGATATAAATATTTTTTCATATTATATGATGATATTTATTGGATTTATAAGTTTCAAAATGAATATCTAAAATGATGAATATTTTTTAATGAGTAATAATATATACATAGAAACATATTTTAATGTTTGAGATAATTTTTTAAAAATGGAATTATTTGGCCCCATGGATTATACAATGGAAGCATATATAATGAATGATAAATTAATTGTCATGATAGTTGAATTTTGTATGCCATCAGATCCAACATGAAATACATTTTTTTATTAAACTCTTGTTTTTCCATTTATTATATGTAATTATTCTAGTATTAATGTAGTGGGAGAAAAATCATATAATAATGTTTTAATTGTAATTTAAATATCGTACAGACAACATTTGAAAAGATAATTCATTTTTTATCAGTAAATGATCCTTTTCAAATACCATGGTGAATATTAATGTTTAATAATTTGTATGTTTATTATTTTTATGTTTATTCTTAAAAACACTAACGATAGATCATATGATTTAGTAATTGTATTATTTTTAGTTTTCGTAGGATTGGAAATGTTAAAAATATATCATCATTATGGACTTCAAGATTATAAAATCCAACTCAGTGATCAATGGAATGAACAATAAACTACAATACAATTCATCATAAATAGTCCCCCTTTAATTACATTCAATATGATCAAAATGGTATATAAATATATCATCATTTATATAATGAAGATGTACATGTGGAAGAAAATTATATTTATTCATAATGTAAATATCACATTAGGAATTTTCAAAAACATCAAAATTATTGAATATCTATTCTTCAATAGAGACCATGTCTTCTTGAATATCAACAAATTGTGCTTCACTTGGGGGAATTATTCATCACCTTTTGTAAAATAAACAACATTAAATGAATATAATTCAATAAAACTATAAAAATAATAAATTAATACATTAAATATGTAAGATTTTCCAACAAAGATAATATTTTAATAATAATATAAACGGGATAAATCCTAAAAATAAACGAAGGTTACAACACAACAACATTTAAATGTCTTATAAATCCTGTCCACATGTATAAAAATCTCCTTCCAAAGTATCTATATAGCTTCATATAATTAACATTTAACATAAAATAAACATATGAGTCAATACACATTGTAAAGACATGTAAGGCTGCGTATAATTCCAAATAAGACCACCTTTATGACTCAAACATACCACTATGAATGTTCATATTGTGAATACATGTGTTAGTGTCCCTGAAAGAGTGCTAAATGAATAACATATCCTAAATAATAAAAGGAATCACATGAAGAAAAACTATTAATTAATATTATTGAATCACAGAATATATCAATATAATTATAATAAAATTATCATAATAAACTACTGAAATTGGGAACCCCTTTAAGTCCACCTGACCTTGCATGTTGATCATAGCAGTATGTCATAACATACAAATAGAATATGAAATAACCTGATAATTAAATACATCATTAAAGAAATTAATATAATATTTTAAAAATTATCACTTAGGGGATGTTAAATATCAAGGGTTTTCCTCCTCCAATTATCAATGAGTGCATGTCTTGTGTCACCATGAATGTAGTACACTAATAAGAAGGGTGGATTAATGTGTTCATTTAAAATTCCTTTAATATATTATTATCCTATAGAACTTGTTAGATTTCTAATACTATAAAATGAAAGTCTCATAAATAACCAATAATATTAATAATAATAGTAAATAAAAGGCATAATTTGTTTTGAAGATATTTCATTCCCTATGATGGAACCTATAACTTGTTTCATTTTGATTTTATCATTAGAAAAAATTATTCAACATATGATGAAACTAAATAAAAAAGCCCATTCTCTAAAAAAATCCATTCATTGTCTTTCTATGATCTTTAATCTGTATCTCTCCAATTTATAATTGTATGAATATCATAAAGAAAGGATTACTATAAATCCATGATACTTTTTCCATTAATAGATGATCAACCTTTAAGATTGTAAAATGATTTTAATTATCACCTTATCATTAATTAAATTTCCAGACCATTTCCATTATTCACCATAATTATCAAGACTCTAACATCTATCCTGAAAACACAACGATCATTCAGATATTAAAATCTTTATTCCTAACTTTTAAATTCACGAGAAGATTATCTATTCTTCTTTTACATCATGAATCATTTTAAACATCCATGTGTGATCTCGATATTTTCCAATATCATAAATTCCTAGAAGAAATAAATCTAAATAAACTATCTCTTTATATAAATAACATTGTTCCAATAAGTTATTTATTGCATATTGATATATTTCAACATTATTAAATACCATTATATAGGGTTTAATGTCCCTAAAATTATTAGAGTCACCATTAAATAATTCTACCATAAATAATAACATCATTATTAGTGCTTCCTCAAATCTCATATAGAATAATGATTTTATCATTTTCAATTTGGTAACATTAAAATCAAGTTCAGAATATTTATAATTATACATATCCCAGAAAAATATTATCTTAAAAAATGAATATTTTCATCTACTAGTTTTTTATCATCCAATAACGCTATAATGAATTTCACTTTTATTATATCATTGGTTCCACTATTTCCTTCATTCAAACAATGTATAATTTTATCTCATTTAACTATGTTTTCAATTCCTATGATTCATTTGTTGCATCAATAAAGTATTCAAACATTAGTCCATAGTCTCACAAATTCTGTTTAATCTACTAATCATTATATCATCTGATTTATGTTCTCCTATCATAGTATAAAGAAAGAATATTTATAGAATTATTTCCATCATTGTTAAATGAACTTTTGGCTATGATTTTGATATCCCCCACCTTTACTCAATATGCTTCATTTTTCACTTATATTAAAAATAGCAATAGTTTCATACTAATAATATTATATATATAAATTTATGTACTACTCATTATCATTTATAATAACATCCAAAGTAAATTATGGTATTAAAATACCTTTCTTATGTCAGAGGGAGGATGAACATTATGGTTTGTCCTTAAATACTCAAACATAACCTGTATACTTCCTTAATTGGACAAATTAGTAATTTGATAATTTGTTGAGATATACTTCAAATCCACAACCTAATTAGAAAAATAATCCATGGAAAAATGATATATGTAATTATTTTATTATATCTATATTGTGTTAATATATTATTAGATATATATATTCTACTTTGATCATTATTATTAATTTTTTATTGATTAACATCATTCACAAACAAATCATCCATCAAAAGTTGTATCCATTTAATTGTGTTACATTAACATGTGGAATAATTAATATATGGGACCCTTTTTACTAGTTACATTATGTGAAATTGATGTTGGAATTATCCGTAGATGAATTTTTCATGGGATGTGGTATTATAGTTTACATTTTTTCTATGATAGTTAGGTCATTTTATGGCCATGGGTTTCAATTTGTGTAGGGTGGGAAAAAATTGAATAGTACATTTGTATATTCATATAACATGGTTTATAATAGGTGTCCCAATCGTAATTTAGTGGAAAAAGTGTTGGTATGGATGTTGTTAGTTTTTTTGGGGCATGACCTAGTGTGGAATGACCTGGTTAAACACTATACATTTCTTGTTAACCATCAAATGTTTCCCATTACAATTTATCTGGTAGTGGTTTGCATAATAGATAATCAATGTGATGGTATGTGGGGAGTTTGTGGCATCTTCTAGGAAGGTGGGATTCACAATAAGTCCTTGGATGTAATAACATGAAGACCAATATTTGAATTACATATTTTATTTTTTGGGGTTGTCTGGATGTTCTCATCATTTTCATGGTGTGTGGTCATATAAGATGAGTTTATAATGTTTTAATTTGGGTAAATCCACATTGTGGGGTTAAGTTCTGTGAAACTACCCTTTTTAGGACATATTAGAGACTACAAATATGATAATGTTTATGTGAGGATAGATATGAGATATGCATGATATGATTTTGATATGGTCTATGAAATTTTTCTATTATGGAATTATGATGGAATTCCACTCCAAGATGTAGTGTTTTCAAGTGAATGTAGAAATTAATAAACATATATAAATTCTTATAAATTATATTCATTTCATTTTTTTGGATAGGGATGTGACCCAAGAGACCCATCAACACCCCATTATTTTTGTGTACTCTCACCATTATGATAACAATTGATTGTGATCCTAGATGTGTTTCACATGTCCATCCTATCATATTTTGATTATCTAAGAAGGATTTGGCAGTATTTTGGAGGGTTTTTTTGGAATCGAGACATGTTATTGATATGTTTTCCTATGTTTTATATTTTCAGATGTTTCCATGAATGGTTTTTTTATCTGATCATATGTTATTCACCTTATCCATGATCAAAAAATTGTGAGTTTGTGATTGTGTTAGGGGATTCATGAACATTAATTATTTATGTTTGAATAGATAAAATAACATAATGTATCATTCAATGGTATGTTTGTATAAATTGAATTAATAATGGTAATAAATAGAAATAATGGATATTAAAGGGAACCTGTGACTATCATATGAAATTATTCTCTCCATGATCATTATTAAGTTATTTTCTATATCCCAATAGTGTGAAAAAATATATTTTACTACCATGATAAGAATTACATTTTTTCAGTGACAATTATTTGTATCACCTTTTTATTGAAGAAATAATTATATAAATATACTAATAAAATAGTTGTGTGAAATCTAAAACTGAAGTGATGATACATTCATATGAGTGACTGAATTACCGTTGAAGAAAATTTTAATGCGGGATTGTGGATGATCAGGTTTTTAGAAATTTATATATTATGGATATTTGATATTATTGAGTAGATATTTGAATTATCATGTGTTTGTGGTGGTGGATAGCTGTGTCTTATTTAAGGAAGAAGGGATGTGTTGAGATTTAGGGGCTTGAATTCCTTTGTATGGTTCAAAATGTGAGAGGTTGTGGTTGATGTGTAAAAATGTTATAGTATATTATTTTTAAATATAAGGTGATGTGTTGTCAATATAGTTTCTATTGGAATGATAGGTGTGGAGGACGATGAGGTGGTTGTTTTTGTGTTTTTTGGTTTTGTTATAGTTTATCTAGGGTAATGGAATTAATTTTTGGGCCATAAAATCAATTAGTCGATGTAAGGTAAAACTGAATAAACTATGGAAATATATGGAATGGGGATTATTGAAATGTTAGGGAATTATAGTTTGAATGAGACGTAAATAATGAAAAAAGGTTATAATTAATTATGGTATTTATTGGCAAGTTAAAATCAACATTACTAGTAAATGATCAATCTTGAAATAAATAAATTATTTTTTTCAAATGTGATTAGATATTTTTATAATGGTAATTTTATGTTTAATGTGAGTATGATTTTGTGCTATATATTTTATAGTGATGGAAATTTGTTGCATTGGATATGTTGTGATTATTTTTGGATGTGGTAGTAATTTTTTAATATAAAGAATCATTATGTTATGGATTAATGTGTGGAAATATATGTGACATATTCTAATAGTTCTTTATATAAGAACTCCAATAGATTCAGATAACAGTAATGACCACCAAATTTTTTGGGTTCCTTGGGTTTTACTAAAATCTAGGATAATAATGGAACATGAGACTTAGACCAGTTGGTAAGGACTCCGTATGTGCATCTATGTGACCAGGGATCGAATCCAGGCGGAGGAAGAATTTCCAGTGCTATACCAATACTGTAGTTAAAACTGTGCAGTACTGTAGCAGGTACTATAGTAGGAACTGTAGCAGTCAATGTTTGGCACTGTAACAGCCAGGAATATTCCCCCTTTTGGGCCTTCGGGCCACTGATTTGGTCCCTGAGTCTTTTATGGCCTTTGGGCCACCCAGGCCTTCGGGTCAGTAAGGCCTTAGGGCCACCTCAAGGCCTTAGGGCCACTATTAAGTGCAGATGAAAACCAAGACAACCTACAAAGGAACAAGCTCTACAAGGAGGATTAGCAAGGAGCTTTCACCACAGTAGAAGCTAAACTGATTGAAAGAATGAGAGGGTATGGAACCTACCATCGGGAAAAGCCTCTTCATTCACGGTAATTCCCTGTCGAACATTGATGAAATTGTGGAGAGATGATTTCACGATGAAGATAATGGGGAGAATAAGTTCCAAGTAGTTAGTCTGGGTTGTATGTAATGTTTGAAGCCTACGGGAAATGAATTCCTCTAAGGTCTACGGTCCATGTAATACTTATGCCTGCAGGCCTTTTAAGGGTTCCACCTCACCCCTTGAAATGTGGATTATCAAAAATAAATAAAATATAAAGGCCTTCGGGCCATTGTAGGATAAAAATGGAGCATATGAATGAGTAATCCATGTTACCTTATGAATCATCTCGCTGTGATTTTGTAGACTGGTTATGTGGATTTGTACATGAAACATAGAGGTGGCCAATCATGATATGGCTAGGGAATGACCTTTATTTATATTAGGTTCATATTACCTTTCTATGAACGAAATTATTGTGGATATGATGTTTGTTAGAGATGTGGATTTTTAATTTATTATAATTGTAATTAATATTGGCATATTGGCCCAATTCTTATGAATCTGTTATACCCTGGAGGAGTTTGGATATGTCAACACTAATGGAAATGGGTGTTTTCCCAATTCTTTTATCCCAACGGTATACAAAAACCATTTGGAAAGGGAGGCTATATCAACGGTTTAACATAACCGTTGGTATATGCCTGTTTTTAGTAGCCTTTACCAACAGTTCTCTAGAACCGTTGGTAAAGCCTATTTTTAGGGGATTTTACCAACGGTTCTATATAAACTGCTGGTATAGGCACTATTTCCCAACGGTTTTTACAAACCATTGGGAAACTTTTTCCCCAATTAGCAGCCCCTGCTCATTCGCGAACAGAACTGAATGTGCAGTAGCCGAATTCAATCCTCGCACGACTTCCCCCATAAAAACTACTAAATATCCCTTTGATCCATCTCAAATCAGGTATTTTATTCTTTCTATACATAAAATCTTTAAGTGTTACATTATTATTATTATTCATTATCTAATATTTTAGTTTTGTTTTTTGATTTTTTGGTGTATATTTTTTTCTGTTTGGATTTAACATAGATTTTCTCCATCCCATCGGATCCATTTAATTAATTAAATATTTAACCCTCCATCGAAGGAGAATCATCTTAGAATCGTTGCAGTTGGAATCCATATTTTCTAAGTTTGTGTTTTTATGCTTTATCTTCATCTTGATTTTAATTGTTACTTGAAGATTCATTTATATATGTTTATTAATTTTTAACAATGTTTCTATGAATGTTTCCCGTGAAATTCCTTCTGAAATATTATTTAATCCTATTCTCATTGAATTGAATAATTCATGAATTTGATGACTATAATTTTTAAATCTTTCAACTATTTATGAATCATTCAATTCCATGACTATTTAGATTAATATTGAATGAATATTTAAAGAATGAATTGGTGAAATTGAGACTTTTTTGTTGTTTGTTATTCAAAGAATGAAATAAATTGATTTTGATGAAATGAGTTGAAATATTTAATTATTTCTAAGTAGTTTCAAATGATTGAATTTGTGAAATGATAATGAAACCTCTTGGAATGAGGGGTGAGGGTGCTGTCCAGGGGGGTTGTCCAGGGTGGGGGCTGTCCGGGGTGAGGGAGGGTTGTTCGAGGGGTTGTAGGGGCTGTCTGGGGTGAGGGCGGGGGGGGGGGGGTTGCGGGGCTGTCTGGGGTTAGGGGGCTATCAGGGGGGTTTGTCCATGTGGTTCGGAGGGCTGTACGGGGGGTGGGGGCTATCTGGGGGGTGGGGGCTGTCCGGGTGGTGTGGGGGTTGTACGAGGGTGGGGGCTGTCCAGGGGGGGCTCTCCCGGGGTTGTGGGCCATCCGATATGGGGGGTTTCTGGTGGTGGGGGGCTGTCCGGGGGGTGGGGGAGATGCCAGGTGGGGGTGCTGGGTTGTCTGGGGTGTTGGGGGAATGTCCGGGGGGGCCTGTCCGGGGGGTCGGTGGAGCTGTCTAGCCGGGGTGGGGGTTGTCCGGGGTGTTTGGGGTTTCTCGGGGTGAGGGTTATCCGGTGGGGTGTCCGGGGTGAGGGGGGGCTGTCCGGGGGGGGGGGGTTGTCTGGGTGGTGGGGGCTGTTCGGTTTGAGGGGGGGTTGTCTGAGGAATGGTTGGGATGTCCAGGTGGTGAGGGGGGGGGGGTGGTTGTCCGGGGGGGTCTGTTCGGTGGGTGGGGGGCTTTCTTTGGGTGGGGGTTGTCCGAGGTGTGGGGGGTTGTCTAGGCTGAGGGGGCTGTCTGTGGGTTGGGTGGGCTTCTGTTGGTTGGGGGGATTTCCGGGGTGAGGGTGGGGGTTTTCCGGGGTGTGGGGGGGGGGGGGGGGGTTTGTGTGACATTTTTAAGATATATATCTTGTAACCATGTTTATCAAATGAAATAATAGAATTTTCCATTTTATTTTTTGAATAAATTTTTATTTTATTTCTGTGCTCTTTTTCAATTACAATAGCATTATATTAATTTCTGATAGAATTTTCTTATCTTTTATAGGATTTGAAACATTATAGCTATAATTATATAGTATTCATTTAATTCATAAAAGGAATACTTAGGATTTTTTTAGATTCATTTTTAGAAGAATAAAATGAATGTAAGTTATCTAATTATGTAAAAATTAAAATATTATCCATTGGATTATATAATACAGCTTTAGAATCTAATCTCGAATCACTATTAGATTATTCAGAAGCACTCCATTATTATTTATAGAATTTTAGGTATTTTTTATTTCATATAACCTTCATGAAATAAATTTCCATAGATTTCATAGTGTCTTACAACAATGTTTAGTCTTCAATGATATTCTTACTCATCACAGAATCATAGTATCAAAGTTCTTTGGAATTTACCTCATTTTATTATTCTTTTAATTTGTTTTATAGAACCTCTTCTATTGTAATGAAACCATTTTATCTTTCATGAATAATTTCCAGGTAAATCTTCTGATCATAAAATTCCTGATTTAAATTCTTCTCAACATTATTCTTAAATTGGAATACTTAGTTTTTCATTTCATATTTACATGTAAAAACAAATAACAATGAATTTTATTTTTTTAACAGCATAATTATCCTGTGACACATTTTAAATTTAAAATAAATACTAGATAATTGTACCAATATGATATATTAATTTAAATTCCATGATATATATATATATATTATTTAATGGGTTACATAATTCCATAGAATCTGGGTGATAAAACTGTGAGAATTTTTAGAGCATGATCAGTTTAAGGAATTAGTTCTCCATTAGTTGCAGGATTATATCAAACATATATTTTTTTCCTTTTTATCTAGAAATTTTTTTCTCATTCCATCATTCTTTTTGTTTCAAATATAATATTATATGTATTATATTCGAGGGGTCACACCTTGTCTTTTTCATCAAAGGAAATAGATATGGAAGTGAATATCTCACAAAGAAGCTTGGGTCGACCCTAAACTAGTTACCTGAGTCAAAACACGTGTTTAACAGCCAAAACATGCACTTAATAGTCAAAAGGGCAAAACATGCATTTAATGGTCAAATGCATGCCAAAAGGTATCAGAATGACTTGAAACCACACGATAAAACCCTAATTAATAAAATTTTTATATGTCTAAAATTATTTTAAATTGACTCCAATGAATTACATTGACCTTATATAGGTATTATATTTCTATTTTGACCTAAAATAAATTAAAATAAAATAAATAATTATAAAAAGTTAGTTTTAACCAATAAATCAGTGTTTTTAACTATTCATCAAAAATTGAATGTTTTTAGAAAAATACCAAAAATTCACCCTAGGCTAAATTCTATATTCCGAATACAAAAATGAAGTCCATTTTTAAAGATAAAATTTATAAAATTTCAAAAAATGGATATTACTATTCATAACAGCTAGTTTGATTGGTTGTGGTGTGTTTTAGAACTCGAAGTTGCGTACAACACACAGTACTGGATTATTCAATGAGAAGTGTAACATGGAAGCTTGGGGTGTTAGATTCTCCCCTCCTTCAATTAATTTTGTCCTCGAAATTTCTAAAATAATACCACATGAAAAGACTTGGGTGGTTCTTCATTATAAGTTCCTCGGGTTCCCATGTTGCCTCTTCCATTTTATGGTTTCTCCATAGAACTTTTACCAGACGAGTCATCCGGTTTCTCAGAACTTGTTCTCTGGTATCAAGAATCACGATGGGATCTTCGCAATAAGATAGACCGGGTTCCAATTCTAATTCCTCGTAAGTTAGTAAATGTGTTGGGTTAGTCATGTATTTCCTCAATAGTGATACATGGAACACATCGTGAACTTTGGAGAGACTTGGCGGCATTTATAAACGGTAAGCTACAACCCCAAATCGTTCTAGAATTTCAAAAGGTCCTATGTACATGGGACTCAATTTACCTTTCTTGCCGAAACGTATAACTCCCTTCCATGGAGATACCCTCAAGAAAACATGGTCTCCTACCGGAAATTTCAAATCCTTCCTTCGTTTATCGGCATAGCTCCTCTACCTCCTTTGAGCTGATTTGATGTGGTTTTTTTATTACCTTTACCTTTTCCATTATTTCCTCCACCAGTTCTGGGCCTACTAGTTTTCTTTCCCCAACGTCATCCCAATAGGTTGGTGTGCAAAATCTTTTTTCGTATAATGCTTCATATGTGGCCATCTGAATACTTGAATGGAATCTATTGTTATAGGAAAATTCTACCAGAGGTAAATATTGATCCCACATACCCAAACAGTCATGTGAGAATGAACTCAACATGTCTTTTGAGGTTTTAATAGTCCATTCTTATTGTCCATCTGTTTGAGGGTGGTAAGTAGTGCTCAAATGAAGATCAGTATCCAGGGCCTTTTGAACACTCTTCCAGAATCGTGAAGTAAAATTGGACTCATGATCCGAAACAATCTATAGGGGTACTCCATGAATTCTCACAACTTCATCAATATATAGTCTTGCTAGACGGTCTAGTGGTAGATCTTCACTTATAGAAAGAAAATGTGCTGACTTGGTAAGACGATAAACAATAACCCATATTTCATCATTCCTTCTAGGAGACTTTGGTAGCCCCGTGAAAAAGTCCGTTGCAATATTGTCCCATTTCCACTCCAGTGTGGGAATAGGTTGCATGACTCCTCCAGGATGTTGCCTTCTAGCTTTGACTTGTTGAAAAACCATACATCTTGACACAAAATTAGCCATCTCCCTATTTATATTGTCCCACGAAAATTGTTCCTTCTAATCTCTATAAATTTAGGTGCTCCTCGATTGAATAGAGAAATTGGAGCTATGAGCATCATCTAACAATTCCCTTTCCAGATCAGGTATATCGAGAACACAAAGCCACTTCCCAAATTT